>JAGSMS010000003.1:5000000-7500000 GCA_029286595.1 Bhutanitis thaidina
GCAAAACTGCAGACGCCACAAGGGATTAAAGGCGTGAGCTATGCTGTGAGAAAAGTATTTCAATAAAACTGCACAGACTAGACCTGCATTGATATTTTATTATAAATGAAGAAAATTTTCATTGTCTGAGTATTATAGGTATTCTGAGGATTATATCGTTTACGTTTATTAACACCAATTTACAATACAAAGCGTCTTGAGAGTTTACCGATAATACTTCTGATATAGACTGTGGTTAAATATAATTTTCCTGAAAATTTTAATACACAAAAGCATGAGGAAAACATCCTTCAATGCGTCAAAATGAATCGTCATCGCCATCGAGAGGTTAGCGGCATTACAATTTTCAGATATACGAAAATATCATCTTACTTGGTTAAGTTATATAATTTCGTCGTAGTCAAAAACAGCAAGTCGATCTTAACAAACGTGAATGTTGTAAATAAAAAATAACACTTATTTGTAATTTAAGCTATTAAATAATACAGCATGTTGTTACTACTAACAAATAAAAATACAATAAAACGAATAAGCCAACAACCTCGCATAAAATAAAAATACTGTGGGCTTAAAATAATAGCCGAGGATAACCGTTCTTATAAAATTGCAAATGGTAGCGAAGAAAGCGTCGGCTCACCAGTATACGTTTATGGCTAGAGGTTCTTGTTATTTCTCAACAAAGAATACTGAAGGATTCACTTTTGTCGTAGCTAGGGTTATATTTATTTCTATCTACTTAACCCCATAGCTTCGCTTCATCGCATGCCAGCATTTTTGGTTCAAAAAAAAATTATTTACAAAAATATATTTGTACATTTTTTAAAAAGAAGACGGACAGATAAAGCTTGAATTTTATGTTGCATTGTATTTTTAACAGCCCTTTTATTTACAACAATAGAACCATTTATTCAGTTCATCATACCGCACTGTATACTTCAATATAGATGACTCGTCCTACTTCCAAAAGTTCCTCTAATGCTCTTAAAAATGACAGGATAGGAGGCCTACTCACCATGCACTTTTTAGGGTTCTAAACAGCTCACTACTGGGCACAGGCCTCTCTCAATGGTGGGATTTGTAGTAATAGCCATGCTTGACACTGACGCTGTTACTGCTCCCATTACTAAGTAAGTCAAGACTGACGCCATTTGCCTGATGCCATGAAACTGTTATGGATTTTTCCTAATTGCGCTAAAATTGTAATGGTTACGGATATTTTTGTTGACTGACTGAAGCTGAACATAGGCCTATCCAAAAAGTGGTTTGCCTATAATCACCACGCTGGGCCAGCGCAGAGCCTGTTCCCTCGCAGTAGCGATGCTTGCTTCGCCAATTTCGGATGCCTTTCCCGACATCATTCAGCCGCCAGAGCATCATTTGTTAGTTGCAGGATTAACTCCGTGCATATGTGATGAACAATTGGAGAAAGAGATCATATGTTCAGACTTATATCCCTTTTTTCACTTAAAATCCAAAGCAATATTGAAATACATTTATCACAACCTGGACAACTTATACTGCCTACTATTATAGTTTGGGAGGTATAATTATTTTATTAGACGTATATATTACGCAACATTATAGTGGCAATAATTATAACCTGTCTCATTCCGTTTATAAGCAAGAAACATACGTAAATATAAACATATGTTATAACCATGTGCCATGTTGTACCGTGAGGAAACCTGCTTGTCTGATAAATAATAATAAAAAGAAAAGATTATTTCGATGACATGTGAAGTAAGCCAACCCGCACTGGAGCAGCGTGGCGGACTCTTTCCCGCACCAAAACTCAGAGGAGGCCTTTGTCCAGCATCATTTAGCAGTAGACTGCTAAATCATTTTTTACTTTATCTAACAGCCAAAGTAACTAAATACAAAAGATTTCAATATCAGAATATTTTCCTTTAAGTTTTGTCATGTAGATATTCTGTATTTTCCAATAGAGCCTATAGTCTCTACAGTCGTTAATCCATCAGACTGTCTACACTACGCTTGATCTTAACAATTACACATAAAAAAATATGAAACAATCTGGTATGTGTCCATAATTTGATTATGTTAAGCATGTAATACGTCATTTGGAGCTCTTTTGACACTCATCCACGGTCAGTAAGGGGTGGTGCAATTCTTTAATTCTGAAGGTAACATGGAATCGCCAAAGTCTCGTTAACTAGTAACGTTCGCCACGTTCTGGGGAGATTTGTATCGGGAGAAAAGCTTTCTAACCTTACACTTTTTAAGTACCATAATTCAAGTTTATTTTTACTGTTAACACCTGTTAAACAAAACTACGATAAAACCTTTATATATATATATATCTTTAATGATTGTGTAGAAAAAATAAAACGAAGTTCAGAACACACACTTGATGTATCCACATGTCACGTTTCTTTCGTCTGTTTCCTGCCAGTATCTACTTAAAGTAAGTATAAAAGCTTTTAACTTGTACTTTCTCCTTGTTTGAAGATTGAAGTAAGCCATTTTTTATGTGTTCTGTGTATTTTTAAATTAAATAAGAACTTGGTAAATGATAGAGCCACGGTGTGTCTGATACAGGACTTTGTTTCCAAGACGTGATTACCATTAAACGAAACTATCTCGTGGATGTGAAGATAACACGGTATGCTTTCATCGAGGGATGACTTCACACAGAATTTATAAGAATTTTTTTTTGAGCGTAGCGGATAAGTCTCCAAATCTAGAGAAATGAAACCACTAGAGGTCTTCTTTCCTAAACCTTCAAGTAAATAGCTTTACTATATACTGGAAAATAACCAGTTATTGTCAATGACAAATAATTTATAATAGCATAAAATTGTAAATATAAGTCATTACAATATCGTATCGTAAAGAGTACAGCAGCCTTCAAATGTTCAACTGCTAGGGCAAAGGCCACAGCCGGGTAGGGTAACGTGGTAAATTTAGCACATAAAATTGCATTTTCTTCAATAATTAAATAGGCATTCCATATTCGGACCGTGAGTGATATTTTATTGCGGAGAAAAGTGTTTAACAATTTAACAAACTTTTTTGAATTTGCGTTGTAAAGTTGCAAATAATTATTGACAGTTGGTACGCTATGCGAACTAAGAACATCGTACTCATTTTATTCTAGTTTAATTGTCATTGCGAGTTCTAATACATAATTAAGTACCATAGTTCAACGTAAATAGTATTTAATTGGCCTTATACGCAACATCTTACATTCATAGTTAGGCACTTAGTGTGAATCATAAGTAAAACCTAGCTGAGAAGGTCAACCAGTTATACTAACACGAGTACGTGTGCACGTAAGCTAAAATCTATGTTGTGAAGTAGTTTAAAAATTACATCGAATTTTTAATAAATTTTCAGAGACACAACATGTAGTTGAAACATCAGATATCTTATTCCCTTAAGGTCCACCTCACGTGAGCGTGGTGCACCTGGCTAAACAACGGACGAGGGTCTGACCATCGATTGTTGGCGGAAAATCTGCCGAAACTGACTATGACGAATTCAAATTCCAAAACCTAGTGATGGGGAGTAGTTACCGTGCGAGGGTGCCGGCACTGAGTTCACTAATACGCCCGACCAGAGTAGTGTGGGAAAATATTCAACGTTCAGTTTTTGCTAATGCTTTGATGAAAATGACTATGTCCCGCACTTATACCGGCTGATATAGCTAAATAAATGTATGTAAATAGTAAGTATTCACTGCCTCCTTTCGGGAAGAAATGTATGGATTTGCCATAATCGCTAAAATTGGTAAGCAAGTTGCCGATTGAAAGAAAGAAAGAAAGAAAAACCATTTATTCACGACACAAGTACAACACATATTACAGCACAACGCTTATTATAGAAAGAGAAAAAGAAGTAAATGCTAAACATAACGAAAATAAAATTAAAACTAAGCAAAGATAAGAAAACAAAAAGAAAGCTATAAAATTTTAATGCTTCCTTTGCTACGATTTATGTGTGCTGCAACGTTGTCGTGAAAAGACCTCACTCAGCTATTGGCGCGGCTGTAATAACAGCCTTGGCGCTGGTTTTCAGTGAGACCAGTAGTGGACAGAGAATCTCGGTTCAGCTGCAAAATATATGCGGTAGAAAAGAACAAATGAAAAAACAGGAAATTTGCCTGTGTTTCATCTGCATGTGTTGTGTTTTTGCGAAAACAAGATGACTCGGATAATCACTTAAACTTTTAACCAACAGAACTTGGATAAATGGGCAGATATGGGGCATTATGAAATATCATATAGATGCTTTGCAGTAGATTGCAGTACCAGTATACATTAGACTCTGCTGCCCGTCACCTGACTGGGCATTTTACGTTGGCATATTTGAAATTATTGTTCCACCATCTGGCGGATCCTACGGGATTTTTCTGATGTTTTTCTTAGTCGAGATTTACGACACCCAAGGGATGGGGTGGTAGATTCGTTTACGGTCCCACCACACGGCAACCGTACTTATTTAGATTATTTGGCAATAGTTTCTTCTACATATGTAGATATTATGAGTACATGTGTTCAACGATTTGTACGTCACTTGGATCGCGTCCAATATATGAGCATAAAGTCCTGTAAAGACTACGTTTTTCAACAATGTTTTATTGCACATTGGCCGATTGTACATTTTTATGTATTACAAAAAACGACCTCACATTTTCTTAAATCATTTATTAAGATAAACAAACAGTGACAAACGTATGATAAACACAAGCATTAATAATTATGTTTATACATTTTAGAACAAACGGTGTGTTTACCTCAATTTAAAAATTGTCAATTTATCTTATGGAGAGGTTGTCTGATCCTATTCAAACATGTAACTAAAAAGTAACAACTTTACTAGCATTTTTGTGGGTACTAAGACTTGTTGCTACGAAGTCGATTTTGTTGAAGTGTCTGTTATACCGGATTCACAATCCGTTCCAGTGTACACATTGAGAAGTAAAACATGATTAATTCTCCAATAAATGTTAAGTACATTGGTTTCTTTCATCTCCTGTGACTATTTTCGCATTTTCATTTCATTTATTCTTTTATTTGGGAACGAGCAAGCAGCTCACCTGATGGTAAGTGATTTACGGTCGCCCTTGTACATCTACAACACCACAGGAGTTGCAAATGCATTGCTAGCCTTTATGGATATTTGAGAGAGTGGATGAGAAGGGGGATTTGGCCCTCCGGTTACCTTGCTCAGAAGCTGCTACTACTTCACGCCGGTATTCTGTAAGACGGTGGTACAACCCCGGTCGAGCTGGCCC
The DNA here is from genome assembly GCA_029286595.1 of Bhutanitis thaidina. NCBI lineage: Eukaryota > Metazoa > Arthropoda > Insecta > Lepidoptera > Papilionidae > Bhutanitis > Bhutanitis thaidina. The sequence continues at coordinate 5,005,258 of JAGSMS010000003.1, forward strand.
ATTCGAGCAGCAGAAAATGCCGCCGCTTGGCTCTTCCACTTACAAAACATGAGTAACCTTCATCGATAGAAGTTGTTTGCTGGTGACCATGGGCTTCAGTAGCCGGTTACCATCAGGTGGACAGTTAGTTCGTTCGTTACCCCAGTCCATTGAAAGATACCAGACCCGTAAGCCAATAATTTGTGTGTTGAGGTACGCTAACCACTAAGCCACGCGGTCGTCTCTGCGTATTTTGTGCATTAACAGAAAAGCAACCGAAGCAGTAAGAACTGAAATGAGGTTATGGACTACAGAAATTATTATGAGGCGTTCCATATTAGTTCTCTTCTGGTACTCAATACAAAAAGCGAATTAATAAATTACCTTAAACGAACGAATTAAATGACGAGATGTAATGCTTTTCTATAAACAGTTAAAAATTTTTGTTTAACGAATGAATTAAATACACTTTATTGTACACCAATTAGCAAAAATAGGAAAAAAATAAAATAAAAAGAAACATAAAATACACAAAGGTAGATATTGGCGGCCTTATCGCTTAGAAGCGATCTCTACCAGGCAACCATTTTGCAGAGGAAATAATGACCAGTGAGCAAGGGTTAAGGCTGTACGCAAGTTACTAAGAAGTGAAAATATAATATAATTAATATACATTGATAAATACACATACATATACAGGTACATTTTGTTATGTGAAAGATTTATATCAAAATATTTCTTAGCCAAATATCAGCTTCACCGGTATGCGGCCCACCCTGTTGACTAATGGACGTGCATCAGACGAAAGACGGATGACGGGAAAACCTCGCCGAATACGCTGGACGGAACCCCCATACACTAGTGATGGGAATTAAAGTCACTAGTATGAAGGTATGGATACTGCGTTCACCAATTTGCCTGCACAGTGTGCTGCGATGAGTATATTTAGTTATGCAACTTTTAATGATGCTATATCTAATAGAGGACTTTGACTATTATAAAAGTAAAGTAAAGGAGTAGTTTGAACATATCCAATAGATGGTCTACGCTCAAAACACTCTCAATATTTAAGAGCCTTTAGGAGTCGGGAAGAATTAACCACGCTGCTCCAGTACGGTTTGGCGGATTTCACATCTCCTCGATTATTTTTTTGTTATTTTTCAGACATGCAGGTTTCCTCACTATGTTTGCCTTTACCGCGCAACACGTAGGAAATTCGGTATTTTAAAATGCAATTAATGATAACGTAGATCTCAGCAACAGGATTCGAACTCATGTCACTCGCGTGCATTGTGCACTATATTAAAACGCGTGGCCCGACCCCTGAGCTACCAGCTTACGTATTGAAACTCTGAACCTCAATATCAAATTACCACGATGACTTCATACATGCCGTAATTGGATAGTGTCGGAGGCCTGTTTGAATTTTTAAATAGAAATGAATAGTTAAGTCACGTAGGACTTTAATATGCCACATTACCGTCTGTTGTACAACGCAACGAGCAGCGGTCCTTTATTGGCTTGCGGCTATTTACGGACATAGCTTGAGCTAGTACTTTCATGTGGCAACGAATGCGAGGGAGGCAATTTGCTCACTCACTTCTTTGTCTTCAGCGTGGTGTGTAAGGGAAATGGTAATGGTAATTGTAACATTTGGTAATATGTAATTATCATTGATGCAATGTTATCCAGTGAGAAAATTAATTTTCATTCATATACAGCGTGATAATGCCGTAAGAATATTTGCAGCTCCACCTTATTCCGCGAATGTCGTAAAAGCCGACTACAGACGGCGTACCTAATTACTATAAATAAAAAAGTCAGATCGAACAGACCAGATTTACAGATCGGTGACTGGCAGTAGTGTCTAAGGTCGGATGTGTTATCAATTCACCTGCCGAATGTTACGTAGAATATTTAGTGACTGCTACAAAGAAACAAGACATTGGTGTTATACTTTAAGTATCATAAAAAAGTGCGTTTTTGAAATACAGAAAAGCACTTATAGTTTTAATTGCATTTCATTAAAAAATATCTTACAAACTAAGCCCATGGACACCTGTATATAAGTTCAATCGATGAAGATTGCAGATGTGATGTCACTGCTGCGGACTAAGATGGAATGCCTCACAGTCTCCTAATCATGCTGGCTCTCTATACCTTTCAAACCGGACAACAACAGTTACACAGCTTTGGACGGCAGAGGTGGTGTGTAAGTAGCCTACCCAGACGAATCCTAGGCAGTGAAGGAGAAAACCTAGAAAAATAGATAGTGTAGAATACATGGTCGTTTTCTCTCACCTGCACCAAGCTAGCTAAAATAACTGGCTTCCGAAAGATGGCGGAAATTCCACGCTAATTTGCCAAACCCAAATTTCACAGACTAGTGATGGACAACAGGATTACTAGTGCTAGGATGCCGGCAATGTACTCACCAACCTGCCTGACCAGCGTGGTGATAAAGGAAAAACGAGGTCCGTCCGCGATATGCTATATGCTACTATATGCTTTTCAGAAGTAAACCTATATCGACTGATTATGAAGAAATACAAAAATATAGTCAACGAGTGCGATGTGAACAAGTTTCGCAAAAACATTATTCTTTGATATCTTTTCTATCAAAGCTTAGCATAGAGTTTTTGAAACTAAGGTATTACCCAGGTATCAACATGGATTAAAAATCCGGATTGAAAAATATTTGGGTCAATCTTGACTTTTCTTTTTTTATTTTCGTGCTGCTTGTGGTTTTCATTGCCGTTCTAAAAATAACAGTAGCAAAAATGAGAGAAAAAGCCAACAGAAATCTACGACTTTCAGTACGTCTCCTGGGGCGTCATTAACAAATTGCTGTCTGATACATGCAAAATAAAACTTTAATATTTTTCCTCATTCAAAATATTAAAAACTGATATAAAGAAATAACTCCTCGAGAAGCATCGACAAATTTTATTCTACTTATTAAAAAAAAAGTTTTCTTGTTTATAAGAATATTTTTTTTATTTATTTTTAAATGCAGTATTGTTTCGTTGCCCTAACGGTATTATAAGCCCAAATCACTGGCATGGGACGATTAGTCGTATCGCCAAGCTTAGCCGACGGATTTGTGATCGCAGAATTTATACAAATTATTCGCTGATCTCCGTTACCGCTGAATATTTTGTTTTGGCAGTTTTAAGATAATTATTGTGCCATATGTCATGAGTCGTTATAAAGTACTACCATCCACGGTACGGCAATTAGCAGACAACTAGTAAAATCGATTGCTTTATCAGCCCGTATTAGTCCATCACTGGACAAATATCCAAGCCTCTTTTATGTATTAAATGATCTACGGCATATTATGCACACACAGTACTGACAGCTACACATTTACTGATCAAATATTTCAGATCAAAAAGCAGGAGTTTCTTTTACTTCACAGGATTTCAATCATCCTTGTGGTTATCGGATTTTCCAATGGAGCTTTGAAGAATCTATAATTCAATTTGCTTTTAAAAGCACAGGGTGACTGAGAAAGGATAGGGCTTTATCGTATTTGTTGTATTGTACAAATGTATTATCTTATAGAATTTACTATTTTGTCAAACTGTTCTGGATTGTTGATGAAAAAAAAAATTAAACTAACACTGTGACGTGTTTGTTGTGACGTTTTATTTCTTAGAAAAGAATTCACGATAGCCTGGATCATATAATCTATCAGACAGGTAACTTGCATGCGTGTGTTGCACAAATATTGACTTCGGCTGGAGTTCGAAACCAGTACCCGAGATGCTCAACATTCTGGTACGCTAATGTGCTCGGTTGTCCACTGCATTCTGTATTATTCAAGATTTAACCTAATTATCCTTCCTGTAATGATACTTACCCATTACCTACTGACTGTTAGCCAACATGATGTCTCAAGTTATATTTTACATAGGTATTCGAATTGTCGTAAGTTTAAGTCTATTATTCGAATAGCGAATCTAAAAATTCTAGTACAACTGGTTCGTTCCGCCTTTGCAACGTGTAAAACAAATTGTTAAATTCGAAGTTACATGCTCTGTGGTGAAACGTCATATAGAACTTTTTTTCTTGTTATAAAGAAACCTGAATGAATACAGAATTGTTTTGTCCGAAAATTTCGGATAGAATGACGCGTTTTGAAAGAGTTGGACGTCCAGTAAAGGTCTACTACATGCTCTTAATGACTACAATATCGTTATTACACGGACGATAATATTACTTAATTTGCTCTAGGTAAGCGTTCTTTACTGCTTGGTACTTAATTTAATTTTTTTTTCTAATTAGGCACGTAATAGTAATACGTTCCTGGAGAGGATTTCAGCTTCGGAACGGAGGGACAAAAGTGACCCTCCTTTTCTACATGGATGACATCAAGTTCGCCTCCAATCCCCCCCATCTGGTGGAATTGCTGAAAGTCACTTGTGGTTTTAGCAGTTCTATGAGAATGGAGCTCGAAACAGATAAGTGTGCGGTCGTCCATGTTGAAAGGGGTAAGATCACTGATTCCGTGGCCATGAACTTCTCTATGCCGGTTATTATAAGAACCCTTTCCGAGACGTACCGATACCTGGGTATGTCACAAAACATAGGCATTGATGAGACTGGCAAGAAACAATTGATTAGCGGCTTGTTTTTTGCACGCCTGTCAAAAGTGATAAACCGCATTTCGTGAATAAAGCTCGTTCATATAACGGCTGGGTCATTCCAGCCCTCACGTTTACCTTTGGCATACTCAGATGGACTCAAACCGACCTTAACCAAGGGCAGGGGTCGACAACCTTTTGAGTCGAAAAAGTCAAAAACTACAATATACAAAATTTAAAGAGCTACAAAAATTTTTCTTGCTAAAAATAAATAGCACTTGCATAAATAAAGTTTTTTGATAAAGAAAACTAATTGCGTATGGAAGTAAAGGGCCGCAGCTTCACATGCTAAGAGCCGCCGGTTGCCGACCCCTGACCTAGGGCGTCATCGATCGAAAGGTCCGCACAATTATGAAGTCTCACAGGATGCATCATCCGAGATCGTCGTTGATGAGTCTGTACTTGCGGCGGAAGCATGGATCGCGGGGCGTTTAAAGCGCCTTTAATTTCGTAGGACTCGAGTTCCCGGCTTTAAAACTATCTTAAACATTTGTGAGGAAGCTTTTGACCAGCAGTGTGTATTTAGAGGCTGCTACTTGGCTTTACTTTGGTTGCCTCGCCTTTTTTCACAAATTTCGTCGTCTCACTTCCTCTTTAAAATTTTATATTATAAACTTCAAATTATCTTACTTTACAGAAGATGAATATAAAAGGCGTACTTGTTTTGTACCATTTTGTGTAACAAATTTCAAAAAAGTATTATGCTGAAGAAACCTGGTTGAACTTAAATAAATCTCAAGTAACCGCTTGCTGCTACACGTCTTGCAACAGTTTATGGCCGATTTAATGTGCAGCGCTTGTAGCGTTTAAATTGAAACTTCCTACTTCGAACTGCGCTCAAATGATATTCTATTTACTTCAGCTTAAATCAACGTTGAAGGAATGGTATGCTGTTTATTTTTAATTATAAGCATCTAAACATATTGCACAAATTGAAATGTATAAATAGCATAATGAGTGTTCTATATAAGACAGCGAAAAATTGAACCGAAAAAGCAGACACATTTATGTAATTTACATTATATATTAAACATAAACGTACAGATAGTGATTTCATGTATTTACCCGAAATATGTAGTATATTTGAAATGAAACTATTATTTACGGATTTTATCCCGTTTAATTTTAGTTTTTATATTCCCGACGTTTCGAGTGCTTTACAAGAGCCGTGTTAACGGGGGGACTGACCTGTTAGACGTCGATATGTCTTAGTCAACTCGGGCTACCTTCAGCTTTTAATTATTAATTTTGGTTCGATCTACGCATCTGTTTTATATGTACGTGTTATTACATTTACATATGATCTTATTACTTTTTTTATTGTATTGTTAATCGTACTACACGAAGTCTCGTGATTATATATTTTTTTAAATACACTTGATAGAAATGAAAGTGCCACTCACTTTCATTTCTATCAAGTGGTATTTTACAACGATACGGATTTACTGGCACAGAATGCCAAAAGGCGTTAAGTCTGCCCTTTGTTATCTTTATATTAAGAAGAAACAGTATTATTCTTCAATTATAATAATTAAAGAATAATTCTTGACGCGTGACAAATAGTCATATCGCTATCGGATAGCGACAGCGTCTAAGTGCGCGGCATCTGTCACTGTGTGCCAGTCCGTCCGTCAAAGATGGCGTTTAAACTCGGTCAAGCTATCGTGATAATGCCAATGCTTGTGCTTTAATCATAATAATGAAAGACTTCTTCCAAACGCGCATTGCGAACACTGATGAACTTCAGACGAAACCTTTTTACTATTCTCTTTTAAAACTATAATTTCTACCGCCTATTTCTTATGTATTATCTTAAGGTATTGAACTCCCCTTACTTTATATGAGAAGATTCAAAGAATAAAGTGCTCCGCTGCTGGACAGCGCACTACACATTCAGTGTTTACCTACTTCGCTTAGCATGTCATATATCAGCACTTACTTCACTACACCCACACCGGGAATCGAACCCAGGTCATTCTAGCACTTCCAACACGACCGGTAAGACTTACTGAGACATTTAAACGTACTGAGTTTTTAAACGTGGTAGAGCCATGCGGCGGCTTTTGCTGCTGCTCGAATGGGCCGGCACGACCGGGTTGGTACAACGGCCTCGTAGAATACCGGCGTGCAGTAGAGGCATCTTATGCTTCTGCGTTTCGTTCGGTGAGTGAGGTATCCAGAGGCCCAATTTCCCTCTCCATCACCCTCCTCATCCTCCTTTCAATCTCCCAAATACCCTTGAAGGACGGCAACGCACCTGCAGCACCTCTGGTGGTGCAAATGTACGTAGGCGACGATAATCACTTACCTTCAGGTGAACCGCTTGCACGTTTGCCGCCTATCCAATAAAAAAAAAATTTACCCTTTTAAATATAGTGGGTAGAATAGTAGAGTCCGTTTTTGTTTCATGTTCCACAACCTAAAATACTATAGAAACTAATTTGGCATTTTGATTACTAATATTTAACATTGGCCTCCGCACACAAATAAACATAATGTAAATCTATAATCTTATTGACGAAACCATCAATTTTATAGGTAGAATCATCATCATTAATACTTCAGCCGCTGATTAGTGTTTGATATTCCGCAGTGCCTAGGCTGTACTCTTGTAGTGCAGGAGTGGCATCATTAAACTGACCCTAGACATCGATAATATTCTGCGAGCCCCGTTATCAAGTTGGTTACGCGGACATGTTGGCTTATTTCTAAAAAAATATATTTTAAATTTTAGCCCTCGAATCGATAAAGAAATGACTTGCATCATGCAAGGATGGATTGATTTTCTATGCCGTTTGCATATTAAATCAAATCATTTATTCAACGTAAGGAACATACATTTTACAACGTAATTTTTTTTAAATCTAACGCCGTGTCATAATGAAGTTCCTCAGGCGGAGAAGAAACCGTCTAATATTACTATATTTTTTTCTGGAAGGAGAATGCCACTGTACATATATCTCCTTTACATAACCGCGCATGAGCTCGATTGTTAGATGCCCGATCGCCTTCAAGAAAGCTACACGCTTATCATTTCGTGCCCGATAATCCGATATTTTTTCGGCGTTTCTTTGGCGCATTTTAAGGAAAGGAGCACAAACACTTGCTACTTCTATGAAATAGATATTGTATTGATCATCGAATCAGCCTTAGTTAGGACGACGTCCACTGGATGAGATTGTTATCATAGATTCACTTGTTATATTAAACGTCGTTTAAAAACAATCTTTCTTTTTAACAACGTTAAAGTAACTCTATTGCTAAATTAGGCTATATTAAAATGGGGATTTTCTTTAATCGCCACCCTTTACGGTAGGTAAGCGATTACAGTGCTAGCCATGTCACACGTAGTACCGGAACTTCGCTCCCCAGCCCGGGTGCCCATCGTGGTACGACCAAACTTTTCAAGAAATTAATCCTAAAATGAATTCGAAACGCTTTCTTAGAGAGATCTAAGTTCTGCAGTGTACTAAAATAGGCTGATATTAGAGACGTTTGTTCCTCTATCTGACAGAAGCTATAAGTATTTACTGACATTTCCCTAAATCGAGATCGAAAGTTGGTGGCAGATGTTCCTATAACGCCTCGATATTTAAGTCAAAGCTTTACTCAAATTGTTTTTCCTTCTAAGACAAAACGTTCGACCGAGTATTATTATCTATTTCTTCACCATTATCATTATAGTCCAATCATAACCAACAAAAAAGGGACCTGAGCCATACTGCGCCGATACATATATAGCGCAGCTGAACTACTGTAAACTGGAGACTTTAAACTGTTTTCAAGAATGTGAATGAATATTATGCTACACACACATAATATTCATTCACATATTCATGAAATTAAATTACATGACAGAGAGCATAAAATTTAATGCAAAAGTTTTTAGAATAAAATCTTTATAAGCAGAATATAACGAAGTTGACAGTCATCAAAAACACATTATGACGCATGATAAGAGTGTTTATGACGCGTTTTGATAATAGAAATGAACACTAACATGCCGAAAATAAACATTATAGAAACTTTTATTACTTTGATGTGCTAAAATTCTCTAATGGTAAAGTCATTATTTATTAAAGATGTTAGAAATAAGTTATTTCGCTCAAAAAATTATAAAATCGTACATATTACACACCCCTTCCACAAATACGTGCACCACTTCTTCAACACCATACCACAACAAGCTCTCACACCAGCACTAGAGACTAAGTAATATATGTCACCAACATCCTTACCGACGAGCAGTTCGGAATCCGATCCGAATACTCACAAGTGCACTGCTTAACCGATCACATTATAGATAATTTCTACTGCTTTTCCAAGTCTAACAGTACGGGGTCACTATTCTTCGATGTCGCAAAGGCGTTTGACAAAGTCTGGCTTGATGGCTGGCAACAGCTTGATTTACAAAGGGTACAATCTCAAAGCCCTAGACATACTCGTGAGCATCTTACCAGCCTACTTCACTAACCGCACCTACGCTATCGGATAGAAGGCATGCGATCTTCAAGTTCTTTTAAAGCAAGATTTTCTCAAGGATCTCGCCTCCCCCCATTTATTTTCTCACTTTAAAATAACGAAAAACCTTAATTCTTGTCGCAGCGATGACTTTCGTGTCTCCTATCAATTATTTGCTCCTCTAGTAAAGTGTCTCTATGACATAAACTCTATTATATTAGGCTTGCATAAGACCTATCACGGCATGTGCTTCCGTTATATTTGCTCATGTGACGACTAATCATATCGCCGCATTACGAAAAATTCATAATAAATTCTTGCGCCTACCATAGCGATTGCAAAATACCCGCAATCTAAAAGTAATTCAAAGACATGTGCGCGGCGCCTGGTGGTAAATGGTAGTACATAAACGAAACGTTGCGTCGCGTTATTTGGATGACATGACTCCTTTACACGAACCATTCGACCCTGACCCGGTCGGTTCGTCTCACACTAACGCTCAGTTAGCAGCTCAAAAACAACTCCCCGCAGACACTATAAAGTTTATCACACACAGGTTACTCGCGTACTACGAAATTAAAACGAACATCCGGGCCACTAGGCAACTAGGGCTCTTACTCTTTAGTTCGAACCTAAATTTCACATACTAGTGACAGGGAGCTAGTCTTCAGTGTGAGGATACCAGCACTGTGCTCTCCCCCACTCGCCTGACCAGCGTGGTGAGTAATGGGGTCCGGGGTTATACGGTATACATCGCAGTCAGAGGCATCATATTTTAGATGCTGTTGCCCTTTCATCGGTTAGCAGATGATTTTTTTTGTGATGATTATTATTATCCACTATCAGTTGGATACTAAAAGGCTTTGAAGGCTTTTTGAGGTCGACTCTTACGGCAAGAAAAGGGGAAATAGAATTACTTAAGCTGATACCACACTTCTCTGAGTGCCCTGTCATTGAAGCCAAAATCTAAAAGATCTCAAGCGCTAGATTTTAAACTGTGAAATCACCGTCAACATTTCTATCGCCATGCCAAAATATATTTCACAACAATTCGGCGTGAAGTTATTCCTCGTTAAAATCATACGGTGTTATTTTTCACATCCAAGAGATGGTTTCGTTTATTGATTACCATATCATGGATAAACGAAACCATGTTAAAAATACCGCGGTATGATTTTATAGATATTATATGCTACAAATGTCAAAAACATGACAACCGGCACAAACCTAATAAAGTATGCCTGGCGAAGTGAATACGGGCAAAGCTTCCAAGAAATATATGTCTGTATATGAAACGCGAAAGTGTTAACTGTAAAGTATTAGAAATAAGTAAGTTTTTTGTAAATCATAAAAACTTTTTTTCGAGATTTTTTTTTGGCTATTGGCGCTTACTGTGTCGGCGAACACTAATCAAACTCAAGTGTTGTGGTTTCCTGTGGAGTGAATGTGTGTTTGATATAGGTACGGACTTGTGACAAGTTTCTTCATTTTGCGGTCAAAGTTTCGGCACAATCGACATTGACAAGAGTAATGATTACGTATGAGAATTTTATCTTAGTTCTTGTCGGTAACATAGATATTAACAACATGATTTTTGGCAGGAACTTTGCCTTTCGTCTGTTAGGTTAATTAAGTTCTAGAACGTTCATATATGTACGCCAATAATTTATTATATATTTTTGTTTTTCATCCCCATTAGCTTATTAAGTCCACGGCTGAACAATGACCTCTTCAAGGAAGCGCTAACAAACCGACAAAGACTTCATGGTGGCTCATCATGCTAAGCAGAAGATGATGACCAGATGATGATGACCAGAACTAATAATCTGTGAAATTTAGGTGCAACAAATCTGGATGGATTTACTGCTATCAGTCGGTCGCCATAGGCTCGTTTGTTAGTTGATTCTGCCGTGGAGGTTGACATTTATAGAAAACGATGAGGTATTTCACTTTATACCCCTTTTGTAAATACATTAAAGCAGGTAATGAAGTGATTTGCTTGAAAAGTTGTAGGTTTGATCAATTAAATTACGTAGCGTTATTGAAATCGCGATCGGAACCAATCAAGAAAAGAAATACGAAAATAATTGGTCTCATATTTTTTTTTGGCCAATTAAAAATACTGAAATTGTTACTAAATAAAAAATTCCCTACAGACGACATCCGGGAGATACCAGAAAGGTAGCACAGATAATTGGTTTTCTAAGACTAGCTCGAACACCACAGATAACAAAACGAGCACCTAGTCTACACAAAAGATAAACAAAAGGATGTTATCAGATACTTTTTGAATGAGTTTTATTTATGATACCATGTAAGAGAGTAAGAGTGATTTTATTCGTGGGCGAGTCAAGCTTTTGCTGCTGCTCGGCTCCACAGCCTCGCAGAATAGCGGCGTGAAGCAGAGGCATACTGTGCTTCTGCGTTTCGTTCGGTGAGTGTGGTAACCGGAGGCCCTCCCCCCCTCGCCATCCCCTTCCTCGTCCTCCTTCCTATCTCCCAAATATCCTTAAAGGCCGGCAACGCACCTGCAGCTCCTCTGGTGTTGCAGATGTACGTGGGCGACGGTAATCATTTACCATCAGGTAAACCGCCGCAAGGTTTCCGTCTTTCCCATAGAAAAAAAAGTGACCAGCGGCATTTAGTGGTGATGTAGGAAAATTTGCCATACCTTACTTTTCCGTAGGGAGTCGTAAGACTCTTAGACTTTAAGTGTCCGTCAGATGGCGTATGTCAGACCCCATGACCAGCGTTTAGTGTGCAAGACGTCTGGTACAGCGATCACCAACGTTCCTCCCATGCATGGCGATTATGTCACATTCTTCTACTAGGAGAGGTGGGGAGAGTACTTAATCGGGTGGGATCTTGTTTAAACGTCACATCCCTGCACTAGCACTAGTTCAAGTCAACTATACGGATGAAGGAATGTAGGAAAATTAAACAAGCACACGATCAGGCTAATGTTAAGTTGTCACAAAAAATAGACGAAAAAAAGACTTTGATTACAAAAATCTGAAAAAATCCGAAGTGATAAACGAACTAACAGCCTAACTGATGTTAAATAAGCTTCTTCTTCTCAGTCGTGCACTCTCGTGACACAGAGGGTCTTCTACTGACAGATACTTCAGTTCATGGAGACCTGCAAAAACCTTTAATCGAAGCAGGTTAAAGATGCATTGTCACCATTGAGAACTATGGTGCAATATTTCACTGCCTTTAATTATACCCTTTCTATATCCGGATTCTGGCTGATAAGCGACAGAAATACGTTGTACCTACCCTACACGACCATATGATGTCATATGTTAATAAAACAATAATGACAATTCCGTTTTTATGATTCAGTACAGATTGCACGATTTAGTTAACGCTGAGATTTGGATTATGGCTTCCTTTCGAGCTGAAGTTACTGTTTAGGCAACATTCTTTCAACAATGGTTGAATTTCGGGTCCGAATGTTCCAGATTATTCCAGTGTCTACATTATCTCAGATCTTATTTCCTAAAAGTCACATATCACACAGGCGAGTGTCTCTGAGCATGCGAGAATACTGATCATAGCACTTTAATATTTTTCTTTTCTTACCGGAAGACGTGTTATGTGTTTCAGTTTCAGTGTTAAATGAGCAACATTTAACCATGTATTTCTAAAATATTATACATACTCAACGTGCAGTTACTTTGGAAGACATATACATTTTTCTCGCGATGTTTAATACACAAGGGCAAATAATAATACTATGAATATTAATAAAATAAGTTAGCACGTCGAAAAGTAATTTGAATAGCAAATTTTATAAAACTACTTGTTCTTCGAGAGGGATGAAAACTGCAAAGTTTGTGAAATAATTAAATTTTGCCTGGTCAGTAGATTTTCCAACAGAGAATTTCATTGTTATAACGAAAAAAAGAATATGTGATAACTCCGTATGTTCTATAAAGTATGTAAAATTTGTTTAATACAACTAACCGTCGGGAAGTAAAAAAACAAGTAGTTCCGCCGTACGTATCCTCGTATTTTATTATGCACTTTTACTGTTATTGGTCATTTTATGTTACTTTATATATATACTAGCTTAGCAGCCGAACCACAGAACCAAACAATTATTAATAATATAAAAAAATGGAATAGGTGGTTTGTGTAAGCTCGTTTGGCTATTCAGAAGAAAAAGGGTGCTGAACCCGTAATCTCTGCGACAGGCGTGAGTGCTTATCTATGTTAATATATGAAAAGTCTTCGTATACAATCTTGTGTGTATGTTTTAAAATATACATTATAAATCTAGAAGTAGAACATTACTAGTAGGTTATTTTGTACCATAATTGATATTAAAAATATGACGGTTTTTTTTAATTTCAGTCAATCAATCTTCAAGGCCTGAATGTTAAATTGTCACGAAATTCGGAATGGAATAATTGTCAAAGTCAAAGTCGAAGCTTTTTTATTCAAATTAGGCTCCTATAAAGCTCTTATGAACGTCTAAATCTACACCGGTACAATAGGATACAAGATACTTCCATCTCAATTGAGAGTTCTCTCGGGACATAATTTGTAACCTAGCGGGCGAAGTCGCAGGCAGCTCTTATTAATTATATATACACTAACTCGTCTTTATCTTCCCGTAGCCGATGTAACTCTTATGCGATAAGATGCAGCGTAAGAAACACAGAATACAACACAATACAAACCGATCTAAAAACCTACAATTTGTAGTTTGCACAAAAAAAGGCTTCATCTGGAACCCACAACCTCTGGGTTGTGGGTTCTAGGCACGCTGAGCTATCCGATTGCCAAACGATTTACACAGGAGAATAAGATGAAAAGTACCGACCATTTTAGAACGATGTAGAAGAACATTAAAAAACGAATATTAAGTATATTTGTGAAAGCCGAGGAAAGCGCGTAATAATTAATTATGACACAGGAAACATGATAAATGAACGCAATTTCAATTTTCTTCACGACGGAGTTAATAAATTGTCACGCGCCTTTGACAAAACAAGAAATTTGTCGCAATGATTATATTTTACATACAATAAGGCTAAGAATATTTACATCACTGTAAAGGTTATATATTAACTATCAGCCGCGGTAGCTTATTGGTTAGGGTACAATTACAATTGCGTACAACTGACCTGGGACCACTAAAGTTGTTGAGCGCAATTTTATTTACAGCGTATTGGGCGACGCAGGAAAATATCGTGAGGAAACCTGCATGTATGAGTAATATTACTAACACATAATTTTACGAACGTTTAATCATCATACCACTCGAGCTTTTTCGCAGTCGTCTTAGAATTACATGCATTGCCTAAATGTCAAAAAATAAATAGTCATGGCGGAGTAACATTTCATGTGTAGCGGCCGCGTGAGAAAGTCTGCCACCCTTGCATGCCGTGGGTATCGTCGTGCACTAAGGGAAATGAGAGGAAGAGTTTATGGTTTTTGACAAAAAGCGAAATTAACAATAATCTCAAAGTCAATCCGTAAATCGGTGATAGGATTTTGATGAACAATAGTATGTAGATACCTTGAAACCGGGTTAAGGATGTATGTTAAGGATGTTAAGGATGGTTTCTGTGCGGTCGGTGTCGCGGATAGAAGCTATTAGGTAATAATAGAGAAAGTTGATATTTGTTTAAATTAATAATGCACAATCGAGGTATTTTATAAATAGATAGATAGGTATTCGTCTTAAATAAATAGTTTACTTCAAAGGTAAAAGTAGTACAAAGGTTCACTGAAGTTAATAGCTAGTCATTTAAGTCTGTGTTTCGTACAGTTTCGGTTCTTGTGGGTAACATGAAAATTAATAGCAGTGTTTTGGCCTAAACTTTATCTTGTACGCTGCTCATGTGAGACCGAAGTTGCAGAGAGACGATAAGATAAGTAGTTTAAAGATAACTGTTTTCTGATAAATATGAAAACCTTTTACGAAGACAAAACTGACTGTGAATATTGAACATTACAATATGTTATTCTTTAATTTTACTTTATAAAAATCTCGGCTTTTTGTTATTTGTCCGTCTATTTAACTGGACTTAACTATGAAATAACTAATGGTATTTGCTACAAAATTTACGATGATTGAAGATAAGTGAATCGGTTACGCCTTTGTTTCATTTTAATATACCATGTATGAACGTATAGTCAACGTTCTGTGACACATTAAATTGCATATGTTTTTTTAAAGAATCAATATAATTATAATTAGGCGTACTTATTTATGCGAAGTTGAAACGATTATTAAAATAATTTTATTCAAAGAGCTTACCTTTGGCTTCGATAAAGACCGTTAATCCCTCTGGCCACGAATCTATGGATTTACGCACTATCTTCATAGGGAATTTACCTGCTAACTGTTATCTCTAAGTATTTATATAGGTACGTAACTACAAATTAAAATAGAGAATCATCAAAGCGAGGTCTCGGAAATCTATTCTTCTTAGAAATAAACATTTGAACAACAAATTATAGCGCGTGTCGTCAATTTTTTGTAAGGTATTTATTAACTGAGTATTTTTTTCTCTTCTAAAATAGGTTTCCGTGTTAAAACCACAAAAGTTTGCGATTTAAAAGTGTCTCTACTAGCACTGACATTGATAAATTGCACCCAGAGAAGAGGAATTCATTAAAAGCTACCAAGATTGTGCTTCATTTAAAATATTAAAATTCTTAACATTAACCCTAAGGCGAATTAAGGGATTATTTTCAAATATTCTGTACTCAATGTACAAAGTGTCGTTGTCTTTAATATAGAGGTTTAATTATTGAGGTTTATGTTAATAAGTTAACATTATAATTATCATTAGAGCCTATCACAAGTCCACTGCAAGACAAGAGTAATCTTAAGACCTGCGTCTTTAATAGAGTGGCCGTATGGTGGCAGGGTAAGAGAATCTGCTTCATCATTGTGGTGACACCCATGGTCCGAATAAGGGAAAACCTGTAAAACTTCATGGCATCGAAGAATAGCGTATTAGCCATCCCAAATCGGGCTGATCGGGTAGCAGCATCAATAGGCGTGTTTGATGCTGAGATCTTTAATGCGCCTGCCAGGTGTGATGATTGTCCTCAATTCATTGCGAGATGAATAGGCTTATGTCCAGTATTAGGTTATTATCAGGCTGATGAAGGAAATTCGTTATCATTTCTTAAAGAACTAGGCCACACCTCTACTCCATGCCTAGCGTAATAAAGTATCTTTTGAAGTACACAACAATACCTAGGCAATATAATCAGGTCATAATTTGCAAAAATCCATAATACTTTAAATAGATTAGATTTTTGTAACATCTGTACTATTTACATCTGCAATAAGCACATGTTTACCTTCCGCTTTCAGAAGCTCAGCTGTAATTCCGTCTTCAACCGGGGCTTTGCCGTTTTAAACTGTTTGAGAGCTAACTTAATCGCGCTCAGAGTTACGTCAGGGATATCTTTGGAATAGCGTCAGCTTTACTCTTGGGATGTTATTTACACCTACATGATATTATAGTTCATTTGCATATCTCAAGTAATAACCACATAATACATTATCATCATTATCATTTCCGTTCATAAAAGATATTTTCTTCTAGGGCGAAACAATAATTTGTGAATTTAGAAAAGATTTCATTGACATGGGTTTGAACTTATCACTTATGATACACCAGCTCGACTATACCATTGCCGTTATTATCAGGCAAACGCAGTGCTAATCCTATTAAGAGGCTGTGAAAGTTGTATATTTTTTGTACATTTCATCTAAGCAAGGGAAGAGGATCTGGCGACCGGATTCGGAAAATGTGTCCAAATATATTGAAACTAATTTTCGTAGACTAGTGATAGGAAGCAGCAACTCTAGTGCGGGTGTACTAGAGTTGTCCTCACCAACCAGCCCGGCCCAGTGCTCAGCGTAGTGAAAATGGCCATATCTTATATTCGTGCCATGCCTGCTATTGTTGAGGTATTCATGGAAAGTTATAAAGATACAGACTGATAAAGAAGAAAGCGAAGGATAGGAAGATATATTTTAATAAAACACTATGTAAGTGCCTTTGGTGTCATTTGTAATATTCTAATTTCGTCATTCAACCATTTGTGTTTGTAAAGTAACGAAATTCTACTTGTTTTTATCTTTATCAGATGCAAAATCATGTTGATCACTTTATTTTATATGCGTGTATGATGGCAACAGCAACATGTGTGTATGATTAATTTTTGTACACATCTATGGTACATTACCTTTCGAATGATAAAAGTTACCTAAATTGTCGATGTTACTTATTACTTTATGAAGAGATTAATGATTGAAGGTCAGTCAGAGAAATATTACATAAATATTATGCACGTAGCATTAGGTGACATTAATTTTCCATAAAAATAAAAAAAATTAAAATTTTCTTAGTTAAGGAGAATCATTTGTGGCATGGTAAAGCTGACAGGTATATTATTTCAACCATAAAGTTTTTGTAATATAAATCCACTCTTTGATCTTTATTAAATACCTCCATTCGTTTATTTTTATAAAATATCTAAGTTTGTCAAATAAATAAAATAATGTTTATTTGTTTAAAAAATTAAGTTTCTAAAATTTATTGCAATTTTAAGTAATGAATTTACCATGTGCTCAAATGTAAAGAAAACACATTTTCTCGGTGACAATGTTTTACAAGATACGTAATAAAAACGAGAACATATGAAATCAGTGCACCGAAGCGACGTGGCGGATTCTTCTCGGCCTTAAATTCTTCTTCTTAAATCCTTTGCCCTGCCGCGTGACTTTAACAGGTTTTACTTTACTTTTTTATAGCCATTAATTTTGACATCTATAAACTAAAATGGGGGCATCTCGAGATCTAACATTGGACGCATTGTGTTTATCAATTTTTTTTTATTACCTGTAGGCTTCGTATTAAGGTGATTAAGTTTAAGGTAACTAGTGACGGGCGGAACATACTAAAGGAAGACACGATAAGCATTCTATTTTTAAAAAAGACATTTTAGCACCAATAATGTTTAAGTGTAAACTAATATAATTAATAATCTCATCTCGATTCTTGGGTGTGGTAAAAGTAAACTATGGATTAGAGAAAAAGTTAATAATTATTTGAAATTTTGAAATAAAAATTATGCGAAAAGGCAGAAGAAGTATTCTGCTTCGTTGAAATTCAATACCTTTTGCAGTTTCCTTTTTTTTTCAGCAGCGGCAAAGTAACTTTGAGTATTCACTAATTTGATTTGCCTTTTACTGTGGTTGGCTTGGAAATGAATTGAATTTGGTTTGTTCAGTTTTATGTCTATGCCAAACAGCTATTTTTGTGAATAAATAAATTTTTCGTAAGTATATTATGTAAAACCGTACGTTACTGTTTCATCTTGTGGGTGACGTAAATATTTTCAAAGAAAAATATCAGAGCCCGCGACAGAAGAGCTCCAAAAATAATCTCTCCAAAATCTAGATATATATCTAGACAAATATAAATGATGAGAATAAATGATGTGGTGCTGTAAATGTCATCTCGCCTGAAAGTTATGGTAAAACAAATTGCAAATCACCGTTGCCTACGGGTGAAGTTAATAATGACAATTTTACTGTTAAATATATAGACGTTAATAAATGTGAATACAAACATTATATGGCCCTAGAAATTAAGGAATAGGTAATGCTAGTCTGCGTGCTCTCACTACCCTTTATTCTATCCTGCTGTCTCCTACTGCTCCTTCCTACTTGTCTTCCCACTTTCGTTACCTTTGCTCAAACCACGACAGAACCCTATGTTCGTCTAATAATCTCCTACTCCAGTGTCCCTCACATAGCTCATGCTTTTTCCGTTTATCTGTTCAATCTGTACTTCTTTGGAATGCGCTCCCACTCGAAATCAGAGCGTCTAACAGTTGGTACACGTTTAAAATGAAAGCTAAGGAACATATCTTTAACAAAATGGTTGAATAATCTCAGTAATAGTCTATTTTTATACATTTAATATTTAAGTTATTAATATAAATTAAAATAAATGTAAAGGTATTATATACGTATTTATTAGTGTATGTGCATTTAAATATTGTATCTATATATATTACATAAATTTATATAGATTTACATAAATTTTTCTTTTTTTTTTCTTTTAACTGCTCTCTGTTTTATTACTCACACCTACTTAATTTCATCTCTGCATCGTCCAAAGGTAGAAATTGACTGGTAGAAAATGCTTCTGGCATTAAGTCCGCCTGTATACATTCTCATGTATATGAAGTTTAATAAATAAATAAATAATTCAATAACATACGACAGAATATTTTTGAGTTTTCTATTTTACCAAATTTGCCCTAACCTTCATTAACCAACAAATCTGGCGAGTCACGCCGTAGGGGGTTTGGTTCCTGATATTGACTACAGATTTTCAAAGTTAGTACATCACAAGAAAAGGTGAAATCAGGTATTTATGCCACACACGGTAATGAATAAAACTAACAGAAATAATGAAGATGATGATGAAGCAATTTAACACAGGCGAAAAATTAATCAGTCTGTCGTAGCTTTCAGGACGAAAACATACTTAATGTGACATCATTATCCATGGGTGACAGATTCTACTTATACTCTTACCATCAAGAGACCATCATTTAATATTTATGTATCATTATGCATTTGCATAGATTGCCTTTGTTTTAAGCATGTTAAAGAATTTTTATGAGACAAGTGTATCCGCGAATACTACACATTTGAAATTAAACTATTATTTACGGATTCTATCTAAGATCAAGTATAGCAACATATTGCACGACCTCAAGATACTGTGAGCTCATTCTGCGTCGATCGGACCAAAAATTAATAATTGCTAAAAGCTGGTTAACTATGACATCAGGACGTCAAAGACTTCAGTCCCTCCGTGATGAAGCGTTTGATTTAAAAAAGTAAATTCAACGCTATAAAAACTATAAGTAATAGTTTAATTTCATATATAAAGAAAGATGGTTGAATATTGAGAAAACAAACATTGTTTGTTTGTTGTTATTAATCGTATCATACACAACATTCAAAATAATAAATAAAGCAAAAACCGCATCTTGAAGAAGCGGTCTGTTTGTTATAATGATACATGGCGGAGCGTTTCGGACATTTACCACATTCATCCATTATTCATAGAGTATTTTCTACAATGTATGTATCATGTGTAAAACAGTTTTATGCGATTCATGTAAAAAGTGAGGTATATTATATTTAACAGCTGAATTTTTAAACCGTCAACTTATTAAGTATGGTTTAAATAAAAGAGTCTATAGGGGAAAGCTAAAGGGAAAAAAATCAAACGTTTCTCCTAATGGCTAATTTACCTATACGAGGTACACCATACCATACTGGCTAACGCCGCTCTGGCAAATTGGATATCGGAATTAAAGAATAGCATCACGCCCTTCTAATAATGGGTGAAGAAGAATCGTGGTAGGCGACTAATATCATACTAACTTGCTTATCTTTAATGTCGTGACCATGGTTTTGTACCTGATAGAGCCTAGCTCGGGATCGTTCGGGATAGTACCACGGCCTCGGCCTCCTTCTCCGTAAATGTACGAACTTGCAGCTCCTTTGGCGTTGTAAATGTGCGTGGGCGTAGATAATCACTTACTATCGGGTGCGCCGCTTAGGGTTCGCACGTGACTAGTGACTTAGTGTTCAAGTCAAAAACGATACATATCGTACTAAGTCTCGAAAAAGTCATTGGTACGAAACCTAATCAAAGAGAACTCTTAACCACTCGGCTAGTATTTGTATATTTTTTTACTTATGACAGATTCTGCAGCTTTGTGTTTTGTGGCAACCCTAGAGGGAGCAATGACGAGATTGTTAATAATTATGCTATCACTTTTGTCAACATGTTTCACATTTACTGTAAAAGTTAAAAGTTGATTATTATGTTTATTTTGATCAAGAAATTCTTAGCTTAATATTGCTGACATGAGAACAATAGTTCTATTCGCAGAAGTAATCCTTGAAACAAATGACGTGTCTAGTTTGAACAACTCTCGTGGTGCTGCTTGACCGTCTTCGTTATGAGCCAGACTCTCAGAACACTCGTCTGTCAACTTCAGGGACCTGCTGCTCTAGAAAAGTAATAATGTACTGCGGTTAGTGTCTCACTTAATAGAGCGTTATTAGGTTGGTGAATACATTAGACAGAATAACTAGGGACATTATGTCGTTCTGAGTCTTAATAGCTCCCTATACGTCTAAGCTGTAGTCCCGGAACTTTTCTAGTACATACTTTGCTCAATTTTAATTTTCAATTTCGTAGAATTCTCAATGTCGCATATCATTTGTTATCATAAAGTTTATATTTTATTTTGCTTATCAAGTTACATTGTGTATTCAATAGTTAAAATAAATAAATATGTATTTCAACTTACTTATCAATTTTTATTAAGTGCTTTAGTTCTTTGTGTAGAGCCTACCTCTACCAGCATAATTACAGGCTATGTGGCATTCAATCTCAGTCCTCAGGTGACAAGGAATCTGTAATCTTCTTCGACTCAAGTATTTGCCAGCTGTCCATGGGCTTCAGTAGCTATTTACCATCAGGAGGTCTATTAGCTCGTTTGTCAACCAAACCCAAAAATAGGAGCAAACCCTGGGACTAGTCTAGTTCTATCTTCCGGAGAGGTAAAAGTGGATTGTGAAAGCTCGTTAGGCTATATATAATAAGTCGTGTGTAATGAAATTATAGGGTTTCGGGTCTGCAGATATTGTGATTGAGCATCCTACCTCCTTCAATATTTTCTTATACACTTTAAATCTCGTAAGAGAAGAAGAAAACAGGAGGCACTGTGTGCAATATATTCTAGACCCATGGTAGGATTGGCGCTCAATTTAAGTTTCATATTGCGCGAGTGACATGAGTTCATTATCATTTCCGGTGCCAGCACAAAAAAGTTGGGTTCTCACCACCCTACATGCCACCAATCCGCATTGGACCAGCATGCCAATATCCTCTCTAAATCCGGGCGGGAGGCCTCTAGGTAGCTGTGGGAAACTTAAAGGTTGCTTGCTATGTTACTTTAGTTTTATAATAATATACCCTACGTATCATTTGGCTCATTAAGATAACAGACAAATATTTTTTATGAAAGTATCCATGGGGCGATACAAAACTTGATATGGTTATATCGCAATCTATAAGGATTATTATGGTTTTTAAGTCCTTTCCTTAAAAATTTTTAGAACACCAAATAAATGAAGTGATAGATTCGTAATTGCGTAATTAACACATAATAAAAAAAAACATTGCACTCTCAAATATGTACAAGGACGGCAATGTCAACATGTTTTGTCTTTTAGAATATGGCTTTCTATCGTTTCTAGCTTGCACATAACTCTTATGCATCTTTTTTGGGATTTGAAGATGTGTTCCTTTTCACCACAATTTCCCCAGAAAATTATGCCGTATCTGAAATGTGACTCCACGTAGCCATAATAGACATTTAAAAATGATTCCATTGTTACAGAATTCGACAATATGTATAGTACGTAAGTAGCTTTACTTAGTTTATTACATAACGGTTCTGCTTGGTATTTCCATGACAATTTGCTATCTAATGTCAATCCTAAAAATTTTGTGTTTCTTGCTTCCTCTATTTTATTTTCATCAAATGCTATGTTAAAGTTCAATGTTTTTCTTTGTTAATTATAAAAATGCATTATTTTAGCTTTTTCAAAATTTACATGCAAATTATTTTTTCTAAAGTGTTCAACGATTTGTTTCTATGATGTATTTATTTCAATTTCATAACTGCATTGATCATACTTTATTAAAGCTGTACTGTCATCACCAAATAAAACCATAGGATACACCATAGGAACATCTAGATAAACCATTAATGTTACCAAAAATATAACAGTGGTCCTAAAATACTTCCCCGTGGGACTCCATATTGTAAACGATTTGTAGTTATTTTCCTTTTTAGGTTTATTGTCAATTCCAGTTATTTCCGTAAATTGTCGTCCATTAGTTAAATAAGATTTAATTGTGTATAGTTCAAGAGGTAAGCTCTTATGCCATACTTTTCTAGTTTATTTAATAATATTTGACTATCTACAAAGTCGAAGGTTTTGGTCATATCCATAAATAAAGCACACATGGGTTCTTTAATATAGACACTGATGATTATTTGTTCTAATAAATTGTAAATTGCCATGTTTATTGTATTATTTCGCCTAAATTTTGCTCTTCAGCAATATGGTTGTTCTCCAAGTAACTATAAAATGCTTTACATAATTCTTTTTTCAATTTCTAGGAATACTAGCTCGATTGTCATCTTACTTTTTAGGAATTAATAATCAACATCCTGACCATGTTATGGTAATTTTTTTTTTGGATCAATACACTGTTTCATGGCTGAGATAATAAATAAAAAACCTTCTAATAACGTAAATTACACGCACGCGACACTTTAATTTAATGATAGTCAGCTTTATTAATAGCTAGTTTTAGTGCTGAATTTACCTCGTTCTCTGTAGCGAAAAAAAAACACAGGGGAAACTTGCATGTCTGAGAAAAAACCAAAAAATATTATTTCGAATTATATAAACTCAACCAACTCGCACTAGAGCAGCGAGGCAGACCCCGGTTACGAAATCATCACAATTATCAGGATACCTTTGTCCAGCCGTGGGACATTTACAGCTGCTACTTTATTATTAACAATATCTGTTAAAAGTGGGTGTTAAAAGTCTTAAGAAGCAAAACGATTTAAAGCGTTGAAACATTTGAAGTTAACTTTAAAGTATATTTTTCTTTGTTACCTCCTTTAATTCGCATTGTTAAAGGAAGGTATATAGCAACTAGTATTTTAATTATCAACGATGGACTAAAATATTATAAAACATTAGCTAGGTTCCTCAGAGAACTATTAGAGTTGAAATCTAACATGTAGATTATGATTAAGATAAACGCGGGGTTATGATAGGAAACATACCATTGTTTTTTCACACGGGCGTGGTCCACCCCGACGAATTAGGCTCTGATGAACGAGTGCTAACGGAATATCCTTCCGAATTTTCTTAATCCAGATCTCATAGAGTAGTGATGGGAAGCAGTATCACTAGTGCGAGAGTATCAGCACTGCTCACACTAACCCTCTTGCTCGACGTGGTCAGTCTGTTCAAACCTTCCAAAGTATGTGTGTCTCCTTTTTCTAATGCTTCTTTGGAGATGATGATGTTCAGCATTAAATTAAACAAGGCCGATGTAGTAGTACTATAATAAAATTTACAAAAAGTCGTAAGATTTTTACACGACCAATGACAGTTTTCCTCTCGGCTAGAGCCTTCTGGGTCACTGGAATTCAATCCCTCTAGCGGCATTCACATTTTCTAACAAAGACTAGAGAGCTTCGAGAATTTACTAATTCGATTTGGCTTTTCGTTATTGAATCGGTTACGTTTATCCAAAGACATTTTCTCACGACTTCATTACATTACGGACAAGTCACACTACTAAAAGGTAACTAACATAATTCAAATACCGTGCAAAACCTTAATAAAGAAATAAAATAAGGCCATGCTAAGGCCATATTTCATTTCTTACTTAAAAAGGAAAGCTGTAACGGAAAGTGTCGTTAATTCTGCTGTTTTTTATACAGACAAGTTTTATTAGAATAGTTACGACACAAGAAATACACACAACATAAACTTGAAACTGTAATCTCTCAAGGGGTAGACAGAGGTGTACACTTTCGGCTGTCAATGTACAGAATTATTCGTAGTTCAACGTTACAGAATGTCGACAATCATGTTCAGTGTAACATTTCCCATTAGTTGCCTTCTAATACACCCCAAGGTCGTACTTCAACGAGCTACGCGGAATTCTGACAACGTGGAAGGAATGGCTATATTTAACGCACATAGAAGATCTAATTTGTAATATATTATTATCTAATCTCATTACATATTATTTAAAAAATAAACTAGTGAGAGATCAAACACATTGAAGTTCGTAGCATCGTTTGATAGTTTAATTGTACTTTTCAACTAAAAAAGCTTAAAAAGAGTATGTAGTAACAGGATGGGTACCAACAAGTGACCTATTTAGCATTATTTAAATTAAAATGCGACATTTTTCAGAATTTTTTTACTCACAGAGTTAAAAAACTGAGGCTATATTTTCTTTAACAACGAAAGCTTTGGATGAGATATTATCTTACATTAGCATAACATGGATGTCCTTTCCTTTTTTTATTTTATTTATAGTATCCACTTAATATCTGTTAATGTTTTTAAATAAATATACAACAATAAATATTAATTTACTTTAATAATTAAAAGAGTCCTTCCCTGCCTAAGTCGTGTGTAATGAAATTATAGGGTTTCAGGTCTGCAGATATTGTGATTGAGCATCCTACCTCCTTCAATAATTTCTTATACACTTTAAATCTCGTAAGAAGAAAACAGGAGGCACTGTGTGCAATATATTCTAGACCCATGGTAGGATTGGCGCTCAATTTAAGTTTCATATTGCGCGAGTGACATGAGTTCATTATCATTTCCGGTGCCAGCACAAAAGTTGGGTTTTCACCACCCTACATGCCACCAATCCGCATTGGACCAGCATGCCAATATACTCTCTAAATCCGGGCAGGAGGCCTCTAGGTAGCTGTGGGAAACTTAAAGGTTGCTTGCTATGTTACTTTAGTTTTATAATAATATACCCTACGTATCATTTGGCTCATTAAGATAGATATTAAGACAAATATTTTTATGAAAGTATCCATGGGGCGATACAAAACTTGATATGGTTATATCGCAATCTATAAGGATTATTATGGTTTTTAAGTCCTTTCCTTAAAAATTTTTAGAACACCAAATAAATGAAGTGATAGATTCGTAATTGCGTAATTAACACATAATAAAAAAACATTGCACTCTCAAATATGTACAAGGACAGCAATGTCAACATGTTTCACATTTACTGTAAAAGTTAAAAGTTGATTATTATGTTTATTTTGATCAAGAAATTCTTAGCTTAATATTGCTGACATGAGAACAATAGTTCTATTCGCAGAAGTAATCCTTGAAACAAATGACGTGTCTAGTTTGAACAACTCTTGTGGTGCTGCTTGACCGTCTTCGTTATGAGCCAGACTCTCAGAACACTCGTCTGTCAACTTCAGGGACCTGCTGCTCTAGAAAAGTAATAATGACACTAACGTCTCACTTAATAGAGCGTTATTAGGTTGGTGAATACATTAGACAGAATAACTAGGGACATTATGTCGTTCTGAGTCTTAATAGCTCCCTATACGTCTAAGCTGTAGTCCCGGAACTTTTCTAGTACATACTTTGCTCAATTTTAATTTTCAGTCGGTTCGGCAATTATTGCTGATATCTAAATAAACTGTTACTACCTTCAGTGACAAGTAGGCGACAAGCACCCATACGAAGTAAAAAAAAAAGTGCTACTTCTTTATTGATGTTACTTTACATAGCTTGGCGGCCATTGCAATTTATTTTATAACATCCAAAACATTCAACTGACTATGCACTCAAATATACGTTATAAAACCGTGCCAGCATAATTACAGGCTATGTGGCATTCAATCTCAGTCCTCAGGTGACAAGGAATCTGTAATCTTCTTCGACTCAAGTATTTGCCAGCTGTCCATGGGCTTCAGTAGCTATTTACCATCAGGAGGTCTATTAGCTCGTTTGTCAACCAAACCCAAAAAAATAGGAGCAAACCCTGGGACTAGTCTAGTTCTATCTTCCGGAGAGGTAAAAGTGGATTGTGAAAGCTCGTTAGGCTATATATAATAAGTCGTGTGTAATGAAATTATAGGGTTTCGGGTCTGCAGATATTGTGATTGAGCATCCTACCTCCTTCAATAATTTCTTATACACTTTAAATCTCGTAAGAGAAGAAGAAAACAGGAGGCACTGTGTGCAATATATTCTAGACCCATGGTAGGATTGGCGCTCAATTTAAGTTTCATATTGCGCGAGTGACATGAGTTCATTATCATTTCCGGTGCCAGCACAAAAAAGTTGGGTTTTCACCACCCTACATGCCACCAATCCGCATTGGACCAGCATGCCAATATACTCTCTAAATCCGGGCGGGAGGCCTCTAGGTAGCTGTGGGAAACTTAAAGGTTGCTTGCTATGTTACTTTAGTTTTATAATAATATACCCTACGTATCATTTGGCTCATTAAGATAGATATTAAGACAAATATTTTTTATGAAAGTATCCATGGGGCGATACAAAACTTGATATGGTTATATCGCAATCTATAAGGATTATTATGGTTTTTAAGTCCTTTCCTTAAAAATTTTTAGAACACCAAATAAATGAAGTGATAGATTCGTAATTGCGTAATTAACACATAATAAAAAAAAACATTGCACTCTCAAATATGTACAAGGCCGGCAATGTCAACATGTTTTGTCTTTTAGAATATGGCTTTCTATCGTTTCTAGCTTGCACATAACTCTTATGCCTCTTTTTTGGGATTTGAAGATGTGTTCCTTTTCACCACAATTTCCCCAGAAAATTATGCCGTATCTGAAATGTGACTCCACGTAGCCATAATAGACATTTAAAAATGATTCCATTGTTACAGAATTCGACAATATGTATAGTACGTAAGTAGCTTTACTTAGTTTATTACATAACGGTTCTGCTTGGTATTTCCATGACAATTTGCTATCTAATGTCAATCCTAAAAATTTTGTGTTTCTTGCTTCCTCTATTTTATTTTCATCAAATGCTATGTTAAAGTTCAATGTTTTTCTTTGTTAATTATAAAAATGCATTATTTTAGCTTTTTCAAAATTTACATGCAAATTATTTTTTAATTTAGGAATTAATAATCAACATCCTGACCATGTTATGGTAATTTTTTTTTTTGGATCAATACACTGTTTCATGGCTCAGATAATAAAAAAAAAACTTCTAATAACGTAAATTACACGCACGCGACACTTTAATTTAATGATAGTCAGCTTTATTAATAGCAAGTTTTAGTGCTGAATTTACCTCGTTCTCGGTAGCGAAAAAAAAACACAGGTGAAACTTGCATGTCTGAGAAAAAACCAAAAAATATTATTTCGAATTATATAAACTCAACCAACTCGCACTAGAGCAGCGAGGCAGACCCCGGTTACGAAATCATCACAATTATCAGGATACCTTTGTCCAGCCGTGGGACATTTACAGCTGCTATTTTATTATTAACAATATCTGTTAAATAAAACGTTTTCGTTGAAACTTTATGACAAATTATTAAAATTTTTCATTCACTTCAGCTTATTTATCCTTCAGGCTATATTTATTACCCTAGTTCTGTTGCGGGTATTACTGTCAGTGATCTTTTAATAATAATGTGTTATTAATTATTAGCAGGATAAAACTACTAAAGGCTTTTCGTAGTTTTTAGTCTTTAATTTTTCAACAGATATGAGCTGTAAATTATCTACCTAAGAGTCGTAAAGTTCTCCTAAGATGAAAAACACTCGTTTCAAGCATTTGACAGTTTCCAGCCGGAAGATGGAAGATGGAAGATGGAAGATGGAAGATGGAAGATGGAAGATGGAAGATGGAAGATGGAAGATGGAAGATGGAAGATGGAAGATGGAAGATGGAAGATGGAAGATGGAAGATGGAAGATGGAAGATGGAAGATGGAAGATGGAAGATGGAAGATGGAAGATGGAAGATGGAAGATGGAAGATGGAAGATGGAAGATGGAAGATGGAAGATGGAAGATGGAAGATGGAAGATGGAAGATGGAAGATGGAAGATGGAAGATGGAAGATGGAAGATGGAAGATGGAAGATGGAAGATGGAAGATGGAAGATGGAAGATGGAAGATGGAAGATGGAAGATGGAAGATGGAAGATGGAAGATGGAAGATGGAAGATGGAAGATGGAAGATGGAAGATGGAAGATGGAAGATGGAAGATGGAAGATGGAAGATGGAAGATGGAAGATGGAAGATGGAAGATGGAAGATGGAAGATGGAAGATGGAAGATGGAAGATGGAAGATGGAAGATGGAAGATGGAAGATGGAAGATGGAAGATGGAAGATGGAAGATGGAAGATGGAAGATGGAAGATGGAAGATGGAAGATGGAAGATGGAAGATGGAAGATGGAAGATGGAAGATGGAAGATGGAAGATGGAAGATGGAAGATGGAAGATGGAAGATGGAAGATGGAAGATGGAAGATGGAAGATGGAAGATGGAAGATGGAAGATGGAAGATGGAAGATGGAAGATGGAAGATGGAAGATGGAAGATGGAAGATGGAAGATGGAAGATGGAAGATGGAAGATGGAAGATGGAAGATGGAAGATGGAAGATGGAAGATGGAAGATGGAAGATGGAAGATGGAAGATGGAAGATGGAAGATGGAAGATGGAAGATGGAAGATGGAAGATGGAAGATGGAAGATGGAAGATGGAAGATGGAAGATGGAAGATGGAAGATGGAAGATGGAAGATGGAAGATGGAAGATGGAAGATGGAAGATGGAAGATGGAAGATGGAAGATGGAAGATGGAAGATGGAAGATGGAAGATGGAAGATGGAAGATGGAAGATGGAAGATGGAAGATGGAAGATGGAAGATGGAAGATGGAAGATGGAAGATGGAAGATGGAAGATGGAAGATGGAAGATGGAAGATGGAAGATGGAAGATGGAAGATGGAAGATGGAAGATGGAAGATGGAAGATGGAAGATGGAAGATGGAAGATGGAAGATGGAAGATGGAAGATGGAAGATGGAAGATGGAAGATGGAAGATGGAAGATGGAAGATGGAAGATGGAAGATGGAAGATGGAAGATGGAAGATGGAAGATGGAAGATGGAAGATGGAAGATGGAAGATGGAAGATGGAAGATGGAAGATGGAAGATGGAAGATGGAAGATGGAAGATGGAAGATGGAAGATGGAAGATGGAAGATGGAAGATGGAAGATGGAAGATGGAAGATGGAAGATGGAAGATGGAAGATGGAAGATGGAAGATGGAAGATGGAAGATGGAAGATGGAAGATGGAAGATGGAAGATGGAAGATGGAAGATGGAAGATGGAAGATGGAAGATGGAAGATGGAAGATGGAAGATGGAAGATGGAAGATGGAAGATGGAAGATGGAAGATGGAAGATGGAAGATGGAAGATGGAAGATGGAAGATGGAAGATGGAAGATGGAAGATGGAAGATGGAAGATGGAAGATGGAAGATGGAAGATGGAAGATGGAAGATGGAAGATGGAAGATGGAAGATGGAAGATGGAAGATGGAAGATGGAAGATGGAAGATGGAAGATGGAAGATGGAAGATGGAAGATGGAAGATGGAAGATGGAAGATGGAAGATGGAAGATGGAAGATGGAAGATGGAAGATGGAAGATGGAAGATGGAAGATGGAAGATGGAAGATGGAAGATGGAAGATGGAAGATGGAAGATGGAAGATGGAAGATGGAAGATGGAAGATGGAAGATGGAAGATGGAAGATGGAAGATGGAAGATGGAAGATGGAAGATGGAAGATGGAAGATGGAAGATGGAAGATGGAAGATGGAAGATGGAAGATGGAAGATGGAAGATGGAAGATGGAAGATGGAAGATGGAAGATGGAAGATGGAAGATGGAAGATGGAAGATGGAAGATGGAAGATGGAAGATGGAAGATGGAAGATGGAAGATGGAAGATGGAAGATGGAAGATGGAAGATGGAAGATGGAAGATGGAAGATGGAAGATGGAAGATGGAAGATGGAAGATGGAAGATGGAAGATGGAAGATGGAAGATGGAAGATGGAAGATGGAAGATGGAAGATGGAAGATGGAAGATGGAAGATGGAAGATGGAAGATGGAAGATGGAAGATGGAAGATGGAAGATGGAAGATGGAAGATGGAAGATGGAAGATGGAAGATGGAAGATGGAAGATGGAAGATGGAAGATGGAAGATGGAAGATGGAAGATGGAAGATGGAAGATGGAAGATGGAAGATGGAAGATGGAAGATGGAAGATGGAAGATGGAAGATGGAAGATGGAAGATGGAAGATGGAAGATGGAAGATGGAAGATGGAAGATGGAAGATGGAAGATGGAAGATGGAAGATGGAAGATGGAAGATGGAAGATGGAAGATGGAAGATGGAAGATGGAAGATGGAAGATGGAAGATGGAAGATGGAAGATGGATTAAACTTAACACTAATTT
This sequence comes from Bhutanitis thaidina, assembly GCA_029286595.1. NCBI lineage: Eukaryota > Metazoa > Arthropoda > Insecta > Lepidoptera > Papilionidae > Bhutanitis > Bhutanitis thaidina. Next base: position 5,036,546 of record JAGSMS010000003.1, read on the forward strand.
AACTACTTTTGTAACGAAAAAATAACTATTTTTAATAAATGTATAAATTTTCGTGTTTATCTAACGCAGTATTGGCAGTGAAGTTCATAAAGCTTTCTTGGCATAGAGAATTAAAAAAAAAATACTTCTATTACTTATTTGCCTGTCATTTCTATACGTCATAATATAGCACGGTACTTGTTAAACCTTCACAACAACTAAAGGGTTAACAATTAAAGGGATGAGGAGTAACATAAAAATTTTATCCTTTAAAAATATCTAAGTTCCACGTATCTAATTATATTTTCGTATTGGAAAAATGTAATGAAGCAGATGAAGTTTTGTGCATAATTATCGTACTCGCGTAGTAAAATAATCAGTCCATATTTTAAGTAAGGGAATGAACGATAACTTTTTCATTTAAATTATCCAATGCTCATAAAAAAAAATAAGCTCTCTCGACCGTATACCGTACTCAACATTCACCCTAGTATTGGGACAGGAAATATTGTAGTTTTTTCAAATCACTTTTTACTAGAGCTCATTTCGGTCAGCGTGACAGGTGGTGAGCCTGTCGCAGTTTTATAGTCCAAGCTAACGATACAAATCGAACATAAATTTCGAAAAACTTATTGATTCGTACCCTCCTCATAGGGAATCGAACCAGAGTCTCCTTATTCCGAGGCAGATAACCACTAGGCTATCGTGACTTTTAAAATGATTTTTATTTATGTAAAAACTGTGTTGTTTGTCCTTTCTTTATTTTGTATGATATCAATGATTCGACATCATTTTTTACAGGAAGATAGTTTCCTAAATCGAGAGTTATAATCATATGACTCAATATGACTTGATAGGAAGCTTTGTGCACAGTAGTGGACTAGAGATGTGCTATGTTCTATTCTGCATCCACAGACAGCGCTTAATCATTTCCATCAATGATATTTACATCAAAAGATAGTCTAATCTAAATTCAATGTTAATACAAAACACGGTGCATCATAACGGTGTTATCTTGATTACAATCGTGTCTACGTCTCACGGTGAATTAGTAGCAAATACAAAGGAGAGCGTTATATATACATAATGAAATTATCATCACAGAGATCAGAAGTCATTATAATATATTCGTAGTCATCTATAAAATTAATATAGATCTATAAAATTAATATAGAGAATTAGTATAGAGAGACTATAAAATTAATATATTGCACGTTACACATATAACGCATGTGCGATCGAAACAGAAGGTATGTTCACATATGTCGCAACTCCATTACTTGACCCAAGGTCTCTCTCAAAGATTACCACAATGCACAGTCCGGAGACATCTGCATCAAACGATATATAGACACTGTGTAGTTCCACACTCATGTGGGGTCTTCATCAGTATATTATATATAAAATCCCCTGAAGGATGGGCAGAGATATTAACGATTTCTGTTTGACACGGCTAAATTATCTCTTTTCCAAAAAATAGACTAGGTCGGGTAGTAATTTAAGCCCTGTCTTACCACACCCACGGGAGAGGCAGATTCTTGCCACATGGCAGAGTTAAGTAAGAGCCTAAAAATGTCCTACTTCTCTCTTAATACGAAAAGTCTCTTATTCGAATCGGTTGTAGAACTAAAAGTATCGACTGAGCTGCTAAAGCTCCTATGGGTAGCGGATTTCACAAGGCATGGTTTTTTAAATTTTTTAGGTGGTCAATGACACCGTCCGTTTCGTGTCATCACAAAACGGTACCAACGGAAGACCAGCGCTGGTTGTTAACTTATGCTAAGTTGAGATCGATTTGTTAAAAAAACATGGGTTTGTGAAAATCTATTAAGCTTTCAGCACTATGTATGTATATTGCAACTCGTTATAATGTCCGATATGTACATTACAAGTGAGAGTATTTTCTTTTATTTTTAATGTTTCATTCACTTCAAAGTGTGTGATAAATCAGCACTATAATTACTATTAATAATGTTAGACGTAAAGTACAATATTGTGTAGCACATTAAAATTAAATGAAAAGAAATAAATTACACATATGTTATTTAGTAGTATATTATTAAAAAATTACGCCTGAAACGTATGTTGCTCATTAACGAAAAATAGAGGTGATTGTTCTTTTATCTCAATAAAATTACACGTTTTACATATTATCCACAGGGGCCTAGTACGTAGCCAGCTAACCAGATCAAACAAGATGCACATGGGATCAAATTTTCATGGTGGATACTTGTAAGGAGTTGCTATGATAAATTCAGTTAAAAGAGTTAGTCTTTCCAGAAGTCCAATACATTTATGAAGTAGTATGGCTATTTCACTAAATACCTCATGAAAAAATTAAATAGTATCCATTAATTAGTAACATTTTTATTTATTTAAACTTTATTTAAATAGCTTTATAAAAGTATTACAAAGGGCGGACTTAATGGTTCTTGGCATTCTCTGCCAGTCGACCCGAGCCGCGGAGAGATATTGTAATGGTGCAAAACATTAAAGTTGTAAAAAAGAAAGTAAAATACATGAATAACTTAACTAAACTAAAAAAAAAGATATTCTACATTCAAGAGACGGAAAGCACCAGCCTTCCTCTCGCAAGTGCGCGTGACTGCTACCATGACCATAGTAAGCACAGCCCCTAAGCAATACACACCACGAATGTCAAAAATGCGACACGTGTTTCGCGTTTAAATTCTGCGATGATTAGTCGCAGAGAGCGATGACTCCTGACGTGTGCTTCAGGACGTCCAATACCTCAGTCTCCTCGTGACCACGAGAGCTGACTAGCACTCGAAACGTTGGGAATATACAAAATAAATTTTCCAACACCCAGTAGAGTTTTGAAATAAACTTACTTTGTTTATTTCGCTTGATTGTTCATTACTTAGTGTTACGTAAGAACTGTTTTATCCACAAGTATTTCCATTAAGAACTTAAACGTTTAGTTAACTGTGTGATGAAATTTAGCTGTATGAAATAAATTTCACTATTCCTTACTCTGTACATTTATTAGTAGCCTCGAACCTTATATTTCAGTTTGTGAATTGAAACGTCGATGTTTTATTATGTATTTGTTTGTTCAATATATTCGTTCAATTAATTTGTCCTTGGGTATAAGATATCTTATAATGATGGTTGGTCATCCCTCAACGGGTCACAATAATAAAATTTCTACTGTTGTAACACGTCATGAGATGTGATAAAATTATTTTGAAATTGTCGGCATACTAAAAGGATTATTGGCTCACCAGCCTAAATGCCCGAATATGAGTACATCTGTGCTTGTCATTCAAACATGATACGATTTGCTATTTATTTATATGTATAAATACCAAAACAAACAACATTGATAAATGTGTATTTTGTCACTGTGTTTTAAGTATAGTAAAAAACTCAAAGCACGTCAATTCTTCGAGTGATGTTAATTTTCTGTTTTAAAAAAATTGTTTTAGTTCAATGCTTTTATTACCGTGTGATAACGGTGTAGGAATTTGCTCCCGGTGAGTGAGAACTCTCATGGGCCTTGTAGTCCGGGTGCTCACCCAGCTACGAGTCTGGTCGTGGTGAGGTACAAAAAATGGATTACAGAAGTCAGTTTAACTACGTTTGGTCAAATAGAAGTCCGTACTCTTTACTAATGTTTTTAAACAGTTTATTATACGCATATTATCGCAGTGGTACTTGAGGTGCGTTGCCGGCCTTTAAGGGTATTTGGGAGATGGGACGGAGGATGTGGACGGGGATGGGGAGGGGAGTGGGCCTCCGGTTACCTCACTCACCGAACGAAACGCAGAAACACAAGATGCCTCTACTTCACGCCGATATTCTGCGAGGCCGTGTTACCAATCCGGTCGAGCCGGCCCATTCGAGCAGCAGCAAAGGCCGCTGCTAGGCTGTACCACGTTTTATTATTATAATTTGGTAACAGTGTCCAGCAATTGCGCATTTAATTTTTTTCACTCAAAAGTATTAACTCCGTCATACAAAGTGCAAACAAAACATGTCGATTAAATAGGTACGCTCTACCTGTAATATATGGTCGTTTTTGCCAAAACTTTCAAGAAAGAATGTATGACATTAAGAAGATTATAGTAGTGATAATACGCAGAATGTATGGGTGACTCAATACAGCCGAACTGATTTTTATGTAAGCAAGAAAATTTGTTCTTTCTTCTTCTTTAATACCCTCTAACAGCTGTTTAACTCAAAACTTAAAAGCCGGTAAGGCACCTCTTCAGGTGCCTTACCGGAGACATCTGCAATCGCAGGTCTTCTGGTATTGCAGATGTCCTCGTACATCTTAATAATTTATATCTGCCCTACTTTACATCATTCATTACATCATTATTCCACTATCTGAAGGTGGCAAAGAAGATTTGGCAATGCCCTCTGATGACTTTAAACACACCCATGGGATGGGGTGGGGTAGCAGATTCTCTACCACTGCTGCCGCACGGCTTACACTCTGTTATTGCTATTCTTATAACGAGAACATAATAGCTTAATTTCTAATATTATTGTTTAGTGAAATACGACTGAACTAGCTATACTCTAATGTTCTTACGATAAGTGTAGCGGTGATGTAGCATTGTACGATATGAACGTCGATGTTCGCAAAATAAGCCCCCTAACTCGAGCTGCACTGCGAGTAAGCGGACTTCAAATACTTCAGTATTCTCAAACCTGCAGGTTACTTCCACATGTTCTACTTCATGAATACGCTACTTATATATTTAAAATCCACTGTTTACTTGTGATTTTACACGACTGCTCCAGGTTATGTTTCGAGTGCTACGTATATATATTTCTTTGGCACGTTCGGTATTCTTAACGGCTCGATGGATTTCAACATATAAGGTATTGTTATGGTATTGTTTCGCCTTTATTGAGGCAGAGATAAACAAAGTTTATGGCGACTGCCAAACTAAAAAGTGAAGGAAAATAACAAAAAATCAATCATTTAATTGTTTCTTCCGTTGCACTGCGGACTCGACTTTATGAATGAATCGAAAATATCCAGTTGCGTCGCAACTTACATCTGTTTGTATCTACCGCACTTCAGTTGTATCTGGCACCGGTACATTAAAGCGGTCGTAAAAATAGCTACGTCTTAAACTGCCACTCAAATATCGACCAGATTTTCAATAAGCCATGTGTTTTATGCGTAAATATTATTAATGACCAGTTTATTTATAAACGACGGCCACGTGCTCTTTGTTAAGTGTTATACGATACTTAGGATTAATCATCGATTTTATTTGCAATAGATCAGAAGGGAAATACCTAGTATACATACATTTAACAATACGTATATTTATAAAAATAATTTCCGATATGCAGTTGATATCTGAGGTGCTAGGAATTTGAAGAGGAAACAAAATCATCACCAATTCTTGGTCGACCCATATTGCAGTTAGATACCGCTAATCTCATTTTTGTTCTGCGCCTTGAAAGCCTTACAGAAAAGCCGACGACAAAATGGTCACGTTCCATCTTCCGTTGTAACAAATAAAAATTCGTATTCCGTATTCATAAAAAAACGTTGATGAGAACCAAATGCGAGTATCAGCATCTCTACATCCTATTATATTCAATACATCTCGATTAATTATCGAGCATCGATCGAGCTGAGTCAATGGCTCAGCGACTATTTGCCATCCAGATCACCCAGATCATTCAACCTGTACGCTCGTATCATTTTCAATTACATTATGTATGTATTATCTATATCTTCAACCACATTATATTTGTCCACTTCTCATAAAAGGCATCTCCAAGAAAGCAATACTTTCCTTATAGGGTTTATCTTTAATCACCGCGCTGGGCAGACGGATTGCTGAACGCAGTACCATCCGTTACTCTCGCACCAGTGACACTGCTGACCAATACTAGTTTGTGAGATTTGTTTCAGCCTCCTTTGTCATTCTTACTCAAATAAAGCATCTCAACAAACTCTATAATCGTGCTCCTCTCGTCTGTTATTAAAATACTGCCGTTATTCGAATACCTTATTCCGCATTTAATTCTAATAAATCAGACCTTTAGAAGTATTAAGACGACCGCATTAAGAAAGCGAATCCCACTCTCGTACTTGCCGCAGCTTAACCTCTAATGTAATATCGATGGTGTGAAGGATCTGTTTGGGATATCACACTACATTGAAATTAGCGTTGTTAATATATAAGCTTTTGCTATTTCACGTCTCAGGTTCAAATGTTAGATCTGTTTAATATTAATTACATACGAGTATGCAATAAGAGGCGAAGCGTTTATTTTCTAGTCCGTTCTATCTAAAATAATGTTTATGTAAGGTGTAATTTAAACATTGTACGGAAATCCAGGATAATGAAACTAACTAAATTAAATTTTTTTACTGCGCTACTATTTTATTATTAAGCTGAACATAAGCCTTTCTAAAAAACCTCCAGAAAAAGCCGGCGTAATGTGTGGCATGTATTGGAATGTTTGCCCATATATACTACGCCGATCAAGTGTGTTTGTGAGCGCAGAGTCGGTATTCTCGTACTAATGATGCTGCTCCTCATCATTGGTCTGTGCTATTTGAGTTGAGCAAATCCCGATGGATATTCCGTCATCATTCGGTCGCCAGAGCTTCGTCTGTTGACTAGCCGAGTGCACCACATGCAGGGGAGATTATATATAACCAAATTCAATATCAAATAGCTTTAATCTAAATGTTTTGTAGTCGTATTGGTTTTGTATGTACTAAATAAAATAATAATTAAAGTCAGTGACATGACCGATATAATCAGAAAGCTGATGTAACAATGTGCCAGCTTATAGAACCGATAATCGTTTTGGAAGATAGGTTCTCGAGTGTTAGGCCCGTAGTACTAAACGCAGTGTATGAAGTTTGGGAACGTCATAATCTATGATGGCATAGGAGCGAGCTTTGTGACAATCTATGGAGGACGTCTATGTTCAGCAGTGGACTTACGGTGAGTCTATGATGACAATTATGATGATCGATGACGAATGGTTTACTCATCGTTACTTCATTAATCAGGCATCCATCAGCATTAACATTACGTCTTAGATGTAATAAGTTTAGGCTGAAATTATATATCTTATTTATTCTTATCTAAATTTACCATGGAAAGATTTAGGTCAGCCATTATTTTATTAGCAATGAGAAACTGACCGATATGAGTTTTGTTATTATTCTTGCTGTCTAGAAACTATGTCAAAGTCGTGGTAGTACCTGAAACAAAAATTTAATTGTTCATTCATAACGTATATAAAATGAAAAATAGGTGACACATCTAGTGTATAAAAATATAGTTGGCTGCTTATCCTATTCCGTATTCTGACAATGCATTTTACTTGAACACGCGATAAATGTAGAATACAAATTTCTTTTGGAAATACCAAAAGAAATTTATATTCTACATTCTTTAAGTCATCTTTAAGAAATCATAAATAAAAGAGTGATGGTTTTAAAACGCATTAAAAATTTAGTTTAAAACAAGCAAGAACTCAACGCTAAAAAGTATTAATTATTCAAACAATGTGCTTTAAGATCTTTTTGTGGTCTTAATAAAATAACTGAGGAAACAAGGCAACAACTTTGATTCTACTCGAAGAGTGTAGTAGTAAGTAAGCTTCAACGCTACGGGTGGTGGATTCCATTCCTGCACGTATACAAATTTTGTTTGATCTGCAGTTCGGGGACACCTAGAATTCTGTTGATGTCGTCCTGGCCACAACCACAGTGAACTCTTCGATATACTACCGGCAGTTGTTGTCAACTGCGAAGGATATATTATACGTCGTATCACGTGTGTAACAAACAAGCAAACTCGGAGGCACTCACTAGTCATTACCTTTTCATATCTGAGGTAACGCTTCTAACATAAGATCGAAGAGTCAGATGTACGGTACGCAACACAACACAACCAGGACCGAAAACCAATAAATTGTCTTTTGCCTAAATATTGCCTTCGCTTGTGATTCCAATCCATTAATCGTGGCTAAGCATTCGCTAACCACTCAACGGTGGTCAAGATAATTTTATTTACAAGTAGTTTTATTAACATATGTTCTGATTGTGAATTTACTCAAGTTCAATTATATCTTGTTGTTTGTTTCTGTCTCATTCAAAAACATATACTTACCGTATGCATACGGCATTATTTTGAAATATGAAAAAAATATCGATGAACGTTTTTTTCTAAATATAACTAATGAGAAATACAAGTAGATTAACAGTAAACACCTACTTTTTGAATACTGTAGGGTTGGAGTTTAAACATGTTTAAAAGCACTGCGTTTCAATGGTATTGTATAGACGAAAACCTTCGTATCTTTCTAGAAACTTAAAGTAGAGTCAGATATCGGATTATATTCGATTTTGTCTGGCAAGTGAATATTGACGTGAATCTTGCCAAAACATTATGTATAAACCATATTTTGTATCCATATTTAAAACCATTTAAAATATTATTTTCATGTTCAGAAAATATTTGGGGGCCATTTAAATTTCTGTGTCGTCTAATTTTTGATCTGTGCATCATAGGAAATTAATTTTAATGATAAAACTTTTACACACACCACATATATATAGCATAAATCATATATAATCCGACAAAGTCAGATTCATTTAAGCAAAAATACACTGTATCTTTAATTCCCTAGGTTTCATCCTATATAATTTTCGGTTCGTAAAAGAAATATAATATATAGAATTTTTGTAAATAAATATATTATATGTTTGAAAATGTATTCCCTTAGTATTTTGTAAAATTTTTAATTTATTTTTATTAAAAATTTGCGGTTAACCCTTTATAAATATTTTTTTTTCTTTCAACGATCAGGTACTATAAGTATCTTATCTCTTCAACAGCATTCGAGTTGTCGGCGAATTATTAAATAAATGATGAATGTGGAACTCAGTGGCCAGCCACCTTTTAAGTCCTGGGTTCAAATCACAGCCGCGGCTAATATTTCTGTGACAAACAAATTGAAAGCTATTAGGTTTGTTGGATTTTGTCGTGTCTCGTGTGTCAGATACAATTTTGACACTTCCTCTGATCGTCTCTTACGTATTTCTATGACATCTCTGATCATCCGGCCATTGATCTTAGTCTATGAGCACTGGCATAATAAAGTTGGACGACGTAAAACAAGAACATTAGACAATCATATATTGTATAATATTCGAAAAAAGGAACGGCTTTTAAGTAATTAAATTTAAAAATCGCGGACCACGCAGTATGGGACTAATATTGTAATCTATTTATTGTTTCTCGGCAACGCATTCGTGTGGATTGCGGACGTGTTTTTCGCTGCGCGGGTTAGCGTCGGGTAAATCATTTATTCCAATTTAAAAAAAATATTTATTCTATATTTAAATAGTATTAGAGTTGAATAAATTATTCATTGGAATTAATAAGGCACTAGCACTTTACTTAAATCAATTTTATTTTAGAGGCTTGTAAAGGCATTTTAAGTTGAATACAAAGTTTTCTTAGCCCAAGGGATTATTCAAGCGAAAAGCCACAAGTCTGTTGAGTCCTTGTTCATGATTAACGTAGGGACGAACCAACGCTTTAAGAATTATTGTAGCGAGTTCTTACAACCGATTCTGTGTAATTCAAATGCTCAATTATACAAATTCAATATAAATCAACGACTTCAGTAATATTGGAGCTCGTCGGTTTCACCAGCGTTAAATTTGGATTACACACGCCTGTAAAAACATGACCATGGTTTATGGCTACTGCTCCGCTCCTGTGGGTTGTAGCGTGATGCTAAATAGCCTATAGTATCCCTCAGTAAACGGACTATCTAATGCAAAAATTATTGTCCAAATTGTAGAAATATTTTTGAAGATTAGCGCGTACAAACAGGTTATATTTAAACATAACCCTACAAGTGTTATAAAAACACGTCAAAAATTCATGCATTAACACATTTTTGATGATATTTTTCTTCTAATACATCAGCATCTTGTCCACACACTACATAGCAATTGTCCACAGCTGGAAATGGGCCTATCCGTATTGATTGATTTGACGTAATCGCGATGCATGTTTCACGCTTCACACAACGTTTAATAATTTGTAGAATTTGCTGTCCGGGAGTTCTGACTGTATCGATATATTTCTGTAAAACTTTTTTTTTAAATAGACCTCTCCTATGTAGAATACTTGCCATAATAACCACGCCTGGAAAGCAGATTGGTGAACTCAGTACCAGAAACCTGGCAGCGTAGGCCGTCATGGGTTTGCTTAATTTTGGTCTGTTTTTTTTTCAAGATGGCAATCCCGTCATCTATTAGCCATTGAGATTTTCCAGGCATTTGCTTTAGTCGCCTTTTACGACGCCTGCGGGAAGAATGCGAGTGGTAGATTCTTATGCCACACGGCAAGTAATTCCATGATTTTACTTTTTCATTTTCGAGTTAGGAATTTTCGTCAATATGAGTGTCTGTTATTTCTTTAGATATTTTCGGACCACAGACGTTATAAACTGATTATTTGAGAAGGAATATATGATGGAAATTTCACCATTATGCTGCTGAAGTTAAAACTATGCGTTCAATACGTAAAAAAAAAAAGTTTAAATGCAGTAAGTAGAAAACGAATTCTTACTCCTACATAAAACGTTTATAAGCATGTTGTGTAACCTCGCAGGAAAAACCAGACGCTGTAGTGGAAAGCCTGAGCTTACATTCTACAAGATGCCCGATTTGTACTCGGCAACTTTCATTTTTAAACGGTTTTTCCTTTAAAGGCTAGGACGGTCGCGAAATTAATGTTTTCTCGAACAAAACATAACTTAGAGCAAAAACTTTAATAACTTGCAGACGGTTAAATCTTCATTTCTGTAACTTTAAAAATGTTTTATTTCCAAAATGGTTAGGTTAGTGACTTACGTAGCGTAGCAAATTTGTAGTATACAAAACTTGAAACATAAGTGGTAGTCAAATTTATAAGTCAAGTTCCATGAAAGCCCCAACAAAAGCAGGCATGGAAGATTAACACAATACCAGTACCCTCGCGCTGGAGATACAGATTACCATCACTTGTCTATGTGATTATGGTTCGGCTCAGTCGGATGAATTTTCCGTATCTAGTCGGTCGCTAAAACTTCATGCGTACTTATATACCTATACCGCGTGCTGATGAGCTTGACGTTCGGAGAAAATGTTAGTATATTTCTTACTTTCTTTCAGTCTTAATCTGCCTAATGTAGTCAAAGTTTATTTAAGAAAGCGCAGTAAGACCGGTACATTTCTTGAAAGATTTGCCCATACTCACCAAGCTGGGCTAGCGGATAGGTTAGCGCATTGTCGTGTACCCTCGCATCGGTGATGCTGCTCCACATCACTAGTCTGAGGGATTTGGGTTCAACAAACAAGGATGAATATTCAGCCATCATTCGTTCGCCAGAGTTTCCTTTGATGGCTACCAGAAAGCACCACGTGCAGTCGAGGTTGGCATTTGGAGACGAATAATAATACAAAAAAGAAGGTATATTCCCACTTACATTCTTCATTAAATTCCTTCTTTCTTATTTTGAAAATGTCCTTGTTCCAATAAGAAAGAGTTTAGTCTTAGTAGTTTAGTTAGTCTTAACCTGCCAAAAAAAAAAGCCACATGTCCGTTCAGAAATTTTAACGTCAGTTAATAATATAGCCTGTTAATAGTCTACTGCAGGTCATATTTACAGAGTGTAAATATGACTACTAGCTTCCGTTCCCGACTTCGTTTGCATGGAAAATTTTCCGCGCCTTCCACGGGAAAACACCAATGGGCATAGGAGTTCAAGGTGTCTCCATACCAAATCTTATCGAAATAAGTTCAATGGCTTAGTCAACGTGCAAGCGTAACAGACAAATATACAGAGCTACTTTCATATTCACAATGTTAGAATGAATTATTCTACCAATAAGAGATTTTGCAGCGCATTAGATCCTGTTGAACGTCATTGTAGTTTCGCCTGGATTTTTTTTAGATGGGTAATCTGCCTTTGCCATTATTTGACTTTTTTCTTAGTAGACTTACACACACATGCATAAAGACAGGAGATGGCAGACATTCTTACGGCGCTACCATTACGTTACGAGGCGATACATTACGATTACGAGTTACATTACGATACGTGGCCAATGAATATCTAAGATGTCGGTAGATTAAATTATTCGTAACCAAAGAGATTACATTATATACATTCCACATGTAATTTAATATCTTTTATTTTAATTATTTATTGATAATACTAGAATATATAATACTACCAAAATATGTACATTTTTATCAAAAGTCGGTGATTATAATTGTTTCTCTATTAATGAAATTATTAAATTAATAATTAACATAAGCGTTAGAGATTTAACTTTGAAATTTTCCAAACTATTTTTCACTTTTATTGAAGTTGTATTAAAGATTTATTATAAAGCAAAGAATTTATTGAACATTATATTGAAATCATTGTTCACTGCAATCCGCAGATCGAGCAGAGAATGACACTTGACAACCCATTCAACCATTTCACAAACGCGTCAATTTCCAGACCGTTTAGCAGAGAGCAGAAATAAAATTTATAGTTACATATGAATCTTTTTTAAGTGGCTAAATACGTTTAATTACATTGTGGTTAGCGTATTGATCAGGGCGCTCTCTTTAATTTTACGGTACGCTTTACCAAGGTTCGAATCGGCATAAATTGTCAATTGAAATATTTGATACGAATTTACTACTCTACTCTAAACCTTCGCAAAATATTGAGAGAGAACTTTGACCGTGACCATTTTATACCTTGTAGAGTCAAGCGGCGGTTTTTGCTGCAGTTCGAATGGGCCGGCTCAACCGGTAGTACCACTGCCTCAAAGAATATCGACTTCCTCACTTACCACTCACCAGCCGCTAGCTCGTTTTGCCGCTTTACCCATAAAAAAACAATAACCCGCCTTGGGAAATTTGTTGATTGCTACTTTATGTTATTATCAGTACTAACCGATTTTCCATTAAATTTCAATGAAGTCTCATCCATTCTGTATAAATGTTTGGATACAATTATAAATTAACCCTGATATCCTATTAATATTAATGTTATCAATGTAAAAGTATGTTTGTTTGGGTGTTTTTTTATTTGCATGTACGGCTAGGACCATTTTGATGAAATTCGGTATGGAGATACTAGGAAGTCTAGAAAAGGATATAGGGTTCCAGGACAGCCTCGGAAAGATTCTACACATGAGCATTACCGCGGGATGGAGCGAGTGTAAACTTTATTCTGTTAACTTTCCTTTTCTTTACTCCCGTTTTGCAAAAGTTTTGCTTGGTATAAAAAAACCGCCCTTTAGTGTTAAAAATTTTAATTGTGTCTGTAAGGCTAAATTGATTAGTTCTTCACAAAAAAAGATAAAAATTCGAAAAAATTCCAGAAATTCGATCTTATGTCAATTGTTGATTTTCTACGTACAAGTAACTACAGTGTTTAATACTATGCAACAAAAGTACAATAAATTAGTAACGTTTGAGCGCTTAGCTAGTCGTACGTGTAAAGCGTGAATAGAAGTCTAATTTAGACAAGAATAAAGAACAAACTTTTTATTTAAATGTACCTACTACTACCTAACATCTGTTTCGAGGCGTAAATAATATAAATCCAAAATGGAGTCATTAACTCTACTTATTTTACAAACAATCTTACCTAATTTTACTACTGAAATTTGTTATTTGTTGTTTACTAAAATAAACTGGTTTACTAAAATAAACATAGTTACTTTTTCTTCACATGTCACCACGCTTGCACGTGGTGCAACCTGCGTCCGGCAGTCGCATCTCCGGCTGATGACTGGAAAACCATTAATGAACCGAATCCAAATTCAGCCACACCAAATTTCCTAGATACGAGTAGTATGTTGGGGATAGACAAACCTCCCACGGAATAGATAACAGATATGCTGACGATGTCTAGGAAACAGAACTTTAAAAGGGTGATAAAGAAGCTGCCTGATACTTGATATTAGAAAATTAAATCAAACGAACTATGGCTAATTCGTCTATGAGATCGCTAAAACACTCTTACACGTAGAATGTTAAAATACACTCTACATAATGAAGTCATCGCAAGTGGATCGCTGCTAAGCCGTTTCTAGAAAAAATATTGTAATATTAGATTATTAAAGCGTTTTGTACGTTTTGAAGAAAATAAAAAGAGGATACCTACGGAGTTTCTTTCGTCTGTCAGAGGAACCTCATTACGAAACGGTGGAAGAAGTGAAATGTATGTTTCTTCCATAGAATAATTGATTTGTTTCAAAACAAATCAATCGATCAATCGATGCTAAGCTATTTTCTTCAATGTTGCAAACTATGAAACAAAAAGTTATCTGGGTTACTATATTATTATTTCCCACACTGAGGTATTTTTCGAACTAAATAAAATTAAAATATTACTTGATATTTTTAAAAGTATTGAAATCGTCGTTTAATAATCACAAACATTTTATGTCATAACTTTGATATAACTGAATTTCCATTGTTATGAGTCATGAGGACTTCTGGCACTAGAAGGGCATATTTTAACTGAACACTGCAATCAAGCTGCAACGATATAGAATAATTATTTAACATAAATTGCGCTATGTAAAATTGTTGATATAAGCGAACGTGAACCGGAGTCAAAATAGAAAGTCAATATAAAGTCACAGTAAGTCTCACTGTAAACATCGTAACAAGCGTAGTTTCAGCGTTCAATGAACCCACCTATTGTACTGAAAGTTTATAAGTAATAATAATAATAATATAATGTTCTACATACAAGTCACTTTTTCTGAATAACAGAATTTGCTGGGATTTTGAACATATTAAAAATAACCATTTCGCTTGAGAATTTCCCTTTTATATGTTTATTCAATATGCATTCTTTATATTTAGATAAGAAGTTCTAACTAGAGACTATTTATTCGATAATAATGTATTAAATTAAAGGTAATTGAAACATTTTTAATATGATAAAATAATAATATTGTCGCTAACGCTCGATAACGTCTTGTCAACTATCACGTCAACGTTTCGAGAAAAACATAATTTGATAAATTGCCTGTCGTTGTTATCGAAACTTTTGAAGGTAAATATAGGAGGCTTTATACTCGATGGGCTATAGCCATTTTTAAATATAAAAAAAACATCTTGAAAATTTGGAATATTCGAAAATGAGAGAGGATCGAAATTCGGGCACCAAAGCAAGTGGTAAGTGATTACCGACGCCCACAAATCTGTAACCCCAGAGGAGCTGCAGGTGCCTTGCCGGCCTCTTAGGATAATTGGGGGATGAGAAGGTTGATGGGGAGTGGGTTTGAGGGAAGGGGCAAGTGAGCCTCCGGTTACCTCACTCTCCGAACGAAACGCCGAACCACAAGATGTCCATACTTCACGCTGGTATTCTGCGAGGCTGTGGTACTAACTCCGGTCGTGCCGGCCCATTCCAGCAGAAGCAAAAGTCGCCGCTTGCCTCTACTAAAAGTGCATTTGGAGACAGCTGTTATATTCTCTCTTACATTTTACTTACCCCTGCACTAATAAAAGTTATACTTATACATAAATAAATTAAATGCTGTGGTAAAACGACAATGGCTATTGGTGAGCATTAAGCGTTATATTGTTATTTGTTAATATTGATGATAAAAATTGAGAACTAATTTATTCAAAGATAATTTTATTTTATATTTTGATAAAATTTTAAATTTACGATCTGCATATACTTTTTCATGGAAATTCAAAATCATTCTTTAATCATGCCTAAAGAAGCGCGAAAGCGCTGCGAAGAAGTAAATGCACTAAAAAACCTTGTATGCGAATCCCTTGACTCTTTCAATATGCACTCAATTATAAGGATATTTCATAAAGAAATTCATTTCTGTAAACCAGATGTGATTTACTTTCTTCTGAATAAAACTTCGATAATGTGTGAGACGTGTCTCTATAAGTTTCGTCTGTGTACATTATCAGACAACCTTGTGCGCAATATTCTGCAACTTTCTTGAAAGTTTGATAAAGAGATATTGAATCTCATGTTTTTCGTTAAGAAATTTGCATTATCTTCGGCATTTTGCTATAAGAACTACAATAGTAACATTATATTTTATTTTTCTTTTAACTTTGAATGTAATATTTACATATGTACGCCAAAGTTTTCTTGGTTTCTACGCTTTATTACAATATATTGTGCTAAATAACCACTATATCAAGAAAGTAGCAAATAGTAAGAAGTTCTGAGGGATTTTAACAATTTCCAAATATAATTGTAAAATAAAGTTATGAATTGTGTGTAAAGAAAGTGTTTTATTCGTAATAAAGAGTAAGTCTTGATTTCATAAAGACGGGAAGATGATTCCGGCGAGAATTTCCGCAAATTACGTTTCCCGACGGCACTTGATATGAAAGGAGTGCCTTTAGATTTTACTTCTCGCTTTTTTAAGTAAAGGACATTTTTTAATATCATGCTTAATTCTGTAAATTGAATGTTTCAGCATCCAATAATATCCGATATTGTAATGATGACGAATTATATAACACAACAAATAATATAAAGTCATAGGCTTCATTCAACTTGGGATTTTTTGTAATCGTCGCGCTCGGAATGTGGATGATTACTTTATTGAAGGTATGATTATAATTCCCTTTAGTTGACTAAACGGGGCGATGAATGTTTCGTTTAAAAGTTAATCATCATTAGTGCTATTACGATACAGTCTATTACTAGTATGCTGCTGAATAACTCTTGTATATAACTTTTTCTACTGTCACATTTTTTTTTATTGTCAATAGCCTAAAGTTGAGCCAAGATCCTTCCTGGTGTTAAGTGGTAATAAGGCCCAGGATTACCAAAACGAGATAACCTCGTTGGCTTAGAAGAGTCCCATGTTATATTGGTTTATGGAGACCGATGCCGGTGAGGTGTTCTACTCTTGCGCTGTGCCCCAATAACGAATAAAAACTAATTCTAAACGTAAACGCGTTCTAGACACGTCGCCTTCGTAGGGATGAAGTTGGTACTTCAACCAAGCTTTTTGTAATTTAATCCTAATTATCTTACTAATGAAATCGTTTTACTATGTTAGTTTTGAACAAAATATTAGTGTCTAGTATAAAGGTTATAGTTTGTATAATACGTTTGGTTTAAGTGATTAACGTTATATAGCAATGAAAATAATGTAATAAAAATAAATTAAAGCAATAATAAATTAGTATTTTAAGCCTTAAAAATAAAACTGCAAGGGTTGCAAGGTTTATAATTGAAATACGAATTAAGTACGCAATTACAGACTTCGTTCTTCTTACTTCTTAAGAAGGAACACAAAAAATATATTTGAGGAAAAGAACAAAAAGATCGTTAATAGAAGCTTATTTGTTAAGCAAAAATACTATTAAATAGAGTTGTACTAGGCCATTGCGAGGAGACGATTACTGTTCTAAACAAACCAACATATTTTGTTCGATGTACGAGTAGCTTACACACAGGCAATTAAATACAATAATAGACAAACTGTTTTTACACTATTTTTATGTTTCTCAACTTTGATAAACAATTTATAATAGGTTAGTACTCAATATATGGACGAGCGCGTTTAAAAATCTAACTTAACTTAAAATAAAAAGAATGAAATCTTCTTTCTGCCTATATGGGCGTTTATAATTCAAAACATACATTTCGACACATTACAGAGTAGTTAATAGAATCAGACGCTTATTGGGGAAATTGTTACAATACTAAGAGATAAATTATAATTTGTACTTACTTGGGTATTCAATAATTAAATTAAATTATGTACATATTCATCCATCTACACACAATATAATTTTTTTTAACATTTATAATAAATATAAAGGCAAGGATTATGGATTAAGGATGTGTCCATCTAGGCGCCCAAAACACGGACGCGCGTTCTACACGACCTCCAATCCCACGACGGCAACAGGCCCAAACGAGTCTGCCACCCGCAGGCCATGGGGATCAGGAAAGTAAGCACTTGGAAACACCAGTGCTCCCGAAATTCGAAGCGGATCTGGTCCATGTCTTCACCGCCGATAACAATTCGCCCGCTGGATTTAGGGAGAACGGCGAATCATAATACCGACACTCCCCCCGCATGGCCACACCGCAGCCGTATCAGCGCAACCGCACCACAAAAGTCACAGAGAATATAGAGGGGCCTAACGTAATACCGGGAGATCTCTCTGCCCAAATTTTCACCTTAACTGAGGATAGGAGAGGGAACGCCCCAGAATACAGCTAATCTTCCGCCTACAGTCAAGCCAAACCCTTTCGGAACGGCAACCACGGGCCAGTTCGCGAAGATGGGCCTGCCATCTGGACTCCTCTATGCTTCACCGTAGACTATAAAGCAACGGATAGTAAGTCAGCGGGACAAGGCAAAGCGGGATCGATAGCCTACTCAGGCTGATTTCGACCCTATGATGACAACTTCCGAACCGAACTTCCGTTTACCATTGTCCCAAGTAAAGTCCATTATGCGATACGATCGGATGATAAAAAGGATCAGATATAATTATTACAGACAGAGTTACTTAAGAACATATATGTATATACAATTTATTCAAACCCGAAAACAATAATATAAGATGACCCACGACAGAGCAGACAGTTACGCTGATTTCTCGACCGGTAGTTATCGTTAGTATCAATATTGTACAGAAAATGACCAATCAAAGTGGCCTTTATAAATGCGCTTTGAAGTGCTCTCTAGAAACGTTTAGAACGGGAGAGAAGTATTTACTTAGCTTAATTGTGCATTGTGTGCTTTACCGCCTAGGGCTGTCAGCACCAACAAGTATTTCAATTTCAAAGTTAATAGTTTTGATAGCTCAGGGAGGAGACTAACCCGGAGCTATTAAATCGTTGTGTAAATATTTTAACTCTGTATTCCAAGAAAGTGGTCCTCAGCGTTGAGAAAATAATGAATAGAATTATAATGTATAAAATAATCGAGGTACAGAAGATAAAAACGATGAATAAAAAAATTTATAATTCTGCATCTTAGGTGTGATTTGACACTACGATCGGCAAACCGATCTTGGGAGCAGCCCTTGTCCATCATAATATTTATGTTCTTCTACATTACGTAGGTTTTATTTTATTGTTAGCGTGTCACGAACATGACACAAATTGTAGAATACCTCTTGTAATCCCCTTCTCATGTCATTTAAACACAGGAAAATATGAGGCTGTCTTTCTTCTTTATTACTAAATGAATCCGAAAGTTCTCGAGTAAAGCCTTAATAATTCACGGGGCGACAAATGACGGTTCTCCTAAAATTTCTTCATAGCCTATGGCAATAAATCAACGTCATTGTAAAGAAAGCAACATATTGCCGAGCATATGATCATTTGTCATTTTGCTTAAAATACTTCTAGTCTGTAAATTGAAACCTCTTCCACAGATTAGATAAAGAAAAACTAAGCTGTAATAATTAAAATTACATTTATCACCAAAAAATATCTAATTTAAACTAAAATTTTTCTATTCTTATATATTGGCAGCCTCTTAACACTCTTCTACTGTACATATAGGACCTTTGTTTATATGGAAGGATTTGTCGTACATGCTACGCATGGCAGACGAATTGGCGATTACATTAGATTTGTCACACTTTAGACGTTGCTTTTTGTTTTTCATAAGCCATTGCACACTCCACTGCGATATGTAGATTCTCTCAATGGTAGGCAAAGGGAGTCTTGCCTTAATCGCCATGCCTGGAAAAGCGAGTTGGCGATCGAGGAACTAGACACATTACAACTTTGACGCTGCAGCCCGTCATGCGTCGGCTTATATTTTTGGTCTTTTGGTCTGCCAAATTTTGAGATAGATAAACCGTCAATATGTCGGACGCCATGAGATTTTGAAGAGAGGGAATGGCAGATTTTAGTGCGCAACCCAACGGCGAGGCTTATATTAACGATAAACCTTTCCTTTTCAATCTATCGAGGTGACCTCATTTTGCATCAGTAAAGAGCACATCTCTGGATACCGGCCCAGTCATTTTGTTCGATCCACTCTCTTAAGCTGCAAGGACTAATTTATTTATGTCCTGGGAATCGACTGTCAGCACCTGGTTTCGAGTCTTGTTTAATAATTCCCGACAGGGGCTTAGCGGCAATCTTCATATCACACGATAATATTTTTGTTTCCTTATGACTTATGTCTTGCTCTGACAGCACGAGGTCGCCGCGATTTTTTATGGCCTTCAACAGTCGAATTGTTGAAGTAGCTGTTCATAGTGCGATACATAAGCATACGGCTGATGCCTAATTTTCGAAGCGTCTTAAAAATGACCGATGGCTCCATACCCATGTTTTGCCCACCCATGATTGCTCCCCAGCTTTGTTTTCTTTAACTTCTCTTCATAATGTAAATTGGAAAATAATAAACACCCGTTTATTATTTTCCACATTAAAGTAAAAAAAAAGGAATTTTAAATTGTAACATTATGCCAGACTAGTTATTAACTCGCGAATTCTATTAAAATATTTCTGATATTACATCTAGTATTATGTAAAATATACGGACATGTATTCATACAGTTAACATAAATAAATACGTTTATATCGGTTCCATGGATTATAATGTAATTGAAATGTTCAAGCTTTTGATGTTACAATTAAGTGGAACTAAAGTAAACAAGGCAGCAAATTAACTAGAACGAGGGTAGAGTACGCCGCACTTCACATTCATTTTCACAGCACTACCAAACAAAGTAGTTTAACATGCCGATAAATTTAGAACTCTTCCACAACTGTACTGCATTTTGCTCAAACCGGACTAAACCAATTACAGTTGTTAAACTCTTGTACAGCACGTCAATCTACTTCACTTACAGATTCTCAAAATATAATTTTATTTATAAATAACGTATGTGACACATCTTGCGTGTGTGTTATGTGGTAGTGGTGTAAGAATATTTCAACCCTTTCGAAAAGTGGGTTGACGAAGCGTATTTGGCTAAACTTATTAGTCTGTTATGATCTCGAGTTCCAATTTCAAAACAATATGTGCAATACACAAGTGCCTCTCTTTTTCTTTATCAGTCAGTAAATTCACAACTTGACATAAGCTTGGAACATTAATCGACAAAAGGAATACCTTTTTTTTACGAGGAGTGTATGGGCATGTTTGTATGTTAGTATGTTCATATGTTCCCGTATCGTTAGGCATGTCGTACGAGTTCATTGTAACCCTCTTCTTATCGTAGGATTAACTAGAATTTGTGCTTTTTCGTAGACGGGTTTTTAAACTTATAAATAACAGATCTTATAATATTTTGAGGTTTATTTGGAGTTTTCAGGTCTTGTGGTTGTTGGTTGTTGAATTATAGAGGACCAAGGCGAGGCTACCAACTAACGAAAGCCTTTGCAAGGTATACGGCCTTAAACGTTATCAATGTAAAAAAATAAGAATTGATTTGCTGTCAAGACAAAATCGAGGAAATGATTGTAAACGATTTTAAACTGGCGTATACTCTTTATTTAAATTCAATTTCTTTTATCGTTATTGCACAATCTTATAATTTTATATAATAAATAAACCTTGCTGCATACTAACAAAATTAAATCGTGATTAAATGTTTTACCACATCTACTGCATAATGAACACAATATTGTGTAGTCTGTACACATGGCAGGCGAGTGTATGGCTAGCGAACTAAAACAAACACATTGCATGCGAGAACTCATTTTCATTAAGATCTTGAATTTAGTTTGGGCAGATGTGAAGCTATCTATTAAAAATATTTACAATTTTATCTTTTTTAGTTTTAGCATTTATTATTTTAAAGAATTTTTACATAGTGTATCCGAACACAAAAATATTTACGTATTATGTGATATCATTTGTTTGGGTCTTTTTGAGGATACTGCATATATTGTATAGAAGACGAAACTTCACGTTTACTACAAAATGTTAGAATAGCGCCCAATGCAACAGCAGTAACAACAAACAGTAAACAAAATGTTTTAAGCCGTCTCGATTTAAAACAGTTTGTTATATATTTATATATATTAACAGTAATGAGTTTGATTCACATCCAATTTGTCAAGATATAAACTATAGTAAACATATATTAAATAAATAATTCCTAGTATGTAACTTTAGATCGGAAAAATATTCAAGAAGAAACAAAAATTAATAAAAGATTAGTTAGAGTGTTGCGATATAGTGTGGATGGTTGGCCCGAAAGGAAGCTTATTGACTTTGAATTAATGCCATTCTAATGGTAAGGCGTTTAAAGCGTTACGAAACAACTACAGTTCGTGGATTTTGGGGCTAACGGATCGTTATTCCCGAAAAATTATGGGACATTTGCATTAGTATAAAAACAACTTTGGAATAATCCGAATGAAAGAAATTTCCGGTTCCATTTCTTGGTGGCTAAAACATGATACCAGATTTAAAACATCATAAAAAACTGATTTGTTTAAGTGATTATAAATTGCAAAAACCTTGACCTATATCATCATCACCTTCGTACGGAACAAGGTTTGAAATGACAAATATGAGTGTAATCAACACAATTGAGGTATTTAATATTCCATACTTAAGATTTGGTTACCTTATGCATTTAGTAGACAATATACAGTTATAAGATATTATTGTGTAGAATAAAATGTAAAGCATTAATTTTCACCTTTTTACCACCCAGCAAGACTTAGACCGGCCGTGAGGTTTGTTGAGACTTTTATAAGTATTGTAAATCAAAGAAAGTGGATATAATACTACAAGTGCTACCAATTTGTTTATTTTTTAATATAGGAGTACACCCCGAGACACTAAACGCATTTCTCTTGCACGTTTGATGTTGGGTAGAGAGTTACGAAATAAATTTTTAGTAAATTAGGGCCTCCTCTTCTAAATGGAAATATTTCTGACAAATTATTGTTACAAGATGGGGGTAGTCGAAATGTACAGTCTTTTGTTAGATAAAAGTTGATGGTGAGGAATTATAGAAATAATTCAAAACTCTTTCTGTAATTCCGGCATCAATATTTCTAAATCCATTCTGGAACTTTCCACTTTTTAAATCTGTTTATGAATGATTTACACAAACTATTATATTTACATATATTAAGCATAACCCTTGATAAGATATCGGGATCAATGCCAAAAACAACCATCATAATTGATAGGTAAATTTCGTATTTAAAAAATAAGGAGATAAATATTTACGATACAAATGGAGTAAAGGAATCTATGTAAAATTTCATTGGGTTGAAGTAAAATTTCATTAAAAATTGATGAACGTAATTTAATTAACATCATTTAAAGGATTCGTAGGTATGACCAAATTGCCTAATGTGCTTATACAAAAAATTACTATGAGAATTAATATTACTATTTAAGTACACAGTTAAAGTTTTTTTCGAGAAACACTAAATACATAAATAATAATATGTAAGCATATGTAGTATAGAATATGTGAGCTTGAGAGTTTATTCTATGTGAAATATTTTGTGGAATAGCGCATAAGGCCCCAGAGTATATTTGGATACAATGTGGCAAGGAGTGAGTCGGTGTGTCGTTTTTGTATGCAGGCCAACGATACAAACTTCTTCATCTTCATCACCTTGCTTATGTCCACTGCTGAACATACGCTTCTCGGTAAAGTTCGAAAGTTAAAGCTAGCTTGCATTTCTAGAAAGGTTTCATACTTTTTTTTTATCGAATTTGACGATAACGTCAGTTGAAACGCGGTGGCTGAATCTCTTATTCTTATTTCCATATAAAATGTTACTTCCGTGATTACGTATTTATTTTATATTGTCAATACAAGGATATTAATTAAAGTATATTATTAAGTTATGATTACGTGGTCTTGTTGCTGTAAAGTGTTTCATATATAATAATAAATGTAATGTCATGGTTTTTAATTGTATTACAAAAGTTTATGTGGGAGAGTACATGTGCGTCCATGTGTATGTGTGTGCATTAGATTAGAATACAAGTCTAGTAAAAATCGTGAGTTTATTTTAAAAACTACAAGTTTGATAACAATTAATGAGTTTAAAATCGTCCAGCCTTTGGCATTTTATCGGGAAAATTTGATGCGACAAATTTTGCTGTGCAAAAACTTCACAGAATTGTAGAGAAGCGGTTTTATTTTCAACGATCGTTTAAAACCACATAATTATATTGAATAAATTTTCAGACGTCACGAAAGTTTCACTTCAAGCCGTAAAACAGTTTTAACTTCGTCTTCGCGCGGCGGTATTGCTTTCGTACTCATATAAAACTAGAAGCCATAGTGTAACTTATTTTGATAACGCATAGCACAAGCATTGGTTGGTGTATTCGGTTATAATTAAAAAAATATTCTACGCAGATATCAATGCTGTTTGTCCCATTATTTAGAATATTTAATGAGGAAGGATTATATTAACAGATTCACATATAGTTATTACAGATCTGTCTGGACGAAGACGGCGCGGTTCGCAAGTTTTTAAATAAATTACATTTTCCGCCAGATGGGAGGTTAAGTATTCCGAAACTAAAAACACGACAAACCAATGTCGGGCGTCTATGGTGCGAAGGCGTCTGATAATGCGGTCGTCAAAGTTCGTCAAGCGTGATGATTACGGCAAATCCTTCCGTTGCTAGAGATCCACAATGTTTTTTTTATTATTAGAAAGGCGGCAAACGAGCAAGCGGTTCACCTGATGGTAAGTGGTTACCGTCGCCCACTTACATCCGCAACACCAGAGGTGCTGCAGGTGCGTTGCCGGCTTTTTTGGATATTAGGGCGATGGGAGGAAGGATGAGGAGGGGGATGGGAAGGGTGTGGGCCTCCGGTTATCTTACACACCGAACGCTACGCAAAAGCACAAGAGGCCGTGATACCGATTCGGTCGAGCCGGCCCATTCGAGCAGCAGCAAAAGCCGTCGCTTGGCTTTACCACGTTTTGTCCAGCAGTGGACTACAGGCTGATGAAGAAGAAAAGCAAAATAGATATGTTTAAGGAATAATGCTTAACTTATGTATATTTTAGTTTCATTTATTATAATATAATTATTTCGTTGGGAATTTTTAAATGAAATGGTTCTTATTATAAATTAAGCGTCAATAAAAATATAAAAAAGACAACACAAACGACGTAATTATTAAATTAAAAAAGTAATCCATTTTTCGTGTATTTTAAGTTGGATGGTTATAATAATATGATTATAGCAATATAGAAATGGATGGCCTAGATTTAGAATTTTTTGGCTTTAAGTTAAAATTCTATGTTTACAAGTTGTGACAAATATTCTCGCGTTTAAAAAAAAACAATAGCTGTCTTTATAATATGTGTTCGTAAGCCACAAAGTCTACACTAACGAGGGCGGGTGGGCAATAGTAATGCCCTTGATATGAGCACGCAAACATGATGCTATTTTTAGCATGAGACTCTCAACTTACTTTAACCATAACATTTTAACAAATGCTTCTTTGTTCGATATTATTATAGGAGTCGAGATCTGTCAATGCCAAAAAAGTCTTGACAAATTATAAGTTCGAGTACCATTTGGGTACAACAGCAACCTTGCAATCTAATAAATATGTTTACTGTTTATCCATACAGATTTTTTCACTTTAAATTGAAATCAATTAGTTTAGTAGTACCGTATTATTTTTTGGTACGGAGATACCTTGAAGCCAGAGGTAGAAAAAATCCGCGGGATCGTTCTCCGCGCAGGCGTTTCTCGTAAGAAATAATATAGGAAAAATATTTTAACATGGTAATATGCAAGGAGGAATATACGATGTTCTCCAAATATCAGCCTCAACCTGCATATAGTACACTGTGTAAACTAACTAACAAACGAGGCTCTAGTGACCGAATGATTGCAGAAAATCATTCAGAATTTTCCGAAAAACCCACAGACTAGTCAAGGGCAGTACTGTCACTATTGCGAGGCTATCAGCAATAATATAATCCACTAAAACTAATAGATGCAACATACGGAGTGGATACGACATTACAACATTAAATGTAACATCACATTTTACAAGTCATTTGTAGATCATACGCCAAATATCAATAATATACAGTAATTACAGTATTTTAGTCATAGGATATTTTTTTTTGGTTTTTGTTATTTTGACTCAAGATATATTTGCTCTAATAGTTGACTAGGCCACGTCACGTCAAAGACCTTATCGACCATCTGCGGCGGCATCCACTGCCCACGTTGGAAGTCACCGACACGCCCCCAAAGAAATCCTGCGAGGTTTACATTCCTATCAAGGCCAGTAAACTATTATTCATGACGAAAAGTTTTGCCTTTAATTTGAGTTAATAAATTGTTTGCAAATTTTTTAATTAGTTTAGTAATTATTTTTCACTATTTTCAAATAATTATGATTACTAGTACTAACAAAGTATGTTATTTTTGTTAGACATAGAAGTGGTAAGTAAAAATGTGGTAGCGGAGTAAATATGCGGCAACAGAGAAAATGCCTTGGAAATCTCCGGAAACAAGCTCGACGAAAAGGCTTTTACAATTTATCTCCCGGAGACGCGAAAACACGCTTGCGGAAACCAGTTTCGCTCCGCTGAGTCGTGCTCAATGGAAAATCCGTAAGCTTTGCCGTCCACCTATGGGTGCCAAGCGTGTGTGTTTCTATATACCAGCTTCCGCCCGCGACTTACGAAGATAAAAGGAGCCTGTGTCCTTCCCCAGGGTTCAAAGCTTCTTCATAGTAAATTTAATCAGCAATTCAACAGTTTACCCGCGTAAACGTAACAGACAGATAGATAGAAATAGAGTTACATTATGTTAGGAGGAGAATATTACGAGTAGTATGAAATTATAGATATACCTACTGTTTGAAAATTTCATTTCAGTTCTCATATATGTATTCGATGAAGTTATTGCTGTTAGCCGTTTTGGCTTTTACAGCTTCATAGGTTTGCGCCTGCGTCCTTGAGGCCGCGGGCGTTTATGCTTTAAGTAGATGTACAGGAGTACATCTACTGCTTACCTCTTTATGGTAAGCAATCTAAGGACCGTCCGAGGGAGGTTCGGGCCTCGTCTCGGACGGTCGTGGTGTTTCGGTAGTAATGGGCGGTAAGGACCGCCCTGGATCCCGGGTGCACGGTGTGTACGCGGGTGTTTGATTTGCACGATACGCTCTTACGCGTCGGCGGGGGATTGTGTATGTGACTCTACTCCTAACTGTATGTACAGTGTGTTCAGGTTGAGTAGTGTTAACCGAAACTAGTTCAGTTTGTCGGTCTGTGTTTCAGTTCTCAGTTTTACCTTCGGTATCTTTCAATTACATTATAGCTTTGAAATTGTTAGGGTTACTTTGCGCTAAATATTTTTAAGTGAAAAGTAAGTGAATAATCTAAAATCCATAGGCGATAAAATATTTTTAACATTTTAAATCAAATGTAAACATTGTTGAAGACCTTTTATTGCCTCTTATTAAACATTTAGAGGGTTAGACGGGAGAAGTAAAGCAATTTTACTATGATTTTTTTTTTTTTTTTATGATCAGATTATATCATCATTGTTTCAGCCTATCACAAGATAGTATAGTATTTTTTATTTACTATTAAATAAAATAAGAATTATAATTTTTTTACAATTTTATTATCAAATGTTGAAATTGTTGTCCAATAGTTTTACGAGACAGTCGTTAAAGTCAGAGCTGGCTGGTGTTCACAATATTACTACTATTAAAGATCAGTCTTGCTAAACTGAACTGAAAATTGGATGGATTTCCAGCTATTATTCGGTCGCCTGCTTCATTAGTTAGCCAACAGACTGCATCACATGCAGGTGAAGTTGGCATTAGGAAAAAAGGTGATATATTTCCCCTACATACTCTTCCGTTTGATGTTTTCTGTTATGGTTACTGTAAAGAATTGTACTGTATGTATAGCTCAAGACATAATGGGATTGAAGAAGTGCCAGGTCCTATTTTCTTTGCATTGACCTTATTTTCTCCTGTGCTGTGTGTTTAAAATTTGCTGCTCCATTTCTCCCAGTAGGTGGTGTAGGAGACGACTATGGAAAAAGTCTTGAAAATCTCGCATTAGTCTCCGAGAGAAATCGGTCGAAAACGCTGTCTATCCGTTACATCTCCCGGAGTGGTGGAAAGTGGGTTGCGGAAGCTACGTTGAGACGTCAGTGTTAAACAGTTAATTGAACATAGTCCTGAAAACGGCAGATTACCATTTACCAACGATTTGCCAACGATTGGTATATTTAATTAGCATATATTTGAAATGGCGGGACGTAGGTGGCTCTAAACCGTGATTTGTGGTAATGTTTGCGGGAGGCCTGTGTTCAGTAGTGGAGTGTGATAGGCTGGAATTAATACATTTGAGAAAAGCCATCGGTGCAAAATTATTTAAAAATGTTTTCAAATACTCACTTTATTCCATAAATCAGAATTTATTACATAAAAACTATTTAAAATATGCCCACCACTGCCAAAACACCGATCCGCGCATGAATACATTACTAATCAGCTTAGTTATTGAAGGCAAACCGTCTTCAGCATATTTTAATTTTACTAGTAGAAATTTTTAACTTCACATACTATGTTATATTTATCGAGAGAAAAATAAAGCCAAGGATAAGCCGTCGTTATGACTCGGAGGACTTTACAACATGACTTTAATAAATTTTTAAAGGCCGGCAGCGCATCTGTAGCTCCTCTGGTGTTGTGGATGTTCGTGGGCGTCGGTGATCACTTACCATCAGGTGAGCCGCACGCTCGTTTGCCCCCTTCTTCTATAAAAAAAAAAAAAAAAAAAAATTCAGGTTCTTAGTGGTGCTTTTCTGTATCTATTTTCGGTCTTTAAGTTTAATATACGAGGGATAATTATAGGGGGCGTCATGCGGGCATCACCAATCAAACCGAAGTTGCACCCGTATTATGCAAATTACTCGTGCTGAAGCCTCTGAACCACGACCCAAATCGAGTGGTGTCTCAAATCACTCATAATGCCTCCATAAAAATATAAACGTATCGTTCAATAAACAAAGGACCTATACCCGATTTAAATTTACCAGACATCGGTCTGGTAATCGGGCAGTAGCGTTAACCGGCCCCTCTCTCATTATCTCACCCAAATCCAGAGCGGATTTGCAGAATCCAAGGGGGATTTGGCGTAATGGGAGAGTTCTATGTCCAGTATCGGACTACTTATAGTTAAAAAACAAAGAAGAATAAACAAAAGACTAACTTTTTAAATTCATAAGCTTTTGATCGTCTGTAGTAAAGTGTGCTTTAATGTTACCTAACTTTTATACACGAGCTGGATATCGGCAGTTTCATTTTAAAGTTGAAACAATAAAAGCGCAACTTACGTCAAAACATTACGAACTTTAGCCTGTCGCTATTAAAACACAACGTCCGTGAAAGCAAATAAAGTAAAACTTGTTTCATTAAAGAGGTTTGTATGTTTAGTAACGTTGAAAATAGATATTCGATTTTAAATAAAGCTTTTACGTCAAACTAAGACAAACGCAATTTGAGCAGCTCCCCGGATACTTCACTCACCGAAACGTAGAAGGACAAGATGGCTACGCCGGTATTCCGCAAGGCCGTGGTGCTACTCCGGTCGAATGGGACGCATTCGAACAGCAGCAAAAGCCGCTTGGCTCTAACACGTCCAAGGTATTTTTGTTTTCGGTCTGGTGTTTTTTATGGGTATTTCACCGTTTGTCAGAAGCCTTCAGCCAGGAGCTTTAAGCGTTTGGTAGAGTCGGGAGAGAAAGACCTAGGCGAACATTTGACGTTCAAATCGGAGACGTTCTGGAAAAGGGCCAGGTGAAGAGTACTCTAAACCAACAAGCATGCATGCGAAGATTGATGAAACTGGAAGAAGCGAAAGACGTATGTCTGGACAGTAGCAAGTGGAAGAAAATTGTCTCCGCCCACCCCGTTGGGAACAAGGCGTGAATATAGGTATATGTATGTATGTATGTATGTCAGAAGCCACAAGATGTTCAACGACGTCACGCACTGGATGAGCATATAACTTCTATTTTATTCTGTGCCAGCAATAAAGAAATATAGTGACAATAGTTGCAATACGAAATAATTTCTATGTAGTTTAAACCCATTACAGGCACATTATCGAACTCTAGGTAAAATATGAATGTGTTAATTGAAAAAAAAATATGATTTCACTTAAATAAGAAAATTTTGAAAACTATGAAAACAATTAAATATCCTTGTGTCTTTATGGTATGAAATGCCTATGATTCGAAATTAAGCAATTGATATAATTAAATTGCAAAATTAAACAACTGAACCAAAGCAACTGGCCCTGTTCGATAACAAAATGTCTAAAATTCTGCTTTGATAAAAAATCTATGTGTGCGTTTTATACGCAACGGTGATTGTCATTGAGAGTTATAATCAGTAACTACGGGCTTGTAACAACGCAATTACCAGTACAATACAATATAATCGTAAGATGGGATCTCTCAGAAACTGTAATATGGTATATTGCTTCAATGTAATAATGGACTATCACAAGTTTATTAAATTTTGTCAAAATTAATACAGAATCGTTCTTCGTATTTTTTATAAAACGGATATAAATATTTATTTGTTGTAGAATAATTTTGAATTTTGTTCTAGAATAATTAATTTAAATAATTAATTGAAAAACGTTACCTTCCGCAATAGGAATTTCTCCTGTGTCGCGGAGGCAGTTTACAGGAGGCAGTATGAATTGTACATGGACAAACACCCAGACCGGGAACTATTATTTGTAGTCCATACAAATACTAGTCACGTGCGGGAATCGAACCCGCGACCCACAGCGCCGCAGCTAAACGCTTAGCCACTACGCCACCGAGCCGTCAAATTAAATTAACTTTTTATTTTGTACTTACATTAAAAATCGTTCAATTGAATTCGTGAAATAAGTAAACATTTTAAAATTTATATAAAACGAGCAGAGAGAGGTAAGTCGGCGGTAGGTCGATTCTATAAACAAAACAAAACACGTGCCGTAACTGAAGGAAACCTAAATAGGATCAAAATAAACATCGGGCATGTGAGTGTATATTACATAACGATGAAGGGCCTCTGTACCACAATAATTATGCTTTGGAATAATAAAAGTATTTTGTATTCTACGGGTAGAAATACACAGTACAAAAATGTTTGTCAATAAATAAATGAGTAAAGATAAAATGTTTTACATTTATGAATAAAGATCGGCTGTACGAATGTAGATGCAGCAAAAAAGCATATAGATTTTTTTTCAGTATGAAAAACTCATATCACAACAATAGAGATTTTTTTGTAGCAACACGTCAAAAACATTTTTAAGTTTGCTTTTTTTGTATTTGTACAATGAGTACATTAAGTAGTGTCATTCGGTTATAAGCTCTAATAAAATTCTAAACTTATCGTATATGCCTGAGTATTAACAATGAGCGTATTTCATTCTTGTATTTGTTTTGTCGGAGGAATAGACAGCTGAATATGCTGCCAACCGAAAATACCAAATGTCATTCTCATGAGTAGTTCCTACAAATATTTTGGTACTTACCTACTCATGATTTAATTTAAAATCATACTCATCTTTTCCAATTGCATTCTTTTGATGTAGTAAGCTAGACAGGCGTTTATACTATAGAGATATGTTCAAGATTTAATTTTAGAGAGAATATTTATAAGCTCTACACGCTGTCTCTTGGCATTTCATGACAACATTTTTATTTATTTTGTAGCACGTTCATGAATTCGAAAATGGCGCGAAGGAAAGCGTTCATCATTTTCAAGGTTTATGAGTATGTGACACATGTTTACTATTGGTGGGGACTTTGTATTGACCTGTTAAGAAAGACAGTTCACCGTTATCTATGGCTTGGGAGATAAACAACGTGCATACATGTTGAATGTTGCGTGCAACGTCAACTTATTCCTATTTATATTTTTATACTGATTGTTAAGCATTGTTTGTTACGTAACTTAAAAGTTGTTTCCAAATACCATATCTGTTTTAATTAAACTCTATAATCGACATAAAAATATCGTAAAAATGTTTAATAAAAATTCCGTGGTCCTTTCTATCCGAGGGTCGTAAGAGTCAACTAAGGATAAGGTGGTGATTGCGGCCAATCCTCTCATCACTAGTGCAACAGTGAACGGTTCAAAGCCCTCATGTGTATTCTTTATTTTTCATATCACACTTCAACTGACTCATGCAATAGAACTGAACGGTGAAAACCTGAGCCACTAAGCTGCCATCACTGAGCTTTCCCGCATTCAACTAAGAAGAGTTTTAGGGGTCAGTTTAAGAAGTCGCAATGTCATAGTTTACTCTGGCTACCGTCAGCTTCTAATGATTAATTTTGTTCGTGACGCATAGCTGACGTGAAAAATCAAGGCTCTAAGAAGTCTATGGTCATATTCTTGATCGCTCCAACCATTACATTGGATTTGATAGATTACAATTCGCAGAAGAATACCCATGTCTGCCAGGGATGATTCGCGAGACTATTGAAATAAAAAAAAACATTCTAATTTCAATAGAGAAATTGGATGGATGTCCCGTAGAAATGAAATCGAATTCAAAACCAAGCATCCCACTGCACCTCGAGGTACTTACTGTGAGTCTCTTATGCGTAGATCGGCTCAAAAATAATAATAAACGGCTGACGTTGCCCAACCTGACTATAACACCTGGGCGTGTAACAGTTCACGGTTGCTATAAAACACTCAAATACGACAAAAAAAGAGTTAAAAATAAAAAATCATCTTACAATATTACAAACACATATTTCAAATCCCAGTAACATTGAACATAGACTCTAGAGCGCAATTTTAATAACTAAATAATGAGTATTACATATACAATAACGGAAGTCTAGAGTTTACCAAGAGTTTAATGAATTTTAATATTATTGCACGTTTGTAGCGATAATGTTTTTATCGAGCGCTAGCATTGTATTCGAGAACGTTCAAGGATAGTGAATGAATAACTAAGTTGCGTACCATTATAATTTTTTTCATCGTAGAGTGGAAAAAACTACCGTCGCGATTTACTAGACTGTGTCTGGTATAAAGTCAATATTTAGGTAAATCCGTTTCATTAAACCATTTTTTATTTGTTACTTGATAGCTCTCTTATGTACTTTATGATATCCGCATTAACATAACTGACTGTTGAGCGACGAGTTCTGGGTTTGAATCCCAGCCGCAGTTAAATTATTGACCCGAGCACAAAATATTGGTTTGTGGGTCGGGTTGTGTCTTACACAGTTACACAGCAGTTCACCCCCGATCTTATTGCACAAGCATTACAACGGATATGGGAAGGTAAAGGCGAGTGAGTGCCTTTGGGTTTGCGTGTATTCTTACGGCATTATAATATCTCCGCCTCAGCTGATATCTGTCGATAGTATTTGAAATTTATTGCTATTGTCGAAATCGGGCAGGAAGACATTAATACCACGTATTTTTATTAGCGTGTCTTTCTGAAAAACTTCGTCCCCAATGGAATTTTTCGGTTAACAACAAAAGTTGTTGTCACCTCAGAAAATATTGCTATGGCGTATTCAACAAAAGAGAGGCATTCGTCCACCTTAAACTTTCTGTTTCCGACTTAAAGCCGATCGGAATAAGTATCACTTCAAAGATATAGGAGAAAATTTGTACAAATGATGATTCGGCTAGGTTATAATTTTCAGGTTTTATCCCTGATATCCTCTATAATCCTAAATTTATTTATTTGCACATTACTTATAGGTTACATTGAATAATAGTTAGGTGTGAAAGAATTTTCAGAATGGGTTCAGTAGTACCCTACAAGCTTCATATTTTTTAACGTGGTAAAGTCAAGCGATGCCTTTTGCTGTTGTTCGAAAAGGCTGGCTGGACCGAGATTGTACCACGGTCTCGAAGAATACCAGCGTGCAGTAGTGCCATCTTGTGCATTTCGTTCGGTGAGTGATGTAACTGAAAGCCCTCTTGCCCCCTTCCCCCACTCCCACTCCCCATCATCCTTCCCATCCCTAAAATATCCTAAAAGACCGGCAATGCACCTGGAGCTTCTTTGGTGTTGCAGATGTCCATGGGCGGTAATCACTTACCATCAGGTGAGCCGCTGGCTCGTTTGACGCAATAATCATTTTTCCCATAAAATATATTAGTCTAGATTATGTCTATGTGAATAACTTATATTAAGAGTAGGTATTAATGTTATTAAGATACAAATAATAAAGTGGTCACCATTTTGTTATTTGGTTTTGGATTAGGATACAAATGACTCTGCCTCAGACTGTGCATCAGGTGCATCATGATCATTAGTATCTAATATCAATAGTCCCCAACATGATACAGACTTTTCCGAAAGTCCTAAGTATTACAGTCTAACGCGAAATACTTCCATAAGGCGTTACCATTAATCAAAACGACACCTGTATTATGCATTAAGAAAATACGCTTTCATACATTTAAATCTGTACGATAATTCACTTTATTTCTGAAAATTTATGTAAAAACTTCGTTGGCACATTTTTCAGCGGCACTCAAAGAAAACGCTCCGCTTCGCTGCCGCCTTTTTTGTGTAGCATCGAAAACAAAACAAAAAGGCCGCGGTGTGAAAAAAATTAAAACCTTCAGATGGTTTTATATTTTATAAATCACATAATTTAGCCATGTTATTTTACTACTAAATTATATGATTTATTAGGTTTTGTTATGTCAATATAACAAAGCGGAGCGGAGTGGTTAAGACACGAATCAAGAGA
Organism: Bhutanitis thaidina; assembly: GCA_029286595.1. Lineage (NCBI taxonomy): Eukaryota > Metazoa > Arthropoda > Insecta > Lepidoptera > Papilionidae > Bhutanitis > Bhutanitis thaidina. Next base: position 5,071,281 of record JAGSMS010000003.1, read on the forward strand.
CCCGAGTTATATTCTTTATGTGGAGGTACCATATACCATATAGTTTTTTGGAAAATTTCGTACGATTTTTATTGTTGGACTTGACATAAAGACGGCGACAGGCCACGCCATCTGTTAAGTGTAACCCACAGGACAAATCAATTAAGCCCAAAAAATTGTTGAAAGTCTAAGACTTTAAGTCTAGACCGCTGACATTATTGGGTATAGTCATGAGAGCTTATTTTTTTTGGTATAAATTTTGTCAATCAACATTAGAATTAATCCTCTCTTTTCTTTGTTACGATTTAAGTTTTTGAGACTTGTTTAATGCAACTTTGACTAACACGGCGTGGCTCATACGTTCAAGTGATTTATGGTCTTAAAGTTTATCAAATTTAACTCTGTTCGAAATTCAAGATACTGAATCGGTAAAGCCTCCAACAAAATTTATCCTTACAACTGACATAAACCAGCCTTAACTTGAATCATTAACAAAGCTTTCAAGTCATATTGGGTTCAAAAGACGGCTTTAACAAGATTGGACGAAGAAACTTTCGTTAAGAATTTCTTCAGTTCGAAGACGTCCATTTGACGACATTCAATGATCTTTCTAATTAAAAATTTTTGTAAGATGATAATTCCTACTCAAACGATTGTGATTCATTACAATCTTACTTCCTTTGAAACTTTATATTTATATTAAAACGGACATCCACACACTAACTGATCGCAAAATTTTCAGATCCTGAGACCTAGGTGTTTGGTGTGATCTGGAAGTTCAGGCCTAAAATATTAGTTACACGGGTTAATTTTTTTTTGTTTAGGAATTTAAATCTAATAGTCCCCCTAATAGTAAGTGGTGTACTTCATCACATGGACAACCAGCAAACAACTTCAATCAAAGAAGGTTACTGGTGCGTTGTCACTAAGGTCTAAGACAGAATGCTTCATAGTCGTACCTAGTGGTACCGTACCGACACCTACATAGAGAGTCTACCACCTACTACATTCTTAAAAAAAAAACTATGTTCTCATATGAAAAGCTCGTACGACTATATACACGGAGTTGTCAGAGGTTTAGATATTTATTTAAGACGTTTCAACCCACTTCTTACTAGAGCTTATTTAGATTAATGTGTCAGTTTATTATCGTCGTGTTTGATATGGTTCGTATCAAAGTTTTGATACATTTATTGGTACTAGCTTTCTACATAGGAGATCGAACTCGGGTACCTTTATTTAGAGGCTGATCCTGTAATCAATCGGCTACGGAGGCTTTTCAAGTCGTCAGTGGAAACCTGGCTTGGGTAGAATTCTGTAGGGTGGAAATATGAACTTGTAATATCGACAGCAATTGTTATTAAGAAAACAAAAAACAATAATAATTATTTAAAAGATGTTAATATATGAGTGCTCGCTCGCCTTGAAAAGTCGACTAAGGGAAATATTATTAAAATTCTATTATACCCCATTAATGGCGGAACAAACATCTCAAATTAGTGTCCAGTTCGGGTTGTCCAGAATTAAATAGATTATTTATTTAGTCAGAATGTAAGTACAAAAATATCAGACATTAATAAAAATTGACGTAAAGCCGTAACATTCTATAATGTTATTAAGTTCGGCGTATATGCACTAATTGTGAGACAAAGAATGACTAATCTTTAATTAATATACTCATAAAGGATATATCATGGTTACACAAAAGCATCTATGAACAAGGTACAGGTATTTACAAAATTACTTCGTGGTTCATTGCTGCATACGTTCATAGCGGGTAGCGAGGTGTCACTAGTAGAAATTGTTGACATTATAGTACGTGCACCGCAACCAAAATAGAGTCGGCGTGAAGTCATATTACACGAACATTCCTAATATAACTGTGGTTTCATTAACTAAAATAAGTAGTACTACTACTTGGTACATCAAATTTCGATGGAGAGGTCAACCGAAGAACCTAAGGCGTCTAAGCAGCTTGTGACAAATTAGGTCACATGTTAAAATATATCTCAATAAGTATTTAAAAGTTTCAGCGCATTGCCAGTAATGGTCTACGGAACCCAGGGACTTTGATTGTAGGCTGAAGGATGCTCAGTGTTTTTATGGGAGATAGCATCAGCGAGCTTAATAGGCAATGACCGATAACTTACAGCGGTTAAGAAAGTGTTTAATCTCTTCCAGTATCTTAAATTCTGATTAAAAATATTTTTTTCATAGGTATCTTCGTAGGTAGAGGTGTAGTTTTAGTTTTTTCCTTTGCGTTTAAAAAATATATCCTATCCTTTTGAATATATTTTTACCAGATAACAGTTTTAAAAAATCATGTTACATTGAGTACAGATAAAGTAATGAAACATGTTTTATGTTGCATGATGCGATTGATTTTGAAAACTCGAATTAGAATAATTCGAAAAATATTATATATTATATATATTAATTAATAAAATCGGGTTCTTAGGTTTGCACCTGATATATCTCGATAAAGATGGGATAGGATATTTTTTATTCTCATTACCATTATTGTATTACATTGTATGTATGTAGTATGTAGGATATTTTATATGAAAATTTATTTAACCTTAAATTAAGTAGTTTATTGTTCCGTTGATATTAATTTTTATGTTCACGGCCCTCTTAATGTGTTAATTTCTGTTTTTTATGCATCCAAAATTTGCCTGTTGCTTTTAGTGATATGACCGCCGAAGTTTTGCTAAATTTTTTTTTATTTGTAGCAATTAAGTTAAAGTTATATACAATTAAAATAATGTTCTACAAACATGCAAAAAAAATTTCCCAATCAATACTCCGAAAACTAGACAAAAATTTAAGAAATTCGGGGAATCTCAACAATCCGTTTCACTCCAAATATCTGTGAGATGAACATAGGTTTACGATGACGGTACACATAAATTTAGGTTTACTCGTACCATTGGTATTACCTTTAAGTAGGTTAAGGTGTTTCAAGGCTTTTGGAAACATTTCATGTCATGTCATTGTGATATTTCTGTGTGTGTGTTCCGTATATGGTTTCCTTTCGGACTATACTTAAGATGATATTATTTTTATTTCTAGATTTCGATACTACAATTATCCTAAAACACGGAAAGAGTAACAAACGAGCTAACAGTTCACCTGATGGTAAGTGGCTACTGCTAGATGCTAGCCTATAGATGACTAGCAAACAAGTTCAATAGAAGGAGGTTAGATATGCGTTGTGACCCTTGAGGACTAAGATGGAATGCCTCACAGCCTGTAATTATACCGATTCTTTATACCCTTCAAACAGGAAAGCAATAGTGCGCTGTGGCAGAAAAAGTGTGGTACCTACCAGATAATTCCTAGACAGATATGGCATCTAGTAATGTCTAACTCAAACTATTTTAAGTTGCCTATTTTTAAGTCAAACATTGTTTCAAGGCTTTTTCTTAGAGCTTTTTCTTAGGAAAGATTTTGATAGTTGCATAAGGTTCAAATTCCTTTTCAAGTGAAGGGAACAATAAGTTTTTTATTCGTAAAAAAAATTACCATCAATTTGAAAGTTAAATAACTTATCTATCTGTTATATTTATATAAGCACAGGTTTGAATTATAGATGACTGAGTGCTTCAATTTTAAGTTTGAACAATAATGGCATAACTTTTGTCAAATCATCTCTAGGTTTGGCTCGTCGCCATCGCAACGTTGGGGCAAATAAGCAAACTTACTTGTATAACAACGCTTTTATATCTCATCAAGTTTAATTTAGTTCCTTGTTTTATATGAAAATATTTTCAATTTGAGTGGGAGAGGTATAAAAATCTGCGAGCCTTCTTCCCGTGGGTGTCGTAAGAGATGAAAAATCTTGAAAATTTTATGGCGATCTCCCGGGTTAATCGGCGATTTGCCTCGCCTTCGGACGCGTTCTATCGTTTATCCCAAATCTATTTTTTACCAAATAAAAATAGCGACAAAGTCGTGACGTTAGTGCTATTACTTATACCTTATGTTAAAGTAAAGTAGCAGTCTGTGAATGCCCCATGGCTGGGCAAAGGCAGAGAGCCTTCAACGTTTGAGTGGCCTCACCGAGGGAGACGTCCGGTTGTTGTTTACTATTTATGAAACATGCATGTTTCTTTACGATGTTTTTCTTCACCACCGAGCCCATCATAAAATCAGCGCTTAAAACTAATGCTACTGCTATGTAGTAATTTTAGTGGTGCCGGTAACGTGGATCGAACTCCGGTCACTCGCGTACTATGTCGCGTACTCGCGTAATTTTATTTAAAACATTATGTAATGAATTGAAAAGAAAATAATAATGCTAATCGAACGATTTTAGAATCTTTAGATATTTTAGAATTTTATATATTTTAGAACATTAGATATTTTAGAACATCGACAAGCGTAATTTAAATAGATTGTTATGTAAATTAAATTATAAAATCTTCAATGATTTACAAAATAAGGTATTTTATTGGAAATGAAGCTAAAAGTAGTAAAATATTTAGCATTATTATAAGGGTAGGGTAATATTGTATTGTAATATTTAATAGAAAGGAAACTATTAAAATGTCATGGCACCCGACAATCATGGCGTTTAGACCATTCTAAAATTACTCGTGCGAAATTACACAGACCATGATGGGCAATTCCAAGATCCTACATAGATTCTCTTAGGTTAATGTGTCTGGTTCTGCGATTACCAACCCGCCTGCCATTGGGAGAGGCCTATGTCCAAAATTGTACTATTAACAGATTAATGACGTACCAATTTGATTATAATTTAGCTCTACGGTTAAAATTATTCCGTGTTACAATTCGCACTTGCGATTGTTGATACCTGGTGAACTTCATCATATTGCCAATTATTATTATTATTATATATAGTAGTATTATTATGTGTAGTATACATAGTACAGGTGGTATTAGTTTCACAACACATTTTATTGAGGCGAAACAGGTCGGTTACTTATATAAAATAAAACGTGTTGTGAAACTAATACAAGAGATAATAATAATTGTTAATATTCCATGTTAGTTTACATTTGTGCTAGAATCGGTCACTGTGAACTTCCTTAAATACACCAGAGAAAAGTTTATTTCTCTAATAAAATTACATAGTTCAAATATAATATGATTAAAAACAAAAATTGGGTAGTAATATCGGTCAGTATCATTGTTAATAATGACAAGCCTCTGTTAATTAAGTCTAAAATATACATTCGGTATTAAGGTTTAACACTTCCATACTAATATTTAAATCGTGAAAATAACTCTGTCTGTTACATTTCCAAGGTTAAACTGCAAAACCTTGAACTCTAGAGAAGGACAAGCTACTGTTAGTCTCAGGAAAGCCACGGGAAAATTTTACAGGCGGAGGAAGTCGCGGGCGGAAGCTAGCGTTTTCACATATTGAAAACTTTTATTAAAGCTGTGTCCGACGCATTGCAATCGCAGATTTAGAAGGCAATTTTAATGGCCTTTTCACGACGTTCTCTTGGCGCAGAATCAGAAGACTCATTAAGGCCAAATACGTCAGCAGACTCATGCCTCTCTCTATTTAATCAACATTTAGGTTTTAAATCTAAATGTTGATGAATGCAAAATTGTAAAATAAGTAAGTAAAATAAGCCTAGTCGCGTTCTTAGAGCAGGGCTGTGGGTATCGTAAAAGTTGATTGAGGAAAAAGCCCGCCGAAATAAACATCTCAAATATGCCAGGGCAGTTATTTATACTTATTAAAACTGATACTGGCATCTTATGGCGTAAGGTTTTTGGTACTGCAATCGATAATCCGCTTGCCAAGGGATGACGATTGCAGAAAACCGTTCCAAGTTCCGAGAATTAATGCCAATCAATGGACTGTTTAGAAGATGCAAAGAAGAAGAAGAAGGGGAGTCTAAGCTTTAACAGAATGGGGCACACTGACGGTGCTGATCACATACTTTATAGTATCGACTCCTTAAACTATGGGTTGCAATGAGCAGGGTCGCTAACCCATCTGGGACTGGAGGTCGTGTGGGGAGGAGCGTCCGTGTTTCAGCGCACCTCGCCGGGACGAAGAGTGAGAGAAAACGTCCTTTCCCGTGGTGCTTTAGCCGGCCGACGATGGTGGAGTCGCGGATGTGTCAGAAAGCCTTCTCTTGGACTTGCCGATATGAGGCGAATGGGGAACTCAGTGGGGTTTTATTCGGAGAATGCCCGATATAACCTATCCTTGCTTCGAGTGCACGTATGCGTTTATACGTATACCGACTGTATATCGCCCTGACTTGGAGATATGATTTAATATCAATGTTCAATATTAATGATACTGTATGGTCAAAGTTCTTTTACATATTAAAGTGCAAAGCTTTTATAAAGAAATCGTGTAATAATAATAAAATGATGTGTACATTTAATTATATTATGTTTACATTTTTATTATTATATATCGAAGTGTTTACAGGCTTTTAATCATTCTATCCACGAATTTTATGCATTATCTCCATGGGGAGTTTAGCCACTGCAAGATTTCTTGAGAGACTTAATTTCGGAGCAACGTTTTGAGCAAGCTCCGTACTCTAGTGCTAACCACAATGAGTACTCCAAGGGGTTCAGATGTGTATTGGTCAGATTTGGAAGGACAGTCTTCAGCTCTTATGAATTGTGGAACATTGTTTTCAAGCTTGGTTTGAGTTGTTTGTGCCTTGTGACCAGAAACAGAGTCTTGTTGGAAAGTCCCGGTACTTTTTTGAAAAATGTATCACTGATTGACTTCACTACACTTTCCAAGAAAGTCTCTTGATAAACTTTGGCCGAAGTCTTTACTTCTTCTTCACAAAAATTATGCTTTGTGACTCCTCGGTAGGACAACACACCGTGAATGAGGCAGGATGATTACCGCGTTGAATTTTCTACCAAGTTGCGAGGTTTCTTTTGAGCTAAATACATACACTTTGTTACTTTACTTGCTGTCTGCGCTGTAAAGCACATTTCTGTGTTTTCTACTAGCCTGTTAGTACTGGAGTTTTGATCGATCTACCCTGTCTAGTTGGAGGTACTAATTTAAGGCATGGTCTGTGTAGGGTATAGGTTAAGCAATTGCTCCTTCTAACGTAGTTGTCAATTTTGTAAAAACGTCAAAACGGCCATCAAAGAGTGCCACTAGTTTAGTCTTTTTTTTATGTTATTCAACAGAGGTTTCGAACTGTTGGTGCGGTTCGATAGTGTGATACACAATCATACAGCAGAAGCGTCGTTCTTGGAGCGTCTTCAAAATTACGGACGGCTCCATTCCCTTTATGCAAAGCAATGAATGCGCAATTCCATATGTAAAATGACGGCAAATGCATTAATTTTTTTTACATAATATACGCAATCCTAACGGATTTCAGAAAAAAAAATTATTAACGTTGTTTATAGCCAGACAAGTTATAGATATGTATGCATAATATTTATATATCTGCAAAATATGCAGCAAGGGCCGTGGCAGCCTCGTGGTCAGGGTGCTCGCATTAGTTTAGTTTAGAGCGCGAGTGACCTGGGTTCGATCGGTGACGGCACCGCTAAAATTGTTACTAGCAATTTTAAGTGCTATATTTATTTCGAGGATTAGTGAAGCTCGCAAACCAGCACTGGAGCAGCGTGACAGTTAAAGGTCTTTCCCAGCTCCAAACCCCCCTCCATTTCACCAGAGCTTATTTAGAACGAGATCGATGACGACACGTAGTGCCAGCCGCCATCTTAGTTTTCTGGCCAACGATACAAATCGTACATAACTTTCGAAAAACTTATTGGCCATCCACATAAGGGATCGAACTCAGATCTCCTAATTCGGAGGCAGATCACTTTACCACTCGACTATCGGAGGCTTTGATGGATCGCGCAATTTTATAAATTTTATACATCCCTCGGGATTTATTTCTCCTCGCATTATGAGATAGTTTCTTAGCCTACATCGTTATATTACGCTGCAGCAAGTTGAGGCATTTCATATGAATTTGAATAATTAATGTTGTATTATTTAATTGATGTATTTTTTGTTTTGTAAATCGCTGTTGGGATTGCTTAATAAATAAAAATAAAAATAAATGTGTATTTCACACAATAAACTGGTGACGCCATATTAATGATTGTTCGGAATACGTTTAATCGTCTTAATAAATAATAGATTCGATCTTTAAACATTCATGAAATGTTTATACTTTAATTTACTTCATTCATTAGGCATGTAATAGGATGTTGATGTCCTCCTGGTCCGCCCTTCCGAATGCTGTCCGGCAGTTGTCAACTGTATTGACGTTCATAGCGCCGTAAGTGTACGCGCAAACATGGCACATGTAACCTCGTACCTATTCGTTTTCACTACATACTCGTATCCAGTATCCGATGTGACGTTTACGCGATAGGATTGAGGGAATGATCATGCAGTATTAGGAATACGGGGCGCAACACAACACAGCCAGACCCGATAACCAATAATTCATGTTTTGCACCAATATTGGTATAACACACAATATACGTGTACACAGTTTCAAATAAACAGGGTTTTCGTAGTTTTCTGATATAACATTTAAAAATAATATATTTCTGTAAGTTTTATTACAGGACAACATTACTTATGACTATTTCTTTTAGCCTTTATTTGTTTGTCGTCTCCACTGTTTTTGTGGTGTATTGAACGAAGTCGTAGGGGTAATAAAAAATGGTAAAAGGTTACGGAATGTCACTTGAAAAAGCGTGGAGAGTACGTATTTTTTTGCATGTAATTAAAGGCTTGATTTAGCATTGGTTCCCAATGATAACGCATAGTTAGTAAAGTACCATACATATTCTTTATGATTTATTTTTTAAGTATGGTATGATAAAGAATTTTTTTAGGTTTTTTGAAACACGTAAAAACAATTTAGTGTTAAATTTTACTTTAATAGTTACTTAATAAATAGATATCTATTCAGTATTATATTGTCATTAACAATTAAATGCAAACTATTATAATGTAATATTATATTATAATAGAGTGATAGATAGATAAATTGAATATTGACAAAAATAGTAAATTTAGTGTTATCGTATCTTTATTCCAGAATGTTTGTATTTTAACCACAAAGTATTGGCATAGTTCCTAATGCTAAATTAAAGAAATAAACAAGCGTTGGATTAACCGATAGTTTTGTTTAGTTCGTTAGTAAATTATGACAGTCATTACCTTGAAAATCACAAAAATGTGCGAACAACAAAAATATTGTATAACTGCACTTTAAATAAGTTTCACAGAAAACGCACAGAAAATTTCAAAAACAGCCTTGCGCACATGCACGTAACGTATTCATATTACTTTCCCAAATACAACATTACAATTCGACACGAAAACATCCCACTATAGACGAAGCATCCGACACAAACTCACTCAGAGAGCGTCGCCGACGAACTGACGGACTGACCGAGTTTGAATTACGCACTCGTACAGTTGATTCTCGTTCGCGTTTTGTTATCTTTGACTTGGCGCGAAAATGTTACAGCAAACTCTGTTCTGAATGTCTAATGATAAGAAACTTAACTTTTGTCCATGCATAGTTATTTTAAGTTTAAGAGAAGATTTTCAACCTGTTGCAACTCACATTTTTTTTTATCAAGAGATTGACGTAGAAAACTGTGTCCAAACGGAACACGGAAGGATCTTAATTATTAATAAATTTTTATCAAAGAGCACTAAAGCAAACTGAAGCGCCCATAGCCTTATACTAATGGGTTAGGGATGGGTTAGGGAGGGGCTTGCGAAACATGATGTCGCAAGATCGAGCCGACTATTGTCTTAAACCACACCAGATACAAGCTTATTTGGAGAGGTTAACTGAAATATTAGTAATATTAAAAACTTTGCCAGTGTTCTTAATTTAAAAAGCCAGTACACTAAGGTCATGCACGAACAGAGATCACCACCCCCTTGTTTGTTATTTAACAGCCTATTAATAATCTACAGTCTGGGACAGGTCTCACAAATACGCATGGGGTTGGGACTTTCACGTACTCACCACGCTTGGTACTCACCACCAGGTAGATTGCAGGTACAGTACCAGATACTTGGCACTTTATACACTGCTGCCCTTTCTGCTGTCTGTGCTGTCTGTATATTTTCGAACTGGTAATTTATAGATCAATTATAATAATTTATGATACTCCGCAATCCGTTGGTAGGTATGAGCGTTGTCAAACATTTCTCTGATGCGACTTCAGCGACACACACGGTTTGAGATAACACCACGATACGGTAACTACTGCCTGCGAGTAACATGTTCTTTTTGAAAAAAGAATACTAGCGATGCTTTTATATTACTTATATTCCTGTTTAAATCTGCCACTAAACTTAAGAGATTGTATCTGGAGTCGTTCATGACAATAGACGAATGACGGATCTAAACATGCGACGACATGTTTAGCAGTAAGCACCTTACCCATTAGGTTATAATTTTAAATTATTTGTAAACATGTATTCGATAGTACATTTGTCGTTTTCTAATTCAATGATTAAGTTAACAAACGAATCTGCTAGTGAACAGGGTCGCTCAATTCGCTGAGTACCTGAGTGAAATTTATTCACTAATGACTTGAAGAGCCCAAAGTTATATCGGTCTTGGAAGGCTGACGTCACTTGTGACTTGGAAAGAATACCAGAATACATATAGCACATGTTCGTGTTTTCTTAGCTACGCTTTCCCGTTTGTGAATTTTGTGATTAAATTATCAATAAAAAACACTCTTTTGAAATGATGTTTCTTACGTTAAAGAATAAATGCCACCAAAAGAAACATGTAAAAGCGGGCCACCGTCTCATTAGAACTGTGTTAAGTACCTCAAAAGATATTGTAATGAATAAAATACTGTAATGTAGAATTTATGCCAAGTTCGTTGCCTACTCGTTGTTAGTAGTGTTTTGATAAGCATATGAATTCATGAGTTCAAAGATCAAACTTGTTCATGTTTTCAAAGGTCTTAACGTAGCTCAGTACCTTAATGAAATTCACGCACTTTGTGTGGTATAATAATTTGGCATTGTTGGCAGAATTTGTCCAACAATGCCAAATTATTTGGAAAAGCTAAGAACCCTATTCTGGAAGTATGCGAGATCCATATAGAGTCGCGAAACGATCATAATATTAAAAATATGTGTTTGAATAAATCTGTCTACCTCTGCTCCCGTTTATGATAGGTAAATAATAATAATCTCTAGTCTATAAATATATAAATGATTTAATTTGATTTCAGATTCCTCGTATAAATCCACAACATTTTATTACGTTCTTTACATTTGTCATCCGGAGAATTTTGTGTAACTACGTAATAGTGGCTGTCCGCGACTACACTCGCGAGGTCGAATATGTTGTACCGAGAGAACTCTTAAATTAGATAAAAAGTATTCTATTCCATGGCATATCTATATATTATCTGAAAAACGTATTGCCGTAAAAAGAATAGCTCAATCTATCGATTAAACGACAAATTTGTTACTTTTTAGGCAAACCTTTTAACCTACCAGTGTAATTAAAAGACACCTCGTCTCTCATATTTGTATTTTTTATTATTAACTGTATTTTTTTATTGGCATGCTGTGACTACTTATAAAATATATTCTGAAACTACACAGTTTTCGAATATTTGTTATTAAATGTACCTTTGTTGTTCAATTAATAAATCAGCCAAATTTTTTTACAAGGCATTAAACAAACATACAAACTTTCACATTTGTAATATTAAGATATACCAAAAAGCATATAGAAGCACTTCAGGAATAATCTACTTACGTTTAAAAACATGTTCTATCCATATCCGTGAAATCTCTTTTAAGAATCTGTACAAACATACACACATAAGAATTTTATATATTACAATATATTTATTAGAACATTTTCCCTCGGTATTTCAATAATGTAATCAGTGGGCTCGTGAATACAATGGAAAGATAATACTAAAACGTTGTGGTTATATACACATTGGACGATACGTATGAGATTATGTTTGATTGAATGAATTATACTTTTCTAAAGCACATGTCATTACAGCCACATTATTCGAAAACCATGTTCCAATTATGAAAACTTGGCAAGTGTATTTGTAGTTTGATGAGTGTTTTAAAGAGCGCTTTAAACTTTGTTACTGGATGCTTTATACACTGAAGTGTTGCATCATGCCTAAGTAAAATTAATCAATTTAATACTACCCGTATAGTTTTATTCCAATGAAGTGTCAAATTCTAGAAAATTACAAATGTTTCTTAGGGTCCTTTATAATTTTATTTCATTCTTTGCTCGGGCTAGGAGCCTTATATGGCAGGGTTTAACTATATTCCAATGTCATGGTTATATTTTAACAATTTTCGGACATAAGTCAAGTAATCGGACTCAAAAACTAGTTCTATTATATAGAGGGTAAAACGATAGTCAACTTTTACAGAAAACCTGTTGTATAGATGGCACCAAAACGAAAGCAGGCGATTTCCTGCCTTCAATTGAATTTTCTAATTACATTCACAAGCACTTACGGCATATAACACTATCAATAGTGAACAACTCAAAACAGAAATTACGACATTCAATATAAGATAGATCCTTCACTTTTTGAATCCGTGCCGAAAGTCAAGGTGGTGCATACCTGGTAATGTAATTTATTAAACATTATTTCGTAAATGAATGTTTTTAAATTAGTTGCCAGAATAACAAAAAATCTAATTTAAAACACTGTTACTTCCTTGTGGTACTAAAACTGGGTGTTTTAGATATAAAAACTAATGGCGTTAGATTACTAACTTAAGTATTCCTTACTAACTTAGCGTGTCATTTAATTACAAATTCTGTCACATGCACTTTGCCAACCGAAATATTTTAAACACAATGTGTAGATAAGATACAAATCCTTAAATATATTAAAAAAAAAATACATTAACTCGCACTAAGGCATCGTGCTTATCCCGGCTCTTTTATGACAAAAAAATAACAGTAGCTGTACGCCCAGTGGGTTAAGAGCCTGCTTGTTTACAATTTACACCTAAAATCAATGAATATTGTCAACATGAAATAAAAATGTTTTTTTTCCTTTTCATCACCAAATATACTTACCCTTTCCCGAAAGTGTGTGTCAATTTATTGATTAGAATTATAAAAATTATATTACCCTTTTTAAATTGGAAACAAATTGCACTATACTATACGTGTATCACATATGAACAATAATCAATGAAATTATTATCTAACCTACCAATTCTAGATTAATCTCGATGCAAAAAAGTATTATTTAGATTATAATATATTAATTTATTATTTATTTATTTTTACCAAATTTGGATTTTTAGTTCATTATTTATACTATTTAATTAAGATTATCGAAGCTTGTATTATTAAATAATTTTTTCACGTTCATATTACCGTTCAACTGTTGCTATAGTGTTATTAAGAGAATTATTCTTGAAGTGCGCTCGACCATTTCTGTATATCCGATGTGCAAAACTATTCACATATTTAACTGAAAAGATCTATTTCGCAGAAATGAAACGAGTGTATTCAGATATATATTAAGCATTGAATCCTGTTTGGTTCGCTGCCAACACTCGCGAGAACATCTAAACGGAAACACCAATGAACTCACCGTGAAATTTGAATACCGTCGACGTTCCTCTAAACAAATATTTTCTTTAGCAAATTTTGTCAAATAAATTCGCTTTTAAATTTTGTACATCCTTTGATGCTGGATTTATACTCGACATAGGCACCTACCGATGTTATCATTGGAAATTGGAACGAGGCTTCGTTGGCGCACGTACTGCTCAAGTTTAACCTAAAATAAAATCATATTCATTATCATCCATTAAAGGAATATATTATTTATTGACTAAAGTGATAACTTTCGAATAAGATCAGCAAATATCAGCTGCACAGAATATTGTCTCAACAGTATGTGCAAATACAGAAGTACTTACACGTCGTTATCTTCCCGTACCTGATGTAACGCTAATGCGATTAAATCGGAGAAAGAATCAGATGCAATATATATCAGATGGAGATCTAATTTTTTTTGTATTGCACAATTATTGACTCCGGCCAGGATTTGACCCCGGAATCATGACCGTTACCTTACCTTTCCCTAACAGGATAGTAACCCTCCCATTAGGTGGATTTGGCGTTATCGCCATGCACGGCAAGCGTGATCGCAGTACAAGAGTCATTGCGGTTATTATAAGTACATCGCAAGTAATCGGTCTGCTTAATTTTATCTAAATACAAATATAAATCACATAACACCTCACCTCACCATCTGGAAATATATATTTTTGCAGATGGATATCCCGCAGTCGCAGTTTACATACATACATAGCACGTGGACGAACACCCAGATCCGAAACAATTATTTGTAGTCCATACAAATAATAGTGCGACTGGCAATCGAATCCCCGACCCACAGCGCCGCAGCTAAACGCTTTGCCAATACGCCACCGAGTTACAAACAGTACTAAACAGTTTCCCATCGATATTCTGCCCGCAGTCGGACGCCATATTAAAATATATATTTAAAAAAAAACATTATAAGCTTAATTATATTTTTTTATAGCAAAGGGGCATGCGGCTTACCTGATGGTAAATGATTACCGTCGCCCATGTACATCTACAACATCAGAGGCGCTGCAGGTGCTGGCATACGTTACTGGCATTTAAGGATATTTGGGAGATGGGACGGGGCATGGGGAAGGACAGTAGAAAAGCAGAAGCACAAGATGACTCTTCTTCACGCCGGTATTCTCCGCGGTCGAGGTACAACCCCACTCTACTCGAGTAGAAGCAAAAGCCACTGCTTGCTTGTTCATATGAATTTAATTACCAAATTCAGAGTTACATAATGTTTAGTTAACTTAAAAAAACAGTTTTCTGAATATTGTATATTCGTATTAAGATTAAAATCTTGTCCGAGGTTTTGTCCGTCAAATCTCTATTAAGTTTAATCTAGGTTATACACAGGATTGATGTAGAGTTTTACTCGATTGTGTTTTTATGATACTTCATCCTGTACTGTAGTAAAGTAAAGTAAAGAAGCAGCCTGTAAGTTCCCACAGGTGGGAAAAGGCATTTTTGTTATCAAGGAGCTGTAACATCCCAGGATATTGCAGAGGCCGACGCTCGCTTTATAATTTCATATTACGCGAGTGACTTGAGTTTGATTCCTGATGCCAGCATCATAAAAATTGTTGATTGAAATTTTAAGTGTTGAATTCACCACGATAGAAATAAACCATCGACATGAAACCAGATCTCTGGAAAGTAATAATTACTTCGTATCGGAAGCCTGGTCTCTGGTACAAAAACTCAATTCAAAATTAAAAGGAGGCCTTCATTTTTATAGGCCCCTGCTAGATTTATTTAATCGTGATATTATCTGCGTTTAATTTATGCGTATGATGAAGTTTTTTTATCATGTTGTTTCTTTAACTCGTTAATTTATTTTAATATTTAACCATCCAATTGTGAAATCCGTGTCGCTTATTTACTTTTAAGTATCTATCTTGTTCTGTTTGTTCCCGTATTTTTCCGGTTTTAGAAGTATCATAACTTTTAAGTTTTGTCATATACTTGCGAAAAATATAAACCGCATTCAAATCGGTTCAGTAGTAGGTTTCTTAAAATAAATTGAGTTCCGTGTTAGGCCTGTATCTTATTCTAAGAGGTTTTATTGAAATATTTGATGCACAGCATTTTTACAGTTTTATAATAGAAATATTTTAAAATGAAATGATCGTGGAGGATTATGTAGGAGTCAATTATTTTTAGATGTCCATATTTTTTTTTATTGGAAAGGCGGCAAACGAGCCATAGGTTCACTTGATAGTAAGTGATTATTACCACATACATCTGCAACATCAGAGAAGCTACAGGTGCATTGCCGGCCTTTAAGGGTATTTGGGAGATGGGAGGGAGGAAAAGGAGTGGAATGGAAGAGGACTGGATCTCCGGTTACCTCACACACCGACCGAAACGCAGAAGCACAAGATGCCTCTACTTCACACCGCATTCTGCGAGGTCGTGGTATTAATTCGGTCGAGCCGGCCCATTCGAGCAGCAGCTAAAGCCGCCCCTTGGCTCTAACGTTAAAGCGCCATATGTTTCGATCTGAATTTTTTTTACAATAAAACAGAAGGAAAGGTAAGTCAAGTCCCAATCACTCATTACTTCGATACCGATATCCAGTAATTATCTTTTTCATTGATAAACGACGCTCCGGCGACCAACAGATGGCAGTAAATCTATTCGAATCTGCCAAACCCAAATCCCACAGATTAGTGAAGGTACCGTCCACACCAACCCGCTGGTCCGGGGTGGCTTCAATACAATACACTAGAAATCAAACAGCATAAAAAAAAATTCTTAAATTTCCACTGAAAGATAATTATGACGCTTTCAGGTCACAAAAACTTTTAAACAGAAACTTTCACACGACGCAGGCACTCTTGGCATAAAAAAATGAAATGAAAAACGTTTTAAACAGTTCATACAATTTTTCTGACAAAGCGTTGACAACCTGTCCCCGGTGCGTGGTCAGAAATAATCTCATGGTAATTTGTGATAAACATCTGTATTTCG
This sequence comes from Bhutanitis thaidina, assembly GCA_029286595.1. Lineage (NCBI taxonomy): Eukaryota > Metazoa > Arthropoda > Insecta > Lepidoptera > Papilionidae > Bhutanitis > Bhutanitis thaidina. Next base: position 5,087,840 of record JAGSMS010000003.1, read on the forward strand.
TATAAATTTTCCCCTCATTAATACGGTCCCTGTTTGGGTTGGAGACAAAAACATCGTTCGCAAGTTGTACGGGCAAGCGTTTTGATGACAACGATGATAGGCGTGATTTATTCTGGGGAATAATTTACAACAATGACGAGGCATATCGCGGGACGCAAGCGTGGTCATTTTATAGAAATATTTTACATGCACATGTACTTGTTTCAGCGAGCTTGGAGGATTTTCCGTGACTTATATAAGAATCCATAGATGCTTACCAACCATATGAATCCGTTTTTGCCTTATCATGTTCTATGTAAGTATTGTGCTGCCGCAGAGGTGTGTATAGCGTATGTGGGCGTGGTTGTCTAATTGACTTACGTCGTATGGCACAAATACCAAAAAAAAAAACCTTGAGCTGTCATGTGATTGCTAATGTACATATCGATCGAGGCGATTATGGCAAATCCTCCCAATCCTCTGTGATGTGGATATATGGCAGAGGTCTATTTCCAGCAGTAGACTTTTTGAGTGGTGAAGAAAAAAAATTAAATGGTGTAGTGGACGGCAACTGTTACTGTTATATCGTCCTTGATAATGAATCGGATCATGAAAACATTGAGAGCAAGTGCTCAGTGTTAGCGCATTTAGTTAATAGGATTTTTTACAGGCCTATAATATATCTAGCGATATATTATTCAGTAATGATAAAAAAATATCATGGTGCAAAGAACTCGTTCGTAATATTATTTAGTAGCATTACTGTCACTGTCAAACGTTGCACATATTTCGGGCATAAGCGTACGATAAGTTGTAAGTTCTTTGAGCCACACAATGTGGCTGAACTTCTATCATAGAAGCTATTAAAAAAAAAGTAAATTTTATATTTAAGAAAAAAATGATTTTCAAATATTAATAATTTGACATTTATAATTATTTATTGGATTGGGGTGAACTACGACCATCTGATGGTAAGTGCAGCCCATCCGACATCTGCAAACAACTTCAATCGAAGAATGTAACAGAAGCGTTATCACCCCTGAAGTCTAAAATGGAATACCCCTCATCACGTAATCATGCTGTCAACGTCCCGTATACTTACATTGGGGACGATTAGGACATTGGGAAGCGATTTTCAATAGCTTCAAAGTAATGTCACGAGAAATGTTATAAAACTAACCGCTTAAGAAGAATAATAAGCGGACATTTGGAAGTATTTACACCTCAGCCTATCCTGTGTGGGATTACTGTTACAATGATTGTTGTTCTTTTTCAAGAAGTCATTGTGGGTTAAGGTTTTCATAAAATAACTTGAAATTGTATTAACAATTAAAAACATTTCTTTGCATTATTTCGTAGGGGCTTAGAATAAAACGCAGGCCTTTGTTTTCCACCTTTGTTTCTTAACGGTTTAATTACTTCCAGAAATAATAACGAGCCCGTCGTTTGTTCTTCTCTCATTCATTTTATATCAAGCCCTTAGTATTATACTCCGTTGTCTGTATACAAAACATTAGTATTTATTCCAACATAGACCAACTGAACCTTATTGTTGTTACACGTCATGAGTTAATAAAATGCACATTACAGATTTTTTTTTGAACATTGTTTAAAACCTGGTTGGAAGTTTTGCTTTCTAGGCAGAGGAATGCGAGCGGCGAACACTTTATTTCCTGAATATATGTTTGTATTTAATACATTATGTATGATGATCTAAATATTCATCCAAAGAATGCCTTTGGCCCAGCTGTGGGAAATTTACTGGCCTGCTACCTGCTACGTTACTATTATAAGTATGACCAGCGGCTTCCCGCGGCTTACTTTATTTAAATTTGAAAATTAATTGAAAGTCTTTGTTTGTATTCAATTAGTATGAAAATGCTTTTTAATTAAACTTTGTTCAGTATTCACTTTCTGCCAAAAGGGATATAACATTATAAATATTGTAGTGTTTTCGATGTAATTTAAATGTGATAAAACACGGCGATGAATACTTAATATATATTTTTTTATTTAAACTTATTTTAATAGTTTGCATAGGTGATCCAAGTCCGAAGGAGAGTAAGCGAGTGGATCACTATACCTGCATTGATCATCCCAAAACAGTGGGGCTAAAAGAGTGAGTGTGGGGCAAGAATGAGTATGCATACTCTTTGCTTAGATGACTGTCTTAGAGCATATCACAGAACATCTTATATTTTTATATATTTAAGTCAACTGATCCAAACATAGGCCTCTTCAAGAAAGCGTCAGCAAATGCCAGGATACATTTCTTGACATGTTTCCCCATACTCACCATGCAGGGTAAGCGGGTTGTTTGTCTCAGAATCAAACAACTCGCACCCCCGCTGCTGGATATTTCAGATCAGGCAGATGATTGAGATGGCTATCCCATCGATTGGTGAGTGGATTCACTTAATCCAGTTTACAGGACACCCACGAGAAGAAATATGGAGGCGGATTCAGGAAACAAAAAATCTGAAAGCGTTAGGTTAGATCCACCACGCTGTATCTAAGCAATATCTAAGAGATTTGATATTTGATAGGGATGTCTTTGCCATTGCAAATGTCATTGGGAATTTAACGTTGAATTTACCATGTATAAGTAAGTGGATGTTTATGTTTATTATTGATATAATGTGTGAGAGTACTTCACATACCAATTTATAATATTGGTAAATGGTTTATAATTTTATCTAAATAACTAGTTTTTTGATTTATTTTCCTTTGTTAATCAATTAACATATTATAATAACATATTAATAAACATATCAGAATCTGCTTATTTATAAACAGATTTTGATATCCAAAAAAAAATATTTGTTAAAACACTGCTACGTATGATTACAGTGTAGACATGGTCTAGATTTACATTCGGAATAGTAAATCTCAGGGTTAAATACATACAACCTTACGTAAATCGTATATGGTTGACACCCCAAAGTCATACCAATATTAATATGATTTTCTCAGTGTACGGGTTTGTTGAAAAATGGTTGCACTGATTAAAAGACGGCATATCATTAGTATTAACTATAATTTCATCACATTGCAATTTCCGGGAGTAATCTCGTTAACGAGACTGTGGCCAGTCATCACGTTCTATTTCTCGGAGAGGCGAAACGTGAAAAAGTCGTACCAAATGGAAATCCGTAATCTCTGCCTAAGACTATGGGTGACAGGCATGAATGCTTTTATTTTTTAATAATCTTATACTGACGAACTAGCGAACAACCTGGTGGTAAGTGGCTAATTCAACTCATTGACACCTGCAAACAACTTCAATTTAATAATGTTGCAGATGCGTTGTTATCCTGTGACCTAAGATGAGTCTTAGAACCTGTAATTATATTGACTCTCCCACTGCTGCGTAGCGATTGAAATAGGCAAGAGGGTGGAACGTTCCCAGACGGCTCTTTCGCATTACCAAGTAAATAGGAGTCCCATTACCAAGTAAATATGTGAACCATACTCATGTTTCGAGCATGTTGCTACTAATCGAAATGTGGTAGAGTCAAGTTTCGCCTTTGGTGCTGCTCGAATGGGCCGGCTCGACCAGGGTAGTATCACGGCATAGAGTACCGGCCTGAAGTAGAGGCACCTTGTGCTTCTGGCTTTTGTTTCGTGAGTAAGATAACCGGAGGCCCATTTTTCCCTCCCCATCAGCTCCGCCACTTGCTCGTACGCTTTATAGTTGGTTAAAAGAATTACATGTAATGAAAATTTCTGTTATTTTTTATCTGGTGTTGTTAAATGGCATATCAGAGAGTGTGAACAAGAACATTTTTGTAATGTTCATTTGCATTTCATCATTAAATAGAACGGCGTATGAATCAATACTATTCATAGTAAATGAAGCGTACAAAGTGATTTTCTGTGTGTGACTTTTCCGCACAGCTGTCAACGTTTATTATGAGCTTAAAGCTCTCACTAATTAGCCCTTGACTGGCTATAACTCTCAAAGGTGCATTGATTCGTGTAATAGCTAATTTTCCTTGCATGCGTGTTGCGAATCTGCTTATTCCTTAAATGCATAGGCTTAAAGCTATATATTAGTTCCAATTTAACTTTCGATTCAACGAAAATTTTATACATTTTATATGTATTACTAACATTATGTATGTATCTATATTGTATGTACCTACCTATCTGTGTAAGTATATACTTTGATATTTATATCTTTTTACTTGTTTTATTCTGTTAGCTGTATCGCCTCTATTACGTGTTTATCTCTGCTTAGCCTAATGGTTGACTGGGAGAGAATGCCTCAAGGCATTAAGTCCGCCATGAATATCACTTAAATAAATAATAAAAAAAAAATATTATAACTTTCAGACAAAGAGATTTTACATATCAAGGCCGGAGAAGATTTGCATTTTCACGTCAGTAACTTCTAACTCCACTCCTGCTTTCCAGTTTCATGAGTATAATGAGCGTATAAAATAATATTATATAATATATAATTTAGTAATATTACGTAGATATATTATTATATAATAAATATAACATAATAAAACTAATCGTGTACATCGAGCGACATCGAATCTGCCATTCCGTAGATGTCGTAAGAGGCGACTATGGAAAAATCCTAGAAATGCACATTGGCCAACCGACAGATGGTGGGATAACCATCTCGAAAAATATCAGAGCAAAATTAAACAGCGTCATCGAGCAGCATCTGAGGTGCGAGTTGCCTGATACTGCGATCGCGAATCCGCTTGCCGAGTGTGGCGATTACGGAAAATCCTCCTTATGGGAGAGGCCTATGTCCTGCAGTCCGGACTATTTACAGACTCTTGAGGTAAAGAGAAAAAAGAGAAAAATAAAGCTCAACAGCTTTCATTTCATTCTCTCAGAAATAATCAAGAACCATAACAACTATCTTTAAATATTTAGTAAAGTTATAAAAACGTAGAATATCTATATTAATTTAACAAACTTTTGGCACAAAATCCTTATTCGCGCGATATATATATATATACAAATCACAAATCATCAGATAATCTTTTTTTTAATAAGTTTAGTGCCTGTAGATTCTTATAGCTTTTATTTTGTTCTGATTTTCAGCTCTCACTTTTTGAAACTCACAATTTATATTTCGCGCTTTAAGTTAATTCATGTACTGTGAACCAGATGATCTCACAAACATACATAATATACACACAGTATACATAAATACATATGCATAAGTATTATTAGATATGGACTAAAGCTAGATTTAATTTAAATAAATAGGATTAAGTTATTGAATATCTTATGCTCGGAAATTAACTACAAGGAAGCTGCCTTGATAGTAAGAGAAATAATAATTTCCTTTGACCCAAGAATAATTCAATTGTCGGCTCAATGGCGCAGTAGCTAAGTGCTTGGCCTGGTTCGATTCCCGCTATAACTATAAAAGTTATTTCGGGTATTCGTGCTTTTTTAAAAAGAAAGAAAATCAATGAACACGGCGAATATAACGACCCATATAGTCGCCGTAGAAGTATATATTATATATGCATGCTATCCAAGTGATACTTTATCTTCTCTACACGTACTTTTATTTCATATGCCATATTTTTTTTATATATTACTACTATTATTAACTAAAATAAAATGAAAATTCATTTTTATAGACCACAATTGGTCTGTTTATATAAATACGATATTTCGAAAGAATAGAAAAACATCTCGAAGGACACAACAAATTCAGCCTCTTTTTTTTCATTCCGTTGTAAATTTAGTAGAAACGAATCTTATTTAATTTCACTCCTGTTATCACTAGTGTTTGTGTTTTTTTATAATCTATAAAAAAAATACTGTTAATAAAAGTAATCAAATAGACATTGTGCGTCATTTTATGATACAAAAAAAATTGTATATATCATACAAAATTTCCGAATTCCACTACTAAAATGGCGAAGTTAGCACTGTTTATTACAGTTTATGTTCTAATAATGTATCGCGAATTCTGTTTTTTTAAAGAAATTATTAAATAAATGAGTTTGGGTATAGGAGATATGTCCTTCGCAAAATAAATTCTACAAGTTTTGCAAGTAAGACTAAGACTAATTTTCTTTGACCAAAGAAGTCTCCGTATTCAACGACCCAGATAGTGAAATGGGGTAGTTATATGATTACTTTGCTCTCGATTCTTTACTTGAGCTTTTAAAGCACAACACAAACACATATCGATTTAAAAGTATTATTCGACACGATTGTGAGGATTACAGTACTCCTTTCAGTCCTTCTTCATTCTTATATAAGTGGGTTGTTCAGTGCAATGCCGGTACTCTCGCACTAGTGATGCTGCTCCACATTACTAACCTGTGAGATTAGGCTTAGGCTATCTCGGATTGATTTTCGACCATAGATCGGTCGCTAGATCCTCGTTTATTGGCTAGCATGCTATCACCTAGAGCAGGAAAGGTTCACATTTGGAAAATAATGATGATTTGAAAAAAGGATGTATATTTTCCCTTATTTTTAAATGTTTGTCTTATTTGTAATAAATATTAAAAAGAATCAGAAGTCCCCTATATGGAGGGATCAGGGACCAAAGAGTTTTCGAAACTGTTGGTTGCACAGCTCCTGTCACGTTGGTCCAAAAAAAGATGAACGATTAACGTTCTTTTCACGTTGGTAAAAAGTGAAACGACTAATATAGTTGTCTAGTTTTTTTATTAAGTAAGCGCCTACTAACTTTTGGGTTGCCTTTCATGGAACATTTGTCCATACTCACTGGACTAACCTTGCGCTGTGATTTGTGAACGGAGTACCGGTCACTTTGCACTTGTGATGCTGCTAAGCTTTGAAGTTTGGATCGCCAGTCTCGACTATCTGCCAGCAGATTGTACCATGTGCTTTTTAGTCCAGGTTATTTATTTGCAGAACATGGCGCCAAATTATTACTTATAATTAGTCATTTGTTTTTCTTATCTTTGTCGGGGAATATTAATAGGTAAGAGTATCTATTATATATCCAACAAATAAATTTTTGAAGTCAAAAAACTATCGTCAGCAAAAACTCGATTACCTTCTCTACACACACTTCATTGAAAGATAGCTCTCTGATGACATGATCTTATAGATATCAAGGCCGAAAATTTGCTATTCTTAACGTTAGCAATTTTTATCTTCCACTTATTCTTATATTCATGTCGTCATTGCTTGTTAATATAATTTTTTAGTTTTGCATGTAAACTGAAATTATATGTATCTTTAATATAGAGTAATTACAATTCTCTGTTTTTTCTTTCTTAATTCATGTATTTGAAAAAAAGTTTATTTGAAAAGTTTTAAGATTTTAATGAACATCACGTCATTCTTTTCTAGGCCTTAGCTACACTTAATATTATATTAATCATGAGTAGCATTTTTTGTACTATGATTCAATAAAAGTGTTTAAGTGCCGGTTGTGAGTTATTTACTGTAACCAAATAAATATAAACAAAAGAGAAAGCTCGAAAGACAAAGGCATTTTTATGTATGATACTACTTTATTAAAAACATGTCAGCAATTATGAATTTATGTAAAAAGTGTCGGACTTTTAAATATTTATGTTGAATAAATTTTCTCTAAAATATGTTTTGTTTTATTTGTATATCACGCATAAAATTTATTATCTATGGAAAATTGCTTTGAAAAGCTGGTGCTTTGAAAATTGTATAGGGAGACCTTGAAAAGGCAAAGGCCTGAGGAACTGAGCTAAAATGAACTAAAACTTTATGAGTAATAGAATAAAAAAGTCTATGCTTTTCTTTAACTCAATTGTTTTAATACCTAGGGGCCACGTTAATGAACTAAAAATTATATGAAAACTTTAACAGAGCGTAGTACAACGCGTTCTCTTTTTATAGATTGTGTCACTAAATCTACGTCAAAAGTTCCAAACTTTAACAAGCGTCCGGAACTCGAGTAATTTTCGGGGAAATTTGTTACGTTCTCGTTTTAAGTTTAAGGTTTCAAAGAATATTGTTGTCTTGCTCTTTGTTCAATTGGTTCAATTAATATAACACCCAAGAAAAATTGTAAAAAAAAAATACATTATTAAGAAAACCGAAAACATTGGAATCGTAGTGTGGTTTTTTAAGAACATTGCTTTTGCTGCAGCTCGACCGGGTTAGTACCACGGCCTCGCAGAATACCGGCGTGAAGTAGAATCTTGTGTTTCTGCGTTTCGTTCGGTGAATGAGGTAACCGGAGGCCCACTTCCCCTCCCCATCCCCTTCCTCATCCTCCTCCCCATCTACCAAATACCCTTAAAGATCGGCAACGCACCTGCATCACTTCTGGTGTTGCGGTTGTACGTGGGCGATGGTAATCACTTACCATCAGGTGAACCGCTTGCTCGTTTGCCGCCTTAACAATAAAAAAAACGTCTTCAAAAAACCGCTATCAAAAATCATCAATAATTTTCTTAAAGGGTTTGCCCATACTAGTAGTATGGGGGCTAGCGGGTCGGTGACTGAAGGGCCGGTACCCTCGTAGTAGTGATACTGCTCCACTTTAATAATTCATGGGATTTGTGTTCGGTGACTCGAGTGGATTTTAAGCCATCATTTAGGAGACAGAGCCAAGTTTGTGTGCTAACAGGGTTCACCACGTGCAGGTGAGATTGGTCCAAGGCCTTTAAAATAATCATAGGTACAAAGGAAATTTGGTTTAGTTCGCTTTATTTAATGTATAATAATTCATCCCATATTATTCTATTATTTTATTCCCTTTTGCTTCCCTACCTGCTTATGTCCTCGAGCTGCTAGTGTAATTAAATTATCTTAGAAAACTAATTCCTCCCTTTCTGCATAATGACAAACTGCGATCGTATTAGGCTATACTTTTCACCATTATCTTTCACACAGCAGACATGTTAATATTGTCTTTAAATTTAATAACGGTATTTATATTCTAAAATTTATAATAAATATTTATCCGACGTTATCGTTAAAAAATATATTTTAACGTGAAATTCGAGAGCGGTTCTCGAGTAGGAAGATTTAGTACGTATTAAGGTCAAAGATTTGCATATTTCATGTCAGCGCCTGCCGCTCTAAATTTTCAGGTATGCCTACATAGACATTAGAAACTGAAATAGGAGTAGACAGATTACGTATATTTTTGATTTAAAAAATAAGATTAATAATGCAATTTTCTTCAAATTCTTAAACTCTACTAACCTACTCGTGCTATTTCTTCAAAAATATATGAGCCGCTTCCCCAACCGTGGGACATTTATAGGCTACTGAAATAGTGAAGTTAGCATTGGCTACTGTAGTTTGGGGATAAATTATAATACATATACATTCTCTTATGATATTAGAAATCGTTATACAGCACTTTAAATAATTATTCTGAAGAAATCAATAAAAGGTTATTTTCTTAATGCCGAGATTCCCTTGTACATGCTAAAGTGATCATATAAAATGAAAATCGACATACTATCCGCATGAGTGATGTCGAGTATGACTGATATAATTGATGACATGTGCCTCGATGCGGTCGGAGCTATCGCAAAAGTCAATTACGACGGTTTTGGGCTTAATTAAGGTAGTGTATTATGCGGTGCTTGCTTATGCATCTGAGTGTAACGAGTTGACATTAGCAGCAACGTGGAACTAATTGTTTTTATAGTATAAGAACACGTCTGCACTGAGTTCATGTCAAGTCAGAGGCAAAATTAAATTATAACAGTATTACGACAACGATAAGGGAGGACTCCCTTAATATTTCCCTTAAATTGTTTGTTACAGTAGTTACATTAAAGTGATACGCGAGCTAAAAGTGCTCTTTATGATAAGTGTCTACTGCAGCCCTGGACACATGCAAGCTGATGCGTTGTTATCCCTCTGGACTAAGATGGAATGCCTCACAGCTAGTAATTAGATTCCCTATACCCTACGAATCGGAACACAACAGTGATTACTACACTACTTAATGGCAGTACTAGGTAAGAGGATAGCATTTACCATTTAAATTATTAAAAGTGATTATCATCTGGATATATGCCACTTTGTCTGGTCTTCGGCTTCATACACACAGATGGCTTCAATGCCAGCCCTTCTGCGTTAGTTTCGGACAATCCTCCCAAGAACAGTCGACTAGCACTGTACCTGGACGGTTTTTCCCTTTCGCTGTGCTGGGCGTGCCAGTTGGCAATCTTAGTGTCAGACATCTCGAATCTGCGACACTGTTGTACCGTTACTGGTTATTTTTTTTTGACAATTTTTGGATGCTTATTCCTTAATCTTTTGAAGATCAGGAACGGGATTTTAGACAGTAAGACCGAGGGTGGCAAAGTTTTCAGTAACCACACGGTCGTTGCTGAAATATCCAGCACCATAATTATGTTTCACTTACAATTAAACTTAGCAATATTAAATTCCCATTAGTAACATATAATTTTATTGCTGGATACGGTTCTTTTAAAAGTTCACCTTTGTAAGTAAGTATTGTCAAAAAATATAAACACTGCAACTTTATGTAATGTCGCTCCTTTATTTATTAATATTTTCATGACATAATATGATTTCAAATTTCAATTTACTTGTTTATTCTATGAATTCATAACTCAACGTCAGCTCCATGACGCGCGGATTTAATACCCATCAAGGTCGGAGATTTGCATTTTCGCGTCAGCAATTCCAGCTGTTCACTCATAGCGCCTGATATGTAAAATGCACTCAATTTTATCTTTGTATAATCGTGCTATTTTAATAATATTTTATTAAGTAACATAACAAAATTTATTAAAATTAACTGAACCTTATTTAATAATTAAAACCTATTTATTAAATAAAATTCTTCAATGGTGATAGCATGACTATGATAAATATTTTGACTACAACGACATCTATTAGCAAACAATCGGAAGCGTTCTTCATTCTGTGCTTGCAAATGCAGTCAGTATTGGTGCAAACTGAAGCAATAGTGAGTGCTTTTGTATTTTAATAATATTATTAAATCCCGGTCACTCCCAAATTAGAATAGCTTAATGTTGGTAGTCTGTGATATATATATATATATAAACTTTTATTTTCTTCATAATCCTGGTAATAACATATTTCTAGACATAGGCCTCTCCCAATAAGATTTGCCATAATTATCACGTTTGGCAAACGCAAAACTAGACACCTTGACCATAGTTGCTGCTCCCGTCATTAAATGCTGCTGGTCTTGCATTTTAGGAGATAGTTCGCTATGAGAAATTTTCGGTTTTTCTTTAGTAACTTACAGACCCAATTTTAGAGCGGTCGCCAGAGAGTGGTAAGGCAGAATATGTCACGCGTCTACTACACATTTTATTATACGGTAAAAGATTATGAAACTTACAAATTTTTAATTTATTTGAGGATTTTTCAAAATCATCAAATTCTGTGTGCGTAATTGATGGCAGCAGAAGTGAAATTTCGAACGTTAAAAATTTTTGGATACCCATTTTACTTTCGTTTGTGACGCATGTTGTAAGAAACGGTTGCCAAATTGCAATATTGTGTGTAAAGAAATAAAAATCATGTGCAATTTTTATGTTCTGTTAATAAAAGTATCAAACTCGGAAAATCATCATATCTTTTAATTACAGAAACTTTAAAAACTGCAACTATGAACTGCAATCGATAAAAGAAACGATGTATGGTGAAAACGGAAAAGATCTTAAAAATAATATTGTATTAGTTTTCAACAATTTGTTATTTTTAATTTTCAATATGTCTATCAATTATTTAATATAAACACCGTACATAGCATAAAAAAAAAACTTTGAAAAAATCGAAGCCGCGTGGGACTACTTGGATGACCATCGTGAGTTGGGTTACATCCCGAGATCATACAATTAAAATTTACAATTATCGCTTAATAATAATAGGAGAGTCAATCACAAAATATATGGCAAATAACGGCACAGTAGAAGACCATCAAGATATAAAAAAACAAGTTTGTTTTAATTCTATACAAAGTATTTGTATTAAAGAACTAATCTTTTGTTTTCTTTAACAGCCTGTAAATAATCCACTGCTTAAAATAGGCCTCTTCCATAGAGATAATGTTGCATAATCGCCACGCTCAGTAAGCGGATTGGGGATCTCAGTACCAGACACTTCGCACCTTATCTTCTCAAGGAGTAATACCTTACTTATCACTATGATCAATTGTGTAAAAATACGACAAAAGGGAATCCTTTGTATTGCCTATTATAAATAACTGCATTAATGACAACCCTTAACTTCTATATAAATAAATATATAAAAGCCGGTCAAGTGCGAGTCTTAATCGCACACCGAGGATTCTGTATCGGGATCCTTAACGCGAATCTCTCACACACTTGGCCGGTTTTTATTATTCGTTGTTTTACTATAGAGTTTGCTCACCTTAGACCTTTTAGAGTTAGGGCACCTAATTTTTACTTTTATTTTATGGGTTTTGTTAGAATATTCGCTACAAAAATTATTACTTATTATTTATAATTATTATCACATATTCTGTGAAAATTTCAACCCTAAAGCTGCCATTCTTTTACAATGACAAAATTGAATTTTTTTGTGTGGATTTCGTTGATTGTAAATCCAATAAAACTACTTTTGGCGCACAAAAAGGCAGCGGCCTGTTCAATAAACACGTCAGATGCAACTGACTCTGAACAAGCCTAGTTTTGTTTAAATCAAATTACGGCTTCACTTCGTTTTTTTTGGCGTTCTTCCAAACCTATACTACGGAGGTCTATCTAGATATAGTTCTTCTATGCTTATTTTAGGAACACCAGCAAACTTAAAATGTTTAGATTTATTGATAACCAATAATATTTTTTAATGATATCTCATAATATATAGTGCCATTAAGTATTAGTAGTATGTTTGTTATGTGTGTATATTATGACTGAGCATTTGATTCGACACACTTTCATCAAGAATACTTAGAAAAGATAACGTTACGTAAGTAAAAAATAGTGGCGTGCGGTATCTATAACTATACATTTGGAGCAGTCAAGAAAAAAGGGCGATTACTGCACAGACAGGAGCGTAACCCTTTAATAATAAAATGATATTTGTAAATAAGCACACATCACCTTCGCCTGGTGCCTAGGATTCAAGCTGTAGATATGTATACTATACTAAATGTATGTATGTATACTAAATGCCATTAAGATATACAACGCTCCTATAAAAATTTAAATACGCCAAAAATCAAATGTCATTCAAAATCGTTAGAGACGGCTGGCTAATTGTACCCTCGCGCTAGATACCCTCTATTTTATTTTTAACGTCGTCCGAAAAAAGTTATTGTTATCGATAATAATAGCATTCTAAATAATGAGATCCACGCCACGCCCCTCGAATACACACACAAACACACAGTACTCTTTGACAAACCGCGGATCGGGTATAGCCCTCCCTTACCGCTGACGCCGGCTAACGTGAACTCCCTGTTTACGGACCACAAGAGATATAACCGTGTACATTGTCGTTTTCATAATTGGTTTCAATCCACGCTTATCAACGGCAACCGCAGCTGAGGTCTCAAGATCTCAAGTCCCTTGGGTTGCTCCGAGCCCCCTCTAGTTGTCAGAACTCCTCTTCATTGGCAGGGGTAGGTGCATAGTACACCAGCAGCCAGCATCGCCATGCCAGCCAGCCAGCACTAGAAGCATAGTAACGACTCCTTATTTATCTATTTATTACTTACTGGCCTTCTGCTCGCGATTCTCTTTCGCCGAAGCCGTTAAGTCAACAGGGTTAACTTGGTATCTCCTATCCGTGGGGCTTTAGTCGATCCGGCACGTAATGCTGATCCTGACATCACGTCTATGAAAGGTAAGCCCAAAAAAACCGAACATTAGGCTTTACTTAAATTAATATTTATTTTCCGCATAAAATACGTTGGTCGAGACAGCACTACTGCCAGTCGCGCCGTACGTAAAATTTACGGTCTTTCAACATCTTTACGTGACTTTCCTTACGCGTGAATAAATTTATGACACTGAGAAACTCTGTAAAAACAGAAACATCATTTTATTTATTGAACAAGATTATTGTTTTTTTTTTTAATATGTATGGCAAATTGACAGCATGTAACTGCCTCCTTGATGGACAGGACAGACGAGGTAAATCCGCAGTACTCCTTAATTAGTTAATAATTCACTCGAGGTTCCTTGCACAGAGCTATAAGTCATTGCAGGAGTTTAGACGCGTGGATGGTACTATTGACGTCCAGAGGTCTTATCGCTATGCTACAAAAATATTCCGCAAAAATTATAGACATTATGACACCGAAGTTTTGTGAGATCAGACTTAGAATTTTTGTTAGATTATTGTCTCAGTGACCCGAGAGAAATGACAATCGATATCGCAAATAGGCGGAAGCCAGTCTTTCTTGTGTAGAAAGAAAGAGAAATATTTTTGGTGTAAATGCATAAAGTTTTACAATGCAACGCCTAAAATATAGTGCAACAAACAAATACAATATTTAAGAAACTTGTCAAAGAATCTTCTTTTAAAAAGGGCGTACTCTGGACTAGATCAATATATCGAGGAAAAAGAAATAGCTCTTCATCTACACTTTCAAGTCCCCGGCGGCTGATATCTTGTTAAAATTGACATTTTAAAAAATTATTCCATTTAATGTATTGATATATTAAAATTAATATTGTATTGAATTTATTGTAAATGACATTGTACTCGTAACATTAAACATTGGATGCGTTTAAAAAGTAGACACCAGAGTTTCTTGCCGGTTCTTCTCTGAGGTCTTGTTTTCCGAACCGGTGTGGAGTTATGAACAAACCTTAATTAAATAATTAATTGAAACATGCCTAAGTTAATGTTTTGACTTTGGCTTTGACTTTGAATAATTATTCTTAAAAATGTATAATTACCACAACATTAGTTGCCAAACTCATAATTATAACTTTTTGTATTATTTACGCTAAAAAGTTAAAAAGAATCTATCCCACTTCTCTGGATCTCTCACTGTCTTTTATAATCACCTAATACAGTGCCCGAGATGATGCAGATGTTATAAGTATTAATATGACTAACAAAATAATTTATATTGTTTCATAGTATCAAAGTTTCAATTAAATTTATAATCATAAAAAGTACGTACGTTGTAATAGTAAATAAGTTCTTCGACGATTAAAAGCAAACAAAATATACGTTTTCTTATTAAAAATTTTGTTATTAATCTAAATTTATAACCAACATTCTTATGTATATTTTCCTCTGTATGTAAATTCGTGTACCTTTTGCCATATTATACCCTCTCTCATCTGCATGGGCTCCTAAAGTATGAAAACATGTGGAAATATTTTACCCATCAAGAATATTTTAGCATGGGTGAAAAACGTGAATACATTGATAGGGGAAAAAAGTGGCTTCTAAAATAAAATAAAAATAACTGTAAATAAATAAAATATAAGTGAGTTTTTTTTTGTATTTTTCAAATACTGGTAAGAATAAATTAAAGATAGAGCCTCATAATTTCCTACTATGGGACAATGGCGTCCTCTTAATATATTTGAGAGAATTTTGGAGCCGGGTAGCATTCGCTACACTGCTCTAGTGCATGCCACACTTATCCTCATTTTCAGTATCACAGGTTTCCTCACGTTGTTTTCCTTCACTCCCGAGCACGTGGTGGATTTACACTTGTATAGGCTAAGTCGTTGGGTTAGCACTTACTAGTATACTGAACCTACCCTGGAAACGTTCAAGGCGCTCGTTTGTACAAACTTCGATTGATCACAATTTCAAGGGTTTAAAAATTTACTTTTGGCTTGAAAAAAAATGAATATATGTAATGAATGAAGATTATATATTATATTGAACATGTATTCTGCATACTGATCATTAATTTTATTTCATATACGAGATTTATGAAACAAAATGTTTTTGCTTATTGTTTTGTTTTTCGTATTTTACTTTTATTGACATCATTTTTATTATTTCCTTCCTGCTTCATCGTTTCAATTGATTGATGTAATTTCAGTGATATTTTTCTCATTCATGTTATTCCGTTTAATAAGAGTCGAACGCTTTTGTTGAATTAAAGCAGTGTCATGTATTTATTTCGCTGGCTGTGTATTTTTGCTCCAGGTCATCAAGTGGAGCACTCGTCTTCTTCTTTATCACTCTGTTGAAAATCGACTCCTGATCGAATATCTCTCGCAATAGGTGGATTTACTTTGTGGAAGTGCTGGCAATCGCGATAGCATACGTGTCGCACTTTAACGAGGTTATCCGCATCGTTGGTATGGTCGATTCCAACGACACCCACGGCAAGAAAGATGGTGGCAGTTGTTCTTACATCAGTATGACTTCGTGACAAACAACACCGTTGTGATACGATTTCATTAGTCATGAAAATTGCCAAATAAGCGTATTGTACATAGGCCTCCTTGATGTCACACGTATGACGACATCTATGTCAACATTTGAGGAGCACAAGAATGGCAGACATTCATTCAGGAAATCACTACTTAAGATGGCGCAGGAGTACATTATATGTTAATATAATCTACTCCAGCGCATAAAATGTACCAAATAGCACCCTGCAGGAGGAGACGTCCTTCCCAGTTCACGAACATCCGACATGGCGGGTAGCTACACTTTTCCTACTGCACCTTCCTCTGCCGTACATGTAATATTTCACTTCTATACTATGTTTTCTAGCCTCTGTGTCGTAGCCGGCCTCCAAGCATAATATTGTGCAGTGGAATATTAATAAGCTGACAGTAATTTTAAATATCTGCTCGATTTTAATTCACCTATATGTTTGAAAGTCAACAGAGAAGAATTGTAATTTATTAACAAATGTGTAATTATAAATGTGGGGTGTAGGGGATAATTTATATTTACATTCCATCATAGTGCACAGGGGTGGGTGACAACACATCTGCATTTTGATTATTACCTACTCTACCGGTGGACCTACGAATATGTGCCCATGTCTAAAAAATTAACTCCCGTACGGGACCGATACCAGCAAGCAATATATAATATTTTACGGATTTTATCGCGTTTAATAAAATCCGTAAGTAAATTTAATTTCAACACAAATATATTGAGTGAAAATTATCTTGTCGCCCAGAAGTAACATAATCACTAAAAGACGCACCAACGATAATAATTACTAAAGAATATATATAAATAAAGTTTTTCTGGAATGTAATGAAATGGCAATAAATTGAAGCTTGTTTCCGAATCACTGATGTGATTAATGCGATTATATTTGGTTCATGTGTTGTTGGCAAATTAATGTAAACGAAATTCGTCACGATGACGTTAGAAAATGCGGTTTAATTTAACCGACGCTATTTACACAAATCAAATTTTGCGGCTCTGTTGGCGCAGTGACCGTGCAATTTGTTTCAACGCAATGAACGATTTTTGCCCGAGATCCGAGGTCTTGGGTTTTCAGATGGAAAAAAATATGTTTTTAAAGTTAAGTTTTGAATCTTGGTGTTGGTTCAAATTCCAATGTCTGTAGACTCACCTTCAAAACTTTATTACGCTCTTACTTATTTGATAAATATTTTGATAGTATATAAATATGTCTTCCTGTTGATGTACCTAAGTGCATTACAGATCATTGACTTTTCCAAGAAAGCACTAACAAGTCATAAATATTTAGATGGTTAGCCTAAACTCTCTACGCTAAGTAGACGGGTTGGTGTGCACAGTGCCGTTACCCTCGAAGAAGAAGAAGAGGTACAGGTGTCAGCATTTAATTAAGTATTTTTAGGAGCATAGTTTCCAGAAATAAAAAAAAACTTACTGGAAATGCGCTTGCTGTTTCAGTCATAGTAACTAACGGGATCATTCTGATTAATTTATACAAAGTGTTGCAACAATAACATAGCACTGATATATTAAATGTTTTTTTTTTAATTAAGAGGCAAACAAAAACAGATCTATTACGGTAATTTATAATTGTCTAAACAAAAGTTAAGTCATGTAAACCCGTTTCTTAGGTAAACAACATGACAGTATTTTTAAGTAATCTTCTAGTACAAGTAAATAAGTATATTCAAGGTTTACGAGAGATAACTATAGATGTTGAAACCAATTATGGTATTATATATACGAGTATTATAAAATCACTCAAATTAAAAACTACATAATATCATTATTTTCTTTTGAGACTTTTTTGTTATTGCGATGCGATCTAAACACCGAGCATAGAATCACTCCACATAACATAAACTCTAGAGATCTGTATCCAAAGCTATGCTAATGTTTAAATGGTCTATAGTATATGCTTAATGCAATGGAACGTTCTCCCTGTCTATACATACTCGTATGAATTGTGTATGCTTTCATGCCGGCTAGTAGACCGAGTTTCGAATATTAGTAGACCGTATAAAGATCAATAGAGGATTTTTTAGTGTTTAATTCGAAATAACCATCTAAAAAAATTATGTCTGATAACAGTGTTCCTATTTTCTTGCAAATATGCAACGCTAACCGCCATCATAATTTGTTTTATATTGAAAAATCCAAACTCTTTTTTTTCTGAGAAAAAATATATATGATGATTTCTAGTATTTACGCGAACATTACACATTCGAAATTAAAAGGGTGCTGTAAAGCACTCGAAACGTCGGGAATTTAAAAACATAAATTTAACGCGATAATATCCGTAAGTAACAGTTACATTTCAAATAAATATATTTATTTAATTAAAGTTATAACCTTCATTATCTATATATTTCTTTTATCACAAATGGAAGATCAATTGCGATAGAACTCTTGGGATCTTGAATCTTTAGTCTGTAAGGCATTTCTTACCGCTTACTGAGAACAATTTTTTTTCTTTGCTTGTCTTCTATTCATCTCTTTCAGGCATTGCGTTCTTAACTTGCGATTATTGAAGGAATTCACTTTTGATTACACGTCACCGTTCTGTCCCTAATCCCTTCATTACTGTATCTACTCATCAAAGCAAGGCAAGCTTCAACGCGGGCTCTTCTCTACACCTCAGTTAATTCATGAGGCACCGTTTAACCGAAGGCCCCCTCCCGCCTCCCCCACTCTCCATCTGCGTCAAACCTCCCAACCCCCAAATATCCTTTAAAGGCCTGCAGCTCTGGTGTTGCTGTTGTACGTGGGCGACGGTGATCACTTACCATCAGGTGAGCCGCTTGCTCGTTTAAAAAAATCTGCTAATCGAGTTTTTCTTATTTTACTAATCTGGTGCAAATGAATCAAAGTTGTGGGTAAACTATCCATGACGCTAATTCTTGTTAATTCTCTATAAATATAAATTTTGGTACCCGAGCCATTGATATATTTATAAGTATATATGAGTATTTATCTCTGTAGGTACATGTATCTATCTATCTTATCACCAGCCAGTTACCGATGCACAGGTAATCCTAGTTTGGTACTGGATGATGTATGCGATTGTCCAGTGTTAGTGAGATACGAATTTAACGGGTCAGGGTCCAATACCATCCATCTATCTAACGGTAATTATCTAACTATGTTACGCGGACGTTTGCGACGCACTGTTGCTTTTATTGTAGGACTGTATGATTACCCACCAGCGGGCTTACGTCTTCAGCACCTTTTACGTAATAGGTAGCGGTAACGGACTTGGTAACCGCTTTGTATGTTCACAGCTAACAAAGATATTACCTGGAAACCATTAACAAAAGTTAGTTTGCTTGTTGAAGAAAATTTGCCCATACAGATCATGCTTTGGGATGGGATAGCGTGGGACTCGGCATTTGCGGCTGGATTTCCCGCCATTAATCGGTTGGCACCGCAGACTGGGTAGATCATAGACCGTTGCTTTTTACATCAGTTTTTTAATATAACATAAACAGTATATGGAAATTGTGACTTAATATTTTACTAAGTTATTGAAAAAGTTATTACAATATAAGCTATGGGCTGCTGTGGGACAGGAAGATTTATTTCGCATTAAGGTTAACGTTTTACATATTTTATATCAGGGGTTTTTATATTTCATATCAGTCCTTTTTAATTTGCGCGCTTACGTTGCTGAATTTTAAGCTTCTTTTTAATTGAAATTGTTTGTGGTAATTAAACACGAATTCAATGTTTAATTAGGAATCCCATGTGATGGTGTACATTGTGCCATGTAGTAAAATATTTTTTATCTCATTTAAAAGTGATTGTTTTGGGGTTTCTATTTGTTACGACGCGAATCCGTGTGCTGAAGCTAGTACTAAGTATTTATTATCACCACTCTAAAATATTCTTTCACTGTCAGATAGCCACATACTTTCAGATAGATAATGACTAAATTTACTTAGCAAAATCAGGGTTCTGTTACGAATTGTCAGAAATTACGATATTTATAAGATATGAGTTAATGAGATGTGTGTTGAATGCTCGTCATTTGAAAAAGAGTATTCTCCTCAATTACATTAGAGATCTGTCCGTGCTAAGCCTGCGTAGTTCGCTAGTAATTTATATAATTGTAATATCATACATATAAATTACAGCGTAACATCACTTGCAATTCCATTCTCGATTAATGTCTGGATTAATATCGACGTGTGTCCGCAATGCAGTTTAATTTGACACGTGACGTATATTTACGCAGACGGTCTTATAATTCACCTTCACAAGCCCATGTAAGGTATAAGTTGAAATGTATCCTTTTTTTTAAGTTAAAGACAGACAGACATACGGACATGTGATGATTTTTTATGTCAGATTTTGTGGACTAAGCGAATATATTGGAGGATATAGTATTTTACACTTACAAATTACAAAATCAGAAAGTGACTGCTATTAATGTGAATTACATAATTTACGAAATGAAATCATTATTTTAATAAGTGGACAAGTTGAATTTCGTTACTTTACTAACACAATCTCTCGAATTTCAGCCACAGGCGATATCTAGTATTAAAATAATAATCCTCTTATTTTGGAACAGAATGAATTATTAGCATGCTGACTCTCCGTAAAATCAAATAACACATTATTAAAAAAATGTGTAAAATCTAAATTTAAAATTGTCTTGAAAATTAGCTCATGAGATTCATAAAGAATAACAAGTATGAATTTTTTAAATAGAAAATGATCAAGCTCAATAAGATAGGTCGTAGGAACCACGAGGGACGATGTGACACTAACTCTATACGGTGGCTAAAATCTGCCACTAACGTGCACGGGAGAAAGACGGGTGCCGGAAAAGTCGACTAAGAAGAACGCCTTAAAAATGTAATAACATCCTACAGATGACGCATTATCCGTATAAAAATGAGCGAGGCAAATATACATATTGATGGGAGGCAGCAGCCTCTAGGGCGCGAGGCGTCTGGTACTGCGATCCACTGTTTACTAAAGTATTACCAGACTGATAACGAAAAAGAAAATTTAAAATAAAACACGCAATATTATGCGTAAGTACACGTACTTTCATCTCTATGAAGGCTGCAGCCATCACTTCTATTGTTTTTGTGTGATTATGATGACTATTAAAGGCATTTTTTTTTTTTGAAGAATGAGTCACGACTTCTTATCTTTAACTTATTCTTAACACAATTACATACAATTTTGAGCTTTACTTGGGGTGTATTCATCATTCCAGTGAAAGTTTTTTAAAAAGTTTATACGAAATACTTATCTAGTGGCTAAAATTCTTTTTTTTTCAGAGTCTTATTTTGGCTACTGATGAAATCTTACTATAGTTATTTATTAAGAATACATAAATTACGTTCACATTACATAATATTGTAACGACTGCTCGATAACATATTGTCAACTCTTACGTCTTCGAATGACAAGTCAAGAGATACGAATATAAAAATTAAATATAAATTCGGGAATATTCGAGGCTATTCGAAAATAAAAAGACGATCGAAACTCGGCACTCCTTATATAGATAAGGAGCACTCGAGTTCGCTAGTGGGCAGTACAATAGTGAGTTCCGAATTAAGAGAGAGATAAGGAAGAAAAGTGTAGGGCAAAAGAGGAAAAAGACAAGAAGTGAAGACAATGTGACCAGTGCAGAAAAACAGAGGATTGGTTACTAGTGGGAAGACCCGTGGAAGATCATGTGCAAGGAACAGCGTATCTAAGAAGAAATTCTGCACCCGTTGTGTGGTCAAATAAATAGAAGTTTAAGGTCGGTCGGCCTTTTACTTCAATCACGCAACCCGTAGCTCGTAACGATATTGTAATCCTTATTAGTACTGTTATCTACGATCACATTAAACAATACATTGTATTGATTAATCATTAAACAACAATTTACTCGTATGTGTTACATATTTATTTATATTGTAATGCGATAATTCATTAGGTGGTAACATATAAATAACACAAGCCTTGGGGTTTCTTTTGTGCACCTAAAACAAAAGAAAAAGTTTTAAAGTTTAATTCGGAGCAGCGTCATGAAGTTTTAGCACAGACTACTTTCATCTCGGCACTGTTTGAGAACAAAAACTCTATTGTTTGCTTTACTTTGCTTTGTAACTACGCGTTTTACATAAATATAAGCAGTACATAATTAATGTTTTTCGTAATCATCAAATGCCTTTCCAAATGCCATGTTGGATATAAATCATCTTCTTTAACAGCTAGTAGTATGGACATAAGTAGACCTCTCCCATTGAAAGGAATTTGTTGTAATCACCACTTATAAAACGGATTCAAAATCGGGGAACCAGACAGCCGGCATCTTAAACGCGACTTTCCGTCACATGCTTTCGTTTATTGGTAGCGATGTCTTCGATAAACGAAACCATCTTGGGAGACGGGAGCGATGATGGGGAAGAGGGTTGGGGAAGAGGGGAGTGTACCTCCGGTTAACTCACTCGGCGAACGAAACGCAGAAGTACAAGATGCCTCTACTTTACGCCGGTATTCTGCGAGGTCGTGGTACTCGGTCGGGTCAGCAGCAAAAGCCGCCACTTGGCTCTACCACTTCCAAAAATTTAGGTAAAATCGTTAACGCTATGATTTTTTAGCAGAATGATATCACTGAAATTTTTTCACATTATTTTAATTCTATGTAGAATATGTTAAGCTTAAAGTAGCACCATGTAGAAGGAGGCCTTCGCGCTCTGTGGGCACTCCACAAGCCGAAGGCCTCCTTCTTAAATACCTGAGATGGTTTTTCGAGCAGTGAATGGGCTGTCAGGTTGCTCCAGTGCGGGTTGGCGAGCTGCATATATCCTCGAATTTATATATTTTTATTATTTCACAAACATTTTCCTCATTCTCAGGATTTTTTCCTTCACCGCGGAGCACGTGGTAAATATGGCACTTAAAGTTGCTATTAACTATTTTAGTGGTGCCGGCAGCGGGGCTCGAACCTAGGTCTCTCGCGCTCTATGAAACAAAAGCGAGCGCCCTGGCCTCTAGGTTACCACAGCTGCCAAAAGCTCAAAGTTTTTAAACGTTACCACTCTATGTAGGAATTTCTCCTGTGGCGTGGAGGCTGTTCGCATACATAAATTGCACCTGGACCAACATCCAGACCCGAAACTACTATTTGTAGTAAATATTTGACCCGTGGGGTAATCGAACCCGCGATCTGCAGCGATACAGCTAAGCGCTTAACCACTAAGACACCAAGGCGTCTAATATATAGTATGTTATAACATAAAAACGTATAAGTTCTATTTTTGCTCCAGATAATAATTTTTTTTGGTATTTTATCCTCGTCTATAACTTGTTACGGTTAAAGAAAAAAAAGACGACGATTCTCTCACGACGAAATATTATGTTATAGTCCCGGAGTTTCCTTCACAAATAATTAACATTCATATTGGATGGGAAGTGCAAGCTAGCACATGCTTTTTGTTCTTCAGTAAATCAGCAAATCTTAAGTTTCTTCTTGAGATTTCTTTATGAAGTTGTAATATGATGGAGTATAAATCATTTTATTTCTTCAATTGTATTTTAATGTTTAAATTTATTTTCAATTGTTCTTTGTTAATCTGTCAAAACGAAATTTGTCAACCATTTTGCCTCGGCTGAGCAGCTGGAAATGAAAACTCGTAATCTTTGCCGCCTCTGGATGTTAGGCAAGAGTGCTTATAAATATTATTATAATGTAATATATATATTAAACTATTACCATAGAGAAATAAATAGTTAAATATTTAATATCGTGTAATCAGACCAGATCTATATAAATTGTTTTGTAATGTGTAATCAATGATTTTCTTTTAAAAAACTTAACATTTTAACATAATATCCCTAAATCCTTAATACTCGTTTTCACAGTACATTTTTGTTGCTTTTACGCAGACGCTGAAGAATATACGCAATTTTTTGCATATCTTCGTTAATATCAACCGGCTACGGACTTTAATGAAGTGGCTCAAAGAATTCACACTTTTATTTCTTGTATATTGAGTGCCTAAATATTTATTTTTGGCTTAAGATACTTAAAATAAACACGAGCTGGGGCAGCGCTACCGCCAGTTGTGCTCTCCGTTAAATTTACGGCCCTTCGCCATCGTTACGTGACTTTCCATACATGCGTGTATAAATTTATAACGCTTACGAAGCTCCCATGTTTCAGAAGTTGAACATATATTATGTAATTGTTTTAAACATAAACTATACTACGTGATAAAAATATTTCTTTTCTGTTTCAGATTAAGAGAGAGAGACATTTCTAAAAAAAGTGTTCAAACATATTAAACTAAATTACTAAAAAATATACTATATTATTTCTTGATATCCTTAGCAAACAGAAATGTGATAGATAAATAAATTATTGAATCATGCACGCAGTTAGTCCTTCAGACTGTAGAACGATATGTTTCCTAAATATGTTAAAGTACTGATCGAATAATAATTATTATTGATTAGAATTGCATTTGTTGACAAGACCGATCATCAAAATGAAGTATATCATAGATTAATATGTATGGCATCAAAACATATAACATACAAACCTTTCGCCAAATTTAAAAGGAGCTTTCAACACAGCAATATCATCACTTCAATAATTGATACAATGTGCACGAATAATCATAACCAAAAAACGTAAATTTATAACATTTTTATTAGAGCGCTTCTAGGCGCGGAATCATTAAAAAAAATATAGATATTTTTATCCCCAATTTTATTTCCGTAGGAAAAATTTCACGAGGGCAGAGCCGTGGGCGAATGTTAGTATTAAATATAGATGTTGTCAAATATTCGTAGTAACCAAATAGTCTTTTCTCCGCAAAATTTACATTGTCGAATTAAGTTATATGATTGTATATATATTGATTAAATTGATATAATAATTTAAAGTTTTTGCTAATGATTTAAAAAAAAAAAATTAAATGTTCATTTTAAGCATGACAAAAATTTGTAACAACAATGGTGTTCAGCTAAAACGTAAATACAATTTTCTCAAATTGATTTTGTTTCGTGAAAACGTTCTAGCTATTGTACGACACACAAAACGATTACTTCAATATTTGTCCGTTCCAATCGAAGTAAAAATCCTTTGTCTGTTAGAATATTCATCCCGATCGTGTTCAACGAAAAGTTGAAATATTTCTTTGGTATACTTTTAGATTTGAAGAAAATATCTTTGGAAAATTTTCATATCTTGTTTTGTAATTATTGCTGTCCCATCAACGACGAAGTAAAGTCTTGTCAGACCCCTGTCACTGACAATACGTACTCGTATGTTCGATCTTACTCTACCCTTATATCGGATGCGGGAGGATAAGGACAAGTTATAGCTCCTTATATTAGCGATAATTGTTTTGGCACAGTGATTCTGTATATTCAAGATGCTCGCTTTAATTTCATAGTAGTTTTGTTATATCGATCGATTGATCTTGTTAATAGTTATTTTAGTGCTGAATTTACAACGTACTTGGCGGTGAAGAAAAACATCGAGATAAAACTTACGTCTGTAAAAAAAAAATTTATTCATTGTCCGAAGTAAGATTATGAATGAACGAATAAATAAAATCTATTTTTTGAAAGTGCAGTGTCGCTTTAGTTTCAGAGAATATTAAAAAGAGATTGTAAAATTTGTAGCATACAAATGATCAACATTGTTTGATGTTTTAATATAAGCACACGTATCTTTTATTCATAAAAATAATAAGAATTTTTGTTTAAGTACGAAAATAAAAACCTTTTGTGCTCAAATTGATTTACCTTTTGTTATATTATACCCGATCGCGTCTGTTTGGGCGTCTAAAGTACGAAAATATGTGAAGATATTTTAAACGTCAAGAATATTTTAGTGTATAGATGAAAAGCGACAATATACTGTCAAAGGGATAAAGCTACTGAAAAAATACGTTTATCTGATGTGAAAGAGGAGAAGAATAGGATTATTAGAAAAATAAAATAGTGTATACAAAGACGCATTACTGTTCAAGAAATTACTATAATATTCATTACATAAAACATTAATCACTTTTTTAAGCAATATTCTGATTCATTCGAAAAGTTTACATCGACTAAGTGAAGGATTATTTTAAAGATGTTAGAAAAATGTTATTTTGCACAATTCCGCAAATAATGTTATGGTATAAGAGAATCAGAGCATCACCCTCCCTCCAGCCTCCCAGGTAGAGCTCAGTGGTGGAGTTTGCTGTAGCCCGAATGGGCCGGCTCGGTCGGTGTCTCGCAGAATACCGCCATGAAGAAAAAGCATCTTGTGCTTTTGCGTTTCGTTTGGTGCGTAAGGTAACCGGAGACTCACTTCCCCCACCCCCTCCACCCTCCCCAAATATCCATAAGGCCAGCAATGCAACTGCAGCTTGCCCCTTAAAACACACCACGTGCTTCGCCTCGCGACAACGCATTATCAAGCGATTGGATGTTTTGTTTATATCCAGCACGAGCTAGTGCGCTCAGTGCTGCTACACCCGTAAAAAAAGTAAAGTAGCAGCCTATAAACGCCCACGGCTGGGCAAAGGCCTCCTTCTGAAATAGGAGTATCAGAGAGGGTTTAGGAGCCGAGAAGGACCCGCCACGGTGCTCCAGTGCGGGTTGGCGGGCTTTACATATCCTCGAAATAATATTTTTATTATTTCTCAGACATGCAGGTTTCCTCACGATGTTTTCTTTCACCGCTGAGCACGTGGTAAATACAGCACTTAAAATTGCTTTTACCGCCACCACAATTTTAGTGGTGGCGGCACCGGGGATCGAACCCAGGTCACTCGCGCTCTATGAAACTAAAGTGAGCGTCCTGACCACTAGGCTACCACGGCTAGTTTTGGTCCACCCGTACTAATCATCAATTAAACAAGAGAGCCTGCCTTCGATGAGAGATTCCTCCGACCCACCATGCTGGGCGGGCCCGAAGGTGAGTGCAGTGTCGACGGTACCTTCGTACGATGATGTTGCTCTGTATCACTAGTTCATGGAATTCGATGTCAGAATATTTTCAACTAGACTTGTCACCGTCAGACGAACGACACAGTCCCGACTGTCAACGTGTTACACCGCATACATGTGTGGATGATTTATAGAGAAAAAAAAACATTTCTCTTCCTAACATCCTAGTTACTTCAAACAATAATTCAAAAATATAATAATAAATAATTATAATAACCCTATATCTCAAATATTATATTATAATTATTATGTGGTAACTCCACATATAAATAAAAAATAAAATAATTAAAAATTCAAACAAACATTATAGTTCTTGTAATGTTTAGTTACTACTTTGACAGAAGTAAGTGGCACAGTATTCAGAGTACCAGTCCTGTGGTCATTGAGCAGGGTCAAAAAATTCAAGTAGAAGCCACTATTTGTAAAACACTCAGGTCTGAAATTATTGACTTTCGGGTTTTCTCATGTGATTGTCATATGACTCCGATAATATTGTGAAAGCATATAATCGGAAAAGGGAAGGTCAAAATGAACGTGCGTCTATTATTTTGGGGTTATAACTTTCGACACAATCATATTTTCCACATTATGTAGAATGTAGTTATAATGAGAAGACTTTGAGATATTGTTTAGTAATATTGGCAGCTCTGTCCACTCCGGTGAGGCAAGAGTTATGTTTCCGTTGTTGTCAAACCAAATCAAATCAAAAATATTTTTTTTTAATCTACCACCGTATCTTTTTTTTTTATGGGAAAGGCGGCAAACGAGCATGCGGTTCACCTGATGGTAAGTGATTACCGTCGCCTACGTACATTCACAACACCAGAGGAGCTGCTTTTTTTTTAGTTTAACGTGGGGGAAACACTGAGTGCTCGCACCTATCATCGTCTCCGGTAACTGATTATGTCGGGATCAGCATTGAAGATGCTGGACCGACTAAAAGCCCCACTAGATATGCTGTTGGCCTAGTGGCCTTTACAGCTTCAACGGTAGAGACTCACGAGCAGGAAGCCGGCAAGTTAATTGTAAGTAAGAGGTGCTGCAGGTGCGTTGCCGGCCTTTAAGTGTATTGGAAGGAAGGGGAAGGAAGATGAGAGGGAGGAGGAGGAGGGGGATGGGAAGGGGGTGTGGGCCTCCGGTTACCTCACTCACCGATGCTTCTTGTGCTTCTGCGTTTCGTGATGGTCGTTGTGCTCGTTGAGCTTGTGCTCCTGTGACGCACGAAGAAGAAACAGACGAAAAAAAACCCCGTAGGTACTTACATGTTTTTACGTTTGTAATATTACTATAAAATGTAGATTGATTACTTTTCTTATGCGTGTAGTTAAATCCTCGAAGAAAGGACGGAAATCCTTTCTACTAATAATTCATCTCAATTGTGCGTACCTTTTGAAGCTATTGTTAGCCAACGAGTTACGCGTTGTTGAGTTTTAGCAACGAATTTCGTGAAAATATTAATTATAATGAATTAATTATACTTAGCAGTAATTACGTTTTTTTTGTATGTACAAACTTTTTCAACCTCAACCGGACCGCGGTACCCTGCTGACCGACAGACGAAGCTCTGACAACCAACTCATGGCGAAAACACCGACTGTGCTGAAACCAAATCCCGGACTACCCAGTTCGGATAATATGGGCAAATCTTCCATGCACGACTTTTTCGCACTTTCATGGCAAAGCCTATGTTCACAGCTAGACATAACTAAAGTAACTCAGGCCGAAATGAAGAAGAATAATAATTTTTAATAATTTTCTTCATAATTAAAATTTCAAATAGCCAGAGTTTTTATCAGACAATTTTAATTTTAATAAATTTCTCTGCAGTATTTTAATTGTAACGAGATGTGGATTTTTTTTACTTTTTTTTTAAACAATTTTAATTGGCTCAATAATAATGATTTTAATATCATAATACGAGCCGATTTTGCTTACCGATAAATCGATATTTTAATTTATTTCTATAGAGTTTCAGTCAAATATCTATTTTTGGCAAGCCAAACCAGCCGCAATTATCATAATTGCACTAAAGTAAAGTAAATATATAACCTCTAAATGTCGCACTGCTGAGCAAAGCCCTAGACCCTCTCGAGTCTTAAGTCCTCTTATCTCAATGCTTCAGGGTTTTGGAGCCAGAAGATTCCGCCACTCTCCTTCAGTGGGGGCTGGCGGACTAGTCCCCAAATATTTTTTTACCGGCGCTTATATGGTAAATTTCAGCACTAAAATTTAAATAAGTAGTTTTAGTGACGCCGGATCAGCATTCGAACCCAGGTCATTCGCGTACTATGAGGTTGAAGCGAGTGCTCTGATCACAAAGCTTGTGGTAGCTATATGCAGAAGTGTATTGTTATGACTCTCTATGTTCTCTTTTTCAAGAATCCTCTTTATAATATACTACATAATCTAACTAAGAATATTAATATCTATTGAAAATGTATAGCTATTGAACGTGATAGAGCCAAGCGGCAGCTTTTGCTGTTGTTCGAATGGACCGGAACGACCACGGCCTCGCAGAATACCGGCGTAAAGTAAAGGCATCTTATGCTTCTATATTTGTGAGTGAGGTAGCCGAAGGCCCGCTCCAAACTCCCCAAATATCCTGCAATGCACCTGCAGCTTACTCGTTTGCACCTTTTCAGTTAAAATAAATCCCCTTGATAACGATCTGTATGCAACATGACATACAAGACGTATCACAGCATAGCTATGAACAAGCATTACCGAGAGTAGCGTAATCTCTACAATCCCGTATACGGTGTAACTCTTTTACAAGGAAATCAAAGTAGGATCAGATACAGGATCAGAGTCAAAGGCACCGTCCCTTATACATCAAGATTGAAAAAGTAAATGATTGGGAGTATTTCATATTAAAACAATGAACTCATATGTTTTGGAGAAAATTAAATGTCAATATTAAGAACGTCTTATTATTTTTAATGTAGCTTCTCGAGGGTAGCTATACCCATTAAACATAAAAAGAATATGAAATGAGAGTGAAATAGGGAAAAATGTAAAGTATTAGGTTAGTCCCATCGCGTTGTTTTTTATTTCACTTCACTACAACTAAAACTTAACAGTTTGAGTACGGTTTTAAATAAGGGCAAGGACGGCTGTGGTTTTACATATGTTTTTTTAATGATTACACCCGCAGTGGGTTCAAAGTTTCTGATAAAATTAAAGTACTCCTTTTCATAAATCGTGTATTACCGTAAACATTTAAATACAGCATATTAATAAAAAATAATTGGCTACTTAAGTTTATAAGTTGATGTATCATTTTTCTTTTCTGCTAGAATATTTATAGTTTTGTAATCATGTCTAATCGTCTAAGGTGCGAGGCATCTGGTACTACAATCGCCAACCCACCTGCCTAACATAGCGGCTATGGCAAATCCTACAATTGGGAAAGGTCCATCTTCAGCCGTGAACTATTAACAGACTGATGAAGAAGAAAACATCGTGAGCATAAATTTTTTTTATTTAATAAGTGGTCGAAAACATAAATCTTTATGGAGGATACAAACTGATAATAATAAACAACATAGAATAACAAAAACAAAATAAATCGATATTCTAACATTTTCAAAGCTTATGCATATCCCACGACTATGTGTTGGTCTACTATTCTTGCCTAGGAGCTGTCTGGGTAGGTATAATTATTCTTCTTATCTGTTTCTAGCGCTAATCAGCAGTGCAACCACTGCTGTGGGGTTTGAAGGGATGAGGCATTTTATCTTAGCCCAGGAGTACAGTACTTGACTACCACTACTTTCCATACTCTGTGTCTCGGGGACGACGTGTAACCTTTTTCGATTGAAGATACTTGCTGATGTGCAGTAGCAGTTACCATCAAGTGGATTGTACGCTCGTTTGTCACTCTAATTATATAAAAAGGCACATGTCTATTCTCATTTTAAGAAGATTTTGGGTTGCACGAATCCTTTTTTTAATTTCTCAATAATAGATGTTTACTCACGATGTCTTCATTCACCAAATAGCATATGGTAAAACAGCCATTGAAATTCCTTATATTATGCTAATGGTGGTAAAATTCTTGCAATAAATAAAATCACTTTGTCGTCGTCTACACGAATGTGCAAACAATAATCACGAGATTAATACTTGAGTTAATAAATATGGAAAAATTATGTAACTGAGAATTTTTTCCTATTTTAAAATCATAAGTCACTGCACATATATAATAAAGAATATGAAATTGTGAAGTAAATATGAACGTAAATGTAAAAATCAAAAGCTATTTCTATTTAAAGTTAGTTTAGTCATTAGGGTATCATAAGAAAAATGGATGCGAATGTGGCTTGTATGACATCTTTGCAAAACTGTGGTATGAATTAATTTCAATGCCGAAACAGCTACATATAAAAATAAGGTATGATATACTTTATACGTTTCTTAGATTTTTTTTTACAATTTCTTGTGTCGTAAATCCCAATATGAGTCATAACAATAGAATTTCAATTGTTTCAAAGTTATGAATCATGAAGGGTTAATTAGGATTCACACAACATGTGGAGCGACGCAAACATTACCAACAAGAATTTTCAGACATAAAGAGAGGTCGGAATTGTGCTCCGTTAATGAATCATCTCAGTCCTCGCGTAGTCGTATTCTGTTCTATTATTATTACATATATAATAATTATCTGCTCATTTTCTCGTTACCAGTTTGATACATACAAAGTTTTTTGTTCAATATGTAAACACACTGTATGCGTTTGCTGTGACTGCTGCGCTGAGCTAGATGCGCTAGAATCGTCGAAATTGCTTGATACCTGATACTGTATACGCTGTTTTTAAATTTGGTTTCAATCCATGGGTTAATAGGTATAATATTAGACTAAGGGAAACTTCTCGTGGCTACAATGTCAAAAAATTGATGACGGACAGCATATATTGACTCATGACTCAAGGCTTTTTTCGCCAATCCGAATAAATTATATACATGGCTATATAAATTATACCAAATCTTCCTAATTGGTGGTGCTTAGGTAAGGAGTGGAATGCTTAAACGCTGCAAAAGAAAAAGAAACATTTAAAAAATCTTTTGCTATGTTTTATTAGTTGAATATAGTTCAGATTATTAAAATAAAAACATACTACGGGACGTGTTTACCGACAAACAAACAGACGTTTAATGTCCATATTCCCGCTAAAGTTCAAAATAAAAATCCTTATTATAATAATCAATCGTTTTTCCATAAAATAACATGGGTTAAAAGGCTGTTTAGATATTAAACGTCGGTTAATTTGTTGTTGAAGTCTTGTCTATACTTCGTACGGCAAAACGGTTGATTATATTATATTGACGGTCTCTCAATTTGTTGGCGAAATGTCCTCGCACTTAAGAGGTAATCAAACTACAGAAGGGCTCCGAAAAGGTCACTTTTCTTTAATTTGGTTTCCCATAAATTCTTTATAGCTTGTTATTGTAGTTGTTGTGTTATGATACATAATTTTGCTTTCTTTAATATATTTTATTACCTTAGTTTCAACTTCTGAATATCAATAGTTACAACGTAATATAGTGTAAATAAAAAATAATATGTAATCAAACTATTATTTACAGATTCGTGTTTAATTTCGTGGTTCCTACGATTTGTTGCCGATGTCACCAAATATACCAATAATTTTAAGATCTTGTCTGTCGAAAGTACAAAAAGTAGTAGAAAAAGATATTTAAGTGGGTAAATAAATAATGTTGTTATTGGTTAAGTTATAGACCAATAAACAGAAACTTTGAACATTGCCTTGAATCTTAGTAATGAATGTTCATTTGATGTCATCTGCTTTATAAACACACTTTCGGTTCGTTATAACATTAAACATTATTATTTCTTACAACATTTCTTTATGACAATAATTTTACTAATACTCTTGACCGGGATGATACATTTGAAATGAAGCAATGTACAAGAAAATAAAGATTAACTTTTAAAAAATAAAAAAATACATCTTTCTGGTTGATTTTGAACGCGTCTTCGCCTTTTTTTGGTCAAAAATAATGAATATTTGCCATTGTAGTCTTTTGTTTGAACTTGCATTTTTCTTATTTTGTCGTAGTTTAATACTTTCTGGAGGTTTACATCTCCGTCGCTCACTAAGTGGTACAATCATCACGTACCCACCGAAAGGTAAAATCAGCCAAATCAAGTATCATCAACCCGGTTTACATAACTGGTATTCACATAACATATCTGGGTTTCACAAAAGTTCTCGGTTATGGCCGAGGTAGGCCTTAGTATGTAAACACCAAAATAAACTTTGAATCAGGCATCAAACAAAATAGCCCCAAGATCCTAGTCTGCAGAAATTCCAGAGGGAAAACCGGCGAGAAGGCTCACCACCCGTCACGTTCTATCTCCCGGTGAAGCGAAGGTTTACAGAGGCTCGTTTGCGGAAATTTAACAATTTTCGTTTCTTTTATCGAATTCGTCGGGTACGTTACGCATAATAGTAGTAAAGCGGCTAAATGGATTTGAAATTTGACATAAGTGGCAACTTAATCTGATTTATTAATGCCAAGATGGCGAAGGAGTTTCTTGCTTAATTTATGTAATTAGTAATTTCCCTTCGGCATATTCATCACGCTCAGGCACTCAAATTATCTTGCGTGATGTTACCGAACCGTTTTGCCTCAACAAACGTTTATCAATTGCAAAAACTGCAAAAATAAAAAACCGTAGTTTTCCTTTTTCTCTCTCATCGTGTTCAATGCGTTTATATGGATGTATTTAACAAGTCAAATCTAATAAATGTAAATTATTCATTAAAACTATCTATTGATATTTCCAAAAATTGTAAAAGCTTTCGGATGGTTACTTACAAATGTTGATGATGACTACTTCCGAATATTATCGGCAGTTATCAACTGTCCAGAGTATTACAATGCAGTGTCTGTTATTTCGAACCTGTGTCAAACAGACCGAAAAATCAGTCATTTCTATTTTCCACAAATATTGACTTTTGGAATTATGGTGAATATTCGATTTAATACCCATGCCTCAAAAGACAGATAGTTAGCCACATAGTGTACAAACTCGATAACGTTAAATAAATGTAATATGTATTCATTTTTATATGACACATTAAAAATATAAATATAGCATCATCATCCTATCATTATTTTATTAACCTAAGTTCGTCTCAAATTCAAATGGAATCTTTGTAATCTCTCAAAGTTCTAGTTATGTTTTGATAAATTCATGAAATTTTCAAAGTCAGAATTTGGGGTAACAGCTTTTGGGGTTAAACAAAGCACATACATTTTTAAGTAAAGTCATACCCCACAAAATGTTTATGGTACTTTACAATTCTTACGTGACGTCGTGCAGTCTTAAATTTTTAAAAGAAAAACACTTCTGTCCCATCTTGGGTCATTCAAAAACAGCGGCACTATCTTAGATTCGACTTTGCTTTGATTTAATATCAATTATTCATATTTCAATTCAAATAATTGCCTTCTTTACCAGTTAAATAGTGCACTGCAGGACATAGGCCACTCATAAGGAGGATTTTCCATAATCGCCACGTGCGGCAAGCTGATTGGTGATAGCAGTACCAGATACCTCGCACCTTAGAATTCATTAGTAGAACTTAATTTCGGTCTGATATTTTTCGATATGTCTATCCCAGGTAACCATCTGAAGGAAGCCATTGCGATTTTTAAGGATTTTCCCTTAGTTGCATCTTACGAC
The DNA here is from genome assembly GCA_029286595.1 of Bhutanitis thaidina. NCBI lineage: Eukaryota > Metazoa > Arthropoda > Insecta > Lepidoptera > Papilionidae > Bhutanitis > Bhutanitis thaidina. The sequence continues at coordinate 5,122,809 of JAGSMS010000003.1, forward strand.
ACCCCTCAGAAGAAATGGGCTGGCTGATTATTATGACGATATCACACGGCCATTTACGGTACCAATACTTTTATTTTTTAAATAATTTTTGGGCAAGAATTTTTTTTTAAATTATGGCACTGCGTCGGCGTTTAAGGCCACGTCGCGTAATATAATATATGTATATACTTATATATGTATGTATATTTATACCCCTAATAACAGCTTGTCGAATATCTCATGTGGTCACAATATAATGAAATGTTTACATTGATTTAATGGCGTATCAAAGTTTTAAAAAATCAAATTCAATTACCTATAAATTAAATTTGATCGGCTTTTCATTTCTTTCATTAAATTACTGAAATATTAAAACAGAAAATTAGTCTGCTAATTTTTGTTCTGGACGTATTTATTAAAATGATTAACCGATACAGTATGCTTTTCAGCTCAGCAAGGGAAAATTGACGTTCTGCGAATGAAACATATTAAATGGAGCACATTTCCAAATAACTGACATGATTAATGCGATTTCGCTTTATTCGGTCAACAATACGAATAAAACTATGAAAGCTACAAATTAAAATGGTTAATTTCAGCAGCTTGTATTTGAACATGTTTATTGTGTATTAAATAAAAATACTTTGGAATGTACTATAATAATCTCAAAGTATTACCGAGTACTGAATGATTTTGGTGTAGAGCAACGGTGCAATACAGGTCACATACCTGCAACCAAATCAATGGTTCGAGGTAGTTCGGAGACCACCTGGATATGGGATCCCGTCAGAGGATATTCATGATTCAGCATTACACTACGTTGTTTTGACGAGTTGGCATCCATGGGGAGCCATGAAGGAAGGGGCTTTGTTTCTGCGCCCGTCTGGACGTGACTCTTAGTTCAGGATTGCTGGAGTTAACTTGTAATTGAATTCTAGTTTCAAATAAAGTATCCGCGTAGCATTAACATAGGAATCGGCCCTTTCTTCCCGTGGGTATTGTAAGAGGCGACTAATTGTAAAGCCTTGAAAATAGCGCGACGTATAGTGGCATGACCAGACCGTTGATGGGCAGCCACTAAAGCATGAGGTGTCAGATAAAGCGATCGCCTATGTCCTGCCGTAGACTACAGGCTGTTAAACATTTTATGTTTATAATTGTTAAAAACTCAGTTATCGTTCGTTCAGGTTTGAATTGTAATAAACAGAGTTATTTAAGAGAGCATTCGTAGCGCTCGACAACAAATAAGCTCTTATTACGTTATACCCAACCTGAGGTGGTCAGAGATCTACATTTAATATAGTTATTTCAACCCACATTTAACCGGAACTTGTTATGGAAAAACGTGTCATTTGGTGAGTCAGTTGCCGTTTTCCAGGTCTACGACAAAAATCGAACATAAGTTTCGAAAAACTCTTTAGTACGAGCCCTCCACGGTGGGGATCGAACTTGAGTCTACTGATCCCCTGACTTCCAAGTTATCGTGGCCTTAAAAATAATTAATTAAGATCATTAGAATATAAAATCTTGTTGTTTTGACACAGGAGCGTAGTGGCTAAGTGCCGCGGATTCGATTCCTGCACGTGACAACTATTTCTGTGGACTAGATATTATTGTTTCTGGCCTGTGTGTTTATCCGTGTGCACTGCTTCCGCGTTACAAATTCCTACAGTGGGAGTAACTTTTTTTTTTTTTAGGGACTTCGAAAAAAATAACATTAAAATATTTTGTGAACATTTGAAGTTCGCCAACCGACGCGGCTGTGACTAACTATTCTCAGCTTTTAAACTCTCTCTTATATAAGGAAGAGGCCTTAGCTTAGCAATAGAAATTAGAATATAATATTCTTTGATTTGTATTGCTCTGTACACTGCACAAGAACAGCAAAGCAGTGTGCATTTGTTCATCGTTGCCTTGATATGTTCCACAGAGTAAAATTAAATTAGGTATATTAATAATTTAATCATTACAATTATCTTTATTAGTACTCGTGCCTGTAACTCTCAGTTTTATAAAGGAATAAATAAAATTTTATTTTAACAGTGGTAGATTACGTAATAATTTAACACGGCACGGTATAGTAAAACTAGCATCTTTTCGCCTCACCGGGAGATATAACGTGACGGACGCAGATCCTCGTCGCTTTTGGAGGCTTTGACTTAGTTTGTTGCCAATCATTTTCAATGATTTTCCACTGTTACGAACAATGACAGGTTCTTAAGTCACTATTATTGGAATAAATTATATGCAATTTAAAATGAAAGAGAAATGTAGATGGACTTCTGAAAAAGAAAGGATTTAATTATTATATTTAACTTAATTTGAATGCCGAGAAAGGCTAAGCGATCACATCATGAGCTTGAAGTAGACACTTAATCTGATTTTATAATACTCGAGCGGAGTAATACTTGCACGTTTAATTTACAGAATTAGTCCTAAGGGACAGTCATTAACGAACAGCCACTCAAATTACCTTGCGAAATTTCTCCGTAGGGTTAAATGCCTGCAAGGACCTAAGCATGCTATTTAAATGTCATATACCTATGTAAATACATTTATTAGACTTAAAAGTGTACGTATTTATATTTTAATATATATTTCAGGATTAATCATCGGCAAAACGAAGTGGCAAAGGGCCGGCTGTTTTGCCCGTAGTATAGATAATCGTTGGGGAAGAAAGGTTTTCGAGTGGCAACCTCGAACGGGTGCTCGCAGTGATGGTGTGACGACCTGCATAGTGTTGCGGGGAGTCGATGCTTGCATGTGGCTGAAGAATGTGTTTTGCGGCAATCCCTAAAGGAGACCTATATTCAGCAGTGGACTTGTAACCGTCTGTAATGTGCGTACTCTGAACGAGTATTAAAATTTCCTTTAATTTTGTAAGAATTATTTGGATATTTTGAAATATATAATATTTGTTTTATTTAACACGTTTTGTTTTTGGAAACGTTATAAAAATGTTTCTTTTTAATTGTAATTTGACATAACGAAAGCCGTGAGTCTGTGTTCATTCATTAATTAACACGCAATACGCACGGAAATGGGAACATCAACGTGACTTGTTTTAATGAGAAAGCTATATTATCTTTTTATAAAAGGAAACTCTCGTAAGGTGATGTAATAAAAAGTATGATTTATTATCTGTCCCCGTTGTAATTTTTAATTATTACTATCACATAGCATAGTTAGGAACTAATTTTATTTTCAATTTACAAAATCAGTGGAGGTGCAGCTTACGACATAATTAACCGGTGGTAGATTGTGACTGGTCAATTAGCCCGTATTTAATTAATTCAATTATCCGATTGCTGTAAGCCGCCTCAAACAAATTGTTATTCCATCAAGCTCGGGGATGTCTCTCACTTGGCTTTATTCAAACTAAAGAAGTAATGGGCTGTTATATCCACAGGAGAACCACTGTCTCTTTTAGATTATCTTTAGACGTTTTTTTGTTTCCTGTTTAAACAAGCGGAATGTGTCTTCCCACCTTTAAAACCTTATGACAAATAAAATAAATACGAGGGAATATTTAGAAAACTTCTTTTTGGCTTTAGTTTAGTATTCAATGAGCAGCTTTTATTAATTAAAATACGAGAAGCCTGGCCTGGATTCGGTTATCGGAAACAGACTAAACACAATCCTCTTCGTCTTTATTAACCTATGCAAGTTCACTGCTGAATATAGGGCTCGCCTAGAATTATACTTTTCATACTCTCCACGCTGGTTAAGCAGGTTGGTAAGCAGGGCAGTGTCAGAGCCCTTGTACTGGAAGACATCGTGACATAACTGATACTAATCTGGAACAGTCTGATCCATTCTTTCCAGTTCTGAATTCAATAATTAAAGCAAGGTTTTTTCATGCAATGGAATAGAGTGGAAATGAGATATGAGCTCCAAATTTACGATCTTTCTAGTGATTATGTTTTTATATAAATGATACACATCTCCTCTAATGTCAACATAGCTAAAATCGCTGGTAATAGTTATCGGCGATTTCAGTAAGCTCCAACTAAGCTTTTAAGTCTGCGTTCGTAGAGGGGTAACGATAATATTTAAATGATGTATTCCAACTTACAAAGACCCTTTCCTAAACTTCATAGCTCTTGCTGCCTCATAACGAGATGGTGTAGATTGTTAAAATATTACGTTTATCAAAGAACTTCATCTTATGTCTTCGCGTGTGTGAATAACTCAATTAATTTTTAAAACGATTCAATTACTTTCTCTCACCTTTTTCGTATAATGATGAGAAACGTAAATATCAGCGTTGGCACGTTGATAATGTTTGCAATCATGATTTTCACTTGAAAATATTTCCATGTATTTTGATACAATTTGGTTCTCATTGCGTATTTATCGTTTAGGTATGTTGTGGAAACAAGACGTGTAACAAGGCGCTTACTACACTGTCGAGTTTCAGAATATATCTCTGAATAAAACGACAAACATTTGAAAGTCTTTACAAATGCACGTTTTTTATGAATCATTTAAAAAGTTCCACACTTCCGCTTGCAAGTTAAATACAGTAAATCTTATCCTAAGTTGTTAAGTTGTTTGAACTTTGATGAAATTACCAAGTCAAGTTTGTTACAGTTCGAAGTTTGTTAAAGAAGTAAACTCTGTTAAAGTTCCAATGAATTCTTACTGTGGCGTGTTGTCTGCAAACTAACAGAGAAAAAGGAATGGGAAAGAAACAGCTATTCAGTTATAATTCGCTTCCAAAACGATTTTATTCAATGTAAGTTGAGTGAGTATTTCGAATATCTTTAACATCATCAATGCAAATTTTCCATCAATTTTATATTTTTTATTACAGTATAATATCAAATACAGTATTTAATGTTAGAAGATTGAAGATTTAACTAAATTAAAATATAATGACTGGAGCACAGACATATGCCAACTAAACCGGAGACCTAATATAAAGAGTCAATATACAAACTAACATATATCGATATAATTGACGTAGAATACTAGTATAATGAACAAAGTGTATTCTGACCACAGGCTTAACCTGTTGCGGCTTGGAAAGACAACTGAATAGTTAATATTACAATGTGATGTAATACTATAATACAGCGAACATAATATACAATTGCAAATGGTGGCATAAGAAAATTTGCCACCGCTTCGGACCCTGTAGGCGTCGATGAAGTCAACCAATGGGTGTATTAGAAAAACATGTCATGGACTCCGGCAAAAATAATAAAATAATTTATTCTTCAAAAGCCGTGCCGCTCACTTTAATTTCATAGAAGTTTTAAATTTTTTAATGACTGAAGTGTTGAACTTACCATGTGCTCGGCGGTGTAAAGAAATATCATAAGTGCATGTTTGAGAAATATTAAAAAAAAATTTGGAGGTCATAAGAAGTCCACCTACCCCCATTTCCCCCATTTCATTATGTACGTGATGTACATATTGGAAATGCAAATACATATTCCAATATTCTTATATATATAATTATTACTTTTTAAATCAAACGGCATCGAGTTCTCGAATTAAGGTTGTGAACAGTGCACAGAGTCCACTTTTGCAAGACTATTATAGTTTCTATAACAGTTTCATCCCCACAGTAATATACCAGAATATGATGTTATACTGTAGTAAATAACTAAAAAAAATATTCTAGCAGCAGGCAGAGGGTATGCCAGACCCAAATGATCCAAAACTTTGACGGACAGCGATATTTATGTGCTTCTTAGATAAAATCGAATATCACATCAATCAACTGGTCACAGACGCTTCTTTTTATCCGCAATGACGTTTTTTTTTGACGATTTAAATCATAGTAAGAAAAATTAAAGAGAAGAATATTGTTAACAAAAAGTAAAATGTGGACAGAAGCTGCCAGCTCGTGATGTTCCTGAGTCAGACCACCGATTGAAAAAATGTGTTATTTATCTAATTGTATGTTTGTTGTTAAAATTTTAGTTTTAGTTAAGTACTATGGGATAAAAAGTATATAAAAACACACTTGTATAGAAATGCAAGGTTGTGTAAAAATATCAAGTCAATCCATTGACTCATTATCGCTTTTTGCGGACACAAACATACGTTGTTGAATTTTTGTATATATGGATAAAGTAATTAATAATTTACATAATATTAATATCGATTAACTATAAAATGTCAAATACCCTCTCTTTTAACAATTTTTTATGCTGATATTTACTATAAAAGTGTGATTAATGTTCTAACATAAGCAAGCAACCCTTTATTCATACGAGTACATCACAACTTTTAGAGCTTTAAAAAAAAAACCTCATGACTATGTAATGAGGTGTAACGTGCTCTGTTTTTTGGAGTGTTTGCTAAATAATGAAGACTGTCTAACCTGGTAAGTTTTTGCAAGAGTAAAATGTATTTATGAACGATGATTAATATGAAAATAGAAACCGCAAATCCCTAGAATTCCTCTCTCCCACTATCTGTAGTTGAGAAGAGGCTTAAGCACAGCAATGGGAGATTATTGACTGCTATTTAACATTACCTTTACTTTAATCCAAGAATTACCTATTTTCGTATACCTATTCTTTCACAATAAAAATGATTGTACTCTTACGTAACGTAATTTAGAATTGAGCAAAGCTTGTTACTAATTCGCTATCCTGGGTTTGAATCCAATCTGAAGCCCGTGTTAGTTAATCTTCTATAGTTTTACTAAATTTCATGCCGATTGCATTATTATTTATTTAAAAAAGTGCATACGTGGTAGTGATATCCAGATACCAGTTAAATACCGAGTCCAACGGAGTCTTTAACGTCGAAGGTTCGGAAACCCAAAATCATTTTAATTTAACTTAACCGTTCGAAGTTCAAAGAATTTTTTATAATGTTCTTCGAAAATTATAAAAGAATCTTTTCGGTATATACATTTCGCATGAAACCAAAATCTATTAAATCTGACATCATGGACGCCATAGATCGCTACTGAGAGCCGTGGTAGCATAGTGGTTAGGTCTTTTACTTTTATTTTGTATTATTAACCTGCGTTCACTACTCGCGTTTGTAGTCTCCGACTTGCCAGGTTACCGAACCGCCAATAAATAATTCCTTCGATGTAATTTTCTCTTACCGAGGTCAGTAAACACATTCATCACTAATGGCGCTTGCGTTTCATTTAGGTTATTTCGATCATATTATTGGTTGATAGAAAAAAAGTTTTTTTTCTATTTCAAAGTAATAGTACTAATCAACTTTTAACAACACTACAACTACTAAGCTTTAGTACTAATCAACTTTTTAAGAAATATTCGTAACGTTGCATCCAATCTGTATATCCTGCCCAGTTGACAGTTGGCCGATGGTATTTAGGATCGATAAGATGTATATGGAATAAAGTATAGATGACAGAAAATTTACTGATTATTCTTCTTATTTTTGGAACACGATACGTATTAAATGTACAATTCATAAATCAGGATCTCCAGAATGAATCCCAAGCAAAGGATATAACGATGAATAATATTTCAATGAAATAAAAGGCGTAGAGTTATTTTCATTATTTTAACTTATCAGACGACGACGTATCGCATGTATCTCATTTGGCTCGTTTCCAATAAAATAAAATCGGAGCTATTTTAATGGGCCTGACAAAAATGGATATTGTTGTCAGATTCTGATTTGCTTAGTGTTTGGATTTGTTTGAACTGTGTGTACTTTTACCGACATACCATTTTTATTCCAATTCGACGTCTGCAATTAGGCCGATTAATAAAATAAATATATTAATAAAATATTAATAAACAGATGGTGATAGCTTTCTGCCGATTTCGCATATGGCGACCTTTTTTGAATAATTCGGGATATGACGTCTGCGCAGATTATAGTGCCGTAAGAATAAGTATACACACAGAGTTAGAGACTCTGGACTCAATCTATCGTAAATACTTTTTGTATTGTTCAAATATTGACTTTAATTGATTTTGAACCTTAATTAAATTAAGGCAATGGACTGAACCTGGTAGATGGAGGATTGCAGTAGTTCAAACAATACAATATCATAACAAAAAAAGTAGTTCATACTTTTATATCTCCTCCAAGCAGAGTGCATACGACCAGTTACAATATAACGTTATTTTTATCTTCTTAAAAAAAGCAATCAAAAGCATTCAAAATTTAAATATTTCTTCCTTATCCCACCACGTAAATGCAATTATTTATTGCTTTGTCGCCTGAAACTAATAATCCAATTTTAATGAAACATAGCACAGATAACCTACTTAGTGTGAACAGTGCATAGATTTATTGTCTCTAGCTATTTTCATGGATATAAAAATCGAGAAATATGTAAGAAAAATATTTTATGAATTTTATACTCCGCCCCACTTTTGTGCATGTACGAAATACGTAGTGATATAATGCATTCCAATGAAAGATATCAAAATATTTGAGGTTGTTGAGATAGGTCTTCGTGGTAGCAGCGTAACAACCTGCTACAACAACCCAGCGACGACACTCGTTACCCTTCACTTTCTAGTAACAGGAGAGGCGAACAGTAGGTTTCGAAACCACGCGATACGCTGTGTCATGCTAAATGGAAATACGTTTACTTTGCCTACCCCTTTGGGTGATAGATGCTTATATATTAGTTATGTGTAAATTGTTATAGATAAGGTAGTGACACCAACGAAAATGCAGAAAATTAAAAAGCTCTATCGAGCTATACACATACACTTGTACATATATGTTGTCATAAGTTGTGCTTGACTTATTCAAAGCGACCCTTTGTTCTTATTCAACCGCAGATTGTAACATAAAACTACTTCTGAGACTTTGATACGAAACCTTTTGTCGGAAATGGAATTTGGTTTTTATATTATTTGCATTATACAAATCGACGGAAGTCGAATGTTGTATCTAAAGTAGATATTTGCTTCAGATACAATATCATAAAGATAAAAGCGAGCGGAATATTAAAGTTTTTCCATTCAAAGTCAAAACAATCATACTTCGTTTGAATTATTCGGGTATTATATATTAGTTACTAGTAGTAGGAGTAACAAATATACGCAATATTTGTTACTAACTGTGATTGTTGATAAGCCTTTTCTCCAAGTTTACATCTGGAGACTGCCATTAGATTTTAAAGCATTTCTCTTAGTAACTTGTTATGGCAATCACTAAATGAAACGGGATGCCATATTCTTACGTCGGTACCGCTATACAAATGACCCACGGCTAGGCCTTTTAGTAACTCATGAAATTAGTTTCTTTTCAATGGTTTAATCAAAAGACACGATGTGTTTATAACTTTCTACAAAGGCAATTGTTCTTCATTAAACGAAATTAGTTGATACTCGGAACTAGCTGAACATTAATGCGGAACAATAAATTGTGATTCAGCTCGTTCCCTCCGTAAGCTTAGAGGAGTTTTAAAGTTGGCTTGCGGCCAGTTGTCGAAGATAAATGATTTAGATGTTATACCATTTAAATAGTATTAAGCTGTGCATTTTTTACCTTTAAATTGCGAAGAGTCGTTCCAGGTTTCGTTTAATGCTATAAATGAGTTAATATTAGCACTAGCCAAAATAGTTTCGATCGTTATTTTAGAATAGAATAGAAAAAACTTTCTTAATCATCAACAAACATAAATTAAAAAAATTAAATAAAAAAGAAACATTGGAAAATATTTTATTTACCTACGTTAGTCACGGTGTGTGCTACGATTAAAAGGTAGTCAGCTCAGCTTTAAGCTACAACAACTACTGCTGTAGCGCTGATTTTCAGATGAGACCTGTAAGTGTCGGACAAACTAGATTTACTAATTTACAGCTTGTATAAAAAGTTTACATATAGGCGAGTGTATAATTATGCAGCTATCGAAGTGAGTGAAAAAAAGAAATATGTGAAATTATTTACAGGATTTTTATAAGATTACTATTAATTTTATAAATTAATATTACTTATAATTTATTACTAAGTATTGGATACAGACCTATGTACTACACCTATTGAGCGAAAACGGGGTGACATTTGAGGTATGCACTTATCGAACTGTACGCAATATCGTTTTTATCTTTGGGGTGTTTAATAAATACCCTTTTAGTTTATTTATAAATTACATTCGAGTCTTTAATAAAAGCTTATTGATTATGTTACATTGGGCCATAAAATTTAAAATTAATGTTTATTTTAGTTCCATTTGTGACTTGACATTATGATACTTCAAACATATTATAGTAACATTGACATAATGCGGCAATTGGAAACGGTTTTTTTTTAAAAACTTTGATTTATATCTTCTGATTTTTTTTGTTATTATTTGCGCATTGTATGAAAACCGTATGTTTTATTAAACTTCATATCGAACTGCGTAGCTTTACTAAGTTAAAATCACTGCTCTTGTTCTTTATTTTTGGCTTTGCCTTGAAATTTCCTTGCTTCTCATAAGTAAGTGAGATAACCATGATTTCCTTCTTACATCGTCAAAAAAATGTATAGTAGCAGCCTATTAATGCCCACTGCTGAGCGAAAACCTCCTCTCAATTTTTTTATGAAAGGTAAATGACATACTATCTTACGTTTTTTCTTAAACATAAGACATACTGTAAATATAAAACTGAGTGAATAATTTCACATATAATAACCATCACTACATAACACTGTTTTAAAACAATAATCTGAAGTGTAGTTTTTTTTATTTAATAATCACTTTGTTGTAACTACAATTATTGTTTATTTTGACTATTATTTCAACAATGAAGAGTTAAAAATGTTTTATATATAGGAGCTTAAACTCTATTCTTATGTTTATTGGATATCGATGATGATCCTTAACCTGACTTTTGGATACCGTTATCTAAAGTCACGTCAATGTCCGCAGGGAAGTTGATTAAGCAGATCCAGCGATAAGAATACCAATATATAGCAGAATTGTAGGAAAAACTACAAAAAAGTTAACAATAGAACTTTCCAAATTGCGGGAAAAGAATAGTCTGCTAGGTTAAAAATATAGGTAAGTTTTTATTCTTGTTCTTTAAGATTTCTCATCAGACAAAATATCTGAACACCTCAACAGAATATTTTTGGTAAAAAAAATTCTTAAATGTTTATGTATTATATGTTATTGAGAACTGTAACACACATGATTAATTTAATTAAATTAAAGCTTTCGCCCGCAACTTACGTGGAAACGGGTGATGATTATTGCTTTATTTTATTTTTACAGGTTTACATTTACTTCAATCTAAATACTTGCTTAAATTTTCCGTCTACATTAATACAATAACCAAAGAGCTCGTGGAGGAACTATTTAACATAATAACTAGTGTTAACAATGCGTTCGAGGTCATGCCTCACTTACACATTCACTCAATACACACATACAAACCGGGTATCAAGTACAGCCATCTCTTACCGCATTTGCAGGCGAACGCGTGATCTTGGATTCACGGGCTACACGATATATAGTCGTGTACAATGTTGTTTCTAAAATTCGATGCATTCCACCCATATCGATGGTAACCCAAGCCGAGGTCCCGTACCTCCTTAAGAGACGCCTAAGAGTACCTCCGGCTCGCGAGTCTATTCCGCCGAAGGTAAATGACGAAGGGCCAACTGTGTTTCTCCAATCCATAGTGGTTTTGATCGGTCCGGCATCTAATGCTCCGACATAACCGCTCAGTGCCTTCATGGACAGGTAGGTGTTTGAAAAAAAAATACGAGAGCGGCACATCGTAATACCCGTACATTTCTCCCATCGCTGTTCCACGATGAAAGAGAGGATCCGACTGAGTGGCAGAGAATATGGAGAATGACGTATCGCTTTAGCAAAAATTCTCTTCCCCTGCGACTTCACTTCGGCTGCGGAGGGTACAGAGAGCGGTGCTAACCAACGACGCCAATACCCAGTTCACAAACCACAAACTCATGAAATGGGCTCGCAAAACCTTCTCAGTGTGGCCATCACGGATAGGCCTTCGCACTAAGTCAGATTGTTTCACTTCCATGTTGATTCTTCTTGGTTTCCGTAGTCAAGTCACAGGCTTAGTCCACCTGATGCATAAAGCGGAGTCCATTAGAGTAGGAAGCTTAGTTTTGGCCAATGTTAACAAGTCCTGTTTTGAATCAGTAACGTAACAGTATAGTAAAAATTAGTTGAGATGTGACCAACGACTTAATTACGATGAAAACATCAGAAATGCTGGGAGAAGACCATTTCCATTATAAAATAGAGAAACATGTAAATGATAGTTATATGCAGGTTTACATGAGTTGCAGTAGCCGCTTATAGATGTACTGTCAGCTCGTTTCTTATACCAATCAAATAAAAAGAAAAGAAAATGTCGATATGGTCTTCTCTTTCGCGACGACGAACGATATCCTCATGATCACTTTTGTCAAAAGCTAGTACCAACGCTCTTTTCATTATTATCTCTTGATAATAGCCAATAATATCACACGTATTTATAGGTATAGGTAATTCAATTATTGAATAGAAGGAAAAGCCAGATTTATTTAGAATACTATTTCACTACATTTCTCCTTATTCCAAAGGGATTTACAGTGCATCAAATAAAATGGTCTATATTTTTAAATTTGGAATTTTGAAGCTTGTAAAATATAAATACTGTACACTGTATAACATTTATACAATATTGATGAGTTTGTATTTTTTGTAGTGGCCTTATTTATTTCTTTATTCTTTATTGAACCTTACAAATAAAGGAAAAAAGGTAGACTTAACGCTAAAAGTATTTTCTACTAGTCAACCTTAAGGCAGTGGTAAAACATTGAAGGCGATTACAGAAAATAAGAAAGAAAAAGTATAATAACCAATATACAATATTAAATACTTACATGTCTATGTAACAAATATATTTAAATAGTGTACACAAAATAATACATAATAATACAAATAAAAGCATGTACAATATTATCTACAATACAAATTCGTTTGTGTGATATTACTACCTACTATATTTACTATGTCGAATGTAATCAAATAATTTATTCGTTAACTTTAGAAGCATAAACTTCACTAGTCAAACGATATTTTTATAAAATCTAACGCCGTTTCGAAGTGAGGTTCCTCTGACGCAGAAGAAACAGGTGATAGAAACTCCGTAGGTGTCCTCTATGTAAAACACGCATTCGTATTTAGCAGCATTTAAATCTGAGAAAAGGCTGCTTAGGTAACTTAGTACAGAAAAACTTGTATAGCTTTCTACTTTATCAGACTGTGGTCGTGTGAAATTTACTATTGGACACAGGCCGTTCACGCTGGGCAGGCGGGTTGGTGACCGCAGTGCCCTTCATAACAAGTCTGTGGATCTTGGGTTCCACATATTAGGATTTTGCATCATCGATCGGTCGCCAGAGCCTCGTCATGCGGTCAGCTGTGTGCACCGCTTGAAGGTGAGGTTGACATTAGGAGAAAATAAAACCTAGCATACCACTGCACGACCTCTAAATACTGTGAACGTCTTCTGCGTAGATCCGATCAAAATTAATATTTAAAAGCTGAAGGTAGCCTGAGTTATCGTCCAACGCCTCAGTCCTTTCGTGACCACGGGTGTTGTAAATCACTTGAAACGTTGGGAACATAAAGAAACTAAAATTAAACGCGATAAAATTCGCAAATAATAGTTTCATTTAAAATGTTTTGTGCTCTCGTAAATACAAGAAATCATTATTAGAAGAAAATGTTTATTTATTCTCCCTAACTTCTACCTAATAATATTCTGGTCTATGATGTTGTTCATAACAGATCTCAATTTTGTAAACTATGCAATAACTTGATATTTACCCGAATTTTCGAAACCTCCCTCTTCTTCATACATCGCACGTTCGTATCATCAAATTTAGGACCGAATGTGGATTATTAAAATTTTATTGTATTCTATCCATATCTTGGAACTTATAAAAACTCTTTATTGGTTGTAAAAAAAAGTTTAAACGAATTGACCGTTTTATACCAGAGTGAGTAAATAGCTGAGATTAAAACATTAAAAAGGAAAACGCTGTTAATTTTTAATCAGCAGAACTATCCTGATTAAAGTAGACTTTAAACAATGAAAATATATTTATATTACTGTTTTTTATTATAGCTATACCTACAGAATTATTTTTCATATTTATTTAATACATTACTATAATTATATAATAATTCATTGTAGTAAGTACAAAAAACCCGACGACTAAAATTTTTCCCGTTTACTTTTTTTGATTTGCAAACGCCATATTTAAATATTATATATATATATATATATATATGTATATATATGTATGTATATAGACGACACTAAATATTTTTAATACATCAAATATAAGGCTATATAGTGTGCCACAGAAATAGACATAGGGTGAGTGGGGGTAAGATGAAAAACGGGGTAACACAAAAAGGCATCAATAAAGACAGATTTTGTGTAATTTATTCAATGCAGGCAACATTCATAGGACCGCAATTTTGTTACGTCCCACATCTCAGTCGGCACTTGTCGTTTTGAGGGATCGGATGTATGTTATAAGGGAATATCTACGCTGTGAATTTTACGCGAGCAAGTCGGGTGTTTTAATCTTACCCCGTGTCGTGTATCTTCATTTACGAGGTAGGTACGTGTTTTTTATTTGTATACATACTTATTATTTTTAATTGGTAGTTATGTTGCTATGTGTAAATATCGCTACTTTTTGTATTTTAGGATTTATTGTAACATTCCGTCTTTACCCGCCAATATTTGACGGGGTAAGATAAACATATAAAAGTTTTCATCATGCCCCGTTTTCAAAAGTCATACTAATGGTCTAAGGTTCTCAAAATGTACCTGAAAAAATATTTTCCTTTGTTACAGCCATAATATAAATTTTTTTTCAAATTGTTTTTAGGAGGGGGCTCAAGAAACATGATAAAAATATATTTTTAAGGCACTTGAAAAAAAAATAGTTTTTTTGGGGCGCCCTAAAATATACGTATACTACGTACGTATACTATATATATATGTATATAGTATACGTACGTAGTACCTATCTAGTACCGAATAAATAAAAATTAAATGCATTTTGTCAATTTAGAAACACCACCATGCCACGTAACTACGTCCGAAAATCTCTACGTGCAACCTCCTATACTCATGAAGATGTGGCTAAAGCCGTTGAGAAAGTGAAAAGGAAGGAACTGACATTATACGGCCCGGCTAAATTTTATAAAGTACCCATTGCTACTCTTCACAATCGTTTAAATAAAAAAACCGGTGTTAAAAGTGATACACTTGGTCGCCCTCCTGTACTTGATCATGAAACGGAAACGAGATTAGCAAATGGTCTAAAAGTTTCAGAAAAATGGGGGTTCGGTCTATCTAGAAAAGAAGTCATTTTATTAGTTAGCTTGTTATTAAATAATATTTTTTTAGAAGTTTATGTTTTTAGTTATGGCATTTTTCTAAGATCTTGTTAATTGGTTAGCTGTTTTATTTTGAAATATTTAATTTTTTACGTTTTGTGCTACCTATTTTGTTGACGAAAATGGTAAAAGGTACATCTACGTAATTGTATTTAAAATTATCTTGGCATTAACAATAAAAGATTTTATATGATTGATATCTTTAATTTTCTGTATAATCTTATCCAAGTAAAGTGAAAAGTTTGAGAACCTCTAGTTCAATCTTTCCCCAGCGGGGCAAGATTGAAATATAAAAAACAAATAATTTGAGTTATCTGTGTTATTTGAAGGTATTTTGATATTATAGACAGTTCTGAAGTGTCAGGACAATTAACATTGTAGCCTACTGACCGACAATATCGTCTGATATTAATTTGAACGATTTTAGAAACTACTTCGATCTTTCCCCACCACCCTTTCATCTTTCCGCCTGTTTTTTTCTTTCGATAAAAACATTGTAATTATTTTTTTTTTGTTTTCGAATAAATATAACAGGGATTTATCGATATGACATAAAAATATGCTCTATGTACTTTATTCACTATAGATATAATTTTAGCTTAAGTTAATATGTACTGTTCTACAAGACGTCAAACACAACACTGCTCATCTCATCAAAAAACCGTTCGATCTTCCCCCCCCTCACCCTACATTTTCATTATCCACTTTCTGGGGCACTCTGGTATAAAACGGTCAATTCGTTTAAACTTTTTTTTACAACCAATAAAGAGTTTTTATAAGTTCCAAGATATGGATAGAATACAATAAAATTTTAATAATCCACATTCGGTCCTAAATTTGATGATACGAACGTGCGATGTATGAAGAAGAGGGAGGTTTCGAAAATTCGGGTAAATATCAAGTTATTGCATAGTTTACAAAATTGAGATCTGTTATGAACAACATCATAGACCAGAATATTATTAGGTAGAAGTTAGGGAGAATAAATAAACATTTTCTTCTAATAATGATTTCTTGTATTTACGAGAGCACAAAACATTTTAAATGAAACTATTATTTGCGAATTTTATCGCGTTTAATTTTAGTTTCTTTATGTTCCCAACGTTTCAAGTGATTTACAACACCCGTGGTCACGAAAGGACTGAGGCGTTGGACGATAACTCAGGCTACCTTCAGCTTTTAAATATTAATTTTGATCGGATCTACGCAGAAGACGTTCACAGTATTTAGAGGTCGTGCAGTGGTATGCTAGGTTTTATTTTCTCCTAATGTCAACCTCACCTTCAAGCGGTGCACACAGCTGACCGCATGACGAGGCTCTGGCGACCGATCGATGATGCAAAATCCTAATATGTGGAACCCAAGATCCACAGACTTGTTATGAAGGGCACTGCGGTCACCAACCCGCCTGCCCAGCGTGAACGGCCTGTGTCCAATAGTAAATTTCACACGACCACAGTCTGATAAAGTAGAAAGCTATACAAGTTTTTCTGTACTAAGTTACCTAAGCAGCCTTTTCTCAGATTTAAATGCTGCTAAATACGAATGCGTGTTTTACATAGAGGACACCTACGGAGTTTCTATCACCTGTTTCTTCTGCGTCAGAGGAACCTCACTTCGAAACGGCGTTAGATTTTATAAAAATATCGTTTGACTAGTGAAGTTTATGCTTCTAAAGTTAACGAATAAATTATTTGATTACATTCGACATAGTAAATATAGTAGGTAGTAATATCACACAAACGAATTTGTATTGTAGATAATATTGTACATGCTTTTATTTGTATTATTATGTATTATTTTGTGTACACTATTTAAATATATTTGTTACATAGACATGTAAGTATTTAATATTGTATATTGGTTATTATACTTTTCTTTCTTATTTTCTGTAATCGCCTTCAATGTTTTACCACTGCCTTAAGGTTGACTAGTAGAAAATACTTTTAGCGTTAAGTCTACCTTTTTTCCTTTATTTGTAAGGTTCAATAAAGAATAAAGAAATAAATAAGGCCACTACAAAAAATACAAACTCATCAATATTGTATAAATGTTATACAGTGTACAGTATTTATATTTTACAAGCTTCAAAATTCCAAATTTAAAAATATAGACCATTTTATTTGATGCACTGTAAATCCCTTTGGAATAAGGAGAAATGTAGTGAAATAGTATTCTAAATAAATCTGGCTTTTCCTTCTATTCAATAATTGAATTACCTATACCTATAAATACGTGTGATATTATTGGCTATTATCAAGAGATAATAATGAAAAGAGCGTTGGTACTAGCTTTTGACAAAAGTGATCATGAGGATATCGTTCGTCGTCGCGAAAGAGAAGACCATATCGACATTTTCTTTTCTTTTTATTTGATTGGTATAAGAAACGAGCTGACAGTACATCTATAAGCGGCTACTGCAACTCATGTAAACCTGCATACAAATTGCTGGTGTGGTAACGGTCATAAATGTGTTGTCACCTCGGAGTTCTAAGATAAAATGCCTCACAGCCCGTAATTATATTGGCTCTCTATACCTTTCAAACGGGAACATACTCATAACAATTGTTACACTGCTGATGAGCAGCAAAAATGTGTAAGAGTATGGTACATACCCAGACGACTCCCAGGAATGAGCAGAACGAAACCAACAGTTCTGAATCTGAAATTATACACTTGAATTCAGAAGTAAAAAGTTTTATAGCCAAGTTTGGCTTATATATGGATATAATAATTAATTTGGTTACCAAAGCGAACCGGGAATTCGGCACACAGTATTTATTCGGTTAAAGAGTTTATAACTAAAGTAATGTTACATACATTTTTTGCACGATTTACCTTTTACGAGAAATGTAAACGACGTAAATGTGCGAACGAGAAAAGTGATTACGTGAACGGGCGATATACGATATACATTTCTCAACTTAAATTGCCACATTCTCGTAACACAATGAATAGTCATTGAGTTTCTGATTGGGTAAGGCGATCGCAGTAACATTCGCCTCTCATCCTGGACACTAGCATTTAGTATTCTTATTTATTCTGTAATAGTATTGTTTTGCTCCTGTTACCGATCTAGACATTTTAAGTTAAGTTTGCTTCGAATTGTCAACTCTTTTAATGTTTTCCTTTTGGGCATCTGTTAACATCCGTGGAACCCATTTATTGAACCGTTTCATACTATAACTTCAAAATCTACATGTTGATCTTAACAATTTCTCAATTTTTTTAGTTTGACGATTTTTAATAGTGAAGATTGTTACCCGTCTGGAGCGAGTCTTATCTTTAAAGCTCATTCTGTTACGCTTAATTTCCAAGCACTAGTATGCCATTGTAGAATAAGATTGAACTTTATGTCCCATAACTAGACTGCCGTTCAAAAATACGTTTCGAAGGAAAAATCCAGACCGGAATATTGTATAAAGTCACGAATTTTATTTTTCTTAATTTTCATGAATTTTCAATTCAAACATGGATAAAATTTAGATAGATAATTTGAATGTTTTGGCTTGGCTCCTAATGACTTTGAGCCAAGAATGATAAAAATTTTATTTCTATATAGATATATATATATATATATATATATATATATATATATTATGGGAATGGTGGGAATCGGGCATGCGGTTTAGCTGTGTATTTTTTTTTCATAGAATAAGGAGACAATAAGACATGGGGCTCACATGATGGTAAGTAATCACCGTCGCCCACGAACATCTGCAACACTAAAGGAGCTATAGATGCGCTGCCAGCCTTTAAGGATATTTGGGGCGGGGTAGAAGAGGAGGGAAGAAGGGGAGAGGAGGCAACTGGGCCTCCGGTTATCTCACTTACCGAACGAAACGTAGAAGCACAAGACGCTTCTTTCTTCACGCCGATATTCTGCAAGGCCATAGTACTACCCCGGTCGAGCCGGCCCTTTCGAGTAGCAGCAAAAGCCGCCACCTGGCTCTACCACATATGAAAAATCCCTTTCTCGAAATGTCAACCTCATCCGGAAGTGCACCGTGCTAGTTAAAAACCTAGCCACTAACGACCCAATGATGGCGGAATATTCATCAGAAGTTATAGGGATTTCATACAGCTTTCCACTTTAGTAAAGATTTTTCGTAAAAGCCTTTTTTAGCGTTAGGTTTTATAGTTTCTCAAATTTCGTGATTATGCAGTAATACGCATATATATTCTCTATCTTATGATAGACGAAAATTTTCTAGAAATGCCAATGACTTTACTCAATCGACGCTTAATTTTATGAAATGATTCTATTCTTTTTAAATACGCATTTAGATTACGCTTAGTAACTATTTATTAATTACGCGTGTAATTAGTTTTGTTATAAATGTGACTATTTCCTTGGACGTCAAATAGAATTAAATGAGATTTAAAGCTTCACGTTTCACTTAAAATTTTAAACTGAAACAACTTTTATCATCAAAATGTGTCGTGAATTCCCTCCCTCTGGAAATAAAGCGAAAGACGGCGAAATAACGTGAAACAGAAATCGAGACTAATCCCCTTCTATTCATCCTCTCTTTATTTTATTTCTCATCATTTTTCTGACTTCAGTTATCATAAATCAAGTGAACTTAATTATTTTATTTTTGTATTTAATTTAAACTGAAGTTTCACATTCTGAACATTCTGAAGAATGTTTTAAACTTACTGATTGTTTATTTCATATTTATTATAATTTTCTCTAGGTATCAAGATTAAAAAAAAATTACGCTGCTCTCCGTTTTTTTATTAGATTCGGATGTCAAATGAGCTAACAGTCGACCGCATGGTAAGTGGCTATTGCAGACCATAAGCACTTGCAGACCACTTCAATCGAAGAATTTTACAAATGCCCTCACCACTGAAGATAAGAATGGAATCCCTTACAGCCCGTAATTATACTGTCTTTCTATACTTTTCGAACCGGATCACAACAGTAGTTGCAATGCTGATTGGTGGCAGAAACGGGTAAGAGGGTGGTAAGGAGTCGATGTCATAAGTCTGTGTTTTAGGCGGGGAAATTTTTAAATTGTTTGGTACTACCAGTGCGTGTTGCCAGTAATGACTTATGGAACCGAGACGTGGTTAACTGCAGGCCGTATGAGAAAGCTCCAAGTTGTTCAGCTAGCTACGGAAAGGGCTATGTCGGTGTTTCTCTGCGTGATAGAATCTCCAACTAACTGCATCTGCAGCAGATCTAGCATTACTGACATTATCGTAATGATCAGCAAGGTGAAGTCGCAATGGGCCGGTCACATAGCTCGCAGAACTGACAACCCCTGGGGCAGAAATGTTGTTCAGTGGTAACGTGGTACTGGCAAACTTTCCATTTTCCCCTCTCCAAATATCTACAAAGTTGTCAACCCACTTGAAGCTTCTCTGGTGAAGCAGACGTACGTGGCCGTCGGTAATCACTAACCATCAGGTGACCCGTTTGCTCGTTTCACCTATTTCCCCAGGAGAATGGAATGACGACCTGCACAGTGTTGCGAGAAGTCGATAGATGCATGTGGCATAGGACGGTGCTTTTGGTTATCTTGAGGGAGAGTCCTATGTTCAGCGGTGGACTTGTGATAGGCTTAATTAATCGTTGATGGACTTTTTATTCGTTTCATTCTAACTCGATTGGACTATAAAATGATTTTCTTGAAACACAATTTCACATTCTTTTTAAATGTGAAGTAGAAATTAACTACGTGAAAGACGTATGAATATATATAAAATTCACGCTCAAAGCCCCGTCGTAATTCAACGCCGTAACGAGCGCAATTCAAATACAGAAATAAAGCTATTTATGTTAGCTTTCTTCAACACTAATAAAGGTTAATCCTTCCATAGACTCAAGGGTGAATATTTATACGCAGCCATCGACTCGAACAATTTTGTATATCATGTACATAAGTCGAAAAGTTTGTACATAGTATAAGTCTTGTAGTTAATAGAGCCAAAATGCGGCATTTGCTACTGCTCAAATAGGCCGGCTCGACCGGGGTAGTACCACGATCCTGAAGAATACTGGGGTGAAATAGATGCATCTTGTGCTTCTGAGTTTCGTTCGGTAAGTAACCGGAGGCCCTTTCCTCCTTCCTCTATTCCGCCTCCCGATCCTCCCTCCCATCCTAATATTTACTTAAATACCGGCAACGCACCTGCAGTTCCTCTGGTGTTGCAGATGTTCGTGAGCGACGGTAATCACTTACCATTAGGTGAACCGTTTGGTCGTTTGCTCCCTATCCATGCTAGCGACAGAATAACAGCTCTATAGTTGTGGTAATATTACTATAGCATTATGCTGACTCGGATGACGTTTTGTTGTTACAACTCACTAAATCCAATTTTTTTATGTTAATTAAGTTTCATTAATTTTACTTGAGTTGTGGCAATGAACAAACCTTTCTTTCTTTTTTTTTTCTATTCCATAAAAAAGATGAGCCTTACTAATCCATGACTAAACAGTAATTGTAGTTGTAGTCGTACCTTGAAAGTAAAGTAAAGTAAAGCAAAGTTGTTGCCTACTACAACACCAGAGGTGCTGCAGGTGTGTTGCCAGCCTCTAAAGGTATTTGAGAGATGGGAGGGAGGATGAGAAGGGGGATGGGGACTGGTACTGGGACTCCGGTTAACTCACTCACCTAATGAAACGCAGAAGCTCAAGATGCCTCTACTTCATGCCGGTATTCTGCGAGGCCGTGGTACCAAAGAGGTCGGACCGGCCCATTCGAGTAGCGGCAAAACCTACCGCTTGGCTCTATCACGTAAAAAACAGATTGACAATCGCAGAAACAGACAGTTAGTACTTGACTTTGCTTCCTGTCACCGATCTTGATATTATAGTTCTGGCATATTTAGGATTCCGCCATACATCTTTTGCCTTGGATTTTTCTAAGCCCGATTTTACCCACTAACCAATAGTTTTTCCAAGCATAATGACGTAAGAATATTATGATATCATGAGCCATTTGCGACCTTTCTTTGAGTATATTTCAATATAGCTACGCGGTGAGGACAAAAATAGTAAATCTTGTTTGTTGGTAAAAAGGGAGTTGTTAGTTAGTACACAGATCGTGTAAATTTATTTTGCTTTGAGCGGAAAGCAGATGTTGATATCAAACATGCACAACAAAGACGGAAAAGCGAACAAATACTCAAAGTACTCGCTCAAGAGAATAATGCAATTAAATAGTGCTATGTACATTTTAGAAGCTATTTTAATGTATTGTATTATAAAATCATTACCAAAGAGACGAAATTATTATTCTATATTTTAATGGGGCTTATAAAAATGTTCATCAAAATCCCACGTACGATATTACATCGATGATGGGAAATTGATGATGATATCTTCCTAGACGATTATCACCTCACAACTTGGAAATAATATTTGGAATTATCAACAAAGCAGGATATTTTACAGGGCCGTAAGTGTATGCGCAAAGTGACGAGGAAAGGTGTGTTCGAGCGGTCGATGCCCGCATTCCCAACCACCCTCGCCCGAGATATGGTTGCCATATATGTGTCATGAACCAGCCGCCGCTGCAAGCTGAGTGGGCTAGTGCTTTAGAGTACTCGCTTACTTGATCACCATGGCCTCCGGGAGTCAGACTCTGGGGAGTCTATTGTCGACGTAGAATAGGAGGCCATGTAAGAAGGCGTGTCTGTGTTCCAGAGGCCTTGCTAAGAGTGAGAGTAGTCCTTTCCCTTGGCGACTCCACCTCGAGGTGGCCGTGGGTTATTCCACCTCGAGGTGGAATAATAAAAAAAAAACGATTAGACTTTCGTCTTTGAATTGTATCAGTTCAGATTATTGGTCGAACGACAATAGTTACGTCGTACTACGACACCTAATTAAGACACAGAAATAGGCGCTTTTTTTTTTGTTTTTGTTGACAGACCGTTTGGATAGATCATTTACCTCACGTAGTTTACACACTTATACTCAGTGGGCGTGGGATACTTTATCTTGAGCATTAGTATTCCTAAGGTATAGCACACAACACAACATATATGCACATTCTAAGATAAAATTATACACTAAAAAGCGTAATATACTAACGCGGGACTCGCAAACGCACGCAAGCATGACGCAAGTGGCAGCCATCGCCTTCTTCGACTATTAAAGGGAAGTGGATGACCCGCCACACACCTTCGCTGATGAAAAATATTTGTTTTCGGTTCCGGGCGTCATATGTTGTATCCTACGTTTCTGACCCTTTCGCCGAACTTATCAGATATGCATTACATCGCATATCGGAAGGTAAAGACGAGTACCTCTTAGTTTTCGAGAAAACCTGCGTCACTATAATTCACTGCGCTGTTGGTAACATAGGCAGTTGCATACAACAGTTGTCGCCGTTGTCAAAATGCCCCAGAAGGACATCGTCATTCTCGATTATCTTTCCAAAACTTTTTCCTATCGTAGTTTTAGACTTTCCATTGGATACAATGTTAATAATATGCATAATTTCCATGATCTTGATAGACCTCATTCCTATATCACTTTAAATTAAAGCTAAAGATAATTTTTATTGTGTGATTTTATTTATTAAACTTTCATATGTTTAAACCATACAAAACAGAATTTTAAGCTTAATAGAGAAGTGACCGAGTGAAGTAAGTAAGTATTTAATGTAAACAACAAAAACGAAACACAGGAGATGCCGATAAAATAAGCAATTTTTCCCTCAAAATCCTTTGATCTTTCCTGTTGAATAATTCCGTTCCTTAAATCCCGTGAGAGCTTTGATAAATTAGAAGCCTTGTTTTGCATTTTGTTGTTATGGTAAGCTAGTAGACTAGTTTCCACGAAAGAAAAGAAGGCGTCTTCGATTTTATTTACTATAACTTAACCTCTTTTTATTTGAAAGGAAAATGCATTAATTTCAATTACTAAAAGTCGAGCATTATGAACAATACAATTATCTAAAGAACTTGTCTAGAGTAAAATGTAATATTGCTCTATCGAAAAGGCAAAACAGTTACCTGCGGCAAATATGAACAACAGTGTTTTGAGAAACTTTACCACATTAACACGTCCGTATGAAAATGACCACCTTTTTCATCGTTAGTGATTTACCTTTCTGCCGCAAGAGTAACACAGGAGAATAGGCCCGTAAGAGACATATGGCAGATTAACCGTCTTAAATATGCCAGACCTAAATTATTCAGACCGGTGAAAAGAAAATATAACGAAATTATTGTTTGCAATGTATTAACTGAAAAATGATTACAGCCTTGTATTATGTTAACTAGCTAATAATGATGTAATCTGACATGCGTACTAATTTCGATCTCGATTGAACTTTTTTTTAAATGATTCCAGAAGTGATAGGTTGTGTTTGATATAAAATTTTATTTGTTCTTCAATCACACTAGGACTGAACGGATATAAACAAAATTTGGCAAACATGCAGACTATGGTAAAATTTCTTTTGGGACAAATATATGACCATACGGGTGAAGCCGCAGGCAGCTGCAGGCAGCCACTTGTATTTCATAAATATGATAATTATTGCGTAGGTTATGCCATGAGATGGGATATACATATAATACTTTTTATATCAATGAGTTATCTCTAGGGATAAAATTTGTCACCACGCGCTGTGTCCATTCAATTACATCGAGACAGAATTCCAAGTTCCACCATTACCACCTAGATGGTTGGAATTCCACCACAGTACGTTTTTCTCGAAGTTTTCTGCTTGAGCTTGAGATGCACAGAAGTGCGAAACCTTGTGGAATCAACTGTCGCCAGCGGTAATTCCTAACAGTTACGACTTAGGGACCTTCAAGAAAAGACCATATTCCTTCCTTAAAGGCCGACAGCGCATCTGTAGCTCCTGTCCTCTGGTGTTGCGGATGTTCGTGGTCGTCGGTGATCACTTACCATCAGGTGAGCCGCAAGCTGGTTTGCCCCCTTCTTCTACAAAAAAATAAAAAATATAGTACCCATTTCTGTCGCCAATCAGCAGTGGCAAACTGCTGTTGTGTTGCAGTGTGAAGGGTACATATTGAGATGGCATAATTACAGGCTGTGAGGTATTCCATCTTACTCAAGGGTGACAAGGCATCTTTCACTTGTACCGTAATTTTTGACGGCCTAAAAGCCTAGTTAGTAGTGACCTTTCGCTTTAAAGAGGAGGGTTGAGTTTGAATCCCGCTAGGAGCAAACACATGTATGATGAACATGAATACTCTAAAGAGAGTCATGGATGTATAATCTATACATGATAATTTATCCATGTAGGTATATGTACATTTATCTTATCACCATCCAGTTACCTAGACAGGGAATCTTCGTTTGGGACTAGATGACGTGTGTGGTTGTTAAATTAATTGGTTGTTAATAGTTATTTATTACCTTAGAGATAGATTTACTTAAAAATATATTAATGTCCTACTGCCCACACAGCAAAACTAATGTATATTAATTTTAGTTTCAATGACCCAAAATTAGAAGTTGTAATCCAAATTACATTACTCGGTTAAATATATATAATAAATACACACAATGTAATAGATAGATACACATAAACTGGAAAGCACACATTAATAAAATAAGAAATAAAATCTCACAGTTTATTTTACTTAAAAATAGAAGATATGCGTACAAAATACTCATTGAAACAGCATAATAGACTAAACTTACACTCATCGAGTCTTTTTGTCATATCTTTTTAAATATGCCATCAGTTACCCGAATCATCTAAAGCAGAAACCAGAGAAAATTGTCATCACGAAGTACACGAGTATTTAAACGATAGATTATAACATCTAAAAGTTGTGTATAATAATATATAAGTAAATAGATGTAACCATTAATATGTTATTTACTAATTTTGTTAACAGCATTACGGTGCCCAACATAAATAATAATACTACATGAAGTTTTAGTTTACCATCAGTACTACATTATGGAAAAGCAAACAATGTATTGAGTAATCATTTTTGATAGAAGTAGTTTGCAGGTGCAATTTTTAAAGATAAGTTATCCTTACGTTAAAATGTCGACTCAAAGTGAGTAGGTTAGCAAAATTCTTCGCAAAATGTATAAGTCCTTTCTAGGACCGTAATAATCCGGTGTAACTACCGACAGGAATGTCGTAGGGTCGAGGAGGAACATAAACTGAATATAGGATCGAGCCATGTGTCGTTTGTTCTTCCTAAGTGTCCTTACGTTTCTCATGAACGTAGTAAAGGTTAAAAGCTTGAGACGTGCAAAGGTGAATTTTAGTAAATATTTTCAAAACCATTTAAGAACAATATAAAGTATAAAGTCTCATAAAAAATATAACATTTATTGTAAATCAGGAATTAGTTTATTCTTGCTTTATATTTCATTAACTTTAATATTTATAGGCCAAAGTGAACAGACATCTAGGCAAGCGTGTACCATCCTAGGCCTCATCTTCGCCTTCCATCGGGCAAGATTGAGGTCAAACGCAAGCCTATTTTTCCTAAAAAAAAAATATATTTGGCGGCATAATTTGAGCATAAATTAAATTAATGGTTTTAGGAATACCTCCTAAAATTATACTTTATGTTTTTGTACTTTATGTTATAACGACGATAATTTGGCTCCTTCCCTGTAGGTTTTTATATAAGGTTCAGGAACAATTCAGCTTCATTATTTGCGAATTTCAATTTGGTGTGTGTTGGTTTTGTAAACAAAGGCTACCTTTATTATTTCGAACGTATCATTCATTTCAAAGTATCTAAAATATAAAATACAATACAAATTCATCTATAGGGAGTTTTTTTAATCAAAAAAATCAATATTTCTTATCGAAATACAGCAGCGGTAAGCGAACACTTCACTTGATTTCTAGATCGAGGTATTCCAACTACATTGGATGCTGAGAGGGATAAATTCACAGACAGTTAGTAAGAACGTCACAATATACTTTAATAGCAAACACTATAATATCTTCTTTCTCTCATGAGAGACCGACATTTTCTTGTATTTCATTCTGCAATATAATATGCAGAATTATAAACAACCACTACTAAATATAGGCATCTCCCATATGAAGGATTCGCCATAATCGCCACGCTTGTTCGCGTGTGTTGATTGGTGATCTCAGCACCAGGAACCCCAGATGCTGTAGCCTATCAAAGGTTTGCGTATTTTCGGTTTAATCTTGTTAGAAGAAAAGTTAGAAGATTGTCCAGTAATGACTGGCCAATCTTTTTCGTAATTCGTAAAAATTATTCCTTATAATCTATGTTAAATCGTATTCATAAAACTAAATTATTATTGTACAAAGCAAATATATGCAAAAAAAACAGAGTGTTATTTTTTGCAAAAGTAATTTTGTTTTTTTTATTTTCTGGGGTACAATTTCAGACAGAATGGGACGGTAAGTATTCGTTGATGGATTTCGTTCCCACGCCTGCTTGCTAAACTATTAGTTCTGGGTTCGAATCAAAATCAAAATCTTTATTCTTCGAGAGAAACACAATATGGCAAAAATGTTTTTAGAAAACGCTTGGGAGCGATCAACTCATTCCAGGGGGTTATTATCAGTTATGAACTCTTTTATATTTATATGATAATAAACCTTTAGATAATGTTTTTGTTTAGTAGATATTTTTAACTTAAAAAAATGTATCAAAGGATAGTTATTTTCCGTGTCTGGTTATATGGTGTTGAGTCCCGTTGGAACTGCCTATAGTATTCGGAAGTTCCCCCTGAACGCGTTCCCGCCTTACTCTGACGCCTGGCTTAGTAGCCGCGGACTGGTCACCCGCGGTGAATGAAGACGGACCTACATGTTGGGTTTGACTTACGAGCGAGGTGCTCACTGCAAGTGGGGTTGGGCGAGCGCACTTCGGATTCGAGTCGGTGGCCTTGGGGGGTAGGTTTCGAGTCGTTGATTTGCACAACTCTCACATCCCTACGCAGCCGAAGTGGATTCGCGTGGAAGAGTAGTTTTAGTATTGCGATATGCAATTTTCTTTCTCCTTCATCGCTGATGTGGCGCCACACCATTGTGCATATATCCATGGCGGAGGGGAATGTCGTGTGTGTGCTTTAAGTATTTCCCAACGTATGAGAAGGCTAGAATTTGAATAATTCTAGACATTTTCATGCAAGGCATAGAATATTCATAATTGTAAATTACGACCGTATATGTTCTGGAATGTTCATGCAAATAAACCAATTCCATTTCATTTCTTTTCAGGAACGAAAAAGCCTGTATAACGATATAAAAGTAATATACAGTTAGTTTCTAGTACATTTGTTGCATAACGATCACTTTCTGTTCTGATAGCATGCTCCAGAGTTTAGTAAATTGTGTTTAGATGTATATTTGCCCATTTCAAGTAAATTTTATCGTATGTTCAACGATCTCTTAATGTCTAACAATATTATCCGATATTTATATGGAAATCGTTGATTTTCAGGAGATAGTTTAAGAATATGGGAGAGTACTTTTATTTTGAATTTATATTATAATATATATTATAATTAAATACATACCTTCTTTTTAGACTGTCTACGAAATAAACACTTGAATGTTGAAATCCGGCGCCAAAAAAGGAAACAATTAGTTTGATACGCAACTTTTTTATTTTGACATAAGACAGTCTTAATCACTTCTAATTTAATTACAGACGGATCTATTGAACGACAAATATATACAAAACAAAGTTGTAAAGAAGCAATCAACTTCAATACCCATTTGTCTACTCTTTGAGTTGACTATTTTCTTCAAATACAAATGAGACTGACAATAAATCACAATAAAAAAATATGTTACAAAATTGGTTAACAATCAGCGAAGATATGGCATAACATACACACAAAAAAACGTACAGATTAATTGATAACCTCATTATTTTTGAAGTCGGTTGATAAAAGAAGAAATCCCTATCTCACAACTAGCTGTTTTTTGGGCCCATACATTAAAGACTAGGTTAAAATACACACAACACTATATACATTTGTCCGTTACCCAATGTTAAATACAAGACAGTTTTCACTAAATGGCTACAAGTCCTTTCTTATCAAAAACCTGTAAACCTACTAATAACTCAATCCTAAATTCTTCTTTGTTAGCCTATTATTTAGTCTATGCTACCTCCTCTACTATCCATATTATACTAACGTGTTTTACACAAAACTACACATTGGCAATATACAAACACACTATTATACATTGTTATCTTAATATTCATCATATTTACACCTAACATATGTCGGTAATAATTGTTTTAATCATTGTTATTGATTTGTTTTCAATATTACTTGCTGTAGTAAATGTATAACTACGTTCAATTATCCTTAAACTCGTTATATGTTCAGCTTTGTTTGAGCCGTGAAGCGGGCGGCCTGGTGACCTGTAATACAGGCTTACTTACACCTTTGGTGTCATTCTCTCACAAAATAGGATTATTCTCCTAATATAGCTAAGACTGATAAGAATAATGATTTTGTGAAGATTCCATTTAAAAGTTATTAGTATTATTACATCGATTGTCAAAAGTAAGAGCCGTTACTTTCAGTTTCATCATATTCTTCAGCCTTTTAATGTCCCACTGCTGGTTATAATTCTTTCCTAATGGCGAAGTATGCCATATTTGCTGCTGCCGATCATCGATATGGCATTTTGTGAGATGGTTCATCCATCGTGTCTCAAACACCATGAGATTTCCAAAGTTTATCCCTTATTTGACTCCAACAACACACACGGGAAGAAAGGGGGTGATAGATAGACTCACAATCAATTACGTTTTCGAAATTACGTAAAACTTTGATGTGAAAAAAAGGTTAGCATGTTGATCATATTTCAATTCAACCAGTCGGTAACTTGGTAACATATTGAATCTGAAATTGGTCGATATAACAGCAAAGTAGCCTCCCATCCGCCGAGTGACGTTGATTTATCAGAAGGTATTTTCTCAACCGTTTTGCATCACTAACGTATGGTACGTTAGATACAATATATTGTTTGGCTTTATTTTCGGTTACGTGCGAAGTGGCGTGCGAAACAATGGAGTTGAAGGTAACAATTTTTTTAATAAAGATGAATAGAAGTTTACCGCAAAACAATTTTCGAAGGATTTGATAAATTAATAAGTATGGCACAAATTCCGCAAAATACCTTGAGAAGATGAAGAAAATCTATGAAAATGCTGCTTACTAAATCTTAGCGTAAGAAAAATACTTAGTGACATCTTCACAATGTAAGTTTCTTCAATAAACCGGGGCTGTAGAAAGTTAGATAGGCAAAGAGAAGAAAAAAATAAATGTTTTAAAATAATATTTTTCTCAGATCGACAACGTTTTTCATAAGATTTGACCAGTGCGTGCTAAATCGGCACTGAAAGGAAGTACCCATATTATGTTTTCGTTAATTACTCAAATTAATTATATTCCAAACAGTTAACATCTTTCATTTGTATATTTCAATTATGATATCAAGATCAATAATCTGAAGCTTTGAAGTGAATTAAATTAAAAAAATGTACTTCGAAATTTCAAGAACGAAAACTTTAAAGAAAAATATACGAAGAATTTCTTATATTCTGAAATTATATTTTTTATCGGGAAGTCACCTAAGCATCGTTCAGTAGTATTTTTTAATTATTATCAAGATCAAGATCAAGATATCTGAATCTTTAAATAGTATAAAACAAAGTCGCAATCCGCGTTTGTCTGTGTGTTCGATCATAAATAACAACGATTCATAAAATATCTGTTTGAATTAGGGTTCCTTCATTAACCTTTTTTTTTTCTGTGAGGGCAACTTGCACTTGGCCGGTTTTTTATCTATAAATAGTTTAAAAATATGATCTTTGTAATGACAATATAATAGAAAATAGAAACAATGCAAAAACTTGGCTTTTCAATTTTATTTGATGATACTATATACTGTAAACTGTAAAGTCTTAAAAAAGATTGAAATCTGCGTATATTATACCTACTATATTGTGTTACGAATTCTGGATTCGAATCTTGCGTTATTATAGATATATTTGGGTACCGTACAAATTAAAGTTATTTTTCAAACAAAAAGTATAAATATTTTACTTCAAGCATACGTCTTAATTTAAATTCTTATATTAGGTTAGTTTATGTACATTTATTTAGTATATTATACCTTTCTACTCAGCCTCCAAACCTATCTAGACAACCGACCCACCGAGTGCCAACCAAAGGCTATCTGGACCAGAAGGAGGTGCCATCGTAAGCACCAGCCCGCGGTTTATAAGATTTACCACGCGCTTGGCGGTGAAGAAAATCGTCGTGAGAAAATCTGCATATCTGACAAATAATACAATAAAATATTATTTCGAGTATATGCAAAGTCCACCAATCCGCACTGGAGTAGCCTGGTGGACCTCCAACCCCCTCAAATATTTGAGAGGAGGCTTTTCCCAGCTTTGGGCTTATACAGGCTGCTACTTTACTTTATTTACATTAAGATAGCTGAGGTATTCGAACCCCGTTAAGTAATGTAGCTAACGGAATATAAAAATACAAGTATTGAATGTAAAACTAATTTTGAACTCGAAATTAGGGATTCTTGATGTAACTTTAAATTAAATTAGTCTTAAAACCAAAACTTTGTTGTAAAGATCAACCGAGAAGCAAAGTGAGTAAAACATACTAACCCATTGAAAAGTTAAATTATTTAAAGGCATTCTTGATTTAACCTTAATTAATAATAAAAAGTGTCAGCTTAATTACATTTTTAACAAAATTTTCAAACATGTCTGTCGCTTGTAAATTTCTGATGTTGAAAGTTTAGTTATTACATAATATCTAATTTTTAAATAAAAATATTGTATATAGTAACATAAAAATTCAATATAATTTTTACTTGCGATAAAGTCGCTTGGTGAAACTATATTATCATAGAAGTTTTTAATATTTAAATATGAGTTTATAATTCAATCAATGTTTAACAAATCTATATAATAATGTAATAAAAAAAACTGACATTTGTTTAGTGAAATGTATGTTTCTTATTTTGACGAATAAATGATTTGATTTGATCGAAAATCATAACAACATAATGAATGATGGTAATTATGTCCTCGAACCGATTTCTACCACGATGATATTCAGCATAGGCAGCATTTGCATATTGTAGGGCTACTCCTGTACCATCAAATACATATATAGGTACGATTCCGTATCAGATTTAAGGGTTATGCTATAATTGGGTCTTATCCGCTATACTTGTATTTGAGCTATAGATCCTGGGTTAAAATTTCAAGACAATGTTTGTAAAACATATAATATATTGGTTGCCTGGAAGAGATCGCTATGCAGCGATAAGGCGGCCAATTTATACCTCCCAATTTACTTCCCTTTTTAATGTTTTCTGTACTTTTTTTGTTTTATGGTGTACAATAAATTATATTCACTCAATCATTCGATCATATTGGTTTTCCTCAATAAAATCATATCGCGTTATTTTTTTACATAAATTCGTTTATCCAAGACATGGTTACCAATAAATGTAACCATATCTTGGATATCAAAATAACAGGGAATCATTTAATCAAGTAAAGACCTCACACGGAGTTATTGTGAAATATTTTCCTTCAGTCCTCAGTCAAAGCAAACGGGCAAGCGGCTCACCTAGTACTACGTAAGTAGCATTAAGTACCAAAGCGATATACCATAAAACACGATAAATACGACACTGAGAGATGTTACTATTCATAAATAACTAAAGAGTTACTTTACCTGACTTTACATCTCATATTATTAAAAAAAATCATAAATCACACACGTGACTAATTTGGTCCTATCCAATTAATTAGATAAAAGTGTTACTTCTGAAATTTTCATTATAATTCAAATTATATTCTTAGCGCTCAATTAATAGAGACTAACCGAAATGCTGTGCAGTAAACGAGTTAGCAACTAAACTAGTCGGTAACGAGTTGTCTCCAATTTGTTGTGAATTAAGCTTTACCCAAAATAACGGAAATATAAATGTTATGGTATCGCAGGCTGCAATTCTCACTTAGTACTTAAAAGTCATTCATGATTATATACTTGAGTTTCATCATTATCATTACAACCTATCATGAGTACATTGATGATTCCCAGTATTGTGATTACGGCAAATTGTTCAATTATGAAAGGTTCATGTCAAGCAGAGGAGTTGAGATCTGCTAAAGAAGATATACAAATGTGTGGACACAACCTTATTGTAGAAGATCTCTCTGGATTATAAACACCATCAACGTATAGACGTTGGTGTTCGTTCGTGAACTTAGTTCGAGGCTATCCTCGATGTGGGTTTGAGCGTGTTCGTTATCTCCTTAGGGGATATAAGAAAAGCCTCTTACCAGTAATTGGATCCTTAATTAAAATGTTAAAGTTTACCGTATTAATTAAAACGTGACTAGGGAAAGCTTGCAATTATAAAAATTCTTATATAATTAATATTTTTAATATTTATGAGATATCTGCAACGACGATATCTGCAGTAGAACAAGGATAACCAACATAGCCGTAAGGATCAGTAAGCTGAAGTGGCAATGTGCCGGCCAGAAAGCATATAATATCTGTCTTGGAATAGGAGAATGTGGGTTTTAATAAAATCTCTGCAAAAATAGTATTATACCAAAAAATATACGAGAGTTCGGACTTGATGTTGTTTTGATTTAATAATTCCCAAAGGAAACAGAAATTGACTTCAGAATTTTTTCAACTATTTCTCTTGGAGTTGAATTTTATGTAATAAAATCATCTCAAGTTTCATCTCAATTCATCAAAATGTACGTACGCCTTGAATTGAGATGGAAAATTTTGACACGAATAATTAACTAATTTTTATGAGACATCATTTAAATAATATTTAAATAGAAATTAATTTAAAATTTAATAATGTGTATACTTTCTAAGGCTTTTGCGAATCCTCAAATATAAAGCACAGAATTATGTAATGACGTTGGTCAGAAGCTAAATCTATATTCAGACTTTATTCTGCAGATGTTGCCTTTTATTTTGCGACCTTCACGTCACATTTATTTCATAAATTAATAATTACTTCTACGATTCGTCTTACTACTACGATGGTTACTTTTTCTGCTTATTTTAATAAAAAATTGCTTTATAATTTAGATTAAATTTTTTGCTGTTGCCAGTGATCGCATATTTGTGGTATTCGAGTTTAACTAATTATGAGAGATTTTCGACACTATACAATATTTTGAGTCTCGGCTGTTTACATGTTGAACCATATGCTGGTATGGTATTCATTTAGTAACAAAAGTGTGTTGTGATATCTATCTGTATATTAGTAACTAGGATCCTTAGGTAAGGTTATAAAAAAGAGTATGACAGAGTATGTTAATCTCTCGAAAAAATATTTAATTTCTACTTAAAATAATAATTCTGCATATGATTCAAAACAGTGGGGTCACCATGAGAGTTTTTTTTTCATCTTTTTATTTATCTGCAGAACATTCAGTTTTATATGAAGAATAGACGTTTCCTTATAAATTGGATATATTTCTAAACACGTACCAACGCATGTAAGAAAATGTCTATTTGAGAATGAGAAAATACAGCGTATGGCGACTAAATACGCTATTTCTTCTCGGCAGTATCTTTTGATCTTTCCTGTTGAATAATTCTATTCCTTAAACTCCGTTGGACCATTGATAAATTAGAACCCTTTTCTTGCGTTTCATTGTTATGGAAATCTGAGAGACAAATTTCTAAATGTTAGCCAAATATAAATCAGTCATTTCTTTCACTAAAAATTGATTCGGTCTTTTTCGATCATTATTAAACTTTTACTGTATAAATATAAACATAAGTACCTATATATAAATACAAGAAACGTATCATAAAGTAAGGCCCGAAGTCTTTGCTTTCTTTAGACATTTTTCTACTATATCACACAAGAAAGTTCTTCGTCAAAGGATTTCTCTTGATTTTTTTCAAAATCAAAGAGGCCTATGTATAAGGTTTTAACTATATCATTATCTATATCAAATATATTGCCATGATTTCATGCATAAAGAAATGGAACTATTAAATTAGTCAAGTCTTAAAAAATCTCAAGCGCTATTTAGAATTGTCTAAACATTAGCAAACAGCGTTAAGAACTTTGCACTGGAATACGCATACGAACCAAAAGAATTGATTACCCCTTCACGTGTAATAACAATAGAACTTCTTGTAATTAAACTGGTCCAGAATTTATAAATCCAAATAATTTCGTAAGTATAATATGCATCATTTGCAAGCTGCGCAACTATAGTTGATTTCCAGTTTGAAGACTATACTGAGTCTGTATAATTACAGGCATTTCATTTCAGTCCTCAGGGTTGACCATATCTCTGTGAATTCCTTCGATTGATGTTGTTTGTAGGCTCGGGCTTTAGTAGCCACTTACTATCAGGTAGATTGATGATGGTTTGTTTGTCACCCCAATCAAAAAAATACAGGCTATGAAAATAAAGGAGATTAAATGTGAAGTCACGATAACTGACTGGTTAGGGGATCTGAAGATTTAGCCTCCGAATCAGAAGATTTGAGTTCGATCCCCAATGTGGAAGATTCGTATTAATGACGTTTTCGAAGCTCATGAACGATTCCTATCTTCGGCCTGTAGAATAAGATGCGATATGCTCACCACCTGCTACGTTGACCCAACGAAACTGGTGTAAAAATGAGAACCTCTGACCCTACAACCGTATTAAGCACACGCAAGAGAGACTTTTTTGTATACATATAATATTTTACACGACTCAATCATTATTCGCAATGCAGATATAGATATTATCGCCGAAATGAAGAAAAAAATAACACATACTTAACTACGCGTTTACTCCATTGGGTTAATATCCCTATTATACTCGCAGATGTGTTCCAGTCTTCTAATGGCTTCTTCGTAATCACACAAATGTTATAATAATATAATGATGTCAGCAATTATGAGGACCTTTCAAATCTAGGGATATTTTCTTGTTGATCCAATATTAAAGCGTAGTCCATTATGCTGCTGTATTACGGCGTCGCGAACTAGCAAACCTTCGATTTTAAGAATAATTATCATAGACTTGTCGATGGTACCTTTAACTGCTCCGGGAAACGTGGTATAACAATGTTTTACTTAAAATTAATAATTCGTCTTCTTTGTCACCTTATATATATATGCCTACCCATTAGCCAATGGGAATTGGCCATTCACGTAACGCTTAGCAGGTGGGTTATCCATCGCAGTGTCTGACGCCGCGCAGTTTGGATGCATCACGTCGACGGTGTATTTTCGGTCAGCTTTGATTCATCCGCCATTTGGCTTTTGCTACTGCTCGAATGGGCTGGCTCGACCGGGTTGATACCACGGCCTCAGCAATAAGTAAGAGTGTGGTACGTATCCAGACTACTCCTTGGCAAAAAAGGATCCATTCGCCTAGTAGACATGTGACAGCTTTTAAATTCAATTTATCTGTACCGAATCACTTTTTACTTCCATTGTATTCACAAAACACTTTATGTATGTAACCAGGAATAAACTTGAGCGATATATCGAATCTATCGTATCGTTTGTTAGCGGTACAAAGCGGTTAAGGAAATACCTGCTGATAAATCAACGCCATTCGACGGGTAGAAAGTTATTTTGCTATTCTTACGGCAAATCTCAGATTCAATCTGTTGCTTAGTAGTTCAACGTAAGTATTTTCAACACCTTGTAAGCAACACGTAAAACAGATTATTTACATAGTTTTATTTTATCAAACATAATTATTATTAAATTTTGTTTACTTTACAGTTGTATTCGACATATGCGTGGTCTGTGGAACACTGATATGAAAGTCATGGGTTCAAATCCCAGAAGAAATACATATACATAAATGTGTAAATGTATTTATTACTTATTCTTTATTGTTATTACCTTCAACTAAGGTTAACAATAGGCGGACTTATTTTCCTTTGAGTGTGTCTATACAAATAAATATAGATGTACATATATACATACACATATACGTACATAAATTAACAAGATATAATGAGGGATTCATCGGATGGTATTTGGTTTCAGATAGAAACGTCGAAGCATAGTTTTTAAAGAGTTTTTGTTCGGTTCTTTTTTATATCATTAGGGGGCGTTCCAGAGCAGGATAGTTTGAACGGTAAAATAATGGGTAAAGAAACCAGTACTACAATTAGTAGTAGAATACTAGTTTTCAGACTGTTTGAGGAATGAAGTACTCGGTCATGACTCGAAAAGAAGATGAGAAATAAGACCGTTTAAAATATTATAAAGTAATGATAATACAGATAAGAGAGGCGTTTTTCAAACCGAAAATAAATCTTATGAAGTTATTGAGAAGGCGCTCTAATTTTGTGAAAAGACATTAAGGTACTCAGTAACAGATATCTGCATAGTCATAGTTTATATTATATTCAGTGCAGTGGTGGTAATGTGACCAGAAACCACGATCTCAAGATAAAGCATGTAAATTTTTGCTACGAATAAAGAAATTTGTTTATGGACACATGTTCCAACATCATCATCATTTCAGCCCATCAGAAGTCCACTGCTGAACATAGGCCTCCCCCAAAGATTCCCACGAAGCTCGGTCCTGAGCCACCTGCATCCATCGACTTCCCGCAACACTGCGCAGATAGTCACTCCATCTTGTGGGGGGACGTCCTACACTGCGTTTGCCTGTACGTGGCTGCCACTCGAGTTAATAATAGCACTATTAATAAACCACCGTTCCATAACTTTCGTCAATTACGCGATGACTATGAGAAATAAAACCACATCCGACTCGGGTTTGATCGGAAGATGTTGTGATTTACTTTTTTGATCTCTTTTCTAGTTAAATGCCGATGTAGTATTTCAATAAAATGTTAAATTAGCACCAACTAAAAAACTGACTTTAAATACATTTGGATTAATTTAAAGCAATAAAATTATTGTCAGGTTAAAATTTCAAATGAAGGTTACTTACTTATGCTACGTAACAGTGTAAAATAAATTATCACTTACGGATGCTGTGTAGATAGTTCAAACATTTTTTTTTTCATAATATTAAAACACATAGTTATAAACAAACATAGTTTTTATAAACATTAATTAAACGAGAAAATTTACAAAAGATCTTAATGAAATATTATTTTACAGAATAATTTATTTTACATTTTAAGTTTGAGATTTTATCTGCTTACATTCACAAACGTATGAAGTAAATTACTTTTACCCAGGGTTTAATACACGAAGGATGTAATTAAATCTTTCTCTTGGAGCGAACGCTTCGCAGAACTTGTTTTGTCATCTTTGTTGGAAACTTAGATAAAAATTTCTCAAAACTTTTTTTTAATTATATGTGAATACCAACATAACAAGTATTTTTCATATAAGCATATGAAAAATGCTTAAACAAGCACTCCAGGCGTGGGTTACTATGTTACTATGCATAGATTATAGATTTCCATTTGGCACAACCCACGCTTGGCTGTTACTTGGCTGTGGCACTAGACACCTCGAACTAAAGTGCGTGTCTAGTCTACTAGAAGCTTTTGACAGTCAACTCTTACGACACCCACGGAAAGTGTTTGGGCACTCTCATGTCAAACAAAGGCGGTGGCAGAAGGATGGTAAGCTTTTTAGCCGCTACCACACGGCCGTATGACGGTTACCTGTATAGGGGACATACGTGAATGTTTCTATCGACATTATATGTTTATATTCACGCGTAATACGTGAGGCTTAGTTCTTAGCGTACCTAACTTCTGAGTCATGGCTCCCGGGTTAGAATACCAACTGAAGACAACATTTGTGGAATAAACACATCGTTAGTTTTCGGGTTTGGTAGCGTTGTGATGAATCTCCTTATCGCATAAGCATTGGATACATTGGCTACGGAAATAAAAAACGAGGAAGTACTTCTGTGGTTGTTACTGTTCTAGACTTGTTGCACTTCTTTCCTGCGCACTTGACAACTGCCGATAGTATTTGGAAGATACCCCCGTAGTCGAAATAGTCAGAAAACTGTTACGGGTAAAATGTTTTCTGAACAATCGCTTTTTTCTTGTTTTATTTATTTGTTAACGTAATTCTATAGCATATCCAAATTTTCATTGAAATGGTTAGGGTGGATTTGTTTGTCTCGCCACCTTTGACCACCTATCAAGCCTCCCGCAAAGCTCTAAAACCAGAAACAGATCTGGCACACAGCCATGTA
Organism: Bhutanitis thaidina; assembly: GCA_029286595.1. Classification (NCBI taxonomy): domain Eukaryota; kingdom Metazoa; phylum Arthropoda; class Insecta; order Lepidoptera; family Papilionidae; genus Bhutanitis; species Bhutanitis thaidina. The sequence goes on from JAGSMS010000003.1 coordinate 5,162,302, forward strand.
AGCTTTTACAATCATTGAGAGTTTTACAATACAATATTTGCCATATGGTTAGCTTGTTCAAGTGGCGACTCTGTTACATTATTGTTAATATACGGACTGAAATAAAACGTGCTTATTTATTGTGATAGCGCTAGATAGTATACAATGTATGTAACGATATTGTTTGAATATAGAAGTAAAATGTATTTAACCCGACATCAAAAAAAAGGAGATTTACAAATGGACTATTTTTTTAATGTGTTTCAGGGATTATTCGGGTATTTCTGAACCAAAACCGCTGGCTGCTGCTGTGCTGTGCTCTGATCCCTGTTAATGAAAGGGACTACCGACCTCTAGACGGCAGCTCACGGCAACCCAAGGGCCTCTCTTAAGGATGTACGAGACCACGGCGTGGGAAACTATCGATAAGGGTGGAATGGGTTGAATATACTTTTACACGAGTAAAACCGAGTAACCTAGGACCGCTTATTCGCCGGTGAACGCGTTGAGGGAAGGCAGTACGCGATACGCGGTTTGTATTTGTATTATTTGATTGAATATGTACGGGAGGCGTGGTCTCGAACGTTTTGTTAACAGTTGTATCATCAATTTATAGAGCATGTGATTCGATCCCTAGGGCCGCCACCAAAAAATTTTTGATAGAAATTTTTAAGTGCTGTATTTACTACGTACTCGGGGGTGAAGGAAAACATAGTAAGAAAACCTGCATGTCTGGTGAGAAGTCATAAAAATATTCTTTCAAGTATATGTGAAGCCCACCAACCCGCACTGGAGCAGCTTGGCGGGCCCTTCCCGGCTCCAAAACCCTCTCAGATATTTGAGAAGGAGGCCTTTGCCGTGCCTTGGGCACTTGCAGGCTGCTACTTTCAGGGCGTTTTCAGGAAAGGACTTCCCGCGCGGATGTTTAATAACCCAACGCTGCCTCAAACGGTTAGTTACCTATACGCTTTAGAGATACTGCGCGGAATTCAGTTCAATAAACATATGTTCTACTCTCTGTGTAAAAATACCGGTATAAAAGTGCAGAATTTTAAATGATTCTAAATTATGTGACGATTTCGATTGTCTCAATTATTCTTGTGAATGTCTCGATTGTTATTATTCTTGACAATGTCTCGTAGTCTTGTTATCACTTATTAACAAGTTAGCTAGTTAGCTTTGGTGTTAAAGCGCTATACTCTGAATGTCATTGCGTGATGTAATCCGCATCAAGGATATCCCCGGGAACTAGGGTAACAGATATCGTGTTAACGATGAAGCACTAAACTGGTGTGAACCGGCCATAATCTATACTGAATAACGGTTACAGATGGATTGAGGAGGTAGATTAGAGGCTCAATCTTTGAGTTAAAAATAAAGTCATTTGTAAGTATTTAATTTACTTAGGGTTGGTCAGAGGTCTATACATTTTAGGACTATCAACTCCCTTTTCACCAAAGCTTATTTGGAACAACAAGTTAGGGAATGAGAGCCTGTCGTCATCTTAGTGTCCTGACTAACAATACAGATCCTATATTAGTCGAAACTCCTTTTTTATTGAATACTATAAAAAAAATATTTGTATGAAACTAAAATGTATGTAAATTGTGACAGCATTTCTTATGTAAATTCATATTAATTATTTTAATATCATAATTTAATATCATATTCAATATTGAGTGTTGCAAATAACTGATGTTGGGGGCTGGGCCCGCCTTTTGCGCCCTGGTCCTTCTTAGTATATACGAATCAATTGAACCTGCCACTACCGGAGGTCTGAGCTGTCTTTCGTATTTCGAAAAAATTTACTTTATAATTAACATTATATGTATGCACCTTTGACTTAGAGGTATGTAAGGGAGGAGACAGATCTCAAAATGTATGAGGCAAGACATACGCAAATTTAATACAGCTTTTATTGAAAATGCGATAGAGCGGAACAAAGGCTCCAAAGTCTTCGCCAGAGATCCGTCTATTGGAAAGAGCCAACTGACCAAGTTGAAGACTGAAACCGGCGCAGTTATTGCCGCTGAAGCCGAGATTTTGAGTGAGATCGAGAGATTTTACGGACAGCTGTACACAACGTCGTTGAAACCACACACTGATGTGAGTAACGACCCAAGAGCCAAGCTTATCCGACATTACTCCGATAACATCCCGAACGTCAGTCTGAGCGAGATTAGGATGGCTCTCAAACAGCTTAAAAACGGCAAGGCGCCGGGTGAGGACGGAATTACAGCTGAGCTTCTGAAAGCAGATGGCAAACCGATGCTTGTAGTCCTTCAGAAGCTGTTTAATTCGGTCAATCATGGCGGTTACACCGAAAGCGTGGAGTAGAAGCGTGGTTGTCCTATTCTTGAAGAAAGGGGATAACTGTTTATTGAAGAATTATTGACGGATATCGCTTCTATGCCGTGTCTACATGCTGTTTTGAGAGTCATCTCAAATCGTCTAGTAAACAGACTTGACGACTTCCAGCCTCCCGAACAAGCCGAATTCCGAAAGGGCTATAGTACCACAGACCACATACATACTCTTCGCCAGATTGTACAGAAGACCGAGGAGTACAACTTGCCATTATGTCTGGCGTATGTGGACTATGAGAAAGCATTCGATTCATTCGAAACTTGGGCGGTACTACAGTCTCTCCAGCGGTGCCAGATAGACTCCCGGTATGTAGAAGTGCTGAGGTGTTTGTACAATGAGCCTACACTGTCTACCCGAGTACAGAATCAGAGTACGGAACCAATCCAACTGCAGAAAGGTGTAAGACAGGGGGATGTCATATCCCCGAAACTCTTCACCGATGCATTGGAAGATGTTTTCAAACAGCTGAACTGGAAAGCATACGGTATCAACATCAATGGCGAATACATTACTCACCTTCGATTTGTCGACGACATATTTTTTATGGCAGGATCGCTGGAGGAGCTTGGCACTATGCTCAATGACCTCAATAGTGTTTCCGAACAGGTTGGTCTTAAGATGAACATGGACATGACGAAGATCATGTCTAACGTCCATATCACACCAATACCGGTTGCTGTTGGGAACAATAGTATGTATACCTGGGACAAATTGTCCGATTAGGTAAGTCCAACTTCGACCCAGAAGTCAATCGACGAATCCAACTCGGCTGGGCTGCGTTCGAGAAACTACATCATATCTTCTCGTCGAGTATACCACAAAATCTCAAGAGCTAAGTATACAACCAGTGCGTGTTGCCCGTGATGACATATAGAACTGAGACATGGTCCTTCACTGCAGGACGTGGAATGGGCTGTGCTCGGAGTTTTTCTACGCGATGATGTCTGCAATGATGATATCCGCAGCAGAACTAGAGTAACCGAGATAGTCGCAAGGATCAGCAAGCTGAAGTGACAATGGGCCGACCACATAGCTCGCAGAACCGACAACCGTTGGGGAAAAAAGGTTCTCGAGTGGCAGCCACGTACAGGCAAACGCAGTGTGGGACGACCCCCCACAAGATGGAGTGACGACCTGCGCAGTGTTGCGGGAAGTCGATGGATGCAGATGGGTCAGGACCGAACTTTATGGTAATCTTTGGGGGAGGCCTATATTCCGCAGAAGACTTGTGATAGGCTGAAATGATGAAGGCAGGAGAAATTCCTGCAGAGATGAAATCAACTTCCCACAAAATTCTGCAGGTCTTCACTCCGGCTTGTGGACATCTTACACTACATTTGCCCGTACGAGGGTGCCACTCAAAAATGTTTCCTCCCCAACGGTTGTCAGATAAGCTGTATTGTCTCACATACGCTAGACCCAAATTTTATCTCTGATTTTCAGCCTCTTCTACCTCCCTTTGGTATAAACCTTACTTCATCGACGGACTGTTTAGTGGCTGCTAAAAATTAGGTGTTCAGAGAAAAGGATATGAAATTAATACATTGGCCTATTGCTCTTATTCAATAAAAAGGTAAATTACTTTCTTTTCTTTCTTAATCGGATAGGATCAGCCACGGTCGCAATGTACTAATTGGAAATTTGCAGGAAACTACATGTACATAATGCTTATATGGGGCTCGTTCCTATAGGAATGGAATACCAGAATTAAACAAATTCCTGCCGAATCTTCGACCACATCGACGTGACAAGACTCCGTAAATTGAACGCTAACAAGAGCGATATTGAATTTAAATGAAATCGAAGACGTGCCCTGGCCTCAACGCGTAGGCAAGGAGAACGATCAAAAGAGATTCACTTGTAAAATGGTTAGAGTACTTAATAATATAAAATGTAAAAAAGACTTTCAAGTCACGTCCCTAATATATCAACTTTTTAATATTTATTATATGGACAATGTTATCTTTTTTTATAAATTATATAGTAGTTTAATTTTTTCCTACTACAATTTTTTTAAATTTAGAATGAAGATTTTGAGATCTATAAATATTCACATACAGTCTCATTTCTTGCTTTACAAAACGTTCAATGTACAGAGCTATGAAGTCAACTTATTCCGTGTTGCAGAAAATGTATTATTATCAGCTACGTTAATTTCTACCAATTGTGACCGATGTGAGGCTAGCTAGGCCGGGTTACCTCTTCATGAACCTCAGTGGGAAGAACTAAACATATGCCGGTGCACCTTGATATCGCGATAATTTTTGTATGGATCTAAATTAAAATCTAAATTACTTTGGTATTGCGATATTACTGCTTTGCGGATAAAAACCACGCGAAAGAGGTTTCTTCATATATCCTCCGATTTTTGGGGATTGTACGGTGATGGAGATAGAAAAAGAATTCTATTTTAAACGTAATTCAATTAAAAAAAAATAGTAAGCTTTCACGACCGCCTGGGGTCGTGTCAACTAATGTGCTTGATATTTGGTGTATAGCCTGTAAAATATTAAGTTAAATTTAATGTCGTAACGTCGCATCCATCCTTTACATGTAAGCTCGCCCGACCTTATACAATGCTGCGGCGGTCAGGTTATCGCCCTGCCTTCGAAATAGAGATGTATGAGGCCTAGTACTTTCATAAAAAATATATTAACTTTGGTCACGTCTTCTTAAGCTGGTACAAAGTAAAAGGTAATTTTTTTTTAAATTAAGTTTAAAATTTTACCTTTAGATTTATGAGGAACATAAAAATATTTATGATAAACGTTTCAAAGGTACTAGGCACGCGTATATTTTTTTCATGTTTCGCCTTGACCATTTCTGTCTTCAGTCACTAGATTATTATCAACGGTAGTGTGAAGTGTATTTAGAATGTTGATCTTTGAAATTTGTACAATCGGCCTAAATTCCACGTTTTATCTTCAAATATTTGACATTTAACTTGGTAACCATTTTTAAAGGAAAAAAATTAAAAATTGCCTGCAAAGCAAAAGATTATTTCTTCTGCATCAGTATATTTTAGTCCACTGCTGAACATAGGACTCTCCAAGAAAGCGCTAGCAAAAGCTGGTCTTCAATTCTGGGATGGTTTTCCCATTCTCACCACGCAGTTGGTGAGCGCAGTGCCGTTACCATCGCACTAGCGATGCTGTTCCCCATCACTAGTCTATGGGATTTGATCTTGTTTGGATCTGTGGGTTCGGCAAATTTGGATGGATACTCCGTCATAATACGGTCGCCAAAACTTGGTTGGTTGGCTAGCTGGATGCATTAGTGCAGGAGACTGGTTGGAATTTGGGAAAATAGACGGTAGACTTGTGACAAATAATAGAATAAACGTCAAAAATAGCCATGAATTTCACGACATTTTACAAAAGATTGGCAAACGTAGTGTGATTTCCGCACGAATACCCTTTCGTTATCAACCCCACGTCGTCGACGTGATAGACGCAATCTTATTGCATCTCGTAACAATATTTTACGGCCGGATAAAAAACACATTAACCTTTTTTTTTTTTTTAATTTAGTCTTGATCTTAAAGGTAAATTAGATATATCACCGCGGAACATAATTGTAATTTGAAGAATAAAATTATATTTAATCAAATGGTTTACAAGTAACTATGTGTCAATCTGTTTAGCATACTCAGAATAGAGTCACTGAGGCGTGCCATATAGCAGGCAATTATGGAGTGCACTTAGTTAAATTGCTTGGTCCTGGTGAAGTAGCCGAAGTGATAAGTGTATGTTTGTTACATAGGTATATTGAAGTGTTTTAGCATCGAATAAATAAAGTAGCAGTTGAACGACATACGTCACTTAGGCGCCGTCTCATAATAAATTTAATAATGTTTTAGAAAAAGACTTAATTTATCGACAACCAAATGTAGACATGCTGTGTTGTGTTTAACTTAAATTTGATTAACTGGTTCTATCACATTATTTTAGATAGTAAATAATAAAATAATATTTTATTATTTTAGTATAATACATTACCAGCAGCTTCAAAAGCGTGCTAACGTATGTATGTATATCAACCAAACTTTGTGGTTTTACTCATTAATATCATTGTAACGAAATTATTAAAGTGTGATGCGGGGTAACCAATATTATTAACATTATTGAAATACTTAATTTTATTGAACAGTATTTTTGGTAAAAGAAAGTATAATTTCACTTTTATTATGCTCGCTATAGTTTCGCGCGAGTGACCCGGGTTCGATCTCCGGTGCCGGTACCACTAAAATTGTTAATAATAATTTTAACTCCTGTATTTACCACGTGCTCGGTATAGTAAGAAACCTGCATCTCAGAGAAATAATAAAAAGAAATATTTCGAGGATATGTGTAGCTGGCCAACCCTCGCTAGCAGCGAAGCGGGCCCTTCCCGGCTCCAAAACCCTGTCAGATATTTGAGAAAGAGACCGTTGCCCAACAGTTGGCACTAACAGGTTACTACTTTACTTTTACAAAAAAAATAGAGGATAAGATGCGTAAATACAGATACTATAATATGGCATGAAAAAATTCTTCCTTATGACGATGATATGGTAAAAGTCGTGTAAGCGAAAAATTTCAGTGATATTTGCAGATGACGGAGTAACTATTCAACTACGATAAGCCTAAATTATTCACACCGTTAACGTACAGCAACGTTCAAAGTGTGACGTGTATGTTAGAGGATACACGTGATGTTCATCTATCCAAAGTGTCCTGCAGTGTGGCGATTGCAGTAAATCCTTCCGATTGGATATATCAATGTTTACAGGCAGAAGAAAAACGTAGTTCAGACAGTTATTATTTTAACAAACCTGGGCTTAGTAGTGGACTGCTTAGGGCAAGAGATTGAAACTTTAATGAACACATCAGGTGGTGAATCAATATTTTAACATTGACAAGGCGTGGACAACTAAATCTAAAACAAGGTTCCTGACAATGAGATGGCTTAGATAATGGGTTTAAAATAAACTATTTTGTCCCTTGTGTTTCAATAGGTTGATTTGTTTTGTCCCTTATTCGAAATTGAGGTCAGTTATCCAATTTGAGACACCCTAGTAAGGCACATGCACGCGGTGCACTCTACTGAGTAACATACGAAGTTCTGGCGACGCACTGATGGAAAGTTATTTTAATTATACTGAACAGTTCCAGTGCGAGAGTATCATAACTCCTTCCCAACCCTCTTGCCCAGCGAGTTGATACTCCATGCAAGCTTGCTTTTGTGCAGGCGCTTTCTTAAAAAGGACTATGTATAGCAGCAGTCGAATTTTACAAGCTGATGATGATGATAATGATCCAATTTAGACATCGAGTAGAGGCGAAATAATAATTGTCATCAAGAACAGGCGGAACAAGTTTAAACTAGAATATTTAACAATTTTGAACTTTAGTAAAAGTTTAGCAATGTTATTTCAGATATTCCTAATTCCATATAGCGGCTTAATCGAAAAATTCCTAAGACGACCGAAAATTCTTGAATGATTCCGCCACTCGAGTGACAATGCCTATAGGAAATTAAATTACAGGATGATCAAATTGAAGTTACATATGATTACTGTAATGTAATAATTCATCAGAGCTTCCACTTTTTTGGATACTTCAGTTTTTTGATGGTGGATGGTGGTCCGAGATTACGGATTTCTATTTGACACAAGGCGTAACAAGGTATTCACCGGAGGATTTTTACGGCATTACGTCTACGAGAGGCAAAGGCTTGCAGATTCTTACCCCGCTACTACACACGATATAAACTTGCTACATTTCGAAACTAGGGCCAGGCAGGTACTGGCAATGTTTCTTTATTGAATGTTGGATATAACCATCAGATTACAAATATGGTTTTGTTCTCCATCGTGAGCCAGCTGATTGTCCACTGCTGAACATTGGCTTCTCCAAATTGCAGGATTTTTCATAATCACCACGCTTGTCAGGCGGTTAATGAAATGATTAATCCGCATTAAATCGATAATCATGAGATTTTTAAATAATGATAAAACAAATAACTTATCTGTAAATATATAATAAATAAAACACCTAAGGTAAAATAAAATAAATAATAACCCGACCAGATGGAAGCCCTCGGCAGGGGAGACCAGACGTCCGTGGGTTAGGGGGAAAGGGGAAGAAACCGGCAGACAATGCGAGCGGTATCAAAAAGCACTGCCTTCTGCATTTGAGCTCGGAGCGGTCCGTCATGGAATCCGAGCCGCCTCAGATGTTGCGAGAGGCTGACTGGGATCAACCCATTTGCAGAGGCGACTATCGTAATAATTTCGGTCGGCATACCAACCCACATGTCGGTCACCTCGTGAGCCTGGTCCAAATATTTCGTTTTCTTATCAGTTTTGGCTTTCACGAGGTTATCGTCATATGGAATGGTAATGTCGACCAAAAATATCCACGACTGTGCCCGGTCCATCAACATTGTATCAAGCTTTTGGCAAGAATCGTTTTGTCCGTGATGATAAGGTATTATAGTAAGGTAGTCTCCGATCCAAGAGACCATATTTCAGAGCGAGCTCCTGATTTTTTATTTATTATTATTATTGTTTCAAGAAAGGGGTGGCAGATTTTAATGGAAATACAATAATAAATATCACAGTTTAAACTTTATATTTGACATATTACCTTTTCCACTGTTACTCAATTGCTAATCTCAGAAGATAAATTAAACATAGTTGCAGAACATAGATGGAAAATCAGTCACGTTCAGTATTAATGAGTCACCTCTGGTTTCTATCGATTAAGTTTATCGGAAATCAATGCTGAAGTTTATACCAAGCAATTAATACTTGATAATGTACATAGCAAACAAACCGTAATATTTTTTAAGCATGTAAACATATAATGTTATTTAATACATACATATAAAAGCCCATGATTGCAGAGTGGTTAGGGTAACTGTCTCTAAATTAGGGGACTCGAGTTCGATCACCTTTGTATAGGCATCGTATGAATGAGTTGTTCGAAAATTATGTACGTTTTTAACGGAGGCCCACACTAAGACAACAAGAAACTTGTTGCAGAACTAAAAGACCGCCCCATTTTTTAGTATACAGTCATGAGAGCTTATAATGTTTTTTATTTCAATGTATGACTCAGATTTAAAGTGATGTCCACATCATTTATACTTATCTATGTTGTTTTAAGATTTCGACATAATACATGTTCTAAGATATCGGAAGAAGTAAATTCAGTAACAAAAGTGTCTCGGCTTTTACCATGTGCTATATCAATATGGGACGAAATGGCACTTAAGGCGAACCAACGACATATGGCTCGATACTACTCGTATATTCAGTTTATGATACTGCTCGACCCGGCAGCATCCTGCCCATCATTACAACGGCTTATTTCGGTCTCAAGTCGATTTATACATTTCATAAAAAACTATCACACTCCGCCAACTATTACGTGACATACCTAATATAAATAAAGTAAAATCCTACATAATTTGAAAAAAAAAACAAATCACTATCATCAGAATGAAGGCGTATGATGTTGACATTGCAAAACCCTAATTAAATAAGTAAGAATGTACACGAGGTGATTTACAATTTCAGAAAGAGTAATATTTTAAATACTAAAAACGCTTGAATTTTTAAGAATTGGGTCTAGGTGGCGGATCGCTACTTGCTGAGAAGCCGGAATCTTTCCTATTTTTCATAGCATATGAAATTTTATTCCTTTGCATTCCACGAATGATTGCTAAGTGATTATGAATCTGAAATTTCGACGATTCAAAATGTTATTAATATCGCGCTAACATAGCAAGCGTTTACTCTTCATTTTGTAATTGAAAGAAAGAAACGAGATATAAACAATGTTTATTCGATGCTAAAACACAACTAAGAAATAACAGATAATACAATATGTTGGATTATAGCACCGAAAGGGTATTCGACTCAGCATTATGCTGCAGCAGTGTAGATGCAGCGCTAGTCAGCCCCTGCCCTAGCTGAATATTAAATATCGGGAACAGTTAAACAGATACAAACAGTTAAACAGACCGCGCTAAAACAAAAAGAAAGAAAATAAACATAACTAAAGAAAACTAATATTGATTTTAAGAGAATACAATTTACTTATGAAAATAAAATGAAACTCGAAAACTTTTTTTTTTTTTTTATAGAAGAAGGGGGCAAACGAGCGTGCGGCTCACCTGATGGTAAGTGATCACCGACGCCCACGAACATCCACAACACCAGAGGAGCTACAGATGCGCTGCCGGCCTTTAAGGAAGGAATAAGCTCTTTTCTTGAAGGTCCCTAAGTCGTAACTGTTCGGAAATACTGCTGGCGACAGCTGATTCCACAAAATCGAAGTGCGTGGCAGAAAACTTCGATTAAAACGCACTGTGGTGGAATGCCAACCATCTAGGTGGTATCGATGGAACTTCGAATTCTGTCGCGATGTACGATGGTGAAACTCAGCAGCTGGGATCAATCCGAAAAGTTCCTCAGAACATTCCCCGTGGAAAATTTTGTAAAAAATGCAAAGAGAAGCAACATCTCTTCGCAAGGCCAAAGGATCAAGCCGATCAGAGAGAGCTTGGTCGCCGACAATTCGAGCCGCTCGACGTTGGATGCGGTCAAATGGAAGGAGTTGGTACTGGGGTGCCCCTGCCCAGAGATGAGAACAGTATTCCATGTGGGGCCGAACTTGCGCCTTATAAAGTTGCAAACGGTAAGTGGTTCACTTATAAGGTTCCTCCTCCATTCCTCCCTCGCTCACCCAAAAAGGCTGCTAATTTTCATCGTATTGGGTGCGCCGGCCGCCGTGTTCCCGCTGCCATGAATTTTAACATGAGGCCTTCTCACTTCCCACCTTATCAAATCGTTGTCTCATTCGCAGTTTGTATCCGTGCAACCAGATTTTAAATTATTATTATTATCTGCTAATGCTAATTATTCCAGCACTAAAATATCTTAATATTCATATTTTAAAGATATTAAATAAAGCTACTTCGCACACTTCCAATTTATGGGAGTATAGAAAGCCTCAATAAGCTAACCCATGAATATTTTCAGATTTGTTATAAAATTAACGGTTGTGTCTTTTTCGTGAAATCGAAAGGTGACTACGCTTTAAGAAAAAAATGTTTAAACAATTGAAAAAATTTGTTTTGAAAATACCTTTATAACGTTAAAAAATTACACCCCTTCCTTTTTTTATGACATACCCTTGATAATGAATAATTAGATATGGGCCAAGAATCAAGCCTAGTGGAACGCTACCGATAATCATACCGTCGACCCGGAAGAATCTCGCATCGTCGACTACAACTTTTTGAATTCGATTACTTAAATACGATGTAATAAGTTGAAGAGCTGTATTTCTTATACTACAAAGATATAGTTTCCTGATAAGTATTTATCGTGATGAACACAAGTGAAGGGCCTTGAAAAGATCATCATCATCATCATTTCAGCCTGTCACAAATCCTCTGCTAAACATAGGCCTCCCCCAAAGATTGCCACAAAGTTCGGTCCTGAGACACCTGCATCGATCGACTTCCTGCAACACTGCGCTGGTCGTCACTCCATCTTGTGAGGGTCGTCCCACACGGCGTTTGCCTCTACGTGATTCCCACTCGAGAAACTTTTTTCCCCAACGGTTGTCTGTTCCACTTCTGCTTGCTGATCCTGGCGGCTGTGTCGGTTACTTTACATCTGCTGCAGATATCATCGTTGCAGACTCTATCGTGCAGAGAGACACCGAGCATAGCCCATGAAAAGATATCTTCTGTTAAAAATAACTGCTAAATGGGGTGCAATTAAATCTATTATTGCAGAAGTTATTTGAAAGGACATCCCCCACAGATCCGCAATCATCTTAACTTCAATAGTCTTAAATATGATGACGCTGAAACTGAATATTTTAGGTGGGCCAACTTGACTAACTTTTATGGTTTACACGTTGGACTACATATCCCTTATAGCCGAAATATTTTACATATTCTAATTATTCTATGGTTCTAAGTCCAACTTTGAGTGTTAGTATTATGATTATGTTATATTTTTCTCTGTAATATCGAATTGTACTATATCTACGTGTACATAGTAGTAACTACAGTGTCAATGCTTAATTTGTTACATACAATCTTGGTGAACTATACAAGCCACAACTATTAATAATACACGTATCGGAAACTAATCTGTTTCGGCATAGTAAGCTTCTCCGTATGGATAATATCCAATCAGAGTGTACATGACAGGATTACAACGACTTATATCTGCATTATCCTGCAGAGTATTAACAAACATAGTTCATGCTCAAAATTATATTCAACACGCAAACTTTGCAAAGTACATTTCAAAAAGGTTAAGTGGCTGAATGAGTACCGATAGTGCTTCTCGTAGGGCGTATCGTAAAGTTTGATACAACGGAATTTAGGAGAATTTAATGTTGAACAAATGATTAATTACCATCTCTCGTGTGACGGCATTCATTCCAGGCCTGAATTACATAGACCGGTAGCAGTCAGTAGCGTATTAATTAGGTGTGAGGTATCTGGTATCCGCCTGCCAAAGAAAGAAGACTGAAGAAAAAAAGATAGAATATTGGCACAGTGATGTTGTTCTATTCTGTTCGACCCAGTAGAGTATTAGGTGCAAGGTATCTGGAAATGTGATGCTAATCCGCCTGCCAAAGAAAGACTTCTAAAAAAATTGGAGATATTGATGGAGCGTTATTCTGTTAAAATCTTTGACGAAATGTTTTACGGAAGGACAAAATTCGTTGAAATACAATGATCTTAAATATGACAAACAAATTATTTTTACACCGTCACTTCGCCACATCTATAAATATTCGTATATTTTCTTATTTCGCAAAATTTCTTTAGTTTTAGAAAACAACTAAGTGGACATTTTATTTAAATAAACATATTACAAACTTATCGAAAAAATAAAGTTTAGTTTAGATTAAACTAATGAAAAATTAAGTTGTTAGCAACTATTGGCCACATTTTCTCATAGAACGATAAATTGAAAGAATGCGATAAACTTTCTATACGATCGTTCCTTTAACCGTGCGGTAGTTATACGGAATTATGTTAGCGCGGGCAAAATTTAAGCCCACTGCAAATGGAAGAGTTTAATAATTTCACATTGACTACATACATACAGATAGATGAAAAGCCAATGAGGCATGTCACATCAGATTAACAGTCAACCACCCACGCACACACCCACAGACACCCACAGACACCCACACACATAATATAAATAACGCGCGCGCGCACGTGTGTGTGTCTGGCATAATGACAAACAGCTGTTTATTCGTTAACGAATATATTTATTATTATGTTAGACTATCAATTATTAAATTGAAAACTGGGCGAATTTAGCAAATTACGCTCGTAAGTGCCATTTAAATAATTACATTTCATACGTTAATACTGCTTATTACTTTGATTACGATACTGTACCTACTGTATCTGGATTATATCACAGGGTTATTGGCGATCTGGAACAGTCGCGCAATTATCTTAATGGAGATAAAAATGTTGTACTCGTATTATGACTATTTTGTTTTCCATTACTGTATACTTTTAAAAATGCATTCTCAAAAGGCATTCACTTACTACTACATACACTAGACAGTTATATAACAGCAAGTAACACGTGAATGATAAAATCGTTTAAAATAATATTGTATTTTTAATACAGATAACTTCTTGTAATTTTACCGTTTATGGTATTTAATTCGGTGTGCATTTAAATAGTTAAGTTACAATTATTATGTAAATATTAGGTTAATTAATATGTTATTTATGTAAATAAATACAATATTCTTAACTTATTAATAAATATTTTTAACTAATTTCCATTTCTTGAGTAAACAATTAGTTCTTTTTCAACCTGTGTAAGTTCACTGGAGGAAAAAGGCCATTTTGATAAAACGAGATAACTAAAAAGATTTCCCCATACTCACCACGAGTGGTAAGCGGGTTGGAGAGCGCCGCCTCGGTACAGAGAGATAGAGATAGACATATAGATAGATAGAGTACTTGCCATAGTTGCTACGCACGGGTGCTGGCCTGACAACTACAGTATGATGGTATTCACAAGAGGAGATTGTGACCCATTATCACAGGAAAAAGAATCCAAGTTTTGAAAGATGTTAGTTTTACTATAATTTATATCTACGAAAATATTTGTAGTGTAAGTATAACAAAATGTCGTAAATAATAAATGCAAGTAATAGAAAAAGCATTTTTATAAAATATCTCATTCACGTTCTAGTTTAAGACGCCGTCTACTTGAAACAGTAGAGTGATAAGCCCACGAACCGTTAGATAGAATGTCACGCTGAGCTGTGATTAAGGGAGCAAGCTTTCCTTAGAGCAATTTGCTTTGTGATTTCTGTAATGGTTATGTTTAGTTCTTCTAGTATTATATTTGGTAAATACTTTTCATGATCAGGCCGTATCAAGGTCATTACAGGATATCGGCTCCCTAAATCGCAACGTCTAAAGGTTTAAATATCCATCTTATTTCACGTAAATGAAAAAAAAAACATTGCTACTCTGGAATCGATAATCAAACCTGCGAATTGCACAGTTAAAGCCAAACATTCAGCCAGTTAGCTAACCGATTATCATTTATATTCTAATTGCTCTAACTCTATAAATAATGATTTGGTTTATTTATTAATTAATTTGACCATCTCATTATCACACACCACCTGTCAGACAGATCACAAGTTTTTCAAACTTTTTCTCTTAGTCCATACTGACTATTACACATGCTCGTTGGTTCATTATACTTAAATCATTTCTATTTACTATTTGTATGTTTATACCTACGAGTAGGTCATTTTCATTTTATATTTATGAAGAAATGGTATGAATATCTGTGATCTCCCTAAGGTGTCCAAAAATCGCTTAGAATTCTCTGCCTCTCAGGGTTCCTTTAATGGTTTTTTTTTAATAAAATTAGCTCATCCGCAGTCTGATTTATTTCCGACATCTCTAGGAATAGTTCTTGAGGTAGGAAAATATTTAATTTCATAGTGTACGTGGTAAATGAAGCATACTCAAATACAAATGATAAACTCGTTAGCTAATCGGTAACTAAATAAAGACACCGATGCAATTACGTAGTATACACGAGTAACAGC
The DNA here is from genome assembly GCA_029286595.1 of Bhutanitis thaidina. Lineage (NCBI taxonomy): Eukaryota > Metazoa > Arthropoda > Insecta > Lepidoptera > Papilionidae > Bhutanitis > Bhutanitis thaidina. The sequence continues at coordinate 5,177,775 of JAGSMS010000003.1, forward strand.
AGGTGGAATACGGAATCTTCCAGTCCGTTTATCGCTCGTTTCGCCTCCAACAAGGCTCTCGGCGGTCGTTAAACTAATTTATTTCTATTCGCGGGTAAGATTTATTTATCGAATGCTTGAATTGCTATAACTATTTGTTTTAATTCAAAAATACATGTAAGATATGATGCGAAAGATTTTGATATTACTCAAGTGTATTATTCCTTTTAATATAAGTTACTGGTAGTGGTAGACCTGTAAGGGACGGTCTGCGGTTTCGCGGTACCTGATACCTCGCACTGTCTGGTATTTGTCGAGACGGTTATCCCTCCGTCTATCGGTAGCCATGGCGATTTTCAAGACTTTTACCTTAATCGCTTCTTACGTTACTCAGGGAAAGAACGGTGTCAATTCTTAAGCCAAGTTGTAATTGCATTCTACATTAAAACAATCCATCGTCAACTGTAATATGGTGTTTAATGTCACTGAATAAAAAATAACGCCGGTAACCCATAGGATTCCTTTAGTCGCCCTTTACTACACCCATGTGACGAAAAGGTAAAATTATTTTATCTCAAGGACAATAAAATCCAAATTCACATCCTCATGTTATCCTCCAAGGGGTAGACCAAACAAATTTGATTAGGGTAAATACATACGAGTAGGTGTATTAATTTATAACAGTTATGTTCACATTTATAATGTGTATGCTGCCATATTTACTAAAACTTCGACATTACATTATAATATAACACTTACTACAATAATAATGATGACCTAAGCTTCATTAAAATAGCTAACGAAGTCACGGCAGGATCGCGTATTTATTTTGAGATTTCCACTCAAGACAGCACAGAGCTCTTCTATCTTAGTTTCAAATATAGCCAACACACAACCTATGGTGACACAGATAAAACAAATTAGTCAAAAGACAGTCCACTGCTCACCTCACGTTCCCTATATAATATAAGGTAAAAAATTAAATTGAAAGAAGGAAGGCTTTCTTTTTCCTACTAATGTTGTTCAAACGTCTTTTGTGATGTTACACCATACTAAGTCGTCACGGATTTTTTTTCTAATGTTACCTGCCTCATGAAATATGTATTTCACCATTGCCTTACCTTTGGCGTCTCGTACATGATATTCCAACACATTCTTTTCCACCAAAGAGCATGTCAAGACTCGGCTTAAGTAAAATAATTAGACTATCATAACGGGACATGGTTCGATCAGTCTACAAAAATATTGAAATCGAACGAGAATTTCTTTATGCTACTAAAATACTTTATGAACTGGGGCGTTGATGGTACTTCAGAAATGACAAGTAGTGGCAAAATAAAAATACAAAGATAATTACTTTATTTCGGTACCAATATTCCAATTATATGCAGCATTGGATTTGTAACAACAAGAAGAATGACAGCATCACTAATTACAAGGTGTATATTTAAAGAAAGTTACAGATATAACATCGGAGACGGTGATGATTATGATGATGATGGTGATGATGACCCTTTGGCCGATTTGGACCACCACTTTCGAATACTATCGGCAGTTATCAACTGCGCAGGACATATGATAGTGCCGTAAATGCACCCGCAATATACATATTTTTACTATATTCAATGTAACGCTATATCTATGCTATGATCTATATAAGATATGAGAAAGGTCCTGATGCAGTGTAGGGACGAATACAACACAACCAGATCTGAAAATCAATAATTTGTATTTGTAAACAAATAATAAATATTGACTTTCGCATGGGTTTCGGTTCGGATTCGCACCGAGTACCCGTGGCGCAGAAGTCAGGTACACTGACTAAGTCACGTGGTCGTCATCTATAGTCGTATTATAAAGACAGAGATTAAAAAATAGTATAACACAAAACCGCGCTTATTAATACCACAGTAGAAATTTACGGCGGCGTAAGGAAATGTATCCCACCGTGGCTGACGAAAGTCAACTAAGTTCTATGTCAACCAATCACTTAAAATTGGGGTGGAACCTTTATAATCTATGATTGGTTGCGCGAAACTCGGAAATACGTATCGATGCAAATAAATTTTATAGAAAAACTTAATTTTAAATATTAATATAATTACATTACCCTCTTTATGAGACACAGTAGTTTATTGTTAGAGACCTGTGACTTGCAAAATACAATACACAAAGACAAAAATAGCATTTGTAACTAATTACACCATGTTGACAGTAAAGTTGACTCTTTTTGCCAATGTTAGCGAAATACAATTCAAGAAAACAAAGAGAGAGAACATGTTTCATTTGACGAGAACATGTATGAATATAATCTTTTGGTAAAAGATTCAATACGTATTATTATTCGTCCTCGGCGTCCCGTAATGGGATCTTGACTTCCGATAGGAGATTCCTCTTTTACTTCGAACCGTTGCAGCTTCTTGTAGATTATTCTTATTAGTATTGACGCGTCTGAACTTTACGTATTGTACTGGTACCACTCTGCATTTGCATTTGTTCTCCTAACATATACTCTTTTTACAAACCTTTTATTTGACTCAGATAGATTTCAGTATTACTAAATTGGAAAAAACTCATGCTACCTACAGCTACAAAAAATCTATATAATAAATACACAAATGATTGGCTTTTCCCGGCGTCCGCCGGCGTCTTGTTTTGCGGGATGCATTCCTATCCCTGGGACTGCATCTGATCTTATCGCATAAACCTTACAAGGTAATATAATGATGAATGGGTGCCTTTGTGTTTGCACTTGCGAAACTGTAATATATCCTACACAGTTGACAACTGTCGCCGAAATCATTACAACATTGTCATTCTTGTAGCGACAATGGGCTAACAATCTCACGTTGTTGTTTATTATTTTTGGTTATGGTTATTGCTGAAACAATCGAACATCTCTCTCACTCCCCTTTTCTGCTGAGTGTATTATTTTACTTTTTGCATCCCACGCGGATTAAAAATGTACCAGGGAACCCATGAACATGCTCAAATGAATTCGCAAATTCCTGATGATATTTCCGGGGAGCCGCAGACGTCCGCATCACAATTATTGTGTTACTCCTGATGAATGAATCAACGAATTAACAACTCACGGATTCACTGAATAGCAGGTGATACAGATAAGCTGGTTCTGAGCTACCTTTACCTTTTTGGTTACATCGAGCCGTATAATTCACAGTAATTAAATGCCTATCTGTTTCTGGACACTTCGAGTCGTATATGTCTATTTCCTAATCAATTCCTAAACAAAAAAAAACTTTATTTTGTCAATTCCAACATAAATGTTCTGCTTCTTACTTATACTTAGATATATAAAAAACCGATCTTACCATTAAATGTCGCCATATTTCATCTTATAGTCACAAGTTATATTGTTTCAAACACAATTCAAGTATTTTATTCTATTATTAATATACAATTTCAGTACAGGTACTTTAGCAGGCTTTATTACGAAAAGAAATGTAATTAAATTGTAATAAATCATATTTTTATTTTGTAATAAACTCAATCATGTCTTTAAAAGAATTCTAATCGCAGAGAGATATTCTATTAACATTGCGTACGCTAACATTTTATGAATTTTTAAATTACTATTCCATAACAAAAACTTCAACTCCAACAGTTCATATTCACATAATCTAATGTAAATTACGTACTAGGTTCATTTCTACTATCTTGCAAGGATAACCCCTTAAATAAGTAGAAATGAACCGTAAGTAAGAAGGCGAGAGTCTGTTAGTCGGTTTTTATCATTCCTTAACGTGTCATTACAATAGACTTTCTATTGTTACAATATGTCATTCTTATTCTTCATTGCCGTGTGATAGACGCGTACTTAAATCTAATACTTCTTTCGTCCATTTTGTTGACTAAGGCACTCTCCATGAACAAACCTGTTGAAGAGGCTCCCTCTTCATATATCGTCCGTAGAGCTAAAGAGTGTAATGTGAGAGGAAATCTGTATTTTTTTTTGGGAAAAGAGGCAAACGAGCAAGCGGCTCATCTGATGGTAAGTGATGAAGAAGGAGCTGAGGAGAGGGGATAAGGAGAGGTAGCGGACCTCCGGTTACCTCACTCATCGAACGAAATGCAGATGCACAAGATGGCTCTGCTTCACGCCGGTATTCTGCGAGGTCGTGGTACTACCCTGGCCCAGCCAGCCCATTCGAGCAGCGGCTAAAACCACTAATGAGCTCTGCAGATGACTGACAAAGGCATATATCTTCTTCGTTATCAACCGGTATACGTCCACTGGTGCATAAGCATTTCCATGAAAGCACCAACAAAAGCTGGCGTACTAAACAGTAAGTAAACAGTATTTCTCCACAATTGCCACACTGGACAGACAGGTTGGTGAGCGTAGTGCCGGTACCCTATGTGTGCCGGTAATCTATGTGAAAAAACTGTATATAGAGTCTTATATAATTTTATCATCATTTATGTGAAATTACAATAGAATAGAATAGCAGTCTTAGCAAATCTTAAAAAACACATAACCGTATGCCGAGAAATTTAAAGTTTTTTCAACCGGCTTTTCACCACCTTATTTCGGACAAGGAGTCAAGCGGTGAGCCTGTCGTCGTTATAAATTACACAGTTCGGAAAAAAAAATTAATTTACCTTCCCCGTAGTATTCCGAAAAGTATTTGAATTATCAATATTGTGATCTAGACATATTATTATTGTTTCCACACACATAAACTAGTTAATATTTAACTTACTGTAATGTTATATCCGCGTGTCACTTTATAACTTTCCTTAAACTTAGCTTATTTCGAAACACCGCAAAAACTTTGAAGTTAATTCCTTTTAAAGATAAATTAAGGCAACACGTAATCTCTCTTTTAACGTTGCTGACATACTTGGATATCGTTTAGACGAAGCTCTGTGTTACCCGACGTCTATATCCTGAAACCAAACTAGATAGAGTCACTGTGTGGAAAATAGCATTGTTCTAAATTCAAAGACCGCTTTCGCCACTGCAACTTTATAGAACAAAGGTTCATATGATCAATGGATTGCTTTCAGGACGGTTAGTGTAATTTAACATTAGTTATAAGTCTTCCATTTCAGAGGTTATCTCTACGCCGACACTGAAATTACGTGATCCATTGTAAGTTCCTGTCCACTGAGTTCATTTGGTACATTAATCTTTGCTTATTTGAAAAGGATAAACTCGGCTTAAAGCTGAACATGCATACTTAATATAATACACTTTTAGAATATTTGCTTTAATGTAACAACATTTTGCAGAAAACATAAATTTTTATTTTTTTTTATTGAGAGAATTTATACTGTTGCAACACGTTAAGAATAAAGGTAAACTTTGTCGTTTGTCTAATTCATGGGCTCCAATGTATCTAATCAAATAATTATTTCTTTAACAAAAACCTAAATTTCACTAGTCCAACGTCACTTTTTGTATTTCTCCTAATGAAGTTCCTCTGACGGAGAAGAAGCTGGAGAAAGAAACTCCGTAGGTATCACATTATTAAAATATTTATTTTATGTATTTTGTTCAACGGCATATTTAACAGGTCTTTAAGACATCAAAATCTGCTCAGGTATAAAGAAAGTAAACCTTCACGGAGAAAAACTGCCCACGTCATTTACAATACTACTTATAATAAAATAATATTTATAGACAATTATAAAACTTAAGTGTCTATGATATTTAAGTTTTGATGTTGATGATAAAACCGTTTTTACTTTTTGCAATAACTAATTATTAGAAAACGTTCATTCATAATATTTTTACAATGTCTATGTTTAAAAATATAATACGGACATAAATAATTGCTTCAATGATATCACAGAATGGATAAATGACAATAATCTATGTTTTGTGGTGGTAGTAGACCACCACATCAAGAATTAAATACAAATACAAGAATGAGCCAACATCAGAAGCAGTAAACACGACATCTCTGAGAGTTATTTTAGACAAACATTTAATCACTGGACGGCACATGTTAACAAAGTATGCATTAAATTAAATAGATTCTCTATAAATTAACGAAAACTTCTACACAAAGGATCATTTTAACAGCATATCATGGCTATGTTTCATCTGTTTTAAATTATGGGATCGTAATTCGGGGTAGTTCTACCGATGTACATAGAGATTTTCTCGCTTAAAGAAAGTGTGTGCAAGCTATCTAGTAAGCTACTGTACAAGAAATTAGAAATCTTAACTTTGCCCTGCATGTATATACTGGAAACAGCAAAACATGTTAAATACCATTCACAGCGTATAAACACAGCCCGAGATATTTGTCCTCGGTTACAAGGAATTCAAATAGGATTGTTTTCCCTAATATTCCGAAAACTGTATAATGCTATTCCGGAAGAGATCAAGGAATTACCTGTTAGAGAAAACTCAAATTTTAGCAATAAAAAATATATTCTACTCTAATTCCGAATTATTCAAATAGAAGCTGACCAAATTGTTCATACATAAAACTATGTAGTCTGACGATGTATAATAAAATTACAACAACATAATAGTCAGAATGTTGTTAATAGTTATGACCAGAAATTTAAATTTTCGGGTAATCTTGTAAATTAAACTATTATTTACGGATTTTATCGCGCTGAAATTTGTTTTTATATTCCCGACGTATTGATTGCTTTACAGAAGCCGTGGTCACGGGGCCACAGAGGTCTTAGAGGTCCAGATGTCATAGTTAACTCGGGCTAAATATTAGTTTCATTTCAAATGTGTAGTGTTCGCGTAAGTAAAAGAAATCGTTATAATCTTGTAAAGTTTAAATTATTTTCAATGTTTACTAGTTAAATTTCACAGTTACTCTATTAATTAACTTTGGTTTTGAAGTTGTATGAAATTACTCCAATTTAACACTTACTTTAAATTATTTATGCTATAAAAACCCTAAAACCTATTCTACAAGGAATTAGCATTTTCAGAGTAACCGTTTCAATATTAATTAAATAATGTCTTTGAAATCTTGTACTTAAATAATGTCTGAAGGTATTGGAATAGGTATTGGACCTGTCAGAAACATTGGTAGAGCTGAGGGTGTATTGTTCCCAATTTAGAATAGCATCGACGATAGACGCGTTAATTTCACGTTTTATGGGAGGGTACTCTCTAATAATGAGGTAGAGGCCTGTTTTCCGCAGAGGGACGCCCAGAGGCTGGCAAGTAACTATTTTGTTAATTAAAAGTAGTCGAAATAGCAGTGGTTAATTGACATTTTCACATTTCATAATTCACATTTATAATCATTCTCTATGTGTTTGTCACTTATAAATATGTTGTATCTAGTGATTCTAAATCATAAATAGGCCAGGAGTTTTCATTTTAATAAGTAATCATAATGTTTGATCCTTACACTGTCCTATCCCTAAATCTTGTAGGGGGTCGTACCACCCTGCGTTCGCTTATACGAGGTTGCCACTCGAGAACCTTTCTCTCCCAGCTACGAATACTGTAATATATAATAGGTAATAGGTATGTATTTAAGGTTCAGTAGTAAGCGTATCCGACTTCAGTATTGTCTCGCGTCTTTGATGTTGCATCCGACCCTTTCTCCGATCGTATCGCAAAATAGTTACATCAGCTTTAGTGAAGTGTTAAACACGAGTAAGTGCCACTGTATGTGCGCGTAGACTTGCGGTACTGTAATATAATCTGCGCATTTGACAAAGTGCAATTAAGCTATTGGATTGATTTATTATCAGAATATAAATAGTGACTTTCCCAGTGTTACTATACTGCATCGGACCCTTACCATTAGCTAAATGTTATTAATAATGATGTTAAAATTTAAATTATTTTAATAAAATATTAGCCAGATGCCATTAAATATTTCAAGCTCTTAGTCGACATTTACCACAACCATTGGACTCATCCAGCAGCATTGAGCAACAGTTTCTCTTGCGCCGATATCAAACAGTAAATTAATTTTATAATGCTCAAAATATTTTTTATTCAAACCCAAATTCTTATAAATTCCAAAGATATTATTATAAAGAATAAACTAACTCTATTTACATTTAGTTTTCTTGACGTACAAAAATTAATTTAATAATGGCTTCATTTCCCCTTATTTATGAGTATATGTTAATATTTCGGCAACACAATTAATGATTTTATATTATGTAAGTGTAAAGGGGGAAACCCGCGGATACTGCAGAATAAGAAAGATCAGAGCCCAGGAAGAGGCTGGTTAATTTGTATTTAGTTTTGAACCAAAACTTCAAAAATCTTGAAAATTTATTTTTATTAATTTCTTGTATTTACTCGAATACTACCACATTTGAAATGATAGTATAATTTAAGGTTTCATCTCAAATATATTTTCAAAATTCATTATGTATTCCAGTTCCAACTCGTCGTTTGGGAGGATTTTGGAGCCGAAAAAGGTCCGCCAAGCCGCTGCAATACGGGTTAAAAAATATTATTTCCGTCTTGGAAATAATATTTTTACTTTCAATACAGAGCACGTTATTGTTTCTGCACTAAAAATTGCTATTAACAAGTTTTGTGGTGCCGGCGCCGGGATCGAACTAACGTCACTAGGGTACTATAAATTAAAGCGAGTGTATTGATCACTAGGCTACTATTTTGATCCTAAAATTATATTAATTCTTGAGAAATCAATGAAAGTGATTTTAAACATCTGTATTTTTTATAAAGCGAGCTACAATAATGCAGATTTTGGTTTGGCAAATTAAGAACTAAATGTTCTATCTATAATGAAGCAAAGAAAATAAAATCTATTTTAATTCAGCCTTAGTACTACATTTAATTTTGTCGGAAGGGGAAAGAAACTGTTCTCTTTGAATACATAGACAAACACTCCAGCCTACATGAACTGCACTCCAACAAACTGATTAGTTAAGTTAGCAGTGTTTCTATACGTAAGTTCTGTAAAATAGGCTCAGTATTTAAAATAATTTAATAAGATATTAAAATATTACTAACGGATTGCATCGATTTTAACTACTTATCATATATTTAAAAGAATCATTTTAAAAAGTAATCATTTGTTTCATTTCAATGTGTAGTACTCCCGAAAATACAAAATATCGAAATATATCTTGTTTACTTTTTTTAATCTTCGTCGTTTAAAACGAAAATATAAAAAAAATTAAGGAATGAAATGAATGAAATGATCAAAATAATCATCATTTAAAGAATATGGAAGAAAACGTTTGTTTGAGATTAAATTTGTTTTTCAGATAATCAAATGTTTACGAGTGCATTCATTTGGTTGAAGTGTTTTGTATAGAAATATCATGTGTGTATGTTCATTTTATTTTACCTGCCTTAACGGCACTATACATACTTGAATTATTTTGTGCCCATCTATGGTACAGTAACCATCAAATAATCTAAGTTCATACTTCTCCTTTTATAATAAACTTTAAAAAACGGTGAATCAATTTCCGATTTTCACATATTAATATAATGGTTTTATAAGTCTTCAATACAGTACTGGTTGTACTCAGAATGCATACAAGAGTAATACAAATATAAACTATCTCAAAAATTAAACATAATACAAAATAATGGACAATGCAATTTAAGATTAGTACAGTAATAAGAATGAATTTTTTTTATTTATTTATTTATCCTTTTTTTGCCATTCCTTTAAACAGAAAGACACAAAAGGCGGACTTAATGCCTATAGGCATTCTCTACCAGTCAACCTATGTTGTGTTGAGATTTTACGGTAAATGAAATGAAAATGAAAATGAAATGAAAATACACTTTATTGTACACCAATAGCAAAAATAGGAAAAAATAAATAAATAAAAAGAAACACAAAGGTACAATTGGCGGCATTATCGCTTAGAAGCGATCTCTACCAGGCAACCATTTTGCAGAGGAAATAATGACCAGTGAGCAAGGTATGGTAGGCGCACAACACAGCATAAAGTACAAAAAAAATCAAAAACTCTTTTTTTTAATTTAATTTAATTTAAATTTAATTACTAATAAATAAATAACATTTATTACATGAAAAAAACGTTTGAAATGCTTAAAATCACTTACATTCATCAAAAGCTAGACAGTACATATATACACACATACTAACAAACCTACACATATACTTTTGATAGTAGCGATAATAAAATAAACAATATCATGTAACATTCGGGGTCTTCATGATGATGTAATAATGATGAAAAAGAATTACGTTTTGTAACCTTTTATTGCCAAAATACAATTTAGTGGTTCAACTAGACCAGTTGAAATAAAAATTGTAATGTTCCGCCCTACCCACCCCACTTCCGCGGCAAGTTCTACCTCATAACCGACGATCTCGGATGATGCAGCGTGTGTGACCTTATAATAGTGCGGACTATTTTTTCCAGATCATTGAGTTTGGTTTAAGTCCACCTGAGTATGTCAACGATATATGCAGTCCGCATGACCCAATCATTAAATGTGCGTGCTTTATTATAAGAAAGAATAGTCACACTTTGCAATAAAGTTATTAATCAACAGTCACATCTATTTAATAGCTTCATCAGCTCTTATCGTTTATGAATACACTGTACTGTAACTAATTATCTGAAATTCTATACAGATAATCATTTCACCTTGCGCTATTTTAGTTGTAGAAAATTTTTTTTTACTTATTTTTTAGAGAAAAGTAAGTAACAAACAAGCACATAGTCTAGAGATAGTAGGACACCTTTTCTGACTAGCAACCGTCTGAGTAGTTTGACCTTAGTCCACAAGGGTGAGAAAGCATCAGTAACCTTCTTTATTTGAGCTGGATGCAGGTGTCATTAGGCTGCAGTAACCATTGAATTCGCTCCGATACACAATACTGTAAGTACATCTAACACTCGCAAGCTTTTAAGTAACGTAATTGCGTGTGTAATCTATCTTGTTAAATATATACTCCAAGTTTCTCAATTTATTTATAAAATTAATTAAAATACATCCCCATTTAGAAATGTAGCAAAATAAGAGAGCCAAGCATTTTGTAATCAAATGAAACAAAGAACAGACAATGAAAATCAGAGTTCAACAATTTTATTTATTCTCGTCGCGACTGACCTAAGCAAAGTTTGATAAACATGATTGTGCTACGTGATACTCGTTAATATACGGTAAGGTTAATACGCGTTAAAATGCCGAGGATTATATTGTTTTAAATCCTTACTTCATAACTTATTAACCACATTCAATCACTTTACTGCTGGATACAGGCCTCTCCGTCGTTAAACACATTAGCCGTTACTGACACTAGGAAAGCGCAGTTATCGTAGCAATTATGACAAATACACTGCAACACGTGGTAGACTTATTTGTGTCCGTCACCGGTGTGACAGAGGATACAATGTTTTTCTGTCATAAACTTGAAGTCTTATAGCACCACAACAGAATAAAACATATTTTTAAAATATTACCCAAAATGAGATATTCTTTTATATATTAAAACGTAAAATTGGATATGATTATTATGACATCATGTCATCAATGCAGCAGATAATGATTGTATCAGAGAATTCAAGTTAAAAGAGAAAATCGTATTACTGTAATCGATTTCCGGACGGCTCGAATTTGCACCTGATTCTATTAATGATGACGCTGTTAGTCGGCCGCTTTGTACAAAGGCCATGCTTTTTTGGTTATTAATCAAAAGTTACCAACTGCGTAGAATCTTTCAAAGTGCCGTAAGTATTAGTGCTAATACCTAGGCGTTCACCTGTTTTCAACTTCGCTTTAACGCTTATATTAACGTAAAAATGCATTATGTGAAATCCAAAAGGCATTAAATCCGCCCGTGTATTCTGAAAGTAGCTTAAATAAGTAAATAAAGTTATCTATAGTTGCTCGGAAGAATAACTTTTAATGTATTATCTTGACGAATGTTTTTATTCATTCGAGCAAGATTATTCGTATATCAAACTAAATCAAATGTCAATGTAAATAAAACATAGTTCACGGCACAGTGCACCGATAAGTCGCTTTGCAATAACTCGATCTCTCGATGTTGGAAGGTTAAAATTCAAATTATTATAAATCTTTCCTTCGATTCACTACCATATAATCAATTGTGCGCTGTTGAAAGTTTGGTGTGCTTGAGGTGTGCCAATTTAAAAAAAAATATTGTCTGTATATTGTAATTAGTATTATTAGTATTATATTAGTATATTAGTATTATATTGTCGAATTTTCTAGCAACGTAAGTGGAACCCTGTTTTCTAAGCTAATAATATTTCATGTTTTATTCAATTTATATGAAAATAGAACCGAATAAGTGAAATTTAAATTTGCCTGCCATAGATTTATCGTTATTTAAGAGCAAAGATTTAATGTTATTTAAGAAAATACTAGAGCAGCCATCGTAGGAACTGACCGATGGCGAGATAACATCTCGAAAAATACTAGACCGAAAACATACACCGGTGATGGGCAGCACCAGCCGATTAAGGTTTGCGTTCAGCAGCGGACTAATTAAAGACTGTTAAAATAATAAGAAGAATTTATAAGATACTTATGTCTAAAACTTTTCTATGTAACTATATTCTAACTATCATTCCAAATTTTCGGTTGCCAATAGATGCAATGAAAATATTTAATGGACGTTGCTAGATGTAGTTTTTTTATTAACTTTTTACCATGCAGATGAACGGTGCGATACAAAATGAATTCGCATACCATTCTGCTGCAGCCTTTGTGCTCGAAAACCATTCACCGGATGACGTCGCGCGGGCTGTTATAGAGAGTGGTTGTCAAAAAGAACCATTTTACGTGTTCGATATGGACGAGGCATACCGGCGCATTCAGCACTTCAAACACGTAATGCCAAGAGTACAACTATTTTATGGTATGATATGCGATATATACTATCCGATAAAAATTACGTGGTGTACTAGTGTTCGGTAAAATATAATATTTAATTTTGATACATGTTTTTTTTAATATTGTTTCAACTAGCGTTTAACATGCAGGACAATATTAATTACTACAATAATGTTGTTTATCATGCTGCATTCTAGCGAAAAATAAAGAAATAAATTATGTATACATTCATGTTAAATACTATATACAATACTGTACATTCTAAAAAAAATCAAGGCTATGCCCACTAATTTGCTCTTGAGCAGCGTGGTGGACACTTACCTCAAAATAAGAGACGGCCTTTTCACTAAAAGTTACATTTAGTGGGACTACTACTTTACTTTATATTACAGCAATGAAGGCGTATGACTCAGACTTAATGCTGAAACTAGTAGCGGCCTCGGGAGTTGGGTTTGATTGTGCCTCAACCGGTGAAATTTTTAATATAAGAAACCTAAACGTAAATCCGTTGTAAGTTAAAATTTCGCGTTGTCAGATCTAATATTTACTTTCCGTAACAAAATTATTAACTACTTTTTACGTTATTTAGGAGTATAATTTATGCAATGCCAACAAAGACGCCTGCTCAGATAATCTACGCACGTGATACTGGAATTATTCATACAACATTCGACTCTTCTTTTGAGTTGAAGAAAATTAAACAGTACTGGCCGGATGCAAGGTAAATTTGCGTTAGTATTCTGAAGGACTTTCGGCGCAAACTCGAAAAGTGATAATAAAAATGTTATGAACATCATCGTTTTTACCATAATCATTATCATCATTTCCGTCATCGGTTCACTTAAATAACTTAATAATATTTATTTGCTCAAAACATGGTAGGCACTGTTATGAATATAACAGAAAATGCATTTTTTGGTAATCTATAAACAGCATGCAAGGATAAAATGGTATTTCATTTCCATATATTAAAAAAATCATTTATACTATAATAGTTTTTCTTTTATCATCTGTTTAAACTTTTTATAATTTCATTCGTTAATATTTTACATTTTTATGTCATAAAATATGTTACATATTTTAACACACATTATTATACAGCTTTTTAAAAAGCTTTTTGGAACAGCATCGAGCTTACAATTATGCTTTTTTATATAATTGCTTATATTATATAAGTACACAAAGAAGATATGGAATAGAGGTAATGCTAATAAACCAAGTTGTTTACATAAGTAATTACTGGATACATCAAGATAACAAGATTATAAGTCCATAACGAGTCTGTAGTATAGACTCTTCATATGCAATGTTCGTTATATTTTAGAGTATTATATTATATACTATATGTACATTTTATATACTTTATATTCTACTTAAAGAGGACAAGAAGGAGATTCTACAAAATAAAAAGTTTTACAATCGTAAATGAAAACGAAGACCAATATTCGTGTTTGGCATATATATCGCCTCCTGAAAAATTTGAGAATCAATCCAGCTCTATCCAGATTGACGCGCTTGTTATTTGAAATTTAATTATTATAAAAGTATTATTTATAATTTCGACAAGAAACTATCTAAATGGTATTAAAATGGATCATTTCACGAAATCATAAAACTGCATCATCAAGTATGAATGAAAACAGAGTTCATTACATGACATATGGTCAAGCAAATCGTTAACTTTGAATATTTCCGTAGGTTGCTGATCCGAATTCGAGTAGATGGAGAAAGTGTTTATAATCTAGGTGAAAAGTTTGGCTGTGAATTTGAAACTGAAGCGGTGGAGCTATTAGAAGAAGCAGCCAATCTCGAATTACAAGTACGTATGTTATTATTTTGCATCATCTTCTGTATTAATACTAGAAGTTGTAATTTGCACAGTATATATTATCGTGCTTTTGGTGTAAATATTTGTCTTGCTTGTTCGGTACCAGATATAACATATAAGCACAATTTACGGATTTTCATTTAGCTCTACTCACCGTAGCGTCCAAATGTATTCCGACTTTCATCTCTTCTGGACATAAAACGTGACGGAACGTGAACCGCCTTGTCGCCTGGTTATTTTATTCATTTAGATAGACAGGGACAATATACAGACCATAGACCAGCTTATACGAATAATATCATTATGATACTACATTGATAAATCTGAGACCCTGTTACAAATTGTACACGACATTCGTTTCAAAAAAATATTACAAAAAAAAATTTCAAATTATATCTTCCCGTACTATATAATATGTATGGTACATATTATAGTAGATACCTTAATGGTAAATATAACATGCTGTTACGTTCGTTTATCAATTCAATTAGGATTTTAATTGAGGTTTTAAAAGTGTTTAATGATATATTAAAAATGTCATGGCGAGAATATCAGCTGTTATTATACAATTTACATGTAGATTAACAAATAAGTTTTAAACTGTCTTGTAAGTATAATTTGTGAAACAGGACACTCTCGCGTAAATACGTCCATTTCTGACATGTTTTGTCCCAGGAAAACTTGTATTCATACTCATTTGCTTTTTTACTTGCTGCTGCTTGTAGAATGTTATTAGTGGGAGAAAGATGTTCAGCTAGAAAAACAGGTTTCTTCTTTCCATCTATTCCGAGTGCGGCCGTTTTAAGCTTGCTATTTGTGTTAGTTTTATAGGATCTGTGCCCTTAAGAATAGAATTCGTCTCGACATCGAACATTTCTAAATTTTACTACAACGACACGTGGAAACTTAATTTATTTATTTTTCTTCGCAACCCGAACGCAGTTTACGAAGACTCTATCATTTAACTTATGACGAGTGACTATTGAGCATTGTTATATTATATTTATTAAGTTCACTGCTTTAAATTCAGATATGCCATGGAACAACAGTCGTGTTGTTCTAAATTGTAAAGTCTGTCCGATAGTTATTGCACGGTAATTACATAACCCGATTTTATCTAATTGTTGTCTTACTTTACCACTTCCTCAGCGCTCTTAAGTCCATATCACTAAGAATAACTTCGCATTTATAATTTTCAACACTGAGAACACGTGACAACATTGAAGGGAATTCGGTCTTTGTCGATTACGTTTCCTTTTTAAAATATTTTTAAATGACACTACTGTCATTATTTTGCTCCCGGAGTTTCCATGATATTTTCAAAGCTTTTTCTTTAGTCGGCGCAGCTATCACACAGCCAGATAGTTTATGAATAATACAATATAATTAGAATGCGATGTTACAGGTGGTGGGCGTTGCTTTTCATGTCGGAAGTGGGTGTTCGTCTATTGATACCCATGAGAAAGGTCTTCGTTACGCTAAGGCTTTGTTCGAACATGAAGCTCACGCAGGTAGAAAGATGAAAATTGTTGATATTGGAGGCGGATTTCTCAGCGACCGGATAGATAGAATTGATGAGGTATGTAATGTTTATTTTGAATGTGTTCTTTAAGATATTTCATATATATAAATAGTGAATTTTAATTTACACGAACAAGCAGACGTGAGTGAACACACTGACGCATAAGTGCACAAAAATGGTACCTACAACGAGAACCACGCTAAGATAGTGGTGAAGCAGTAAGTTTATTTCCAATTAAAGAAAAGATATTTCGTGTGTCACACATTAAAAATACAAGTGGACATATGTCATGTCCACTTCTATTTTTAATATTTATTCTTATTCCATTATTTATCTTTTTCGATTCATACACATAAACACATAATAGCCTGATGGGCCTATTGTTTGAGGTCACCGCTACACGTAATCTCGTTACTACCGATAACGAAAACGTTGAATATTTCAAGAGACAAAAACACACAAACCGCTAAGAGGATGCAAAGTCTATTGCTAACAGAAACAGTCTCTACTGTTCTGATTTCAGCTTTATGGTAATGTAACAAATTTTTTTGCAAATTTTAACGGCACCACCATACGGTGCATTCACAAACGAGACTCTGGCAATCGACTGTCGGTAAAAAACATCCAAATATGCCAAACTCAAATCCCAGCCACTTATGGGAAGTTAAATTGCCAGCGCGAGGGTATCGGCGCTGCACTTACCAGCTCGCCTGATCAGCATATGTGCAAATCATAACTGTAAGGTTTCCTATTTTTTGTCCATGCTTTTTAAGAATGGTTAATAATATATTTAAAATAATACTTAGGTAGCGTATCGTATCAACAAAGCACTTGAATTATATTTTCCTGACCAAGACGTTCAGGTAATAGCAGAACCAGGAAGATATATTTGCGATTCTTCAGCTACTCTTTACTGCAATATCAACAACGTACGACGGGTATGAAAAAAATTATTAATATATACTAATATACTAATTTACCCTCAAAAAATAAACAGATATAATAATAGAACAACATATACAATAAAATATGAATATTATTTGTTCTGTGTAATCAATGAATCAATTAAATTTTTTTCATTAGGTCCTAAAGGATAATGAGGTAGTAAATATGATATACCTTAACGATGGACTTTATGGAACGCTAAGGTATACCGAGGCTTGGCATACAGTGAAGAGGTTTCAGGTAAGTCTGTGACGTTAATAAGAACCTATAATGATGATGACCTTAGCCTATTTTAACAGCGATAGATTTGTGTAGTGGAGGTGCGTGGTATGAAAGAAGCAGTGCACGTATTTGAGGAAGAGAGGATGGTGCTCTTCTTCATTTCGAACCAGGTAATACATACCATATTTTTTTTGCCTGTGTGGAAATGTGCAATGTAATTATTTTCTAACATCTTTATTGGTTTGGTTTTCCCATTGTTATTTATTTATTATACAATTTTATTTATTATTTGCATGCGGAGACGTGCAAAGTAGTTAGCGCGTAATAATTCTGGCTTCTATGTCATTTCCCACCAGACTGGGTTGTAAGAATGGATAATTACTCGGTGGGCGGGTTTGCGAGCGCAGTTCCCTCGCACCATCAATGCTGCTCCCCATCTCTAGTCTCTGTGATTTGGGTTCTGGAAATTGGCATGAGTTACTATACCACTATTTAGCTGGTTGAGTACCACGAGCATGTGAGGATGACATTTACGGCATAAGATGATATTCTCCTTCCGGCTTAGTGTGGCTTGTCCCTCATAAATGCCCGGCTTGATTAGTTACATAATTAATTAGTGATAAAGTAATATAAATTGTTCTGGAATATACTATATACAATCATGTTCTTACAGATTGCTGAGGACGAAAATATCAATACATTAGAAAAAGCTATCCTTTGGGGTCCGAGTTGCGACTCAACCGATCGTGTTATGCAAAACATAACAATCCGTTTACCTCGATGTACTGCAAGTGATTGGTTGGTGTTCAAGACGCATGGCGCATATTCGTTCGGCTTTGCTACACAGTTTTCACGTTTACCCATACCAAAAACACGTACAGTAATTTCAACTAAACTTTGGTAAGTTCCTTATAACTTTCCTTAACAGCATAGAAACAGCCCACTGCAGGACAAAGGCCTCCCATAAAGAGGGTTTGCAATAATCGCCACGCTCAGCAGCATTACATACGAGCACGTGGTAACGTGCTCGGCGGTGAAGGAAAACATCGTGAGGAAACCAGCATGTCTGAGAAATAATAAAAATATTATTTCGAGGATATGTGAAGCCCGCCAACCCGCACTGGAGCAGCGTGGCGGGCCCTTCCCAACTCCTAAACCCTCTCTGATACTCGTATTTGAGAAGGAGGTCTTTGCCCAGCAGTGGGCACTTACAGGCTGATACTTTACTTTTTTTTTACTACATACGATCAGACATGTCACATCTTAGACGTTGCTGCCCGTTACCAGTCTGCTTCATTTTAGTCTGGTATGTTTCGATATGGTTATCCCGCCATCTATCAGTATTGCTATTTTGAAGGTTTTTCCTTTAGTCGCCTCTTGCGACACCCGCAAAAGATCTCGATATCATACGGCAGTCCCTTTTACGAATTACTAGTTGGGATAATTTTGTGTTCTAACTCTTGGCTTTTTTCACGTCTTTCAAAAATAATATGATTTTAGCTATCGAGTGATGTATTTCTTTGTATCTAAAACACAATTTAGTTACTGCGAATTCATAAAAATTTATAAATTAATCGTATTTTCTTTTAAACAGTGTATTTTTCTTTCTTTTAGGTGCGTTTTGAAACAACATGCTGTGTTCAAGCCCTCCGACTTTATAGTGAACCCGGATATTGCTGCTCCGCTTCCGACCACAATGCCCCTTGTACTCCCAAAACATAACATAAATTTCAATTTAAAATCAACAACTTTAAAAATGTAAGCTTCAAAATAAAAATTTATTGAGATCTTTCTTGCATTTGATTTTTATTAAAAAAACCTCAGTAACCATTTCAAAACGAATAAAATTTAAAAGTGCCTACTTTTATGAACAGAGTCGGGAATGATGATATTGAAAGACCATTAATTCCTGATAGACTTGTATTAATATTGAGACATGGGATTTCAAGGTCAAGAGTATTGCAAATTGAAGCGGCAAGATAATAACTCAGTTGTCTTAAGTATCTACATATTCATTTAATTTATTATATCCATATTAATCCATACCCATATATAAACTTCCACAAATGTATTTAATACATGTTGTTGCGATATTTCTTTATACATTTATTTCTAAGTGGTTGGCGCCTTCGCCATTTTAACTATTGCTGCCGTCAACCAAACACTACAATTACTTTTGTCTTCCAGTTTGAAAGTTATAGAGCCAGAATACCTACAGTTTGTGAGATATTTCATCATAGTTCTTAGATAGAGAATAAATCTAAGTATTTCGTATAAAGTTTAAGAATTATAGGCATGTTGTAGCCGCGTCTTACGCGTAACTTTCTTCTCGTAGAGGTGATTAAGAAAAAAGACTTCAAAATCTTTCGACTTCATCGGTGACGCAATTCGCCCTTCGTTACCTTCTTCGATGAGACACATGATTTTCTTTTTGTTTTACATGTATGGCACAGTACCTTTCGAATGATAAAGTTTAATTCCTCTTCTGTTATCAGAATTTTTAATATTCCCATATTAATATTTATACAGTGCTCAATATATAGACAAATATAAATTCAGACTGAAAGACGTTTGTGAGTATTATTATTATTAAAATTCGGCGAATCTTATACATTAAATTTTCCTATGAAGTAACATTGCATAATTTTCTTGTTTATAAAATTTCTACGAAAGGCGCATAGCCTTCTAAGCATTAAATTTTAATATGTTTGAATAAGCATACTGGGAATAGATGTGATATAAAAGGTAATTAAAATTCACAATTTGATAAACGATTAAAATAATTATTTCAATAAATTAAACGACGAATGTATGTACGTTATATTAGACGATATTTATTAGCATGCCACAGAACTAATACTTGCTAAAATCATATAACGTTCTATTGTAATATATTCCTATCCTACTTGGTATGGCGAGTAAAGGCTGCAGCAATTACCACTTCTAGGCAAAGCTCTCCTCTCAAAGCCGAGAACGTTCCGCCTCGCTGCTCCAGTGCGCCTGCAACCACAAGGCTGCCACGGCTCAAAGTATGGTGACACCGTTAGCAAATCAACCTCAGCGTCTCATCCCGTGGATATCGTAAGAGTCGACTCCCACGGGTCAATAGGTTCTGCCACGAGTAAATTCAAGGAAGATTACGTGACTTTTACGATAGATGTCATAATAACAATCTCAAAAAGTATCAAACCGTAATTAAATAGGTCAGACGTGGTGGAGCCAAGGGGCAATTTTAGCTGCTGCTCGAATGAGCCGGCTCAACTGGGTTAGTAGCAGGTCCTCGCAGAATACCGGCGTGAAGTGACTGAGTTAAGGGGAGGACCACTCTTCTTACCTCTCCTTCCCAAACCCAAATTGATCCAACGGATGGGAGGGATAATTACCATCTGGTGAGTCCCTTGCTCGTTTCCCCGTTTAGACATTAAAAAAAAATTAAAAAGTACGAAGGGTCTGATACTACGACCGCCAATCTGTATACCCAAGCTTGGAGATAACGGTAAAACTTTGTGGCCATTGCATCGTAGTGGACTATTTTCGAACTATTCATGAAGTCAGTATTGCTAACAAAGACATTTTACCTTGTAACAATAAATAAAAATAAATAATAAATAACCTAGTTCTGTGAAACCATTCTATTTTAAAACTTATTCTCTGCACGGAAGCTTTATTAACATTAAAACTTACCTCATAGTCTAGCTGAGTTTTTCAATTTTCAGTTACGCTGTCACAATAAGAGCTCCGAGCTCGCTGCAATAGTTTCGATACTTTATCTAGTAAAAGTGAATTTCGGCTGAAATAATTTTAAATTAATTTGTAATTAAATTGTGTTAGTATCATAATTTTTGCTATGTTCAATTATTGGAAATCGGTCTAAAATCGTGGCCTTTAAGATCACCGGCCACTTAGATAGCGGTAATAATAATAGCCGACTCACATAGCTGGCTGGCTATGTTTATGATTATCATCATCGTATTTTTTTCTTTCAACAGGCTTTTATTCCTTTTCTGAGGCCTTATGCCTGTGCCACAAAAATATTTCACAATAAAAACACACCTTAAATTTTTCGTATCCAAAAACATGGTTCCGTTTATCAGTAACGAAGTTTTAGATAAATGAGACCATGTAAAATAATAAAACACCTTGATTTTATCACGGAATGACATTGTGCACGGAATTTTAGTAATTATTATAATTAAAGTAAATAAACTATTATTACAACTTTTGTGTACTGGCTAACCAGTATTTTATTTTAATATGCTTATATTATTGAATATAAGCAGATTCCGAAAATGTAAAACATTTTCGGAATATTCCAGAATATTAAAAAAATATATAAGATAGATAGATCTTAACCGCGCTAGATGTGTTCAAAATGCACTAGTTGTGGAGTCCAATGTAAGCGGAAGATAAAGACATGGAAGAAAATAAAGAGGAAGAAGAAAAGGTGATGAGAAGGACTGGTAGCCAGTGCAGGAAAAGAAAGAAGACTAGTAGCCAGTGGCAATTGATTGAAACACGTGAAAAATTCTAGTTGCATTTTCAATTGCACTATACATCGCATCACTGGAGATACTCGCGGCTTCTCGAAGTCTCTACACCAAATAAAAAAATTGTGCGTACGCACGATTTAAGTAAATGTTAATGTAGTACCTACCTACTCCATAATATAAGAAACAAAGAATAGAATAACTAATAATAGACCACGACTGTATTACGAGGTTTTGCTTCGGGTACTTCCAACTGGTGGTATCGCTCGGACCGTTACTTCCGTCCAAAAAAGATACGAACTACTCTCAAGTCGAGCCTAAAGTAGTTTCACTTCAAAAATTAAGATACTGACCTTTCACTCCAACCCTGCAACCCGTAGCCAGTCACAATGTTAAAATGTTTAAATAACATGAAAAGACATGTAAATATGACACAGGCTGCTACCTGTAAGTGCCAACTGCTGGGCAAAGGCCTCCTTCTCATATATTTACATATCCTTGAAATAATATGTTTATTATATCTCAGCATGATGACACAGATGCAGGTTTCCACACGATGTTTTTCTTGATCGTCAAAACGTGGTAAATTCAGCACTTAAAATTGCTATTTACAATTTTAGAGGTGCCGGCACCGGGACTTGAACCCAGGTCACTCGCGCTGTGAAACTAAAACGAGTGCCCTGACCACTAGACTGCCACGGCACTTAAAACACTTGTAACATGTGATAAAAGTATCTCAGATAAAATTCCTTCTGTACAGACATAAATTGTTCAATTCAACAACAACCAACCAGAACTAGTACAATTATTCTTAAGCCGTTTAAACACTTGTTTAATGCGTGAATCGAACCCACGATCCGGAAACTAACCCTTAACCACTGCGCGATAGAGTCGATAGCTGTGACTACCGGTAATAAATTATACAACCAAAAAGTAAACATGTTGGTACTGCGACCGCATTATAGGAACATTATAATCTCGTTGCAGTTTCAACTCTCGGTTAATTTCAGCACTTCATTGACCACAAATAATGTTACTCGGTAATTTTTAAATTGTTGTGATATAATTTCGAATTCATATATGCAATTTTATGGTGTAAAGTCGTTGTTATTTGAGGTCATATAAAATAAATTAATTGTGTCACTAATGCAAGCATATTACTTTGTTTAAGAAAATATGCTATTAGTAGATTAAGATCAATGCGGTAATGTGAGACAGTTTTAGGTTAAACTAAAATTGTAGCAAAACTACACTGCGGTAGCTAATCAACCCTTTTGCAGGGGGTGCCGTAAGTGTTGAATCTCATCATCACACTCATCCAATGGCTCGCATACCAGATCGAAAACCAACAGACCAATGACGGGCATCAATCAGGGTTTAAAGTTCGAAGCGTATTATGGTACTGCCATAGCACGGAATGGGGATATTAGCCTTTATAATGTAGGTTACATAGCTTGTTATATAATTGTATATATTTATATATACATCTTTTGTAGTAAAAAATTATATTAATTCAACAAGACAAGATAGCAAGCTTTAATTAACTTGTTTTTTGTTTTATATGTGGGAAAATGTCTAATGCATACCAAATTATGGTGCCATATTCACACGAATTTTGCCGAACTCAAATCCTAACTAGTAATAGGCAGCAATATCACAAATGCGAAGATAATGGCTTTGCGCTTACCAACCCGCCAGCCCAACATGGAGAGTTATTCGAAAACCTTCCAAGAAAAGTACTCCGGCTTTTGCTGGCGCAGAATACCGGCGTGAAGTAGAGGCGTCTTGTGTTCCTACGTTTCCTTCATATCTTGAGGTAACTGAAGGCCTCCTTGCCCCTCCCTACCCCCTATTAATTCTTTCTCCCGTCCTCTAAATATCTTAAAAGATCGGAAACGCACCTGCAGCTCCTCTGGAGTTGCAGATGTACTTAGGCGGCGGAAATCACTTACCATCAGGTGAGGCGATGGTCGTTTGCCCCTTCTTCTATAAAAAAGATTGGGGGTGGGTGGGACGGAGGGGTAGGAGCCTCCGGTTACCTCACTCACCTAATCAGTTAAGCTTGGTCAAGCAAAGTCGCTTTCTCGTTTGCCCCCTAACTAATAATATATTCCATATATAATTCAATAAAGCATTTTTGCAGTTGCCAATGTTCAGATGTTGACTAAAGTAGGCTGATGTAGATTGCTACAACCATAAAATGATAAAATGATGATGACTGCAACATACCTCTATATCTGTTTCGAGATGTAAAATATTTAACAAAGCAAAATTCTATGCATACGTTGTAAACTTTATTATGGCGTTTCAAACGTGATTTTTAAAAATTGTACATTTTCCTCTGTATTGTAAACAATGCATTGCAAACACTGAATTTACTTTGCATTTAATGTATAATTCAAAGCACATTTAATTTTTACAGACAAAAGTGTAGTCGGGCTACATTCAACATTGTCGTTTAATTTTTCAGATTTCTTTGTTCTTCTTTATCAGCCTTGAAACTGTCCAAACTGAGCTTTGGCCTTCTAATCCTTTCATCTGCCGCTATCGCCCCCGTTGAGTCACTCTGCCGTAAGAGTCTGCGAGTGGACCGGTGATCTTTTCTTTTCTTTTTAATAAAACGTTATCTTCCCTATAGGAATTTCTCCTGTGTCGCGGAGGCAGTTTACATGCATGAATTGCACACGGACAAACACCCAGAGCGTGAACTGTTATTTGTAGTCCATACAAATACTAGTCCCGTGCGGAATCGAACCCGCGACCCATAGCGCCGCAGCCAAACGTTTAGCCACTACGCCACCGAGCCGTCGGTGATATTTCAAATTGCAAATTATGTTGCCCGTTACCGATCTTGATAATTTAGATCTCACATATTTGATATGCTTATTCCGCCAGGGTTTTCCTCGCGAGTCTCTTCCGCTGAAGTAAAGAAGGCCGGGAACAACAGCAAATCTCCGATTCATGGGGGTTTCAGTCAGTCCGGCACTTAATGCTGATCCTGATATAACCGGTCACTGCCTTCCTTGACAGGTAGAGTTTCTTCCTTCCTTGTCCCACGGTCATCGATCATTGAAGGCTACTAGATTTGTTTAGTATTTCTTTTAGACATCTTCTACGATGTGAGTACTGATTCCGATATAGTGACGTCACGGGGTAACAGATTCCCTAAAATCACTTCTCCATAATACCAGTAAATATTCGTTATTAAATCGTAAACATAATGGTAAATGTAATAATTTAATAAAGAGTGTAAGGGTGTAAAGCTATGTATATTCTCCGAATGGCGAGCGTCGAGTTACGAGTTTATTAAGTTTTATTTAAAATTTTTGATGTACAAAATTTCATGACATTTTATGGTTTTCTCCTTACTCCCCTCTTTCAACACGCAGGAAGAAAGGGAGAAGATTCGGAGGCTGCTACCACACACCATATATTTAAACATGCTAATTTTATCTGTTTTAAAAGGAGTCATAATAGATATAATAGACAGCAGTATTTACAAGATGTCCAGATCTGCTTAATGCAACTTCCAAAGGATCCTTTTTATTTGGGAGAGGCCTTAAGCAGTAGCCTAACCGAGATAGCCTAGTGGTCAGGGCGCTCACATAGTTTCATAGAGCGCCAGTAACCTGGGTTCGAACCCCGGTGCCGGCACGACTAAAATCAATTTAAAGTGCCGTAAGTGTTGAATCTCATCATCACACTCATCCAATGGCTCGCATACCAGATCGAAAACCAACAGACCAATGACGGGCATCAATCAGGGTTTAAAGTTCGAAGCGTATTATGGTACTGCCATAGCACGGAATGGGGATATTAGCCTTTATAATGTAGGTTACATAGCTTGTTATATAATTGTATATATTTATATATACATCTTTTGTAGTAAAAAATTATATTAATTCAACAAGACAAGATAGCAAGCTTTAATTAACTTGTTTTTTGTTTTATATGTGGGAAAATGTCTAATGCATACCAAATTATGGTGCCATATTCACACGAATTTTGCCGAACTCAAATCCTAACTAGTAATAGGCAGCAATATCACAAATGCGAAGATAATGGCTTTGCGCTTACCAACCCGCCAGCCCAACATGGAGAGTTATTCGAAAACCTTCCAAGAAAAGTACTCCGGCTTTTGCTGGCGCAGAATACCGGCGTGAAGTAGAGGCGTCTTGTGTTCCTACGTTTCCTTCATATCTTGAGGTAACTGAAGGCCTCCTTGCCCCTCCCTACCCCCTATTAATTCTTTCTCCCGTCCTCTAAATATCTTAAAAGATCGGAAACGCACCTGCAGCTCCTCTGGAGTTGCAGATGTACTTAGGCGGCGGAAATCACTTACCATCAGGTGAGGCGATGGTCGTTTGCCCCCTTCTTCTATAAAAAAAAGATTGGGGGTGGGTGGGACGGAGGGGTAGGGAGCCTCCGGTTACCTCACTCACCTAATCAGTTAAGCTTGGTCAAGCAAAGTCGCTTTCTCGTTTGCCCCCTAACTAATAATATATTCCATATATAATTCAATAAAGCATTTTTGCAGTTGCCAATGTTCAGATGTTGACTAAAGTAGGCTGATGTAGATTGCTACAACCATAAAATGATAAAATGATGATGACTGCAACATACCTCTATATCTGTTTCGAGATGTAAAATATTTAACAAAGCAAAATTCTATGCATACGTTGTAAACTTTATTATGGCGTTTCAAACGTGATTTTTAAAAATTGTACATTTTCCTCTGTATTGTAAACAATGCATTGCAAACACTGAATTTACTTTGCATTTAATGTATAATTCAAAGCACATTTAATTTTTACAGACAAAAGTGTAGTCGGGCTACATTCAACATTGTCGTTTAATTTTTCAGATTTCTTTGTTCTTCTTTATCAGCCTTGAAACTGTCCAAACTGAGCTTTGGCCTTCTAATCCTTTCATCTGGGAGAGGCCTTAAGCAGTAGCCCAACCGAGATAGCCTAGTGGTCAGGGCGCTCACATAGTTTCATAGAGCGCCAGTAACCTGGGTTCGAACCCCGGTGCCGGCACGACTAAAATCAATTTAAAGTGCCGTAAGTGTTGAATCTCATCATCACACTCATCCAATGGCTCGCATACCAGATCGAAAACCAACAGACCAATGACGGGCATCAATCAGGGTTTAAAGTTCGAAGCGTATTATGGTACTGCCATAGCACGGAATGGGGATATTAGCCTTTATAATGTAGGTTACATAGCTTGTTATATAATTGTATATATTTATATATACATCTTTTGTAGTAAAAAATTATATTAATTCAACAAGACAAGATAGCAAGCTTTAATTAACTTGTTTTTTGTTTTATATGTGGGAAAATGTCTAATGCATACCAAATTATGGTGCCATATTCACACGAATTTTGCCGAACTCAAATCCTAACTAGTAATAGGCAGCAATATCACAAATGCGAAGATAATGGCTTTGCGCTTACCAACCCGCCAGCCCAACATGGAGAGTTATTCGAAAACCTTCCAAGAAAAGTACTCCGGCTTTTGCTGGCGCAGAATACCGGCGTGAAGTAGAGGCGTCTTGTGTTCCTACGTTTCCTTCATATCTTGAGGTAACTGAAGGCCTCCTTGCCCCTCCCCTACCCCCTATTAATTCTTTCTCCCGTCCTCTAAATATCTTAAAAGATCGGAAACGCACCTGCAGCTCCTCTGGAGTTGCAGATGTACTTAGGCGGCGGAAATCACTTACCATCAGGTGAGGCGATGGTCGTTTGCCCCCTTCTTCTATAAAAAAAAGATTGGGGGTGGGTGGGACGGAGGGGTAGGGAGCCCGGTTACCTCACTCACCTAATCAGTTAAGCTTGGTCAAGCAAAGTCGCTTTCTCGTTTGCCCCCTAACTAATAATATATTCCATATATAATTCAATAAAGCATTTTTGCAGTTGCCAATGTTCAGATGTTGACTAAAGTAGGCTGATGTAGATTGCTACAACCATAAAATGATAAAATGATGATGACTGCAACATACCTCTATATCTGTTTCGAGATGTAAAATATTTAACAAAGCAAAATTCTATGCATACGTTGTAAACTTTATTATGGCGTTTCAAACGTGATTTTTAAAAATTGTACATTTTCCTCTGTATTGTAAACAATGCATTGCAAACACTGAATTTACTTTGCATTTAATGTATAATTCAAAGCACATTTAATTTTTACAGACAAAAGTGTAGTCGGGCTACATTCAACATTGTCGTTTAATTTTTCAGATTTCTTTGTTCTTCTTTATCAGCCTTGAAACTGTCCAAACTGAGCTTTGGCCTTCTAATCCTTTCATCTGCCGCTATCGCCCCCGTTGAGTCACTCTGCCGTAAGAGTCTGCGAGTGGACCGGTGATCTTTTCTTTTCTTTTTTTAATAAAACGTTATCTTCCCCTATAGGAATTTCTCCTGTGTCGCGGAGGCAGTTTACATGCATGAATTGCACACGGACAAACACCCAGAGCGTGAACTGTTATTTGTAGTCCATACAAATACTAGTCCCGTGCGGGAATCGAACCCGCGACCCATAGCGCCGCAGCCAAACGTTTAGCCACTACGCCACCGAGCCGTCGGTGATATTTCAAATTGCAAATTATGTTGCCCGTTACCGATCTTGATAATTTAGATCTCACATATTTGATATGCTTATTCCGCCAGGGTTTTCCTCGCGAGTCTCTTCCGCTGAAGTAAAGAAGGCCGGGAACAACAGCAAATCTCCGATTCATGGGGGTTTCAGTCAGTCCGGCACTTAATGCTGATCCTGATATAACCGGTCACTGCCTTCCTTGACAGGTAGAGTTTCTTCCTTCCTTGTCCCACGGTCATCGATCATTGAAGGCTACTAGATTTGTTTAGTATTTCTTTTAGACATCTTCTACGATGTGAGTACTGATTCCGATATAGTGACGTCACGGGGTAACAGATTCCCTAAAATCACTTCTCCATAATACCAGTAAATATTCGTTATTAAATCGTAAACATAATGGTAAATGTAATAATTTAATAAAGAGTGTAAGGGTGTAAAGCTATGTATATTCTCCGAATGGCGAGCGTCGAGTTACGAGTTTATTAAGTTTTATTTAAAATTTTTGATGTACAAAATTTCATGACATTTTTATGGTTTTCTCCTTACTCCCCTCTTTCAACACGCAGGAAGAAAGGGAGAAGATTCGGAGGCTGCTACCACACACCATATATTTAAACATGCTAATTTTATCTGTTTTAAAAGGAGTCATAATAGATATAATAGACAGCAGTATTTACAAGATGTCCAGATCTGCTTAATGCAACTTCCAAAGGATCCTTTTTATTTGGGAGAGGCCTTAAGCAGTAGCCTAACCGAGATAGCCTAGTGGTCAGGGCGCTCACATAGTTTCATAGAGCGCCAGTAACCTGGGTTCGAACCCCGGTGCCGGCACGACTAAAATCAATTTAAAGTGCACTATTTACCACGAGCTTGGCGGTGAAGGAACTAATCGCGGAGGAAACCTGCATGTCTGAGAAATAATAAAAAAATATATTATTTCGAGGATATGTGAAGCCCATCAACCTGCACTAGAGCAGCGTGGCGGACAATGCAGTAAACTACGTGGAGGTAGATAGGTGGAATGAATAAGCTTTGTTTACTTATTTTCTAAATGGTTTTCAAATTCACATTATTCATGTTGAAATCCATTAAACGAACTAGGTCAAATTTAATATTGTATTACATCAATTAAGACTCGCCCATGTGCCCAACCTACGAACCTCTTAGTTACACATTATGAAAATAAAAAACGAAATAATGTGAATAATTCTATGTTTGGGTATTACATAGAATAGGTATACGATTCAAATTACAATTGAGTTTATACGAATAGAAAGTTATTTATACCGGTACATTTAATTTTTTTTTTTCGATTTTAATGCGTTTAATTTTATAGTTTATATTCTCGACTTTTCACCTGCTTTCGGGAGGACTATGGTATTGGACAGCCCGTTGTCATAGGTAACTCGGATTTCCGTCAGAATTCAATTATTACTTTTGGTTCGGACTACGCAGAAGATGCTTACAGTACCTTTAGGTAGTGCAGTGGTATGATTAGTTTTTGAATTGATTTTATTTATTACAAGATCCCTAGCCGGTGGCAGCACCCAGTAATCTACTCTATACTCTCTATTGAAATTAGGTGTGCTTTTATGGTCTATCAAATCTAGAATATGATCAGAGACTGCAGACTTCCTAGAGCGCCGAAGTGTTTCGTCAGCTGTGTTCTTTTACGCGGATTAATAAGGACCCGTCAAAATTATTCAGAATCAATATAACAATTATATTTACAATACCCAGAATCTAACAATTTGAATTAAGGTAATTAGAAGCCCTATTCCTCCGAGCCTAGTACCAAGAAGGCTAAATGGTTAAACTCCGCCAAGACTCAAATCAGCTGCTTTTGAAGCCGCCCTAGCTCTGGCCCATGTATATGAGAGACTCAATGTATCTATGCAAGTACCATTCGACACAAGGGCTTTGCCTCTCTCCCAAGGGACGAATGTCATGCCGCTATCTCTGAAAATTCCGCAGGACTCAAAAACCGTGGGAATATTAACTGAAGCAAGAGACAAGATGACGACATTTAATGAGGCGTGACGAGATATTCTGTTGGCAACTTTTTGGCAAGACATCAATGTGGTTGACAGAGCGGTGCGTGACAGATTTTAGGATTAATGTTCATAATAATAAAGATCGTTGCACTAAGTCCTAATTTATTTCTGAACATAAACTTTAAAGATTGCCGCAATTCACGGTTCTTGTGTAAGTGTAAGAATTTTCTCTCTCTGAAGGCCATTTGCTTGTGTTTTGGGAAAGAAATTATAAAAATATATTTATTACATTTTAACGTCCGCTTAAATATTAAACAATTCAGTCCTTCTAACTAATTAAAATATGTATCATAATTGCAAATCGCTGTAGCATAATTAAGTAAATTTATGAAATACTAGCGACTGCCCGCGGCTCTGTCAACGTGAACTCAATTTTTTTTTTCAAGAGAATCCGAAATCGAAATGTCCCTCCTCATCTTATTCCATGACAAAATCGACCTTTTTGCCAAATAGCATTTAAATTCGCTCCGATCATTACACGTGATTGAGCGACAGCGACTTACAAAGATTAGTATTTGTAATATTAAGTAGGATTTCATATTTATAATACTCAAATGATTATTCTCATCCTACTAGCGTTTATGAGTTAGAAATGTTACGGGATTATATGATAACGTTTAATAGTTTAAATATGTTGGATTAAACTTCATAGCTTCAAATACAAAATCGTGTTTTGAACAAATTTCAAATTTCTTGTTGCCCTGGTGTAAGTAAGTCCTGTTGTAACTCAGACGTTTGAATATTCGACGACGTTTTAAATCCTAAATTTCCATTTTAAACGAATGTAACCAAACGGATGAAACGGTATAAATATTATGATGCAAGGTTTACTCTTCAAGGAACATATACATAGGTAATTCTAAAACAACAAATACAAAACAAAACAAAAAAAAATCAAAAAAAAATTTTTACTTTTTCTTTTATTGTCTAAACATAAATTTAATAGTTGAACAAATTGCCCAAAATTTTATAAAGTACGGAACAAGTAATTTGCCAAAATCAACGAGGCTATACCGAGGCTTTAAAAGCTTTTAAAGGCTTGTTGTGTTTTTTTTTCAAACATTCAGTTACAGCATGGCAGTAAATGAAAACATTTTAAATTTTATTTAAAGGTTTTCTAAAATGGTATAACAAGTGCAATGTTTATTCCAATTCCACATAGTAAATATTATTTTAAACTTTCCTATTTCCAAATACCATACACTTTTGCCTAGGTCCGAACCGTCCAGTTACCTACTTTTACCGCCAATCAGCAGTGTCACCTCGATAGTGTTCCGGCTATAGGCCAGTTAAATTACAAGCTGTGAGGCATTCGATCTTAGTCCTCAGAAGTGACAACACATCTGCAACCCCTTTTGGTCTCCGTGGGCTGCAGTAGCTTCTTCACACACAGCAGGTGGATTGTTAGCCTGTTTATCACTATAGTAAAATAATTTTCATCATCACAGCCTAATAAGTTCAGCGGTAGACCCAATTAATCCACCGCTGAACATAATGCCTGCAACACCACACCGTGCAGGTCGTGGCTTTATCTTGTGGACGGTCGACCTTCACTTCGTTGTCTGTACATATTTCCACTCGAGAACCTTTCGTCCTCAACGAATATCAGTTCCACAGATCCATTAACACTTCAGCTTGCTGGCTATCAACCACTTAGTACTTCAACCAATGTCAGATCTTTCAGCTATTCTCATAGTTGATGAACTACAAAACACACTGGTCAGTTAATTCTGAAACTAGAGATGGGTATCAACAAAATCTATGTCAGTTTTTGTGGGTGCTTTCTTCGAAAGACCTATGTCCAAGAGCAGATTGTTTAAATCAGGTCGGGAATAAAAAAACAAAATTATATATATATATATAATATATAAATAATATATCAAATTTTTATACACATAGACAGGGGTAAGCAGATATTATAGATTCCCATTTGCCACGGTAGTCAAACAGGATTCCGCAACCTAATTTTCCACCCTGTCTGGGAGATGGCATGCCTTGTCACCAGGTTGGCTCTCGTTATTTGCCACAAGATGGTGGACTTTGACTAAGGACCAGCAGAATGAGACTTTACACCACTACCATTCGGAAATTATAAAGTAGATATTAAATTATGTCACTTTATGATGCTACTAATTACAGTCATATAGAAATCTCACAGTCATTGTCAGTCGTTATTAAAAAAGTTGGACTGGAGTTGAAATGAAGCTTCGTACAAATAAGTTTTTAAAGGGGATTATGAACACTTGTTTCTAACATTTACTCTTTCCTTGCTCCAACTGCATAGTACTCTTTGTTTTTAATTAAATTTAAGTTAGCGATACCGGAATGGTATCTGCTAAGGTCGAAGGAAAAATTATTAGATAAATATCTAATAATATATTTTCTGTAATAGTTGTAATAGTGGTGATTACAGATAAATTTTAATACACAAAGTGATACGTAATACGTACTATCTTTTAAAGCTAACAATTACTTATGAAAATGTAAATGAATGTTACTTTACCTAACCTTACCAGCCTCTTAATAGCCCACTGCAGGACATGTGCCTCTCATAAGCAGGATTTGCCATAACCGCCACACTCGACGAGCGGATTGGTGATCGCAGTGCAAGACACCTAGCACTTCTGTCTGATATTTTTTAAGATGGTTATGCCGTCATCTGTCTGTAGCCATTGATATTAAGGCTTTTCCATTAGTCACCAGTCTTACGAAAGGAGGTGGCAGTTTCTTACACCGATACCACACAGCCACTAAAATTGAGAATGAATGTTCTTTTTATATAATTTAAATTTTGACTTTGTAACAATGATTTCAAAATAGTATTTCATTAAAAGTTTATTAGAGAGGAGATCAAAAATTTATTAATTTCCATATGCGTCTATTAATTAGTTCGTGCATCACACAATAAATTTCAAACGGGTTTCAACAAATCTTACTTGTGCAGGGGGTGAGCAGTACCAAAACTATGTTTCATTTAAAAGAGAGGGTCTTTCAAGAGTAATATTTTCCAAACTGTTTCGGCTAAAAAATTAATAACGCAACAGTCCTTTTTGCTATTGTCACTTTGTTCTTTGTTTAATATGCTCGTAGTTATCTAAAAATATACTTCCCTAATCACTAAGAAAATCGCAGTAGTTGTAAGGCGTGGGCTATAAGTTTAATATTTATTACGATCCGTATCGTTATTCGTATTTCGCGGTTCGACGGGATCACGCCCGGATGTGTAGGACATTCAATATATATCACGATAGTGTAGTGCCAAGCTTTAGGGAATCCTCACGTAAAAATTAATAGCAAGAACAAAATTGAAGACTCTGTGCTATTATTTAAGCAGAGAAGAGTAAAAAAGTAGCAGTACTAGAAAAAATGGCTTCGGCAAACACAAAAGTATAGCTACGCATTTAATAACAAGCACTTATACCTAAGTCATGGATATTATTATAAACTCACGTCAGACGGCGGCTTCAACGGCGTCCCCCTGTCACAAATTTTGAACTAAGGGAGTAAAGTAAAAAAGTAAAGTAGCGACCTGTAATTGCCCACTGGTGGGCGAAGGCCTCCTTCTCAAATACGAACATCAGAGAGGGCTTAGGAGCCGGGAAGGGCCCGCCACGCTGCTCCAGTGCGAGTTGGCGGGCTTCACATATCCTCGAAATTATTTCTCAGACATGCAGGTTTCCTCACGATGTTTTCCTTCGCCGCTGAGCACGTGCACAGAGCTGAGCACCTAAGATCCCCTCTTAATTGAGTTAAAAAGGATCAACCTATATTAACTATACCTATTCCATGGTATAATCTACATCTCTGCCAAATTTCGTTCATATTCGATGTTGGACGTGTACACATCTGATGCATTAAAAAATAAAAACCGACCAAGTGCTAGTTGGACCGTACAACCATACAATATCTGTGTTATGTATTCACCATGTCTTTTCTTTCATACAGGATCTTTAGCGCTAGCCCGACTCACACTTGGCAAGTTTTAATTATTTATTATTTTTCTTTAGAGTTTGCACTATAATCACACCAAGTTTAACCCTAGTATGTTTTATTGTTTTAACGATATAGCAAAAACGAAAACGTTGAAAATTACACGTCTTTTAAATGGGGAACCTCTAAGTTTTAGAGGACGGACAGACGGGGTAGGCATAACCGGTCTACGCACAGAACCCTAAAAACTTACGTAATCTTTTATTTAATCCTCGAAGAGATTTATCGAAGCTTTTAACACAACAGAATGCTTTATCGAGAGTGCAGATGTTTCCTCCGTAGCCATTTGAACAAAAGCTCGGAACTCTAAGTAAAGCTTTGCGCTAGCTTTAGAGAACTCAAATCTCTATACAAGAACAAAGTGGTGGCTCAGTAAAACTACTATGCCAAATTCATTGCAAATTCCATAAGATAAAATATAACCAGACCGAAAATCAATAATTTGTTTGATGCGCATATATTCGTTTTGGCTCGGATTCGAACCCGTATGCCCATTTCTCCGTAAGAGGTGCGTTGACGATTATTTTATATTTGGTATGTATATGATGTATGTATGTAGAGTATGTAGGGGCAGCGTAAGAGAATTTACTACCTCATGTCATACCGGTAGAGTGGTAAAACTCGTCTAACAGAAATGTCAGTCAAATCTATTGCCTAATCTTATCCTTACATTTTTTTAAAGTCCTAGTCCCAAACAAAGATTGTGTCTAGGTAATAAGATAGTAAGGGTGGTGATAAATAATCATATATACATACATAAGCATACATGACTCCGTTACAAACATTTATATTCTTCATACAAACATTATCTCTAGCGGTATTGAAACCTGCAAACCTCAGTTTCGAAGGCAGGGTCACTACCGACATATTATATATTAAGTACCTTTGCTTTAATCATTGCTAAAATCATAATTGAATTTAAATGAAGACAACATTCATCACTAACTTCCTTTTTTTTTGGCTAAAACTTTCCAGTATTTGCTTTAAAATTAATCTTATAAGCTCTTCACCATGTTGGTAGTACGTTCATCTAGGAGAAAATTAAAATTTATCAATGTTGAAAAAGTTAGAAACCTAAAAATTTCTTTATTGTAAATCGGCAGCAAGAATGTAGAGAATATAAATAATTTTTTAGAAAATTTAGGTTCTAGACTAAAAAGTTTTGCCTTGACATAAACAGTTTTAACGGCAAACAATAAATATTTCAGAAACTACTTAATATAATATTCAAGGTGCGTGAATAACGTGCGTTTAATGTTCTGTCAAACTATTAAATTTTAACGAAAATATATTATTTTTCTGAACTACTTTAGTTTAACATTGGTTATTTTTTCCTGGCGTCTAACACTTATTACAGCCTGGATGGTCAATTCTTAAAATTCGCTTCGCCTTGATAGACCATTCGCAGCTAAAACACGTGCCGTGAATGACGGAGAATGCTATGGGACAATCTCTGCCTCTCTTTCCGCTCGTTGTCCGGCTTGCGGAAATTAAGTAGAATAAGGATTGGTATTGTGTGAAAATTTAGCTTTCATTTCATCTGAGGAATGCTATGTTCTATTAAATAGAACATTGCATTTCTCAGATAAATGGAATAATAATTAGATACCCAAAAGCGTCACACTTGCCTAATAATGATCAATTGTCTCGTTTCTAGGAAGTAAAAGACTACCAGAAAGGAAAAAAAAGAAAAACTGCAGATAAAATGGTAAAAGCATTAAAAACATACATTGTGTACCTAATATATCTTATGCCTTTAAAGCAAAAGTCTCTTACCCAACTTATTGGCTTAAAAGTTCAGATCGTATAATATTATCAATGAACTAAAATAGTGTACATAATACCATTTTCATTATTAGCGTAATAAAGTAAACTTGGAGTGTACGTCTTCAAATATCTTAACGACTGCTAGCAGAAGTAATATTCTGTAAACTATCAAACAACTTTTCCACATATAAAATAAAATATTTATGTATATGTCTTCAAATGTTTAACGACTGCTGCTAGCTGAAGCGATATTATGTCAGCTGTCAAATGACTTTTCCAGACAAAATTAATTAAATGTATACGTTTTCAAATGTTTTAACGACTGGTAGCTGAAGTGACATGACGTCATAATGACATCTTTACTTTATTGATATTAATAATTAATAATTTTATTTTCGACACTAGATACTGTGTATCTGCCAAGGAAACAGACACAGAGAAGCTACAATATCAACACTGAGAAGGCAGCATTGAAAAAAGTGTTGATTAATGCTGAGACAAATCCCTTTAATAGTAAAGTAAGGTTGACCAAAGAGTAGCACTATTATGAAAACTTTAGTTTACTATATCATAATATTAACCGGTTCTCTGGCAAGGTATTGGATGTAGAATTGTTAACAGATAAGCATAATGCAGATATATAGACAATGATAATGTTTGACTTCCTGATGTTATTGTTGACCCTGCTGTAATAGTATATAAACCACTAAAAGTATATAAACGTCGTGATTTACAAAATCTCATTAAACGCGATAAAATCCGTTAATAATACTTTCATTTAAGAAATAAAATAAAACTTTCTACAAATAAAACTACCACATTTCCACATTGAATGTCATGAAACTGACAGACTCGATACCAAAATTAACCTATTAAGCTCTCGGAATGGCTCAGAAATGATGAGTTTGCCTTAAAATTAAATGGAATTATTGTTAATGATAAATATGAAGTGGCAAATTAAGTCCTTAGTCTGTGCAAGTATGCCCTCTAAAATAACTCAATATCAAATCTAGCCCTATAGTTGCACAGTCAATTCTCAATTAACAGTGTAGAAATTCCTATCTTTAATTTTCAAAAACATGTTATCTACACGGATATCATCAAATTGTTCATGAACTTGTGACAAAAAGAAGTCATATGGGGCTATCTAAATATATACACTAATATTGCTCCTATGTTGGTAATGAGTTTAAATCTTTATATTGACTCTAGTGTGTTTCTTAACCTTATACAAGGTTGTAATTGTGTTTAAAACTGGCAGTAGACAAAATTCAATAAATTACCTTCCCATTTTGTGTTGCCAGTCTCAAGTAAAATATTTGAAAATTATGTTTTAACTGATGCTTATTAATTTTAATGTACACGTAAATAAAATTTTAAATGTCTAGCAATACGACTTAAAAAAAGGAAAATCAACAACAAATGCAGGTATAAAATATTATCGTGTGTTCTACAGGCTTGGGAAGAGTTCGGGAGAGAGACTAGTGTTGTGTGTAAATTGCCTGTCCCCCAGTAATGTATACTTGGTCCATTCATGTTCTTGGTCTACTATAGGTCGTCTATAAATGATGTATTGTACAAAAACAATACGAAAATCGTTTTGTTTATCGATGATATCACATTGACATTCAAAGTTAAATGAATACAAACGATGCCCTAGAAGTTCCTTAATTTAAATTGGTTAAAACTAGAAAGTCTTTTTATTTAAATGTATAGAATTTTAAAATAAAATCCACAAACAGACACAATTTACGTCGTATAGGTAGTTATTTTTTACACAGGGATCAGCTAGAGACTAATAAAAGAAAGATAAAATGACCTCGTATGATAACCGTTTACTATAATTACTATTATTAAAAAAATTGTAAACTTGTTATCGATACCGATTATTGTTGATATGCCGAAACAGAGTGAACGTGAATTTTAATTAAAGATCAAATTTTATGTTCAGCGCTCAAAAACGCGCATGGGTTCGTGTGGTTCAAGTGTGGACAAATCTTCTATGCATGGCATGGCTGTTTTTGTTAGCGCTTGCATGGAAAGGCCATGTCCAGCAGTGGACTTATTTAGGCTGATGAAGAAGAAGATAATTCTGAATAATTTAGGTTTAGTGTACTTGAGGTGGGATAAGAAAATCTGCCGCCCCCTTTATTCCCGCAGGTATCCTAAAAGTCGACTTTGGGAAAGGTTTCAAAAATATTTTGGCGTTCCACAGATGGCCGATGAATCACGTGGGAAAATGCCGCACCGAAAATAAACAGAACAATGAAGGAAACCATAGTTCTCTTGAATGGTAAATCGGCTCCAATTAAGGGTAATTATCTAACAGGTACCGTTATCAAATCTTACCACTTCCCTCTAAGTCTGAATTTCAACTCAAAGCTCACAAACGCTTTCCATTTAATGAATATTGTTTTATAGTAATCGAGCCGTAATGTTTGAGCATTAGATAAACGGTTGTGAGTTTTTTGCAACTAGTTCAAACTGTGCACAACATTAATTACTACAATTCAAATAAACTATCCCCATGCACACTTAATTCAAAAAGAAGCAGCACATATTCGCAACATAAATTTCATTACAGTAAAATATTCCTTGTTAAAATAACATTTCCGTATTTTATTAGCCAAAGATGTATCACTTTACTACTTTTACGCTTTAAAAAGTTTGAAAGTTTTGTTAAGTTGAGGAATAATAAAAAGAATTTAATATTCCTCATTTTTTTTTTGCATATTTTATATACGTTGTTTATTAGCTAAATAAACAATGACCAATAAGTTTCAACGAATTGAACTTTATTTTCTTACGTATTTTAGGATATTAAATTCTATCTCAGAGCCAATAAAATTTAACCAAACGAATAACATTGATGTTATCGAAATATCGTCTTCACCTAATGACTAATCTGAGTAGATTAGTTCTTTCGCAATTATTCATTTTGTGATGTCACTTTGCTAAAATTTATTATTGAAAAAAAAAAACTAAGAATTATTCACTAAGTATAGCCATTTGAGGACCAAAGTGAGGCAGAGAATCCAATTTAATATATAATCGACATACGGATTTGTGAGTATATGAAAATCTCGAATTTTAAATCAATGATAATAGACAGAGATATCAAAATGAATCTATGCACTTTTCATACTACGTCAATTATCTATGTTAAGTTTCACCGAATAATTGATTTCAGAGGATATAGCAATAAAAATTGCACCTAAGTCAGAAATACAGGGCTACGCCCCAAAAAACACACGATTTAATTTTTAGGTGCAAGGCTCTGTCTTCTCTACCATCCCCACATTGAATGTGAGTTTGTGCAGCAGTGAAATGTAATAAATAAAGACTTAATGATTTAAAAAAAAATTATAAGATAATTATTCCACGATTTGTCGAAGACCCGTACCCACGTAATTTTTAACTGACTCTTACGACAATCACGGAATAAGACGGGATAGCAAATTCTTCTATGCCATCATCACACAGATAAAGTTTATTTCATCAACGCAATACTCGTCTTTTCTTGTCACAAATAACTCACTCGTTATTAATTTTAGCACCATTTGTAATTAAGCTCAATGAAGTTTAGTTTACTTCACAAATTAAATAATTTTGAAATTAACTTTTCGATACTAATTTTCGACTTTAATTACATTAGTAAGTTCGAAATTACATTCATTAATAACATTAAAAAATTTAGATTACATTTTTGTAATATTTAAAATGTTGTATATTCAGAGCAAGCACAAGCATATCACTATACTATAATGTATTCTACGTCCAACCCACAGCTGGACATGAGATTTTGGATTGATTTTAAGTTCTCAAGCCCACGCGAGCAAAGTGATTGGCACGACGAGATAATATAAATGCATTAAAATGTAAATTTTACACTACTATAAATTTATACGTGCTACAAAATATTTTTTTTATAGATACATCATTTCTGTTTTTGCAAATAAATACAATATAGTCAAAATGTAGATACATAGCAATTATTAAATTCAACGTAGAAATTTTCATATTAAACGACTAGCCAAAACACCGTCCTTTCAAAATTCAGGTTTAAGCGATATTACACGAACGCAGGGTGTAATTAATAAAGTAGCCGAGTTCGACGCCGCAATTTATCGTCGGTTTGTATAACAAACTACCATTACCTACTTTCTACATTCTAAAATTTCGAAGAGAAATAATAAAAAAATAATAAATGTAGCCGTATTTTGAATAAAAGCCTAGACGGAAATATTACGTGATGTTACGTTGGTATTCTTTAATGTCTTATGATATCTTTGAGTTTCTATCGTGGTGAATCTATTCAGTAGGGCTTCACAGTTTACAAAAGCTTCGTCGTATACAATGCAGATTTTTTTGATTATTTAACGTCACGTTGCTGCCAATCTAAAACGTATACATACTTAAACATACGCACTCACACGCGACTCGAGTTAAATATATATAAAGAATAAATAACTCATGTCGTGATCGGACTCATGACTCACTCGGAATGATGTACCTATAAAGGGCATGAAAAATATACCTGGAAGGGTAATGTCGAACTGCTCTTTTTAAACAAAATTGGCAGATTAGCCTTAGCCATTATGTTGGAAGCCCTTTCCTTCCTCCTTATTATAGAGGTGAAGCTGAACCTTTCAATCCCCACATGTGTAGACAAGGCATTTCTTTTACAGGCACTTACGATCTTTCACTAATTGGATCTCTGTTATTGGGAGTGTCATTATCCGGCGCAGGAATCTCCAGTTGCAGATTAAAACATCAGCGTATCACCCTCCCTTTTTCTTGTTTGCCTCTTTCTACGCCATTAGGTATTCGCAGAAGACAACTCACCCCACAGTGAAGGTGACGTTTTATTTTAATATAATAATAATTATTAGGAAACTTCAATTTGGTGAAAAGTATGTTTAGAGTTTACATAACGTTGTTGTTGCGAATATAATACGGTAGTTAATAATGAAGTTGGAATAATCATTAGCTTTATACTTGATTCAAGTTCTTTGAACGACGAATAGTTTCTCTCTTCTAGCTGTTTCAGTACGTCTTCTTACGGTTAAGGTTCGGAAGTTATCGCCGTCTCAGAATATATTATATTGCCCTAAGTATTAGTAGTTCGGTATAATAAATATTTACAAGGAACTACTTTATAATTCTATGGAGACAGATCTTATATTTATAAATAACAAGGACTTGTAATACGCAAGAGAATAAATTTGTTGTATTTTCGTACCCATATAGAAGTAATAAAGGAAAAGTACAGGTAGATAAAGTTGGGTTAATGATGACAGAGGTTATTGGATCGAATCCTACGGTGGATTGAACAAATGAAGCCTATGTAAGCAGGAAATTACCTTTCTCCTTTTATTTGCAAACATTGCAATAACGAAACTGCCCGCTTAGTCTAAACTGTTTGAACAACCGTAATACCCATAAAAGTATATAATGGATGTTATTTATATTACCGAGTGAAAAAGGTTTTTATCAATACATTTATACAATGGGGTCAACATACAAAGTTAAACTTGCCTTTGTGTTTTACTAGCGAAACAGCTCTGACGGAACGGTGGTGTTTGGCTGCGGGTCGCGGGTTCGATTCCCGCACAGGGACAAGTATTTGACTATAAATAATTATTCAGAATCTTGGTATTTATTCATGTGCAATTTATGTATGTAAACTGTCTCCGCGACACGGGAATCATCACCATTATGAAATAAAATTTAAATTAATATTTCATCACTATCAACAGCCTCTTTGAAATGAAGGACATAAGCCCCTCTCAAACCAATAACCCCCGTTCCATTTCATGGAAGGTTTGACCATACTCATCACGCTGGGCGAACGGATTGCTGATTTTTTTGCGTACGGCAAATTCAAAATTCGAATTGGATATTCTGCCATCATTCGATCGTCAACGTGTCGTTGATAAATTCCCGCTTATAGACTTTTTTGAGAGTTCCGTATGGAAGCCTATTACTAAGACACGCCATCTGTACCTCCTTCAAAGACCAAAACAGATAAGTTGAAATTTTCACAGAATATGTGTTACGTCAATCAAATCAAGCCTTTATGAATACTTAATCTGCCGGGATAAATTACAAGAAGCATACAAAATCTGCAAATC
Organism: Bhutanitis thaidina; assembly: GCA_029286595.1. NCBI lineage: Eukaryota > Metazoa > Arthropoda > Insecta > Lepidoptera > Papilionidae > Bhutanitis > Bhutanitis thaidina. The sequence continues at coordinate 5,220,105 of JAGSMS010000003.1, forward strand.
TGCAAATCTGGCATAAATTATAATATAAGGCAGGTGCATAGTGAGCCCATTCAACATGGTGGATGCAGATTTTCAACGCAATGCAAAGCAGGTTTTGAAGAATAAAATCGTATATTAACCGGAAGATATATTGTTATGTCATCGTAATATTGTTAGGTTAAAGTCATATTAAAGTTTTACAATCTGTAGAAGAGTAAAAATGCAATATCATGCAATTTGCTAAAGGTAAGAGCTTTTGCCTATTATCCGTTACGTCTGGAGTTTGATAGTTTATAGACGATAAAGCTCAGAAAAGTGGAAAATTGCACTGTAAGAAAATTGAACGTATAAATTTTTATATGCTGTTAAAACGATGTATCGATAAAAATACCCTTGGGACATTAGGATTTTTTTTTGCATGTTACATTCTTACGCAGATATCGTTTTTGTACGTTGTAATTTACGATAACCGAGTGGTGTGTATAATCTCGTCGAAACAGATTCGAGTTTGAGCCTCTTTGCGGAGGTCTCGTACCAATTAGTTTATCGAAACGTAAGCCTACGATGCACTCCTACTGTCACGTAGTCTTAAATAAGCTCTGGTGAAAAGTGGATGCAAAGTACTAAAATGTCTAGACTTCTGACCCCCCCAATGTTGGGTAAACGGTCGTGATATCTTGTTTTTTTTTTATATCATGTAATTCACGCCGCATGCGGTCAAAAATCAACCATCTCCGACGTGATACTGTAGAACGGGTTGAGACGATATGCTAGAGGTTCGTAAATTTAGACTGGTCTAAAAATAGAAAGTTTGTTTGTATAAGTGCATACAATTTAACAATACAATCGCAAAATTTTACGCAACAACCAGATACAATATTTAAGAAACTTGTCAAACAAACTTTATTAAAAAAGACCTACTACAAAAAACCCGTTACTGATTTTGCCGGTTCTTCGCTAAGGTCTTGTTTTGCGAACTTTTGAAAATCTACATTTCGTCGTTCATTAGAGTTTTAAACAAGCCTAAATTGAATAAAAAGTTTGGACTTTGATGAAGATGATGATAATCTGTTTTGATGATTGTTCGTTTAAAATCTGAGTTATAAAAATAATTATAACCTCATGTTTGGCTATGTTGACTTTTAATAGGTCGATTCTTATCACGTTATATTATGTTATTCGAATATTACGTAAGGATTTCATTCTTTATAAAATAAACTCGTTAAAAATTTGACTAACTTTTACGAGAATAATTTTTGTTATGTTTGGTTAACGCAAAACTAGGTACGAAAAAAGGCGATGAGCTGATAGTGGGGAACTTTGGAGTAGGGCAACGGAACCCAAGAGGGCAACAGCTGGCTGACTTCATGGCAAAGGAGGGATTCTTTATGATGAACTCCTATTTCCAGAAGCGGCCCCACAGGAAGTGGACATGGATGAGCCCGGACGGTACCACAAAAAATGAGATCGACTTCACCATGACGACCAAGCGTCAGCTGTTCAGTGATGTCTCTGTGATCACTAGGGTAAAAACCGGCAGTGATCACCGAATGGTAAGAGGCACACTGAACCTTAACATTAGGCTCGAGCGGTCTCGTCTGGTGAAGTCTACGCTCCGCCCACCACGTGCCCTTATCCAGAACCCCGAGAGCTTTCAGCTCGAATTGCATAATCGCTTTCAGTGCCTAGACGATTGCGTTACAGTGGACGATACGAATAGCAGGCTAGTGGAAACTGTCCATGCGGTAGGAGCTAAGTTTTGCACGACTCGCCGCACGGACAAGCCCCAAAAGCTCTCCGATCACACTCTTAAACTCATGAAAGCCAGGCGTGAGATAAAGCTGCAGTCTACAACGGATGCGTCAGCGTATCGGCTACTGAATAGACAGATCTCCAAATGTATGAGGCAAGACTTACGCAAATTCAATACAGCCTGTATTGAAAAAGCGATAGAGCGGAACCAAGGCTCCAAAGTCTTCGCCAGAGATCTGTCTATCGGAAAGAGCCAACTGACCAAGCTGAAGACCGAAAGCGGCGCAGTCATTTCCGCTGGAGCCGAGATTTTGAGTGAGATCGAGAGATTTTACGGACAGCTGTACACAACGTCGTTGAAACCGCACACTGATGTGAGTAACGACCCAAGAGCCAAGCTTATCCGACATTACTCCGATAACATCCCGGACGTCAGTCTGAGCGAGATTAGGATGGCTCTCAAACAGCTTAAAAACGGCAAGGCGCCGGGTGAGGACGGAATTACAGCTGAGCTTCTGAAAGCGGGTGGAAAACCGATACTTGTTGTCCTTCAGAAGCTGTTTAATTCCGTCATTCATGGCGGTGTTACGCCGAAAGCGAGGAGTAGAAGCGTGGTTGTCCTATTCTTCAAGAAAGGGGATAACTGCCTTTTGAAGAATTATAGACCGATATCGCTTCTAAGCCGCGTCTACGTGCTGTTTTCGAGAGTCATCTCAAATCGTCTAGTGAACAGACTTGACGACTTCCAGCCTCCCGAACAAGCCGGATTCCGAAAAGGCTATAGTACCATAGACCACATACATACTCTTCGCCAGATTGTACAGAAGGCCGAGGAGTACAACTTGCCATTATGTCTGGCGTATGTGGACTATGAGAAAGCCTTCGATTCAGTCGAAATTTGGGCGGTGCTACAGTCTCTCCAGCGGTGCCAGATAGACTCTCGGTATAACGAAGTGCTGAGGTGTTTGTACAATGAGGCTACGATGTCTATCCGAGTACAGAATCAGAGTACGAAACCAATCCAACTGCAGAAAGGTGTAAGACAGGGTGATGTCATATCCCCGAAACTCTTCACCGCTGCATTGGAAGATGTTTTCAAGCAGCTGAACTGGAAAGGATACGGTATCAACGTCAATGGCGAATACATCACTCACCTTCGATTTGCCGACGACATAGTTCTTATGGCAGGATCGCTGGAGGAGCTTAGTACAATGCTCAATGACCTCAATAACGTCTCCCAACAGGTTGGTCTTAAGATGAACATGGACAAGACGAAGTTCATGTCAAACGTCCATGTCACACCAATACCGGTTGTTGTTGGGAACAATAGGCTCGAAGTTGTAGACGAGTATGTATACCTGGGACAAATTGTCCGATTAGGTAAGTCCAACTTCGACTCAGAGGTCAATCGACGAATCCAACTCGGCTGGGCTGCGTTCAGGAAACTACGTCATATCTCCTCGTCGAGTATACCGCAAAGCCTCAAGACGAAAGTATACAATCAGTGCGTGTTGCCAGTGATGACATACGGATCCGAGACTTGGTCCTTCACTGCAGCCCGTATGAGGAAGCTCAAAGTTGCTCAGCGCGCTATGGAAAGGATAACCCTTTCCATAGCGCGCTGAGTGTTTTTCTGCGTGATAGAGTCTGCAACGATAATATCCGCAGCAGAACTAAGGTAACCGACATAGCCGTAAAGATCAGCAAGCTGAAGTGGCAATGGGCCGGCCACATAGCTCGCAGAACTGACAACCGCTGGAGAAAAAAGGTTCTCGAGTGGCAGCCACGTACGGGCAAACGCAGTGTAGGACGACCCCCCACAAGATGGAGTGACGACCTGCGCAGTGTTGCGGGAAGTCGATGGATGCAGGTGGCTCAGGACCGTGCTTCGTGGCAATCTTTGGGGGAGGCCTATGTTCAACAGTGGACTTCTAATAGGCTGAAATGATGATGATGATAATGATTGGTTGTTTTAACCCCTTGTTCATGAATTTTTACTTTTCTAAATTGAATGTCCCGTAAATGTAAGTAATGAATGTTGTTTTTCGTTGGTAAACTATGTTGAATTAAAGTATTACATTAAATATACACGCAGGCTTGCCCCTCAGTCCCACCTTCAAATGACTCATCGTCCAATGACACGAAGAGAAAGTACGCGACGTAACATTTAAACGATATTATAAAAAATGTTTTTTAAAGAATATTAACTAGATGTACATTATAAATTGATAGATTTCTTGGATTTTTTATACTATAGTTTTGTTATAATAATATCTAGAGGCTATTAATAAAAATTATCGTCGACCCTTTTTGCAAGTTTAATACGATGCTTCTTCTTCAGTACCTAATAAATAGTTGATCGCTGGCATCAATCGGTAGCAAAGTCTGACATCCTGTCTCATTATATAAAACGTAAGAGTCGACTAAGGAAAAATTACAAAACACAAATCAAGAAGTTAATAGATAAATATTCACAGTAATTTTGGTTTCTGGTACGCCAGTATCGCCAATCCGCTTGCCAGATAAGGCGATTATGGCAAATCCTCCCTATGAGAGATAACTTCGTTCAACACTGGACTATTTATATTCTGTGAAAACAGAAAAGATCGGGGCTGACAGTGGACTACAGAAGTTCGTTCGTCCGTAGTAACATAGTGGCGAGAAGAAGCAGCGTCTTGTGCTTCTACGTTTCTTTCGGTGAGTGCGGTCCCCCTTTCCTTCCCTAAATATTCTTAAAGACCGCCAACGCACCTGCAGCTACTCAGGTGGTGTCGCATATGTACGTGGGCGTTGTTAACCATGACAGGTGTCCCGCTTGCTGGTTTGCCCCGCTTCCATTAAAAAAATAGTGCGATAATACGATGTCGTCATTGCGAAACTGTGGTGGTACCCTAAGAGAAACTGCCACCTCATCTGATTCCGCATGTGCCGTAAGAGAATTTCCAGAAAATTCACGTAGTCTCCGATAGATGTTGTAAAGTAAAGTAAAGTGGCAAAGGCCTCCTTCTCAAATACGAGTATCAGAGAGGGTTTAGGAGCCGGGAAGGGCCCGCCACGCTGCCCCAGTGTGGGTTGGCGGGCTTCTTATATCCTCGAAAAAATATGTTTTTTATTATTTCTCAGACATGCTGGTTTCCTCACGATGTTTTCCTTCACCGCTGAGCACGTGGTAAATACAGCACTTAAAATTGCTATTAAGAATTTCAGTGGTGCCGGCATCGGGGATCGAACCCAGGTCACTCGCGCTGTATGAAACTAAAGTGAGTGCCCTGACCACTAGGCTACCTTGGCTCTTGGCCGGGATGTTGACCTACAACATATTTGAGGTCGTTATATACCACACGCATATACAAATATGACGACGTGACGATGAGGTCACCATCTCAAATATTACTGACCTAAATTCCTAGCAAACAAGGGCGCGTTCTCCCGAAATTTTCGGCCCATATGGTTATATAACCGAAAGGTTGGTGGGGCCATGGGAGGTGTTGGTTAGAACTTTACTCAGAGCGATGAAAAATTTTATCCTTAAACTCACAACTCTGCTTGCATTTAAACCGATTACTGCGTCACCAGGTCTGGGTAAGCTGTTATAAAGAGATGCAATAATTAATTTAAGATTCATGTTGATATAAGTAGAGTACCAATAACATTTTTATTTTAATAAACATGTAAAATATCCTTCTCGGGTGTGGGTTACAAAAAGAATTTTGACACATGATGGTCAAAAATACTTTTAGACCCTCATCTTTGTTGCATATATTGGAGATGCTCAACCGATGGACTGGAAATATTTTTCAGAAAGTGCTGTCATTTGTTTCATGCCTGACAATAAACCGTTGTTATACACAACAATATGTTTTGTGTTCCGAAACACAACTAAACGTTTGCATATTTTCCATTATTTCTATGTTATTGGTTTACGACAGTTATAACAATATTTAATGACATTTAAACTACGCTATTTTTGATATAACTTATTTCATAACTAATCTATAATATATACAAAAGCGTTATATACAAATACCACCGAGTAATCACGAATCACGATATACCGCAAAGCCTCAAGACCAAAGTATACAACTAGTGCGTGTTGCCAGTGATGACATACGGATCCGAGACTTGGTCCTTCACTGCAGGTCGTATGAGGAACCTCAAAGTTGCTCAGCGCGCTATGGAAAGGGCTATGCTCGGTATTTCTCTACGAGTCTGCAACGATGATATCCGCAGCAGAACTAAGGTAGCCGACATAGCCGTAAAGATCAGCAAGCTGAAGTGGCAATGGGCCGGCTACATAGCTCGCAGAACTGACAACCGCTGGAGAAAAAAGGTTCTCGAGTGGCAGCCACGTACAGGCAAACGCAGTGTAGGACGACCCCCCACAAGATGGAGTGACGACCTGCGCAGTGTTGCGGGAAGTCGATGGATGCAGGTGGCTTCTTTGTGCGAGTTCTTGATGCGAGCTTCGTGGCAATCTTTAGGGGAGGCCTATGTTCAGCAGTGGACTTCTGATAGGCTGAAATGATGATGATGATGAATCACGAAATCTCAGGAACTATAAACCATACAAACCTGAAATTGGATTGGTTAGAATTGCTGACAGGGTGTAAGCATTCGCTAAAGACTGTATCAAAGACTGTCCCCTGAAGAGGTGATATGGGAGTAGGAACTGAGAAACCATTCACAAACACCAGCCCGATGTTTTTGTAGTAAGAGGCAGTCAAATTAGCAAAGAATAAAATACAAGTAAAAGCGCTTTTTGAAAAACAGTGTAGAACAGTTATTGAAAGTTTGTATTCTAGAATTTTCTACTAATAAGGACAATGCTAATACATAAATGACGTACGTATGTTTTCTTATTAACAGTTACCAGCGAGTATATAGTCACCTGCTGCTAAGTAATCTCTGAGGTCCATTGATATCAACTACAGGCTATATGAGAAATTAGTTTGAGTGATTAACGGAGATATTAGTAATGTTACTTAATCAATAGCATTGAATATTCTCTTTAAATAAATGACAATGTGTCGCCAAATGAACGTCATTAGAAATGAATGTTTATCTTACTTGTTGAATACCATATTAACCGTAATTTGATAGGAAAAGTTGTACGATCGCCTAACTAATTTCATTACAGCGAGCAGTCGTTAAACCCTTTGATAACACACTCTCCAAGTTTGTTTTATGAGTTTAATATTAAGAGGTGCTTTGCTTTCAACATGTTCCGGTCCAATTACGTAATATGATCTTAACATGTTCATGTTACGCTAATGAGATGAGAAGGAGCTACGTAGAAATAAATAATTGTGTGTTTATTACATTTTAACAACTCTCTTCAATATAATCCTGTGCGAGTTGACGTAGTTGCAAGTCCTTGAATTTTTTTTTAAATTTTTAACATCACTTCAAACAAATTTTAATGTTGTTGATACCAAATTCAACCCGAGTGTAGTTCCCGAATGCCGTCTGGCATATGTGTGATAGTTATTCCGTCATGTAGCGAAATATATAAAAATAAATCCCAAATTTAGCGTCACCCACCACCGTGCAAGCTGTTCGTAAACGAAGTAGGCTCTGATGTACAAATGATGGCGGAAAATACATATGAATATACTGAACCCAAATTCCATACACTAGTGACGGAGAGCAGCATCTCCATTGCGAAGATACCGGTTCTACGCTTAACCAACCCCCTTGCTCAGCGTGCGAGCGTGGACAAATCTTCCATTCATGTTCAGCAGTGGACAAATACAGGCTAATAAAGAGAACTAATTATCAATATATTTTGTAAAGAATGTGAGAATCGACGCACATAACGGAATCCTCTTTGAAATACGGTGCTCTAAGAATGCCTGCTTACGAGTAATATCAACGAGTCCTCTTATTTACGTCTTCTTGTTATGATTCGAATTTAAACTAGCTGCTGCACGGGACTTCACCCAGGTGATTATCAATTTTGTCCCTCGGTATGAAAAGTATCCTATATTTTAGTTAATGCCAGTCCTTTAAGCGTGATTGAACAACAAACATACAATCTTTCACATTTGTAATATTCAGTAGAATGATATATAGCACTTCCGGAACCATAATAATACTTTAAAAATAAATTTATCGAAATGCGCGAGTCCGCTTTTAACTTAACTCTGTTCACTGAGAATTTCCGGGTTAATTAATCCTTCGTTTCTGTGGAATAAGAGAAAACTTGTGCCCAGCACTAGGAGTTTCTAACGCGAAGATAAAATTTATTCAGAATCATATAATTGTGAAAGAAAACATTACTTGTGTTTACAGTTTTTTTTATATACGAAAGGCGGCAAACGAGTTAGCGGTTCACCTGATGGTAAGTGATTACTGACGCCCACGTAGATCTGCAACACCAGAGGTGCTGTAGGTGCGTTGCTGGCCTTTAAGGTTATTTGGGTGATGGGAGGGAGGATCAGGAAGGGGATGGGGAGGAGGAGAGGGCCTCCGGTTACCTTACATACCGAACGAAACACAGAAGCACAAGGTGCCTCTACTTCACGCCGGTATTCTGCGCGACCGTGGTACCCACCCGGTCGAGCCGGCCCATTCGAGCAGCAGCAAAAGCTGCTGCTTGGCTCTATCACGTTTGTAAGTTAATTTATAAAAAAAAATAAACAGGGGAACATTGAGAATAATAGATCCATATTAACGATGTTGACACTATTTGTTCAGTCGTACGTCTGACCCTTGTCTATATATTTGACACTTAAAGTAATCGAGTAGTAGAGTAGTCGCGCAAAATTTTTTTGTATTGACGTTTGGACGTGTCGGAATATAATGGAGCGAGTTCTTTGTTTACATGGACATATCTTATTTAACAGCCTATAAATAGTTTATAATTGTACAATTGAAATCAAACTGACAATTGATTAGAAAGATATTGTAAAAATGTTTAACACCATTAAAATTAAGAAAACAGCGGATCACAGTGGATGATGTCCGTTGAAGTCACTGCCTTAATAATAAATTTAATTGCATTTAGTTGTCGTCTTTAAAGGTAGTGTAGAATTTGGTGTATTGTTTTTAAGAAACATAGTAAAATCACACATTTATATAAAACGGGAAGTACTTTGGACACCACTAATTTTAGACTTATTTCTATACTACAAAAACTACAACATCAATTTTACTTATTTGTACAAAATTGATAAAACAGAAAATCTCGAGAAATTGGTGCTTCATGAATTGCCTGATGTACATAGAGGAGCTTGCCGTAGAAGTAGCCGCGTAGAAGCTTGCCTTGTTTTGATGAGTAGGTGCAGAAATAAACTGCTTTTGAACAGAATTGTGACGTGCGATGAAAAGTAGATTCTCTACAATAATCGCAAGCGAAAATAACAGTAGACTCCATTATAACGCAATACCTCATTTTAGTCTCCTTACTCGCCAGACAGCCAAAACCTTGGACAATATCCAGCAAGGAAATAGTTCATTTCTCAGAAAGCGGTACCAATGCCTTTAGACTACACTTTGAAGAGTTTATCACAAATACATAACTGATCTCCACTATAGATGGCAGAAATGTATAGATAAAGAGGGTAAATCAAAGTATTTACCCTTTAAATAAATAAATTTTTTTTGGTAAAAGAGTGTTTGAATTTTGCAATATAGATCGGAAATTTCATACTTTATCTCCTAATATATTACACGTCGACAACTATTCGGTAATAAAGAACATCAAACAAAGAACAATTACGTACCTAGTTAACTAGATTTCACGCCGTGAACTACTCGATTAACAACTTCGTCGGTAAATATTACAAAACCACTCGACACCTAGAACTTTACCTGTTACATGGCTTACTTACTCGAAAGAACATAGAAGCTCACTCTTGTACTGTACGATATTAGAAAATACTGGTGAAATTCTTATTTGTAAGGAGCAAACATACCGTGCCGAGTTAGCTCAAGGGGCAATGGCGCTCGGTTTTAATTCTTATTCTAGATTCGATTCCTGCTGTCGAAATCACTAAAATTTGTTTAAAAATTGACTAAAATCACTAAATTTACCATGTGCCTGGCGGTGAAGGAACAGCATGAGTGATAAAAACCCGTAACTTTGAGAAAATATGTTATAGTCCACCAACCCGCACTAAAATGGGATCGTGGACCCTATGTTACATGTGTCCGAACCCCTCTCAAATATTGAGATTTGTCTAGCAGAGGGATATTTAAAAACTGTTTCTTTATATTACTTTTATTGTAAACCGTTACTTTATGAGTACAGACTTCCTGACTAAAGTTAGTTGAAAATATTTACTGCTTATTCTTTTTTTTACTAAAAATAAGCACTTCCACTTTTACAGATAAATAATAGACTCAGATCTGTAATTAATTAATTTTCTTCATAGTAAAAAAATGCATCTAAAAATATCACTGATTTCGTAAGAACAACAAAAAGATGTTTTATGTTCGCACAAACAGTGAGTGTGCTCAGGTACGACATTAATTAATAGTTCTCTAGTATTACCGTGTACTAAGATAATAGAAAATACTCATTAGAAGTATTCGTTTGGAACAGTTCCGAGGTATTTCGATGTCAGTGATTAATGTTATTCGTAACAGAACCATTAATTTCGACAGATGGCACAGGATAATAAAGTTATAAATATGACATTCCAGAATGATGAACTGCTGTGTATGATAAGAGACAATTCAGATTTAGAATTCGATCGCGTTTAATTTAAACTTTTTGCTTTCCGCCATTTCGGGTGTTTTACTGCCCCTGTAGTCATGACCGACTGAGGTTTTAGACTAGCCGATGTCTTAGTTAGCAGTTTTTATTTATTCACAAACAAAGTTAGCTTCTGGATGCGATATGCGAATTGACGGACTTCACCTGTCAACGAAATATTTTTTTACAGACATGCATGTTTTCTCAAGATGTCTTCCTGTAACGCCAAGCACTTGGTAAATTCAGCATTTAAAGTTAACAGTATTAATGGTGCCGGGATCGAGATTTGAACCCTGGTCACTCTCGTACTATAAAGTTATAGCGAGCGCCCTGATCCCTGCTACGACTGCAGCTTATTCATAAGTATTTAACCTAACTGACCACCACCAAGACGATCAAAATTTATTTAACAAACTTACGAAATCAGTTCTTGTGTACAAAGAGAATATTGTCCACAGTGATTTTGTAAATATTTAATAAATAAATTAAATAAGTTATGTGTATAATGTCTATTGTAAAATATTATATTTTCATAGTTTCTAAACTTCAAATATTTGTATTTACGTTTGATAGACAATATAAAATTGAGATAAATGTCATTTTCCTCAATTATTGACAGGTTAAAAGAATCCATCGTTTTTTATTATTTGAAAAATTCAACAGATTAGTAATGAGAAGCAGCATTACTAGTGGATGAACGTTAAAGTGGGGTACAAGTTGCTGGCATTTGTTGGCGCTTTCTTGGAGAGCCTAATGTACAGCAGTGAACTTAAATAGGCTGATGAAGGCAGTTAATATTTAGCTCCCGGAGCATACAGCAAAGAACTTGGGACTTTGGTATCCGGTCAATGGTATGTTTTTGGGTAAACACATTGCACTGATTTTTACCTTTCACTAGGTAAATGGTGCAACATTTGGTGGATCACCAAATCTCTAGCCTTTGACTAAAATTTTAAGTGCAGTATTTACCGCTGTGATGGAAATAATCGTGAGGAAACCTTATTTCGAGGATATGTAAAGTCCCCCAACCCGCAATGGAGCAGAGTGGCGGGCCATTCCCGGCTCCTAAGCCCAGTCAGATATTTGAGAAGGAGGTCTTTGCCCAGCAGTGGGCACTAACGTGCTGCTGCTTTATATAGTTTACCAATATATTTTAATAAATTTACTGTCCACCTTTTGGTAAGCGTATCTAAATATAATTTAGCATAATACGCTCAGACATCTCTCTAACTATTTTGTTTTCTATATTGGTCTACACCTCTTAGAACTTTGCTTACTAAATTCCATGTCATATTCGCAATACGAAACGAGGTTTCTGTCAAAATATGCAGCAAATTTCTAATTGTACGAGTATTTAGTGTGTGTGTGTGTATATATTTACGCCTTGTTCCCAAAAGGGTAGGCAGAGACAATCTTCTTCCACTTGCTACGGTCCTGATCTACGTCTTTCGCTTCTTCCACTTTCATCAATCTTCGCATGCATGCTCGTTGGTTTAGAGTACCTGGTCGTTTTTCAGAACGTCTCCGATTTGATCGTGAAATGTTCGCCTAGCTATTCCTCGTCTTCCCTCCCATCTCCCAAATATCCTTAAAGACCGACAACGCACCAGCAGTATCTACGGTTGGCATTCCACCACAGTGCGTTTTAATCGAAGTTTTCTGCCACTCACTTCGATTTTGTGGAATCAGCTGTCGCCAGCAGTATTTCCGAACAGTTACGACTTAGGGACCTTCAAGAAAAGAGCTTATTCCTTCCTTAAAGGCCGGCAGCGCATCTGTAGCTCCTCTGGTGTTGCAGATGTTTGTGGGCGACGGTAATCACTTACCATCAGGAGAACCGCTTGCTCGTTTGCCGTCTCTTCCATAAAAAAAACACCAGAGCCTCGTTTGTTAAGTAGTAGGTTTCACCAGGTGCATAATAGGATAGAATAATGATTCATAAGAACACCACAAATAAGTGCACTAAAATTAAATACATTTCATTGTCCAAACATTGCCAAAAGTTTTTGGACTACATAAATCAATCATGTCATGCATTATCTGTTGTGAAAACAAACAGTTATTAACTGAGTTGTTATGAAACGGATTTAAATAATAAAATATATTTGTTACTATAGGGTTGACATATTTTTTGGGCTTCAAGTTAACGGTATTTAAAAAAAAAAGTACTTAATAAAAATCAAAATCAAAGGATCTTTAACTTTACTCAACGACATATTCTTTAATTGTATCGCATAATGGACTATGGAGAAGGGCATGCTAGGAATTCATCACTCCTCCGCTTCCGTAGCCGTGGTAGAGTCTTAGGGGGAAAGAAGTGTTAGCATTACGTTGGTTCACTTTCTTCATCTTCTTTTCCGGTATGTGTTAGGTATTTCTTCATCGTATATATACAGGGGCAGGTATGTGTTTGTAGTTGAGTAGTTTAGGTACAAAAAAAAGGAGTGAGTTGCTCTTCGTACTAACCAATAACGAAAGCTACAAAGCTAAAATTCTTCGATAAATTGACTGATTCAATCTTCGAGCGAGATAAAAGCAGTCATTTTACTAATGGCAACGCCGTAGTAAGCTCTTTTAAAAGGCTTCTCTCACGAAGACGCAGTTCATCGGATATAGAGGACTACACTAATACATAGTTGTATTCAGTAATACTCTCTCATATTTACTCACGTCGTCTTTCTAAGCCCAAATTCACACTATTTATGTATATCTAGTGAAATGAAACTATTATTTATTAAATTATTGTTTCGTTATTTATTATTTATTGACCACGATAAAATCCACAAATAATAGTTTCATTTCAATGGGTAGTACCCGCGTAAATACAATAAATCATTATGTAGAAATCTGCTTCAAGATTTATATATATGAAAGTCGCACTAACACCTGTTACGCAGAGACAGTGATGGTAAATGAAAGAAAGAATGGATTTCTATTTTGTATTCCTCAGCGCAATCCACTTTTCGCCTTGCTGATAGACAGAATGTGACGGTTTGCTCGCGGAGATAACCATAAACTTTTCAAAGCTTTGCTCTGAGAAGCGTCTTACATTAAAATAAGCTCTAACTACCGTACATCTAATAATGGGGGAAGGTCAGAGGACGTACATGTCTTGTAGTCGTTTCAACACACTTTTTATCTGAGCTTATGTAAACCAACATATAGATGACTTATTATCCAGGACAAGGATAAAATCGTACATACTTATGTTTCGAACAACACATTGGTACGTGACTTCCAAACATGAGATCGAAAAAGGAGGCAGGTCTCGTAGCCACTTGGCTAGCATGTGCAAGACGGTAACAGATTCTTATCCTAGCATATGACATTAAATCTACATAAAATTTAATTTTACTTTATAAATAATTTAAAAATAGAATAATAGTTGTAAATTGGATACTACGAGTACATTGTAGCTTTAACTGAATCATTGACGCTCATAATATGGTAAAGCAATGAAAGTGTAAGCCCAAAATATCCATTTTTCTGGAAAAATAACCAAAGAAAAATCTTGGAACAAAAGTTTATGATATTAATTCAGACCTAATCAAATAGCAATATCATGTTATCGTAAAATATCGAAGGAATTATCCCGAATGGTTCTTAACGTTCAGAACGTCAAACAAAAGGGCAAACAAGCAAACGGTAGCGGAATGGGCCGGCTCAACCGGGCGTGAAGTAGAGGCATCTTATGCCTCTGCATTTCGTTCGGTAATTGAGGTAACCGGAGGCCCTCTGCCCCCCTTCCTTTCCCCTTCTCTTCCTCCCTCTCATCCCCAAATACCCTTAAACGCCGGCAACGCACCTGCAGCTCCTCTGGTGTTGTAAATGTATGCGGATGACAGTAATCACTTACCATCAGGTAAGCCGCTTACCCAAATAAAAAAAGCGGCTCACCTGATAGTAAGTGAATACCGTCGCCCACTACGCCTGTCTACCACTGCTACTATCACTACCACATCAGCCTGTTTTAGTCCAGTGCCAAACAAAGGCTTATTCAAGGAAGCACCAGCAACAGCCGACATACTTTTCTTGGAGGTGAGGTTGCCATTTTAGAAAAAGAGATGATGTATTCCCCGTTACAACTCTATGGAAATCTATTTAAATAAAAATGACATGAACTGATTTTAATCTCTTCTTATAAGTGAAAATCAAAATATCATAAGCGAAAACTAGAAACACTTTTGGTCTTTTATAGCACCGCGATTAAACTGTATGTTTTGGGCGTGTAAATAATCAAATCAAACTCTTCAATGCCTTCCAAAAACTTTATATGGTCAGTGATGAATATTCAAAATAACTAAAATAAAAACCTTTTGTTGATAAACGTTATTATATATTTAAAAAAGTAGGACAGTTACTTTACAATGAGGAATAAATACAGCCGAGGAAACGTCGGAAATTGGATTTTAAATTAATAATGCAGGCGGCCTCTCTTGCTCTATGTTAACAACATTTAATCAAACAAACTTTATTAAAGCAGGAAATATCTTGTATTATTTGTATTCTTCAGCAGTGGTAGCTCTGGGTTCTAGGCGCAAACTTTAATTTACGTGAGTGACCTGGGTTCGAATCCTGGGGCCGGCACCACTAAAATTGTTAATTCTGATTTTAAGTTTCACATTTACACAGAAAACATCGTGAGAAAATCGGCATATCTGAGTTACAATATGCATATATTATGAGGACACAGGCAGTCCGTCAACCGGCACTGAAACAGAAAGACGCATCTTCTCCGGTTCCATTATCACCTCAGAAATTAAGAGGTCTTTGTCCGGCAGGCACACGGCCTAGTTTATATTTTTTTTTAATATGAGTACGCAAAACGTATTGAATAAACGCATGATGGAAATAACGTTTATATGTATGTTATAAATGCCATACGTAACAATATACCGTACATTTTTAATAAAAATAATTGACATTTCGTAAACGAAATTATCTTACGTATCATTAATATTCTTGCGTCGAAGAATAAAGAATTAATTAATTCTTTATTCTTAATAAAATTTTATTTTGTATATCTATATCAACAATCTAGTGCTCTTCAGTATTAATAAAAATGTACCAAGCATAGTGTAGAAGATAATGGCATGGTTTGAGGTTTTCTTCTGCAGCCTTTTTATTTTTCACTGCAGGATTTAGGTTCACCCTATGGAAGAGGCATAGGGTGAATTTACCATAATCGCCACCCATGGTAGGGGTTAGGCGATCGCAAAACCAGACGCTTTGAATTTCAGTCGCTGGTGTCAGTCTTTGTACATGGAATTAACCACTTTTGACAGGATTATCTCCCATTTATCAGATATTAAGAGATTAGCAAGGCTTTTCTCTTAGTCGCCTAATAAGACATCCACGGAAAAAAATTGTGTTTCATATATAATATTACGACGCCATCACATAACCAAGATCACAGTAGTTCTATGCCTACAACTTTTCTCAGTGAGTAATGAAGATATTTTTATCTTCCTATCCAATGGGATGGAATGCCTTCTGGTCAGTAACCGACTGTTTCTATACGCTGGTACTCTTTGCGATCGTGGCACTTTCCACGATATGCTGACTCGTTTATGTCTTCCAACCAGTGTTTATCTAATTCGTAGCTTACGCTATTATTTATATAAGTAGTGTCTCACTGTATTAATAATACAAGCAAACGTACTGGGTATTTACAGATTTCCTTTATTTATTATTGAATACTATATTTAGTTAACAGCATCAGGAATACAAAGTTCAGTCCTTTAAGAAATTAACGTTCGAAACTTGTGCGTTCTTGCAAACTCCTTAGCATGTTCTTGGAGAAGTTCCTATAAGAGCAATCTAGTTACGGATGCTTTGGCAATTGTGTGGTTGACTGCAGCATGTAAAGGAGCAAATTGAGTGGGTTACATAAGGGAACTAATAACTTTTGTTTTCATAATACATTGCAATATAATATTTTTCATCACGTAAAGTCTACAATATAAACATTTTACTACCATTAAATTACATTACTTGTGGTCAAAACGGTCCCATATTAACAAAGTTAGGGGACTGCGGTAGGGCTTGAAATATCTTTTAATGTAACTGTGTAAGTATGTCAGTTTGCTTTTTGATAAATAATTGACTGTTTGTTAACTGATAATTAATTTTTGTATCGTAGTTACTTGCGAGATGATTTTGAATCCCACTACCAGGGCCACTAAAAAAATAATAAAATAAATAGAACTTTACACTTCTTCTCCTTCTAAAGCAGCTTCTTACTTCTGTCAGTTAACTTATGTCAAGACGTTGAAGGACAGGAAGTCTTTCCTTCCTGTCCTTCACCTAAGGGCTTCCTTATTTTTATTAGGTTTTATATGTTTACAATTACCACGATTGGGAGGTGAATTGGCGATCGAAGTACAACGTTAAATGGTGCTATGCTTAATGAAATTTGTGACGATTATTTCACCATCTATCGGTGGGGTCACGGGGTTCTTCAGGTAAAATTACACCACTAAACATACGCGTAAGTTTATATAGTTTTTTGGTTCCGATTGTTTGTATGAAAATCACAATGTTTGTCCAACAGGACTAAACTTGATAAAGCCAAAGTGGCTGTCTGTGTGTTGTGTCAATTGGTTCGATATCTGTTTTGTTATTTTGCGATTAAGATGAAACTAGCATAGGTAACTAGAATCAATTTAGACTTTGTTTCTTTGTGATATCTTAATTAGTTCTAGAATTGCATGAATTTTTTAAAATTAATCTGACAAAGTCGCGTGGACAGCTCGTTATATAAATCAAAAAAAAATATATTAAAGATGAAAATTTGGTTGCGGAATCACCTTTGGTACGACACGTAGCTGTCAAAAACGAATCATTAATATTTAGATCCCTATAGGTAATAGGCTAGAGTTGAAAGCACTGACATCGTGGAAAAGCCTAAAATGTTTTCTCAAATGCTAAAATGTATGTAATGCAAAATTACTTATCCCTTTCGTACTTCTTCTGAGCAATATTTTGATAGTTATGTATTTTCTTATATATAAATATAATCTTCTTTACTCCAAAAATATTTCACAACAATTCCTTGTGACTCTCTTGGTGAAATTATACCATGTCATTTACATATATACCTTATTACATATATAACTTGCAAGCATTACAACCTTTTCTCCGCTACCTCCTTTCGTCTTCTTCCTTTTCATTCTTAATCCTATTCAAGCTCTTCCTTGTCTTTTTCTTCTACATTTCTAGGAGTTTACAACGGAATTCCCAATTTTCTCTATGTTAACAAAACTAAGACAAAGGTTGAGATAACAGGAAGATTAGCGAATTTAATAATCAATGATTATTTCTGCAAACTATTATAATGACATAATAACGTTACATAATATGACTAAGCTTTATCGAGCTTATACGAAAAGAGTTTGGGTAGTGAAAGTGCAAAGCTTTACTTAAAGTTCGGCAGTTCAGTTCGAATAAATGATTATAAAACATCTGCACTCTCAAAACGTTAAAAACTTTTAAAAAGTCTTTTCAGAGAAGAGAAAGTTTAGCAAGTTCCTTGAATCCCAAATAAGAAAATTAAAAATACCCACAGAACCATAAATAATCATTTAAATATACTTAACGTAATACGTTAATTTGGGAAGAAAATAAAATACGCATAATTATCTGGTTTTTTACTTAATTTAAGGAGAAAAGTAAAAAATGTATAAAAACCAAGAGAGAGGATTAAAAAATTACCTAATGAAGAAAACACTTTCTTACTCACATATTGCATTATGTTTATTTTTCAACCTCTTATTATTTCGAATATTTTCAGATTTACTGCTTGCCTTAAGTTACGCCTGTACACGGTCCACTGCAGGACATAATATTCTCCCATACGGAGAATTTGCCATAATCTCCACGTACATCTAGCGAATTGGCGAATGAATGTACCAGACACCTCGCACCTGCCTCGTTCCGGTAATTTTAGAGATGGTTATTCCGCCATAGTAGTTATTGCGAATTTGAAGATTTTTTTCCTGAGACGCCTCTTATAACACCCAGTGGACGAAAGGGGATGGCCGATTCTTACGCCGATGCCACACTGCATTTACAGGGTATTTTTCAACCAAAATATCTAAGAAAAACGACCGGGACAGACACCGAAGTGTTGCCACAAGGGTTTCTTGACCTTTAAGGAATGAAACCCTTAAAACGAAATCTGCGCATTTAATTGAATTCTTAAATCACGGAACGTTTAAATTACATAATTTCTTTCCCCCGACAAGGACCGAATTGAAGAAAGATTAATGACTGCTGTAAATCTCGCATCTCCAAACGAAGCGAGTGGAAGTACCCACATTTTTTTATCGTGTAAAGATTTTTTTGTAGACCGACGTAAAATTTCTATTGTAGTCGTACAGCGAGCGAACTAACATTGGTACGTTTTCAAACACACTCGAGCGCAAACTATCATATAAAAGGCTTATTAATCATTTGTCAACTACTGCTCCATTACAAATTACTATGCAAGAATATAATTATTTGAGACTAGATGAAGAATAATTGACATTTCTTTTATGTTGAAATTATTAATACAACTCAAAGGCCCTGATAATACATGAAGTATTGCTGCCCTGCATAACTAAGAGCATGTATAATGCTCTGGAGAGATTTTTTTTTCTCTGAGAAGACATCGTCCGCCTCTGGCCTCCGAGCCTTAATAGAATTCCGTCTCGTTGGTTTCCTATTATCGCCACGCGCGGCTGGCGAATTGACGATAGCAGTACCAGACAACTAGCCCCCCAGACCCTGCTGCCTTTCATCGGTCTACTTAATTTTGGTCTGGTATTTTTCGAAATGGTAATCCCGGCATCTGTCGGTGGCAGTTGTGATTTTCAAGGATTTCCCCTTAGTCGCCTCTTACGACATGTATGGGAAGAAAGAGGGTGGCAGATTCTTACGCCGATAACATAATTCACAGAATTTTTATATTATAAATGGGACGATTTATGTGCCGAAGTATAATATATAATAATATTACATAATCCATAAATATAAATTATATTTTGATTAAATTAAGTTTGAAACCGACTTAATTTCATCAAATATAAATAACCTAAAATAATTTAGATACTGGTATAGCTATATTATTCTATGAAAGATAATAGAATCTTTGGAACATGAAAACACCAGACAATTGGATTCTCTGTTACGGTAGCAATGAATTAAAATACCATTAAATTAATTTGGTTTTCTTGGGAGCAATATTAATTAAAGTTCAAATTAAAATCGTTTTCTCTTGTACTGTTTCAATGAAGCCTTACATCAATATTTAGCGCTTGGGTTTACTTCAACGCTAATAATATATATGATATAAGTTGAAGGTTTTTGTGTCTGTACATAGTACGTTATACGTTCTTAGGTAATAATCATTTCTTAAATTTTTACATAAAATATGACGATGACGACAGACCATTTAAATCACCATATTGTATTTAAATTGAAATTGTTCCCATTGAAGTTTTTGTAGATAATTATTTACTAACAAATAAAATAAAATTCTCAAAAATAATTGCTTATTATTTGAGGATGCCTTAAAGGCAAAACAATTCAAGAAGTCATTAATTTATTTTAATTTCAACTTTGCTATCACAAAACTTAAACATAAAATCACGAAATTCTAGTAATTTCTCTACAGTTGAAAATCTTCCGCCGTTAATAAGAATATCAATAAGTTGTTATCTTCAGTGCAAACTTAGAAAGATGTTCCTCTTAGCTTTCAACCAGATGTTATACTTCTTAAAAGTTGTTCAACATCCGGAGCAAAATATTGCTTCTGTAACTTTAATAAAAATAACTTTTAGTAAAACATGTTTGATACGAAATTTTGATTTTGATTTAAGAACAAATTGCCATTACAATACTTTGGAATACATCTTTAACATCATCTTCAGCCCACGAAAGTCTACTTTATATGCCTCACACACAAAAAGCCTTTGCTGGCGAGATTTTAAGGTTTTGCCTAATTGCCACACTTGACCAACGGATTGGCGACTACAGAGTCAGACACCTCGCATCCGTAACCACGTTAAGTGTACGTTAATGCGACGACTTCGTAATTAATATTTAATATTTTATCTCGAATTGCATATTAATTACTGTGTCAATCCCTAACACGATTCAGTTTGGAAGTCTTATCATTGGCACGATACGCGTTTTAGAAATCACAGCAATTAGTATATTATCCTCTAATATTAAGAACAACTCTGGCTTTTTATAGGTGGTCTTCAAAAGAGATTTTTTATCTTGCAATATTTACAAAGATTGCGCTATGGATTTGTACCGGCAAATTTTTCGAAACTTATGTACAATTCGAATCGTTGGCATAAATATTAGATTATATTTGTTTTATTTTGTATGATATCGGTTACTCTTTGTAAACATAAGTCACTGAAAGTCTACTCGAATGCACTATAAATTCTTAAACATCGGCGACAAAATTTCTATTTGAAACTGCATTCCACTTCTATCTGTAGATAGCTGGCAGATTTTTTTCGAATTAGATGAACTAAGTAAAATATTGTCTCGTTATTGGAAATCGATATTAATTCTATAATAAAAGGACTTAATTTTACTATTGTATTTATATTAGTGGATATCATTAGTTAACAGTTTGCTCCTATTTTATTTATTCTTCCACGGTTTATGTGCAAATAGTTTACGATAGGGACTGCTAAATATAGAGTCGAAGGTTCGTCCTTGCCATTATTCGTAGTGTACCATTTCTTGATACGGGACATTGAGAAATAGACTAAGTTGAACTAAACCATCCATGGGATTATCATTTAAGAAAAATTCTCCCAAAAAATTAGTATATATTTTAGTGAAGTGTGAATCCATGATCTGATCTATCCTTGAATGTCTTACTGACTCTCAAGAGTCATAAATCCTATTTTCAATCATGTAATAAAATATAACTTTTTTGTTTGTTTTTATGGGGCCACGAGCAAGCGGCACACTTGATGGCAAGTGATTACCGTCGCCCACGTACATCTGCAACACCAGAGGAGCTGCAGGTGCGTTGCCAGCCTTTAAATATATTCCGCATACTCTCTCACATCTCCTAGAGAGAGTGGCGGTCGGACCATAATCGAGCTAAGCCACTTTATTTAGTAATTTCAACAAAAAAATTCTACGAATTTTAATTTTTCTATTTTAAAGAAGGATATATAATTCTTATGATACTGTTACAATCGTATCACTGATAATATAAGTAGTACTATTATGTATTCTGTGGATATACATTATATCCTTGTGTAGTTTTAAGAGAAAAACATTGCAAAGGTGACTGGAATCATGTGATTAGGTATGCGAGTTACGTTTCATTGTCTACAGATGTCATCAAACTAACGTGTAAAGGAAACACAATGCAACAACTGGCACACAATGCAACTATGTTAAACCTAGACGGACTGAGTAGCAGCGTCTAATTCGAATCTATGATATATAGGTACGATACAATAGTTTACACATAGACATTATGTAGCTGTTTCACCAACGTAGTCACCATATCTACAATTCATGAAATTAAAAGAATGGGACATCATCTACAATGTTGTCCCGTTCATTGTAAAACTCACAGTGTTCAAAACCCTCCAATTTTTACATTAGAGTTAACCCTTAGTGAATAGTTTACTTAATTACATTCACAGCAAAATATCTTTTGGCATTTTATTATAGGAACATGCGACAGATGCAAATGCAAACTGCAATGAGCCGTGCGTGCTATTTATAAATTGCGCATTCGTTGTTCGTACAGGGAATTGTTAAAAGATATTAACAATTAACTTTTTTCTGTCACATGAATCCCTATTCCCAAAGAATAGTGATGGGCACGATATTTCATTCAGAAATAAATATAAAGCAGAATATCCAAAGATTAGGCTATGTAAAGGTAATGGGTTAAAACAGTTATTTATATACATATATAAAGAATTAACTATTATATATGTCTATAATAGTTAATTCTTTATAGGTCGAAGTACATGCATCTATAATAAAAATGTTACGAAAGCCAAACTTAAAAATTACATAAACTGTGGACTTAGTATGTCACACTCGTTTAAAAACCTTTTTTTGTGGCGGGTGGTCCATATTATTTATTGGTAGACTAATATTACACATCAAAATTCGAAACATATAAAAATAACATTTTCGAGTTCGTGCCACAAGTCCAGTGGCATTATCTCCAACTTCTTCTTATTCATTTTATTATATAAATGGCACTTTTGTACTTACAAATTCTATCAATATGAAGTCAGCCACGAGCCTCTCCATCTTTGACCTCTTTTTCTGTATCCATGTTATATAACAAGCAAGTCTGTTGCTTTTTGGAGGCTCGGAAGTTCTGGAATAATGACCTTATTGGAATTAATAGCATCCAATGTATGCAAATTGTATAACACCTTTTAGAATCTAGGACTGATTTTTATTATCTTTAGAAAGAGATTTCAAAGCCTAACAGAATTAATAACTTTTGTAATTAGCCTTGTCTTAGAGAATAATTTCGAAAATCTTACATTTTAATTTTTTATTCAAGGCTTATAGGCCCGACATAATGATAATATCACATCTTTTCTCTAACTCAATTTCAGATCCGGACAATGAGTAATCGGTGAATTTCAGAAAAATCGCTTGTCATAAACCAACCGCTACTTTTTTACTTTTTTTCACATTACTATACGTTAAATTTATTGTTTCTGTTGATTCTTGGTTACAAAATAGATTATTCTTTGATATTAGTTTAAGAATTATTTAAAAAATTTATTATTAAGGTTTATTTACATATTTTGAAATGTTACTTAATTTAGTTGATACTAGCGCCGCTTTGTACGGACAGATCGATAGCAATTATCGAATTTCTTAAAAATACCAAATCTTCTAGCATCTTGCTTTCAAAAAGTGAAAGATTTTCTTTTAAATCGGTTCAGTAGTTCCAGTGACTACCCCAAACATAACAAACTCACTCGCTCTCTTTATAACATTATTATTATTTTATATTATCATTTTGGTTATGTAATTCTCCCATTTTTTTAGAGGTACCAAGGCATTTTTGCCATGTAAAAATACTTGATCAATTTTTTACTATTCAACATATAATCAATCTGTAGTAGTAAGTAGTATTTTTATTGTTAGGGAAAAACAAGTGCAGCAGGCGGCAAGAGTGATACTAAAGAAAAATCAGTCATTTTAGAATTTTTATACTTCTGTCTATCTGTTCAGTAGAATATATTGTCATTATTGATCAACCACATCTGCTATAAAACTTCACGCCTATAATCTCTCACGGGGTAAACTGAGGTGCCATTACTTTCACCTGTGTCAACGTACTGAATTCAAATTCGTCGACAGTTACGAGCTTCCACTTTTGGCCAAAAAAAAATGTATCGAAATGTGACACTGCCACTCTTTTGTTAATGGTCATAAATAACAAGATGACCGCGTGTTTTAGCCGTTGGCGTATCTCAACACATAAAATGATTGATAAACATATTGACAGCCGCTCGGAATGGCTTAGTAGGATATTACAACGCTACGTAAAGATCCTTCGTATACTTAGAGATAGAATAGAATTCGGTGAGATAACTCAGTTTTTTTTTTTGTTTAAAATACATTATTAGCATATCTTTTTACTTCTTTAGCAATATTAATGTAGTCCACTACTGGACATTTATCAGGATCGCCACGCTGGGCTAGCGAGATAGCGATGGCGATCGTATTACCTAGGCTATTTTTGTACGCGGTAGAGCCAGGCGGCGGCTTTTGCTGCTGCTCAGATGGGCCGGCTTCACCGGGGTAGTACCACGACCACGAAGACTACCGGCGTGAAGGAGAGGCATCTTGTGTGTTCTGCATTTTGCTTGGTGAGTTAGGTAACCGGAGGCTCATTACCCCTCCGTCCCTCCCACCCCCAATCTTTTTTTTTATAGAAGAAGGGGGCAAACGACCATCGGCTCACCTGATGGTAAGTGATCACCGTCCACGAACATTCACAACACCAGATGAGCTACAGATGCGCTGCCGGCCTTTAAAAGCCTGCATAAAACAAACGCCCAAAAATTATTTATTGTTAACCAGAAATCAGCGCAAGCAAAGTTGCGGGGTAATGGTAGTTCTACATATAACAATTCTTCACGACTTTTTCGTATTTATTGGATTTAGATACTTAACTCAATAAAAAACTAAAATACAAGCATCGAACAATTGTTTTGAATAAACCAGATTTGCCCCTGTTACACCCGTTGCTTAGTAAAGTGATTTAATAGATTTGTCACGGCCCCGGCAGGTGGACTGTCGTGAATAACTTAACAGATGTTTACGATTTTTCCTGTTACCATATTTCACCGCTATCAAAAATTAACAACAAATATTTAGATACAGTATTTTCGATGTGATAAATTTCTCCCAAGTAAAATGTTGGGAAAAAAACTCGAATCTTCTTGCTTTATAAAATTATAACTAACGAGTTATAATAAAAATGCTATGAGCATACACGGCTGTTAGGGACTGCATACAAAACAGGCTTGGAACAAAGCTCGTTACATCGACTCAAGGAAGTGGAAAATTACTAAGTCGAGAAAAAGAGCACTGGCTAATTTACTATTACTGTGGTGGAAGCAAAGCTTAGTTTTCATTTGTTCTCTTGTTGATGAAACTATCATAACAACGTCTATGAGAATACGAAAACAAATAAAACTTTATCAAACTCTATAAGTCTTATTACTATACTAGACTTTGACCTTTCCAGATATGCCCGTACTCTCCACGCAAATCAAATCAACATCAAAAAGGAACATAAATTTCACTTGTCAAAGGTCATCCTTTTTTTTCACCGTTTCGTGGGTTCCTCTGACGAAGAAGAACAAGGTGAGAGTGACTTCGTAAGTAGCTCTCCCAGAAGGAGGTTGTTCTTCGAGTGTATGATTTTTTCTTTTATGTGAAGGGGACAAAAGAGCCAGCGACTCTCCTGATGGTAAGGGATTAGAGTAGAATAATTAAATAAGGCATCTGCAAATCATAAAAGAGATGAGGAAAAATAATTTACTCTGTCGAGTTTTTTTATGTAATTGAATTGGCACTAGATAGTTATGTCCAATTTAATACTGCTGTTGATGAGCAAAGTGCAACCTTGTGTTAGAGTTGCTGCTGCGTTGTATTTAGTCAATCTCGTCATCATCAATCATCTTTAGTCATCATCTGTGGAATTTAGATTCGACGTTTCAGAAAAACTGGTACTATGATAATTTCATACTTGTGTATTATGCTATTTATTAAAAAAATATATATTTTTAAACTAAACATTAACCTTCCACTGTAGGAATTTCTCCTGTGTTGCGGAGGCAGTTTACATACATAAATTGGACATGGACGTATACCCAGACCCGGAACAGCTAAACGCTTAGCCACCACACCAACGAGCCGTCAAATTGTAATCTATTATTTTCGTATAGTATTCTGTAGATATTATAGCATTATTTCTGTAATCCTGGTAAGTTTTCTTACTTAAAGAATTGCACCGCCCAAATCTAACCACAAATGAGAGTTTGCAGTAAACAAATAAGCAACGCCCAAATAAACATACCGTTAGTATACTATAATCATGCGGTATAGTTGTTGATCAGCCGTTATAATATTAAGCTCTCTATTTATTTGTTCATGAACTCGGATCTGATAGATATAGATAAAAATGATTCCAGCATCAAAAGTGATGCTGCATATTTTCCCTGTTTCTTGACATTTGGAAGTATCTTCACATCCGCTTACCCCGTAATAGAGAAAATTATCAGTTCTGTCATATCCTATATAACATGAACATTAAATGAAAGGTTTAAATTTTAATAAAAATATTTAAAAAAAGTAATTCTACAATTAGTATTTCTATAACTTTTCTAAATTTTAAGTCGCTAGCAATGGTATAATATTTGAATAGATTATAAGTAATTATTACGGGTCTAGGTGTTTGTTGTTGTTCATGTCCAATTTATATATAAACTGCCTCCACGACACTGGATAAATTTATACAGTGTGGATAATGTATTTTCTTATAAAAAAAGATTAAATGTTTAAAGAAAGGCACAACCTTTATTTTCACACGGAATCCTAAAATACATAATTTCCAGTAATAACTTTAATATGCCGTGTAGTACCGACGATGAAATTTGCTACCTACTTTCTTCCCGTTGGTTTCGAAAAAATTAAAAGTCATCCGACTGATTAACCATCTCAAAAACTGCCCTAAAGGTTTTTTTTTCTTAAGTAAAAATGTTTTTCACTATATCCAAATAATTATAATTATTAGACCACTAGTACTAGAGGGACTTCCAAAGAGAATGAGCATTAAACGCAACAGTTTAAATAATTCCTTTTAATAAATATAATAAGCTCTCGCGACCTTTTACTCAGTAGTGGGGTCAGAGGTCTGGACACTTTAGTTGTTTCAATCCAATTTGTATCAGGCCTTTTTTGGTACAACGAGACAGGCATTTTACCGTTTTATTGTGAAAAGCCATATAGTGGATCTAACTCTAGCCTCCTAATTCGAAGGCAAACCCCTTATCCACTCGGCATTCGTGGTTTTAAAAAATAAAAACAAATTTTTATTCAAAGCGGAGGACTAAATACTAATTTAAACATGAACAACGCAGATGGAACTAATTTATCATAAACTACACAGCTGGCTTAAGCAAAGACCACTACCGAAGCCAAAAAATGAGCTTTTTGTGGGGACCGAGTCCGGCGCTGTCTACTTTATTTAAACAACGTTCTAAGCTTGCGTACTCTGGCTTATAAAGCATAGATTACGTAAATTATCTTTATTTTTTTGCGTAATTTGTTTGCTTATATAGAATGATGCCGAAGTTATTTTTTGGTTTAATTTTTTAGATTCGATGCAAAGATTAATAATTTTCTTCAATTCAGATATAAGAAAATGTTTTTCTCTTTATTTATCATTGCAGGTTTCTTTATAAAGTGTTCCTTAGAGTACAGACTCATTACTATTGCACAGAGTCACACACCAGAAATTGCCTGGAACCAGCTCCAACCATCGTACTAGGACACTACGAAAGCAGCGATTATTGTGCTAATGAGCGATCAGGCATCCCAACTCGTGAATCTCATGGCTTCTGACAGTTAGAGGAATAGACACATAAGAAGCCTGTATGCCTTTTTGGATATTTCAGTAGTCATTACTAACGGCTATATCGTTGGTCTAAATTTCAGCCAGAGCCAAAATTTGCGCACGCGCAATACACGAGTTATTGCTTTCCATTCCGTGTCTGTGATATTCGAACGTGCCTCCGATCTTATAGCTTATGTAGGATGTATGTGATGTAGGAGTCGGAAGGATAAAGTTCACTGTCTTCGTTTAATACTTAGGTACGAAAAAGTGACATACCCTGTCGGAGAAATTGTGATTCCATAATCAAAAGGTATTCTACTACTAGAATAAACTAACTTCTTCTCCAAATTGTCAACCTCATCTGCACGCGGTCAACCCTGTCGATTAATGGACGAGGGTCTGACGACCCACAGACGGTGGAAAGTCCATTCAAATATATCGAACCGAATACCAAAGTATAGTGATGCTTCCGGCGAGGTGAGAAAAGGTCCAATCCAGAAACTGACGCGACAGCTTCTGAAGGCGCATTCAAGGAAAGTCCTATATCCAGAAGAGAACTTGTATAGGATGATGGAAAAAGAAAGATATACTGTGTAGC
The DNA here is from genome assembly GCA_029286595.1 of Bhutanitis thaidina. Taxonomy (NCBI): domain Eukaryota; kingdom Metazoa; phylum Arthropoda; class Insecta; order Lepidoptera; family Papilionidae; genus Bhutanitis; species Bhutanitis thaidina. Next base: position 5,248,272 of record JAGSMS010000003.1, read on the forward strand.
GAGGTGCCGCAGTTGTATAATATATAACATACAGTAAAACTGTTTGATATATATTATTAATATTCGCAAAACTTTTTCGATAATAACAATACAATTACAGAAAAAATTAAAAATATTTATCGTCGAATAAACAAAAACCAATGAAACAAAAATTTATAATTTTTTTTTTTATTATTATTTATCTTAGACAATATAAAATTCATAAAGTAATTAACAGTAATTTATTTTTTAACGAAAATATTTCATAAAGATTGTGAACGGTGAAGATAATGATATTTTTGTATGAACGATTCGAAATATGTTCATCGTCATTTATAAAGGTTATCCCGATTCCGCCTTTAGTTGCATCATGGTACGCGTAATATTTGTCTCCATTGCACGATCAGAGCCAGGAGGGTGGCGCCTGCGATACAGCTATGCTCCGTGATTTCCCTGATTACCGTGCTTATGGGATTATACTGGATCTGCCAAACAAATAAACGAAGCATAAATTAAGGCCGAAGAATGAAGTATTGTAATTGTATTTCGTTTAATTTTATTTCTCCGAAAGATTTTTAATCATTGTTCAATTTTTAATCGTAGTATAATTAATTTTATTACCAATATTAAAAAAAAACCTGTTACCTTGTTTTTATTTTAGTTTTTTTTAATAATTGGATTTACGCACCTTAAATCGAAAGTTACGCAGCAGCTGTAAAAAGAAATGGAACTAATATGTAAATTCGTGATTTAAATTTAATTTCATTCTTTCACAGATTCGTGGTATGTAAATTGCCCATTTTTTATGTAAAAATGAAGTTAGGCTCTGTGAATCTATCCGTCAAAATCACAAGTCAACTACAAGTAGTTGATGATACTGGATACTGGATGATACTCTTAGAAAACTAACTAATTGGTACCATCTCAACACGCGGCTCTTAGCTAAAAATAATATAACCTTCATTTTCCTCGTCTCTTGTTACAGATATTCTATTTGTGCCAGGTTACAGGATAGAGAATCAATAGACTTTGACTCTGACTCTACCAGGAGTGTAGAACAGAGAGTGTCTACCACACGGCATAATGCTGTAACTATTAGCTCAAGCATAGGACGACTTGATCGTCTTCACCTTCCCATGTCCGATGTAATGCAGCAAAAGCATTCTGTAGATAAGATTAGAGGAAGGGTTGGATACAGTGTCGGAAACACGAGAACAGTCACTATAAATCCATAACCGATTTCATTATTGTAAATAGGACAACATTTCAACAAGATCTAACAGGTGTTAAGTAGCTATACTGTGTTGAATGGTAACCATTTCAGCCTGAATGATGTCTTTTCAGTCCGACTTTGAAGAGACCCGTATTATTTATTTATTTACATAGGTACAATTTACAGACCACTGATCAGCTCATACAAATGATATCATTATGATGTTGCATTGATACATTTTAAGCCCTATTAGAAATTGTACACGACATTCACTTTACAAAAATATCCAAATAATATTTAAAAGCAAATGGCATGCTGCTTCGGTATCAATTAAATAATACTTTTAACTGAGGTTTTTAAGTTTTTAAAGATATATTAAAAATTTCTTGGCGAGATTTACAATTTACACATCTTTATAATAGGTTATTCAGTGACACATTATTAGTAGTGGGTGGTAGGCTAGACGACTGAGGAATGCGAACGGAGCGCGACGGAACTTTTAGGCACAACTGCTCGAGTAACTCACTACCAAGATTACCTCTCGCCACTTTATGAAGTATAGGTCGGATAATAATCGACGTTCTTGGAGAGTATATATAAGTAAGTAATATGGATATTAAACATAAGTAACCTATCCTTTTACTCTACGGAATTTTTCTACGTAGTCCGAGTCTAGTACATAGGGCTTTCATAAATCTACACTGCACTGCCTCTATAGCATCCCATTCATGTAATTATATAATGGTTTATTATATTTTATGTTGTAGAAATATTGATTCCAACTGTAGGTTGAACCCGGAAACCATATTTTAGTACGTAGCTACATGAAATACTGAGCCATTCTTAAATTAATTCCAACTGCTACTTGCCTTCTGCTGGTGAGGCTGCCGGTGCTGGCGCGGGAGTGGCTGGCGTCGATTCTCCTTCCTAATGTTGCAAAATAAACGATTATTATCATGTTCACAACAATGCAAACTGTGCATTATAGCTATTGATACAAAGCTAAACGTCGGTACGAAGCAACAAGCGTTATTTGTAATAGTTACAATATTTACAATACAGCTCACATTCGATGTTCAGAAATGTACAACATTGTTATTTAATTATAAATCTTTAAACTATCATTAAAATTCTCTAAGTAAAATTACGAACACAATTTTTATTAATAATTTTTTATTAATTAGATCATACCTAAAAAAATGGAAAACATCGATTTAACTATGCGGCTTGTTATTCTTTATAATAAGTAAGAAAGTTAGCTCAACCCAATGTATTAGCTATCGGATTATTTTGGCACAAAAGCATGTGCATTGGCAACCAAAGGTTTCGTGCCAGATGAATAAATGATCCTTACCAGTGATGAAATGGCATCGAATATTACTCGAAGTGAAGTAACTCCATCAACTCACCAAATGAGTGCTAATCTTTAGTTGTTTAGGTTCAATGTAAGTTTTATTATGTTCTGATGGTCTTTCAATTTTTCATATTATCATTAGCTTAATTTTTATTTTTATTGTTGAAAAGTAAGCAGCTCGTAAATGCTCACTATAGGGCAAAGGTCATCTTTTTAAATATCTGTAAGAGTTTATAAGGCGGGAAGGGTCCGCCACGCTACACCATCGCGGCATGTCTGAGTCATTAAGAATCTAACCCAGGTCACTCGCGCACTATGAAACTAAAGGGTGCACCCTGACGGCTAGGCTACCACGTCTATAAATTTCTATAACAGGAATTATTAATGTACTGAATTCAAATTTGAATAATAACAGATACAAAATTGAACTGTTAATATCTAGTAAATATGCCTTAAAGTTGTTTAATCCTTTTCATCGTAACAGTTGTAGATTAATGTAGCGTTCTGCGAAACAGATTTTGAGTTTACACAAGCATTTGTCACAATTTTTGTAAAACATTTCACAAACTCGTCTGCTCAATATGATGAATATGAACAAATGTTTCATGCATTGTACGTTGGAAATCTTTATCCTTATATACATATATATAATAAATATCAGTGGTCATGTAACTTCTGAACGACTTCATCGATTGAGGTCATATCACACAACATATTTGTTTTGTCAGACGATAATTTATAGCTAAGCTATAACGATCTGCGAGTTGGCCCTACAGTCAAGTTATTAAAAAATTCTATATTTATGGACCAAAATGAGATAAATGTTTGTTTAAAGCAAAAAAGAAAACCACAAAATCTGAACCGGATAAGTAGCGCTGTGGTCGATTGATTAAGAAATTAGGAAATCAAACTAGTCGCGCCACCTACCGGAAAGGGCAGAATAACGTCTGCCGAGCCAGATAGCGTAGTCTAAAAATAATAACTATTTTTGATTAAAGTATCATGCCTGAGAATTGTTGCGAATGTGATCGCCACAACAAGGAAGGATGGGTTTCAAACAAGGATACTAAGGCAAACAGTGCAAGGGTAACAAATGACATCACAACAACTCATAAATGTAGTACAGAAAATTAATTTTTATTAAACGTATTATTAACTTAGAAAAAATATTTTTATATATAAATAATAATAAGAATGGTTTTGACATTTACGAAATTGTAGATATGGTTTGTCATTAGACAATACATACAAATGACGAAGGAATTTGCCGTTGGCTGTTTGTGGCAATAGATTCTAGATCTGATAACGCCGTAAGTTAGGTATATCACATTTATTCTAAAATCTACGGCTTAAAAAGTCAACTGATGTTCATTAAGGTCACATTATAGTTTTTGGTGGGGGTGATTAACACTTCATGCCTCAACCTCTTCTTCTTTTACCTTCTGGTCTCCTGGCTTGCCCTTCGACCAATCTGGCTTTTTCTGTTGGAAAAAAATAAATATTACTCGGATGCATAATTTGTGTACATTTAGTGATCGGTCGTAGTCGTCAGCTAGGAAATATATATATTTAAAAATTTAAAAAAAATTCCGAAAGATAGTACATTTCCAAATTACATTTAGATATGTAAGACTTATATTTTAGAAATAACAGTCGCTCCTTTTTATTCTTATTTCACTTCAGACCGACGACTGACAAGTAATTTTTAAGAATAAACAATGTCTGCTTCTGAAAAATCGGCTGCTCGGAAAATCAGCGCGATAAATATTTAATATATCGGTTTTCATTGTTGATTCGCTATTTTTGTATTTTGTAATTAATATTATATTGTCTCTGGATTATCTAAATTTGTAGAATTCATGTAAACTCTTAATGTTACATTGTTCAGTTGTAGTCAGTGTAATAAATAGTTTCGTATAAATATCATCATAATTTATGAAGATATAAGTACCTACCCCATTTAATGATATTGTTATATGAAAAAAAAATTAGCAACAAATATGTTCAATTCAAATTTCTAAACATTTTTTTACATTTTAGTATCTAAAGTAAAGTATTAATTAAAGGTAAATGAAAAGTTTTTAATCTATTTATTACATCAACTCCAAAGTAAATTCAATGTAATTAGAAAGTCAAAGTCTAAAGTCAAATTCTTGCACACTATGCCAACAACTATGACAGCCCGACCAGATGTGTTTTAAAGTCACTGAATAAATTGCAACAATAAAACATGTTGGAAACCAAATTACTATAAGCGATGCACACGTTGAAGCAAGTTTTGTACATATGTCAAGATCTTTGCAGTAAAAGCGAAGTGCTAGGAACTAATCTAAGAGCTATTTATATATAAAATCTGTACATAAAATAGGTGTCAACATTTCATCTAGAAAATCTATCAAAATACTACAGTTTTTACATACTGTATTTGTTTATAAAAAGAAATTATTTAGTTAATAGGAATTGGCGCTTCATACGCGATATATATATATATATTTACATGAGAGCATACACCCTAATAACCTTTTTTGAAGGCGTAAAAGAAACTTCGAGAAGGCGTTCACTATGTTCTAATCGCTATAGTAGGTAGATATTGATATAAAGTAGAGATTGAAAATTGCACGAAAATACTCGGTCACTAAGTAGGTTATTTTGGTATCCTACACTGTGCCAATGGTTGTCTATTATCAGAACAGAGCTAATTGCCATTCTATGAATGGATGGAAGCCAAACTGTGCTCAAAATAATTTGGAACATGCCAGTGTAAACAACTAATCGAAAACGTGGCTAACGTGTTCTTCGGTGAATCCGTTATTTACCTTGCCTCCACCGCTAGCCTGCGAAATATTGCACGCATTTGTAACAAGGTTTAAGATGGGTCTGATAATATAACAAATTAAGGTAAAATCACATAAATTTAAATTTTGCGTCTGCTTTAACCAGAATTTTTGATATTTATATTTGAAATAAAAATTCAAAAATGTATGTAGACTGGATAAAACCGAGGTTCGGATTAAAGTTTGTTCAGTTGATGTAATACGAGTATATTCAATTCTTCATTTGGACATATTTTAACGGCCTTTTAAATTCTAAAATCAAATAGGGGGTCAATTAGATCGTTAATTGGAAACAGTTCATGGCCTAATGGCGTTTATGATATATTGTTAGTCACATTTTGTATCAAATGCACCGGTGTAATCATCTTTCTTAATTTTAAAGCCCAAAAATTCAATAGGTTGTGCAAAACGGGAAAAGAATACAAAATTAAAAATAAGCTCGATCCTCAAAATATCACAAATCAAAATTTATGCTTCAGGATAGGAGTGTGTTATAATTGAATGTACATACTTGAATGCAATATTTATAATGTAGGTAAAGAAGCGACATTGAAGCTTGTTCTCACCTCATTTAACAACTTGTTTTGGGTTTCTTAGGAAACTTTAAAGAATGATTAAATAAAATTATAAATAAATTTATTTTAAATTGTACGGATAAGTTATAAGTAAGACATCACAAAGTTGTAAGGTGATGAAGAAAACGTTTAAGGTCGGTTGTTATCGAGATTGGTTACTTCTTTCCGATTGCCCAATCAGCCTTCTCTGCTTTCTTAGCCTGTAGAAATATCAGTAAAGAATGGTTGTATTTGTTTGTCATTCACTTGGTGAATAATTTAAAAACCTTATTGTAATTACGTATATATATTACGTATTTACTAAGTAATGGTTTCTATTATTGTAAACGAAAATATTTAGGTATAATAAGGATTTTAATTTTAATGTATATATATCTAACGGAAACGCATTTACCTCTTTGTCTTCTTCTTCAAGGGTGAACTCCTTCTTTTTCACAACCTTCAACTGGTTACGGAAGTTGAATTCGGCTGCCTTCTTTTGGAGCTTGGCGAATTTGTTCTCGTACTTAGACACCTTTTTGAGTGTAGGTTTGACGCTAATATTATAAAAAAAAATATTTTTGTAATTTTTATAAATAGACGAGCTGAAATTCTCTGTGGTAAGATACCTATTAGTTTATCTAGGAGCCGACTGGTCTGGGTAGATACAGCAGAGCAACCAATATTGTGTTTCGCTTTGAAGAGTATAGAGAGCCAGGCTGTGAGCCATCCCATCTTAATCTTCAGGGGTGATAACGCACTTGTAACCTTTTTCAGGTTACAAGTGCGTTATTACTTTGAATTTGTTTGCAGGTGTCCATAAGCTACATTAGTGTATTTACTATAAGGTGGATTGTTACTTGTTTGTCACATCAGTATTATAAAAACGAACGTATTAAGAATTTAAAACTAAAAATGTATGTACATAAAACTGGTAATACAAATAATTAATGTTAATACTTACAACTTGCCTCTGAGGTCATTGACTTGAGAGTTCAGGTCAGAGATCTGTTAATACAAATTAGACTCAGTTTTGTGGATATTCGTATTTCAAAAGGCGGAACAAAAATTAAAGCAATCTAATAAGAATTTTACATGTACAATACGATAAATGCAGCACTTCGTGTAAAAAACGGCATTCATATCTGGCGAAATTAAAATTTATGAGAAAAAGATTTATGATAAATTAACTGTAATTGTACATAATAAAGGGAGGAATATCAAAAGCATTTTTAAATTGTAAACAAAAGTAGACGATAAATAAGGAAAAAAATAGAAAAAGACATGCAATACACCAGTACTATAGCTAGGAAAACATTTGAAGCATAAAATGTCTAAAAAAAACAATTAGAAGTCACCTCAATGTAAAATGTTAAAAGAGTAATAGATCATTAAATAGTGATTAATTTATCAAATGAAGAATAAAAGAAGGTATTGAATTGAGCGTAGATTAGGCAGTGTTATTTGCGAGCTGCAAAATATTTTACACTTATTTACTGATGGCTGGAAGATAGTGAATACATACGAGAAAGTGGATCCCACATCCTACACTATTGTTATGAACATAATATGTGCCCTTTTCCTAAGTTACATTTTCAAATTGTCTAATCACTACTTATATGATTTTGTATTTCATTTATTCGTGCAGACTATCTACTTATATATTTTTCGGTAGCTGGTCACCTGCAGCACCTGTACATTCGTGGATACCCATAATTATACTAAGTGCAAAAAAAAATTTACATGTGCATCGTAAAATCGGGCGCCATCAATATTTTACTGCTTAGACGCTTAGTAACTTCGACTTGTTTTTTTTTCAAGTTTCAGTTTATGACCACCGTTTTTTTCTCCTTTTTCTAAGGAAAAACTCAGTGAGGTCACTTGATTCTTTCATTTTTATATGTAGATAAAATCACACTGCTCATGAATGACGTTATCTTTTAAATGTAAATATGTCAATAATATTAGTCGATTGTTTTTCAGCTATCGAAGTGGTAATATATTGCGCGCAGTATCGATTTGCAAACTCCCGCGTGGACGCATATTCTTCTTTACACAAAATGACTTCACGTCGTCACTCTAATGTGATAAGTATAATGTCGCGAAGGTGTGTAATAATGTGACGGTGCAAAATCGATCAAGTAAGGAATTAAATTATATTTGGATACAGATGAGCATTCTGTGTATACCGCTCTTTGTCCGAATTGGTGGAACGTGTAGGAGCGCATTAGCCCCACCGCCTCGGACGCGTCAGGAAAGGGAACGGGGAACATCGACCAGAGCATGGCACTTTCATTATTATACACACGGTGTCCACTAATGTAGGTAATAAAAATAAAGGTATCGGGATTTGTCTTCATAACCGAACACGCCAGCTGATCGGGTAATAGCGGATCATACAAAGTCTGAGATTTGGAACAAGAAGTTTCACGCTTACAATGCACTTGCGTGTGCCAATTGAGGAACTAATCTACCGTTCCAATTGCTTATTAACGGTACTACTAATGTTATCATAAAAAGAGAAAATTCAGTAAGGCCATAATAAAATCATAACACACAAAGCGTATCACGGCCAAACGCAGCGAAGGTCGGTATATGATTAAGTACTTTGTTTATCTCCACACTTGGATATTAAAGTGCCATACTATTTCAGGAATATTAACGGGGTTGAAGCTATGTTTGTTATAACCATGCATCAAGTTTATTAGGTTAGTAGAAAATAGTGGAATTAACTAGTCATTAATTATTGTACTGAAAGCTCAACACCTGATGCTGCAGGATGAAATGGATAACATGTGAATAAATGATACAGAAAAAGTTACTCGAGCATGCAGCGGCGACCGTAGCACGGCGCCTCAGCGGTGAATGCAGTGTTACTGTTACCCTGATGATAGTTACTATAGTTAGAGTAGTTAATTGTGTAAGTTTCATGTTGAATGATGCACTGCCCGCGCCCTTCGCAGGGTCTCAGCCAGTCGAGATCGATTTTGCACCGCACGCCTCTCCGTGCCTGGCCAGTCCGCGCGTGAAAATCATTAAAACCTAATACACGCACACATCTAGTCTACTTGTACAACTACGACCCGCGCCTCAACCGTTATTTACAATTCAGCAAACAACCGAAAACTTGTAAAGCAAGATCAATGTATATCAACACGAACTGTCACACGCGCACGTTTGTTACAGTACCGATGATCGTGATATTCACAATGGTTATAAAGTATCGGTCAATACCTCATAATCTCTTTTCCTGACTTCATGTTCCAAATCCCACTTCTGGCCCTCACACACATACATGCGGTCATAATACTCCTGTATTATTCTCTTGAGCATTTCTATAGAAAAAGGAAATACATATTATTGAGTCGGCGGAATGAGCATGGGCATTTGTGTGAGTGGTCTACGCCTGTCGGCAGAGCGACGTGTGCATGTGTGCGGTGAGCCGTACAACTATCATGTCATGACGTAACAACTAACTCGTTATTAAAATAATTTCACGTTATGTGCATTCCCAATCCTAATATGCAGTTTACCTCCATTTTCTTAATTTCGCTACCTCGTTCTAGTTCATATTTATCTCCCTCGAGCTCGTATATTCTTTGCCAATACATTTGACATATCGTCTGCAGTTCCGCTAAAGAAAAACAATATGAAATTTAGGAATTGTATTACATCGGTGAATTGAATGCCGCTTTAAACTTCTGTGGGTAGTTGCTATACGAAATTGAATATTTGGAACTATAGGATACAAGCGAAAGCGAAGCTACATGATGATGTCTAAGTGGGACTCAATTTAAAAAAAACTTAATAGCATTATCTACAGTATCGTTTTAGCTCCGATTTCGGAATAACAGGACGTTGTTATCTCATATTGAAAACTAATATTTGTTTATTAATAATAAATGTTATCCACATTAGTTAAGGCTCAAATATATTTTAATTCCGAAATGCGAATGAGTCGGCTGCGAAAACAAAATCGTGTTCTAGTCACATATTCGGCATGAACTACGCAAACGAAGAGCGTATTATATGAAATGCTTAGCTCCCAAACCAGGCCAGACCTCGAGCTCTCTGCGCGCCACTTCCATCTCGTGGTCGTACTTCTCCTCTTCAAGCTTCGCGATACGTTGATGGTAACCGGTTATGATGCTCGTGAGAGCAGCTACAACATCAACGAAAAGTTACTACCGTTCTGCTGCGATCACGTCCCCTTGCGGCCGCAGCATGGCCCTTAGTGATGACCTATCCGTAAAAGACGATAATGGCACAGCACGCAAAGTAAGCAAGGATGTAAGTCTCATATCGAAATTTAATATACGAGGATTCAATATTTTAGAAGGAAGTGTGTAAGTATTCACACGATAGATCAAAGACATCACATAGAGCTTAGAAGAAATGATAGACAAATTAGAAGATATAAAAGACCGCATACTGGAAAGAATTGAATTCCATTGGCAACACACATTGGACTGCATTGTCCGCTGTTAAACAGACGCAATAGAGACTTGGCACATCACAGAGTTAAATGGAAATAAGATTTTGTAAGTTTTGTAAGTTCATCAAAAGAGAGCGGCTTGGTAGCAGCTTGTGTGGCTACCTCCATGTCTTTCCGTTTAACGATGTATTCCAGATCAAACTTTTCATCTTCCAGATTGGCGATGCGTTTGTGGTATTCTTTGCAAATCCTCGAAATAGCATCTATAATACGATATACATAATTATTAAATGAATCAGTAGTTAATGCCCTTTTGTACAGTGTCATGATCTTTGATCAGTTTCAGGAATGCTCAATATGCACACTTATACATATTATAACTATAAACATGACAATTATCTTTTCCTTAAATGGTTTTTAGAACTATGTAATGAAAATATTTAAATATTTACCTTCGTTAGCATCGTCAATGTTCTTGGGTTTACCGCACCTTTCCTCGATGATACGCCTCCTCTCGGCCGCTTTGCGTTCCTGTTCCTTCTTCAGCTCCTCAGCAGCTTTTTTACGCAGCAACAACTGTCATAAAAATTCTGATGCCATTAGAGCCAGTAATAAATAAATTTAAAATAGGCTTAAACGATTTACATTATATTTTGAGGACCACGTGACAATAAGAATTGATGAACCGTGATAAGTAGCAGGGTCATCTTAAGTTCTTGATATGATAAAGTAGTAACATAATGAATATTGATAATGAGAAAAAATAAGGCCTATGTCCTGCATTGGACTATTTACGGGCTGGTAAAGTAAGATAATGAGTAAAATAAATGGGTCTAATAATCCGTATTGAGTAGGGTAAAGTAGTGCTTAACGTATGTAAAAATTATAGCTTAAAATGAGACAAATCGCATACATCATTAGATATTGGGTACATCTGAGTGATAAGCGTACTGAACTGAACCTTGGATCATAATTTCAGTCCCTGTGTACGCCAATGTTAGAATCACAAAAACTTTAGTTCTTGTATATATGGATGTACATGTTGTGGTTGGTCATGGGCCTGTGACTTTAGTTCTAGATTCATAGAATAAGAGTAGAATTGGTTTTGGAAATTAAACTTTTCTAACTATTCTGCGTAAATCAATCTGGATATTACCTAAATCAAATTAATAAGTAAACAGTCCTCTAGTCTAGCCTTATTATTTAATTTGATATTTTCAGTAGTATATGGCAAAGTACAATACTCACCCTAAGTTTCTTCTTTCTTTCAGGTGTCATGAAACCTTTCTTGGCCTTCTTGGCCTTGGAGGCTTCTTCCATGCGCTTGCGCACCTCAGCACGCTTGCGGTCGATCTCGGCCTGTTTGGCCTTCTTCGCCTGAAGACATTCAACTCAGAGCTAGTCATTAAATCTATTATAAATGCCTATCTACTTTCTAATTGAAATTTAATAAAAAAATTAATTAAACGCATGAATAAAATTAAATTTCGCAGTTTACAAAAATTTTGTAGTAAGCAAACATTTTTTTTTAATATGCACAGTTTACATTTTTAAAAATAACATAAAATTCTGAATGTTGTACAATATTGAATATTTCGTCGACTCTTTTACCTCCTCGAGACGCTTTTTCTGAAAAAGAAATAATAAAAATAATTAGAACACAATCAAATATGCACAGGTTGATTAAAATGTATGCTTCTAGTTATTTTTATTATATTTTCAAACAGCGTTTTTAAACATAATACAATAGCAAACATTTAAACAGAATAATGTTATTATGGATCGAATTTTGTATGCAGAGTCAAGTATACTTGTAGTAGTAATCATTGCTGTGTAACAAAATTAGATTTAAGAATCACTGCCAATTATTAAACACTTAGATTAAAGTTTTTTTAGAGTTTCGTGCCATAGTGAATTACATGTGAGTGCTATTGGACTTACTTAGATTAGCTCATAATTTGACTACTCATGTCTATGTTGGGGACAAAAATGTGCGAGCATAAAATTTATTATGTAATATTATTTATCTAATAAATCTGTGCGCTTTTCACGTTATATAAATAATCTGTGGTAAATTTCATAAAAAATGGATAATTAGCTTTGGAAGAGATAGCAATACAAGTTGTATCGGAGTCGGGGATAAGAGCTACGTTCCAATTAATAGTCATGTGTTTGAACGCAGCGTAATATAAATATATGTACATATACATATATATATATATATATACTGGTTATGTCCAAGTTGCGGACAAAAGTGGGGTGGAATTATATTTTATTATGTGAAGAACATATATAAATATATACAAAATAAATATGTTCAAAATTTATATCTCGATTTTTGCAATGAAAATAACTAGAGACATGAAATATATTAAATAAAAATGTCGGGGATAGAGGGCTACGCTCGCTTCGCCCCAATTAATCTGAATGTAATTAGGAGCAAAATCTACATAACCCAAAGGTAGCAAGTGGTGCGTGTGTTACTGTGTTGATAATTGTTATGTTTATTTTAGGTAGTTATTACATTGCGATTGATACATAAAATTATTGGTTTTAACATACATTTGTAAAGGTTTTAATAATTAATGTCTTACCATGTGTGATAATAAACACCTTTCAATATCTAGTATGAAGGACAATAACATTAAAAACTATTCACTTGCAACATGTTTAACAAGTAATAAAACTCAAACTGGAACAGAAATATCTCTTGAAAAGAAATATACTTTTTTTTTATTTCTTGCGTCCGTCTATATTAGATTTCGTTTTGAATTAAATCAATTTGTAACTCGTTAGATATATACTTATGACTTCTTTCAAAAGCATAGTAATTCAAAATTATTTTTATCTAATGAAATCGCCATGACAATGTATCATGGATATATTGTATCGTGTAATGCATAAATATACTTGTATAAGATTTTATTCGAGTATGTACTTTCAATACTTGCGTATTGTATTCCTGTTGGGACATTGTACGTTTACGTGTAGCATGTAGGTATATTTTGTAAGTAGGTTAGTGAAAATTAGTCATTTACCTTTGTCTCGAGGAGACATTGTAATTAATACTGTTGAATAGCAGACGCAGGATCCATTTCAAATACACGCAAGTCAAAGAAGCGGCGCAAAGGGGAGAGATCGACGTACAATGAAACAAAAAAATGAACAAGATATTCTGTTAGATAAATAAAAACTCGAATGGTTTTAACTTAATTTTTTTTATGGTTTAGGGACAAACGAGCAAATGGCCCACCTGATTACACGTACGCCTGCAACACCAGTAGGGTTGCAGGTGTACGTGTAATCCGTTTTCCGGCCTTTAAGGATATTTGGGAAATGGGTGGGAGGATGAGAATGGGGGATGGGGAAGATGAGAATGGGGGATTGGGAGGGGGAGAGGGCCTCCGGTTCCCTCACTCACCTAACGAACCGGAGAAGCACAAAATGCCTTTAATTCACGCCGGTATTCTGCGAGGCCGTGATACTGACTCGGTTGAGCCGGCCCATTCGAGCAGCAGCAAAAGCCACTCGTTGGCTCTACCATGTACAATTTCCACTTAAATGTCTAATCGCATCATCAGTTTATTATCTCTACTATAATCGTCACGCTTCGGACGTGAAATTGCGATTCTGTCATCAATCACTAGTCTGGATCATTTGGGACGTACCAATTTGAAATAGTTTGTCCGCCATGTTGGAAGGCCATGTGATTTATCTGGTATTTCTTAAGCTTGGCGATAATAATGATTTACTCATTAATTAACACCACAGCGACACAAGACTGCCACGTAGTATGAGGGCTGGACTGCAAGTACTTGCTTAACCGTCACCTGTCCTGCACGTGTCTAGTTTCCTAGACGGTGATCAAACCGAGATTCAAATACACAATCGGATACACGATAGCCATTTATTCCAGTATTGTACAAATATTGCCTTCGACTTGGATTCAAACTCAGGTGTTATCCATCCTATCCATAAACAAGTAAACGCTATCGCTAACCACTGTACTTAGTGAGTGTCGAAAGAATATCATAATTTCTTAAGCTGTTTATGATGAAATGTGGTATGGAAATACCTTAAAGCCTGGAGAAGGACAATGGTTATTTTTTATCCCAGAAAGATTCATCACGCGGAGAGAACGCTAGTATTATAATATTATGCTATATTGTACTATAATATCCTACGCAGATGACAACAGCTGCCAATAGTTTTAAGATGTTGTCGCTGACGTAGAATCAAAGAACATCCCATCATCTCCACATCGCCAAAATACAAGTAATTAAATTTAATAATTCAGGGATTTTTCAATTTCTAGATATTATATTCAAAGAGTACATTTCGTTTGCTCAGTTGCCGCAGTGTCTAAGGGACTGGCTTCTTCTCTACGTGTCGCGGGCTCGATTTCTGAATGTAACAAATAGTTGTATAGATCACAGATTTTTGTCTAGGTGTTTTTATATGCCATTTATATCTGTGTAAACTACTAACAACACTGAGAACAAAAATAATTAAAATGTAAAATGTACTCGTGAAAAAATCGCAATATATTAAAATATATGTCTAATTACTACTACCTTTTATATTTATTTAATTAATGGATTTAAAGTATAATATCTTCGTATTTATTCCTTAATTATTTTAACCTTACCTCACTTCATCATCCGCCATTTTGTTTGTATTGGTTTAGGAGTCCTGGAACAAAAAAAATTGGTCACATTATTAACAACTAATTTTTGACACTAAATTGACATTCTGGTATGTGAGAATACTGAATGAATGCTCGCCTTTATACAGGCACACGGCTTAACAAAAGCTTTCTTTACATAATCAAATTAAAGAATTTTCATCAAAAAAAATCATACATACAGCCATTTTTTATGAATAGTAGTAATGCTTATAATACTTTACTACCCGTTCTTCAACAAAAAATATTGTGCTCGAAGATAATTCACGATAATCTTTGAACAGGGCGCTTAAATTTCAAAAGCGAAAACATTAAAGCGCCCTATTGAAAGAACAATTTGTATTAGACACTATAATAATTTATATTAGATGAAAAATACCGAAATAATTCACAGCTTCTATACTTCGATTATTTTAATTTCAAGGTCAAGGTAAACATACACTACATATATTACATACAAGTACAAGTAGCAAAATTCCTTAAAAGTTTCACTATATACAGCAGACTACTTTCTAAAAAAAAACCCTCGATTGCTTTGCCATATAATCCGAAATACAAAATCTAGCGATATACAATTACTGCTATTACAGCTTTTTAATAAGTAATGTTGCTATATATAATATATTAAATATGAAGACAAAAATATTTAGAATTATTAACAAAATTTCGTGGATTTCCAAAAATTGCGTATTTTGCCGTCATGGGAATACACGAGTGACATATAAAACGTTTTGGCTCGAATCCAAGATGCTATCTAGTGTGAAATAACTGACATTTGATACCGTGAATGTCATTATAAGATTTTCTCAAATACATCTCCGTGTGATGGTAATTTTTTCTTTTTATTATGTGCCTTTATTGAGGAACACATATCGCTAGATCACACTCGGAAATTTTAATAGTTTGCGCATTCCATTTTAAAAAAGTCATAATTTAACACAGTTCTACACTATAAAAAATTGTTTTAATTTACCGACGAATTGAACTTAATTCTGCTAATAGATTCGGGCGTGTTCGGAGATCTTCGTGGGTAATCGGAAGGTGCGCGCGCGACTGAAATAGTTTGGCTCGCGTAACATGTATCCTAATTTGGTGGCATGAACGGGCTGCTTCGGTTACACGACTTTGAATAATGACGCAAGACACATTTAACGCAAATAATAATTACTCGTACGGCGTGCATTACTTTACGCGTATTTTCCTGCTCTTTCTCTAAAGTTACTAATTAATATGTTGTGGTATATACAATATTTTAAAAACACCTTATGAATTGAAAAGTCACGAAATCCCTTTAAAAAAAATTACTTTAAATATCCAAGCATTTAGCTTTAATAAGTTTCATTTCAATGATATGCATGAAAGAAATTCACGGATTCATAATTTTCACACACACGTGACTGCTAGACGATCTCGGTGTTCCGTTGCACCAAAAACGTGAACCACTTCACTGAACAATTAATCACTTAAGTCTTTTGATTCTTTTACTTTTTTAGTTAGTAGAAATATATGTCACCACTCACCTACGGCAAGAAAAAGAGGATGGCCCTACAAGATGGTTCAGCCAACACGAGCCACAGCTGCTGACTGGCGCTGGGCGGGCGGCAAGGTGCGGCGGGAAACGCGTGGGCGTCGTTTTCCCCGCACTCTTCGTTCCTTCCCCTGACCAGCGTCCGCGCATACCCCGTCACCTCATTTTGAACTCTCCTACTTTCCGCACAGACATTTTTAGAGCAGTGTCGTTTTGACACCGACACCGAAATAACACAAGATCCAAGCTCCAGTTTTGCGCTCGGAAGCCTCGTAAATTTTGAGCCGACCGCGCCCGCCATGTGCACATTGCTTAAACATAACAGTAAAGTAATAAGTATACTACGTTTCGCCATTTCTTTTTAAAAGAAATGTAATATAATACGGTATTTTAATATTTTTTGCGGTTATTTATCACTATATTTATCATTATATATGTTAAATTTTACTTAACCAAACATTTCAATGCTACTAAACATTTTAACGTTTGAGAAATTAACTTTTGATATATTAGCTCGGAAAAAAGTTTTTCGTATTTTATAAGTAAAAAGTTTCTGTAAAATCTCTTTAGTTGTACTATTTCTATTAGGCTGGATTTGATTACATCAAATAGATAATATCCTAGAACAGGAAATATAAAGTAAAACGGTTTTCCGCCATTTTTCTATTGTTTTTCTGTCCGCGAAAATTAGTAAATCTAACGAAGAAATTTGATACATTTTAAAGTTTCTTTTACAAAAAAGGGAAAAATGCACAAGCCAAGAAAAAAATTTGTGACATTTATGGACTAAACGCAGTCTCGGTAAGAGTAGTACAAAATTGGTTTCAGCGTTTTCAGTTCGGGAATTATGATGTCAAAAAGGAAGCTCGCTCTGGTCGACCTTTTTACGGATGAATCCATGCCATTTTTGAAAAAGTGGAGCAAGATCATAGGCAAGGCATATTAGTGGTTACAACATAGCTGACTAATTAAGGGTTGAAGTCTGAATATACAAAAAAGCTCGATATTTGGGTGCCATACGAGCTCACTGAAAGAAACGCAATAAAACTGAACCGTTTTTGAAAAGATTGATCACTGGTGATGAAAAGTGGAGTACGACAAGAACGTGCAAAAAAGATCATGGTCAAAGGACAGTCAAGCTCCACAGACTGTAGCGATACCTGGATTAACTCGCAATAAGGTGATGCTGTGTGTATGGAAAGATTGGAGGGGCATCGTTCATTATGAGTTTCTACCGACGGGCAAAACCATCGATTTTGATCTCTACTACCAACAGCTGATGCAAGAAATAGCAAGATGTAGGTTTTTAATCATGATAACGCCAGACCACAAACATCTTTACCGACTCAGCAAATATTGGGAGAGCTTGACTGGGAAGTGTTACTGCATCCACCACATAGCCCTAACCTTGCACCCTCAGATTTTCATTTAATTTCGTTCTCTTCAGAATTCTTTAGGTATTTGTTACGTTAACTTCAAAAGGACTGTCAAAACTACTTGTCGCAGTTTTTCCCAAAGTTAAGTCCCAAAATTTCCACTGCTATGGGATTATTATATATTACACTACCTACAAAATGGCAACAAGTTATCGAACAAAATAGCAGATATATATAATAATCAAATGTAAATAAACTATGACAAAATAATCTTGAAAAAAAATAACTTTTCCCCGACCTAATATTAACACTGTTTCATCTTACGGTAGCGATATGATCACTACTCTTACTTACTTTCCTTCGGAGTTAGAAATACTTGCGTTGATACCAAGTAACGAAAACATATTTATAGAAGAAAAAAAAACCGCCAGCCCCTACATCTAGAAGGATATAAGCAATATTAATATGAATGAATAAACTACCTCTGTATCTCGTATGTATATATGCACGACTGCGGTAAAGACCGTTCTAACAGTGGACTACTAAAGAGTTGTTAAAGAAGAAGAAAGTATATAAGTTGTTTCATTGAAAAGATAAGAAAGATATACCAGTAAACCAATTCTGAGAGGAAACCGATCACGAATTTGTTGTTTAAGTTTTTTCGTTAAAGGTGCGAGACGCCAGATATGGGATCGACAATCTGGTACTGGTACTGGGTTGCACTATACGTGGCAATATAGTAACAACTCCGAACTTAGTATAGGTCATGACTTTGTCACCCACAATAAACCTAAGAAAACCCACTGGCCCACGTGGTATTAAAAGTCGCGTGATAGATGAGTCCCGTGTTGCAGCATGCTTTTAAGAGAGAGAAAGATGGAGAAAGTGTCTTATCCTGAACGAGAATTAAATACCATAGGGTTTTAATCGTTGCAAACCCGTCATAATCCATCATTCTCCCCACTAATACGAGTTAGGCATTTCCCCACGAAAAGTCTAGACTACAATGACATAGACTCATTTATTTATATTTTATTCGTAAGTTCAAAACTTACGTACGATTTGTATCGTTAGCTGTGACACTAAGAGTGCTTTAGGCTGACCACCGTTACGTTACGTTTAGTCACGTTGTCCCGAAAGAGACTTGGAAGAGTAGGTTTACTACATAAAATTAAACATTTACGCACTGTCAAATAAAATCCAGTTTCATTTCTTTCCATCCTGAGTTATATCTCATCGAGATAACCAAAGTGTAAACAGGAACCGTACAGAAGCGAACTTCAAACTATTTTGTAACTTTTGCGTATTCGACAAACCGAAATCGATTTGGATAAGGATTTGTATAACAAAGAGGATCCTGCATGCTATTAGAAACGAAAACCAACAGCACCCTGATTGTTACGCCCCGGGGAATGTTTCAGCTCATTTCTCTATTATCTATGCGAAGCACGTACTGCAGAAGCGTAACGCTCGGTTAGAGCTGCGATAGGGAAAATTGCGCCAAATCTCATATGCATTAACACATCAGAAATTCAGCTTAAATAAACGTTTTCCTGTGTCGCTGCTATCTCTGCAGGGCCACGTATTACTTGCAAATGGAGATAATAACTGCTTCTTATCATACATTTCATTAATTCTATTCGTATAAGCCGTCCCACCGTGGCTCAGTGATAAGAGCATGATGTGTTATACACAAATTATTGTGTTTGTTCGGTATCTGACTATGCACCTGCTGCATGACAGAATAACTCAGCAGTTGTTTAAATATTAAAATCTTAGTCATAATTTCTTTTATACAATCTACTCAAGAGATTATCTTCAAAGTATACACCGCTTCGCATTATTAGTGCTTTCTCATGGTAGAACTGGTAAGAAACTCTGGGGACATTCTTTTTTTTAATCACACACAATATTAAAAGAAACTATAATTTTTCTTTACATTTTAAATACGTGAAGGCAAATGTAGAAGTGCCAGAAATAATCCTAGCTTTGGAAATATAAGAATTTACGCAGCATTACACCCTTCGTGTCATATATTATATGTCAGTTTGACATCTCGCAACCCGGTCGGCTTCTTGAGGAGGCTCGCAATACTTCTACCACAACACTACGAATTATGAAAGTCACAGCTGAAGGACTCAAAAAAAAGACCAATTTGTACTTAAAATATAATATTTATTATAAATTAATATTACAATTAATCCTAAGCTACATCTTTACCAATTCGATGTTGAAATTAGATTAAGACATTGGATGTGAATTAAAACAATGGAAAGCGAACAATGAAAGGAATCATGTAACATCCGGTGTCATGTTGGATTCCGACGATTCTGGAATATTCTAATTATAACGTAACAATGTGAATGCCGACTCGGCTCCTTACTAATTCTTGCTTGCTATAACTCGCGTATAAATCGATAGTGTAGTTTGTTTATAGGAATAATAATATGATTTAATTAAATATATAAATTTATGAAATACTTAGTAATTTTCCTAAATACTAAAAAAAATACTAAAAGAAAGTAAAAGCTTGAATATATTTTGATTTAAATTATTTTAAGATGTTGTATGCATAGTCTCAATAGCTGAATTAGATTTGTAGATCGTTTGATAATTGTAAAGAAAATTCCAGTAAATGTGATTTCAAATACCCGTTCGCAGTGAATGTACGAAAATATACCAACCGGACCGCAATACACCGTGATGTTTGCAAAATAATGATATACCGAAATTAACTTTTAAAGTCAAAAAAATTTAATAAATTTCCATAAAATTTACATTTTTAAATAGAAGTTAAAAAGCCTTTCTCAGTAAATGTTACTACGTTTGGCGTATGTTAGCCCACTTTTTCCATTTTCCAAACTATGCTCTCAGTTAATTGATGTAAAATTTAACGAAATACTACATGTTTCTACTACAAAAAATGCAACTAGAAATTAAATACTTGCGTATTAAATACAGCTACAAAAACCATATACATTTTATGAAACAAATGTCGTGAAATAATAATTGGCAGTTTTTACTCATAATTATTTTGTATTGCAAATTAGGCGTACTGCATAAGTACCTACATAAGAGTTTTGATCTATTACTATTAAAAGGTTGCCTATTCCTGACATACTTCATACTATTTAGTTGTAATTTATTTATTTTTTCAGACCGAAGTCTGCAGCTCACTTATTCACTAAGCGTTTATTTGTTCATATCACATTATGACTGTGACTCAAGCACTGATACAACGTGTCCTAGTTCATAATAATGATAAATAATTATTTCAATTAAGGATGACATTGAACAACAACACGCATCCGAATATATATAATATGTTTAAAGTCACACGGGACAAAATTATAGATTTTAAAAGTAACCAAAGATTGTGATGTCTGTGTGCAGTCTGCGTACGATTTTAAACTGAATGTATTTTTGTACTACTGTTTGGCCTGTCGCCGCATGTCTATAATGAACCTACTCAGTACAATGACGTCACAATGTACGGAATGAGGTTTTTGCGTCGTATTGGTTACTTTAGTTATTTACAAAATATTAGATAACCATGCCATATGAAAATGTATTTCTAATTTATATAATTTAAATCTTTCATTCTTTATTCAAAAATAACACATTCCTACATCAAATAATAATTTTAACCTGTTCCATTGGCTGTATATTTAAAGAACTAGGATGGATCTTGGCTAAATAAAAAGAAATTAAGTTATTGTATAATAATAACTTAATTTATAATAAAAACATGTTATTAGAACATTATAAAATTTTCTAAAAGTTTATTATATTCTATAATATCAACAAGTTAGTTTCCAAAGAAAACAACATAAAACACATTATCTTACATCAGCCAACTAGCATTACGGCATACGGCTTTTGGTATAATGGAGCAAGGTTAATAATAATTCTTTCATTGGAAGCCGTTATTCTTATTAGTTACACACATTTACATTAGTCTTAAATAAATTATTATCACATTATTCTATATCAAGAACATGCAATATTTTGGAGCACGATATCTACATTATAGTCACAAACATATATTTATGTAATAACTTTAATAAGTCATATTTTATGGTCGATAAATTGTTATTTAAAATAATAATTTGTTTTGGAAGCTATCAGTTTTGTTTTTTTTTATTTGGTCACTCACAAGTTCCAATTTTATTAAAAACTGGTTCGCGTGATAAGAACAGCTAGCTATCCCAGACAATTTAATTAGCTTATATCTCGAGGATTCTAATCTAATTTTACAATTTCGACTATTTTAAGGCCTTGACTTTGCAAAACGTTTTTTTAAATGCTTCCTAATCCATGTCGTCGTGGCTAATTCCAATATATTTTTTAATGCGCGGATAAAATATCTGCATCTGAAAGAATAATCCATCATCTTAGTACGCTTTTCTTCATAATCTTAGTAAGGTGATGTTATTGCTATTACTTAATTGTTAAAGTGTACCTTGTACAAGCGGCAGCTTTCGCTGCTGCTCGAATAGGCCGGTCTCGCTGAATACCGGTGTGAAGTAGAGGCATCTTGTGCATCTACGTTTCGATCGATGAGTAAGGAGACCCACTCCACTCCCTCTCCCCTTCCCACTTCCCCCCTCCCCCTCCTTGCTTAAGGTCAGCAACGCACCTGCAGCTCTTCTTATATTGCAGATGACGTCCACGCGTCAGGAACCACCTTAGCATTGGGTGAACCGCTTGCTGGTTTGCCCCTTTTCCCATAGAAAAAGAAGAGACTTCTTATGGTTCTGCGTTTCGTTCGGCGAGTGAGGTAACCGGAGGTCCTCTCCCTTCTTTTTCATCCCCTTCCCCTCTCAATATGTTCTTAACGCGCCTGCAGCTCCTCAGGTGCTACAGATATACATGCCGGCACTTACCGTCAAGTGAGCCACGTGCCCATTTGCCCCCTTGAGTATAAAAAAAATATAAAAAGGAATACTTCTTTTTCTTTAAGTGTCTGCAGTTACTCCACTGCTGGACTTCTGTCACTGCTACAGGAAAGATTTGCCGTCGCCACACTCGGAAAGCAGACGTATCATGCATTCGCACTTTAGACGCTGCTGCCCATCCAGTCTTGATCATTTTACTCTGGCATATCGTGATACTTATGCCAGCATCTAGGTTCACTAGGTTGAAGGCTTTCTCTGGGAGTCGTCTGGGTACCACCCTCTTATCCATATCTGTCCTCACAATACCAACCTCACCTTCACGTGGTGCAGACCCTGCTAGCTAACAAACAGGGCTCTGGAGACCGAACGATGGCGGAAAATTCATCAAAATTTGTCGAACTCTAATCCTATAAACTAGGGATGAGGAGCAACGTCACCAGTGCGAGGGTACCAACACTGCGCCCACCAAACTGCGTCTACGCAGCAATGTGTGTATGGGCAAACCATTCAAGATATTCATGGTGGCGCTTTCTTGTAGAGGCCTTTATGTTGAACAGTGAACTAAAATAGGTCGATGAAGACCTTTAGACGTCTTGTGGCAGATTCCCGTATATCGTCATTAACCTACCAACATTGAAATCACTTCTCAACAACCGCGTATGAAAACCTAAGCGACGAGTGAACCGGCCACTATATTACGTAAGAACATGCGTGGATGTAAGAGATGTATGACGACACACTGAATTCTAGTCCAATCTAATAAATCTTATCTAATCTAATAAAAAAAATCTTTCAGTTATTTCTACCTCTTCCTCTACCAAATTACCTCCTCTAATATAATTAAATGTACCTATTATAGGAGTAAAAAAACAAAAATAACTTAATAACTAAAAGACTCGCTGAGAACGACAAACGGTTCTAATAATTTGAGTTTGTGCTTACGCCTTTGTGAGTAAATAGCTTCTGACCTAAGCTTTTTCCTGACCTACATTTTTAGTTGAACAATAGATTTTAATCTAAGATAAACTAGTCTAGATTCTAGAATTCTGCAAATAAGTTAATTTCAAAGAGTTGACAGATAATCAAAAATAATGAGGGTACACGTATTTGGTGCAAACCCGCCTCATTGGTTTTAGGGTCTGGTCGTGTTGTGTTGCGTTTAACGTCTCAGACATTGCTATACTGTACTGTGTGCTATATACTTTGAGTGCCTATGTAATATTTTCTGGGCAGTTTACAACTGCCGATAGTGTGGAAATTTTAGCCATGGTCGAACTCGGCCAGGAGAATATCATCATCACAGCATTATAGTTCATCCTTTAAGTTATAAATATAATACACTAATCAGATAGAGATAGATTACAGGGCAGAGCCAGGCGACTGCTTTTGCTACTGCCGCACGGCTGGTTCGACCGGGGCCTCGCAGTGAGGGCGGTGAAGGAAAACATCGTAAGGAAACCTGCATGTCGGAGAAATAATAATAAAAACGGTATTATAATAATTATTTCGAGGACATGTGACCAACCCGCACTGGAATAGAGTGGTAGAGCCTCTCCGATAATTGAGAAGGAGGGCTTTGCCCAGCTGGGGCCATTCAGAGACTACTAATTTACTAAGTATTATAAAAGTATTACATTTATCTTCGCCAATTGTAAGCCGATTTAAATTTGCCAAAAATATTCCACAAAAGGGAGGTAAAAGATTCATATTAGATTAACCTAGTAGTCACTATTTGATTACAGAAATTGATTGAAGTAGAACGTTACTCTAAAACTTTGTTTTAATTCACGTGCTACGTATACTTTTTCTTTGTATGTGTACAAAATAAATCAAACAGCATTATATCTGATAAACAGTTTATTACGGTCGGATATATAGTGAAAACGAATTTGTGTGTAGTTTCACAGTGTTACGGCTGAACGTTACCACCAATACGAATAAACTTAACGTGTTTTTCAAAACATAAATAAGATAAGAAAAAGTAAACGCGTTCATGAAAAGAAAAGTAAATAACAATAATGGAGACAAGATAAGAATAGTTATTGGAGGTTGAATGGAAACATTAATACTCCCCACATAATGTTATTTCTTTTCGAGCGCACTCCTAAGGGACTAGAAAGGACTCGTCTGAAGCGCTTCTTTCAGACAACAGTTTATATTTGATTCACATCGTCCCGAATGGCATGATACGTCTATAGTTTTAGAAGTATTGAAATTATTAAGATACCTGCTTATATTATAGAAAGGGAGGAAGTAAATTTTTTAAATGCAACCTCACCCGCGGTGGTCCCTGCTGACTAACGGCCGAGGCTCTGACGACAGAATGATGGTGGAAGATCCATGTGCCTACGCCGAACTCGAATCCCATAGACTAGGGATGGGGAGCAACATGTGTAATTTTAATCTCATATTGCATTTTACATATTTTTGTGGTGCCTGCATCAGGATTCGAACCCAGTTCAGTCTCGTACTGTGAAATTAAAGCAGTGCCTTGACTGCCAGGCTATCACGGCTCTCAAATTACATAAAACTGAGTAAAATTTTAAAATTACTACTTAACGTTCGGCCAAATTAGGTTACTAAATGTAATAAATAATGCTTAATTCTCATAAAGTTATATTGCTTGAAAACGTTCGAAACGGATTCCATTTTCCTCTATCGAAGTAATTTCTTTGATCGGGTCTGAGCGTTCTACTTTACCAAATTACCGATTGATTCCAACTCTAGATCGAACCGCCTTAATGGAATAAAATCACAAACCGTTTCGTTCCATAAAGACATAATTTTAAAGAAATGCACAATAAATACCGCTTGAATAAAGTCTGTGATAATATTCTATTCTTTATATAATTTAAAAATTTTTCTTGTCTATCGGTTCTTAATATCCATAGGGAAAGACTTAATGAAAAGGGTATTGTCTCTGGTCCTGGGCTCAATGTTTGTGCATCACATTAATTTTTCAGTTTTCAGATTCAGATATATTATGACAGAAAATTATCGTGAAGAACTATTTATTCTAACCTCCAACTTCCGTGTACCAAATAACTCCAAAACTTATATGGTACGTCTCTGTAAGAACGTCCTAACTGATAGAAAAAAATTGGTTCAGAAATGTCTGCGCAATCGGTGGTAGCGTACATTACGTTACATCTGACGTCAGCTGAAAATCTACAGGACTGATGTTAAAAATAATATAATGTATTGCTATTTCTAGCTGTGACCATGATTTCGTTTGCTTTATCGAGGAGAATTCCGAACTTAAGTGTGACGAACAAGCTAAGAATCCACCTGACGGTAACTGGCCACTGATTACTTACCACAATTTATGCCATTTCTACCGCCAAACAGCAATGTAACCACTGTTGTGTTCCGGTATGAGAGGTACAGAGAGCCATTACGGACTTTGAGGCGTTCCATCTTAGTCCTCAAGGATGACAACGCATCTGTAACAGTCTCCGGTTGAGATTGTTTGCAGGTGTCCATGGACTGGCAGGTGACAGTAGCCACTTACCGTCAGGTGGTGTTTGCTCGTTTTCACCACATTCTAACAAAAAATAAAGGCTACTAAACAGAACCACCTAGTGTTCAACATTTGCATGTGTCTATTGTTTCTGTTTTATCTGCGCACTTATTTATGTTGGCATATTCAGTGGCCACACACTTGCTTTATATACTAGTGTAGTATTCTATTTTTTAGCGGGGGTGAGGCTGAGGAACAGACGTCATCATCGACCACGGCGAACTAACCACTGCGGCGTGTAATTTCAGACATTATTAGCAAAGGCCATGTTAAGAGTAATCATGGCAGGGGAAAATGGGTAAATGGAAACAGATATAATTAAGGAGTTATGACAGGACTATGAAAAATTTCAATCTTTTGTCTCTGCCTATCTCAACAAAAAATCAGCGATACATTATTATGTAGCACAATTCCAAGAAATAGGTACGTTGCCCTCGGATCTAACGGAAGGTTTTGAATGATGAGATCGGAGGATAGATGTTGCGTCAGGGACATGGAGACAATCACAACAAAAGCCGAAAACTAATGTATGATTTGCACCGAAATTGGCATTGGTTGTTATTCGACGTTAGTCTTGCAATTCAATATACAACTCATGTCGTTCTAAATTAGTACAAGAATTTGTAATTATTACAGCAAATATTTTTGAAGGGTTTTGAAATATTTGATTTTTAGAAGGAATGTCATACATTAATGAGCTATATACGCTAAAAATTTAATTAAACTTCTGATAAAAAGAAATTTAATATGGAGGAAATAGGTAAAATAGTTACTTAAAGGTCATAAATGTGAAAATAATGTTTGATTTAACATTATTCTGGCTAGTTAACAGAATCAGGCATGTGGTGATTGTGGTGGTGAAGGTGCACGGTGTGAAAGAAATAGTGCACGCATTTGTGGGAGGGAGGGTGGTGTTCTTCTTCACTTTGTACTGTGGGATTGTACAAAGTAATTTCTTCCAAATCTTGAAGACTGAATTAAGCTACCTTTCATCTGACTACGCTAATGTGACAAGGAGGAATTATGGCAACCTTTTTTTTTCAGCGACATGAAATTTGATAAATGAATTGGTTACATAATATGCTTAGAATAATAATGTACGGAAATAATAAACGAGTTTACAATTTTTAGCAACTAAATAAGAACCTGAGCGTTTCGTTTCATAATATCATTACGCTCATACGTCTAAGAAGTCATCCATTGCGTTTATATGAAATTTAAGTTCTACTTACAATGGACCTTACATTATTTTTACTCCCAAATTATTATAAATCGGGAGTCATTGGAAGAGGGAACATGCGACAGATTTTTCCAACCGTCATTCCCGTACATCAGCAACACGTGAGGAGCTACAGGTGCGATGCTGGCCTTTAAGGGTATATGGTGAGAGCAAGGGGGAGAGAGGAGTGTGCTTCCGGTTGTATCTCATCAAACGAAACGAAGAAGAACTGCACGCCGGTATTCGAGACCGTGGTACTACCTACATCCAGTCAGTCCATTCGAGCAGCTGTTGCAACTGGCTGACAAATCAGGTATTACTGAAATCTGTGGCTCTATTTTAGAATTCCACACGGAGCAGTATTCCTAAGCCTATGCCGTCTTCCGTCCGTCCGTGCGATATTGAAAGGGTTGTATCTTTTGAACCTAATATATATTATATATTTGAACCGGTTGGAATATGTTGTTTGAAAGTCACAGAATATGTGTTATAGTCTCGTATATCCAAAAAATAACAGAAAAAAAAGTAAAATTAGGGGTTCCAATACAGGAAACTGTATTTTTCATGTTTTTTCTCTATCGTTAAAACAGTAATACACACAAGCGAAATGATTATAGTGCAAACTCTGAAGTAATACAATAAACAAAAAAAACCGGCCAAGTGTGAGTGGGGTTCGCGCTACGAATCCCGAACTGAATGAAAGAACACAATATGTTTGGTAAATAAATAACACAGATATATTGTATGTGCGGAACCCTCTATGCGCTAGTCCGATTCGCACATAGCCGGTTTTATTATTATTTGTAGTTAAATTGTTAAATATTTTATGTAATTAAATTTAAGAGAAATATTTAATTGAACATTTTCCTTATATGAATAAACATTACATTTTATAATGATAGAAGGTGCCTCAAAATGTACCATCACATTCTCTGGTTGTAATTACAAAATAAATGATTTTTTTTTACACCATATGTTTATTTGATGCAGTAAATTTCATTTTATCATATTTTGAAAATGATATCTAGCCTATAGTTGGAGCAAATTTCGGTTCTTTTCATGGGAAAGAAAATAGTATGATACATTGAGCGATTCCTTGTACATTTTCGACATATCAATAAGGTGTAAAAGTAGAAAAGGCGCTCGTATAATTTCCGGCAGCGGGAGCGGGAACTAGATAAGAGTAATCCTCAGAGGTCGGCACAAACATACATAATACCCGTGAAATTTTCTTTCAAACGTATATTTCCGCAGGGAGCCCGTAGGAGGTACTTACAGCATTATTGGGTTCTTGACGGCCGCTACATCTTACATTAATGTTAGCATTATTGGAACCATAAATTCTTAAATCGCATTTGATATTTTTTATATTTTGTTATTATAATACATAGACGTTCATTTTTTTTTTATTTTCTTTAGAACTATAAAACTACCATCTTATCAAAACCATTCGTATTGATGTTTTCTAATATACTAAAACTATATGCTAAATCGATCGATTGTGAAGAATTCAGTTGTAAGTAATCACAGAGATATGCCATTACACACAGTTGTAGAGACCGAGGAGGATGAAGAAGTATGACTTCAATATAATCATAAAAGGTGACATGAATGGATATATAAGATTCAATAAAATCCTTTCTGATCAAAAAGGAACTAAGAAATTGTTTCATAAATCATTCCTATCATATTTCGGTCCAATATTTTGCAGCTTTTCCAGTCGATTTGAGGACTGACAAACACATATGCGACCTCAATGGAAAGCGGAATGAGACGTTACATCGCGTTCGTAATATTAGTTTCACTGGATATTCTACGAGTATTAGATTGTAGGAATGAATGAATGAATGAATATACATTTACTGAACACCACAAAATAAAAGAACCACAAGAAAACATCAAAAAAAAAAGGGACGTAAAAAGGTACAATTTGGCCGCCTCATCGCAGCATTTTGTGCTTCTGCGGTTTGTACGGTGAGTGAGGTAACCGGAGGTCCTCTCCGCCTCCCCATCCCCCATTCTCATCCTTCCACCCAACTCCCAAATATCCTTAAACCCCGGCAAACGCACCTGCAGCCCTTCTGGTGTTACAGATGTACGTGGGCGACGGTAATCACTTACCGTTTGAGGTAAACCGATTGCTCGTTTGCGGCCTTTCTTGTAAAAAATGTGTACCAAATTTCAAGTCGATGAGACTTTTTTTTTGATTGTTGACAGATATCCCTACATCAACTAGAAAAAGAGCTGATAATTTGAATGCCGCAGGATTCATACCTAGGTCACTCGCATACTGTGAAATTAATCCGAGTGCCCTGATCACTGGACTTCCAGAGCTATATTATTACAAATGATGTCTTCTAGGCTGATTTCAATCACAGCGACTACTTCTGAATACACATATAATATATTGTGCTGGTAAGGGATTGGCAATCAGAACCCATGGCTCATCAGAAAAGTAAGCTGAAAACTAAATTAGTTACATCAAATAACGAGCTATTTGAATAACAGTTAGGTAAATGACCCACTTACTTCGCTTCCTATGTCCGATATAACAAAACTACTTCCGATATAAAAACGTTGTTGTTAATTGTTATTTAAACAATATTTTATTAAAAATGCTAATGACCTCTGCACAAATGGGAATAAAAGAAGATTCGGTTCCAAGATTTTCAGCGTTTCCCATTTTAAAGCGTTATCTTTTAATTAATCTGATAAGTTATTTCTGACCTAATTAAAACTGAAATTAAGTTTATTTTGCAAGGGAGTTCCCCTTGCTTGAATACCTTTTGCAAAATGATGATATCAACATCCTTTTGTGTATTGAAACTCCCGTTAGGGGTTTGCGAAAAATTTAAAGCTTGCTTGAGTTATTCTAAGTTTTAATCATAAATAACATAGCGTCTATTTTCGCATACACCGTTTACATAACGGCTGTAGGAGTTCAGAGTTTAGGCACTCGTAATATTATGCCAAAAGCTTCTTATGCAAAAGATTAGCTTTTTTTAAATATCTTGCTACGACCATTCTTACGTCATCATAGCATAAAACAGTTGTGAAAATGTTGAATTCCTTACAGCTCCAACCATCAGATGTTATACACTGTGATATACCAACTGAGTCAGCCTCACCTGCTCACACCCAGCCGGACGGGGACTTACGGACTAATCATGTTCTGGCGCCCGACTAATGGCATAAAATCCACCTGTATAATTTTCAACCCAAATTTCATGGACGGAGTGATGAGAGGCTCCCAGAGAGGTGAGAATAACAAAATCTTCTCAAGGTCTACTTCCAGCTGTGGACTTCTATAGGATGATGACGAAGAAGGAGTAAATCTATTAGTGTTTTTTTATCTGAACAAAACTAAAAATAAATACAAAAGTAAAAGTAATAATAATAAAATAATAAAGGTAAAAACCACTTCTCTTTTGAATTTAAAATTCAGCGTATTAAAACTATGATCTCCTTATCTGTAGAAACTCTTTATTTATTTTAGTGCTACATGTTGCCAGAATAATATCTTTACTAGACGCCAAGGAATTGCAAGTCTAAAAATAACTGTAAGATAAAGTAAATTCCAATTAAGAAAAAAAAACACTCAGCGATCCGTGAAATGAAGTTGTAATGAGAGATAAATATTAAACGTTCTCAATAGAAAACAATTTGGAAAAAATGTTTATGAAAAGAAATAGAAATTAAACGAAAAATTAGGTTCCGCTTTCGTTCCATGGTTTCCTTTTCTTGCCACTATTGACGTTGGAAAGTTGATTACAATCCAAATTGGTTATTTTAATACTCATTTTATATTTCACGGACAAGTAACCACCGCGGAGAGCTGTTATAACATTATTTCTGGTAAAATTCGACTTTAATAAAATCGCTATTAAGGAAAACGTTTTAAATTATTTTTTCTCATTAATCGTAATTATGTACAATTTCGACACTAAAGCCTAATTTATTATTTATTAGTTTAAATAATATGTTATATTTAAATAAAACCCGTGATCAAAACGAATAAAGGTTAGAAAAAAGTTAAATACGTTATTGGCTTTTATTTCTAAATAAATATATTACATCTCGATAAATAAATACATTTCGTTGTAAAACTAACGGACAGGAGAAATCCAGTTATGAACGTGACTTTACAGATTTATGCAGATCTGTTGCTAATACCAAATCATCCCAATTAATGGCAATCGAATAAATGAAAATAAATATATATATGTAAAATAGCCTAGTGTTTTCTTTACACTTCCCTTATCTTGACAACGGAATGGGATAGAGACTTGAAATTTGATATATGGACTTTTCAACCCTACTTAAGTTGATGACAAAAGTACTATAAAACATTTTTCAATTTGTTGAAAATTTTTATATTTAAAGTAATTTTCAAAAATATTTTTTTACAAAACAATTATGTAAACTTCATGTAAACTATTAACAATTAATAAATTTAAATTAATATCAGTATTTCTGAACCTATGTAGTTAATGTAACTGTTTTTACAATTATATTTATTTATATATCCGAATATATGTGTATATATATATAATCATAGGATACGTTTAGTTTTTCGGGCGAAATCGTGATTACATACCACCAAATTATTTATGTATATAAAAATATTAATCTAAATTAAGTATTTTGAAGAAGGCGGTGGGTTAATTATTTCTCTTAATCCTTTACCCTTACCAGCCTGTAAATATTCCACTACAGGACATAAGCCTCTCCCAATAGAATGAATTGACACAATCGCCACGCTCGGCAAGCGGATTGGCGATCGCCAATCTCTTATGACACCCACGGGAAGAACCAAATTCTTACGCAGTAACCACACGTCAATTCTCTTAAAAAAGGTATATTCTTTATTATACATAAATGCGGTGTAAAATTCGTAGCGACGGTTTAAATTAGGAAATTCTTCAAACGCTTTCGAGTTATAATGCGTGCAATAAGGAAACATCAGAACGCAGCTGTATTTTGTACAGCCAGTGAAGGTCCCGGAGATCTTATAACTAATGACAATACGGCAATTGATGATAAAGGTGTCCAAGGTGACAACACCATTACGTCTTGATTACTTAACAATATAGTATATCAGCTCTCGTCTCTCCAGGGGTGAACACAGAGTACGGATTTGGTGTAAAGCATCTCGAAACTAATGCGTAAATATTTTTTGCACGTCGTGATTGATGGCGATTCCACCATTTGGTGAATGGCAATTTTAAATACTGAATTTACCACGTGTCGTGTGTCGTGACGGGGGTAAAAGAAAACATCGTGTTGAAACCAGCGTGTCGGAAAAATAATAAAAAAAATCGAGCACAGGTGAAGTCCGTCAAACCGAACAAGCAGGCGTCTGATACTTTACTTTACTTTTTACACGATCAAAGATTCAATTTGGCAGTTACTCCTAAGTTTAGTCTAAGTAATGCTTACGATATGCCATTTTTCGACGAATTTAACATATCTTTTCAGTGGCATCTGTTGGAAAACTTTAAATTAGAACTGACTGCCTCGCCTTTAGATATCCGCAAGCAATATTTAAGATATCCACTTAACTTGTACATGTCTCTCCATCTAGCGGTAGACCGTCCTGTTATATTTTTAGGGTATGATACGAGGTCATTAGTTATAAGAACAAAAAGCAACTGATACTGGACAGTGGCTTTAGAGTAAGCGCCATCTACACAAAATATTTAAAACTATCATACTTTGCCTTTGTGCTCTTAATAAATAGCGACATCTATGCTAGAAATGTAATAAACGGTTAAATTAATTTATTTATTTTGTCGTCCATTTTAAATCAAAAGTAAATTAATAATATCAATTTTACTTTACAAAGTATCATATCGTAAAGTATAGCGTACTGTACGTTATGGTTGTCAACTATTCCCAATAGAATTACAAGTATAAATATACGAAACCCGTAGTAACCAAAATTGTTATAGATCCTATTAGTATAGCTTTAATTTTTTTGTTACTTATTTCAACCATTAAAAGCTACATTCTTCAGAACTTGCATGAATAGGTGACACTTGATCTACACGCATCAAAAGTGCACCACAGATGGCGCTTTTATAAATAAACATGATTCTGCGTTTACAGATAAGTAATACGGGATAGATTAATCATACAACGGAAAACACTAATTATGGTAAGCCAATAGAAATATTCATAAAAATGTATTTTGCAATTGGCATTCTGAATTTATGATAAATGTATGTGACACCAATAACCGAAGAATAAACTTACATTTCCAATTTATGTAAGTTTATTCTTCGGTATTTTATAGGAGTGCGATACAAATAAGTAATTGTGCAAGCCAATTGAACAATTTTCGCTTTGTTTTTATTTGTTCTAGAGATTGGATTTTTATACAATACGCTTAGGACTGTGATTAGGTTTAGATTTCTATTAAAATAATGAATATTGTATAAATATGATGGAATTTAGGGTCGCCTATAGTATCCTATAGGGCTGGTTTCTCGTCGACGTTTTTTAGGTATATCTCTCTGTTGTATATAAATATAATTATTTTTCCAAAATATTCCTAAGAGGGATAGTATAATTTAAATGTTTTTTAATTGTTTTACAGTCTTATATGATAAAGGATTTAAGAAAAAACTTTTTAAATTATTATTATTATCCGTTTATTGCTAAAAAAAAGAACATTCTCACTCTCATAAAGTGAAGTTTACGTTAGTTGCCATACTCTTTTTAGTTACATCCTTTTTAATATTCCTAATGCGAAGTGCCTTAAAATCATATTTTCATTTGACTTTCTGGCCACGCAGATGCACGGCGTAAACGTTTGGTTACTCTTTGTTTGAGTTGTACATAAAGTTCAACATCACTAGGGTTGTACTGTGTACTAGATGATGTGTTAGTGACTGATGGTAACTAAATCCAGTGTCAATGCATAAGAATAAAGCGGAAAGCCTCAAAATGTGACTTCAACGAGAAAGCCATAGAGTATTAGGTTCATGATTTAGTGTTATATGTTACGACGGACTGGTTTCCGCAACTCAGCAACTCCTAAAGCGACTCAGCAAACCCTTAATGTTACCGGTGACCTCGGGACGCCACCTCGGCGAAGTGCTTACCCGTATACACAGCTACCGTCGGACACTGCAGCAGGACGTGGGCATCCGTTTCATCATCCATCGCACATGCTCGGCACAGTGCACTGTCTGTAACATATATAGTTAACAGATGTTTCTTAAACGATCCATGTCCAGTTATACTGCTCATTACTATGTGAATTTAGAGTTTATTCAGGCGTAGTAGCATTTTGACCATACTATTGGTAACCGTTGTCAGAACATCAAGCCGGTCTACATTCCACATGGTATGTCCAGAGATGTGCATGCTAGTTCCTAGTGCGGTTACGTATTTGGGAAAGAATAAACCCAAAGAGTAGCCATGTTTTCTCAGCTGTCAGCCTCCTGCGGCATTTTCGCAAGAGCTCTGTAACTATCAAAAATGGAGATTGCCACAAAATAATTTACAAATACTTCATATTGGTTATACATCCATTATAAATATATAATTTACACGTTTTCATGGTTATTTCTAGTTCACAATTGGATATAGACTAGTATTAGTCCGCAATTTTCCGAAGAATGAAGTATAACTTAAAAATATATTTTTTTTTTTAAATTCTGTTATACTGAAAGTTTTAATTAACGTGTTTCATAGACGTTAACCGTTTAATTATTTTTATGAGAATTTATAAATAATATAAAAACTCGATGTTTAAATTATGTTTATACTTAAAATATGAAAAAAGCAAGCTGTACCTGAAATAACCAATTCCTCATGATTTTATGAAGGATCCGCTGTATCATTAACTTTGTCGGGATTTAACACTAGCTATAACATTCCGATAGACCGCGTTCTCGTCCTTTTAATTAAATTAAATCTCTTAATAAAATGATCACAACGATATGAAAAGATGTTGTAACCAAAGCAGGCGTATGAGCCAATGTCTGTAGAACATAGGGATAGAGTAAACGTCTTTTCAAAGAACATAGGGGTTTTCTAGCTGATAATGTGGCGCGACGCGCGCAATACTTTTGAGTCGATGCTGACAAAGCTAAACGGCATAATATAATATGAAGTTGTGATGTTGTTCTTTGGAGGAAGAAATGCATCTTTATTTGATATCAGCATTCAATAGAACAGGTCTGCCTAGACTTAAAAATAGAATAAAATGATTTTATTTATTCATAAATAACTTTATTCTACGGATAGGTCGACTTCCATTTTACTACTCATTAAAACAACTTACTTGTGTCGATTTCGACCACATGGCGACAACTTCCTATTACTATCGACAGTTGTTAACTCACTCACTCTTACTCACTCACTCGTCTTTACCTTCTCGTATCCGATCGAACGCATATGCGTTAAGATCTTAAGAAGGGTCAGATGGAGTTTCAGATACACGGCTCACAATACTAAAAGACCAGACCTGAAAACCAACAATTGCTGTTTTGCACAAACATTGACTTCAGCTGAGATTCGAACACAGTAACGTGGTACTCCAACCACAAGTCATATGGTCGTCAAGTATTTTGAGATAGCATTAAAATCCAAAACCCGAGTGTAGACACAACATAGACAGATGTATGGCATCGCGTAATGTAAACAGTTTATATTTCTTTTGCATAATTTACATAATTTTTTCTTTAGCATATTTTTATATTTTTTTCTTACTTATGTCTAAATGTCCTCAAACATAGATAAATATAGTCAGAGAACATAAAAAACTTGCAACTATATGGTGGACACAACAAAAATAAGCATAACGCCAAGCCATTACAGATGTACATCCTGATATCCTCTTCGATTTGATGTTAAGTGCATCCCGAAATAGGTGACCCGAATACAGGGAGGCGTTGCTCTGTACACGCAGCCTAGAATTGTGACGTCATGGGCCCCTCATCCCTCGCCTCTCATCTGTCTGCACTCGCTGTTGTCATTCTTATGCCTTTCGATAATAGTTATCTATGTATTTTCAATCAATTGTATTTTAAAAAGCTATGTCTGTACATTAAGTATATTTCGAATAAAACCTCTTGAGATAAGAAAGGTAAGGCTAACTCCGAAGTCGTCAATTTTTTTTTGGAATCTTTGTCTGTTTCTTTATCTAGTGGTTCAGACAAAAATTATGCTAATTTTGATGCGCTTTTCACGTTTTACTTTTCATATCGGGAAAATACCAGATTTGACAAGTACAGGATTCTTACCCAAAAACTACTGGACCTATCGGAAAAATGCTTTACACTGTTCGATAGCTTATGACTAGAATTAAAAACTCCGATATTTTTAAGGATCCTACAAAATATCGGAATCAACGAACGCGATTTATACGCAGAATGTTATTACATATACAAAGTAGAACACTGCAATACACTTAATTAAGAAAAATACTATGATTGTACATAGTGGGATCCATACACAAAATCACGGGACGATTTAAATTTTACATTGAATGTTATTAGTTAAGCAAAGTTTGAAAATTAGGGTTCATTTCAAACACAGGTATGTGACGTAACAACCGACTGGCTCAGAAGCCAGCGTCCCTGATCGCAGTGTCGTGGGTCCGAGGTTTGAATACGAGCCAAAGCCAATATTTATATGATACACATACTATTAGTTTTCTAGTTGAATTCAGTGTATCCACCACTGCATCTAACCCTTCCTTCTTCGTTATATCATTTACGCCAGATTGTGTTCGAAAAATTATTTAACACACACTGAGCTGAATTCATAGGCTTGTTTAA
Organism: Bhutanitis thaidina; assembly: GCA_029286595.1. NCBI lineage: Eukaryota > Metazoa > Arthropoda > Insecta > Lepidoptera > Papilionidae > Bhutanitis > Bhutanitis thaidina. The sequence goes on from JAGSMS010000003.1 coordinate 5,285,657, forward strand.
GAAGTAGAATAAGAAAAATATAAATAAAACACACATAAATTCTTTAATTACCTGTGTGTAAGAAATCTTTTACACAGCCATTGTTATTATGAAACCCAGGACTACATATATAATTCATCATCAGGTCTTCCTCGTGCTTCATTGTTCAAGTCGAAATTTCCACTGCGAAAGCGATTAAATCGAAATTGCAAAGTGCAGTTGTCAGTCGTATCCTCAACGAACGCAGCATTGCTATAATGAGCTCTCTCTGCTGCGTTAGAACCACGTCGGAACTCTTATTCGAAAACTACTCTAATTTTAGGATCTCCTTGTTTAACTCAAATACTAAATGTAATAACAATTGAAAGTCAAACAAAAGAATTTCATAAATTTTTGGAACTCAGAGCGTTATACTTTTTGAGTACAAAAAGTTATCACGATATTAGACCGTGCCGGTTTCATTTTAATTTAAAGTGGACACTCGATTAAACGGCAACTTCTTTTTCTTGTAGTTATGTAGAAAACTGTTGCTGCCCGTCTCCTAGTAAGTTTTATTCTCCCCTGTAGACTTTTACGACGAGATGGCCCAGAACTGAGATATATATATATAAATAGCTCTTATGGCCCGCTTTTGTAGAACGAAAATAGCTTGTCTGCTATCTGCCGCGTATCCCTTCGGCAAAATACCGTATAACATTTTCCTATGAAAATAAGTAATAAACTAATCTAGCTGTTCGTTTATTTTAGTTATTTCCAATTCCATTATTTTTCATGTAGCAAATAGTTCAAAGCTGGGTCTGCTAGCTAATATGGATATATGACGGCCTTATTGAAGCTTTGACTCAAGAGTTATTCCAAGAAAAATTGTGTAATCCACTAGGCTTATCTTGTCTCTATTTAAAAGTACACTGGTATATAAATGTTTAAAAATAGGAGTAGTGAATTTAATACGTTTAATTTAATTGCTATTTAATAGTAAATTATTAACATTTAACCAGTGAATTATTATTGATATAGGTTTATTCATCGCATCATATTTTGAAAGTTGTCATTTTACTTTATAAAATAATGATACGGTTAATGAAGATGAGTTATATGAATTATAATGAAAAGATGATAATGTACCAGCAAATAATATTATATCCTGTTTATCCACAATTATGTAAGGTAAGTCAGACAAAATCATTAACATAAGTATGAAATAGGAATAGGCCGAGAATCGAGCCCTGCGGAACGCTCATTGAAACTGTCAACCGGAAAAACTTCCACCATTAATAACAACTTTTTAAATCTAGTTACTCAATTAGGAAACATTAAGCTTAAGTATGTTGTTTGAGTGCTGAGCGGGTGGTCAGTAACAGTCAAAGATTATGATTATGACCTCCTGGCCGATTCCGAAGATGTTAATTGCGCAAGGGTGCAAACACAGATGCACTGACTCAACTTTAAATTGTTACACACGATATAACTCTTATGTGCCTAACAAAAAAAACGTGTGTGTGATGTATGTACGGACACGCACATACCGCCAGTTAACCTCAAATCTTAAAACCCACTTCAAAAGTTTATTACAAAACACCACTTTCATCTCGAATACTCACAATAAATTATCATTCACCACCATATATATTTTAAAATCACATACAAATACACATGTATATTTATGTACGAATATATATTTTTATCTCCACTGATGTAAAACACGTATGTTAAAGATTCATAAATATTTGAATAACCACTTTGAATATAGTTACTATGGAGACTATACACTCCATAATAGTTACAAAGATTGTTTACGAGACGTTTAGAAACCAACTTCATCGTGTTATTTTTAAATGGCAGTGTGTACGCGCATCGTAATAATTTAAGAGACAATAAGAAACCAACTTCATCCTGTTAATTTTAAATATCGGTGTGCGTGCGCATCGTAAAGATTCACTCTCATCATTTTTCCCAAACGCGCCAAAAGAAGCTTCAAAAACTTATAACTTCAAAAATTTCAATTATTTTAACACGCCAATAATTTTTCAATATCGTAGATAGGACCAGATGCATTGCCAGAAACACATGACGCAACAGAATACAACCAACTAGACCCGATAACCAACAATTTGCAGGATTCGAACCCGGATCCGTTTTTAATATAACATTTCTAACTGTGGTCGATAAAATATATGAATATAAAAATTAATAAAAATCAAATAACTTTTATGTTCAAAATATTAGGTAACTTCTTTTAACAACAATTACACACCATCGCTGTAATAATTAGTGATAACTAGATTCGCCATCGACTAGACCACTCCCCTCGACCCTTCGCCCCGGCCGCCACCTAGCCTGTTTTAGAATGAAACTGACCTAATTCCGGAGCTGCAATCCCCCTCCAAACTGACTGACGTCATGGCGAACCTGCCTGATAAGAAGTGCATATCCCAATTTCAGTAAACAAACAAATATAATGCAAAAGAAAAGCATATAAAGGTCAATTTGCCCTGGTATATAAAAGACGGTTACGCAGTTTCGGTTGTGAAAGCCGATAGCATGGAGTCAAAAACTGGGTCATCCCGGGTTGCAAGCCTCTATTCATGAATCGAAGCACGGAGGGTGACGCGCACCGTTCATTCTTGCCTGTACTTGTTAATCAAACTCTCCCACCTGTCACGGATTGATATACGAAGAGTTATTTATGTAAAAAATCTTTCAATTCTAAAAATGTTTTTTTACTTTTGATCGCAGCTGCAAAAGGATTCAATTGTTATATTGAAATATCTGTAATGTTACAATACACATCATTAGTTATAAATAAGTTGAACATAATATTGAAACAAAGAATAATCCGTTTCAAAATATAATTAAGTAAAAAGTATCAGCCTGTAAGTGCCCACTGCTGGGAAAAAGTCTCCTTCTCATATCCTCGAAACAATATTTATTTTTTAGTTGTCAGACATGTAGGTTTCCTCACGATGTTTCCCTTCACCGCCAAGCACGTGGTAATAACAGCACTAAAAATTGTTATTAACAATTTTAGTAGTGCCGCCACCCAGGTCCCTCGCGCTATGAAGCTAAAGCGATCGCCCTAACCACTAGCCTACCACGGCTAATACACGTTAGATAAATATTTTTTTAATACAGTTCACGTTATTATTCTATAACCACTGTAGCTTCGTCACAATGCAAATATAAATATTCTTTTAAGATACTAAAGTTACTTTCATAACTAAACTTTATCAGCTGTCAATTCTTACAATTAATTATTTTTCTTTATGTTCATCGTATATAGGACAAGGGATTATTGTGTAGTAGTTACTTTAAAGGAATACATCTCGTTCTATTCGTACAACATTGCGCGTTATTGCTACACGTACTCTTGTAGCAGAAGATATCCTGTATCCGAAGGAAAGCTAACTGTATAGTGTAACGAAACTACCATCCAATGCGCCCAAAATGTATTGAGCCTATTTTTGTAAGATATCGTATTTTATTTTTGATATGGTATTCAATTGTGTGTGTAAGGAGCAATATACCATATATTATACCAAAATGCCAATCTCACCTGTACGTGATGCACACTGCCAGCTAATGACTCTGGCGACGAAGATCCATTAGAATGATAGGATCCAGGGAGGATGACACAAAGACAGCTGGTCATTACTGGTTTCAATAACATTAATAAATGTATAGTTATACATATCTACACGACATATATACATGCATACCTACAATATACATAATACATAAATACATACAAACACATTCGAAGATACATATATAATAAATCAGTATAAACACTAACTTGTACGAGTATCAGATGATTTTGAAAAGTGGTCGCGTACCAATTGTTTGAAAGTAACTTTACTAGAGTTTTCTAATTTCTTCGGGCGCCGGTAAAGATCAGTGAAGTCGATGGTGCCTATATCTTGCCTAATAGGATTAAAATACTAAGATTTTGAAATTAAAATGCAGGGAATACAACCGAAAGGCACATACGAACCGCATGCAATGATGCAGGTGCAGTGATACTACGGGAATTCAATTCTCAGAACCGACGATCCTTGAAATGGTAGACAAGCCACAAAGAAGCCAGAAAGTTGCAGTCAGAAAATTATATGCCATGGCGGCGTCTGTACCCTGCGTGGGGAAGAGCATTTTCGACTGCAGAAAATACACCACATGTTTAGGTATCAGTTTCATCAATTAATTTTCCTACAACAAATGTAAAAACGTACATATTATTCACATAATGTAATTTAGAAATACTAAATTTAAATAATAAACTACGTATGTCGATAAAATAATCTGAAACCTATTAAATGTGCCAGTTTGCAGTTACAGAGTGTAATATCTATAATTGTAATTAAACTAATACTTAATGGTTTTTGTTGGTCTATTTCACATTATAATATTTGATATGTTGACTCCAAATTTTAAATGACATCAAGCGTCACCTGTTCACTAGCGAACGAGGCCCTCACGACTGACAGATGGCTGAAAATTCATACGAATATACCAATCCAATAGACTAGTTAGAAGAAGCAGGATCTTCAGCTGACAGAGGAGAAGAAATAATAGATATGGGAAACAGCATCTCTAGTGCGAGGTAGCGGGAGCTGTACTCACCAATCCGCCTGCCCAGCGTAGAGAGTATAGGAAAATCTTTTATACGTATCATTCCAATTTTTTAGGCGTTTTTAGGGAAAGACTTATATCCTATGAACATACACATGCTATTGACGAAGACGAATAATTGACTATTTAAAACAAATTTTCTGTGAAAGTTCTGCGTAGCAGTATGCTACGTATATCTCGTCATGTCATATCTCTGACACTGAGATATTGTAAAATTATGATAAAAAATTAAAATATGAAACGAGAAACACAATGTCTGGCAGTGGAATATTTAAAAGCTGTTAAGATGTGAAAATTATCGGTGACCTTGTTTGTAATATAAAACAGTGCTACGCCTAGCTTTACAAACAGAGCGTTCGAAAAGTGTGCTCGATAAATTGAATTAGAGCAACACTACACTATATATTACACTATTCTAATAAACTATAATTTTTGACAGAAACTGTTACTTTATTTATTTTAGTTATGGTTATTGCCTTTATTTTTGCTGTTTACTATCATGAACAAATAACTTGTTCTAGACAATACTTTAGCTCTTATTTGCAACTTTTTGTTTCACCGAATAAAGAATAACACACGATTCCACGAAAATTCACCACTATTGTTATTATCAACCTCTAAATGGCTGGGCGTAAATATTTTAGTGATATATTCTCGTAGTGTCGACTCCCCTATGACACTATTGCCCATCATTAATCTGACAGACTAACGGACTAGTCTCCACAGGCTATGAGGAGATTAGCATCTCTAGTGAGACGATAATGGCAATGCTGGTCGCATTACAACCACATCCGCAACCCACCCGCCCGCAGAAATTTCTTTTATTTTCTCTTCTTTGCATGGCGTTTGGGGCTTTAGTTTTCATGGAAAGGTAATACGTACAACAGTTAATTTATACAGGCTACAAAGAAGAATATTAAATTATTTTGATTTATAAAAATAATTTCATTCTATTAATAATTATAAATAATAATAATATAAAAAACGCGCAGCAATACCTGTAATTATTAATTATTTTAATTTATTTTTAAATAACCCATTAATTTTCTATAAGTTTTAAATTGGTTGATGAGATATAAAAAAAAATCTTTTAAAAGACCTAAGAGTTAGGCACGATAGTGTGAAGGCACCATTATACTTCGCTAGGTCGCGTCCTTGGCTATGTGACGCACACCTCCGCCTTGTACCCGTGAATGGGCTTGCGGCGGAACTGGCCTTGCCTGCTACACTTCTCCATTAAAACAGACACATAAAATCAAGTGTATTCTTAAATTTGCAAATGTAATATGTGTAATGTATGTTTTACTATATTAATGTCAAAGACAGTTTATTTGCGAGCATTTCTTTGTTACATTCCACAAGCATTAAAAGCTTTCCACAACAATGTAGCAGTGGTTTGTGCATTGCATGTTTATCCTGATCTATGATGTTAATCCTTGCTAGATTATTTTGAAAGGGCTTTGCAAGAATTACATTTGTTTCGAGATTATAACAATTATTTTTATAAATATGATACGTAAATAATTATATATATAAAATCTGCTTTCATAACCGAATTTCTTGACAATTGCCAATTGATAAAATGGACGAAAAATAGCAATTAGCAGAATGGTGTGAAAAGCTAAATCAAAGATGTTTCGGGCTCAAACCGCCGCGAATGCTTTAAATGTCAAACGGGCAAAGTCGATACAAGCTCACTTGTTGCACGATGACCCGGTCACAGGGAGGAGAAAGCGCACCGGGGGTGGGGAGAAGGCGGTCAACGACCGGACGCACCCTGTCGCATGCAAGCTATTTCAGGAAGCTACCTGCATTAGTAAAGTTCGAAGGTCAAATCAGACTTCACATCCTACCATACCATTTCATTTCATTGATTAAATTTTATGGAGATGAAAGAAACATTATGTTATCGAAGCTAAACCAACCCCAGTGAGTGAGTTTGTGTACCCCAGTGAGTGGTTAGTAACAAGAAGCTGTTTCAAGCATTATATTAGAATGTCTGAGGCAAATAAGTATTATGCCACACCATTATATACATTACAATTTAAATAACAAAAAGTGCTCCAGCGTTTTTAAAGACATGTATATTATTATTATTATTGTTTACGTTATTTTTCAAACCGACTTCAAAAAAGGAAGAGGTTATCAATTCGTTTGTATTTTTTTAGTATGTATCTTTGCCCATTGTAAACAATGTGCCAATTTGAAAAAATATTCCACATCTGAGAGTGGGAAAATAAGGGTGGAAACCGGATGTTTCTCTGAAACTTTGTTTTAATTCACTTGACATAAATAAGAATTCATTATTGAATATTAAGCGTGGTAGAGCCAAGCGGCGACTTTTTCTGCTGCTCGAATGGGCCGTATAGACATCTTGTGCTTCTGCGTTTCGATCGGTGAGTGAGGTAACCGGAGGCCTACTCCTTCTCCCTATTCCCCTCCTCTTCCCTCCCATCTCCCAAATATCCTTAAAGACCGGCAACGCACCTGCAGCATCTATGGTGTTGCAGATGTATGTGGGCGACGGTAATCACTTACCATCAGGTGAACCGCTAGCTCGTTTGCCGTCTTTTCTATAAAAAAAATATATAAAATGTAACTATATATTTTCTCAAAATTCTTTGAAAAAACATATAAATCATTTTAAGTTGACATTATAAAATTTTAAATTTTATAAATTTTTCGTCATTATTTAATATAATAAAAGAAATTTAAAAAAATATTTGTAACTCAATATTACATTTTCTATTCCTACTAATTTCTATATTGTTATAATGATTACATATAATAAAAATAAATGTAATAAAAAATATAAATATTATTGTTATACCATATTCTACAACCATTTCCTAGATAACCGATAAAAACGTTAAGAAGTTGAGTATTTTTTTACTTAGCTTCACGCTGTATGTAATATAAATTCTATACATCATTTTAAACATCCTCGAATAACTACTTCTAATGTCTTCGCAGCATGAAATCTAAAACTAAATTATAGTATTTTATTTCTTTAAGAGCTTACGATAAGTAATTTCGTCAAACTTTATTTACCTTATTCTCGTGTTTTAACTTGAAATATATTTAAATGATTATAAATTAATTTACATAATAATAATTAAATTAAAGTTAAAATGAGCAAATTTAGTTAAGCCCAATCTTTGTCAACATATTTCGATAAATAATTGGATATTTTAAAATAGATATTCGATTAATCAAGTGATCTTTAAACAAAGTGGATCTTTGGCAACGTTGCTAACTAGAAAGTAAATCACCCGCTGTAATTATTTTACATTGTGGCTAACATATAAATTTCCAAGCAGCTCTCTGTAACGTATTTCAGAAAAACGGAACAACACCTCTCCGCGCATCGTCTACAATATACATTAAAATAGATATTGATATATATATATATATATATATATATATATATATATACGTATATATATATCTATATATAGAGATATATATATATATGAGAGAAAAAAACTTCAACGCCGTTTGACCGATCACCTTGAAAGTTTGGCACATATTAGTCCATATATCCCCTTTGTTGTAACTCGTCACTAGATGTCGCTGTAGCACATCAACTTCTATACAGTTCAACCGATCCCAATGAAAATTAGTGTACATTTATATTTGAACACGGAGAATATTTACGCTATTTACTTCTACTTCTATACCGTCAACAATACTCATTGCGCTACCTACCGTAAAGGGGAGAACAACGTCTGCCGGGCCTGCTAGTTATGTATATCATCGGAAACATTATGCGCACTCTCATACTACTGAAGTAAAATGTTAACAAATATATATAATGTTCTCCTGGCCGATTTCAACCACTAATACTATTGGCATATAGTAGGACGATTATGCATTAATGTCCGAGGAATAACAGACGCTGACGTCAGCGATACGAGACGAACACAAAGACCCGCAAATACCAATAATTAGTATTTTTTTACAAATATTGACTTCGGCTGGCTCAGCAGTCAAGTACGCTAATCGCTTAGACACGTGGCAACCGCGTAGCGTACATAATTATATAAAGAAGCAATAATTATAGAAGCAATGTATCAACATTTCTTACTTAACAGTTAAGGAAACTATAAGGTAATTTAAAAAATATTTAGGTTTAAGTAATACAAGATAGTAAGAAAAATAAAAAAAAAATATATATAGGACAATACTTTATAAAAAGCGTCTTTTTAAATAAGTTTTATAATGATTTAAAAATGAAAATAGAGATACGCCGAACTATAAATACATCGCCTCAAAGTTATTAACGTTCGCTTCTATTTCAGATGTTCCGTTGCATAATGTGGAGGCTGTTGGTCGCGTGACGTCACTGGAGGCACGGCGCGGGCGCGGCCGGGCCGCCCATTCATGGGCCTCGACTCGCACACACCCTCAATCGAACTTACACACACCACTACACGCCCCTAAGGCCACACAATTGTGATTTTCGTAATGACGTCACGCGCACCGACCAATCGGAACACAGATCCATTCAAGCCTAACTCCTGAAGGAAAATTCGTCGGATGTAGGCTGCAGTCGACGGTCGCTCGCCGTGTAGGCGGCAGCTGTAAGCCCTTTCGCATTATTACAGTTACGAGAAAGTCCACTGATAAAAGTTTTGTTCTAATGTTCGAAAACACCATTAATGTTACAAATACATCGTGATATTATTTGCTAGGCAAGCTGACCAAAATGTAAATGGAAGGGGTGAGTCAAATTAAATGGAAATTTTGAATTTTTTGTCAAAATTCAGTATAATAAAATTGAATATTGAAATTCGTAGCACGTGTAGTCTTCTGCTACGCTACGGTGCTACGCGTCCGCCTACGTAATGTCTGGCTCGTAGCTCCGTAGACTCGCCCACGCTGTTCCTGCCTACGAAGTTCGGTTACGTGATCAAAGCGCTAAGTTATACTGTTGTGTATTTCGATTGAAATTCTGTTTTCAGTACCTTGAATAAATTTTAATAAAATACGGCATGTCAATCACGTATACCGCGATTACAATATGAATTACGATATTACGATGCTTTATGAAAAGGATCCTAATTAGCATTATAAATTGGCTCTAAATCTTATCACATCCGCGAAATGTAGAAAGCAAAATATGAAATTGAATTTATATTTTCAAATTAGAATAACGGCATTTAGAAGCAAAACAAAACTAAACGAAGCTATACGTATAAAGGCATCAGCCTTTATGACTCTGCGGTTAGAATATCTACCTACTAAGTTATCGTTCTTGAGTAAGAATCCACGCCGAGATATGTGAATACAATTCATAATTTTTTCTTTACTTCCTAATATTTCTGATACTGCTAACTGACCTTCCTTCATTCGTATTGATTCAGTCGTTATATTGAATATGGGTAAAAGTGTATAAGCCTCTGAGTTTGCGCGAAAACTCATGGCACTATAATTATATCCTACATATATTATAACATCTGGAAACAACCAGGAAATCGTTTTATTTCTTCATGACATGTCATTCAAAGTCGTTTTTGATAACACAGATGTCCAAAAATATGATGTTAGGAAAATTCAAAAACTACTGAACTAAACAAGAAATGCGGATAAATTAGGATCAAAATGCGAAATAAATAAATACGATAATGATGGTCTATCGTCGTCATCATTATCAGATACTTATTCCACTGCTTGCCAATGGCCTTTCCTAGATAACGCCAACAAAGATTAATTAATTATTATTAATTCCGCCAGACAGTCACTAGAGCCTCCTTAAGCCTTGATTGATAGTTAGAGAAAAGCAGGTATATTCTTCTGTAATCAATAATTAATCATTAAATAGTCTAAACAATATAAATATATTAAATGGAGACTCCGTTTAAGAACATAATCAATAATTAATATACAATCAAGTCAAACGTTGTTACGTCTTTTATTTTAATTTAAGATAAAAGACGTAACAACCTTGTCTTATCTAAAATTATAAATGTTACTAAAAAAATAATATCGTGTAGTTAATTAAACGTGCACATGTTTTCCAAAGACTTGTGTCCTCGCAACATCGGTGCTGCAACTGCTCGTAATCTGCACTTGTTCGTAATATTTGGATTCTGGTGAATTTTCCGCCATCGTTCGGTCGCCAAAGCCCCATTTGTTAATCACCAGAGTGCACCACACTCCGGTGAGGTTGATCTTTGGAAAAAAGTCTCCATTACTAGACCCCTACTTATCTTTCATAGTTCTCATTATTACTTACTAACTAACGAAACGATTAAACATAATCTTGGCAGAATAACATTTTGTTTAAACGTAACCACCTTGAATTTTCTTTTCTGGATTAATTGCACGTTATCATAAATTCAGCGAAAATAAAAGATAAGCGATTTCTCTAATTCTGATATTTTTGTGAAAAAAATAGGAGAAGGCTATATGGGTAATAATACTTGTAAAACCGAATCAGTGACTTTTATAATTGTTGTCGCGTTTCACGCAAAATATACAGAACGGATTTTATATGTTTTGTAGTTTAGTGTTTCATAGATGTGAAAATTAGGGTTATAATCTTTCTTTTCTTTAATAACTGCTATTAAAATAACGAACAGAAATTAAATACATGCATTTGCAATTTTTAGCAACTATATCAGAAATCACAAATGATTCAATATTAACGCGATGTGAACACATATGTGTTACACACGGTTTAAATAAATATGCTCTCACAGCCATATACCCAATACTGTTTGCTCAAGCTAACAAAGCTCATTGGTACGAGCCGTGCATATAGGGATAGAACTCGAGTCTCCTGATTCCGATGCAACTTCTCGGTTATGCTGAACACATCTTCTATTCAATTATTAATAACGACAGTTTCCACAAAAAATTGCATCGCAAAATATTTCATTCGCGATATAAAATAAATTAATCGCGATGGTTTCGTATCATAATAACATTACGTTATCATAAATCTTGGCAAAAACATACCAGTATACGTAGTTCTACATAATGACTGTAATTATGTGCAAAATAAGCTCAATTTACTATGGTTGGTATATTTTTACTCTGAAAGTCTAAATCTAGAGGATAATAGCACCAATAAACAGCGATAAACGAGATTATGGCGATTCCGTATGGTTATCGGAATAAAAAAATTGCGTCTTCCTACCTAAGAATTTTAAAATTTGGTATGATGTACCTAGGGCGGCAACAACAACAAGATAACTCACGCCTGTTATCCCTAACGGGCTAGACAGACCTACAATTACTTCCATCTCTGTCAACGTCTATAGCTGTTATTCTACGACAGTTGGAGCTCCCTACTCTTGACCAAAAAAAAATGTATAGAGTAGTATCGAAATCACAGCTTTTCTGTGAATGCATAGAATATTCAAATATCGCTGCGTGGTTTAGTGGTTAGCGTACCTCAACATACGAATTTCGGTCAGAATATGTTATATTGAGACCCCTGTCTCTGATACGGCATCTAACATATCCTCCTTTCTTATCTCTGTTTCTTTATAAGTGTTGTTGTAAGGTAAAGACGAGTGTGTCACTTCGTGTAGGAATAAACAAGCGTAGGCGGAAGTACACTTGTTTATCAAAACTAAACGTAATATCCTGGGCAGTAGCCAACCACTGATAGTATTTGTGCCGGATGGACCTTAAGCATAATTGTTGATAGATCATTGTTTTTGTTTCATTTACATGCTTAGAAAATCTTCATTCTTCTTTAAGGGGATTTTTTAATTAGTCTACTGCGGGACATTTATCTTAGTCACCATGCTTGGTGGGTTGGTGATGTCATTCCCAGACATGTCACACCTCATATTCTGCTGCCTGTCACCGATCTATAAAATATCTTTCTTGCGTATTTGAGAAATAATCTTCCGCATGTCAGAGTAGATGTGACAACACTCACGGGAGGAATGAGAGGCCGACTCTCTTATTTCCACTGGGCGAAATTTTCTTTTAGACTCAAAAATGTCCCTCTGCTCGACAAAGGTTTCCTATTTAGTTTTACAGACGGCATACTAAAACTATTTTGCTAACCCGAATACAATGCGTGCGGAGATGTCGGAAAAATGAATTTTAAAGAAAATACCATTTTTTTTTATTAATTATTAGGTTGTTGTAGTCTGCGTTAATTTATAGAATGTAGTAATATGTCTTTGATATTTATATATTTTATTACCCATCCAACACCCATTCGATGTCCAACTGCCAAAAGGTCCTTGTCGAATTATACATCACAAGTATAACGCTTTAATAAAATATTCATGACAGAGATTTACGTAAGTAAGACTACTTTTTACATATATTTACTTTTAATAATTGAAAGAATATTTTTAGCAATAAAAAAAAGTAAAGCAATAGCCGGTTAATGCCCATAGCTGGGCAAACGGCTTCTTCTCAAATATACTTAAGTAATACTAATGAATTACCATTTCTACATATGTCCAATTCCTGTTTTTATTTTCTTCAGTTCGATAAATAGTATTTAAATCTATATTAGCGATATTAAGATGAGCTACAAGGCTAAATGTTTCTTAATTTCCATTATTATCTTCAGCAGATTTTTAGCCTTATCGGTGTTGGTAAATTTTACGTAAATTATTTTTTTTGAACAACCTTTTTACAAGCACACCTAACTAAATACAAGTATGTAGCAAACATTTTGCATCCAATTGATCGAATATAATCCAAAAAATACCACAAAGAAACAATACCCATAAAACTGTAAGAGGTATTCGTTTGCGGGGGGTGGGTCGAGGTGTGGCGGGGAAGGCGCTCCCTCATTGACGTCAGAGCTCTCCCGTGACGTCATAGGTCTCTGCCACACCCGCGTTTGACGTCATCACAAGCTTTAAACCTAGGTTGAAGACGAGCCCTTGTCTTGTTGCAAGCATCAAGTTATTACAGTAACAATTAAAATTAATTGTGAATAGAAATATTACCTATGTAAAAATAATAAATTGTTTAATTTTAAAGAAATAGGATAATTTGTCAAGACATATAGAAATGTTAATTGGCAACGTTGATGGCAGACATTAGTTATAAATTAAATAGAGTGTAAACGTAATGTGATAAATATTGAAAATTAAACATAATATTATTATTAAAAATCAACTATTTACGTGAAAAGGAAAAGACCGCGAAACTGAATGCACCAAGGCAAAGCGTTTCGCTTGTAGCTATGAAATTCAATGAACGAGGCTTACGACGTCACGGGCTCTGCTGGGTCCATCTCTGTCCTCTTCCCTCTCACAGTTCATATTACCAAAGAGAGGGACGAAGTCCCAGTGACCTAGTTTGGCGACCTCGCTCGGTAGGGATTGCCGTCTATTTTTAATCTGAAGGTCGATTTATTTATAGAGCTGGGAGCGCGGCCGCGCGGTATCTACCGTTCTACCATTGTAATTAATGAAGTTGCTGCTTATTAATTTTATTATCTTTAATTTATTGGTTTTTACGCATTTTTTCTTTTTTTAATTTAATTATAATAGTCAAAATTTTAATATTCAATTTTGATATTATTGGTTTGTTGAAACTATTTATTTATTGCTGAAGGACGTAGTGAATAAATGTATTTTCTTGTTTTTAAAACTTTTCCTTTCAACTCGATTATATCGATTTCTTTTATTTACGCGAACACTACGCATTAGTTAAAAATTAAAAGCTGAAAACAGCCCGAGCTATGACATCAAGACGTCTAACACCACAGTCCCCCTGTGACCACGGGTGCTTTAAAGCACTCCTTTCAGCGTTTCTTTTCAGATCGGTACAATAAGTACATCACATTTTAAAAATAAATCTTCGATGGCCACGATTACCGAGTGGTTAGGATATATGATTCGAATCAGGAAGTATTTTAACCATAACCTTGCCTGAATAGGACTAAACTAAATTTCAATTTTTTTTTTAATATTCGAGTTTTGTTGTGTCGAGTCCCGTGTTGTAACATTATATTCGAACTTACCACCTATCTTAATGTATAAGCGTGTAACCTCTAGCCTGGTTAAGAAGTTAGGTAGGTTAGGTAGGTGGGTACAATGATAGTATTTACACTATAGAATATTCATTCGTTTTACTTCCTCTCACATCAGTTAAATTCTAAGAAGGGGGAGACCTAAGGCAGGGAGAAAAGATCAGGAGCTCTTCCCTATAGACTTGCCGTTAGCAGCAGTTAGGTGGAGATAGCCAACGGTATGCAGGTCAGCCCGTAGTGATGGCCGATGGTAGTGTAGGCACTGCATGGTAGCGAAGGCAAGCATTAAGCGAAGAAAGGCTCTCTTGCGTCAGCACTGGACGAGCCTCACTGAAGTTCAGTATCCCTTTTAGAAGGTAGTCACAGCAGAAAAGATAGGAAATAAGCAGAACAATTACCGTCTACTCGAATATACTCACTCCAGCAGGATAAAATCACATTAGGTACTTCTATTTTCCAAGGTCATTTAGCGCAAAGTTACGTGGACTAACGAATACTCTAAGTGGTCTGACGTAGGATTAACCAAGGACTAATAAATAATATCGAGCGCTTCCGAATAGTAAGAGATCCGTGAGAAATTGCGTGCGAACTATGCGAAAAAGCTGCTCTCCATCACTATTTTGTGGTTTTTTTTTTTTTTTTTTTATAGAAGAAGGGGGCAAACGAGCGTGCGGCTCACCTGATGGTAAGTGATCACCGACGCCCACGAACATCCACAACACCAGAGGAGCTACAGATGCGCTGCCGGCCGGTGTTTGGGTTAATTATATCGTTAGGGTGCACTGCATGCAGATGAGGTTGTCATTTGGAGAAAAAGTTGGTATATTATAGTATACTCCCTTATACACCCGAAGTTCGGATAGGTTTGATAATATTCTAAATGTATGTCGATGCTAAACATTCATTATTTTAGTTTTCAGATCTGGATGTATTGCGATTTTTGATATCGCATCAGACCCTCCCGATCTCATATCGCGAGAGAGTGTCCCCATATTGAACTAACACTTACGGCAGGATGGCATCCTGCGTGGATGCCACGAAATAATAATTATAATATCTTTTCTATACTATCTGAACCTATCATAGGTACAAATAATATTGTAAACAGTGACTGTTAGTTTGTTAGTCCGTTTGTAAAACTTTTGGACCGCTTCCTAAACCCCAAATGTTACAATATGGAAGTTGGAAATGTACTACAATATAAAACGACCATATTACTGCAGCTATATGCCAGCTGATTATTTAAATATATAGTTCAAATAGTTGACAATCGACGGGCTGATGAAGATGTAGAACGTGTTCTGCACAGACATCATCATCAACTGACTCGACGAATTACTAAAATATATTGGCTCACTACTCCAGTCCGGGTTGGCGGATTTCACATATGTTCGAAATAAAAATAAAAGTGTTTCTCAGATATACAGGTTTCATACGACGATAATTCAGTATTTAAAATTGCTATTAATAATATTTTAAGTGGTGCCTGCACCGAGAGTCGAACCCAGAACACTTGCGTAGCTAAAGCGAGCTTCTTGTCCACGTAGTATATATCCTCCTATTGCGATTTCCACCATGGCAACCATTCTCGAATACTATCGCCAACAACGGAGGCAATTACTCGTCTTTACCTTTCCATATCCGATGTAACACGATACAACCAGACCTGAAAATCAATCATTTGTGTTTTGCACAAATGTTGGCTTCGCCCGGGATTCCAACCCAGGACCAATGGCTCATCAGTCAGGTACACTAACCACTACGCCAAGCGGTCGTCATTGTCCTCATGTTATTAATTTAAAAAAAAATTACAAAAAATTTGAATTTAACAAAAAAAATTACCTCTGAAGCTTTAAAAATATTAATAAACGTTTGAAAATATCTGTTTCACTTCATAAATTGAAAGAATCTAATTTGTTACGGGACAAAGTATCAACTTCCAACATCAATTATTAAATCAATGATAGAAAAACCATAAGTAAAGAGAATATAAAAAAATAATCAGCATTACAAACGCGTAATCCATCCGCGCACAGCACGAGGCAAGTCGTCAATGCGATCGTCGGCACTGTTGTTGGATACCATTCCGGGGCCGCGGTCTCGGGTGTCGCATGTCCACCGGACACGACTTCCGTGGGGCTTCGGGCTCCGGTGTCTAATCTATGACCTGCCCGATAGCTTTTTTACAGTGCTTAGCTAAAAAACACAGTGTACACAGCATTTTCATTCGAACTATTTTCAGAAATAAATAAAAACCGTATTTTAAAATATATAATAAATTACTTGTAATCGAAATCTTTCAAATTATTACGACACGTTTAAAATACATCAATATCGATAGCAAAATATAATACGATTTCCACTTCGTACGATGTCTTTTGAATAATCTATGTATACACATATGTCTTTAACTAATATTATTTATTTATATTTTATTAAATGTTGTAGACAAAAGTGAACCCTAAAAGCTAATATCAATTTTGACACACAACAACATTTTTCGGTGATGATTTTACGCTTTGTCAGATTATTCCAGCAAGTTATAAAGTATCCCATCGATAAAATGAGTATTTACATTCTTACAATTTAAGTGTATACAATCCTGTAAACAAAACAGTAACACATTGAAACTGTTTTAAAAATAATTATCAAGAATTGTAAATATATACACCGCTGTATTTTTATACGCTGTGGCTCTGCGGATCCAGTAACCTAATAAAGAGGAAACATTTTTTTCAAAGGACCCGTTAACTTCCACTTGATTTCACAACTATACCATCTGTCTAAAGAAATGTTCGCCTCAACTTCGTTACTTATTAAATTCTATTTTAATAAGCTCTAAGTTAAATTTAAAAGTTATATTCTGCAATAGACTAACTTTAAATAAAACGAGTGCAAGGTAACAAAAATGTTACTTACTGAGCTGTTATAATAATAACACATAAATCAATTTAATTAATCATATTTATTTTTAATTATAATCATATCTATTTAATTAAATTAATAATAATATTTTATTGAATGTTATTAATTTTATGGTATTATACGTATCTATACACATTTATATATACTACCCAACCTGATGAGAATATATATAAATACCCATAATCATATGCAATTCATAAATAAAGCACTATTCATTTTACCAGATAAATAAGTTTTGAATTTTTTACCAGATAAGAGTTTCGTTAGGTCGCCATCACTAATAAAATAAAAAATATAGAATTTGGCATGTTAATGTCAGTTAATCTCTCTCATTTTTTAATCTTTATTTTATAAATTTTATATTTTTTCTTCCCTTATGGTTCTGATTATATCATATTATAGATTACCATGATTGCCTACAGACCACAAGCTAGCATATATATATATATATATGCGTACATGTACGTAAACCTATAGAACTCGACAAAAAACATATAAGTCCACTTTGCTAACTCGTATTAGTAAATAATAATCGTGTATTAACTGATATTATCAGTGTCGACGCACATGATGCTGAGTTATGTAAAAAAAATACACAGTACGAAATCCTTTTCCTTCTCTTACGCTTCTGATTGTTACATATTACAGATTGCCATGATGTAATAGAACAGAAACTTTTGAAATTATAATAGGCTTAAAGACCAAGCCTGCAGACAGCGAGCGGGTAGTTACTCGATGTTGATGTACTCTCCTGATGATGAATGATGATGAACTCCTAACTGATTTCGACTTTATTATGGAGCCGTCAATGTACGCTCAAAATCAGAGGTCCTAATTCAACTTCACTTACCCGTACCCGATGTAACGCTCATGTAATCGGAGGAAGGGACAAATTTAGTGTCGAAGACCCGGGAACATAAAACACGACAAGCAGACCCGAAAATTATTTTATGGATTTGAACCTAGGTCTCATGGTTCGAATGTATGCAGTCGTGTCGAGATCACTTTTATGAGACGAAAATTAAGATTTTATAAATTCATAACGAAAGAAACTGTTTTGCCTGAAGGTTTTTACAATATTACCTGCATTGTTAACATTATTTGAAATATTAAAATCTTTCAGCAAAACCTTTACAGATTGGAACTTTAAAAAATAATACAAAAGTTATTTCTATCACAAAATTTTATATTAAAATTTTAAATAAAATGAAGCACTTCTTGGTGCACCGCAATGAATATTAATGACTTCGTAATTTTTCCATCTCAGATTAATTGATTAATTCTCTAGAACGGAAAACCATTTCTACCATGAGTTTTTAAAAGATGCATGCTCGTAAATTGCATAAGCAGTACACGGACACGAATCAGTTATTATCGATGACTCTTTCCACTAACGTTGTTATCCATTGTCACATAAGGTCTATAAACTATATTATAATGTAATATAAGTGATATCTAAGTCAAATTTTAAAATTATTAAACTTGCAAGAAATTGTTTCCGGCTTTTGCTGGCGCTTTCTTTGTCAGATAGGCTGATGATGAAAATGAAGAGTGTGTATGTGTGTCAATGTGAGTATATATGTGAAAACAGGTACCGGACGCTCTTATTAAATTGATCGGAGTATGCGTTAATTATAATTTTAAGTGTTTATTTACCGAGTACTCAGTGCCGAAAGAAAACATCGTGAGAAAAACTCTACTAGAGTAGCACTCTGCCTGGTGAAACTTCAAGGGTTTTATGTGAAGGTCTGCGACTTTTAAGCATGTGTCAGATGTTAAAAGCTGTTAATTTTTGTCTTTTTAGATTTTTCTCCAATATTTTTGAGCTACTTTATTTTTTGAGTGGTAGTAACCCCTGAGTAGAGATCAATCAGTTTTTCGAAACTTATGTACGACTTCTATCGTTGGCTTGAACACTAAGCTGACGATAGGCTGTAACGTTGGTCCAAATATGCTCTGGTGGAAAGTGGGTTGTTGGTTATACGGTTGTGAGTGTTTTTTTTTACTTTTTTATATATTTTGTATTTTTAACCCCTACCATAGGATTTTCAGACAAGACTAGAGACAAGCCATGAAGGATTTTCTCTTAGTTGCCTCTTACAACACTCACGGTCAGAAAGGGAGTGGTACATCGCTAACCACACAGTAAACGGGAACCGGAAATCAGCCTGTAAATGTCCTAATGCAATCCAAAGACCGCCTCTTTATATTTGAGAGGGTTTTGAATCCGGGAAGGATCCGCCGCGCTGCTCCAGTGCGGATTGGCGGACTTCACAGGTCCTCGAAACATGTTCTTTATCGTTTCGATATGTTCATATCATCCATGTTATGCATATTATAATGACCCTTTTTATAGTCTATTTAAGTAAGAATCCCTATGGATACCATTAAAGTTGGCCATCGGTGCGGCCACTGTTATCTTCAAGGTTCAGAGAGTCAGTTTAATTACAAGCTGTCAGGCAATTCATCTTAGTCCCCAGGTGTGATAATACATCTGTAACCTTCTTTTATTCAAGTTATTTGCAGTTGTCCACTGACTGCAGTACCCACTTACCATCAGACGGACAGTTCGCAAATTTTTCACCCCAATCCAATACGAAAAACTTTGTTGTACGACCCGCGAAAATGGGTTTCCCATTTTCGTAGACTTTTCCCGTGCTGAAACCTCCACGATGCACGATCCGTCATTTTATATGAAACTTTACGTAACACCGTAAGACAATGAATACACGGAACTTAAATCTTTGCGCCGGTTTGCCTATAATCCTGTAATGAGGGAGGCGCCGACCTCCTTCGTAAGGCTTCCTAAAGTCCTCCTACATACCATTTCAGCCTATTTCAATACTATGCACATATATATCTATATCCAAGAGACTATTCTATATGTTAAAGCACATCTAAAATATTTTGTAAAAACTTTTCATAACATATTATATATGAAAACACTGCAACCCAGAGTCACATAAGCCCTTAAGAAGAAGTAATATTTGATAAAGATAATTCAAATGTGTTTCCGATATATAAATTACAGATGTCAAGCTTCATAAGCATACATTTTTAACGACATACGAGTAATTAAAACATGTTCGCGAATTTAGCCTGTAGGATTCTTCTTTCTCTGAACCTTTTTTTGAAACGATACTCGTGTTCAATATGGATGTAAAATATTCTTTGATTAAGTTATAACTATCATCTTTACATCACACATTTTAATGATTTAATTAAATTTACTACTATGCATTTATTACGTAAGTAAAATAAAAAAAAGGTTAAGTAGAAAGAGACAACGTATATTATGATGGATATATTTAAGATATGGTCCAAAGTTAATTAGTCAACTAACTAAAACTATCGTGTATCGTGTGACTATCGTAAGTGTATTGTATTGTATATGCAATGTTAAAGTGAATATACCATCTTTTTCTACAAATGCCAACCTCACCTGTCCGTGATGCACCCTGCTAGCCAAGAAACGAGGCTCTGGGGACCGAATGATGGCGGAATATCCGCCAGGATTTGCCGAACCCAAACCCCACAGATTTGTGATAAGCAGCAGCAACACTAGTGCGAAAGTACCGGCACTCTACTCTTCAATCCGCTTGCCCAGCGTGATGAATATGGGCAAACCTTCCAAGAAATATTTACCAGCAATAGCTGTAGTAATAACTAGCTTTAGCTTGAAGATATCTCTTGAGCAGTGCACAAAAAACCTTTAAGGGTGATGTAGCTGTTGTAGTCTGTGGTTCTGCAAATGTTCTAAATTTTTATTTTGGCGTTTTTCAATTTTATATCATTTAAATGCGTAGTTTTCGATGATACCATAAATTATCTCCGATAATTATATTTAAATTAACTCAATTGCGATACAAAGTGCAAAATTACGGCTCCGTAACATATACTCGATGTTACGGAGCCGTAATTTGTAGCTGCATATATTTTTTAGTATTCAATATTTTTTTATGAATATAACGATAATGAATAACGTTTTTTTCGTGAAATAGCACATTCATTAAATGAGAAATACGAACTTATCATTTACATCAGTGATAGCTTTCGATCCTTTATCATGGATTGACAAACGGAAACCGTATACTTTCACTCAAACTTCTTTGTGCCGTGTTAGCAGAAAATCATAAAACAAAATACTCTTACAAACCGCAACTAGTTCATCAATCAATCAATAGTTTTATTGATAAATTGAAAATATTCACAATATAAACAAATTTATAACTATACAGAGCTTAAATCTTACATTTAACTATTTAATTATATTAAACAATATGTAAACTGCAATAACTGTAATCCGCACAAAATATAAAAAATAAAAAAACGCTCCGCTCATCATTTGCGCCAGCGAAGTTAAGTGAAGCTACAGGACATAATCCAGCGCAGTAAGCAATAAGTTAGACGAGGTGCGCAAGCCACCTAGTGTCCATTCGCACCCCAACTCACCCCGCGTGCACACGTTCCGGAGTTTTTTATTTACTTTAAACAAACGTCAAAGCTGTAATTGCTGTAGTAGTAGAAACAGCTGATTGTGTTTTGTATATTATATTTTCATTTCGCTTTATTTTGTGTTCACCTGACTTTTATTTGCCACGAGTAAGTATTATTTTAATTTCGTTCAGAATGTATCTTATATTTTTTTTGAATTACACTTATTTTTAATCTCATTTCAATATGTTTATATGAATACCAATATGCTGTAAATAAATTTGAATTTGTTTGTACTGTACTGTTGAAAATTATCACGTGCAAAAACAAAACGAAATATCACTTTCACGATAATAATAAAGTGAAAGCTTTTACCGTTTTTGAAAGAGATTTTCAAAAATTTCCTTTAAATCAATTTTTTTTAGTAATTGCATATTTAGATTTAAACATTTACTTTGAATTCTTAACACTTTCAGATTAAAAGTCAAGGCAATGTTATGTTAATATAATAAATATGTAGGTGTTTAGTGTGTGTAAGCCTTAAGCCAGTAATATGGTTTCACGTACGTGGGGCTTCGCGACATGCCATTCGATACGGCAAACTTTTTATAAGCCATCCGCCCTATACGTTCAGTATACGGCCACAAAACACCGGATCGACGTTAAAATTGATACAGTTATTTTCATATTTATGCTAAAGCATAAACGCTATCTTTGAATTAATTTCTTTTAGAAAATATAACGTTGTATGTGTTAAATTAAAGTCGATATAAAAAATGTTATTTGGTTTATGGTCCGCTTTGTGCTATTTTTTATAGCAATCAACGGATTCATTTTTTAAATTAATTAATGGTGTAATTATATTGAGGCTTTCTACTTCTTTTATGTTTCTTAGAGAATATGATTAAAAGTATAATTTTGGCTAAATTATGCCTCTTTTTGTCGACATACTATATCAATTTCATAGGGGGAGGAAATAAGCTTAATAAATACTCAAGTAGTTATGATTTAAGACCACAAATATTGATCTAAGATATTCTATTCAAATATTGTCGTAAATGCCACAAAGCATGCAACGCTCGGTAAAATCGGCAACTTTATTCAGAATACATCGCTTTACGACTCAAGAAGATTTTCTTTTAATGCTGAGGGATGGAAATGAAGCCCAAAGCAGCTGCTGGCCACTGCACAAGATTAGTAACACCTATACTCTTGTGCGTGTGACAGCGGCTATTGCGGGTGTTTCATTGTCTGCGTGTGAAGACCATTCAGAGATTTGTGAAGCGGTCGATTGAACGGATACAACAGCAGCAGTATAGGTTTTTACTTGTTGTTTCTTTATTTATACATTGCATTACACTATAAATATGGCCTTGTTAGGCCAAAGCAATGTGCAATTATCTACAGTATTTTTTAATTTTCTTGTTTAAAAGTCAGGTGGCTTTGATTATTAAGAAGCTTTACTAAATTTAAAAACTTAGAATTATATCTTACAGATTTAAATGCAACATTTAATCTCAATTAGCACAGGCAAGGTCCTGTCCGGTAACTATTCGGCAGGGTCGGTTTTCAATTTAAATGTAAATTATAACACAAGTGAACCTAAACTTTGTAGTAATAGTTAAAAACACATAGTGTGAGACCTTTTACTGATCTATACAGATACAAGAATTTAAGAAAATATCGTTTGATGTTTATTGTGTTGTTACAATCTATACACAAACTTTAAAGAATTATTTCTTTCTGTTTTTTTAAATATCTTATTGTTAGTGCGAAACGTCTCAGCCCTAGTAGATCATAATTTTCGTCTTTTGGTTTTTTCGGTTCAGGTGGTAGGATATTTAATAAACGTTTAGAAAAAAGTCCTTAAACGACTCCTAGTAACAAAGTCACTTCCTTGACGAAAGGAGTACATTACACTAGAGACCGCGATGCTTCCTATATTCAAACCATTATGGGACTGTGAGGAAAAAGAAGTGTCCATTGCTCGATAATTGAGCACAATATAAGCACAATATAATCTATGACCTGTAGAGGGGGTTTACGCTCGGTAATACACCAAGGTAGACAGAGCTGCTTATACTTATATTATAACATGTCAAATATTTTTTATCTTATATTAACATAAGCTTATGTCAACGATGATACTTAAGCGATGTTCTTCAGCAGGCGATAAAAAGAGAAATACAAGACGTAAGAATTTTCCAAATGGAGGATTTTGCGTAATCGTTTACCTTTGGACAAAGATAATAAAATATTTTTTTAGCCTATTAAAGTCAACCGCTGAATACAAGCTTCACTAAGAAAGCACCAGAAAAATCAGGCCTGCGTTTATTTAAAGGTTTGCCCAATCATCTCACCACGCTATGCAAGAAGGTCGTTGAGCGCGGTGCCGGTACTTTTGCACTAGTCAGTGGCATTTGTGATCAAAAAATACGCACATTTCTCACTATCACTTGATCAACAAAGCCCTTTTATGTTTGCTAACAGGGTGCACCATGTTCAGAGTAGGTTGACAATCGGTACAAAAAGGTATTGCAAACTAAAGCAGTAATTACACAATTAATATATATAATTTCATCTCTTTGCGTTAGGCGCTGCTGTCTATCTCCGTCCTGGATAATTTTGGCCCGTTATTTATTTTTGTTATTCTTCTTAAAAAAATATTACCTTCCACTGTAGGAATTTCTCCTGTGTCGTGTAGGCAGTTTACATACATACATTGCACATGGACAAACACCCAGACCAAGGACTTATTATTTGTAGTCCATACAAATACTAGTCCCGAGCGGGAATCGAACCTGCGATCCATAGGGCCGCAGCGAAACGCCTAGCCACTAAGCTACCTAGCCGCCGCCATCACACATTACTTTATACTTAATAATTTTATTACCAATAGCTGCAATAGTTACTAGTGTGTTAGAAAACCTGTTCTGGGTTTAAGGAGCAATATATCTCCAATCTTTTCTTCAAGTGTCTCGCTGGTATAAGTACCAGGTAGTAGTAGTTTGGTAGTTTTACCAAATTTCTACCAGCTTTCTTTAAATGGCAGTATCACTATCTTACCACGGATATCGAAGAATAAGTTTAAAGTTTTTATATATTGTGTTTACATCAGAACAACAATGTTGGACTGAGGACCTGTCAACGATGGAGACTCTGTCCGTTGGCATGTCTACCTTGTAAGAATAACAGGCGTGAGTTAAGTTAATATTGCACGGTCTACTCTTAGTGAAGCATTTTGTGTGAACATTAACTGATGAACAATGTCCATGTAAGTTTCCGAACCTAAGAAAATATTTTAGCTATTCATTCTGCTTTCATTTGGAATGTTCCAATCAAAATGAAAGCCCAAATTAAATCATGCAAACATTTAAGTGACATTTGTGCGACCTTCTATGTATATATAGGTGAGTGAGCGCTTATATTTGCGCTATCGCTTAATATCACCTTTTTAAATATTTGTTTTGTAATATTACAATTATTTCATTTATCAAGAAAAATTATAAACACGTTGATTTAAATAATGAATAGTATAATAACATCGAATTAAATAAATCCAAAATTGGGTTGTAAATATAAGTTTAACATGAAAGGTTATTTCGGTTATAAGGAGAGGTGGCCTGGTTGACTTTCTACTGTGACTTATATTTGTCACGCATATAAAATGTCAAAACCTTTTATTATTTTTTGCTTTACTTTTACAGCCTTTATATTATATCCTATATTACGAAAGTTTATTTAAATTTTTTTCATGTGTATCTCTGAGTGAATTCTGATTTTAAGTATCAAAAACGTTTCAAGAACATTGAACACAATATTGGATATATTATATCCAATGTCCTTGATCCTTTGTTGATATTTAGTTGGAAATCGTTGATAACTTGCTTAATTTCATTAATTTCAAAGAAATTAAGCACGTTCGTTTATTTAATAGTAAATATTATCTTTTAACAAATATTTCATTAATGTCAGATGTTTTGTTTTATTTTTTCAGTGAAATATTCAGGCGTCACAGGATTGAAAATCTCGTTAAAATTTAAGACAATATGTAAAATGTGGTTCATAAGTCATGATATAATATACTGTTTGTCGTTCGAAAAATTAAGTTTGTTTGAGAATATTATTATTATATATATTATTATTCTCCTCTATTTTAGTGAAATCTGTGTTCCATATTTATTGCATTAGTTACAGACTAACGGTAATAAGTTTTGGGACTTTGACATATTCCTACGTGATTTTTATTCGTGAATTTCACATGCCTGGGTAGAAATTATTCTCAGTATCTCTTACTTGCATTTGAGTTGAGCGGCGTATCAAAAGTAACTAACTGGAATATCTGCAACCAAATATCACTGACGTGTAATACCTGCAGTAATGGAAATCTGGAATTGTCATAGGTTTATTTCATTCATCGGAAAATATCAAGCTAAGCAAAATACAAAGCCCAAATGATCTTTGATTAAAATAACCCTTTACAAAAACTTTACACCACTCTCAGTGAATGGTGTAAAGTTCATCGCCCAATGTTCATAACCAAAAACCTAGAAAGCTGAAATTTAGTTAACTTAGAAGATGAAGGTTTTTTTTTAGTATAACAGTTTTTCTTAGTTTTTGGTTGTATTTTAATAATTTGATTCGAGCTGTTATTTTCTATAATGAGATATCAAGTCGCGAATAACAAAATCTATGTCATCACGTGTACTGTGTATGGGTTAGCGTAAATCATAGCATAAGTAGTTTTATAAATCATAAAAAAAACCGTTCATAAGTAATATTATTATGTTAATTCATGCCAATTTCAGTAAATTCTATATTTTTTTAAATTACTGTACAAAAGTCAATCTTTCAAATACTTTATAGACATAGAACTTTTAATAACTTTGTCAGTTTTATATTCCTACTTCCAGACCGGCGCCAATGAACAATCAACGGGAAAGAAAAAGAAGCCCAAAACAACTATTGGTCACTGCACAGGACTAGTAAACATATTATACTCTTGTGCGTGTTCCAATAGTTATTGTGGGTGCTTCATTATCTACAGTCTGCGGGAAGACCATGGAAGTCGTAATATTCGGGTTAAAGTTGTGAACGGGGACTTCAAAATTATTGTTTAACTAAAATCGTTTCAAAAGATTTTAACTTTTAATCAGAATTCAACTTATATGTTCACTACAATTAATAAATGTTTAAAAACATGTTGGCGATTATTATTTCTTTAAAAATACATCTACTGATACATTAAATCCCTTTACCAAATGATTCAACAGTCCAGTTGCGTCGTGATCATTTATATCAGTCACTTTATGCATCCTCATACAACTTGTGGTGAAGGACCACAACTACAAATACTGATTAATGGTAATTTATTAAAACTTTGGGGAATACTGGATGAAGAAGGTGCGATATAGGATATACTGTATCTTATTATTGAATGGGATTACAAGCCTATGCGATTGGAGACTTAGTAATGTAAAGTAAACCACCTACCGTCGTTTACCCTCATCACTGAGCATGTGATAAATTCTGTATTTAAAATTGCAATAACCAATTTTAGTTTCATTTTATGTTTTTTTTTTTTTCATTGAAATGACAAAAGAAATAACACCAACAGTACCAGCCTGTAAATGTCATCAGTTGGGCAAAGGCCTCTTGCTCAAATATCGGAGAGGGTAAAGGTTAAGAGAGGCAGCCCATGTATTTTGTACCTGGTAGAACCATGCTCGGCTGTTTTTTAATTAATTATTCTTTCTTTATTTATTCAGACATCATAAAGGTCTAGAGGTGGTATTAACAATCAACACTTGATGACTATGTTAATACTTAAACACTAATGTTAGTAACAATAAAAACTTAATAACTATTTTAGTTCTTAACCACTAATAGGGATAAAGTCCTCTGTATGAGTTTCACCATCAGAGGACTGTCCGTATTCCCTGCTATCATGCGCAGGATGCTGTTGCAGCTCCCACGGACTCTGGTCATAGACATGCTGTTTTCTTAGGCTAGATAGAATCAAAGCAATTTGTTCGCGCCTTGGCAAACATAGCCGAGGCACTATAAAACCGAGGCAGCCCCAGCGGAACGCATTATTATATTGGACTCGCAGAGCATTGTAAACCCTTTGGGTACACAGGAACCACAGACCTGCTGAATATGGGGATGTACTACGCTTTGAAAAACGATATATTCACAGAATCTGAACACCGGGAAAACCTGCGAACCACCATATTTTCTCAGACTAACAGCGTCCTATGTTCCCTCCCCATATCAGTATCATCACCAAGGTTGCCCCGTTCCCAAAGTATTTGGATTTGTAAATTCTGTCAAGAGCTACTCCATTCAGTTTTACAGGTGGAACATAAGTTATTGTATGTTAAGTATTAAATGCAACATAAGTTTTTGCTGCTACTACCACGGCCTCGCAGAATACCGGCGTGACGTGGAGGCATACTGTGCTTCCGCAGTTCGTTGGGTGAGAGAGGTAACCGGAGCCCAATTCTCTCCCTTCCCCTCGCACCTTCCTCCCTCCCGCATCCCATAATATCCCTACCGGCCGGCAGCTCCTCTGGTGTTGCAGATGTACGTGGGTTTCGGTAATCAGTTACCATCAGGTGAACCGCTTGCTAGTTTGCCCCCTTTATATAAAAAGATACCAGCACCTAAACTTAACAGTGGAGCCCAACTCCTGGTTAGAGTCATAAATAGGTAGGAGAGTGGTACCTACCCAGACGGCTTCTATGCAGAAAAAGACGTGCTACCACCTAGTACGGGTTCTGACATTCGACCCCAGGTTAGTAGCGTATTATTAAATTAAAGCTAGTGCTCAGAGTCACCACGGAGATCATAGTATTTATTATAAATTTCATTTTGATACCTCTAGCAGAGCTTGAGAAGCAGGTGAGGTGAAGAAGAGCTTGATGGACAAACAGACGGGACCCCCTCGAGCAGGCGTGCAGCGGATGTACCGTACGTAGGCGATACCTTGACTTTGAGCGTCAAAAAATGCTATTTCCATGACTTTAATAATAAAAAAATTATTTAATGTTATATTATTTGATGATTTTAATAAAAAGTCGACTTATACGCTAGAGATCTTGAAAGTTATAAAAGTCCTAAAAGCAGAATATAGGGGGAAAGTACCAACGTAAATTGGATGGATTTTACAATACAATTATTACAACGTTAATACAAAAGTTTTATCAATTAACATTGTAGTAACTTCTTTATCTTTTTTATTATATATAAGCACACTGCTGGACATGCGTCAACTAAAACTGTCATGCCATGTAGATTTACTCATATTCTCTGGGTAGGCGGGTTGATGAGGACAGCGCACATTTGGGTTGACATTCGGATGGAGGTCGCCTGAGATTCGTTCGTCATTCTGCAGGCTACACAGCGTGCAGGTGAGATTGACATTTGGAGAAAAAGGGTTTGAAGCTCAGGGAGAGAGATGCTTCAGATTCCGTTTCCTACATCTGGTAATCTTCCCTCATCTAATATTGGGTGTAAGCATTAGGGTTTTCTTTTATTGGTATCGGGTGAGGAACGAGCTAACGGTTCACCTGATGGTAAATGGCTAAACGAAGAAGGTTATAGATGCGTTGTCACCCCGGAGGACTAAGATGGAATACCAGTCATTAATTCCGCTGGCTATCTATATCCTTCAAACCGGAAGACAATAGTCATTGCACTGCCGATTGGTAGCAGAATAAGTAAGAGGTTGGTACCTACCCAAACAACTCCTAGACAGAAAAGGAGCCGAGTAATCCAATTAAGTCTTCTAAAAGGCTTCGTAAAATTGCTATTTGTGTTATATACACGAGGTTCAGACAGCTATTACAAAAGATTACAAACAGGCAAGTTGAGACTGGTGGTAAAGAGTGGCGTTGCTGCCTATAGCTGAATATCCGGTATTTACATAACAGTAAGTACCACAAGTTAAATAGGAGTCTAGTATTATGGAATAATGTATTATAAAAAAAAGGATAGTGCCGAGTAATGGCGGCGTAAGAAAATCCGCCCTGCTCAGAACCCTTCTTTCACAGGCTTTCAATGCGGAAATGCTCGAAATTAGAATATGCTCCACTATAATATACATCTTAACGTTTACAGGCTGTGCTTTATTCTAGGCACTATATAGATTTGTAGTATATAATAATAATGATGTTTGAAACTAGCTGATTGACTAAGGTAAATTACTTATTTTTTAAAAAATTTAACTTGAAAAATTAATATATTTCATAAATCAAAACCGGTATACTACTGAAAAGCTATGTTTTATAAACATTCTTTCTTGTACGCCACTAATTAAAATGAGAAAGATCTAGACAAAACAAGATTAACAAAGCAAAACGAAGAATAGAAATGCTGATTAAGCTGGTTGAGATCAATATCGTGGTGATTTAAGTGTTGGCGTGTCTTCCAAACTCTTACGGATTTAAGAAACTTCCAGCCCTTAGCAGGGTCAGGGTCTTGAACTGACTCGTAAAAATGGCGTCGTTACGCTTTTCTACACACGTTGTTGCAGCGATTGCGTATTGACCTGTGTTTCTTTTTGTTAGTTTAACTGTACACTTACACTGTAGTGCAACTATGTGTTATATAATAAAATGAAACAAAAATAAAACAACAGGAAACAAATAAAAAATAGGTTATATTTATAACCAATTTAGTACATAAAACAACTGGAACATCAGTCTTAGGCAAGGTACAGTAGCAACGAAAAGGGAATAACACACTCATAGCTCGAGACAAAAGCTTTAAAAACGTCCGGCCAATTGTTTGCAATTAACATTGCGTTGTTAGCAGACTTAAACAGATACAAAAAATAACGTCACCCACATGGCTTTGAAATGACTTCATACAAATTATAAATCAAAAATCTGTTATACACGACTTCACTGACAAAAGAATTAAACAATATGTATTTTCATGCAGAAGCAATTTTTACTCTGTGATACTCCTTTGATAAGGATAAAATTAAAACTGTCTTAACAGAATGGCGGAACGCGCTATACATTATTATTATTCCATGCAAATGTTAAATAATAAAAATGTAGATCTCTCATAACTTTTTTTTTCTGTATAACTTTTGACATATTTCAAAATAATCGTTTAAAAAGGAATTTTTTAAAGTAATCCTGTATAGTACGAGGACTTCATAATATTTAATGAAATATAATATGACTCTTGTACTTTTAGCATTCTCATGGCTTATTTTACGTATTGTACTGCAAAATTATATACAAATATTTAAACTATGCAAATGAAACAAGCACAAGCATAATATAAAAAAAAATTAAAAAAATGTCTTTTATTTACTCTTCGCCGGTTCTTTCAACTAAGTCAATAATAATTAACAACACGCCTAGTCTATCGATAATCTACTTATCAGTTGTACCGTTGTCACAGTGGATACTATAACGTCACGAGTATTTCGGACGAGAGATAAAAAAAATAATATCATATTAAAATATAATAGAAGCCTTAGTTGGTAATGGCGTACTGACGCCATGCGTGAAGAGATACGTACTTATCGATATTCAAACATTTAATCAATTCACTTGAAATCCTTTATTTTGTTCAATAATTAAACATAGATGAGATTACATTGCATAAAAACAATTTATTGTACTATCACAATTTGGTTAATTACTGTCTAACTGGTTACACACCTTTAGTTAAAACTATGCGCTTTAACAGTACAGATGGACTGTTCACTTAAATTTGTGGGTGTATAGAACAATACAGTCGAACTGTACAGTTGATCTGAGACTGACAGGAATATCCGTAGATAAA
The DNA here is from genome assembly GCA_029286595.1 of Bhutanitis thaidina. NCBI lineage: Eukaryota > Metazoa > Arthropoda > Insecta > Lepidoptera > Papilionidae > Bhutanitis > Bhutanitis thaidina. The sequence continues at coordinate 5,317,392 of JAGSMS010000003.1, forward strand.
TTGTAGCAGAAAAACTGCGCAGTTCGTTCAGTTTCGCGATAGCATCGTATATTTTGCATATGGAGCTGACAGATTGTTCAGTTTTAACTGGTAACTGGTTTAAACGAATGATAAAACAGAAAAATTAAACTGCACAGTTAAATCGCATAATTTTACTTGAAGGTGTGTAGCCCGCATAACTATACTTACTACTAATTGTTTATGTCACTGTACTCGATATAATATATAATTTAGAGATTTAAACACAGTTAGAAAAGCCACCAAAATGATGTTCACAATTTATGGAGCTTACAGTACACAAATACGCTCCTATTAGTGTGAACGTATTTCGTGCGCTGATTGAAGTATAGTGCGCTGAAGATAGCAACCTCGGATTTAACAGCAGAACAGCAGACATGTTCCAAGTGTGGTACGTTATACTGTTATATAAAGTACAAGTCAAATTCTAAGATACATAGACAATGATGAGTATTTTAAACCGTAATAGACATTTACGAACTTCACTTATTTCCCAGTAATCAATAGCCAATTTCTATATTAATTGGCAAGGAATTTTGATATTACTTAAATGGTTTATTTTTTACATTTTTAAAAACATCGATGTATGATTTAAATATTTTTTTTTCACTGGATTTAAACATTGCGTTTAAATGCACAGCACTGTTTACTTAGTTTACTTCTTACGTCCATTCATATTTATACAGAGCATAATCAAGTAAGTACAATTTATTCAATAATTTTCTCGATTTTCAAAACTCATGAATTCATACATAAGCGAATTATTCGTATATTGGCTGTACTTTATTGCCATCCCCGTAGATTATGAGACACATGGTGGCATGGATACACGCTTTTGCAGGTACGAATGTATCGTCCAATGTGAGAGCGTAGCGGTACATCCACACAGCCTGCTCGTACTCTGCCTGCGGATAACATTTTATTGAAAAATATAATAAAAGTAGTGAAGCGCCCTGCTGACTAGCGGACGGGGCTCTGGCGACCGACCGATGGCGAAAAATTCAACCAAATATGCCTATTATGTAGCACCTGCTCTACGTGAGGAGTCTGGGCAAATCTTCCATATATGAATGATTTATACACGTGCCAGTTTTTGTCTGTGCCATCATAGAAAGACCATGCCCAACAGTGGACTTGTACGGGCTAATAAAGTAAATATAGTTAGTTGTATATTTGTATAAGTTGCATAGTTGCATAAGTTCTCTTAAACACTGTGATAAAGAAGAAAGAAGCTGACAAGGAGTTCGTGAGTGACCGATCCTCTGGTGCCGGTTACACTCATATTGTTAATAAAAGTTTAGATGCTGATTTACCACGAGCCATTGTGGAGTGGGTTATAGGTCTGAGAAATAAAAATTTCGAGGACATGGTGAGGTCCGTGAATAGGCACTGGACCAGCGTGGTGAACTCTACCCTCCCTCTCTCAAAAAGGAGAGGTCTTATACCAGCAATAGGTTTACTGCTGCTCCTGCTCTTGATGTTAATGTGTGGTGACATCAATTTCCCACACAAACTCATATCGTGGACGTCCCAAAAGTACACTAAGTGCCTGAAAAATTTCTGGCGATATAACTTAACATGTATCACTAATATGCTGACATCCTAGGTAAGAGGCATCTGGAACTGCGATCGCCACTTCTATTTCTATTTGAATTGCAATTTTCCTCGGAGTAGTGGGTGAAAGTGCAACATAAAAATCAATGGCAGGAAAAGATAAATTATCGTTACAGATTTCAAAATATTATAGTAAAACATTAAAGCAGTATTCTTACAAGGCTTGTATGAGAAAACGCTACCAGGAATGCTTCAATTTTGCTTTTAGGCATCAGATAGAAAGAGAGATATGCGATGTCTTTAGCGTCCCGCTGTTTCGATTGCCTGAAATAGACAAAAATAAAGATATATCTGAAGTTCGGATGCGCCGTTGCATACTTGAGCGAATAGTTCATTAGGACTTTGCGACCCAAGTCAAAGACCTTAGTCTCCTGTGTCAAGATATGCCGAATGTACATATCGCGTGGCATGTTGCCAACTCGCGGACAACGAAATCCTGCGAAGTCGCCCATCTAGTCAAGGTCAGCACTTAACAATTATTCATTATGAATGGCCCTTGCATTTCATTTGCATTATATTATGTTGGACTTTTTTTATATTGCTGTAAAGGCGTGCTTGCTTCGTTACGTACGATACGTACCCGTACGTTCGGAGACCTGGTGTGTCCGAACGTACGGGAACGTAGTGGCCATGCAAGGCATTTTCAGTATGCGTATGTCCGTATGTACGTACGTGTGCAACAGCGCGGTGAGTGTACGCAGTGAGTGCGTGGCGTGCTGCGGCGGCGCTAGCGCGAGCGCGGCGGCCAGGCAGCGCACTGCGCATGCGCCGCGGCCACCGGCACCGCACCACCAGCCCGCGCCCAGCGCACCCACCCAAGAGCGCGGATTCTGCAACGAAAATCCACTGTATAAAAAATGTATATACGTCATAGCATCACATCACACGGCCTACTGAACAAGGACGAGATTGTCACTCGAAAACTTTTCCAACTACTATCTTCAATAATCGTGGTTCTACAAGCGTAGGTCTCCATTTCTGAATCTATTGCACAGGAAAACTCCTTTTTATTTCATAGAGAAATATCTAGGCGCATACCCGCCTGGGCAAGGACAGGTTACGTCGGGCTTTCACCGACTTACACCAACACAAGGCTGCCTCGATCGGTGACCCCTCGGGAGAGGACAGCTCATCTCTGCGCGGAACATGTGGAGCGCCTTCCTACACTGCCTAACACATCGAGACAGAATAATGAAGAATCCCAATAAAAAAATAATATATCAAATAATCGCATAAAACAGATAAAATTAAATGCCATTATGGCAGAAGGTGTGAGGAAAAAGATCAGCTACCCGCCAGGTCGGGTGTTCGTGACCTGGGGAGGACTTCTCCTGCGCCGTTATGGAAACTGGAACTCTGACTAGTTTGAGTTGGAGAAATTACGATAGCGCGATGTAGGTCGTTCGTATTTTTCCTGATTGAAAGTCTATTGCTATTCTTTCTTCGCAGATGTCAAATGTCATAATTACAGTAGTTTAGTCTCAGGATATTTTTTTTAGTTTTTATTATTTTGACTCAAGATATATTTGCGTTACTACGAAGGGCGTTCAATAATAAAGTGAAAATAAGTATGTTACTGGTAAATGTTATTCAATGTCTTATCTTATTTTTCAACACAGACTTAGTAAGCTTAAAATTCCCTTCCTAAATAATTTTTTTATTGCAAATTTTTACCAGATTGATGAAACCAAAAAAAGTTAGACCCCGACGAGGCACAATTGGAAATATAATTTAAAAAAAAAACAAATTTAGCATTATCACTGTTTGACCAAAGATGTGGTGAGGATGATGATCAACCGCAATAAGGAGTCAATCAACAAATTTACCACACTTCAGAAGGTTGTTAAAATGGAGAAAGATAAAAAATAAAATATTTCTATTCTGATCATGAAGGAAATTGATGTATTTATCCAAGTATAATTGTTCATTGTTTGTTTTTTATAGTTATTACATAAAATTACGTACGCTACGTACTCGAAGTTTCTGACTTGCGTTACTATAAATAAACTTTAATAATAGTAATAAAAACAAACTTTTATTTACCTTTTATACCCTCAAGTCACGGGTTATCCTAGGGGGGCTAGCTAATTTAAAGAAAGATTTTAACTTTTCTTTTGGAATAAATAAATTATTATTTTTATTATTATGCCCAAATAACTGCTTCAGTGCTTTAATATATTTTTATTTTGGACACCAGATCATTAACCTGTTCTTACTTGCCTTACTATACGTAAGATTAAGTTTTTTTTACATTTTTTTAAGGTTTTTTAATGTTCTCTATTATTTTTTTTAGTAGTTAGAATAGTAAATAATTAATAAACTATACAAATCAACAAACATAAATTATTGTAATTACAACAAAATCTAAGCACAACCTTGACTGAAAGAATGAATAGCGACAAAATAAAAATTCTTGAACAAACCAAGAAATTATAGTGATTGGAAACCTATAAGCTCTGCCTAATCATATAGGTGACTGGCGTCCGTGCTTTAATATACCGGTTGACTTTTACATTGATCTGGCAACGAAGAAAAGTTGCTTTTTCGTTTGATATTTGGTAGTATCAGTTATTAAGAAATAGTTAGTAAATATATTTTTTTTATTTCAATACTCATTAATTGTCGAATTTCGTAGAGAATTTTCGAAGCTCCGCTTCAAGAGTTGAACAATAGTAAAAAATAAAAATATCCTTACACTCACATAAGCATCGTGCAAGGTAAAAGGTCATCAAGGGCCGAGGCTAACCCGTGGTTTTCCCGGCGAAAAGCCGACTCGTTAATTAAATGATAGTGGAACCCTTTCCTGAAGTGTTAAAAACTCGCTGAATATCATAAAAGTGAATTTTATATAACGGGCATGTTTGTGTATTGAGATTGATAAAAGACACTTCGTTCACCTATAACTTTACTTAATAATTAAATTAATAAAAATCAGTTAAAAAAATAACTCACTGTTTCTACATATTTTGCGATTTTCGCTCCCAAAGTGACGTAGTCGAAATAGTTAAATATCTCAGAAAACTGATGCATCAAACTCAGAACGGGCTCCCAGCCTTCCGTGTCCACGTGGCTAATGCGCTCTAAGAAGAAATCTTCGGAAGCTTCTGTGTGTAGGCGGCATTCGGGAACTTTTTTGTTTGAGGGAGAAATTGCAATAATTTCCAATGGAAGACTGAGAAGTGAAAAAATTGTGTGACCGTGCGTAGTTCCAGGACAGATTAGTTTGTTATTTATTTATTTCTTTAATGAACAAAGAACATAATCGCAATAAAATAAGTTCAAAAATCTTACCGCACATTTGTATCAGTGAATGGCTGCGAAAAGCTCACGATGTGCAACCAATAACCGAGCTGTAAGTAATGGTAAGCGCAGTCCTCTTCTTTAAGAGAGAAATCTTCAGCTTGAAGGTCTGAAAGTAATATTAAATAAATTAAACGATTACTAAAAGAACAACTTATAAAGCACTACAGGCAAAACTTGCAAAATCTATATATAAAAATCACAAAAATCGTGTCACGGTGTTCGTGGTCGCAATCCGATTTTTATGAATTTCATGTATATTTGGTAGGTACGAGAATAGGTCGTAAAGTATATATCATACCGTTGGAGATTAGGATGTGCTATCCAGAAAAAAAAAATCTCTGACAATATTTTTTTTGATTTGGCATCAAAAAATACCTATAACTCCAAATTGTCACTCTCCTATCGCACTCCTTTTACACTCTCCCATTTTTTAATCGTGATTTTAGTATTTTTGTTTGAAGAAAATCCAAATAATTTAACCCTCGTTCGGCTTTGTTCAGCAGTGGACTTAAATAGGCTACTGAACATGAATATGTTTTTTTTATTTTAATAGAAAAAAACAGTTTTAAATCTTATCTAATCGAAGAAATAGGCCATTTTAGATTTTTTTTTTTTAATTTTTGTAACCATATTCCCGTTTACAAAGCCGTCTATGAAAACAGATTGTGTAAAAGAAACTCACTACGACATCCTCTGGGACCACAACCTTTTAACAACGAGCTTGCTAGAGTAATTATCATACTGTTGAAATTCAACTGATGGGCTAATATATTCCTCGGGTCAGTTGGCATGTTATCAACAAAAGGGTCAAAAATGCTCTCGTCCATAAAGTCCTCTTGTGACGTTTCAATGTTCTCATCCTTCAGTTCCAGCAAACGTACTATATTGCTGGTGTCCACTGAAAGCGATAATGAAATCAAATGTATACAACGTCAGCTCAAAAACAGTCAACTACGCAAGTTGGCAAGTGTTGTCATAATCGCTTCGTTTTGTAGCCGGATTGGTCATCACAGTACCAGATAGCCCAAACCTTAAGATGCTAACTTTGAGGATTTTGTATTAGCTTACTCTACCGTCTGAGAGGGAGAGCACATCACTATATTCGCCAAATGCATGCGATAACCTGCTTCTGGTGACCCTGCATATCAACGAGGCGAACTGCCTCTCCATCTGATCTGGGATATTAACATTATTATTTAACTTTGTTCAACATTAGACTTACGTGAAAATCCATCCATAAATCCATATAACAATCTTTGTCCTTGGATTACCATCAGGAATACAAATTCAATCTTTATAATTTGATATATGTATAGTGTGATTTTATTTGAATTATCTTGTGGGTAAAAAAAAATTACAGATGGATACTTCTAGTAAACTTATTTGTATTGATTAACCTTTATCCTGATTATTGATGCACTGGATGCTGGTCATGTGACAGTTACTTCCGTCCTTTTTACACATCATATTCATACCCGGTTCTACTTGTGTGCAAACGCCGCCATCTTCATAATCTGTAATAAATGTAAAATACATTAGACGAAAAAACACTTGGGTACTTTAGCTTCGCATATTATAATAATGTTAATTCTATAAAAAACATATGGTATAAAATTAATGTAATGTTATGCTTCAAACTAGATGCATGGAGGAAGAAGGTAATGTACCAGCATTTGTCTTCAAATTCATTATGAACTATGAATATAAGTAAACAACAGCGGCACCCTTTGCACCATGGGTTGGCACCTTTTATATAATGGCAAGTAGCATAACATCTTTACATATACTATTACTGTAACTGTCATTCATTAACAAAAATACATCCTAACGAGCGTTTACGCCTTTCGTCTTTTCATACAAACTGTCAAGTCTAAAATTTAGATTTGAATTAACCAATTTGAATGAAACTTTAATGAAAATGTTTTCTACTAACATTTACATATAGACCTATATATCCTGTTTAGAGTTTCATGAAAATCGGTTTATTTATTTCAAAGATTTTATACTTGTGAAGAGTAAACGAATAGTATCGGAATCTAACCAAACATTTTATACGAAATAATTCGCATAATAGACAATTTACTTATATGCATGTTCAAGAATTGACAAAATAAATAAAAGAAATATAAAATGCTTTAAAATCATTTTAAAAGTATAAACATATCCCTTTTGGTTACATACTTACTACTTCCCTAACAGTAGTCTAATAGTTAAGAACAGCTTGTTTTTATTAACCACAGATTATCTTTATAATTCAGTTGCCAGGGCCTTGTTTGTTTGCTAGCAGGGTGCACCATGTGCAGGTGAGCTTGGCATATCACCTTATATGTGTATATAAAAGAGATGGTTTGTTCACCCATACACCGGTGAGCACCGAATAATGGCGGAATATCCATCCGAATATGTCAAACCCAAATCCCGAATACTAGTGATGGGGAGAGCATCACTAATGTTAAATACCGGCACAGCTCTCACCAACCCGCTTGCTTCTAGACTTCCAAAAAATGTATGCCGGATTCGGTTGACGCTTTCTGGTAGCGGCCTATGTTCAGAGTGGACTAATATAGACTAGTCTTATAATACTTACTGATTTTTACTTTACTCAGTACTGGAAAGCAATAGTTTTATGAAGAAATGACAAAAACTTGAAATAAACTTATTAAAATTCATAATTTACAGTAGTATATTCATCGTTTCACAAAACATTTTTAAAGATCTAAATAGAAAGCCTTTCTATGTATGATAAGGCGCATACAAAAATTCGTACCTAATTTTGTCAGTTTGTTAACTTCTTTCAGTATGCAGGCCCAGCCATAAAGAAGGTTCCTTGCCAGACCACCCATAAAGTCCTTGTCTACCCGTACTACTTGTTTTAAATGAAACATGTGGGTATTGGGATGCTTCTTTATCATGTTCAATTCCGCTAGAATGAAGTTTGTTGCTGGCTGTAATGCATAATTTTCATCTATAATAACAGTTATTTGAAAAAACACTGCCACTATCGAAACGAATTAATAATGTTAATACTAACAAATTCTAAGAAAAAGTTTGTTTTACTTCATTCAAAATGAATAAATAGCATTTATTAAAGTTTTCTCCACAAATAAGTTTTATTTATAATCACATAAAAATAAAAACGAATAATTGTCAAAAGTATTTCCATTAACACAAAGACTCGCCCCGTTTATAGTGACCGGTCTCAATAGTCACTTTGATTTGACAATTGTAAGTCTACAATAAAAACAATGCATTAGTAATGCATTAATCCTCAGCTGTTGAAACTTTGTAATATTATGATTAAAGTTGAGTGATGAATTATAAAGTAGGTAACCATTGATGGTACAGCATGTACTTCACATGTAAAAGCAGGTTTACCAATAGATAATAGCTATGAACGAATACACCACCGCCGATATGCTATAACTATATCAAATCAATGTGCATGTGTGCACTGTGTAGTTTGTTCCACTTGCTACCTACCTAACTTAAAAATTGTTACGTTTTTTAGTTTTGTATACATTTCTGAACCTAATAAAATTTTTGGAACATTTGGGTGCAAATTTTTTGACATTTTATGGAAACAATTTGTATGCGTTCAATAATGCGGTAAATGGCAACAAAGTAAAAGTAAGTAAACAACAAAAACATGAACTATTTACAGTTACACTTTAAATCAGTACAATACTAAAAAAATCCTGGGATTTGAGATAATTTGAAGTTTCTCTATACACTTTAAACAATTTATTAGTCGAGGTCAGTTATATTAACCTTAAATTTATAACGTATAAGTATATTAAAATTATAACGAGTTTTGGAAATTATTTTATACATGCGGAAAACGCACAAGCGCCAACTATGAGTGTGATGCTAGAGCATAAGCTACATTATAGTAAAAGTAAGATTTTGGAATTTGCATAGATGTCGCTTTGTTAAGATTCTTCTTGACAGATATAAACAAGTATTTATAATTTGAAATAAATGAAAATTCGAATTTTTTTTTTAATTTTTGGGACGAGCAATTACAAAACCAGTGTTAGGAAATTATCACAATTTTTACAGACATACTCAATCTACATTGGCACCAACCTACCTCATACAGGCTGATTCTAAACGCCTCCTCAGCTGCTGTCAATGCCTCATCAAAATATCCCATCTCCAACCAGACGGAAGCCAATGACGTCAGCACAATGTCTTTGTGTCGAGCCGGTGCCGTTTTACTTGCAGATAGAAGACAGTTCAACGCGTTTGCATTATTGCCACGTACACGCCAATAAAGCGAGGACAATGTGTATAGAATCCATTTCGGTGCTAATTTCTGTAATGAAACCATAATATTCATCAATATCATCAGCTCAGACGTGTCAACAGATAGATTATACTGTACACTTGTATTTGGCACGACTCAGCGTAAGCAGACGATCTTTCGCAAACCACTTTTCGCCTATCGGGGAGATGGAAAACGACGGCCGGCGCCTCGCCTCTTACTTAAATTTGTTGTGATAAACAAACAGTACCAAATTTTCTTCGGCCATCTGCATACATTATACTGGCCTCTTCCATTGGTTTTTGTCATGGTTGGTGCAGGTGGATTGATGATCACAGTACCAGATACCTCGAACCATAGGGGCTGCTCTCCACGACCACCAGTCTGTATAATTTAAGTCTGGCGTATTGGAGATGGTTATTGCGCTATCAGTCAGATCCCTCGAGATATTTCTAACACCGTTGGGATGATACGAGACACATCCTTCATGTAGTGTCGGCCACACCAGTGATGACAATACTTGTCGACGTAAAGAAGCAACACTGTGCACAGTAAGGCATTTGTCATACGCATGTTTTATGATTTTTCGTATTTTTACTGTTATCGGTCTTTAAGAGTATCTGATAATAATGACAAAATAAAATAAATAAAAGCTGGCCAAATTAAATAATATTAAATTAGCGAACGGGGCCTGGCCCACGAGCACAACTCTAATACATATTTAACATATAGTCTATACATTAAGGGAGTGATATATTTTACAATGGCGAAAACTGTTTTTTTTTAATAAACATTAACCTTTTACAAATTTTCTTATTTAGCACAACATGCCAAATGCTACACAATTGAAGGGTTTTTTACGAGAGGTCGAAGCCGGGAAAAGTCTGTCACGCTGCCAGTCTAGTACGGGTTGGTGGACATTACATGTCCTGGAATCAATATATTTAATATCTCTCAGACATGCAGGTTTCCTCAAGATGTTTTCCTTCACCGTCGCGCACGTTCTAAATTCAGCATTGCCATTTACAATTTTAGCGGTACCGGGAACAGGGATCGAACCGAGGTCACGCACATAATATGAAATGAAGCAAACGCCCTGGACTACCACGGCTCTCGCTAGCTCTTCCTTATATTCTTACTGTAATTATACCTTCTGCATTGCGGCATATATCCGCTGGCCTATTTCCGCATCTTCCATGTGATTGACCATGTCCATGTTGCCATTGCCAACATATTCTAGTAACTTCTGCTTCATGTAACCTGTTACGACAATCTCGCCTATCAATTGGTTTCTGAAATATATGAACAAACAATGTACTTCAATATTAAAGAAACCCTCTCAGATATTGGAGAAGGGGGCCTTTGCCCAGCAGCGGGCACTTACAGGCTGCTACTTTACTTTATTGCAATATTTAACTTTTCAGTAACCGTGTGGGATGTTAGAAGGAATACAGCAACTTGTTTACGATGATCTACCCCAACCTGCACGCGTTACACTCTGCTGACTAACGGACGAGTCTCTAGCGACCAACTGGAGGCGAACAATCCATCCGAATTTTCCGAAACGAGATTCCACGGACTAGTGATGGGCAGAAGCATCTCCAGTGCAAGTCTGACAGCGCCACACCGGCAGATCGCCCCGCTTGGTGATATTGGGAAAATCTTCCACGCTGGGTGTACTAGCTTTCGTTGAGGCTTTCATGGAAAGGTCATGTTTAACATGGGCCTTACATAGGCTAATATAAAGAAAAATTAGTATAATTTAATGTAGAATCGCCCTTCTTCTAACGCATAAACCCGCAAAGGCCAGGATGGGTTATGTGGGGCTTGCCCCAAGTAAAACCCCCTCAATGTGTTCCAGTGCTGTCCGACGCTCCGCGGTGTACATTAATGTTTATAGACCAACCAAATGAATTTGAATTCCCCGGTGGTCTCCTAGACTGCACCTTATAAAAAAATTATATTATGCAAATATTATAGCCCTCGAAAAAAGTGCTAATAGGCGACAATATGTTTGCACAAATGGATCGCATTAGCCCAGAAAGTACCGAAAGATCGTTTTCGCCAAGGAATATTAGAAAGCCATCAAAATGCTAAGTTAATTACTTCTGTGACTTTTTCTGTGTGAATGCTGCAGCAACCTTGTCCTGTGGGCAGGTTGGAGGGTGCCACGGTAGCTCGTACTCCTCCGCCGCTGATACTCCCAGCTTCTCGGTAAGCAGTGTACCGAGCCTGTAATATATACTCAAAAAGAATAAAGCTTTCTGGATAGAAGATGTTATTGATGTAGCTGTACCGGTGGCTTAAGATAACCCTTTCTGCGCTGGTGGATATCGAAAATCGAGAAAGGGAAATACCCACTCTATTGTTAAACACAGGGGTCAAACTCCGCGGCACCATAGATGACGCTGCCTATCACGGTCTAGTCGTCAAAGGCCGAGGAGTCTCATATGGCGAGGTCTTGTCTGGTGATGGACTATTAAGAGTGGGATATTTATTGGCTGATGAAGATGAGACAGCTACGCAGTACAGTTAAAATAAAAATAAAGTGTTGTTGTGCTGAACAACATCTGTTATAACTTCCATTCCGCAATATCTACTTGGCTGATTTGTTTGATATTCAATACCTCCTCAATGTTTTTTTTTTGTTTTTAAATGGTTTAGTTATAATGTGAAATTTTAAAATATTAATCAACTGAATAATTTTTGTGGCTCAGTTATATATACGAATAACTAAACACAGATGAACCGATAAAGAGGCAAAGATTTTTTGAAATTATACCCACAATTTAGGTTTGGAAAAGGTACTACTGGTCAAAAGTAGAAAATGTAAAAAATATAAATAAAGACGAAAGAAACGAAAACAGACTGTAGTAGTTACAACAATCAAAAAATGCTTATAATCATTAATTGATATAAACTATTTAACCAAATCTTTAAGATAATTAGATTTTTTACAAAAAAATAATTAAATAATTACAGTACACTTACCATATACCTTTATTTTCGAACGCCAAAAATACTGAAAATATGGCCTCTACATTTACTGGAAAATTTGGAGTAGCCACCTTGCAGAATACGTCGGAGGGCCAATCGGGATCTTTGTCAAAATCTTCAGCATTCCGATTGATTTTCATTGTTGGCGGATACCTTAAGTAACAAAATAAATTATTTATTACCTTAAATAAATATACCCGAAATTACATACTAGATACTTTTTGTTTCCACATAGAATAGCTTGAAGTTGAAAGAGACGAGAAAGTTATTTTAGACAGGTATAATTATTAACTTATTTCGTGTGTTATTTACTGTACAAGTCACGCTATGAGTTGTTGTTACAGATCTAGATAAATATCTAGACGAATCGGAAAGAGCATCAAACGTCACATCCGTTTCTAAGAGAAACCAACCGTTCCAACGAAAACAGTTTCAATGTCTACGACAACGATGTCTTTTCTTCTTCAATGAAAATATAAAATATGTAGACTTCACTGTTGTAGCAAACAACCTACTTTTACCATTATCTCGTAATTAATAAATGCCGTGTGGTAGCGGCGAATCTGAAACCTTTATTATTCCCGTGGGCAGCTGTTGGCAAACTTTGAAAACCTCATTAAAATCTCGGAGAGAGACTTCGGCTACGCGGCCCTCGCGCTACGAAAAAACTGGATCGCGCGCGATACAAAATCTCTACCTACCCCTATGACGGACGGGCGCAAGTGTTATGACTTAGCTTTTGTTACACTTTTAGCCGAGGCGTCGCATCATTGTCAGCGGGAAGCCACTCGAGCGAGGCCTGTACACATCTTCAATAGATGACGGCTTATTTAATTTTTACTCACAAATGTACTCCGGTTTCAAATTCTTTTAGATCCTCTTCCACAGGATTGCTCGACTTCTTATTCTTTTGTTTAGGCTCTGGCTTTTTATGCACATCAATGCGCGGTTTACCTGGATAATGTTAAGGTTGCGTAAGGTCCATTAAACAACATCAATTAAATAGGTCTCTTTCTCTCTGAAGGTACTCTTACATATTTCTGATCGCATATTAAAAGACTACTAAAGCCATCGACAATGAATCATAATCTATCTACGACGGTAACAAGTTCATAAACTGTCCCGCTGGTCAATTCCGACTAAGCTGACAGGTCCAGTGTTTGGTAAACAGGAAGGGAATCCATGAGGGATATATTATAGACGAAAGTGTTATCATGCAAACCACTTTAGCACTCAACCTTCCCATGCCCGACGATATATGGTAAGTGAAGCGGTGATCAAAGAAAGTGTCATCATTGAGTGAATATCTGTCAAAGAATTTTTAAAATCCTACAATTTCTCAATGGACATACTAAAGAAAAATTACGCGAAAACTATCAATTTCCGTTTTTTACAAATAAATTTTGACTAGGCTGGGATTTGAAACGCAGGAGCTACGACGACTCGACAAGCACCTGAGCCAAGAGTCGCCAATTTTAAAACGTATGATCTCATCTGACGAAAATATTTTGTTGCTAGTAATTTAGGCTACTTTTTAAACTGGAAATATTAAGAGTAACAACAACAATAAAAATAAATTGATACTACAACTTTATCCGCTACAAAAAAGTACTCACTTGTTAGTATATCGGGTGGTGGTGGCGTGGGAATAATGTATTCCTTTAGAGCCTTTTCCTCGGCCGCTTTCAATAGATCAGACTGAACAATAATTTCCGACGCCAAGTTGGAATGTTTCTCAATATGCCTAACCAATCTTTGTAGACTATATGCAGACTCAACGGCGTGTAGGCTGGTCTTGTCCGACCACAGATCAGTGTACATTGGCCCATCAAGAAAGTATTTAATGAGAGAGTTCTTATCGCCTTTGAGTTTGAGGCCTTTTATATCAAGACCAGTTAACTCGGACATTTTCTCACAATTCTTCACAACATCCCTGAAATCTGTAAATTTGCTTTACATCTTGATCTGTGGCTCACACTAAAATATTTTAGTTGATGCAATGCGAGGGGGGATGATAAACCAACATTTTCTCCAAATGATAACCTTACTTGCATGCACCATACTGAGTAATAGACAAGGCTCTTTTTAATAAGCATAAAAGATTTAATTTATTAAATCCAGTTTGAGCAGTTTAAAAAAAACATAAATAAAATTTTGCAACATCAGCCTATTTTAGTCTACTGTTGAACATAGGCCTTTCCAAGAAATCAAAAGTAGTCAGTATATATTTCTTGGAATGTGTTCCCATACTCATCACATTGGGCATGCCGGTTGATGAATGCAGTACCCTTACATGTACTACACACCATCACAAGAGCGTGGGATGGCAATTTCGGATTAATATTTGAAAAGATAAATTAATTAATCTTGATTCATAAGAATCTTAAACATGGCGTTTAATTGGCCAATAGACAGACTAGGGAAGAACCTTCCAACGGTTAGTGTTGCTAACTTACAACCAAAATGCTACTACGCCTGAATAAGCCCAAATTCGGATAGTAACTAGCACTATAACTGGACATTGATCTTTTAACAAACATCTGTTTACTATAGGTGTTACAGACAGTCCTCTGTGCTGAGCGTTAAAGGAGGAAGGAGAAACGACGGCCCCCGTCCTGTTGCAGTGTCCGTACGTCGCGGAATACAGGGCTAAGCACTTTTATTGATTACAATTACTTTCAATATTTTTATTATTATTAGAGAAAAATGTATATGCATGAAAATAGATAAACAAGTATAACTGTGCGTGTAGTAAAATTGATATGGATATATACTTCTCCATAACTTGTACATACACTACTATGCGTAATGTGCTAATATATATAACTCATGAAACATATATATTCACAATTATACCTTCATGCATAGAAAACGTAAACTGTAACCGTAACAAAATTGTTTTGTATCGTGCCCAAAGAAATTTCACTTCCAAAATTGTAAAGAAAAAACTCACCATATTCCTCTTCATGTTTCATTGCCTTTAAAAGTGAACTCTGTGACTTAAGCAATTCTGCTTCTTTTTCACTGCATATTAGAAGTTCATCACGCAGTTTGTTTAACACTCTTGAACAACGAAATAATTTATCATAAAATACACAATAAATTAATTTTTTTATAAGTACGATTCTGAAAAGAACTGAGAATCTGGGAAGAATTGTTTCTGTTCTTTTTCTTTATTTTTCGACACATGAAAATTTCATCTCAAATTCACCATTTTGTAATGAGGTTCCTCTAAATCCACTGCTACTCCAGTATTAGTTTGATTTACAGAATAGATAACTACTACTAACTAATAAAAAAGAATAAATGGAAAATATTGTATATATTATTATTAATTATAAACATTAATAATCACAAAATAACTTTCCTGATATTAAAAGTGCCAAAATTCAGTTGAATACTGTTGGAATGCCAACAGCCTTGTCAAAACCTTGGTCTCCTACCATAGGATTACTATACCAATATAAAAACAAAAATCAAATATTGTTACATATTAATAAATGTTACTTACATTCGAACCACTAGCAGCTTTTTCCATACATTAGCAAGGCACACCGCACCATGTTTATGTTTGACTGCAATATCAAAATGGGGGTTCAAGTTCAAACAATAATCTAAATGTCTATTGGAATTGTTGAAGTCACACAGCACCGCATAAGCATTCGCAAGTTGAAAGTGGCTCAAGTAAAAATTTGGGTTGTGATCCACAGCTGCATTTAAGACAGTGACTGCATCTTCTGCCATTTTGCTAAGATGTAATATTGTACCCATGCTCAAGAGAGCCATATCTTTGTAGGCCCTGAAATAAAAGACTAGTATAATATATGACTAGTATTACCAGTTGCATTTATCTCCAAGAAACTGCGAAAGTGGCTTGCAGAAACCTGTTTGACTATGCTGAATTGTGCTTAATGAAATCCGTAATCTCTGCCTACCCTTGAAGTGAGTGCTTGTATAATCTAATATATAATCAAAAAATACAACACATATTAAAATGTAAGTAGAAGAACTGAAATAGTATGTTTACTTATATTAATAACTTAATGATTTTTAAACAGATTAACCTTGGTGCATAATGTATAGCTCGACGACTACACTCCATTGCTTTGGGTGCATTACCCCTCACCCGCCAATACAGAGAAGCCAAATTATAATGAAACCAAGATGAGCTATTTTTCCGGAGAACATCTGACAGCCAAGAACCAAACTGATGAACAGTCATAATTGCTGATATTTTCTCTGGAAGATAAGACTCTGGAGAAATTGTCAGATTTTCTCTGTGTATCAAGCCCTGAAATCAAAAATTGATGTTATAGTAACATTGATATAAATCTAAAAATAATGTGTTTACTTAGATAGACAATAACAATATCAAAGACCAGCAATTGACCACAGTTTAATCTGCCTAAAATATATACATAAATGTATGTGACTTCAATTCTTCACATAGGAAATGTATTATCAAAATAAAAAGTAGGTATGTCATGTCTTTATCCATGAGATAGTTGTAATAATTTGTATTGTCTTCAGTGAATTAAAAATTAGCAGACTACATTTAACCTTACAATGTACTGCACAATAGAATTTCCATTGTTTCTACATGTCAAGAATCAACAATAAGGCTTCTGACATGTAAGTAGTGAAGTCAAGTTCTGATAATTGGTCCACCGCCAGCTCCCTCGCACTAGTGACAGTATTTCACATGTCTGGTCTGATTTGAGTGTCTGGGTAAATGTACATGGATATTGCAATTTAATATAAAAAAAATGTTTATCATCAATATCACACCCATACCAGTTGTTGTTGTGAACACTACACTTGAAGTTGTTGATCAGTATGTATACCTATAATAATATTTAATGGAAAAACATACAGGTTTAACAAAAATTTGCTCTACATTCTACACATGGATTGCGGTTGTTACAGGGTCTAGTCTGCTTTGTATTATCAGAACATTATTATAATATAATGAACTGAAAGAAAAGTACAATGTGGTAGTACAAACAAGGAAGTGTGTGTGTTTGCATATGCAGGTGTGCATATGTAAGAGTGAAATTAATGAAATGAATGAAAATTATTTATTTTACAACAAAAGAAATATAATACTGTTTTTATTATTTAGTGTTAGTGTGTATGTGTATGAAACACAAATTGTGTAAAGGTCTATTTCCACTATTTCTTATCTATGTACAGCAGTCTACTAAATTAAGCTGATATAGTAATCAGATACATATAAATGAATTCTTATAACTATTATTATCTTTCATTACTATTTTTTTTTTAATCGCCATACATAGTGTTACTGTGTTATACCTGTTACTTTACCTTGATATTCTATGAGAGTTAAATTTACCCAGATAAAGTTCACCCATTTTCCATATCCACTGTTGTAAGTGGCTGAAATTGGAGACCCTAACAATATTGACCACCATTATAATACTCTACTCAAAAGCAAATAAAGATCATTATTGTAATTATCAAGTACAACAAAATAATCAGCTATACCCCATATACCTCTGGTGTGAAGTCTGAATAATATGATATACAAGACATTTCTTTGTAATATTATGATATGGTAGCCATTACGAAAGTGTACCTACATCTTAAACCTAATTAGTATTTACATAACTGCCTTTATTCAATGCTTCAAGTTTAAATGCATATTGTCCTGTTAGAGGAGTCCAAAACCCATATTTTAAATTTATCTCAGTCTCTTTGTCCTAAATTATATCTTAGAAACTGTTAAACCAATTTTGGTAGAACTTCCAAAAGATGACTTTTGTAGGGAGTAATTTAAACTAATTGTTATCCTGAAAATGTTTAGGGTTCCTGTTCAAATATTGAAAAACCCATAAAATAGCCCCAGGCGAATACACAGCTAATAGTATCTAAACATGAAAACTTACCTCTAAATGTTCAAATGTGGACATACTAAATATTAAAGAAGACATTTTCTTACAATCTGGTACATCAGTATCCTCCCCATAATGAAGATTATCAAGTTGGTAATCCTGTTCTGGTATGTTTCTAGAACTCCAGTCTTCAGAGAAAGAAACATACCAATCTAATTGTTTTAGTTGACCAGCTTTAAGACAATTTTCATCAAATAGCACTTGAGACCCAATGTCGGTGTTTTCATCTACATCATCCCATAATTCATCTATCAAAATTTGCCTTTTTGACAAATCATGATAGACATCTATAATATCATCCCAATAGGTTTCTTGATTTAAAAACGCTAACAAATCATAAGGACGAGCTAATTCAAACGGAGAATCAACCTGAAAATATTGAGTAAAATTATGCGAGAAGCAAAAAAATCGATTTTAGGATAGATATAAAATAAGATAGAAAATATGTTATCATACCTTTGGCTGAATTAGACCACTTTCGGTAACCATCCAGTGAGTATTTCCTTTAGTAAAATCCACGTCGCATATAATAAAAAAATATAAAGTGATAAAATTTCTCATTTTTATCATTTTCTGGTACAATACTCTTAATGTTTATTGTGAATTATCATGCTAATAATTAAAAAACGCCAAAAACAGATAAAATTACCACTAGCGGCTGGCGTCTGGGTTCATATTTTTTTATTTTATTTGTTGTTGTCTTGTACGGATTGTCAGTTCAGGCAGGCGACGGTATTCGGCCATACAGTCTAAAACTATTGATTCTTGAACATTTTACTTAAGCTGAAACTCCAGCAAAAAATTTAATTAAATGTTTTTACTTAACAGTAAATTAAATAAATAAAATATGCATTTCAATAACTTAAAAAATGTTTTCTCTTTGAAACAACAAAAATGATATTGTGTGAATGAAAAATTTTCGATGTCTTATAAATTGAAATTGTGCCGTCACCAAACGCTTGTCCCCGCGCTGGATACCCCTCGTCAGATATCCGAAAAATGTCATTAGCGATAACATTATAAGAGATAAGACTAATTTGTTAAATAATTTCATCATCAATCATTTGTTCGAAGCTTCAACCTCCACACACTCATACTCATTACGAGAACACAACGGCGTGAAGCCCTCGCTCGCCACGTTCGACGACGAAGGCCAGGTCCCAAGTTTGCAGCACACAAGATATATATACTCATGAACAAAGGTGTTTTAAAATACGGAATATGGGGTTGCATTAAGTGCATAACATCTGGTTTGCACTTAATACAAAGCTGAAAATTGTTAGCTACTGCCCCGATTAGTTCATACTTCACAAAACATGTACTTCGAACAATATTTTCAACGGGTCATATTTAGCAGTGAATTTTACATTTTTGCTCCGAACCCTGGCTGGAAACTCCAGCGTTGCTAGGTTCTCATTAGGATTGTTAAGGAAAATGTACTCGGTGGAGACAATTGGCGGAATGATGAGGACTTGCTGCTGTCGCCACACTCGCTGGTAATGAATCATTTTTTTGATAATGTACTGCTACACGTTATGCGAATTGGGAACACCAATATCCTGCAACCTAGCTCGATTCTCCTCATTCTCTACCATATTATTTTGGTCGATTGTATCAATGATACTGAAGCTAAATCAGATTTTAAAATATTTTGACCGTCTGTGTGTTTGCGTTTACACTAAATTTACTGCAGAATATCACCCAACAGCAAGACCAATCAGCGAAGATATTGCGTAACATTTAAGAAAAACACCGACGAATTGATAACCTCCTCCTTTTTTTAAGTCGGTTAAAGACTAAAGAAAATCAGATTTCTCGCAATCTCTGAAAGTGAATTGCAAAAAGTGTTAGCTCGACTGTCGTTTTATTATGTTGATATAGACGCTAAAACAATTAAATTAAAAAAATCAATGTACTTACAGAAATAATCCTCTTAGTTTTATTATAATATATAGATTTGCTGTTGCACTATACTTTGCTACCGCCTATTAGTTTAAGTAAATTTTTTCTGTCTTCAAAGTTAAAGCCTATACTCTTTTATTCAATTTATGCGTGTTTAAAGCTCAAATTCGTCACTGGTTCGCAAAACAATATCTTCTTAGTGAAGAACCTGTAAGAAACTCTGGAGCCTTTTCCTTTTTTTTATTGCCAGGTAACAATGTTATTTACAATACACTAAAAGAATTACCATGTCAAATGTATATTTAATAATTAAACTAAATGCCAATTAACTTCTAACCTTTTTCTGACGTTAGCTGACGTTATATAGTCGCCCAACCAGTAACTATAATGTCAAAATATATACATAATTAAAATTAGGGTTAATATTTGTAGCCAGGCGACTTGTAAGTGTACTTTCACAATTGACTAGAGTGCTTAACACTTCATATTAGTCTCCTAGAAAAGGAAGCCGAGAGTCTTTATCTCTTGAACTCGCGAAGCCGCAAGTTATAGATTGCCCGTAAAATCAACACTGTTTTCAATCCAGCTCCAGATAACACACCATAGGACATTATACTGTGGTAGTATGCGAAGTAAACGTATTTGGCTGTAGCTTCGTCAGTCAACTATCTGATCCTTTTGATAGCGAAAATTGCAGAATTTAATTTCAAAGTTACTTTATCAATATGCGCTCCCCACTGAAACAATAGAGATTTCGAGAAATTTAGTCGAACTTTGGAAATCTAAATTGGTATTCTGTAAATTAACTACAGTATTCTGCGAGGACTTCTGTAGTGTACACTGTTAACAAATTGTTTTTTTCTGCATTTAGAAATAAATTGTTTTCTGCAAACCATTTGTAAGCAATATCTGTGTATATGGTTGGGCCGTTCAAGTGAAGTTCACTAATTACTTTCACTTTTAAAACAAGACACGTAAATAAATCTTTCAGTTCACCTGAACAAATCTAAATTGATACGTAGTCCTTTACAACACGCCATATGTGGAAGCTCTGAGTTGCTATTGCAACTCTGCAACGATGACTGCAGGGTTGTCCGAGTGGGGCAATAGGCCGACCACATCTCGCAGAACTGATAATCTTTGGAACATATCGTACAACCCCTCTCCTTTTCGCCACGTGGACCGTGATTTGTGGCAATGTCATGATGATGATGATAAAGTGTAAGAAAGTTCAGTGTATGGAGTAGTTTTCAATATTATACTCGTCATGAGATGAGACGTGAGACGTAGTCTTCCGATCTTAATTTCGCTTCTTTAGTTCCAGTGCATTGAGTCACTTACCTAATAATCATACCACAATACAGTTATTCCTCGATTTTTTCATCCAAAAGAAAACAATAGAGCGTACATTAACAAACGTACAAACTAATTGTTCTTGTCTTCACAGCGTTTCCATCCCATCCCTTTACGAATAGTTCAAGCTTCAGTCTCTTTATTTTCAAGTCCCTAATGCGCAGGTGCAAATAACCTCATTCAATCCGCGTCATAGGTCATCCACACGCATTTTATCATTGAATTTATATCGCGAAAACTTCGCGTGATGCACGTCGAGTAATTGTTAGGAAATTGTAACAAAAATGTTGTAAGAGTTGCATAATTTTTCTCGTAACATAAACTACATCATAAATTATAATAACTATGTCAGGTCAATGATTATAATGTGCCTAATAATAGTGTTAAGCGACAAGAGCAAGAAAAAAGTGAATATTATGTGAAGCTTGTAGTTAAAAGCCTACAGTGACTCAAAAAATGGTAAATGACGCACAAAAACAGTTGTCTCCAAATTCGAACGTCAACAATCGCGCAAATGAAACAATAAATGTGAATCGAACTATTAAAATCTTGGAGTATAAGGTGACTGAATGCAATATGCCATTATAAATGAATGTTATTGATTTAAGTTATTATTGTAATTTTATTATTTCTTTTCAGGGATTGCTTTGGACATGTGCCCTGAGGGAAATATGTTTAACTGCCCTTTGGCTTCCATTAGGTGCATTAGTGTTTTGTTACGTGACAGCATCTGTATTTCAAGCAGATGATATACATGAAACACACTGTAGAGTAAGTTGAAAAATTGTGTTATTAAATTCTTTTTTTGAAATAAATCTTGACTTGTCTAGACTCATGTTCTTATATTTTAACTTTACAGGTTTATAACGTAGTGCCATCGATAAGCGCGATTACTGGGATCAGTCCACAACGATACATTTGGAGGATATGTATCGCCTATCACTTAGGACCAAGACTTTTAATAGGATCCCTATACTACAATTACCACAAAGAACGTACATCACATATCACAGAAGAGAAGGTAGGAACGATTTATTGTCATAATAAATGTTTATATTTTAGGGACCCCTCCAATGGAAAAACAATCTGTTTGCTGTTTTATGCCGTTTTTTGCCGTTTCTTGCGATGTAGAATAGAAACTTGTATCATAATTTAATTATTTTTTAACCGAATTAATTGCATATATATTCGTTACCACTTTAAAAAATCTTCATCGGGATTATATATGGGAAAATTAAAGTAATTACACATAATATATATATTTATATAATGCATATAAAGAATTCGGGCCACGAAATGCTTTCAAAGTTTTTCTTGTGGTTTCTATGAGTGGCCAATGTCCGTTAATATTGGCGATTGACAGACTTGTAAAGATCGGCGATGAAGAAAAGATAGTCTGTGTAGGGTAAGGTTGGATCATTTAACTTTGAACAAGCCTAAAACCTTAGGAGGATAAAAATAACAAAAAATATTTATAGAATAATCATACCTAGCATGACGGCTCGGTGGCATAGTGGTTAACCGTTTGGCTACGACGCTGCGACTCAGGGGTTCGATTCGCTCACTACAATTAATTGTTCATTAAAGCATTAAACCATTCAAAGCATCCCGGGAAATTTATAAATAAATAAATAACAGAATATGTAACACATAAATTAAGAAACAGGAATATTTCAAAGTTGCAGTTTGTTTAGACAATCATTAGTTTAAATTTATTATTAGACATCAATAAGTCTGACGCTTTCGCTAACAGCCTTTAACCCGTTTTTTGATAACAATGTTCTTGCTATGCCACATTTCAAGTAAATAACGTTTAGGTAATCCACTCACATAATAAAATAGTATTTAAAAACAACGACCACATAATGTCTAGATATTGCCTAGTTATATTTAATGTATAAGAAAAAAATATTAGAAATATAGTCTAATGGCACTATATTATTGTATAGTCATCGGAATACATATAGCAAAGTTGCAAATACAAAAGACCACTAGAAGTGGATGAAATAAGGTTTGTTAATATGTGGACCTAATTTAATTAAAAAAGGATTCTGCTTGCTTCGTACAAGCCGACTTCTTTTTTACTCAGAGTTTCATACTGGTCTCGTTTCAGGTGCAATACTGTCCTTTTTGCTAAAATGCTATAAACGATAATATAAAATACTGTAAATCAAATTTTGAGAAGTTTCAATGATTGACTGGACCGGTGTAATCGAAGAGCCTTGCACCGGTCCAATTATGGCAATTGACTGCTAACTCATTACAATATTAATTTACTATTTATTTTTTATTTTTGTTTAAGTGTTATATTATTATAGTATATATATAAAAGATGAATGCGCAATACTATTGTAAAGACATCCAGTTCAGAAATCTTACAGAACTGTACGTAATTTTTCTATAGAAAGCACGTAAAAAATCTCTTCTTATTTATGACTACGGTGACCACATAAACTTAGAATCTGGCGTTAGAGGGTTCAGGTACAGATTCAAAGAGAATTTAGCTTTCTGATCTACTGAATGACGTTTAAAACGAATACCTAGTTGCCGAAATACCGCAGAGGTTCGAAGTAAGCACTGGTCCAATGGTTGCAACCTTACCCTATTTTTTAAATATGATTTTGTTTTAAATCGTTAGGCAGTATTCGAATTCTTAAAAACAAAATTAATTATTTACCTGCCTACTTACTTTAAATTTCGTAGTGGGTATGTAATCCGGTCCATGGTGCCACGAAAATAGATAATAGTAATACTGATTTATCCCTAGTAGTTATCACATGTATAGATGATTTTGATGAGAAATAAAATTAAAAAAACATCGACGATATGTGAATTCAGCCAACCCGCACTGGAGCAGAGTTGGAGAGTCTTCCCTAGATTCAATTCAAAATTCTTTCTATAATAAGTGCGGCTTGCGCCCTGTAGCAAATTTTTTCTTTTATTTTTATATGGGGATTCGGAAAATAAAAGTACACGAACAAACTTATACCATTGCAATGTTACTTTTCAGGCCAGAGTGTTAGCAACTAAATTAGGAGAGGCCTGTTACTGGCTTAATTTATTAGAATTATTTGCTCTCACTGGAGTTACATACGTTTCTAACAGAGAGAATTATTGTAAGTACCTTTAACTACTGTAAGTAGAAAATATTTTGTAAATGGGAATTGATTTTTATTCTTTGGAATGCCAACTTCACCTGCATGTGGTGCATTCTACTAACTAACGAGACTATATCAAATCTCATAAGAGTTATTTTCACGTTTATTAAGTTCATACTCCTCGTATTAATGCAAAGAGCACGCGCTAATTGACCCTGCGTGGTAAATGTTGGCCAACATTCCATGAAACGCGTGGCAGCTTTTGCTTTAATAGTGATGACGAATAATTGATTTGATTAATGAAAATTAATATTTATAATGTTCAATTTGTTTTTTATATAGCCAGGTGTCGATTAAAAATTAACATTTTCCGTGTTAACAACTACTTTATACTTACATTTATAAATAATCACTTTATCGGACAAATTTTCTGACATCATTCTTGAAAGCATTATTCAGGTGATATCGCACGTAGTTTGAGCATCATTTTACTTTTACTTAAAACTTATATGCAGGGACTATTTTTATTTTTCAGTTATCCATGAAAAAATATTTATAGTATTTATGGTTGCTGCTCTCTTGCATATGTTGTGTCGAGCTCGTGTCGGGAGCATCGCCAGTGATACAGTAGAACCGGTCAGAACAAATAAGCTCGTTTGGATATTATTCTACGTTGCAATTGCGGCCACAATCGGGCTTATCGTATTCTTCCTGAGACATCGCTTGCTGTGTCGTCCACTCGGTAAGATAACATTAGAAAAGCTATGAATTTAAAAACATCTTACATTACCTTATCCTAGAAACAGTCCACTGCAGGACAGAATGTCTCTTATGAGAGAGGTCCATGTACAACTGGTAACCCTATCAGGCTTAGTCCACAAAGAGTAGAGCTATATACCAAAAGGAGTTGGCCCTGTAGAAGGCGTGGACCCTCTTACAGTGTAAAGAGGTTATACACTATTTATATGGGTAGACCGATTCGCCGAATTGCCACCGGATATCGAATAATTATTAACATACCTACTTAATAACATTTTTACATTACAATAAGATAGTAACTCTGAGATTGTAAATTTAAAAAAATGTGAAGTATGATACAATAATATGAAAAAATGCCTTTAAAAGTCGAAACTGAAAAAATCCACCAAACTGCTCTATTGCGGGTTGGTCTTCTTTACATATTAAACACAAAATATATTTTCCTATTAGTTTATCTCAGACATGCAGATTGATACTTGAGGTTTTTTACAAAGTCGATAACGTCAGTAATTGAAATTGCAATTAACAATTTTGGGGTACCGGAACTGCGGATCTAACCCAGATCACCCGCTTAAGTACTATGCTATTTCAAATAACTGCTCGGCTCCTCAGCCACGTCTACTCGAGACTGACTAGTCGATAAAAACAATCGGAATAAATAAACAATCAGAAGATTCCGCGATTTCTCCCCAATCTTATTTAATTAATAAACGATTTTAACATCTGTGCCATTTCTAGTCGATAGCGTTAATACTATGTAATGGGAAAAATAACGGCTACTCTCAGTGACAAAAGACACATTTCTTTTTTAAAAAACTAACGTTTAATTTTTTTATTGCAGCGTTCACCTGGTTTTCTGTATGCGAATACATTCTCGCCACAACTAATATGGCATTCCACGCCATTGTGGTGCGAGATTTGCCTCTACATCAGATCCAAGTGGTGTGTCCGACAGATCACAAGACGAATTGAAATTGTACGTAGTATCTACGCACGAACAAATTGTTAAACATTTATTTTAAGTTTCAAGAAGATGGAAAATTAGCATCCTAGATACGTACGATACTAAAAGTTTATTTAAATTAAGTGTTACAATGTAATTATGTTTCATTTTAATGGTTTCTTAGATTTATCATTGATCAGTATATTATTTGAAACTCTTAAAAGTTTCATTTTAATCGCACAAAGTTCAATTACTACTCCTACTCAAAATTCATAACGATCAGTTTTCTCAATGATATTCTCTTGTAAGCCAACTTAGCTTTTTAGGTAATTAAGTAATTAAGAATCATATCCTTTAACGCCTTAGATACGTACGCTCCGTTGATTTAGATTTAATAGCCGCCACTAATATTGTTGTTAATTAGTTTATTAATTATTGTTGCAAGTTATTGGTAGGTAATAGTTATATTAGTTATGTAAGTTAAGTAATATAATTGCAATTTGAATCGTGTCAATGGTACAGTATAATATGATTATTTATAATTTAAGTAAATACTGCCTTAATAAAATCGCGTGTGGTTTTATCTTAGGGTTTTAAAAATACTATAGCCAAAATAAAAAAGAATATTTTAGAAACAGGTAACATCTTAATTCATTCTATGAATTCAAACACTGTTAGGTTAATGGTTTAAATAATAAAAGAAACCGGAAAAGGACCAACATTTTAATTACTCATTATAATATGGGATTTTAAAGTTTATATTGTAAAATTTCCAAACATATTCTGACGCCGTATGTAACGATTAAGACGAATGTTTGTGAAGTATTCCATCTAAACCTAAAAAGAGATTTAAATCAGGCGTGTAACAGTGCTATAGCCTTTTACTATTTTCTATAATTTCTACAACTAAACTCTATTGTAAGTACCTAGTACCTACTTATTTATCTGTATTAAAATATACTTTGTTAACATTTACTTTGTATATACGCGTAAATGAAATAACAGGGTCACATTTTAAAGATATTCAGAAAGCCGGACGTAAGCAAAAAGTAATTATAATAAATTTTTGAGTTAGAAATAATGCTACAGCCTATGCATATTACTAATGTACATGCAAATATTATATTTATCCACGTAGTGTCACTTTGAAACAGTTGGAATTCTATTATTAAGAGTCATATCAGGACTTACGACACTACGTGGGTTATTGTATACATAAGTTCCTTGTACCTATCACATTAATAGAAATCAGTCAAGGGACTGGACTCTTTGGAAATAATACATAATTATAACCATAAAAATGTTAAGTTAATAATTAATAACTTTGAGCTATCTGTATATTTCCAAGGGTTTGGCAAATGTGCTCCACATGTCGAAATCATATTTTCCATTAATCCTCAGGTTTCCTTACGATGTTTTCCTTCAGTTCCGAGCACGTAATAAATTCTATACTTATAATTGCGATTTACAATATTGGTGGTCTCCGCATCAGGATTCGAACCCAGCTCACTTGATGAAGCGAGTGCCCTAACCACTAAGCTATCACGGCTCTCCTTGGGTTACAGTTAAGACAAATTAATGTATTTCAGATGATCAGTTTACTTTTAAAACCCCAAATTAGTAAATAATCATTATAACGAATCTGAAAATTTTAAAGTAATAACTACTCATGGCAACCACAAACATCATTACCTATTTTAAAGCAACGACATTGATAACATTGGTAGAGGAGGGTGAGATGGTCTTATCTCGGACTAACTACCTCATAGTAATTTCCCTTCACGTGTCATAACTTAAAAAAAATATTCTTTTATTATAAGTCTTACCAGGACTAGTGACACTAGAAGGGATATAAGAACTTCACTTCACTTAAATGCTTACTTATAAGGTGTAACGTTGGCATCGCGACATATAAATGCGTTACGCCTGTTTTCAACTTATTCTGTAGGAGTGCAATTATTAGTGCGTTAATCAGAGAATAGATTTAAAATGAATTTATTGACCTTACACCACTGTGTTTTTTGCTGTTCGATTACCTTGGTATATCTAGTTGGTGAACTCCTAAAAAAAGTTTCTTGTGAAATGCAACAAAGAAGCTTCTTCTAAAGTTCCGTAATAGAAAAATATGTACCATAATTGGTACTAACATTATGTTATGTTAATACTAAAATCTAAGCACAAATTCAAGTAATAAAACGATATCTAGGTCTTTTTCAGTGTTTATTATTTAGTAAACCCTTTTTAATTAAGAGGACACAAACAACAGCTATGTACAGGCAATCGTCAGCCAGCTAACAGCAAGCGGGATTCACCACCAGTGAGGTTGGCATTTGCATTAGCTCTTACTTTACCTGTTAGTTTACATCATTACTATACATACATAGATTTGTGATTGACGTAAAAAAATCTGCCATGCGTAAGTGTCGTAAGACGTTAAGAGAGGTTAAGAGAATTTCTGAAAAAATCTTGTTGCTTCTAACAAATAGAGAAATATCCATCACAAAACAAAATTGAGCCGAAATTACTCAGAGCTGTAGTGGTCTACTGACCACAAAAGGTGACTGGTACTACGATCCCCGATCAGGATGTACTTGTCTATTACAGCTTCGCTAATCAGTAGTACAGCCACTGTTGTGTCGCAGATTGGAGACTATAGAGAGCCAGTATAATTACAGACTGTGAAGGATTTCATCTTGATCCCTAAGTGTGCATAATGCTTTCTGTAACCTTCTTCGAATTTCGAACCTAAATGTCTTTTATTCCATAAAGTTTTTAATTGGGACAAATTCACCGACTGGCCGTGCTAGAGTATCTACTACCCTGCCCAGCGCAGCGTGGGGAATATTGTAAACATTATAGCCCCTCCTAGAAAGTTCGCGGAATGGAGTTGAAGAGTAGCGATGCTTTCTTGGTAGCATTGTTTTAACCCTATGCCGACATACAAGTTGATCCGGAAAAAAAAACTGAAATAATGGAGAGTATTGGACACCGCGCTGTATAAACTTAGCCAAGCAAGCAAAAATCCGCTCAAACCATAATGAGATGGAACTAATAAAAAGGTAAAACCATGATTTACAAGTAACATCGTCTGTTTAAACAAGATCGAGAATCGATAGACGCAATCAAGTTAGACAACGTCGTAAAAATCGAAAAATTTGTATAAGGAAATTCTCGCCTGAAAAAGAAACAGCTATCTGCAATTGTTGGAGTATCAGCTTCTTTACCAACATTTTGAGAATCCTAAACGAGGAGCCGAGAATGCTCACGCCACACCAAAAACAACAGCGGATTGACGCGTCTAAGAACTTTTTTGTATGTTTGGAGAGGATCGTACACCGATTGGAGTTGGAGTTGATTGTTAATGGACTCGAGTCATGGGTTCATCACTTTGAGCCTGAATCAAAGCAAAATTCCATGCAATGGTACATAAAAGGTGAAGTACAAGTCACCCCTTGAAAGGTTTAAGGTGTCAGAATCAGCTGGAAAGATGATTGCTACAGTTTTTTTGGGACTGTAAAGGAATTTTATTAATTGATTATAAAGACAAGTGTACCTCAATCACCGGAGAGTACTACGCATTCATATTAGCGAGACTGAAAGAAACTATCAAGGAAAAAGACAACGAAAATTACCCAAAGGTGTTTTGCTTTTGCAAGACAACGCACCGGTTCACAAGAGTAAAGTTCCGAAGGTTGTTTTTCACAAATTCCACCCATCCTTCAGACCAGATTTGGCACCTTTCAACTTTTATTTGTCTCCAAGAAAATTTTCTGACGATAATTATTAAGTAAACGGCAAAGATGCTATTTCGTTCCATTTTATAGGCAAAGACAAAACATAATTAAGTGGAGGGCGATATACAATGTATATTGAAAAGGTACAATAGTTTTGATACTTTATTTAATTGATCACCCTTCTATTCTGCCGACTTTTGGACCTCCTGTTGTAAATGGCACCAACGTGGAGAAATCCTGTTAGAGATCGTCCTGTGTTTATGCCAGGTAGGGGACTGTTCAGAGGCTACTTGCTAAAGAAGGCTAATTTTATTTTTAGATGTAAATTTTAAAAGCCTTTCTAAAATTCTTCTAAATTAAAGATCAAATGAATTACACATTTTTTTCCGAACGTAAGAAATGTAGCAGTGTATTATAAATTATAATATAATTAATCAAGCAGTGTTTACTTTTACGAAATGACATTATTCAAAAAAGCTATATTTTTAAACAGTTAATAAGTGTCTAAATTGATTTGGAAAGATACTTACGTAAAGCTCCCTCTATTGACTATTTGTTTGCATAATGTATATCCTCTAGGTGGCGTTAGTGTGTACATGCACAACTAATTGACAATTTGAAATAGAAAAGTATTCTATCTCTGTCTTTACAAAGATGGCGGCGAACGGGAGCTACGCAGGTATAAACTTTACATGTGTTAGTGTATACATGCACAAAATTTCACGTTTGACCACTCTGGACACACACACCGATGCAATGAACCGGGTAGGCGCGGGGCAAGGGGAGCAACGTCCGTGAAGTTGTGTCAGCATATGCGCAAACGAGGTGCGCATTCGTCGCGTGCGTTGTCGGGATTCTTTGTGCCATTCTTCGCATACCAATAAGAGTATATTCTTTAAATTTACTCCTAAATTAACAATTATTCAAAATTCGGCCCTTCACCACATCTTCAGACTCCGTTATAGGTGAGTAGAAAATAATTTTACTGTGATTTTCATACAGTTAACTCGAGATTTTAGTGATTTTTATTCGGGAATGTCAACAATGCGATCGCAATCCTGCAATATTTTACATAGTTGTCGCGTTTGCTTCGTTTCGACTTCCGGTCGTTCGGGTGTCGGCATTTCGCGATGTAAACATTATCTAGTTTTGGGAATGGGACATTTGGGAAAGGTGCTAGGGTATGAAGTGTGCTCAAGGTGTTTTTGTGTTGTTAAATTCGCTTGAGTGTGCCTACTGGGATGGCGCAATTTTCGAAAGACGCGGTATGGTATGGTTCGCCCGCGTTACACACTTCAGTCGCGCTTGTGGCTGTATGCGATTTGACGTATTCCGTGTGCGTTGATGACACTTGCTGCTTATTTTATGAAATGTCAAACAGTTTACATGCATTACGCGAGTGAATGGTAAACAAATTGACAGTGAAATTGATATAAATGCAGTGAAATTCCTAACGGGTGACATGGACTGTTATTATTCGAAATATTATCCGAGGCGTGAGTACTTTTTTTATTGAAAATAAACAAACAAAATTCCTCAAATTACTAGTTGAATTCCTAGCATTTTGCTTAAATTGCCTGTACTTTGTATAAGTTTCAGAGGTATACCCGAATAAGATTATATTTAATATAAATTAAGAATTCTATTATTCGGTGTTTCATTAAAATATTTAGACAGAAACAAAAAAATTTGAAATTTCATTATTATTATTGTTCGATAACATACTATAATGAATGAATGTATTGTAGTTTATTAGTTATATTTTATCGGTACGGTATGAAACCAAATTTTTTAATGTATTATTACGTAGGCGTTAAGATTTTCATCATTTGAAATCTTATTATGAAAATTCTTCATAACTTTGATATGCTTTAATACCTCTATCGCTTTTATATTAAAAGTACTGCTTTTATAATAAACTGAACATGAGACTGAGTGTTAAACGTAGCAATTAGATCCAGAGCTAATTAGATTTAAAATGCAAATCTATCGCGCTTATTATGCCTGTTCAATGTTAGGTAAATATTAGAAGCACAAAAAATTATTCGGGTTGCCTTTTTTAAAAAAAAATGTTATGAGTATATTTAGATCCTAAGAACAAGGAAGGCAACTTAAGTTGTATTTTATTTGATTTGTCACATTGGCGAAAGATTTGCAATACCTACGCATCTATGTAACTAGGTACTTAAGATAATACAGTTTCTGCCCCGTTCATTTGCCGTTTGTCGTGATGGTAAGTGGGTATTGAAAATGAGAAATGGGAATTCTGTTTGTTTAATGTAAAGTTTGTTGGTTATTTCTGTAAAATTTCATTTTATCGTTTGACGTCGTTAGTTGACGGGTCATAATTTCTGATCTTTGTTGACGCAAGTGGCAATGTAAAGTTAAAAACGACTACCTACCTATATATTTATAATTTCTTCGCAACTTACTATGTCATATATGTTTAACAATGTATATTATTAATGTTTTTTTTTAATAATCTATCAAAACTATATTATGAATAAATATTATTTATTTCTTTAGATATTAGGGGTAAATTTATCTTCCTAAATCGTTACATATTCTACTAATTTTGAATTTTTGTAATCCAATACTTTTTACCAATGATCAAACTAAATAAGTTAATGGCCAATGAGTGCTAGTTACCTAGCGAGCGTAGGTAAATCTCAAGTGTTTCACTAGGTAAACTTGAGCTGTAAATCAGTTTTTTTTTAACATCATAGTTGGGCAATGGCAAAATACTAATTTAATAGTTTTAAAAATTGACATTATATTCATTAAATAATCTAACTCATATTTAATAATTAATTACAAGTTTGTATTGTTTCAATAATCAACTTACTTATTTTCCCGCCAAAAGCACACTTTTTAGGGACGCCTCTTATTCTTTCCTGCAATCAAACGTCCTAGCCATCGTAGTCAGTTAAATAATTTTAAAGCATATACTTTTAAGAACTTATTTTACCTTCAGTATCTTGCATCTAACCTTTGAAACATAGAGGGACAAACTTAAGGAACAACAAGAGTAAATAAGTTTACAGGCATCAAAAGAAAATTCGTAGAGCGATTTGGCACAGCATCCATCCCGATTCCTAGATCTCCATTAACGCGAAGTGCGAATCACCGATCTGGAGAGATCGTAGAGCTACTTATGTATCTGTCGGTCTCTCGTACGGCTGCCAAGAGTTATTTTGGTCAATACGAGTTGATGTTTTTATTGCGGGCAGCGACGCCGACGCCGCTGCCTCGAGCACGACAAGCAATAAGACGTGTTAACTAACACGCAAGCCCCTCTACTAACAACTAATGGACGATCTAAAAAGATTTATCGCGTGTTCCGTCTTACGGAAATTGAATCCGGTGCAATTTGCGCCTTCTCAAATTGTTATGGCCCTTCGAGTTAACTCGCACGAAAATTTATCTTTTATCTATATTTTGTTTCAAAATCAGCTATAGTTATAGGTTCATACTTGATTGTTACGTTACCCTGATACTTAAGTAGGTCCAAAACCAAATAAAAACTATGAAATTATTGAAGTTGATTTACACTCTGTCGTTACTACTACTACTAATTCTTTGCTACTTCACAATTTAATTAAAATGGCAGATATTTTAAAAACCGGCTAAGTGCGAGTCGGATTCGCGCACAGCGGGCTCCGTAGAACCACATAATATATGTGTTGTGTATTTACCAAAAACATTGTGTTTTCTTTCATTCAGTTCGGAATCCTTAGCCCGAGCCCGTTTCACACTTGGCCAGTTTATTATGTGTTGGTTTATTTTAGTATCCACTGTTATCATAGTTTGACGCTTACATATAATATTGATTTTACGATAGAGCAAAACAAAAGTCGTAGAAAAATCACGTTTCTTGTATGAAGGGGGTATAAGGGGATTCCCCTTAATTTTTACGTTTTTTTTTAATTTTATTTGTTAGGATATCCGCCATAATAATACATTATGTGCCAATTTCAATTCAGTAAATAAATATTAAGACGCATTAAGAAACCCTGAAATCATGCCGAGTATAAATGTTGGTGAACGTAGTTCAATGAGCGTTTATTATTTCCTATAATGAATGGAAATTATTGCGATTCGTACTCTATTATCATCTATACTTACCCCATTCGTTTATCTTGAGGCTTGCGGTTAAAAACTATCATGTAACGTTATGGTTGAAGTCTACTATATACATATGTAGTTTATCACGCCTCTTTCCCACAGGGGTAGGCTAATACTTTTTATTTTCAGTTTGCACTGTTTTCTCACAGCTCTTTCACTTTTTCATCTATATTAATCTTTTCATACATTTTCAAGCGTTCACTAAATTTCAGCATTAGAGTAAACTCACTTTTTTTTCTTTACTATTAATGTGCTTTCTTTCACTTTCTCATACAAGCTCTATCCACAATCAAATACCATCTGTAAGGATTATAGTCTGTTGAGACTTAGACAGAGTCTTAAACGATGCATGCTTAAGTCTTGTTCTCCGTTTCCGTTTTTAGTTTCCTTATTTACGTTGCATTTTTACAACAAATTAATCAACGTAGGAAGTCAATCGGTATATAAGTAAATATCTATTTTATTTCAGAATAATGTATTAAGAACTCACGCCTCTCTCCTATTGGGGTAGAGAAAGATTTCGGTTTTCCATTTGGCACTACTTTCGCAACCCACATTTTCCCTCCCCGGGATAAATAACGAGGCAGATGGCCTCTTCGTCGGGTTTATCTTTGCCTCTTGCGATTCCACCGGGAAGAAAGGGGATGGCAGAGAAACCACAAACTTTTCACAACCCAGTGTAGCAAGAATGGACGGGCTTGGTGTTGTTGGATGGAATGTGTTTTTGGATTTTTCTGGTACTTTCTAGAAGGCAAATGTCCACCTGTGGACTTGTAAAAGAAGATGATGAATGTTTAAACATTTGCGTTCAGCGAAATCCTTATTATATATTAAACCGATTTTCTTATTAGAATATTAATTATTAACTACTCATCCTCGTTTTGCTCCGGTGTTAATAACAAGTTAACACTCATTCTTACGGTAATTGCAAGTTCTATGCTATGTTCGCCTACATTTCAGCACTTATGTAAATCCCATCCCTATGATATTTCGATAAAAGAAATACTTAACATTTTATTAAATATAATTGTAAAAATTGCATGTTTATATCTTGAGATTTTTTTTAATTACCTAGTCGGCGAAATATATCAAATTTTTAATATTTCTCGGAAATAGGCTAAAGAGAAATACTCTTTATTTCTCTTATACTAGGATATAAAACCTAGATTGTTAAAAACGATCCGTTGTTACATCTTTTCGTAATAATTTTGTTGCACTTTATATTACATTTTATGTATAATTAAAGAAAGATGTTTTAAAGTAAATTTATTAATTCATTTGCAATATTTATTACATAAGGAATACGTGTGAGCTAACTGGTATAAAATTCGGAAAGGTTAAATGGGCATGCGACCACCGAGAACGGGTGCAACGCTACCTGCTCTTGTTGACCTGCGGATGGCTGGCTCCCTTTAATCCCCTAACAAACTCTCCGACCACGAATCAAAGCCGTTACACCCCGTCACGTATTACACATACCTGAACAATAGCTAGATGTCTCGGTATTTCCTTACAGCGGTTTGCGATAATGCCCAGCTGATATAATGGCAAATTTGTAATATAATAATATTAAGTTCAAGGCGTGTGTTCATAAGGTTACGCATAGTGTAATTGAAACTGGCACTCTGTTAAGAACATTCTATTAAGTTATCTTTATACGTTTGTTACCATTATATTGTGGTGCAATGAATTAAGTAACCGAGAAGTAAGTAAAATCGTTATTTACAGAAATTACCAACAAAACGTCAACGTGTTTAAATTTTATTTAACAATTATAATACTTTCAGTTTCCTGTTGGAACTATTAAACAGTTACCTACATTGTATTAATTAATACTAAGAGAAATACATCGAGTAGGATCACAATAACTTTTAAAAACTATAACTCGATTACGGAAAAGTACAAATTCAAGTTAATCCTACGACTAAGATAATGACATCACACAGCCTAGGACACAAGGGGCCTCACGACAAAGCTAACGACACCTCATTTATGATATGATAAGTAGCTTAGGAACTACACGGGAACAGATGAACATAGTAACGTACATATACATACATGACTGCTAAAATCATAATCTTCCTCGTAGCCGTTTAAAAAAGTGGCATACTAACTAGAATGTCCATAAATAAGGTTGCAATTTAAGAAGTTATATATTATAATATTTATTACGATCGGTTTACCGTCGTTTCACATATTATTTTTCACCGCGATTGTTAAACTTCAATTACATTATGGAGTGCTGTTAAAGAAAACAATATGCAGCTGTCAGTCTTTTTCAGAGACTTCAAAAGCTAAGTATGAGATGTATGTTTGTTTGTATCGCACTAGC
The DNA here is from genome assembly GCA_029286595.1 of Bhutanitis thaidina. Lineage (NCBI taxonomy): Eukaryota > Metazoa > Arthropoda > Insecta > Lepidoptera > Papilionidae > Bhutanitis > Bhutanitis thaidina. The sequence continues at coordinate 5,353,746 of JAGSMS010000003.1, forward strand.
GATAGGTACACTGACGATTCCTGTCGAAGACTATAAAAGATCGGGGCGGCCCCGTACTGTTACTAGCAGACGGGCTGTGAACGCTGGCAACCCTTTCTGGCGGAGGATAATGTCAGTCCTTAAGGGACATCGTTATAACATAACACGCATGACTTTTCGTCTGTCATAGCCGACCTTCTCAGAAAGCATGCGAACTAAAAAAACTTGAAATTTGGCAAAATATAGGTATCTCATAACCCATGTGGATTATCTATATGTGTTATACATCATAGAAACTATATAGGGACTGTATAGTTTGTACATTGAATATTTAATCTCAAGGCATCTCAAAAATCATCAATCAATAATCTAAGTCTGGGAGTAGAAGCCAAATCTGATTTATTTTTAAATTCTTGTCTGTTTGTCTGTCAGTTCGCACGCGCATTACATGAAAACGGCAAGACCGATTTCAACTAAATTGATTGTCTTCGTAGTATATATTTTATAGTCTAACTTAAAAACATAGCTTCTTTATTTCAATCGGTTATGTTAAATCAAAGTTACAACTTGAGTTCTCGGTACTACGCTGTGCCATATGAAGCAGGGGTTACGATTTTCTAGCTATCACGCACTCCAACGACACTTATGCGAGCTGTGGACTTTCTTTAAAGACTTCTAGATATTAACACAAAAAAATAAGCTATCACGACCTTATACACAATTGGAATGGTAAGAATCTAATCTGTGTGAAACCCTTTCTTCTCTGTAACCTTTAATAAATTTTATTTGTTGGTATTAATAGTGTGTGAAAGGTCATTAATTTACATTCGCATGATTAAGGACAATGTCATACGACACGGCGTTCGAAAAATGACGAAAATGCTACAAATATGCCGTCAGACCTCAAATACATAGGCAGCTGAGATGAATCCAGAGCCAGATAACTAATCTGACGCTGGTATTTAGTATTACGATCATGTACCTACCTGCTTAGCTTACCTGGTGGATGCCTTTATCTTGTTCATTGCTGGATATATACTTTTTCAGTGGGACGATTTTTCATAATCGTCATGTTTGGCGTGCAAAATTGACAATCGCAGTAGCAGACGTCTCGTACGCTGCTGTTCGTCATCAGTATGTATATTTTCGGTTAAACATTTTTTGGGATGCCATCTGTCGGATGCCTGCTTCTCCTACTTTCAAGGCTTTTTCTTTACTGGGCGATATTTTCCGAATAACAATCGAATTCAACAAAACTTTTCATCGTCGACATCAGGACTGCAGAGGGAAATTTCTCCCCTGAGGAGTTATTGGAGACATTTTCACAGTCGCCACGTCACCTGCAGAACGTCACCAGCCTAGATAATTTAGGTCTCATATATATTTCCCCCGAACGGATTCCCGCCTTAATAAACGGGGGCCTCCCTCAATAATAAATAATGCAACGACACTAATCCTCCCCCTAGGGGACCGTTCTCCCTGCCCTTCCCAGCTAAGGTTTAGTAGAGTCTGAAGAGGAGTTTTTATTAGGCGTTGTATGATGTTGCGATGCGACTATGGCAGGGCCTTAACAATGATGCGGCCATGGTGGTGCCCAGAGGAGATGCCATTTCCGTGGTCCGAATAGCGGAAACGGTGTGGTTCGATGTCCTCATCGGTATCAAAGCCCATTCGAGGCATGTAAGTGCCGAATGGTGTGGGGCGAAGGTGGAACACCATGAGATCTCATGGTGTTGGAGGTATGCGTCAAGAAATACCCCATCGTTTAAAAAAAAGCGCCATGTATTGATTTGATTGAGGGTACATGTTGCCAAAAATATTTTTCGGTCTGTGATAGATGGCGGAATCTTTTAGATTTCGGATCTAAAGTCTAAAATAAATTGGCCCAGGTAGGCCAGTAGCATATAGGTTTGAAAAAAAAATAGTTTTGATCTCATTTGCACCCCTTTATTTAATTCAATACTGTTTTGAAAATTTATTACATGTACAAGGCTCTGCCCTGTACACTATTTTAATTTTATCTTATGCATAGGAAAATTTTCTAAGAAGTGAATAAGACTATCAAATATCACGCGTGCGAAGTCACGTGCTTTCGCTAGGAAGATATATTTTGGCGGTTTTAATACTGAAGTATTCTTATAATGAAAACCAATTATTACATTAAAGGCTTACTATTTCATATACCTAATAATTGAGTATCGACATCAAATATAACGCCCTTCTTGAAAGGGTTGAGCTTCACTAAACATAACAGAATTTTACTGTTACATCATGACAATAATTATCAGCTAAATTCTTATAATATGTATACTAGAAACAAATAATAGACTTTGCAAAATAATAAGCCAATATACGTATAAACTTTGCAATCTATATGTATATATATGTATATAAACTAAAACAAATAGTTGCCATTAATTTATATTTGTTCTAAGTAATAACTAATAATACATGCAATAATAACGCATTATTCTAAGCCTATAGCTGAGAGCGTAGTAACGAAATTTATCTAGTTCTGTGGCGAGGACGGCCCAAACGTTGAAAAATTTTGCCGCGCCAACTGGAAATATCATTGAGACGGCTGTCCAGTAGCCTCGCTCTATTCTCGTACTACTATTTGTGGACTACTCTCACGTGAAGTCTACAAAGCGCCCCTGGTGAAATGAACCGTAATGATATGGTGGTAAAGTATTAATTTACTTGGCCCCCCGGCAGCTATATGACCTTTCAGAGTGTTGAGGGGATTTGAGCGAAAGGATCCACTCCTTGCCTCTTATTTATCTTAATTTTGCTCTCTAAAGAAATGACAAATGAGGATTATGATTGCGCTAAATCGTCGCAACTCGTGAACGTTTCTGTTATATTTCCGCGGAGAGCTTTAAAGCTTGTGAACAATTTAGCAAATTATCGTTGTACATCGTCTGTAGTTTGGCATTAAAAATATCGCTCTATAAATTATCTTAAAATCATTTACGTGAGGGTTTTATTTAATAAGTCTTTTCATTTAACAAGTTCTTTACCTATATGCTGTGAAATATTTTAATTATAACCTTTTCGTATTATGTTCGAGTGTCATTTTTATTTGTCTCTCATTTATTGTGAGGATAAGCATTAGAACATAGCAAAAATTAAATTCACTATAATTAAATTACATCTTAAAAGTGAAATCTCTAAGTCAGTATTATACGATAATTAATTAGTATCACGTTTAAATACAAAACTCGCTATACTAACGAAGAGTGAACCGTTCGGCAGTTTCGCAATAATTTACTCGATTGAGTTGGCTGCACGTATTGCAGGTGGCCCTCTGCACGGAGCCCACTTTGACTTTACTTGTTAAACTATCGCTACAATCGGAATTGTTGCGAGCCCCGCTCTCCGTTCTTGGCGATTTAATTAAACTTGTTATTTGTACGTTTTATTTCACAATCGCTACCGTTCTGCGCTTTGATTGTCTGACCGCTCGCGAGCTAGCCTTTTGTTTAGGGCACAAATAACGTTGTTTGAAGTAGCTTTTAGACGATGTCAGTTAAATTGGAAAAAAGGGACAAAATAAGCTCACACGACTCCATAGATACTAGACGTTTGTATCCTCCGATTAATAGAGCTTATTTCCAACAGTAGTCTGTCTTCAGTTTGCTTAAGAAAAAAAAGAGGAACTCAAAAACTTTTTTTATCTATGTGTCAAACTATACAAGTTTGTAAGCTAAATATCGACTTTCACTTAAATATCGTAATTTTTATTTGACAAAATTAACGCTAAATGCAAATTTTAGGCTAATGCTGAGTGCTCTAAATATTAATGAAAAGTTTCACAATATATTTATTCTTTAATGTTTTCTTCTGTTTTTAACGTTTATTAGTAGCGTTAGAATTGGCCACACACCACCTGCCACCTCCGGCTCTCTGGGAGCAAACACAGCGACGTGGCTAGTCGCCTGTCACGTCCCAAGTCGCGGAGAGACGAAAAGAGGGTGTTGGCTACGCCAAATCGTGCCAAATTAAAATCTGTAATATCTGCCTACCCCTATAGGGTAACAGGCGCTTCTAATGTTCTACTGGGGAGACATCAATTATTAAAGCTCATGAGAACCTTATGAGAATTGGTAGTCAAAGGATACAAATTTATTAGCCAACTATTCTCTAAATACCTTAAAATTCTCCAAAAATTGTTATAGATGGATTACGTCAAACCACGACAAGCTACAAGATTAATATAAAACTGGAAAGTAACTCTTAGTATAGCTCTAAGATTAAAATAATCAACTTTATTCTCGATCAATGAATCATTTATGACTTCTTTGTTATTGTTTATATATAATATGTAGAGAATAAGAAAAGGATTTGCAGCGCACACTAAACTTATTACGCAAATAGCTATTTGGCATTTACATTCATTCGACCTTTGTTCAAATTTGTTGCAACACATCCCTTAATGATATACTGATAGATACTATGTTTTACTTACACAACTGAACACATACCTTATTATATTAACGATCATATTTATGTACAAAACCACTACAATTTTCCATACCATATTTGGGTTGGACATGACTTTTATTATGTTTGAGTACAATCTAGAATAAATCTTGTTTTTAAAAATTCTTCTTTTAACATCCTCTTAACAGATACGGAACATTCGCTTCTCCAATCAGGAGGATACTCCGTGATAGATACTTAGGCAGACGGGTTGTCAATCGCAGTACTGGTACTACAGGCTGTTTCGGAACACAACACTGTCTAGGTCATTTAGCACCTGCTGCTGCCCGTCACCAGTCTGTAGTAATCGTTTTCAAACATCTTCTTCATCAGCCTATTTAAATCCACTTCCAAACATCAAGCATATCATATATGTCTTGGAAGGCTTGTCCAAACTTACCTCGCTGGGCAGACGCTTTGGTGTGCGCAGTATCAGAACCGAAGCACAGGAGATGCCGCTCCACATCAATAGTCTGCAGAATTTTCTGACGACTGTCGGTTGCTAGAGCCGCTTTTGTTTGCTTGCAGTTGACATTTGCTAAAAACCATCATTTTTAGCAAATGCCATATATTCCCCTTTTTTACATAATTATATTATCAATCGATTAATTTTTTCCGTCCTCCAAATCTCCATGGAAAGTAAAAATGCACTCTAGAGTATTCTATTCAATGCGACCACGTGCTAAATTAAGACCCAAATAAATGCATTTTCTCTTTATATCTTTCACTGTTGGTTGAATCACAGTATCACCACTTATCCTGAATCTGTCCATTATCTAAAGTACTTAAGTAACGCCTTATTACCAAGCATACGCTGTTTTGTACACGACACGCAGGTGCGATGGGTAGTGCCTTACGTACTAGAAACACTATTAAACATCAGAAGACAAAGCGAAGTATTCTTACAAAGTTGTAATTAGTCAAGGGAAATGTGCCCAAATAAATTGTTACAGATTTAATTGTCTGGAGAGTAACGCAGACATCAAAAAGTTAACAATTAGAACTTTTTGTGTCACTTCATTAACGGTATTCGAAAGTTCTGAACAAACTGTACTGCCCAGAAAAATGTCCGCCGCAGTCTCTCGGTATTTTTTGTCTGTATTGTTTTGTGAGATCTGTTTTCATTAGTGAAGTTGGCAACAATTTTCTTAAGTTTCATGACGACATAATAGAAGCTTTGAATTTAAAATATGTATAACATCACAAGTGACAGATTGATACTTATTTGAGTTATCCTTAATCCTCTAGGTGGCTTGAACCAAACATCACTAAACACAATTAACACTAAACATGTTTAAAACTTCCTGGTCTCTTTCAGCTTCAAACAATTGACAAAAATAGAATGTCGTATTAATTTTTAAAATTCTCTACCAAGCGGCGGCTTTTGCTGCTGCTCGAAAAGGGGCCGGATCGACTGAGGTAGTGACACGACCTCGCAGAATACCGGCGTGATGTAGAGGCATCTAGTACTTCTGTGTTTCGTACGGTGAGGAAGATAACCGGGGGCTCACTACGTATGGTCCTTCCCATCACCCCATATTAAGGACGGTATCGCATCTGCAGCTCCTTTGGTGTTGCAGATGTACGTGGGCGACGCTAATCTCTTATCATCAGTTCAGCCGCTTGCTCGTTTGCCTCCATTCTCATATAAAAAATACATATAATACGTTTAGCGTTCCTTTTAGGGTGGTTTGGAGTAAGCCACCCTAAGTGCCATAACAATAGAATTTTGATTGTTGCAACACGTTATGAGTTGTATCATCGTTGTATTGTTTGAAAAAAGGAATCGTTTTCAATCGGCATGAGTGCGACGTACAATCTGATATTATATTATTAAATTAAAATAGGACAAAAATTTGCCGCTATAACAAGGACAGATTCTTCTCTTCGTCTCTTGAATCGACATGTCATTTAATGATATTGGGTCTGAACAACTTTGTTATAGTGTAGTGATGTAGTCGTTGTGTAATGTTTGATTAAAAAACTTACGTTCATTTCGGTTAGGGTTCGAACGGAAGCAGCCCTCTGTGTGAGTTTTTAACTGTTACTACAGAGTTTGCATTAACTTACAATTTCACTTCCAAACTGCTACCGGTAAAAAGTATTCCTTTGCATGCTAATTGTAAACGCAAACTTTGTGGTATTAGTTAAAAATCCACTTGGGTATTTTAGATTCTAAAATCTGCATACTACCGCGATCATTTTTTAAGTGTTAGTGGTAAATGATACAGTCCATACATTACAATGTATGGTTATACAAATACAATACAAGATACATTGAAGTACTGAATGTGTACAGTTAACTATTGTTTTACCGAATACGATGCTCTCTGTTACCCCGAGAGCAGTTATGTGATAAATTGTTATTGGTAAACAACCAATCCATTCTGCAATCGTTGGTATTGGTATTTACTGATAGTTACACTCACATGTAACCTATATTACATATAGATATTACACGACCGCTTGATAGTTTTTTCCTATGGGACTCATGATTAACTTCCTTAGCTATTATGATTTATGTCCGACGAAACTTTACATCGGAAATATTGTACTGTTTTAACCACAAGCCGCAAAGATTGATGTAGCGACGCTCCCGGTCGCTAAGGCGCAGCGGCGCGGCTGTCGCACAATAAATTAAGCGCGATTCATATTAGAAGCGACATATTAAAACCCACCAACATCCCGCTCCCACCTTAGGTGAGCAACCCAGTTAGACAAGGACACAAACAGTGGCGTTACGGCCAGACCGCTTTTTTGTTATTCCACGGCGACACTAACCGTTAACCGTAACTTTGTTACTTTAATGATGTCTTAAGTAAAGACGTTTAGACCACAATAGCTCGGATCTGTCCTATGCGAGTTGAATATGAAAACTTAAAACTCAATTCGCAATTTGACGAGCAACACCATTCACTAGCGTATTAACGTATGTGTAGTCGTTAAGTTTGGGTATATAGGTATAGTCAATGGACAGACCTCGTTATGTCTCCATGGTAAGAATAACAAGTATTTCTTACTTATTTAGGTTAAACATAACGTGTAGCATTCGAGAGGCGATCCGACGAGATTGCCGCGGCCATGGCGTACCTATCTGTAATCGGTAAATGGTTACTTTAAGTCTCGATATGCGAGGCATCCCCCGTGGAATGTCACCGTCGACGTATGTACTTATATGCGCTCGTACGGACTGAATTTTTTCTTATCGCCGATGCATTTTCTGCGATTTTTCAATCCAAGCTACATGGACCCGTTGACGTCTAGTGTTGTCGTACTGTTTTATAACCTCGATAAGTTTACTGGTATAAAGTCACCAGTTAATTAATTGACAACTTTTTTGAGAGCATAGAGAGGATGAAGAAACTGAAAAAGTATATTTTTCTTTTATTTAGACTTAAATTTTCGTCTCTGAATAATCTCTATAAATCTCTGCAATATTCTATAATAAAAACGTCACAAAATGGTGTTTCCACGTGAATATTCTTACGTTTGAAATTGTTTTCATGTTAATGAATACTTACTAAATATATTCATATAAAATTTGCACATGTTGGCAACACTCGCATTAAGTTACATTTATATAATAAGTAATAGTTGTAATAATTTTTAAGTTAATTTAAATAAGTCAAAAAACTTTTAAATTTATAACCAATATTTATGAGTAACCCAAACCGACTTTCTTCGAGTAACCATAGTTACAAACAAAATTAATAAATTTGTATACATGTTTAAAACAAAAATAATTACTACATCCCACTATGGCTATAGCTATAAACTGTTATTAGGCTTTGGTGTAATGTCATGGGTTATTTGTACAGAACAATAAAGAGCTTTTATCCCTAACCTAACCTTCCACCTTTTGAATTCCGTAACAAGTAATTTAAAAGATTTTTTTCATTCGTTTTTACTTCTACCACCGCTATATTGATGACATACATTTCTTCGTGCTCAAATAACAAGTATTTTTTTCAAAAAATCGATGTGTATAGGAGAATAAGTAATTCTTCTTACCGAAAAATATTCCAATTATTAAAAATGCAGAAATGGCTAAAGACAATGAGACTTATAGACAAAAAAAACGTAAATATTATGTTTGCATGCAAGTAAGCAAACTAGAGTTCTTTATAATGCAATTGTAACACCATGCTTTATCATAAAGACATAAAGACATAAAGACATTTATTCCTTCACTTACATCTAAACACAGCACATGATATGGCGATACATAACAATTATAAAATAACAAATCAAGAAAAAATAAATAAAACAAACTATGAATATGAAAGGGAAAATGAAAACAGGAAATTAAAAACAAATAAATTGTGCTATAAAAAAAAAAAAATGTTTTCGCAAATTAATAATAATAATGTTATATCTCTTAATGTTAATGTAATATCTCTAAAGGCACGTGCACGCAAAGACGTCCGTCCTTACATCCATATTATATAATGTCTCATTTTTAATCATAATTTAAGTGGAATGCTTTCTTTCAAAGCCACTACCGCCATAATCCAAAGACAAGGCGCATTTCTTCATTATCGTGTAACTCCGCCGGGCGACGGGTACCTACAAGCGGGCTGTAATAACCCGCTCCCGCCAACTCGCCATCCATCACCGCGGTGCAATCGTTCCGCTGTCAGTTCTATTCCGGGTGCGCTCCGTTTTCGCTAATGATTCCCCATCGGCGTGAGATCGCGCGACATTTACAGAGGCTGATTGTGGCGTCGATTTGTATTTTACTACCAGATCGCTAGTATCATAGTTGTCATAGCAAATCTCTCGTGGGCTTCTGACATGTTTCTTGAATACTTTTTTTAATTCTTCGTTTGCAGAATAGTGAATTGTGCTTGCTCCATATACTCCTGATAATATTTTCTAAGCCAAAAAAAAATATATAACTATGACTAACTTATAAGAAAGGATTACGAATTTGTATTTTTGATTTGAAAAGTTAACTGAAAAACTACTGGAGTGATTTCAAAATTTCTTAGATTGTTAATGAGTTATGTGGCTATATTTTATTTACGTAAGATGACGTACGAAACTTGGGAGAGTCTCTGGGTATCTATTATTTATGCAAACTTCATGTCATTAGTTCCAGTAGTTTTCGCGTAATGCACGTTCCAGTTTAGACGGACAGACGGTTTAGTAATTAAATACACTAAAGTAAAGATAAAATATCTTGATCTTACAAACACTAAATAATCACAGATGATCTTTATTAAATTGCATTGATGTGTGGTGATTACAAATAACATTTTTAATTATTAGAGTTATAGAGCTTGTGTAGAGTTATAGAGTTCTGTCGCTATTATCATATGCTGTAATGTATGTTGGTAAACACTTTCAGATTACAGTAGTCTGATACCAATCAGATAACAAACAATTTTTGCTTACTAACCGATACGTATAAGGATTCTCGCTTTCCATTATAAATAAAGGTATGCGTCGCGTTCCACGTGAGAGAGCTTATAATTTATTCGCGTCGCAGTTTTCTGGCGACGATTTTCCCACAGGGGCGGTGTCTCAAACGCGCCGCGCCTGCCCTTTATGTGGGTTTTTTGTGGCGGCACAAAATACTCCGGTGAAAAACATTCAGTGATAACTGGCAACAATCGCCGCCGCCGGATGCTCCCCTCCATTCCTCGCATACCTTCCATTGGACTTCGGCTCGTGCTTTTTCATCTAGCAACGCATCGCCGAAACACTGAGGATTCGTGACCGGACCCGCGGATGCTCGATCAATTATTTTTGTTTAATAGCTTTTGTATCGTTTGAAAAACGTTCCGGGTGGTTTTAAACAATTTAATTGGATACATATAATGAATTGTTTGTTATGGTTATACTATGACAAAAAAAGAGATGCATTAACAAAGATTACGTGATTAAAGTTAAATTAACTTATTTTACTTTATCAGCATATTTTAGTCACTAATGGACACAGGGATTTGCATGAAAGCGCCAACAAAAGTCCATGCATAGAAGATTTGCTCATACTTACCTCGGTAGGCTGGTTGGTTAGTGCTGGTAAAATTTTAATTTGCGATAATGTATATCACATATTGTTATTGTAAGATATGCATTTTGTTTAAGTAATTAATTCCTATGTTACTTCGATATAATACTGAATCAGGAAAAGACTTAATGGGCATTGTGCATAACGGATTCTGAACAATAACTGTAATTATATATTATATTGTCTTAAACTATTGCTCGCACGTCGGTGAATCGATTATGTTTTATTTTATAAAAAACTCATTTGATATGAAATAAGCGCAAAGAACTCGTAAATAAGAACTTATGACAGACTGTATAGCTTAAGTGCATAACTGCGATTCTCCTTCTACATCAGCATGTTTAAGGTCCACTGGTGGACACAGGGCTTTTCATGAGAGCACCAGTATACCTGGACATGCCGTGCATGGAATATTTGTCCGTACTCAATACGGTGGGCATGTGAGTTAACGCAATGCCTGTACAATCGCAGTGAAGATGCTGCTCACTGTCACTAATCTGCGGGCTTTGGATTCGGCATAGTCACGCCATCAGTCGGTCGCTAAAGTGTCGTTCTAGACCGCGTGTAGAGTTGAACGTTCTAATAACATATTAATATGTTCACCCTTTGATTTGCTTATTTCCTTGTTTCTATTATTTCTTCACCGTCCGCTTATTAATAGCTCTCTTCAACGGAGAGTAAATAATAAATTTTATTGCTAAATCAGCGGACTACGAAATTCATAGAGACGGAACGCAACGCCTCGCTCTAGTAAAAGTAACGTTTTTATTAATGTCCCATTGTTTCTTAATCGCCGGTCCAGATTTGATTTAGCGATAAGCCGCTGTTAAAAGCTTAATGTTAAGTAAAGCGGTAAGGTCGCCGCGCCGCCGGTCGTGTTCCCCGAACGAAAAGCAAAGCCGTCAGATTCGTAGTCCGATTTTTGGTATCTCTTTTTTCGATCGCGATTTGATTGACACCGGTCTCATACTAAACAGTCGGACAGACGATTTTTCAAGCAGTAAACACTACGGCGTTTAAAAATACTAACAGCTGAAAACCTTCGGTAAACATTTCTCGTGAATACCATTTAAAAATTATTACTTCGGTATGGCATGCTCGTAACCTTAGGTATGTGCGCCTTTTGGAGTTCGGTACATACCTTCGCTTTGACCTGCGCTAAGTAGAGGCGTAATGCCTCCCAGCTAATAACCTACCACATAGGTGGGCGTATGTTGGGAGGCATTATAAACTATTTAATTACGTATATTGTATTATTAATACCGACTTGTTATCCTAGACACAGATAGTATGATGAGCTTAGAGGATGTGTAGACAAACAAACCCTTTGAATAGGCTACAAGTACGAATGTATTTTAACTAGTTTAGTTATAACATACGGTTCCGTATGGTAGAGCTGTAGGAGAATGCACTACCTTCACGGATCCGTGAGTGACTTAATATTGACGAAGGGAAATGCTAAATTATCCAGACCGGTATCGGGCAGCAGCGTTCTAAGTAGCGAAGTGCTACGGTGCCTATTCACGCAATTAGCTTCTATTTGGTAGACCAAACCTGCTGAGCAGAAGACAACAATAAACCAACAATACTAAAAAAACTTTCTTCGGTCTCCTAAACACAAGTGTTATTTTATCATGTAAATCCTTTTGTTTTGTTGTACCTTAGAGATTATGCACAGATAGATCACTTTCATAGAGCGTTAAGTAAGAAAAGGCAGCAAACTGAAAGATTAGAAAGTTACTTCTTTTACGGCTAGAGGCACATTTATCTCAACTTTGAAACCATTCGACGTATTCATCTCGGCACATCTCACGCCCGACTCACGTTCAACGTTAGCGACAATAAATCGTATGTTTAGCGACACGGCGACTTGTGTGTGTAATTAACAATGGTGACATTATCTGGGATTTCCAAACTGTGCGTTTGTCATGAAACAGATCGCTGTTTACGAGGATTAACCGCGCTGGAGCGTAGGTGATTGTTTCGTGCGAGAGATTTGTCTTTGTTTTGAAGCTGAAATTATTATGTTCTAAAATATGTATGCCCATCACAACGTGACATTCTTTAACAACTAAGATTATGAAATAATACAAGTTGTAATATTTTATACATTTCTGCCAAAGCACAAAATCTCTTGATCAAAAATCACAAAGGGAGCAGAAATCGGTTTTTTTTTTATTAAACTGACCTTTGACGAATACTGTGTAGAATTTCCAAGCGGGATACAAGGGAACAATTATATCAGTTAGTAAAACTATATTTTTAAACAAAAGAATAAAAAGTCTGAGCAGCCTGAAATATGTGAAGACTTAAACCTTAAACTCACTAAAGCTCCTTTCTCTTCTTCGGCATATTTAAGTCCACTGCTGAACATAGGATTCCCCAAAAGAGCGCCGGCAAAAGCCGGCATGAATTTTTGTAATCCTTACCTCGCTGGGCAATACGCATACGGGTACAATCACGCCAGTGATGCTCCTCCCCATCACAAGTCGTGAAGATACCTCGTCAATCATTCGATCTCCAGAGCCTTGATTGTTAGTACTTAAGCTATTGACATTAAACACACCCGCGTTGTAGTTAAAGCAACCTCTGCTAATTTAGAATTTGTCAGAATTTTAAAGCACATATTATTGTATTACGTAAATGACGAAGTATTCCAATTAGAAATTAAGTAAAGGATTCGAATTGTCATACTTATAGGTAAAAAGTATAGAATTGCATTTCCTTTACAATCATATGTATTTTCAACTGTACGTTAATTGACTGTTAAAGTCTAAAGTCAAATTGCGTACAGTTGAAAATAACTCACGGCGGTCTTTCGCATTGTAGAATTGTTCCCGCCGCAAGCAGCAGAATCTCATAAATAAGCCATCGCTATTTAGCTAACAATCGGGCCCCGATGGGCATTTGGTCAGATTCCGAGGCAGGCTGCTGTAGAAGCCACGTGTGCTTGCCTCCGCATGCCTCGGCCTGAATATGCAGCCGACCCTCGCATTTTGGCCCCTATGCCGAATATTCCATGCATAATGGACGCGTGGAAATGCAATCGAGTAATGCAGTCCCTGCTAAATTGAATGTCATTTGAATTTGAAATGGTAATCGTGTATCATCTTGAATTGTATCAAATAGTATATTATTATAGTAGTAACTATAGAACACTATCTCTTTATACGTTTCGCCTCTTACTCATAGTTTAAAGATTAGTATCACTACACTTGTAACTTTGTGCGTTTAATATAATAACCAAGTCGATTTATGTTTTGATTCTGACCTAAAATAAGCCTTCTCGTAACTTAAATAATAGAAATCCTATTGCATGAGCATATCAGAACATTGACGCTTGAAGATCATTATTTACATTATGTAATGTGTTATACATTATATAATATTATTAATGAAAAAATAATGATCCCAGATTGTCTTGTACTTTCTCGTCTTGTATTGCGAACTGGCGTAAACTTTTAACGTTTACATAGAAAAAAATATATATTATAGTTTTACAAAACTTGAAATAAATTTAGCTAATTCTAGTGACTTGTTAGAATAAGTCAGTATATCAGCTCGGTTCAAAAAATCTACTGGCTTATAATTCGCTTGAATCATGAACATTTTAAAATATGATTTTGGAAACCACTGAAACTTGGCACCGCTCTATAGTTACTCACGCGACAAAAAAAACTTTTAAACTCTTAAACACCGTCCCGTAAGAAATCGCAAATACTGTATATTATTATTCAAAGCTAATTTCTTTCTCGCGTGCGTCTCGAAAGATCTTATTGACCTCCACTTGCATATAAAAAAAGTTAATTTTATAGTTTTATACTAAGATTCAAAATGTTTGTCTTATGACGTAAACGAAAAATAAATCAGACAGTTTTTTTTTTAAATAAATTCAATTTACAATCTTTGAAGATTTATCTATATATATATCATTTATTCAAAAATAATATTACTAATAAATAAAGCGAGATTATGCGTGACTATGATCCAATCAGGTGATGTTTATTGTTATTTACCACATGTTCTGTTTATTCTAGGTAAGTGTCAAATGGAAAGTTTTCACCGGTGATCAGTTCGCACATGATGCATCCCGCCGGGTACTACGCCAACATCGGTAAGAGCGCAAAACTTTCTATTCAACCGCACTCATCGTCCTTAACGCTAATGAAAACTTTGATCTTATTGTATTCATGTACAATATATACTACATATATATATACAGGGTAATATTTTTGGCGTTGCCTATCTTCCAAGGTGTAAATCAGACTTCTCAGACGTTTGATAAATGGGTACATTAAAAAACATGTTATTATAGGTAGACCTTCTATAGATCGCCCACTGTCACTGTGTATGTCTGTGTTTTCTGTAAGACGTATTTTCTTTCTATCTTAACTAAATGGATAAAACTCAAAAAAGCTTCAATAATAAAGTTGTTTGTTAAGGAAATTTCGCTATGGCCTTTCATAATTTTTGTCACAATTCCACGTAATCTTAACATAACAATAATGCGGTACACGTAATCTTACCTAAACGTGTTATCTGTCTTAATTATTCTTCATTATCAGTTTATCATTTCTGCTGTCTTCAAGACAAACAAGCGATAGCAACGTCACAAAGGAAATTTGTGTCCGTAATTACGAGGATTCAACTCGAGTAGGTATCGATTTTTCTTAGTTTTATAGTTTCTTAGATGTTTGCTATTGATATTACTATATTTTATTGTTAATTGCTTGAACTAAGCTTAAAAGATAGAATTAGAAAGTGTTCGCGACAAATTCTAGTTTATATCATATCATAATCATACTATCATCCAATCCAAAGAATCCCCTGATGAAGCTAGGTCAACTCTGTTGGTTTTTAGAAATTATAGTCTGGAGGCACCTGGCGACTTCAGTATAATTGGTTAGGTTGGCGCTCTATCCACTAGAAGGGTTTCTGTTTTTCCCAAAACGACATCAGTGTTCAACTAAAAGTACCATAAATCTAGCTACTCAAAATTTTGGAAGTAATTTCTAGTCCAGGAGAGTATGTCTCTTCGCTCCCATGCGGAACTTTTGGTGTTTTCCCATAGCACTATTATGTACTTCCGCATGCCTAATTGTATCAATATTTAATTTATAACTTTCTTTAGCCTAGTTTAAAAAAAATGTAAACATGTTTTCGAGATTTAGTCCCATTTCACTTGAAAAAAAATATCATTTTAAGTTTATAGAAATTATTTTTTATTTGTCAATCAATTTAGACAAAGTAACAGTCCGAAACCACGTGTTGCCAAGTGTTCGATTTTGTTTGATAGACTGTACACGATATACTCAGTAGGTACATGATTATTGTCAGAACGTAAAGCTCAAAGTCGGATGCGTTGTCTATCTCGCCGATCGCGTGACTTTCGACTTTTATATTTTCAATGTTGATTCCCAATACAACATATCGAATTTACATACAGTTGGAACTAATTCGGTTTACACGCGATATGTGCAGTCCGATTAAAGTTTACTTTAACTATATTAAAGCGGGAAAAAGTTAAATAGTTTTTCTACACCATTTTTGATATCGCCTGTCCAACTCTACATTCGTATTAATGTAGGTTGAGTTTTAACCAAACAATTATATATCAATAAAGTAAATTAATTTATACTCGTATTTTCAACTCAAAAGTTGGTTGTGTAGGTGGTGGGTGCCATAACTTTAATTTGAACCAACGTACGCGGATCGAGTCCATTCTTATTTGGTATTTTCCGTTACGTTACTAGAATGATTTATTGTGCATATAAAACTATTCAAAATATTCATAAGTCGAATTTCGACATTACAGTAAGTATAATGTCTTGAATATTAAATAAATAGCAATCTATTGCCTAACACTCGTGCATTATGTGAAAAGTAAAGAGCTTTGTAGAGCTTGACAGATGTACAAATGGTGCAAGGATTTAAATTAAAAACTGTCAGAGTTTATTTCTGCCTATGAATAAATATCAACACCCTTTAAAATAAAATGAAACTCGTTTCATGCGGCATTGATGGATTATGATGCTTCCTACATTATTTGCATAATATGAAATATTTAACAATAGGCACCGATCAATTCAAACGTATACTACTTCGACAACACACCGGCTGGGCGTCATTTGATAGAAAATTATCTTCGATTTCAAGCTACAAAGTTTCGTTAGCACATGTCACCAAAATGTTTATGCTCTGTTTATAGTGTTTGTCTACTTACTACTTATTTATTTATTTAGTCGCAAACACTTAAAACTAAGGTTTATAATTGCGGGATTAATGTCTTGAGGCATTTTCTAACAGTCATCCTTAGGAGATGGAGAGAATAATTAAGGCAGATTCAAACATGGAATAAATGAAAATTAATAGAAAACATAATCCTAAATACTATTTAATAAAATAAAAATATTGTTTTACTCAAAATACATATAGATCTTTATACGTAAGTATATAAATTAATATATGATATTTATAAATACGTATATAAATATATATTTTCTTTGTTTAAACAAACGTTACCTTCCTCTGTAGAAATTTCTCCTGTGTCTGGGAGGGAGTTTACATACATAAATTGTACACATACTCACATAGACAAACAATCAGACGTGGAACTTATTATTTGTAGTCCATACAAATACTAGTCCCTTGCGGGAATCGAACCCGCGTCCCATAGCGGCGCAGCTATACGCTTAGCCACTACGCCACCGAGCCGCCGATATATACGGAATATATGTACTAAAATACTTTCTTACACACAAAAAGTCGGATTTTGTCAGATCGTAAGAGGCGTGGCTGTGTGGCGAAGCTGATATTTAAAGGCGTTCTTATGCTTTGCATTCTTGATATCATCAGGAAGGGCGTTCCAGAGTATATCCTGAACGGTGAAAGAAGAATCAAAGCTTCCAGTCCTGTGTTGCGGAATCCGTATCTTATGTTTAACTGTTTGAACAGCAAAGTTCTCAATCATTAGTCGAGTAAAGAATATTGAATTAATCCTTAAGATAAGATGGAGAATTCAATTCACACGAGAGACACTTGTAGAATCTTGGAGCTACCGCTGCGTTAACACTATCATGTAGTAGCAATGATTTTATAATAAATTATATTACATTATGAAATTATATATTTTATAATACATTATAAAATCATTGTGTAGTTGCAGGTATCCTGATGAAAGTCAAGTTCAAGATTAAAAAATAGATCAAACAACAAATCTTCCCTTTCAGTCACTTGTTCACATAATAAAGTGGATTAGTTATCTTAGTTACGTTATAATCTTCTGCTACTATCAGTATCGATAATATTCTTAATACGATTTATTACTCAATAACATTATCTTTGTAGTGTTGTAAAAGAAATTAAAACTTACATAATATATTAATTCTATCTCAAGCGTAATGTTCAAAATAGACGCACTAAAATTGTTTCTGAAATATAAATAGAAAGTACCATCGTTCACTTTCATACTTTCTCCAAATATGGATATACTTAAGTAATGTGTATATATAGTCATAAGCACTCACGCATGCCAACTATAGGGGTAGGCAGAGGACGGCGATTTCCATATGGAACCATTCAGCGTTGCCAAACGGGCTTCCGTAATTTACTTTTCACCTGTTCGGGAGATGGGACTTGTCGGGTGGCGAGCGTGGTCGCCATGTTTGCTGGGGTGTAAAGTTGTAAACAAAATCAATTCCGTAAACTTTGTGTATAGAGTGCATAACACCATAAGGCCGTTTGCCGGAAATATTTGAAGAAATAAAGGTCTATTTCCCAATACTCTATGGGACTAATAAAAAAAGTTACAAATTTTAATCTTCTGTTATTATTTTAATAAACTAACCAAAATTAAAGTAATATAACCTTATTCCTATGTTCGTATATTTCAAAACATCGTTCGGGAACTGGAGCACAGTCAGCATGATGCCGTGGCATTTACCACGGTGCTGGAATTCAACGAGCCCAGCCAGTGATTCACGGACACTGGGCACTAGTTATTACTTTTTTGTTTACGATTTTAGTTTATTATGTTACGTACAATATTTTTTAATAAACTTGGTAACTTTATCGTCGAAAGATAGCGTTGAAGAAAACAAAAAGAGGGCAGGTAGGGGCTAGAAGCAGAGGAAGAGCATATGTAGCTGAAAAACCGATCGCCATAAAAGCGAAGTTTAAATGTTTTTTTTCTTTATATGTTTAGGAATTGCACCAATATCAGGGTTCTGTACGGAGCCTACGCCGTCGACCTGTCCGTCCGTCTGTCTTTTGAATCGTATTAGGTAGCCGATTGAAATTATTACGGAATATTAGCGGCCTTTTGCCAAAACCGGATTGTATTATAAATGGCGATATTTAGATAATTTTTCCAGTAATTGATGCTTTTTTGTCGATAATGGGCACCGAAAGATGATTCATGCTCAATCGGTAATGGTGAGAATTTGGCGTGGTAATAATAAAGCTGTTAAACAACTTGTGCTAAGCGTTTTTTTTGTTTTGTTTAGTGTTTTGAAATAGACGAACATCTCGTTTGTAGTAATAAACTATAACATTGTAGTTTTAATAAAAAAAAATATATAAGTATTTTTTATTTATTTAAATATTACGTAAAATCCCAGACGGTTTTTTCCACTACCCTTATCTCAGCAATTAAATGGGATAGAGGTTTAAAATGTGATATGACGTGTACTTCTGAACGGTTGATGATAAAAATGCGAAAAAATTAAACATGTATTTGTGTCTATGATCTTATCTATACTACAGGTGCCGAGCGGAGACAGACTGATATGCTAGAATATAAGTATTAGTCAACTTGGACAAAGTTGAAGTTTGCTCTGAAAGCATGGAAACGCGGGTTATCTGGAATCAATATTTAGAATTCTTTGAAACAAATTAACTTTTTATGTGGACCTTTAAAAAAATGCAGCGGAATAACCGCTTAACGGCTAGTAATGCCTGTTTGTAATAATTAATGAAGGGACCGTGAATACTTTATTGTAAAATAATTGTGTTCAAAGAATTTTAATTTTATTTATCCGATATAAATTACCATATTACGTGCGCAAAGAGAGCAATTAAATAGGAATATGTAAATTAGATGAGGTGTAAATTATTCACCAGTTTTCCCAGCGGCTCTACATGCGTGAAATTGTTTGATGAAAATAAAAATAAATCAAAAACAATTATACTCTCTTTGAACTTTTAGTTATTCTGTGCTCTGGTTTATTTTAAATTTTTAGTACGTAATAAAGAATTAAAAAAAGAACTTGATTACTGCAACAGCCGTGCTTGCTTCTTGTTCACGTCTGGATATTGATGATCTGGACTATGGGCTGTCGGGTTGCTACCACTGCCTCACCCTCGCACTAGTACTGTGACTCACCATCATGGTCTTGTTTAGGCTCTGCGAAATTATTCGGATAAGTTTTCCGCTCTCCGTTGTTCGCCAGAACCTAGTCTGTTAGAATGCGCTGCGTGTATTACAGAGCAAAGAAAAATGTTTTTCTAGTGATAATGAAATTTGGACAAAAACGTACTAGATTTTTAAAATAAGTACATCTGGTTGATGTAAATATTTTGCTGTTAGACGCAACTGTTTGTAATGTGCGTTTTTTACGTTAAATGTTATCGTAAGAAAGAAACGGCAAATATTATGTGAATGAAGAGCCGAGGTAGAGTAATGGTCAGGGCGCTCGCTTTAATTTCATTCTTCATTGTACGCGAGTGATCTACCACATGCTCGGCGGTGAAGGAAAACATGCGTGTCTGAGAAATAGTAATAATGACATTTGTAACATTTGTATATATTTAAATGTTATTTCAAGAACATGTGAATCAATGAAAATATTCTTATTAGTGTTTAGCTAATTCTAATTTAAAGGGACTAAGATACATTTTTGATTATTATAGCAGTCAAACGGCTTCTTCTTTGACAGTATATTCAATAATAGTGCCAAAGTTATTATGATGTGAGCCTAATGATAAAATTTTGATTTTTAATTAAGTAGAACTCAGGTAGAGAATGCCTATAGGCATTAAGTCCGCCTTATGTATCCTTCTATATAAAGGAATGCAATAGAGATTAAATAAATAAAAAATAATAAGATAGACGATTCGCCAACCAGATAAGAGAAAAACCCTAAAAATAATTAATCCCAGTCAGCCTCTCAGAACATCTGAGACGGCAGGACCTTCGCGGTGGACCGCTGCGGGCTAAAACGAAGAAGGCGGCGCTCTTCGATACCGTCGGTTTATTTGCCTTTCCCCTAGCTCTTGGCCGTTTGGTCTCCCCGTCGAGGGCTGTCGGCTAGTCGAGTGTTATGTATTTATTTATTGTATCTTCCGCATTATATATATTATTATATCTTATTTATGTTACCCTATTTTATGTATTAAACAATCCTATGTAAATACACCAAAATAATAATAGCATTTCGTCAGTCGCTACTTAATAATTAACTAGGCGAATACAATATCATTACTGTATGAATAAATTTTTAACGTGGTAGAGCCAAGCGGTGGCATTTGCACCGCGGCCTCGCAGAATACCGGCGTGAAGTAGAGGCAGCTTGTGCTTCTGCGTTTTGTTCAGTGTGAAAAATAGAAGGTGATAGACACCTTCTCTGCTTAGGAGTCATCTGGTTAGGTCTCACCCTCAAACCCGTTTCTGCCGAACAGCAGTGTAATAGCTGTTATGTTGCGGTTTGAAAGTTATAGAAAGCCCGTATAATTATAACGGCCCAAGCATTACCTCTTAGTCCACAGAAGTGAGAATTCTATAACCTTCTCCAATCAGGTTGCAACTTACCATCAGGTTGACTGTTAGCTTGTTCACCTCACACCCAATAAAAGAAAATACAATAAAATAATACAAAGAATCATACAGATTATAATTTGTTATTAAAGGTTTAATTTAACTAATACACCTTCCGGTGCAACCGTTTCCGTTCCCTCACTGCGGAACAAATCGGCGGCAATTCAATACGTTCGCGCGGCGGCTAATTGCCCGCCCGTTTGTAGTGAACCCGATTGATTAGCCAATTATATACCGCTGATATCCCTCCGGTGTAGCTTGCCCTTATAAGCTCTCCGACATCTGTCTTCTAGACGCGGGACGAATCGTTGTTTTCTTTACTAATACGTACTAGGGTTGTGTTTAATAAACTGACCATCTAGGTGAATTGTACAGAATATTTGTGAAACAAATAAGATCTTTGTATTAACTTATGTTTGATATTTTTATATTTTGTTAAAATATTGATGAATAAGGCTACCGCGCCGTCTTAGCCGTGACAGATCCGTAATAAATAAACTAAATGTAAATGTAGTACATGAAAACCTTCCACATGAAATGTTCTAAACAATGGCGAAATCCGCTTTATAGTACACTCAGAAATTATAAGCGAATCTTCTTCCTTCCTAGTCTAGATTACGGTAATAGAGATTACAACTACTCGACAATGTGGTCGTGAAGGATTGCCCTTTAGCCCATTTTATTGGGAAATGTACGCAAGTAGGTGTGACACGTAAGGTATACCCGTCCACATAATTTTAACTTATGGCCGTTGACACTATGGTCATAACTGCATCGCGATTGGCCTTCCGCAGTTCTTAAGATTTAGTAATTTTTTTTGTGAACGAAGCGCTTCCGTTCATGACGACAGCCGGCTCTGTATTACAATGCTAATTTGATCCCTTGAAGTGTCTAATTTGGCATTGCTTCTTAAGTCTTTATAATGAAAGAATTGGCCATCTGGCTTTCGATTGCCGTTCTTGAGTTTAGAAAAAAAGATTCGCGACGACCATAAGGTACACCTAAACGTCGCAGACCTTTAACCGTCTAAATACATTGGTATTTCTTATTCGATCCGACCACTTGATGTTCTAAATGATTCGCAAACACAACACAGGACAAACGCGGATCACTTTTGTTGAGTAGCTTTTGTTTTAGCCGAAGCAATATTTTTAAAATGATTAAATAATATTTTTTAAATAAATGTTACTACAACAAAATTTTTGGTGTAAATTGATCCATTCAGTATCATTCCGGGTTACATTACTGTTCATCGTGTGCTTTGCTCCGAGGCACGGAGAAATGCATTCTATATTATCGGTGGATAAACATTAAAAGACCGCCCTAGCCGTACACGCGCTGAAACCGACGTAAGACCTTATCGTCATCGATAGCTATAAAATATGAATTATGAGCGTTGTTACGCTTAATAGAAACGACCGTTTTACTACCAAACGCGCTTGCACCATACCAAGTTTTTTTCCAAAAGATTTGCATGAGCGATTTGCGCGTAAATAAGCCAATTATCACTCATTCGAACGTACGTAACATCAAACGAAAATAAAGCTTTGCGGTTTTCGGAACAGAGCTCAGCTTTACCGGTCATTGAGTGAAGCGCTACCGAGTTGACGTCGACCGCCTTTGTCGAGCGTCCGTAATGAAGCGCCGGGAAGTACGGCGGATGCAGTGAGTGCAGCGAGCGACTTCGGACGCCTCAGGCGTTCCGCCGTGACATAACACAAACCCCGCCCATTCGCTCTCCCTCACTCATTTGAGAGCGAAAAGGACGCCAACACTCCCTCGAAGCCTCCGCGCTGTAACTTCTAAGAAAAGCCAACTGTTATTATCCGACTCGATTTGTTCTCGACCTCTTCGACCGACGGGCTCATGAATGAAACGCTTCGCCCGCAGGTGCACAACCTCCGGCGATAAACACCAATTTCGAACCACCACGCAAATTTTCAACACGCGATTATTCTCAGTGGCCGATTGCTGCTTTTAGCTAATTTCGGGGTGCGCAGGAAGTCGATTTCGGTGCCAGTTTATACCTTCATTTTGATTTGCATAGAGCAGTAGATACGATCCATCAATGTCATCTTCTCCACTTCTTACAACACGCGATAATTCGACGCTGATCTTTTTTCAGTTGGCAACAAACTAAATCTAAATAAGGCTCACTTCATAAAACTAGTTGCGTTGCCAATGAAAAATTAATTATAGCTCATTCATTTATTTAGTTTTAAACTCATTCTTTAAACCTTGTTACCTAATGTTATTAACCTAAGCCTAACCTATTAACGTAATCATGGTGAAAATTATATTAACAGAAATAATAATTTCAATCTGTCGGAACACATAAAAGAAAATAAAAAAGTTAAGTTAATAAATACTACAAGCATATTAAAGTTTTTTTGAGCTACTCTCGAAACCACTCATCTCTAATGAATAAGAAAAAGTATTACTTATTCAATTTCATTTTGGAAGCGTGACAAGAGCTACATATTGTAAGGAAGTTAAGACTTGGCACCGGCGCTGGGCAATAAACATGAATTGATTTATTTTGATTCGTCGTCAACGATCGTTCATATATTACACTCGGCGACATACTCGTACGTGCACCGAGCGTATCTCCACGCCTGGTAATCTTTACGAGGTAAATTTTTAAACGGACGTCCCGGAAAGGGGTCCAGTCCTAAATCTAGGAATCACTCCTTAGAAGAAGGCTTGAAGTATCAAAGCTCTGAAACGTCATATAACGTCAAAATTATAACTACTATCGTTGTATACTCGTCGTAGAGATCAGCATTTGATATATTAAGATAGCGGTTTGCTTAGGGTAGCTCCAGCCTCATTACCTTTAGTAAAAAATCTTCTTAATCAGCCTAAATCCACTTCTGGGTTTTCCTAGAAAGAGAGGCTACCTTGTATGGGTAATTTAGGTATAGCCTCGGCTATTAGCTCCTCTGTCGCACCCAGCGAAGCGTAGCGTACTAGTGATATTTAACTTTAGAAAAATAAGGAGTACATACTACAAAATCTACAATAAAATCAATATTTAAAATATACCGCCTTAAGTCCGCTCACTTTAAGGCTTGTCGTATCCGGCAAATACTTAAATGACACATCCGAGAACGGTTGGGATTCATAAAAATCGGATTCGTCTATGTTTTGAAACCACTATTCACGCAGCTCGCTGAGCGATGCGGTCTGAAATAAGTTGTTAATAATTAAAATTGTGCATTGTCACAAGACGACCAGTTCAATGTTCACTAACCCACACGATCATCGTAGACAAAAGTATGATAACGATATCGACGATTACCTATATACGTAAATTTTCCTATTTCATTGCTTCCTTTTCAGTAGATACAAATTAAAAATATCGCTGTGTGTGATTTACCCTGTGGTATTGGCATCAGAATCTGCCACCCTACGACTAAGGGAAAAGCCTTGAAAATCGCAATGACTGCCGACCAAAATTAAACAGATCGATGACGGGCTACGGCGTCTAAGGTGCGAGGTGTCTGATACTACGATCCCCAATCCGCTTGCCGAGCGTTCTGATTATGGCCAATCATCCTCATTATGGCAGAAGATAATGTCCCGCAGTGGACTATTTATAGGCTGTTAAGGTAAGGTGTATTAATGTCTATTGTGGTAATTTTCTTTCTGTCCAAACCGATTTAGCTATAAATATTAAACTTTGACGTTCAAAAAGCACAGATTTTCTATAGTACTCGTAGCTCTGGAACTAATCGGTCTTACTTTTACCCTCTTCCTACAATAACACGGGTTTGCCAACCTACATGAGCAAAGCCTCAGCTACAGCTTGTATGAAGAACTTATCAGAATCGTAACACGTTACGCTTACCAACACGCTATCTGATAAGAAGTTAAACACAACAACCCGATAAGTGGAGAAAGCAATAAGATGGCTGGCGTTACTAAATAACGGGCAATGTCGATAGTGCCCGAGACTACGATTGGCGCCATTTCGGTAGGGAGGCGGTGGGACCGGTTTATCCGGTTGTCGCAACAGTAGCCTGAACGATAGGTAGTTCACGATAAAATTATGTACCGTCCCGTCAGTATATCTAGGCTCTGATTTAGTTGTATTACTTCACTCCTTACGATTATTCGAATATCACGTAAAATATTTATTAATTAATTGATTATTCGTTATAATAATATTTAATGTGTCTAAAAAGTATATTTGTGTATAAGTATATTTATGCACACCAACAAGTTTCTTAAAATAATGTTATCTTTAACTCTAAACTGAAAACAATTACTTTTACTTACATAGCAAAGTGAAAAACTTAAAATTAGTTATAATCTGTATTTTTTCTAATTGATTATCATCAACACATCTCATTTATGTGAACCACCTTTATCCCGCGATTATTTTTCGTTTAGAACACAAATAACGCTCTGTATGCTTCATAGTATTTTCTAAGGGCGAATAAAAAGACCTAAATGTGCAGTAATGAGTATAAAAGTATATTACAAAATAGACATAAAATTACCGCCACTTATAGGGAGTGGCAATGGGCCGGCCACATAGCTCGCAGAACTGACAACCGCTGGGGAAAAAAGGTTCTCGAGTGCCAGCCACGTACGGGCAAACGCAGTGTAGGACGACCCCCCACATGATGGAGTGACGACCTGCGCAGTGTTGCGGGAAGTCGATGGATGCAGGTGGCTCAGGACCGTGCTTCGTGGCAATCTTTGGGGAGGCCTATGTTCAGCAGTGGACTTCTAATAGGCTGAAATGATGATGATGATGATGATAGGAGATTGCACCACTGGCTTTTATCTTATAATTCTTATGATATTAAAGACTTCATTATAAACAAATATTAGTTTACTATTCAATGTAATGATTATTCAATATAGATTGGTATTATTCTAATTTAATCATCTATTATAATTTAATTTATTAACATGATATTTGATTTAATAAATCTTAATTTTTGATTTTTGAGATTTATAATCCTGACATACGACAATATTTGCATGCCGGTAAACGAATCTGGTGAAACACGCTCGATCAAAATAACTTATGTAACAACTGTGTATTACGATGTTGGTAGCAAAAAAATATTGTTATTATTATTATTAAAGAGTTATTTGTCTCCATCAAGATCGTGTGTCGCGATAAATAAAAAGTACTATAATGATGAAGTGAGGCAAGTGTGCTCGCGCATGACGAGTAATCGATTGAAACGCGTCAGTATCCAGATTTACATGTTTTCCTGCCCGATGTCGTTGATCTAGCGTGGCTTTAATTTCTCTATTCATCTACGTTCGGAAACTAATATCGGCATCAATATCTTTTAGAATATTTTATTATAAAAAAATATTTCTAGTTTTAGTTTTGTTTTACTTTACGTGTACGTGTACGAGTACGTGAGAACCTTCCATGTAACGTGTGCTAATGCTGGCACTTTATTCTAAGTCTAGTAGTGGACAAAACTATTGATGATAACTGAGTATCCAGCAGTGTGGATCTGAAACCAGAGTATTATTACAGGTTTCACGCATGACAGGAGAATTTAAATGTAATTTTCGCTACAATGTCATTTCGTAAAATTCATTATACGAATAAAGGTTGACGCGTGTATTCCTCAATTGTACGTATAGCGTTTGGCCGACGCTGTCCTTAGAGCTTCCGCGGTTAAGCGACTCACTGATTCTAAATATAACAAATGCAATGATGTGTAAAAAGTATGACAATAATTAAATGCAAAATTATGAAACAGTTTCATTCGAAATGTACGTTCAATTTATTAACGAAGAGATGCACATCGTGCAGACGTTTTCACCGCGGAACGATATGTTAGTAAAAAAGATACGTTTAATGATTTAGCGAGACGCGACCGTTTCCAGCCACTCGGAAAATTCCTGTAATCTCGTGAGACTTTCTTCAGCGATCACAGCGCGGGTTGACAATCTCGACACGCGAATCTGGCGTGCGGAAGATTCGTTCGCGCTCGTGGAATATGTGTATGTAATCTTTTGGTGTTAAGTGTTTGTTTGTATTAGTATTTTTTTTTATTATTTTTGAGCATATTAACCTATGTCTTATGACAGTCTCACCAGACAAATAAAAACTGCTACTTGCAATTATATTCATAGCACAAATAAGTATAAAAATCGTAATGCTAAAAACAGATGGCGGGGTAACTGTCTCGAAAATTACCAGAATTACGCGAATATAATAATATTTTACAGGCAAATCCTTGTGGGAGAGGCCTATATCCTGCACTGGACTATATTACAGGCTGGTAAGGCCAAGGTAAGGTAATCGTCATCATCGGTTTCTAAGCAGACCGTGCTGGCCATAGGATTATCGACAAATAATGACAATTTGATGAACTCGGCAGACAGTGATGATCGCAATACAAAACGGTTGTAACAACTAAAACCTTAATAATATTTTGACATTTTATATTTGAAAGGTTTGACTAGCTAATACCAATATGTGTAATATACAATTAGTATTTTTGGGTTCGGTATGCTTAGTCAGTTAGTTAGTATTCCTTCGTAAACTATTGTGCGTAGGCTGACAGACTAAAGACAAACTGTACAAAAATATCATCGTTAATAAATAATTATGTAGCGAAGGTTTTGGAAGCTTTCGTTGTAGCCCTGAGAACTATGTACCCCATTCCCATTTCCTGTTCCTTCCTTTATGGGTATATAGTGTTGTTATGGTTTTCTTGCCTTTAATTATGTAGTCATAGTAGAAATAAGTCTTAAATTTGTCCTTTTTGAATGTTTCTAATCCTATCAAATGTCATAAAATGTAAAACTTGTTGCATTTATATTTGCTTTATTCGGCGGGTAAACAGCAAATCATCGAGATCAATATTACATACATTCAAATACGTTACGTTAACGTCTTCTTTGTTGTTGAGTAAAAACCCTAGTTATAAATACAAGTCTATTTGAAGTAAAATCGCTAGACATAAATTCATCAAGTGCACGTCTTCAAAACTTGCATAAAACATTCCTAACTCGCTCCTTATCAGTTTTGAGATAATAGAGCTAAAGCAGCGCCGGTGACATCATCTCTACTCAGGCCGTTCCACGATAAAGAATTGTTCAGTAGGTAACCTTTATTACAACAGATAAGATAAACTATAATAATAATTTAGCTAATTTTAAACAACAATGTTCTTACTAGTGAAAGCAAACGTAATGGGCGGAAAGTTAAATAACTGTAAAAATGGAAAAAAAACCCTAATGAAAGAAAACAACAAATGAAGTAATGATCTACTTCATGAGTTCAGAGGTACTCAAGCGAAGTTGACTCGCTACAGACAGGAGCATATCGGATTGAAACTCGAAATCTCGAACCGGTTTCCACGATACTTCTGTCTCACACTGGCACATGGCAGTTTCTATAGTCTGTCGCCTGATGAGTCACCATTTTAACGTATCACGGCTAGCGGCTGGCAACTACGCACTTCATGGTCACTCGTTCAACTCTGTCACGCTTTGACTGCAACCATTGCTCTACGACGATATATTTCTGTTCAAATTAATAAGCATATAATATCAAAAGAAAAAAAAATTGTTTCGACTGCGGTGAAGGTACCTACTTATAGCCGCTTAATATCATATAAGGACATGCATTTACATTTACGACTAGTTTCTTACTGTAATAATTTAATTTTATGTCGCAATAATTTTCGTTGATACGTCGATTTAATTGATGTAATTTTTTCCACTTTTTAATTAAGATATATGCATGTATTTAAATTGTGGACAAGGACACATTTTAATAAGAGCTACTGTACCTATAGAAATTTATTCAACTTTCCAAATACTGATTGCTATCTTTTTAATATTTGTTACACATTCGCATCCTAAGATCAAGTAACCGAAACGAGAAAGCACAATCATCAAGTAAATAAACAACAATAACAATCGAAATTGCAACTTCCATGCAGATTTAAGAGTCCGTTTTCATTTGGACAAAAAGCTACTCGCATTCGCAGGTGAAAGGACATTTTATTTGTCATCGTACATTTACGGCTCTTTAAACGTTTATATGCCGTTTGGCGTGTTTTCGTTTAAAAACTGAAAACATTTGCACCCTCCAGTCTGCGAGTTATTTTAAAACTTTGTGTTATTTTGCAGATGTGCTAAACATTTTACGAAAATCATGTGATTGAACTCTGCTCGCAGAATTTTTTTTTTTGATTTCGTTTATATCAGTTTCCACATCGTAATGACGGAAGATAATTCGTTGTTATTGGTGTAATGAATGGCCCCGAACGTGTACCTCGGAGGTGTAGAAAGAGAAAGGGAACTTATTCAAAAGTAGGTAATGTTTTTGCCGCGCTCGCAGCGTTGCGGCACCGGCAATAGTCGGCTCCGGCGTGATTCACTGCCGCGTGGGTCGGACTTATTATGTTCTCCGCAGCGAACTAGATAGCTTTTTCTTTGGCCTTGATCCCTAGAAAAGCTTGCTACTCTCATAGTTTATAATAAACTGCATTTTAATTACAGTTATAACTCTTGCAACTGTAGAAGCCGTCTTGCTTCTGATCCTTGTAAGGAAGTTTACAGTTGATAATACAAGTCTAAACTTTGTAATTACACAAAGCGAAAATAGACACTGGAACAACCGTTCGTTAAGGCTTTATTGTTATATTCGTGGTTTTATTTACTTTACGACGACGAAGGCGACGCCTAAAGAACAACCTTTTATTCTAAAACAGATCCTTTTCTATTCATTCGCTGTTTACTGAGTATAACAACTATTCGCTTTGTCTATTATTTTTCTTATCTGTAGTCAATGGGATCGTTAACTTTCTTAAATCGCTGTAAGGTGGCGCCATGTACCGATAAGTATTCTCAAAACATTAATTTTATCATTAAACTCTTCAATGCTGTTTACGGTTGTTATTTTGTTATCTGATTTTCCTGTTGTTTTGTCAATAGCCGAGGTAAGCTTAGTTTGCTCGTTGGTATTTAAGTTACCCTTTAGAGATCGATATGTAGGGCTGAACGCCTATTGCGATGTCGTAAGCGCATTGTAGCGGTGGTGGCGCACACGACTGAGCTTTCTCGCAGTGGCATTGCAATGGATCCGTTCTCTTCAGACGAGACCTTTATGCAAATGCGTTCGGTTTATTTAAATTAATTACTTGTCGCCCTATATATTTCACGAACACACAACTTGTTCGTTTTAATCAACATCAAACGTCTAGAATATTATTTGAAGCGTTGATTGACACGCATCACGAAAACTTGATCTTTATGTTTAAATCTAATATTTATTCAACGACTCGGTGAAATCTAGTGCCAGTAGACAATCCTTCCAACTGTCAACAAACAGAGTTTAGTCGTGGTACGTCTGTCAAGAAAAATAGATAGGTTTTCAGCCTATCGCCGCCTCTGTTACTGAAAACCGTCACTGCGGTTGACTTCTGCATTACACCGAGTTAGTCTTAATTTGCTTCATCATCATCATCATCATCATCATCATCATCATCATCATCATCATCATCATCATCATCATCATCATCATCATCATCATCATCATCATCATCATCATCATCATCATCATCATCATCATCATCATCATCATCATCATCATCATCATCATCATCATCATCATCATCATCATCATCATCATCATCATCATCATCATCATCATCATCATCATCATCATCATCATCATCATCATCATCATCATCATCATCATCATCATCATCATCATCATCATCATCATCATCATCATCATCATCATCATCATCATCATCATCATCATCATCATCATCATCATCATCATCATCATCATCATCATCATCATCATCATCATCATCATCATCATCATCATCATCATCATCATCATCATCATCATCATCATCATCATCATCATCATCATCATCATCATCATCATCATCATCATCATCATCATCATCATCATCATCATCATCATCATCATCATCATCATCATCATCATCATCATCATCATCATCATCATCATCATCATCATCATCATCATCATCATCATCATCATCATCATCATCATCATCATCATCATCATCATCATCATCATCATCATCATCATCATCATCATCATCATCATCATCATCATCATCATCATCATCATCATCATCATCATCATCATCATCATCATCATCATCATCATCATCATCATCATCATCATCATCATCATCATCATCATCATCATCATCATCATCATCATCATCATCATCATCATCATCATCATCATCATCATCATCATCATCATCATCATCATCATCATCATCATCATCATCATCATCATCATCATCATCATCATCATCATCATCATCATCATCATCATCATCATCATCATCATCATCATCATCATCATCATCATCATCATCATCATCATCATCATCATCATCATCATCATCATCATCATCATCATCATCATCATCATCATCATCATCATCATCATCATCATCATCATCATCATCATCATCATCATCATCATCATCATCATCATCATCATCATCATCATCATCATCATCATCATCATCATCATCATCATCATCATCATCATCATCATCATCATCATCATCATCATCATCATCATCATCATCATCATCATCATCATCATCATCATCATCATCATCATCATCATCATCATCATCATCATCATCATCATCATCATCATCATCATCATCATCATCATCATCATCATCATCATCATCATCATCATCATCATCATCATCATCATCATCATCATCATCATCATCATCATCATCATCATCATCATCATCATCATCATCATCATCATCATCATCATCATCATCATCATCATCATCATCATCATCATCATCATCATCATCATCATCATCATCATCATCATCATCATCATCATCATCATCATCATCATCATCATCATCATCATCATCATCATCATCATCATCATCATCATCATCATCATCATCATCATCATCATCATCATCATCATCATCATCATCATCATCATCATCATCATCATCATCATCATCATCATCATCATCATCATCATCATCATCATCATCATCATCATCATCATCATCATCATCATCATCATCATCATCATCATCATCATCATCATCATCATCATCATCATCATCATCATCATCATCATCATCATCATCATCATCATCATCATCATCATCATCATCATCATCATCATCATCATCATCATCATCATCATCATCATCATCATCATCATCATCATCATCATCATCATCATCATCATCATCATCATCATCATCATCATCATCATCATCATCATCATCATCATCATCATCATCATCATCATCATCATCATCATCATCATCATCATCATCATCATCATCATCATCATCATCATCATCATCATCATCATCATCATCATCATCATCATCATCATCATCATCATCATCATCATCATCATCATCATCATCATCATCATCATCATCATCATCATCATCATCATCATCATCATCATCATCATCATCATCATCATCATCATCATCATCATCATCATCATCATCATCATCATCATCATCATCATCATCATCATCATCATCATCATCATCATCATCATCATCATCATCATCATCATCATCATCATCATCATCATCATCATCATCATCATCATCATCATCATCATCATCATCATCATCATCATCATCATCATCATCATCATCATCATCATCATCATCATCATCATCATCATCATCATCATCATCATCATCATCATCATCATCATCATCATCATCATCATCATCATCATCATCATCATCATCATCATCATCATCATCATCATCATCATCATCATCATCATCATCATCATCATCATCATCATCATCATCATCATCATCATCATCATCATCATCATCATCATCATCATCATCATCATCATCATCATCATCATCATCATCATCATCATCATCATCATCATCATCATCATCATCATCATCATCATCATCATCATCATCATCATCATCATCATCATCATCATCATCATCATCATCATCATCATCATCATCATCATCATCATCATCATCATCATCATCATCATCATCATCATCATCATCATCATCATCATCATCATCATCATCATCATCATCATCATCATCATCATCATCATCATCATCATCATCATCATCATCATCATCATCATCATCATCATCATCATCATCATCATCATCATCATCATCATCATCATCATCATCATCATCATCATCATCATCATCATCATCATCATCATCATCATTTCAAAATATCATGAACATAGTTAAATATCGTGGGAGAACTGAAAAATATTTAGAATGTACGTGCGATGGACGAAATTAGTATCTAAGTAAGTATATGTCTAATTAGGATCTATATAAGTGCACCCCACATTTGTCGCAATAGTGAAATTGATCACAGACCCAGCTTGACATACACCAGAGGGTATTAGGAAAACGATGATCCACAATAAAAGATGGTACCATCAGTTTTAGTATTATGACCTGGTCTTTACAGCATCATTTTAAACTTGAGGTTTTCGGTTCTTAGCTCCTGGAGCGAGCTAATCTCTACAAATATATAAAATGAATATTTGTTTAAACGGATTTAGCTTAAAAGCTATTTCATGGATTTTCCGGTTCCTCCAGGTTAGAAAAGTGCTATAGGCTATGTAATAAAGTAAAAGTTTGTTTGTTTGTCGATTTGGTAATTTTCGAGATGGTTATCCCGCCATCTGTCCGTATATTCGCCTTTGCGATATTTCAAGTTTTGTCGCTTATTATTTTCATGTTTGTCGTCCAATCACACTTCAAATAACTGGACGGATACGAACGATGATATATACTTGACATCAAGGACAAAAATTGTAACCAGGCGGGCAAAACCGCGAAAAGTCGCTAGTATACTTATAAACTAAAATATTCACAGTTCAACGTGAGTGAATGTTGCATCTTATTTGCGTGGCAGAGCTAAGGTGCAACAAAATATTGGCGACAGATGGCGAGTAAAACATCCACGTGTGGGCGTGTGTCGGCATTACTGATTATTGCATATTAGAGTTTGTTGGCGCTATGATACTCGTGCTGGCTTGCTTTCTGTCAGGTACCTACGGCGATACTATTTACGAGACTTTCAAAGCAACATTTAAATGTAAGTTTACTAAGTTGCAAGGAATAGACGTATTAACTACACTCGGCGTCAAAAAAATCGCACCTTTTGAAATTTTGACTTCAAGCGAATAATACTCTTAACTTATTTATTGTACCCTTCCAAAATTAATATCATTTGAAAGCACAATTAATACACTTTAAAAACGCGTATCGTTCTTTTCTGTAAAAACAATAATCACGAAACGTTAGGGTCTTTAAAAAAAAGTGCTGAAAAGCTCATTGGAGGACTCACTACTTGTGCCACCTTGGACACGAATAAAAGGGGGGGTAAAAATTAATTATAGGTCATTAGCTATCCAGACATCACAGAAGTCACACCTGAACAGCTCCAGTAAGAAAAAACCGTCAGCTACAGAGGAGGATCCTGCATGTTCTGGGGCGGAATTCCAATCCAAGGAAAAACCGACCTTGTGTGCGTCTCCTGTACTGGAGGTGCACGTGGCCAGGGGTCCCTGACTGCTCGTAGGTACATCACAGAGATACTGGAGGACCATGTGGTCCCGTATGCTGGTTTTGTCGGGTCTGAATTCACATTCATGCACAACAACGCCCGCTCCCATACGGCAATCATTGTTCGGGACTACCTGAATCAGGTTGGGATCCCCGTGATGCAGTGGCCTTTGGGATGATCTGAAACGCCGGGTGCGGTCTCGTGATACTGCCCGTGCCACCCTTGAACAGCTTCGGGACACCGTCGTCGAGGAGTGGAGTGACATTCCTCAAGAACGCATCGTGACGTTGGTGAGGTCAATGAAGGATCGCATGGAGGCTGTAATTAGGGCTAAGGGAGGTAACACTAGGTTCTAAGAATTTGTTTTACTGTATTTTTTAATTTTGTTATGTTTTTAGATTAATTAAATTAAGTAATTTTGGCGTGAATAAATGTTTAGTAATCACTATCACAGTTTTATTATTTAAAGGATTCAATAACCTTTAAAATGAGGCCCCACACTTATACCTTACCGTAGATGAAATAGGGGTTTTTAGGCTTGAAGTCAAAATAGCAAAAGGTGCGATTTTTTTGACGCTGAGGTTAGATAGTATAGAACACTGAAAGATTTGAAGTAGCCTCTACTAGAGTTCCATTCTCATTACACAGCCGGAGAATCAAGGAGACAGTCAAGTATTAGGTTTTCAGACCACTTAATATCATGTTATAACTTAGTACATGATGTGAACAGGCGTCAACCTAACCTCAATTTATGATGCTAACAATATTTTGCTCTAAAATTATAAATCGGAAATTTTCTTATCAATAATTTGGGAACCTAACTATGCAAAATACTGCTGAAATTAAAAAGAAATACAACCCTCTCTGATACTCGTATTTGAGACGGAGGCCTTTGCCCAGCTGTGGGCACACAGGCTGCTACTTTAACCCCATTGAGACTATGTTCAGACTCTTTAGAGGTTGTTGTTGAAGAAGAAGAATGCGTTAAGTATTAAAGAATTCTTCTTCTGCAATTTTGAAGTTAAAGCCACCCTTACTTGAGGTCTTCGAACACTATGAATGGCGTTCAAAAATTACATTTGGATATTAAAACACTCTTGTAAAACAGTATTGACATCAATTATCGTATGCTAGCTAGGCGTGCCACAAGTTTTCTACAAGTCATTACATAGGCTTACAACTGCACTGAAGCCCTTTAAGCGCTGAATCCTGAAATGCACTTTAATTAATGGTCATGCACTGCCTAGAAAAAAGCACAGGTGAACATTTTCTTTTCCTATTGTTATAGTAATCGAATTCCATTAAACAATGCGGTTTATAAGCGATATCACCTCAATTTAGAGAATGCGACAGTATGTATATTGTGTGAGTTTGTAAATCTAAAATATCTTAAAAGCCTTATACTAAAATGCTTTGGTTGTTAATTACTATTATTTTTAATTCATGCTCTGCCAATTATAACAATCCGTTCCTGTATGGTGGTTCTAACACTATGATCATCTTACCTTTTAACTTTGTGATCATGGGTCAGGAGATAATTCGTATGTTTTAGAGAAGTCAATGATTATTACTCTTATTCCACTCCAAAAGCATTTTCTTTAATATAAATAGTCCGGCGTTGGGCTTGGAATAGTCCCTTTTTTATAAAACTAATAACAAAGTTCAGCAGCATAGGATCGTGATGTAAGCTATGTATGCTTGTGTGTAGATAATTATCACAATATATTTCATGGTGGTTCGATGTTCAGTGTAACTGCTAACCAAGTTGAATGTCCGTTGTTGTTGAATTTGAATCTACACACAATAATAATTAAATTCTAATTTGATTCTACACGAGTTAATATTTTTGCAAAAAAATTTAAATTATTGGCTTTCTGATCTGTATGTTACTGTGATAGTCCCGTGTCTCTGACAATACATCCGACCCTTCCGCCAATATCACTTAAGCGTTAGAAGGGGCTCATACAGCGTCTAAAACTTCATCGCGTCTACATCTCAAAAATATACCAGACCGAAAAAACACAAATCGGTCCGTGCTAAAGGTGCGTGGCATCTGCTACTCGGATAGCCATTAATCTTCCTATTATAGGAGGCCTATGTCTTTAGCATTGGCTAACAGGCTGACGATAAAGGGTTTTATCGGTGAGGGAAATGGAAATCGAGTGATAGCATTTGTATGTACGGCAAAATTAACGTCCCTTTCACATAACGTGCACGAATGAGTACTTCTGTTTGTTAATCAAAAGATATCGCTGAGGTTGAAATCGGCCAGGTGGACGTCATATTTAACGTTTACCGTTTATTAATTTTGTTAAAACAGAACTAATTAAATAAATTTCAAGTAATATCAATCGCTTGGCGGAGAAAGGGCGAAGTTATAAAATAAAAAGCCTAAATGGAGTAAGTCCCCTTCACCAAACTGCATATGGTTGACACAAAACCTGAAACCTTAATTAATAACTACTTTAAGGAGGCTGTTTACCGTTGCTTGTAATTATTTATCGTTTATTTTTTAGTACTTATCGTTTCATGCTCAGTTCACTTAAATCAATATTAAGTCTGGAACTATATCACGGTCGACTTTTTGTGCAGCAAACTTTATGGCTACATTGTACGTGTATACTAAACTACTAATTAATGAACTACTAGCTCATGTATCCAAGCAAAGTTATGTTTCAGGCCATTGAAAATCTGTGTTTTAAAAATTCTGTTTAATTGGCCACAAGATATATACTTATTATTCAAACAAATTGTTTGTAAACGCAATAGTTACAAAATCACATTCATCTCTCTTGGTCGTTCTGTTCTGTATTGTGATAATTGGTGATCGGTATCTGATTTTTAGTATAGAAATGTATCCTTATCAAGTCTTTTATTACAATGACTGTTGCTTTTCCTTATGTGTATTTTGTGCGGATGTGGTAATATGTCGTAATGCACAAAACACAATCTGAGATATAATGTAAGCGATGACTTAGCATATTTTAACACATCATGTGTATATTTTTTGACTGCTTAACGGGTGATTTTCTGTCCCACTGCCTGTTTCATAAACTATAAAAATGCATATTTTAAACAAAATGTTATTTGTGTTTTGTGCCTAACTTTTTTTAGATTCTTCCTTATATCACCCGCTTTTTTTATCTACATTGAGCAGTAAGCCCTGTTCGTCTTTATGACATTGAGACAGTTCATTTCATTGCTTTACAATCCCCATTATGCCTTTTTTGGATAATTGCTTAACGACAACGGTAACGTACGTAACCTGTCGGCCGTATTGTACCAACATCAGCGGCAAATCAGTTTCGTTGGGGGATCGACGCGGGCGCGGGGGCTGAGGTTCACATGCATTATTCAAGACTCATTTCTATTCAACGCCGACAGGCCGCCCGATAAAAACTTCTCGTTTGACAACTCGGACGCCTGCACCTTTTGTACTTACGTCATGTCCCCTATTCTCTACACATGCACTCTGCTAAATTCTCTTAAACATATTCATTACTTTAGTTTTTATAGCCCCAAATCAACCTTTCATTTATCGAACGATTTGAGACTATTTTTTTTGTTTTTAAAATTCATAGAACTTTATTGGAACTCGTATTTTAAAACTTGTTTATGTATAATTTTGTGACAAGGGCCCGCGCGGCTTTGATAACTTGTCCTAGTCTTTGCGTATTGATATAGCGTTCCGTTGAGTCGTAACTGAGTTTGAATCCCGATCAAAGCTGTATGTTGACACGCAAATTGTTGATATTTTTTCAGGATATGTTTTGGCTATTCCTATATCTCTAACACTGCATCCGGCACTTCCCGTCGATCTTACCGTAGCTATAGGCTTTGGTATTCCTTTACGCGATGGTACAGAATTGTAGGATCCTCGGTGTTTGTGTTAACTCTAATGCAATTCACATCTGTTTGTGATCTGAAAGTTATCGGTGTTATTAGCGGATATTAGACTAACATGCTTGCATAAAAAGTTTGTATTCAGAAAAATTCAAAAAACACAGAGCAATTCTACGTGTATTGACTATTGCTATAATTCATTGTTAACTAATGTCGTAATTAATTATGCAATCAATAGTTACTGCTTACTTAATGACGGATAAATGTTTATGTTTCATGTGCATTTCAAATCAGGTAATTACTCGTATATATTTTACTATCAAAGAGATCACATTTTCTTTTTTTTTAATCGCATAACAATTTTTTAGCGTGCTCTATTCTAGATTTAGATTTAATATATTTTTCTTGCACTTTCTTAGGTCAAAATATACTTATTTAAATCAACGTATGATCGGCTCGACCTACTTCCTAGAGCCTAGATTTTATAGAAACATTATTTACCGGCACACGATTGTTATGTGAATTGTAGGTAGAACTTGTTGTTGTTTCAGTTGAATGTATCAATTTGTTGTTATCGATTACCTAGCTCCGTACAAGTTACTTCATTCGTCTAATCGATGACAGTTTTATTAATCAACTTATTTCGAGATTCTAACATACTTCCTCAACTTCGTTGTCGTGCACCGGGCCACACAAAACCTCGAATATTATTTTTAGCGAAGTGGCGAATGACAAGCGTCCATATCGCCGCGGAAGCGAGATCGTAACGCACACTAGTGTCGCTGGCACACTGCCCGTGACCGAAGTCGACGCCTTTACAGTTACATGCGTAAACTCGGGGTGCAGACAAACTGATATATTTCGTCGACACAAAACAGTCTTGATGAAATTTAAATAAAGATGCTAACGAAATAGTCCGCAAGTGCAAAAAAAAGGGCTGTGGGTTAAGCTGTTTCTTCGCCACAGCGTTTTTACCTTTAGTTAGATTCTGGTGAAGCTCCGATTTTTCTTTAAAATTACATACATATGTATATATAAGTTACAGATTCCCACAAGCTACATTTTCTGAAATGTCAATTCTAGTTGGCAATATTTGAGAATGTTACGAAACCCCCCATGGGTTTGGCAACTGGGCACCACTTTGCTATTTGGTCCTTTAGTTATTCCGGTTATGGTCTTTAGTCAAAATGCGTAGACTAGGAAGACAAACTCGATATTATGCTTAGTGCCTAGAGGAACAGTGTAAGAAGAGGAAGAGGAAAGTCTGTGTTACGTGTAAGTAAACAAAGTTATTAAAAAAGTGGTTGCTCCTATTTGTTAATATTATTTACAAAACAGTAAATATATATCAGCGCACACCGGAAGATCTAGACCTGAAATTAAGTACATAAGTTCATCTTGTGTCTTACGAGTTGAATAGGGATTTTTAGAAATCGAATTTAATATCTAGTAATTTCGTAGCTAAATATTACATAAGACTTGCATAGACATGTACTGTTTTTTATGGGAATGTATAATATAACCGACACCCACCTAAATCTGCAACACCAGAGCTGCAAGTGCGTTGTTGGCCTTAATTTTTGTCATTAACCGCATGGGTTCAGATGTACACGTATCAAATTGCAAGTCTGTCTCATTTCATTGTAGAGATTAGGGTAGTGGAAAATAATCGCTCTGGGATTTTATGAATATAGATTGGTGTCGAGGTAAGAATATATATATTGACTGTTTTATTGACTATTGACTAGGTATTATTAAAATGCTACTTCTTTAATTGGATTTTTACAAGCGGATACAATTAGAATAAGACTTGAATATCCCTTGGTTGGCTTCGATGAGTTATTATAGTACATCATTAGTTTTGTGATAGACGCATTCAGAAAACTTTCAAAGGAGCAGACAGGATGAGATATTTTAGATGTAAAAAATTTATGCCCTCACTTTAATTTCTTAAATATAAATTAAACGAATTATACGTACTTCACGAAAAATTATCCTCGTTATATCTTAGATATACTCGTTTTATAAAAAAATAGTCTTGGAGTATTGACACGCTACGAGTGGCCTCGTTAATCACTACTAGAGACTTGTTATAAGTTTTAATGTACACTACATATATTTTTTTTAACCAAGAAGTGACAAACGAGCTGACAGTCCACCTTATGGTTAGTGGTTACTTCAGCCCATTGACACCTGCCAACAAATTTAATGAAACATGTTTACAGACGCGTCGTTACCCCTGGGGAGTAAGATGGAATGCTTGCAATTTTATGTTAGAATATGCTTTAATTGCCTGTGAGACTATTCGTTGCTTTTTATTTTGTTTTTTTGTTATGCATATAGTCTGTTAAAAAAATTACAAAAAAAGGATACCTACGGAGTTTCTTTATAAGAATATTTATTACGAAACGGTGGTATGTTGTAAAAAAATTACAATTGAAATTTAATTCATGCTTCACAGCCTGTGATTAAATACTGGTACCCTTGAATCCGGAACATAGCACTGCTGATAAGCGGCCAGGCGCCCAGTCGGCTCCTAGGCAGAAGAGTATTCCTACTTCCCAGTAAAAGATATGGAGAAGAACATAATAATCGCAGAATTCTCGCCTGCTTGTCGCTACTCCGCAATAATTCACTTATCCTCACGGTTTTTGGTATAAGTTTTGTCACCCAACTTCATAGTATTAGTACGTTGTAAATTCAGAGAAAGTCCTACGTTCTCTGAGTTGTTACTTTGTGATCTTAGATAGTATCATCAAGGCATAACATTTGAAATATTCAGACTTAAGATGGGGAATGGTGTAATGTGGTTCGAACTGGTTACTATTCTATTTTAATTACAGTACTAGTTTAAAATTATTATTTTATAAAAAAAAAACATAATTTAGTATAAAAAGGTTGATGTTAAATGACGAAATATATTTCTTAAACCTTTAATGGTCCTGTAGTCACGAAAGTACAGTCATTAGGGATCCGCCGCAGTATCGGGAGACCCGAGTTCGATCCCCTATGAGGAGGGCTCGCACTAATGAGTTTTTCGAATCTTATATACCATTATTATCATTGGCCTGAACATTGAAATGGTGACGTGCTCAAGTTGTTCCAAATTAATAATCTTTGGTGAGAAGTGGGTTGAAGGGACAAAAATGTAATTAGACCTCTGACCACCCCAGTATTGGGAATAAACAGTCGTGAGAGCTTATTTAAATAATGTCAAACCGAATTCAGTACGCGGCGCACTCGCCGTCCCATGTTTGCACACTGTAGCATCTCAACCGTAACGATACGTGAACAAACAGACGGCGGAGCCTACAGCGCTGCCTGTGTACACTGCTTTGACGTTGTCCAACCAGACGTGACGTCATAATTATAACACCTATTTACACATGACTTGCACTAGATACTCATTTTTGCAGCAAATGATTTCAGCAAATTCAATAAAAACCCTTTGAATTCTGAAGAATTTTAACATTTTTGATGATTCGGTAGTTAAAACTTCTCCAAGTTATTTCTATGAGCAAAACGAAAGGTTACGATGTAGAGATTCTTAAGGTAAAGTATGTCTCAAAGTAAAGAAATAAAATGAAGTATCGTATTTTGTTTGTACAATTAAGCATAACAAAATACTATATTCAATAATTGCATTACTTCATAATTTTAAACAAAACATATAGAAATACACGCGATGGCGTGCGAAAATAAGTAAATAAAAACCAAAAGCAATATTGCTATGTATTGTACTTAAGCGTGTATATCAGTTCACATGTGTATAAATTGTGTACTGATTTACCTTAAAGACACTTCTATCGTATAAGACTAAGTTTGAATAGCACATTGTTTCGAGAACATTCTTTGTTGATCAGGACGATGTGCTAACCGAATTGTTTAGTCAAATCGTTGGGAATTACCAGAGCATCATAACATGATATCCTTACTGCGAACTTGTTCTAATATTACATTAAGCTATTTCCACGAATTTGTAAGTGTCGACTAGACATAGAATTTATTAAAAACTATGTATAATTTTATTATCAAAATAAATACCACCAAGAAATTACATAAAATAAAAGTTTGTAGAAACGATTTAACTGACCTTGAGAAGTCGATAATAATGGACTCCCTCAAACGCTTTCGCGTTTAAGTAGGGTTGCCAACAGTTTTTCGGCTGATTATAGTATATTTGTATGTAGTACTTTATCGAAAGAGTAAAAAAAGACTAAGGTATTTTTAAGTTTCGATGTTACAAAAAAAGTTGATGAACCGAAATATAGTATTTTTGCGTGCTACATATTTCTTCAACAGCATATATTATAGTACGGTTGGCAACCCTAGTT
Organism: Bhutanitis thaidina; assembly: GCA_029286595.1. NCBI lineage: Eukaryota > Metazoa > Arthropoda > Insecta > Lepidoptera > Papilionidae > Bhutanitis > Bhutanitis thaidina. Next base: position 5,396,812 of record JAGSMS010000003.1, read on the forward strand.
TTCTAAAATATGAACAATTATTTTTTAAAATAATTGTTCATATTTTAAATTTGTCCTGCAGTCTAAGTGGACCATTATTTTTACTAAATACATAAATAATAATACTTATTTTTACCACCACGACTATAATATTATTAAATCAGTCAGTTGAAGTTTTATATTAAACAATTATAATAGTACTACTAAGTTACGTTTAGCAATTTATTCTGGTCGTGGTAGGTCAGGGGCGAAAACATTCACTTTTCTGCACGCACTGGGTTTGACTCTGAGCAAGCGCATATTAGGAAAACATCATAAAAAGTAATTTAATTGATATATAATGTGCTGCTTTGTGTTCCACGGCGAAGGAAATCATTGATGAAAGCCATAAAATAATTTTCAAAATTATGTAAAGACCTCCAAGTACGAGTAGTGTTGATAATATTCCATTGTATAGTGAAGGTTATTCTCTACATTCGATATAATTAACTTAAATATATTAACTGCCCGATTGTGTGGCGAAGAAATTTTGTTTTACTTTGCACTTTTTAACTAGCTCGTATATCTTCACGCAACTTTACCGTGAAGCCGATTGTGCTGTAATTAATATTAATTATCAAGGCAGTATACCTATTTTTGTTTTATATTCATATGAGTTTATATAGTAATGTTTATTATTACTAAATTTTGTTTATTTTTGTTCTTAGTGTGTACAGACACAGACAACACTAAGAACGTTGATCGTTGTTTGAAAAACTGACTTTCTGTTGTGTTACGGCTTTCTGCGTTTTTTGTCAAAAATCTGGTGAAAGTTGAAAAATGATGTCGTGTAAAATAGGCCAAGTAGAAATTACTGAATAAATATTTGAATTTTAAATTAAAAACGGCCAGCTATTTAGAATCAAAATGCACACTACGTTCTCCCGCCTAAGGAGGACCTCGGTTCGCTTCAGTTCTTTACATACAGATATTCTGTCAGAACCTAGCCCTTCGCTAATCTGCAACTAGCTGCAGCTAGAATCTAGTAAGTTTTATAATCTCCTTCTTTGACAGCATGTAATAATTCAGGATGCTGGGATCAGGCCCTTAGGGACGATTTTCGTAAGGGGTTGACGATCGCAGCGTAAGACACCTCGCGGCTCACCGGTCTCCATAATTTAGGTCTAGTAAGCGTATTTAAGATTGTTATTCCTTCGTGTTTTATTTTGGGAATGTCAGATTATCTTACCCTGGTGGCGGTAAGTTAATCCGGGTAGCCAGTACTTTAACATGACTAGAAAATCAGAAATAATTTATTATTGAAAAGAAACTATATTTACAACGAAACCTACTCACTGTAGTTATGCAAACGTGTTTATAGTGACAATTGTTTATGAACGCAACTGCTTATAATGACCCGCATAGTAAACGCTGCCGGTGACTGTGTGTTGCAACTGCGCCTGTCGCGAGCGCGCGGCGGCGGGCCGTCGCAGACGCAAAGTTTTTTTTTTTAATTACTGCCACATTACTGAACCATTTGCGCAAATAGACAATTTAAATACACTCTAGTGTAATGGGCATACGTCATTATTTTTTTCCTCTAACCCATCTTACCAATTATTTTTTACGAGACCACCATATCAATACTTTCTAACACTGCTATGATGTTTTTTTAAATATTCTCTAAGAGTTTTACTAACTCAAAAAGTACATCCATTGTACATTATAGAAGTTTCGACAATTTTGGCCCCAAACCTTACAAGATTTAAACATCATTGTTGTTCATTGTAAAAATATGTTTAATTCTTGAGGTGCTTCCATATGAATTTGCAGTTCCGATTTGATTTCTTTATAAATGTAGTACTTAAATTGGTTTGTGTAATAAGCTTCATAGATGAGCATAAATACATCTTTCAATTGTTGAAAACAGTTAATGTTTTTACGTGTTATTGAGACATTTGTAAACATTGATGGATGTTCATAAACATTCGTGAATATTTCATTCTGAAGCATTTTACTTACTTTTGCATTGGGTGTGTCAAAATATTTATACTTGTTTTCAACACCGGTGTAGGAGCATTATAAAGTTTACGGAAAGAACATAATCTTCCTCAGTGCTTCTATTCAAGGTTATGCCTCATGAATAAATTGTGAATTAATATTCTTTATAATATTACGTTAATCTATTACTTTTATATCACCCTTATCAAAAACGCTGCAAGTATTAAATACTTCGAACAGTTTAAGGTTAATATGCTTAAGTTTTAATAAAATTCATAAATAGTGCTTTCGTTTTTAAACGAGGCCGATAGTTACCGATATAAAAGAAAACAAACGCTGGTTAATAAACATCGTAAAAACCGCGATCATTATCTCGGCAAGGCGGTTGATGCATCGGACTAGGCGTCGCTCTACATATATGGAGAATCAACATGAACATACGCTGTAAGTATGTACGCGCGTCCGTTGCGAGGGCCTTGTTTTTTAGCGTTTATGTTTTATACAACGCGGCTGGAATTCTGCTAATCGTCGCTGGCAACATTTCGCGCGTGCCGCATACGTTTGCCGCTGTAAATGAGTGCAATTTAAACACAAGCAGGCTCCTTGACTCGGCTCATTGTGGAGCCTGCAGGCGGCTCGTGAATGGATCTGTGTGCGCGGAACAAAGCAGACGAGGTATTTAATGTAACAAGCGTTGAGCAGTTTGTTTTGAGGCGTCAATACAAATAGCTCATCATAGCTGGACTCTGAGCCAGCGGAGCGTACAGCTCGTACAAAATTTTCTATAGAATTTCTAAGAAATATGTTGCAGTGGCACGTCGAGTGATGGAGACTTAATAAAGTTTTTTAGCCTATCCATCCCATACAGTAAGAGTAGTAAGATTCAACGAAGAGAAAGGCCTGGAACATCTCGAGGACAGAACACATAGACATCTACATCCGACCATTTCTCCCATTGTATCGCTGTGTTACATAGACGTTATGTGGTATAACAAGGTGAAGACTAACAATTAATAATATGTGGTGCGCAGAACGACAAACTTAGACTTGTGGGCTAGTAATGTTCACCTAGAACATTTCAAGGCCCATATTATGTGAAGAGACCCGAAGCGTTAATGGCGTGGGTTTGTTTAAAAGCTCTAGAATCTTTAATTCATTATAATTATGCCTATTAAAATTTCTAAGAACATGTAGTGATACTGCCTTGACATAAGAGGGGGTCAGTGTGAAATATACACCGCTAATTATATTTCGATTGAGCACACTACTGAATGAGTTCCAAGGCACAGCTTGAATGTGCGGTTAGAGTAGATCGGACAGTACATTATTGTTTTTGTACGTCCGTATCAAATTGAAGAGTATCCTCTTATTATAACATTATTGCGCACACGTTCACACAGTAGCGAGAGCTAATTTGTTTATGCACGAGTGACAAAGAGTATCTAAATAGTTGCGAATCTAAGAAGGCGTAGCTATTTCGCTGAATGGGATTTAAGTAAGCAAGGTATCATTTATAAGGGTACTACCACTACATCTTACGTTTTGGATTTAATGACCAAAATTGAGCGATAGGTACTGTACGGAATCGCACTTGTTTTGAAGTTTAGTCTGTTTCCGTGTTTTCTTTTCAGTAAAAAAATATAATTTGAAATTGTAATTTCTGTCCACCTCTTTTTCTTTATCACCCTGTCCACACACTTACCAGCGTACAAACCCCTTTGAAATTTTCGCATGTTTTCTATGCATGGTAGAAAATAGCTGGTAAATTATACTGGTTGTAGAAAATAAATAGGCTGGCTTGACCTGGAAAGATCACGCATATTAACATCAAACCTACATATCATATATATTCAAGCGGGAGAGTCACATTGCAGCTGTATTATAGCTCCAGCACGAACGGCTGTGAACGTAAAATAGAAGCATTTCATAAAGTGAGGCCTGAGATCAATTTGCTGGTAACGAAGCATTAGATCTTAGTCCTTAGGGGCTTCATTTTGATTGTTAACCAAGGATAAAGATAATATCAGGTGGACTGAGTACACGTTCGGTGCTCTTTTTCAATTTGATGAAGGATCAAGTTTCAGCCGCGTGCCCACAAACGGTGTTAGCTTGATACGTATACGTAATGTAAGTAACAGAAGTGTTGTCGGTCGTCTGCCCACGCGGAGTAAATCGCCGAACGCCGGCCGGCCCCACCGCCACAATCTATGCAAATCGCCGCCTCAAACTTATTGCTCTCGCCTCCACTCCTTTCCAAATGCATACTAAATAGCGCACCGACCCAGCCGCCTTTGTTCCGACTTTTTCACTTAACCTCTCGCGCTCGGTTAATTTCAATGGAAATATTTTGTAACTTTTTTTTCTACTTGCGATTCCCTCGGTTTGTTATTGTTTAAAGTCGACCGCGTTAAGACAAATGCTACTCCTTTGTGTATTCTCTTATATTAACTACTCTAACAGATATTCGTCTTCGTTCATTGTTTAGAATTTAGTCAGATAGAAATTGGTTTTTCTTTTCTTAGTGCCTGATAAAAATTCGTTAGATCTGCGTGTTTTAGAAATGTTTAAAGTAGGCTACATTTTCGATTTTCCTACTAAGCGCCGATGTAGCACAGTTCAATTATAATACTCAAGTTTAAAAAAAATATCTTCCTGTTTACAAGCTTTAATTATTCGGTGTATGTATGAGGGTAAATATCGTTGATGCTCATTGAGCCCCTCGTAACAATGCTCAGCCTTGCACAACGAAACTTGAATGCTCAATATTACCCATTTTGAAATGTCTGTGCCTCATTAAAGTATATACATTCGCAATCGTATACCATTCGAGCTCACTTACACACAGTATTCCCATGGCGTTCTCGGAATTAGACACAGAATGTAACGAGAGATGTCGCTCCCGTTCTTCCGCATAGATCCAACTCGCATTGCGATCCAATTATACGTGATACGGACGAGAAATATTATAACGCTGATTCGTAACAGCCAGGTAATTACTGTGGGAGTATTAACAGATCTCGATGACTCTATATGTGCCATTGTCGAGTTAGCACACAACACCAAATGTTAATGCTAATGCTAATGCTCCATTCCATAGACACTTTTATACTGATATTAAACACTTTGCGAACATAATGACAGTGCAATATATCACACAACACACACACACACACACGACACATACTGAAGACAACGTAAATAGAAAAGACACATAAAATTGATATAAATATTTTCCATACAATATCCAATGTTCCTTCATTGCCACTGCGAGGTAGGTATGATGACTTTAAATAATATATGTATAATGTTACACCATTGAAAATTCTATAACATACACGAGCAAAGTCGTGAGCGCAACTAATTGATAAATGTTAACAGCCGTTATTGGAAAACTAAGTTCGATCGAGTGGTTTGTGTATCGCTGTGAATGATCAACTTCGATAAATGTTATAGCAAAATTATACCTAATTGTAGACGAATTAAGAATCGTTATTCCCTGCAAAATATCATGGCACAAACATATACACAAAGTGATATTGCAAATCTAGACGATCTAAACAGTTGCAATATGATACTCATAATATAAATGAAGTATTATTATTATTATTAAATATAGAGTATATTTAAGAAAGAAGAAGTGTTATTAAGTAAAGAGCCGTGGTAGATCGGTGGATCGTGGTAGAACCACGTGCTCGGCTGCGAAGGAAAATATCGTCAGGAAAATGCATGTCTGAGAAATAATAAACAATATTACATCGGGGACATGTGATCTCCGCCGACAAAACCCACACAGATGTTTGAGAAAGGTGGTCTTTGCATAGCATTTACAGGCTGCTACTTTAAACTAAGTATTAGCCGTTTCGTAACAGTACTTAAATATTTTAATTAACTAATGGTCATAATTTTAAATCTGCTAAAGAAATAAATGAGCGGGTTATTACTGTTATTATATATTACGTTATGCTACACCAGCTTTCTTGGACGAGTAATTCATCCATATTGCCGCCAAGTGGTCATTCAACTCGCGCGAATTGTCGTCAATTGTCCAACAACACGACGTTAACCGTTGGCGGTGTTAATTGCAGCAACCCCATCATTTTATGGCCCTTTATGACACGCATCCGCTAAATCAACCCATTCGGATTGTACTATTTATATCTTACTAGCATTACAATTGTATGTTAAACGATGGGTTTTTTTTTTAAGTTGGCTTTTTAAGTACCTACAACGACTTCTTGGAATTATTTATATGGCTTTAATTGCGGCTGAACACTAGGATTATCTAATTTACCACAATAGCTTTGTAGCATAATTATTACATGGATTTATGTTGCAAAACATTATATTGTTATTAATGGACATACAGGTATATCAAGTAATATTTAAAGGTATAGGTATAAACTTTCTGCTTTTTTTATTTTGTAATTAATTTTAGCTTCCGCCCGCTACTTCGACTGCGTGTTATAATTTACCCGCTTCGTTGAAATAGCCTATATTCTTCCTTAGGCTTTATAATATCTACATAACAAATTTGATAAAAATATGTTCTGCGGTTTAGCCGCAATAACGTCTTTTTGTCTGTCTGTCAAATTTATGATGTTGATACAGTTCGGAGAAACAGTTAATCCACACTGATCACGTTACTATTGATTTACGGTTTCTGTAGATTTTTTTCGTGACATCAGGACTAAGTTAGTTATTTTAATATAATTGTACAGTAACTTAAATCCATAGACATTTAAATAGCCCTAAATGTAAACATGTCTCGTTCCGACGAACAATTAAACCCATCCTTTGTTCGGCTTAACCGTAGGAAGCGTTTCAAACTATCGAGCGTAGCACTTGAACGGCTCTATACGGCTTAACCGATTTCAAAGCACTCAAGACGTTCGCAACAAACTTGTTGCACTTAGAGCGTACCTAGCATAGTCATAAACTAAGTTAAACCGTCTGTCGGTAACATCGCCGGCTTCGGTGCAGTGCAAATTAACTCGATTATCAACGCACCTTGATCTAGCGGGAGCACTCAGATTCCCTTCATTACTCGTGCGGGTCTACAGTATAATGAAACTAGCGCCTGACCTATATTCAATGTATGTACCGTCTTTTATTAACGTCAATTTGCGATATTTTTGTTTAATTTTTCAATATTGCAAGCTAATAAACGCAAATCCTCTTACTACTACTATCAGGTGAAATTTTAACTCTATTACGATTTTATTTATAACCTACAAAAGTATTATTTATATTGCCTTGTACTAAATAAAAAAGACTTTGGTGTGACAGGTTGCTAGTCTATCGCTTAACCAGTCAATTAAACATAGTGGTTATATACTCGCCAGTCATACGGCCGGTTTTGTTTACTATAGTCGTTGACATAAGGGTCATGCTCTGTGTCACTCTGCGCGATAGAATCCGCAACGAAGATATCCACAGTGGAATCCGGCCGTCTTCTATAGATGATACGCAATAAGAAATAACAGTAAGATTGCATTTAGTAAATACTGCTAAATGACGGGATGATGCTGAGGAACCTTGAAACTGTCTGATGGATGTATTTCTTTAAACAATACATCATCTGCTAACGCACAACTTCATAGCATTTTCCTAAACCAAGTCTGCTTTTGAAATTCACTTAATCTTTCTCTTGAACATTACGTGATGCGATAACAAATACAACAAGACCGGCCATGTGTAAGTCGAAGCGCGCGAATCAAGGGTTTCATACAATGTTAAAAAATAAACGGTGAAATATAGGAGTAGAGGAGGAATGACATTTTAATTTCAGATATATTTTTCTTGTTGCAGGATAAATAAAAAATCTGAAACTTGCAAGAATTTACATGAAAGAAGATTTTTTTGGCTTGCAAAGTTTCAGGATAGGAGGAGATACCAATATTTACTCATTTTTGACAGAATCGAAAATAATACGAGTTAAAATAAAATTAAATGGATTATTTAATAGCCACTTTGAATACAGCATGTTTCTGAATTCAAAGTTTTAAGAGACATGGTCGTGACACTCAGACAGACAGACGCCGATGTTTCATCATAATGATTCACGACATTTTAGGAACGGAACCCCAAAAGTACACGCTTACAAATTACGAAAGCGATTACTGAACAGTGTGACGCAAAGATTTACGTTTATTGCTATATTGTTTAACTTCAATTAGGTACATTATATTCGAGGTAAGTTTAAGTCGACTATTTACATCGAACTCCATCAAATATATTACTGTTACTCAATATTCCGTTCGGCAGGCGTTGTGGGCTCACGCACTCTGCTGGAAGTTGGTCATGAATTCATTGTTTTTGACGTAGTCGTGTGATATTGTACCACAATAGGAAAGAGTTCAGGTCACGTACCGAAGTCTGGACGTACCGAGAATATTAAGCTCCGAACGTTCAATGGGTCGAGTTTTTAGAATTCTTCCATACGTACATACACAATGAATATTAAATAATAATTCGTTATTAGTTATTGATGCTTTATAAAAATAGCAACGAGTGTCATTGTATAGAAGGACTATATATTAAATGATATATTTTTAAATAGGGACTTTAAGCAGAAGTACCAGTCTGTAAAGGTCCCACTGCTGGCCAAAGTTCTCTTTTCAATATTGGAGAAAGTTTTGGCTCCTGCAAGCGTCCTCCGCGCTGTTCCAATGCGGTCTGGCGCCCATCCCGTGTCCTCTAAATAGTTTTTTTTTTTATTATTTCTCAGACTTCCTCACGATGTTTTCCTTCATCGCCGAGCACGTTGTAAAGTTGGCGCTAAAAATTGCTATGTACAAAAAGAGTTATTTTTCGTCCTTTGAGAGATAGCTGCAAACACCTACCTGTCACTGAAGGCAGTGATCGGTTGTGTCGGGGACCAGTAAAGTGCCGGATCGTCTAAAATCCCCCGGAATTAGAGATACCCCGTGGCCCGATTTGACAGTTTCGTCGGAAAACTCGCCAGTAGAAGTGCCGCAACTAAAAAACACACAAATTTAGTGGTGCCAGCACCGAGGATTTGACCCATGTCATTCGGGTACTATTAAATTAATGCGACTATGTTGCCACGGGGTGATTAAAGAGAAAAGTTTCGGAATTTCCATTTACCGGATTATAACGTAAACGACACGGGATTTGCTGCAATCTTCGAAACATCAATAGTTGTTCTGTAATGTTCTAACCACACAACTCATTAAATTGTTATGAGCCTATAATTATATTATTATCATGAGTTGGTATCTAGATGCATCTGTGATGCATCGGACCTAAATAATCAGTGTAGTGTAGCAGTTGCGCGTTGTGTCGATTGCATCAGATCCTACTCTATTGTAATTATGTCTTCAATTCTGTTTTCATATACAGCTAGAGATAGAGAATACTACCGCGTTTTGTACTCAGAGAAACCCTTGAGAAATATAAGATTTTGCAAAAGAAGAAACTCAAGTGATATATTTCCTGTTAATTAAATAGGGGTGAACTATTTAATGGAAAATAGGGACACCGATAAGTCAAAGACAGCATGTACAGTTCCGAGTAAATAGTCTAAACACTAATAATTGATATTATACGATACATATATTTTTTTTAACACATTACTATTGCGAAGTGAAGTGTTCACATTTTCATATTATATTTTTTCTAGGTATAATCGGGGAGTAATCATATGATACTTATATACTATGATACCTATATGTCTATATAGAATGCAATTAGTAATTGATGTATTTTCCAGTATGTATACATCTCTGCTACGACGTGTTAAAAAGTGGTGTGACTTTATTAAAATCCGCATTTATAATTTAATACAAATCAAGTATCATTATTATATATTTGTATTTATGTATTAGAAGCGCTAATTTTAAATGAAATCCACTTTCTAGTTTCTACGCTAAACGATCAATTAATTGTGCGATGTGGCCGCCGTCGCTTCTTATCGTCGTTTCGCACTAACGCTTATTTACGCCATACACAGCATCTACATGCATAGTTTGTAAAAGTTTTCGACTTGCGGTAACAGGGCCGGTTGGTGCGAACGTGGAAACCTGTGTCCCGGCCCTGTTGTGGACAAACTTGGCCTGATTAACGTTATGAGAAAGAAAAAGGTGATTTATACGAGTACTGGACAGCTGTTTTATAGTAATCAATGTGCTTTGTATACAGAAAATACTAGTTGAACGTTAAATGATATTGAATTTAAAAAAAATCAGCGTCTCTGTTATATATATGTATGTTAATTTTGTGTTTTTCATGTCATGCAATTGTTATAAACTCATAGCGAAGTACACAAGGGCACCAATTGTTATGGTTATGGCTAACAATTCATCTTGTTTTTTGGCGATTGTGAACCGATTTGAATTGATGTACCTCTCGAGGGACCCCATTTAAAATTGAAGAAAATATTTTACAACTAACGGAGGGAAATCCGAATCCTGTGTTGAAGTCGGATGCTTCTCTAAAACTTTATTTTAAATTCACATTTTCTTGTAAAATATCGTACAATATATTCAAAGCGAGCAACAATATTTGGAACTTTATCTTAAATCAAATAATACCACGCTTTCTGACCGCTGAATTTAGTAACTTTTTGTTAAGAAAGTTCAATGATGTTACATTTCAATTGAAAATTGATATGTAACATCACTTGATGATGAGTCTTATAGTCGTTATGGTTAAAAATTTACAAAAGGCATACAAAGTGTTAAATTGTGAGACAATTTAGAATTTGTGTGAAATTTTTTTAGTCAAAGAAATGTGTGCTGAATCAGTTTTCCATCTCAACATTTTGTTTTAGATAATGCTTTATATGTAACTTAAACACATTGTGTTGGAACACATTTACATTGATTGTTCAAATAGAATATGACAGTGAAAATGCAATAGCAAAACCGGGTTACTGTTTATAGCCCGTTTTAATGGCTAAGTGAGCACGGATCGATGAATAAGCGTATTAATAACCGCTGCATGAAACGCCCAACAATTACTGGTAGCCGACTATTTAGCGTATATTATATTCTATGACATATTGCTTTATATTCAGGCTAGCAACACACGATTTTATTTACATACAAGCCGTTCTTCCTATGCTCGTTCAGGGCCCGGCTCGGTTAGTCCGTGTTGATTTATTGCTTTAATTTCATAACTATCTCTTTGTTGCCATGGCGTCTATATTATTTGGAGTGTTTTATTACACACTCAACGGACACAGGTTAAAGTTCTCTGTTATGTACATTATTTCTAGAATCTAGAGAAACATGTCCTTGTAAGTTACTTGTAAAGCCAAAAAGGTTACTACCAAGTGTACCATAATAGAATATTATTTTTCGCAAAGATACATGTAACATCTTGTAAAATTATGCTCTCCTAGTTCATTCCTCCTAAGGCGAGATCTGCCCGTTACAACTTAGTACTCATCACCTACCTCATGAAATGTCAAGAGCAGAACATTTCATTTGAAAATTATCGTAAATTGTGTAGGGCCGTAACTATGGCCGAAAGTACAATTTACTACGTGGCAGAATTATTTATAGGCTGCGTGGTATACCATCTTTGTCCACCGAGGTTTGTAGATTTCGTTGTTTAAAGTTGGTTGCCATGAACTGGAGTAATTAATCACTTACCATCAGGTGGACTATTAGCTCGTTTGTTACTCTCGTATTATAAAACAAAACATTAATGAGCTCGAATTCGAAACCAAGGGCTCACGACTCGGCGGTAGACATCCTCTGATATGATAGTGCCCAAGATGACACTGAGAAATGTTTAGGTAATACGATCACAGGAAAGTCATGGTACTGTAGCTAAGAATTGAGCTCAGTTACAATACGCTCTGGCTGTGATTCCAAGATAAGACCCACGACTCAGTAGATCGGTACCTACTCTCACCGCTCAGCCACATTATTGTAACTCATTAATATATGTCTGCATATATTCATGAAATAAATAAATGGTAAATATTCCGATATTTAACATTTAATTATTTCATTCTAGAATTTATATATCTATAATATCATAACCGATTGCAAATTCATAGAAGTTACATTATCTCCTGTATTATAACAAAACAATAGTTTAAAAAATTATACTTTTCAAACGGTTTTAAACAAGTGTTTTAGTAGGTACAACCAATACGCGAATATTTTATGACCGCGAGTAAAAACTTGCAAATATTCGTAGTGCTGCCTATGTGTGCGTGTGTATCAAACAGGTGTTTCTTATCTGTTTTTACTAAAGGAGTTGTACCTGCTTGGTCTAGTTTTTTTTCTCATTATTAATATAGCACAGGCAACTCTTGAGCTTTATTGAATAGTTGTAGACCTCTTAATAAGAACATTGTCGCATAAGAACATTGTTTAAATAAATATTGTTATATTGGAGCTACTGTACTTGTTTTTCCACAACTCTATGGTAAGTTAAATGTACAACATTCGCATTTTTGATTACACTAGCTTGGCCATTCCAAGAAAGCGCGAAAAGGTGGCGCCTGCATTTCTTGGAAGATTTGCCCGTACTCACAACAGTTGCAGGCGGGGGTTAGTGCAATTACAACCGCTAACTTCGCACTGGAAATAATTTACACTCTCATTGCACTTTCACTAGCATGTTTTCCGCCATTAGTCGATTACACCTTCTAACTGACAGATAAGCCGGGTTCAGATATTGATGAAAATTGTTGTACCAATATGTATATTATTAGGCTGCTTATATATTTTCGACTTTGCACAGTTCGCTGCAAAACATTACCAAAGGAAGTATTTTCTGTTCTAGCAAATATTCTTTGCTGCTGTATTCTCAAAATCATTTGATATTTGTTAACTTTGGGATAAGTAAAATTTTACAATCTTTACATAATATTAATAACCATCTGCAGTGGGGTACATCCACTACCCGCTGCACCCTCACTTCGTTACGTAATTTCACTTTTTATAGACTTAAGGCTAATATAAGAAAACTAGTACTTTCTATTCTCATTCATCATAGTGATATCTAAGCTCATTATGAATCTATGTACTAAATTTCAGCACCTTACGAGTTTTCTGAATCTCGTGATTAGTCAGTCAGTGAATAGTGTTCGGCAATTAAATGCACACACGATCTGATCAGTTGTAGTCCGTTATGTTAAGGTTTATATGTGTATCTAACTCACCGATTTCGACTACAGCAACTGCAACTACTCCGTAATCTGGGCGCGATGGATTGCACTTTCATGTGCCCCTAGATGGCTGCAGTAGCCGATTTTATTGGAGAATGTGCGCAAGCCGGCGCTACACGCATGGACACCGTCCACATAATTGCAGCATAATGGCCGCTGGTGCTCTGGACTTCGCATCGCGTTGGCATCCAGATCGGCCTTCCGCAGTGCTTTAAATTAACCGTATACAATATTTTGTAAATGGCAAGCAACTAAAATTTGATCCCCGGTGTATAACTACAAAAAGTAATGGCTCTTTGAAATACGTAAAAATTCTAAAAAAAAATCTAATTCTGAAACACTTGAATCTTTATCGAGCTAAAAGTATGTAGTAAATCAACTCCTCAATATTTCGACCTAGTAGTTGTTAAAGCCACTTGACATTTGAACCGTGAGATCAACGCAACTTTGGGCCATTCAGCTCCGAGTGGGCACCATCACGTGATACAAATTAGACAATCGTTCAAGTTTATTGTGACTGTCTGCATTGCGTTATTTAATCGATCGGCTATAAAATATTTTCTAGCCGACTAGAAATGGAACCTGAAATGGATTTACATTGCATCAAAATAAATTATACATAATATCAATAGTTCAGATTTGTTTTGTAACTATAACAGACTTGAGTTATAGACACAATAGATTTATAAGGTATATATTTATATTTATAGGATTTATGAGCTGCCGCTTACATACACGCGGGAAATTTTTCCACAAATTTGTGGAAAAATTTTCCACGTCTTTTCCATCCTTTTTTTATGAAAAGTAGCCTATATCCTTGGCCAGGTCCTAGGCAACCTTTTTGTAAAATTTCATAACGATTGGTTCAGAGGTTTATTCGGTAGGAAGTATTAGTAGTTAGTTAGTATAAGGTATTGTATTTATTCAGAGGTCACAAACGAATTACTTTCACATTTAGATATTAGTAACTTTGAAAGTTTAATATCTATACCTTTTTTTTAATTACGTGCTGTCGCAGGGCTTAAACAAAATGGAGCATAAGCATAATCACATTTCAATGAATGGGGGTATTTAATTCCATGGACTTACGTAGAATTAAATACAAATTACACCGTGTAGCAGTTTAATCTGCGTCGTCGAAAGACGTCAGCGTGTTTTACCTCGTACAAGCATACGTGTCGTGTAGATGTTTTCATGCATTGTTTACCTCTCGCCCGGTAACACCTGAACACAGCTAGCGTCATTTCCCAAGACTCGTTTCAATGCTTTGCATCTTAAAGTGTATAAACATTAAAGGCAATTCAAAAGTTTATCATCGTCTACAGAGACTTGAGCAAATTGTTCAAGTTGCGCCGATAGTTGCGTTAAAGTGCGAACTGTAAATGTTGGAACTTTCTAGAGCAAAACATGAAACGTATCTACGAGATTCGCTTTTATTTTCAGTGAAAGTATACTACCTTTTAGCTTGTACGTATAAATCTGCTGGCAATGTTACATAGTAAACAAAAACATAGAACGTCGGACACTGCAAATGTATTATTGTTTCTATTACATTTCATAATGTAAGAGGAGCTGCGTTATTCGTCGAGAATATTGCAATACGAGTCTTAATTCGCAGCTGGCGTACCGGCCGATGATTCATTTAATTCTATGTTTAGCTAGATGTGTTTTGTTCTTGCTCTTCTACCTTTTAGTTAGAGTCGTAATTCGCGAGGCGGTACATAGATTGATACGACTTTATTCTCGGAGTAACACTAACTTGGCACTAGTCTATGTGTGACTCAGAGGTGCCTCCCATGATTATCTTCGTCCACGCGGTCGCTTTAGAACTAACACAAAAAAATGGTCGTAACACTGGCAAAAAAGTTCGAAAGTGATCTGGTTCGTATATCTCAAATGGCACATTAACCGCCTTTACACTTAAGGCTGTCAATTATAGGTTCGTTCGCACTTACGGTCCATATGCAATGTGTACACAATGTGTTTGTATGTAAATTCCGTTTGTAAAGCATGACTTCAATTTATGGGTGTTGTTAAATAACGATTAATCATGTTTCGCGCCAGAAGTCTAATATTATCTTTACTGCACACACGCGCGTTTCGTGTAACTGCATAACGTTTTCGTGTAGAGCGCTATTACAGGTTAGCGTTAAGGCAGAGGTTACACGGAGGCGTATTGCGATATAATCCGTGTGCCTAATATGAGAAGAAAGTTCTGTAGTTTCGACAAGTCACTTGACGTAACTTTGTAACTTTGATGCTTACTTACGTATCACATGTATTATTAACATTCAATATAGTACTGTTAGAATTTACTACAAAGCCTGTAGGAATCATTTCGTTCCTATTTCCAATTTTGGAATTTATCTTATATCAGCTCTTTTGAAATTATAGGTCTTTGATGTGACGGCAGAAAACAATTCTCCATTTTTTTCTTTCTGCATAAAAATTAACATCATATTTTTTTGAATATGGAATAACTAATATTGGCCAACCCTACATCCCCACGTGGTTGGCGTGTCAGTTGATAATCGCACGTTCCAAGTTAGTAAATATACGCACCGCGTGAAACATCTTTGTGAGTGCCCACACATTCGAACACGTCCCACGTCGCGAATCAATCTCCGATAATAATATAACGACCGGGTATCCGAGAGCCGGTCGTCCCATATTATCGAACGGGTTGAATGACGGGCCCATTTCGATGAATAATTAATTGAGCTGGGGCGAAACTCGAGTCACGTTCGAGCTTATTTCTTATTGATTTAATATCCTATTAATTGGGTCAAACAATTGTGAATACTGCGTATACCTTAATTTCCACCAAAAAAGTTTTAAATTTCGAGAAAGTTCATAAACTCTTCTGCGTGTAAAAATTTACAGTATATATTTATAATTTTAATGTATATTTTATGTACTGCAGCCATGTATTGGTGAGGGATTTAAGGGAATCTGCCAACCTATTGTATGCTGTACGCGCTGATAAACATCTCTACTTGATTCAACAAAACTGTATGGCTGAATGCTGGACTGAAAATAATCTGATGTCAATTTAATTTATACGCAATATTTTTAAAAATCAGCTTAAAGTTATGTGAAAACAGCACGGATAAATGATTAGAAATGCTCACAGAAAGGCCATAACAAAATGTGGGCAAACCGCGCGCGAGAGAGAATCGAGCGTCCGTATAACGGTGGACGGTCAACCGAAAATTAATTAACATACTTTGGCGTTGAACCCTCGTGTTCACAGGTGGCCCAACCCACCCCGAAACGCCCCCCGCCGGCGCAACATCTGATACGGAAATCATTTATTTCTCTATTTCCACGCTCTGCACTTTCCAACAGCTTGTTACAACGTACTTATAACAATTGGCTTAGGATTTTCGATCTGAAGCGAGCAAACACAGAGGATATTTATTAATGTTGTAACAACACAACGTGTTATTCGTAACCATTGAGGTAATGTGAAATAACTTTAATATAATAACTGATAATAATATTTATAAACATTACTACTACTATAATTAACAAACTTGATATGAGCTACTTCTTCCTTGTAACCCTCACTCATTATTTTTATGATTCAGTTTTATTATAACGCGTAGCAATTCAAAAATCTTCTCGCCTCACCTTTCTATACCGTTATCGTTTTAATCAAATTTTTAAAATGATAATTAATCGAATTCAGTAGTGTCGTGGCTTGCGAACGACTTTATACGTGTTACATATTCGTTGTCTTTACACTTACATAAATACTAAACTTATTTAAAAATATAATTTCAATGGAACTGTGCCGTTCATTCATTGGATACATATACAAATACATTTTGTAAATGTTTTCGTTTGCGGTAAATAAATCTGCCACCCCGTCTCATCTGGTGGTTGGCGTAAGAGACTACTAAGAGGCCTACCATAGGAATCTCCTGTACACGCAACTAATGTCGGTATTAACCATCTATAACAGCCAGACTTTCATTAACCAGTGCTGCAATGGTCAACCCACTAGCCAAGTGTGGCGATTACGACAAATCCTCCCTTAACTTCGTCGACTTGCCCTCTAGGACTGAGGAAATGCTACTTAAGAGGTGACACAAAATTTAAAAATATTATCGGTACACTTGGTTAGTCTTTGTTTCATCGTAATATTCCAAAAGTTTCTGATAATTCTGGAATTATAGAATCAACACGAACATAGTCACGGACGCGGCTAGTGATCGATGAATGCAAAGTAGAACCGCGCTTGCTGCTAGCTCTATCAGGTCGCTGTAGATTGATTGGGGCGCTATTATAGATTAAAAATAAAACTCGTCTTGGCTTTTAAAATTCTGTCCAAAAGTTTGTCTTTGATCAATTTGTGTTCGGATTTTTACACGTATAATACGTTTATTTAAACTTTGTTCCAGGGTTTAAGCTCTGACTTATTTAAGTCATAAATTATCCTTGAGGACACAGATATTATCGACTTCTATATTTTTTTTAAAGAATTTAGCCCTAAATCTTAATATGTTTCTAATGTATATTTTGTTAACTTATTATTTATTTGTAGTATATTAATTAAATAAGATGAAGAAAGAAAGTTAGTTTTTGAATTAAATCTTAATGTGAATGTTATAAGGGTTGTCGAGAAACAAGTCTTGCAACCTAAAATAAACATTTCAAGTCGATTATAGCCAGCGAGGAATATAAAAAACCGACAAATTTTATAGGTTTTTAATGACACGCGATAAAGTGGGCATACACGGCATTAAATTACGGGCATTATTCCGTTGTTGGTATTAAATGCATTCCTGCTACAGGAATCGCGTGCACGTGTAGCACACCGCTCCAATAGAGGACGGCGTTAACTTTTTGTTAACAATTTCGTAGTATACGAGTACATCGCATCGACATTGTAGGTGTACGTGGTTCGAGTGGAGTAATTTATCTCGTTCGCTAAACGTGTGTAAATTGTTACCTCTTAAATCATGAATATTCATATTATACGCATTTATATGCTATTTACGTTATGGTTACAAACATTTAACATTGTAAAATTTATTTATACCAGGAAATTTCAGTTGTAATGGATTATTATTTAACGTACACCGTGAAGTTGTCTCATAAATGAAATAAGTATTATTAACAATATATTAGAAATCCCGTCACCTGTTCTTGACTATATATTTCTAAAAGTTTACGGTGATTTGGACACAAGGAAAGGATGAATGATAAAAGAGTGACCATGCAAATGGACGTCTGTAACGTGTCACTCACGTGTCCAGAAGAAGCATTAAATGGACAAATAAAAAAATACTCATTACCACCCAGTGTGTACGCGAAGATGTATGGTCGTGAGTGAAAGAGGCGAGAAAGTTGTTTTATGATCACACGAGTCTCTGCCTACCCCTCAAGAAGACAGGCGTGAGTGCTTACATAAGTTTATAAACAGTCAGTTGTAGATAAAGGTGTGTAATTGAATTAAATTATGAAGTTACTTTATAAAAAATGTATAAATATTAATCGCTTCTTTTATACATAAATAAAGTTAGAGTGCATGCACGCGACACTAAAAGCTTTTTTATTAAAACTTGATAATCTGAGCATTATTGGTGACATGATGTGTAAAATGAAAATGGATATTGACAATAACTAAAAATAAAAAAGTTTGTTACTAAATTAACACCAGTGTCCTAGTAATGAATGTTATCGTCATGTTCATTACCTTTACGTTAATTATGATGTGGGTGTAAAACGTTCAACAAAAACTTTTTAAATAGTGCAAAGTATGTTTATGCGCGTTTTATTATTCATTAGCACGTAATTCTGTTTGCACAAGACAAGTAAGTGGGTGCATAGATATAAGATGCAATTATCCGCCTCACTAAAGTTTCTGAGTCCGCAATAGCTCGGACTCTCTGTGTCCAGTAGCGCGAGTGCCCGCCACGAGCAGCATCGCGTCGCAACTGTAGACAGTAGGCACACCACTTCCGCTGTATGATCAATACAGGTAGCGAACCACTCGAACGCGATGTTATGAATGTTTGCGGAGCTTATTCTGCTCTTATTTCCGTTTGTTTTCATTGAATGCAATGATAGAAATAAATTATGTTCATTGCAGGCATTGCCTTATGTTATATATATATATTACAGTTCTTATTAAATATGTATCGTATACATATCCTTGTGATATTGTAAAGAATAAATGGCAGTTTGTTCGTTTCTGTGTAAGACGAAAATTAGATCATTCACTTCATCAGCCTCTTAATAATCTATTGCCGGACAGTCTCTCTACTCCCAAAAGTAGTCCGTAATTTGCCAAGAGTGCCACTCTTGGCAAACGGGTTGGTGATTGTAGTACCGA
Source organism: Bhutanitis thaidina (assembly GCA_029286595.1). Taxonomy (NCBI): domain Eukaryota; kingdom Metazoa; phylum Arthropoda; class Insecta; order Lepidoptera; family Papilionidae; genus Bhutanitis; species Bhutanitis thaidina. The sequence goes on from JAGSMS010000003.1 coordinate 5,416,263, forward strand.
ACGCCTCGCTGTGCCGCTGGTACCCGTCGTCGTTCTGTCAACCATTTTTCGCTGATTTTCTTATGCCCTCTTATAGCGACAACCAAATTACTATCTACGTAATGAGACTAGGAATTTGATATGTTTATTTTTGAATCTACGCTATTGATTACAAGCGCTCGCTACATATATTTACTCTTAGATATACAACATATGTTGGTTGGCTGTTATGCTTGTGTTATATGTATAGTTGACATATTTCCGAATTCGAAGCGGGTCGCGATTATTTTGTTAACGCCAATATCATTAAAAAAATAAAATTTTCAACATTTTGGGGTATGGTGTTCAAAACTTCTTTTAAAAATACCACTGAAATATGAAGAATGGAGACTGAGAAATGCTAAAGTAAAAAGTAAGTGGGAATACACTGTAAGCGCATACGTAATGAGGCAAATAAATGACCGAGTTTCACTCTGAATAACAGATTTTCTCAGACTTTATGTTATTGGATTGAGGAAAGAAAAGCATGATTGGATTAAGACCACTTACGACCTGTAGCATACAATTACGCCTGATGTGAACTCGCCGTTGGCTGTCATCCGATACCGAGACAACAGCTGTTTGATTCTTAGCTAAAGTACTGTCGTGTAGAAGATGCATTTATGGTACGCGATATTTTGTGCTAATAGTGCCGTTTCTTTAAAGATAAATTTGAAATTTTGGCTGTACGGGGCCGACTACATCGCATACGATCCTGGTGGTGGTGTACGTACTACTCCTGTTATGGCCCTCTAATAAATAGTTATCATTTACTAAGTGTTCGGCTTGTACTTGTACAACGGAGTAGAACGACAAATCGTTTGGTTTTACCCTACCCAAATTCAGGCATAACGTTCAAAAACATATGTCTTTTAAATATAATACAAAAGTTCTATGACGTATTTAAAATAAATACCACTCGCATCGGGTGCATCACGAAATCTCCAAATGATCTGAAATTTATTACATCTTGTGCAATTATTAAGGATTAGGAATTAAACTATTGATTGGCATAGTGGCTTGTCTGACTGATGAGTCATAGGTTTAGAACCCTGCCAAAGGTCCCAACAAACAAATTATTGGTCTAGGACAAAGCATTCCCTTAGGTCATAACCCCTCACGTGTCTTTTATATACAATAATATATACATTGTTTCAACACGTCCAGAAATAATATATTGACAATTGGCGATAGTAGCCAATAGTGGTCCCCTTAATTGAAATATACCAAGAGAACATCATCATCATTGTGCGGTTAACACTAATTGGAGCCGTAGACACTGTACACTGTATTAGCTATATTAATGTTTATTTGTACAAATTATTTTATTATATTATCTGGCTCTTCTCCATCATCCGGTCATACTTGGTACTATGCGGCGTTTCTTTTAGGCATTACAAACGAGATTTAACTTCGAATGTAATTAGCGAATCTAATTTTTTTTTACCTACCAAAATAATTGATATAAAATTAATATTGATTGATGTTTATGGTCATTGGCCGCGAAGGTCCGTGAATTGAAACATTAAGCGGAATGACTCGGTGGTGGCTAGCTGCTGATCTTGTTGATTATTAGTTGACAGTACAATGATTAATGATATTCGTTTAAATTCGTTCTTCGAGCCTGAATATTTCTGATCGATTGATATAAAAAAAAGTATATTGTTATTTTCTCCTTGTAGACTTTTTCAGTTTCGTGTTTTGATATTTTCTTAAAATATTTATAACGTTTAATTTTAAATAGAGCTTTTGAGCAGAGAGAAAATTAAAAAATATGGTAATAGTTTCAACAATAGTAGGGTAGTTGTCACTAAGATATTATAATTACTTTACATCATCTAGAGGAGGTAAAATGCGGCAAAAGAATCCATACTGTATACTAAAAATCAGTAGCGCGTAGTAAGAATTCTGCGACTTTCCTACACAATCTCAATTAGCCTATTATAAGCTATAGAATCAGGTATAGGAATTTTATTTACATTTTTCTTATTCCAGTACGGTGTTATAATAATGTTCCCATAGAGTAGAAACATACTTTATAATTAGAATGAGGTAGAGCTACTTCAAAGTTTACTGCCACTGTAGCATAAATATGGGTGGGCTAGACAAGAGTCGGATGACCACGCTGTTACAGAGTACCAGTTTAACCATATTTTATGAAAGCTTAATGGCATTATATTTATGTTATTGAATGTCAAGTTATCCATTATAAATATCCATAAAAAGTATGCTTAATTAAAAAAAAAAAAAAAAAAACGTAAGCTTCACAAATGAAAATCTTCATATAACGACACAGCAGCACAGCTCTCCCGTCCCGTTGATTGTGATCCACGCGGACCCCAGCGCTAAAGCGAGGGCCCCACTTATTGCGGACACTTGTCATATCAACACAATGAGAGCGGGACCCGGGGATGCTTTATTATTTTAATTATTGCATTCGCGATGCGCCCTTTGTGAGGCGACCGCGGCAACGCTTTGATGCGAACTTGAATTAGCCGGTGAATTGTTGTAATTGAACACTCTCGGCGCTCTGCTTATTAATCAGCGCTAATGTCCATTGCAGTTGCGATGTCTAGTTAATTCATTAGGAGAAATTCAAACGCCCCTAACGTGTTGTCAATGAATACCTAATGCCTTGTGTTGATGTGTTCATTTTCTGTGACTATTTTGAAGTAATGGTAAGTTGCTATTTCGTGGAATACATTTAATAACGCAGCAAATTTACAGAAATTGCTTTGTCGGTGTTTCAAATAATGTAATTAAATTTTAAATGACGTTAAAATTCAAACAGAAATGTGTCTACGATTTTTAACTGATTACATTTCTAATCAATCAAAAAAAAATCGGTACTCTTGGCTCAAACGTCACAATAACTATGCTAAATGTATTAAAAAGTAGTCATTATTCAAAATTTCGAATTGTTGAATGTGTTATTGACCTGAAACTCGCTCATGTCACATAGCTATAGTCCTAGATTGAATTTAAACAGTTTAGCGTGAGATTAAAAAAAAACATTGGAGATACTTAAATGTTGGCGGGCTCTGCGAGTTAAATTAAAAACTAAAGAACTTAACGATTATATAAAATGAACGTGACTTATAATTGCATTATGAGTGTACTCACATGTTACGAAAGGCAGTATTCAGTGACGTAGCTCATAAATTAAAACCGATCAACAAAGTTTGTTCAGTTCACTTTGCAATTATATTTCTTTGTTTGGCCCTTGCGTATTGACTTTTTTTATAGCAACGCTGTCAGTATCTATGCACTAGGTACTGCAAAAGGCTCTTTGTTCTATATTGCTCCGTATGAATGTGAACTTAAAAGGGAATGTCGCAGGAATCCAGTCATTATTTACGCTCGTTGTAAAACGCCGTACAATGTAACACGGTGTTATAAATAATGCAACTGCAAATTTGTTACGTGGATGTAGGGCGACGTGCAGTCGGACTTTCGACACGATAAACCGAGTGCGGCGACACTGAGCTCCTGTGATAATTGCTACGTTCACTTTTAACTTCAGCGTCATTTTCGCTGGCCACGTTGGAAAATCAATGCGATGGAGCCAGGTTTATGTTTTTAATGCAACGGTTGCAAAACTGTAGGATTGCAGCGCCGCTTTGATTCTTTAGCTCTCATTGCAAGGTGCTTTAATTAACTAATTAGATTAATTTTGTCATAACTTGAAATCGATTAAACTACTTTTATTTCATTGGATTGGAGTAATAAACGCGCTAACAGTCCACCTAATGGTAAGTGGCTACTGCAGCATCGACATCTGTAAACAACTTCAATCGAAGATGCTTACAGATGCGTTGTCAACCCTGAGGACTGAGATGGTATGCCTCACGGCACGTGTAATTATATCGGCTCTCTATACCTTTCAAACCGGAACACAAAATTGGTTAAACTGCTGATTGGCAACAGCTATGGGTAAAAAGGTGGTACCTACCCAGATGACTCCTAGGCAGAGGCGGACGTCTATCGCCTAGTAATGCCGTTCTTACCCTACGGCGTAATCTGTCACCTCTTTTCTCCCCGTCTCAACGAGACGATTAAGGGTAGTTATCTGTCATGGCGTAAAGTGAATTATGGAAGCCCATTAGGCGCCGTCGAATAGTGTCAAATGGAAATACGTAATCTCTGCTTACTGCCTTGGGTGAAAGGCGAGGGTGCTTCTCCCTCTGCTTAATCAGCCTATTGTAGTTCACTGCTGAACAACACATCTTCAAGAAAGCGACAGCAAAAACTGGTCAGCAATTCTTGAAACCTTTCCCATGCTCACCACGCTGGGCAGGCAGGTTACCGGTACCCGGTATAGTGGAATAGATTTTTCGCCATCATACGATCGCTCGTACCTTGTTCGTTTGTAAGCAGGGCTACAGGTACAGGTACTTTTGGAGAACAAGGTGGTACACATATTCCCTTTTTTCAGTTCTAATACCTGTCTCAATTAAGCATACACGTTAGATCTAATGAGGCACTCACTGAGCCTCTGTTATATTTGGGCGTATAATACTATTTTCTTGCTCAGTTGACAACTTCTGATCGTAGTGGAAATCGGTGAGGAGGAATACACATCGTAGAGATACACACAGAGGGAAAACACGTAGACCTTGTCATCGATGCTGGTTGTAATACAACAGCATTAAACTTATTTAGATCTTCGACCATGAGTTCGCTCCTTCTATTCAATTAAACATACGACTACATGTCTGTTCGTTACATAAAAATGAATTCTTACAACGGCAATTGCTAAAGAGCTATAGAATAACCGTTAAGTGAGTTAGTTGTTTTTTAATAAAAGATAGACAGATACTTCGCTTGAAGGTAGGCAAAGGCAGGATTTATAAAGTAGCAGGGACATCGCTTCGAAAGCGGGCGGCGCATATTTTACTCTCCCGGCTCCCGATCCGATCTTCATAACGAAATTCTTCGTTTTGATATTATATTTATATTGTTAACGTTTTGTACCTGCATATTTCTAACGGTAAATATGAAAATTTCGAGAATACCTACGACCTCGCCTTTCGGATCTTGAGGGAACAAAGATACTCGGTGAGGTATTAAGAAATTCGAAATCGACATTCTGGAATTTGGGTTTTCTTTTTCTTTTATGTTTATTCTTCGGATTTTAAAACTCTATTGGCTTTGTAATGTCTAACGTTTCATAATTATTTTAATTTTATAGCTTAAATAAAAAAAGTTACCTTTCAATGTTTTCAGTTTAAAACAATTTATTTTAGCACGGGATAAATTAATACACATGCACATGTACCCACTATGCACCATACAAATGTTTCCTCCTAGCGACATTCGAATAAGCGAGTATAAATTTTGTACGTACAGTCAGCCACACTACTAACTAGGTTTTCATTTTTACGTGGTAGAGGCAAGCGGGGGCCTTTGCTGCTGCTCGAATGGGCTGGCTCGACCGGATGGGTACCACTACCTCGGAAAATACCAGCGTGAAGTAGAGGCATCTTATGCTTCTGCATTTCGTTTTGTGAGTGAGGTATCCGGAGGCCCCATCCCCCTACTCATCCCCCTCCTCATTCTGCCTTCCATCTCCCAAATACCCTTAGGCCGGCAACGCATCTGCTGCACCTCCGGTGTTGCACATGTACGTAGGCGACGGTAATCACTTACCATCAGATGTACCGCTTGCACGTTTGCCGCCTTTCTCATAATAACAAAAAAATATCTCAACGTAACTTGTACTATGCTAAACAGTAATTAATTAATTTCACTTTGTTTCTATAGAAGCTTTATTTTGTTTTCAGTTTACTACTATTTATTTATCGTATTGGCAATTTGACTAATTTGACTCCAGTTTCGGGCCTACAAATATACAAAAGCTATTAGTACACCAAGTTTTTAAGAGGGTTTATGCCTCACGGTTTGTCATACAAACTTTCAAGTTCAAAATCTTAGAAATTAATAAACTTTATATGCAAAATCAAAATTCATAGGTCTAAAAAGTTAGTAGAGGATATTTTCGAAAAAGAGTATTAAGTTAAATTAGAGCCAGTATTCCATAATAACAGATAACTACAATTATCCCCTTTGTGTCTATAAATTTCAAAAATGTTTTCTACTAGCTTTTTAGACCTATTTATCCTGCTTATTCCATTAAAATCGGTTTATTAAATTCAAAGATTTGGACCTGAATGTTTGTAGTAGCCGAGAAGCGTAAACGCTCTTAACCATTACTGCAGAATTTATATTTCCTTTTGGTTTGTATGAAAATTAAAAAGCCTTCCCATCGGATAGTTTAGCAAACTAATTTCCTTTTTAAACAAATTGTAAGTAAACGCAAACTCTGTAGTAATAGTTGAAACTCTCCTTCAGGGTACTGATCGTTAACCATGCTTCAAGTTATGATACGCCTTGTGTACAGTTGTAAATCGTGTTTTCGTACACTGATGTAACGTGCCAGTAACAACAACACGATCAGAAGTTTACAGCTCAAGCATCCGAACGGATAACCAAACATTTATTCGATTTACGTCAAAGGCAAGGCAAGACCAATTCAGGACCACTCATATGACGAAATGAACAGAAGTTTTTGTCTATGATTTGCGATTTTTTTATTTAAATTTGCATTTAAACCTTTAATATTTTATTAAATGTAATGGTTCACAACAAATTAAGTAAATCGCTAAGAAACTAAAACCTGACTACGACTAAAATTCTCATAGATAGGTATGAGCATAGGATACTTATTTATTGAGTTAATTTTGTTATATAGTCTAGACTTTAGACAAATTAATCAAAATTAACATACATACATAGACTGACAAAACCAGTATTTCACGTTACACTGCCGTGGTCGGGAAAATCTGTCAAATTTGCCGGAACTACTAAAAAACCCGAAAACTAAAGCCATAGACATGGTTTTTGAACAATTTATTATTATATTATAATATTTAGAAAAGGTCCTGCTACTTGTTATTAACTTTCTAGCGAACAAAGTCTTTTTGCTCGGCTTGTACGGACTAAACGCTATTATATTACAAGCGGTGCAACTGAATTTTAGCTTATGATGCATTTAGACTATTCCGATGGGAATATAATTGGCAGTCACGTAGTCGACGTTCGAGAACATTTCGTACACTGTTACGTCTTCCGGTGCGGTGCTGCGTGCGCACGAGCAGAGAGGCATTAGCCTTCTTGCATAAGTGTTAGAGAAGCGGGCACTGTGTTATAAAGAAAGAAAGAAACAAGTTTATTCATATTGTAAATATATCCCGTAAAAGAATAAATTTAGCACAAATACTGACTTCTAGGGTCCTATCCGCATAGCCAAAAAAATTCCCAAAAATTACGTGTGAAGTAATTCCTCAATAAAATCGTAACGTGTCTTAGTTAAACGAAACCATGTCAAAAATAATACGGTATTATTTTATAGGCGAAAGAAATCACATGGAATTTTTGTGAAATCATTTGAGGCATAGCGGATAAGGCCCCAGTTGATATTCCACTAAGACCACTCACTAAGTAATGGGTTCCCAAAGTTTTATGACTACGTAACCTTAATAAGTGAACCCCAACATCAAAACACCTGCTTGTAATCTACTACTACTACTACATAAGCCTATTTTAGTCCACTGCTGAACATGGGCCGCTCCAAGATAGCACCGACAAAAGCCGGCTGGCGTAAATATAACATTCCGAGGTTTGTCCATACTTACTATGCTGGGCAAGCGGGTTGGTGAGCGCAGGTACCCTCGTACTAGTGATGCTCCCTATCACTAGTCTGTGGCGTTTGGCATGTGTTTGTTTGCTAGCGAATGCACCACGTATATATGAGGTCGGCATTGGAGAAGATGGTGTAATCCCCCTTACATATCTGCTTGTAACAATTTAAACGTTGCTATGTAAATTTTGTAATAAATTTTTTTTTTTATAATAAATATAAAATTTTTATCATAAATATTAACTATAATTTTCTTAGCTCAAGGTAAATTATAAGTCTTAATGTTACTCGTAGTGGTTCGAGTTAGTCCAAAATTCGTTTAGTTTTTGCTATAACTGTAGACAAGTACGGGCCCGATGTTACGTGGTCGTTGCAGTCAAGATATGCGTATCAATAATAATTATATAGCGATTAAATTTTATAAGGAAATCAATAAACAGTTATGGGCTCGTTACGTTGTAAACACTCATGATATGTTTATTTTATGTGCGGCGTGTTTATCCATTCGTACTTTTAATAAACAAACGTTTTTTTACATTCAAACTTCGTGTTTTTAATTTGCATTAAAGTGACATCACCTATGCAATTACTGATTTAAAAAATGTTTTACTTTTGAACGGATTTTAGAGGTCAAACTTAACTGTCTACTGAGTCATTGATTGTGCATTGGAATCCTTATTGTTAATACAAAAGGAATGTATTGTCGGGATCCTCTTTTTATTGTTTTTCTGTGATTCCGACGAAAGCGCCTTCCTTTTAGATAGAACACGTGCGATACTAAAATAAGTATATTCCTGCACAAATGACATCAAATGATTCAAAATCTATGTAGACATCATCTAGCATTGGACATAACCGGCTGATAAAGAAATATACATACTAGGTGGTAGCACTGCTATCCTGCCTAAAAGGTGGCTCATTAGGTACCTGTGGTTAATCAGCAATGCAAACACTGTTGTGTTCCGGTTTGAAGAGCTAGCGCCTATTTAATTACTGGCTTTGAGGCATTACATCTTTGTCTTCAGGAGTGACAACGCATGTATATCCTTATGAAATATGAAATTGGCCTTGGACACTTTGATCTATTAAGATGAATATATTTGTGAGTCTAATATAGATATTTTTGTTGTCACCAGCGAGCGGCGCGCTCGCTGCCGGCACGATTGCGTCTCCGTGGAGCGCGGCGGCCGGCGCGCCCGACACCAACGGATCGGGCGGCGCCGACGCCAAGCACCTCGACGTGGGCGACGCGAGTGACGATGAAAAGGTAACCTATGGTGGCCAAGCTATTGGCTTCAGTACAACGGGTCGCGTGTTCTATTCCCGTACGGAACAAAAAATTATAGACCCTATAGATTTGTTGTTCGTCTGGGTATTGAAAAAAATAAATAATTAACTGTACAGTTTTTTGTAAGCTAAGGTGACTAACAGGTAACACAATACACCTGTTCCTACAGCGGTCAATGTGGCCCATATCTACCTATATCCTTCCTCGATGTAGAATTAAGAAATTTATGATAATGGGGTATTCCTGACGACTAAGATCAGTAATAAAACTAAGGACTTCGGTTTTCGTCACACGCTGCACGAAACGCAGCCTGACCAGCACCATTATGATGTTACTTTACACTAGTGTTCCTAAGCCAATATACAAATATTTTGTGTTACACACACTTAATAGATTATTATTTATTAATATATAGATGAGCTGTATCTATTGCAGCAGCTGTATCATTTACACTACCAGCTCAATAGTGGTATAAGGCTGAAAATCAGTGTTGCGGGAATCCGTAACATAAACTGAGCGTAGACCCATTTGTTGCATCACACTGTAACGCAGAAAAAAAATATTCTAAAATCTTGTTGACGTTTTAAGTTTTTATTATTCTTTTAATTGTTTCATTAATAACTTGTAAACTAATTGAGATCTAATGAATAAAGTTGTATCTTGTGTCTCTTAATACTGTCCGATTTTCCTACGATTTTTTCACATAACCGTTACATTGAATACGGCGTGGTAATAAAGAGTGAGTGGTGGGCTCACTGTTTGCGTGAATACCTGCGGCACTATAATATATCCTGCACAGTTGACAACTTTCGGTTGTATTTGGAAGATGTCGGTTTTATTGAAATCGGCATAGAACGACCTCATTCCATTGACTGACCCGAAGTTGAGAGGTACACAATACAAACAATCATTCATACTTACATTTGAAGTAATACAGCACTCCGTCATCATTTAAATTTATATCAAATGTTTTGACAATAACAAAACAAGACAAACTGTATTGGTAATACACGCCTTTATAGTTAAAAACAACGATGCTTCTTTTTACATCGCACATAAATTAACATAACAACACGCGTTACTCTGTAAAGGCTAATTTATTTTGACGCGCGCACAATATCCGAGTAACAGGTGTATGTATTATTATATCGAGTGTTCGTAATACGTCGAGAGATCGCTCGACTGTATTTCGAGTGGTTTTCAGGGAACAGTGATTCACAATGTTTTCGAGCGACGTCGGCGCGGCGTCGAAGGCGTCGGTGGTATTTTTATTTCACTTTGAGAATAGATTCAAGTCTATTAATTACAATGACGCACTCCTCGCCCCCAGTTTCACTCCGGCGGGAAGCGGGACGATCGGACTCTAATAACATCTGTTTTATGTACTAAATCGGTGCTCGTTTGAATTATCAAAGCAATCGCTCTCGTAGTGAACGTAGTTTTTTTGGAATACTTCCAGCGTATACATACGCTAGCGAATGTTACGGTAGCCGAAAGAGCAATTGCAGGTCGAATCGTGAAGATATATTCTGTTTTCCATTACTCTTAATAGCACAATATGTTAGTAGGCGAATTCTCGTACTTTAGTGCAAAATACTATTAAAATTTACTCTATTTTGGGAGGAGAATTATGTTTCTAGCGACTTCAGCAATCAGATTCCTGATTCGACTCATGTTACCTAATTACAGGTCTCTGGCCATTTTTTTGTTGTATCTAATGTAAATCAGTAATCTTTGCCTACACCTTTGGGTGTCAGGCGAGCGTAGTCGTCTAATTATCTTGTGATGATGGAGATACCGCGAGGAAGTTGATTTTTTATTCATGTAATAATTTTAATTTATGAAAATATTATTAAAATACTGCATGTTATCTATATTTTATTACAAACATTATGTTCAAATACGTTCGCAATGATGCAAATATAAATGAAGAGAAATGATAATAAAAAGAACATTTGATAGGGTTATCCATTATTCATTCACACTAATGTATCTAAGAAGCAATATGAATGAATTCTCCGATTCTGCCAAGGTTAATTGACGCGCGGGTCGGTTTGCTTATGCTACGACTGAAAACACGAAATAGGTTAGGCTTAGGCCGAGAATACAAGAGTTGGTATTTCTTTTTATCTTTTTTTAATGGGCTTGCCTGCCAGCGCTATCAACTTATTCTGGTAATGTAGCTAATATCAAAGTGATTTTAAAAAACCGTTAAACGTTTTAATTCATGATATAACGGCACTTGAATAGCAACTTTCTAGAGCTGTATGTGGCTTTCTTTGTTAAAATAAAAATGGTAAAATAATTTAGTTAATTTCTTAATTACATTAATTTTATTGTGATTGAAGTGCGAGGCCGGCTTGAGCTAACCTTTCCCTTCTCAATGATCTTAATATGACAATCGCCTAGGCGCCTATTGTAAAAGTCGCTATGCATCCGTTTTCTAGCTTCTTAGTAATACTTACAATTCTGAAGAAGAAATATGCTGTGCCAATACAATTTTATAAATAAATTAAAAAAAACGTACGGATATTCAGGTGACTAGTTGTTAGGCAAATTAATAGAAAATAAAATGGTGGTACAAAATGGGTTTATGTACTTATTTACTCTTACAAACTTCCTTAAGAAATGAAATACATGAGTATATTAAATTATTCGTATTATTATTGTTTTATTTATATAGACAATGAATTATAAATAATAGTCTAAATCTTGTAAATCAGTAATTAATAATTAATAAATATTTTTGGTTTCTTTTGGACGCAGAAATCGCTCAGAACAGCAAAATTTTATGCGCTATTAAGACGTCGTGAATAATCTAAGCTTTCACACCCATGTCCCCAATACTGAAGTGGTCTTTTTTTATTACACTGGAATTACAAACGAGCTAACAGTAAACCTGATGCAAACAACTTCAATCGGAGAAGACTGAGGACTAAGATTTAATGCCTAGCACCCTATAATTATACACAGTATCGTCGGAGGTTTTGTTACGCATTTATATTCATATCTATTTTAAAGAAACAGTGTAATAATAATAAAAATTAAGTGTACATATTTATCTAAGTCGAAGCGATTAATGAAAATAAATTATAATGAAAGTAGCCGCATTTGACTTTGATACACACGGCTTTAACCTCTCTGGTCAAGAAGCTATGGATTTACGCACTGTCTGTTATGGGGAATTTCGCTTCGCCAACGTTGGAGTTTTTGGCAACCACAATTTGTAGTCAGTCTCAGATCAGCACAGTCTTTAGCTATTATGTAGCTCAGAACATTGTTCATCTCTGGGCCTGGTTTGAGTTGTACTGGTGTTGGACCCGGAGCAGAGTATTGCTGGAAAGTCCATGATATTTTGAAGTGTATCACTGAGAGGCCTCACGTCACCATCCAAGACAGACTCTTGATGAACTTAGGCCGAAATTTTTGCTACTTTTTAAAAAAAAAATGAAGGCTCTTGATTGGCGCAGGACGATGAACACATTGTACCTTTTTCCACACACACACACACACACACACACACATGCACAGCACAGCACATTATCTGTCTACCACCAGCGTATCAAAACAGCAAGTGTTTTATTGGACCCACTCTCTTAAGCAGCAGGGCCTGATTTAGAAAGTTTCGTATGAATTGACGTTAAGCATCTAGCTTCAGGTATTGTTTAATAACACGCGAAAGGATCCTTGCGGGAATCTGCATTTCTTTGTACGGCTCTAGACGGCTCAGTCAGGAAAGAGTCCTACCGACTGGCAGGTTCGAAAACGACTCAATACTAGCCACGAGAGAGTTCTAGACGTTTTAGTCCTTTTTACCAGAGCTTAAATGTATGTGGTGAGCCTGTTGCCTTAGTGTTAACGCAATTCGTGATTGCGTTTTCAAAACTTATTAGTACGAATCCTTCTTATAGGAAATCGAACTAAGGTCTCCTGATTCAAAGGCAGATCGGCCAACTCAAACTAACACAATCGTCTATCGTAAATAATATTAAGCGCAAATTCTCATTTCATAAGAAGCACGTGTCGTGTGCGCTACGCCTAACTACGTCAAAAGATGTCGATTCACCATTCACATTTGACTGCCAATACTATTTTTTACGCAGCGCAAATATTTAGAGGAACGAAGGTCAAGGTGAAGCCGACGGCGAAATTCCATTCGCTAACTGCAGTAAATTTGTTGGAAGAGTTGAACATTAACATAAAAAATTAAATAAGTGAAGTAAATATCTGTTTCCTTTAATTGAAGCCAGGCTTATTTAATGGTGGGTTTTAATACACATTAATAATGGCTTAGAGATTTTCATCATTTTCTCGATAGTAGGTGATTAGCATCTGACAGAGTAAATGACACTAACAGATGTACCTTGCTATGATATCTATGTTTTTATGATCGCATCACTCCGGAGAAAGATTACCCACTTCTTGAATGATGAGTTCTGGATGTCGTATCTGTCTATTTGTAACTATGCCTCTGTCGCTAACTTGCGGACTTGCCTCTTCTTTACAAGGACTGTTAGGTATTATCTAAATAAATTAATAAATAAATAAAGTGGATATGGATATATAAAGGGGAATGTAGGAACTAGGAACTATATATTTTGTTCTCCAAATGTCAAACTCAGCGGTACGTGGTGCATCCTGTTGACTAACAGGCGAGGTTCTAGCATCCGACTAATGGCGGAAAATCCACCTCCGACTCTGCCGGACCCTAATCTCTACTGCGAGGGTATCATCACCACTACTCACCAGCCTGCCTGCCCAGCGGGGATAGTGTGATCAAATCTTCCATGCATGTCATGACAGCTTTTGATGACACTTTCATGGCTTACGTGAGGGCAAGCCTTTGCTTATGTCCAGTAGTAGACTTACACAGGTTGATAAAGAGGAAGAAGAAATAAAATGAATTAATAACAATATCCAGGTATTGGAATGTCGCCATGGTCAACATCGGATCACCGTATTCATTCATTCATTATCTTATATTGTTCAAAACAATGGCAACTGTGCGTACACACGCTCTGTCGAATGCCTAATAGTAAAGTTTCTTTTCATAACAGTTTCAAATAATTCTAGCATCCAATATTAAACTTCAATTGTAACTGAAATCGAACCTTTGTCCAATTGAAATTGGTAAACCGCGAAACTTTGTTCTCGTAAGCAATAATTTAATATATATCGTTTTACAATATTAAGCTAATATATATGGTGACTTTTAGTAAGAAGGTCTCTTTTCAGGACTTGTCGGCTGCGGATGCCGAGGGTGTATGGAGTCCAGACATCGAGCAGAGCTTCCAAGAGGCACTGGCGATCTACCCGCCGTGCGGTCGCCGCAAAATCATTCTCTCCGACGAGGGCAAGATGTACGGTGAGTCCGGACATGCTAGAGGAACTTTATTATTATTATGTTTAAGTTTTAATTTTTTCAAAATTTATCAAGCCAAAGTTTACTTGAAATTCCTGAGTAACATGTTTTACTAACATTTTTGTGAATTTACTAGTTAAATTAAAGATAATCTTTTGGATCTAAGTAAATTTTATGTTCACGTTTCAAAAGGGTAATATATAAAAAAAACGTAACTAAACCAAACCAAAAACCTTCACTGCTAAACCAAGTCCGCTCCAAGAAGGTGCCTTTATAGCCATGTATTTCTTGAAGGGTTTGCCCCGATTTGCGCAGTGACGACCCCTTCACACTAGTCATGCTGTTCCCCATCACCGATCTGTGATTTGGGTTCGACACATTCGAATTGATTTTCCGCCATCATTCGGTCGCCAGACCCTCGTTTGTTAGTTAGCAGGATGCACCACGTGTAGGTGAAATTGAGAGATGATATTCACTCTTACACACCGAACGATGTTCACACAGCATATATTATGGATATGAGTCCATATGGTATTCTATGGACGCCATAATAATTCAAAATGAACCGAGTCTATTCATTTCTATTTATGAAACTTTTACTCGGTGAAAAGTTATATAAATGTCAACAATTTTATTTGATGTTGCCGATGTTCAACGGTGAAAGTTTTTCATGCGTGAAATTTATTCAATTATGAAATTTTCTTGCATATATTAAAAATAAAATACAATATCAGCTAAAGCGTAAATAAATTATAATCGTTTTATTTCTAACTTTTAAATATTCCGGATTCAGAATCTATAATTGTACTAAATGGGTATTTATTTGTGTTACATATAGTTCGCAATCGTACTATAATATATATATTAGTCTTTTTTTGCACTTGCCGTAAAATACAAAATTTTTTGTGTTTATTCGATACAACGAAAGAAAATTGAAACCCTGAAAATACCAGAATTGCAACTTTTAATATATTTTTTAAGTATATTCTAATGCTTACGTAAAAATAAAAAAATAAAATCCCCCGCAGTTGAAATTCGGAGGTGATCGCCGTTGTAGTAATCGTCCACAAATAGGTGTTTGTTATTTCTCAACCTTACATTACTTTTAAAAAAATATCATGTTAGACTAATAGCAGAGTCAAAATCAGTGGCTAATTAAGCCAGCCTCGGGAGTTGGGACTCTCGGTCATATTACCACAAATATAAGTTACACTTAAGAAACGAAAGTATAGGTTATTAATACTTACAGAGATGAACGTATTTGTATCTTTTTACAGAGAAGCTAATTTCATAATGAAAGATGAAGATTCTATGTAAGAGGTGGTATCTCCACATTTTATACTTTCTTGGATTTCCTTAACAGACAACAGAGCAATATTCAATTAATTTGGAACATCCAAACGTATTCTATGTTAGTGATATTCACTTTATTATAAAGTAAAGATTATACCAGAATGGGAAAATATAACCATTTATGGTTATATTTTCTTTATCCATAATTTTATCTTTAATATGGCGTCGGTGGTCGCCGTCCGCAAGTCTCAGAATTAAATCGTAATATCGACTCATAATACAACCTATTCACCTCGAGCCGGAGTACATCGCGGGTAGGTCACTGTTCATTTCATTCGTTTTGCTCACACGACAATTTTCTCGTATTATGAAGCGACATCAAGGCCGTCCTAAAATGAACAATGGTCGTGGCACGAGACAAAAGCCACGGTAGGTATTGATGGGTGCCGACAAAGCGGTTTGCGCAATAGGATTCCACGGAAAGACGTGAACCGACAATTATTATCTCCCGATCGCTCCGTGTCGCCGATTCGAGGAAGTCGAGAGGATTCGTATTGGTTTTGTGCCCACTTTAGCAACGTAAGAAATAACCTCTGAAAGTACGAGAAGTTTACGTGCTGAGTACTGAAAAGTGTTTAACGGTACTGATATTGGACGACGAAACTTGTATTCATTCGTTGAAACTGTAAAGCATTTGCTACATCTATAGAGAAGTGTTCTCATTGTAACAATGTAATACCTACGAAAAGTTGTATGTATTTTAAAGAAACTTAATATATATATATATTAATATTAAAATTTATATTTTAATATTACGAAATGGTTCACGTGTTCATAACATTAGTCGGCTCGAACTACACAAGTTTACGTCTTCCCCATTACATCCTCCTCCTCCTCCATATAAAAGTAAATCGGTAACAAATAACTGCAAAGCAGAGTGTAGGTAACTTAAAAGTTTTTTGAGCTGCTCATCATTGAAGACATACTTGCAGTAACTAACCATGCAGTATCTAAATTAAATGTGATGAACTGATGAAAGATAATCAATTGTGTTTATTAAATTATTTGCATGATAATTGTTTTATTTTTTAAGATTTAGCGATATATTTGGGTTAAGTAAATCGCGTGACCTTGAGAACTCGATTACTATTCACTCCCTCGAGAACTTTCGCGTTACGTGGCGTGCAATTATTGTTTTGTAAAAATATTTTCAATCGTTAATGATTTCAAGTAAATAAACTTTGTTCATAACTGTACAGTTTATTACAACGCTGTAACAGTGAGTGAGTAAGAAGGACGAATAACGCTAATCGGGACTGTTGTAATTGCGGCTCCTCATAGTAGTGTTTACGCACCCCTGAAAATACTTCCTAAAAATATTTTCCGGGTTTGCAAACACGATGAAAGCAACTATTTTTAAGGTTAAATTGCAATTGAATAATCATCGCATATACGTTACAATGGATTAACATATAATAATATTAAATAATAGCATTTAATGTTTAAAATAATAGCATTTAGCATTCTGTGATTGTGATTTATTTTCAGAGAAATTTGAAACAAGGCCAAATTTGTTCAGTATTTTTTTTTTGTTTGGATGCGTGAAGCGTTTAATTTTATCGGTAATTGTGGCACTAGAATGTGTTCTTCGAAGTGGTACAAGTGAATTTGTGCACTGTGTCGAAATCGCACAGAAGCATTTCATTTTTCCATCGGAACGGGAAAGGCGAGGATGAAAGTGTACTCATTCTCGTCTTTAATTCCATCACTTTGAATTCAAATTAAATCTGCCAGGTCCAAAACTCGGGATTAAAACGTTTTTTTTTACACAAAAAAAGTAACTAATTCAAACAGTTTATGACTTTCTATTTTCAGTATTTAAGTTGAACACGGAGACCTGAAAAATTAAAGTAATTTTCGAATAAAGATCATCTGGGGATGTATGAATAATTAAGTAACCGTGAATTGGACAATCTCCTCGAAGCTGTGTACCTAATTTGTCGACGCAATGGGTTATAGAAAATTGACTCTCGGCCTAATTCAAAGGCAAATTCATTAAGTCGCGATGGTTACAAGAAAAGCTCGGTTCTTCAAAGGCGGGCGAAGCAGGCGAACATTTTTTCACGTTACAATGTTAACTCAGGAAGCTCGTTAACGGGACGTGACGATTGCCACTTAAATGAAACCTTTTCCCTTCAACGAATTAACAGCGCCGGGAAATCTTTTGTGTTTTGAACCCCGGTTAATGTTCGAGAGGTTCTTTTAGTTTTTTTTATACGTATATGTTTTTGATTAAATAAAGGGATAATTGTTTAATGAAAACCGATCTCAGGCACAATATCTGTAACTAATTTACATGGAGCCACACTTTAAATCGCTGTCGGTTCCGAAATACTCGAGTAAGTGTGGTGTGTGGTGAACATATACTAAAAACAATATAGTAAAATCGAGAACCTACTCCTTTTTTAAAGTCTCTTATAAAATAAAGCTTGCTTTAAATTTTAACGATACCGCGTTGCGTTATTTTTTTTTATATATACGTGCAGCTACGATCAATAACAAAATGTTCATCGACAGCAACTGGTTTACTTTCACGAGTTGTTGAGAAGTCTCATAATTAACGATTAATAACAATTACCCGATTTAACGATTCTCGAGTCGCAACTATTATCGAGCAAATCTCTTAAACGATTTTTATAAAAAACAAAACTTTTAAACAATTTTTCTGCTTTTTCTTCAAGTTGACCACCTGTGACTTAATCGTAACTGTGACTCGTTCATAATAAGCTTTGTTTTAAACTGGATTAAACGTCAGGGGAGCTTATTTTTTCTGTGTCTATTGTAAGCGTCTGCTCTAAATGAAACCAATGATTCAGGCGACACCAATGGATAGTGAATGTGTGAAATATCGAGTTCGACTTACACTGCGATATTAGGATAGCTGTTAAAATCACCGAACCGCACTGTTTATTCCATTATAATGTAGACCGCAAAAAGGTACAATATCGCAAAAGTATTTCAGTAACGGTCGGAGCTTACAGAATTCGTGTTTCCAATAGGGTTATCTTATGGCCACTTTTGAAGTTGTACATGGCATTTACAATGTACGAAGTTTTCCAAACCGCTCCTTACTTATAGTGTGTATTTATGCATGAAACATTTTCTAATACTTTCTATTTTTATTTATTTATTTAATAATTTATGTACACAAGTAAAACCGAAAAAAAAACGAAAAAGCGAGCAAGCGACTCACCTGATGGAAAGTAATTACCGACGCCCACGTACATCTGCAATACCAGAGGAGCTGCAGGTGCGTTGCCTGCCTTCAAGGATATTAGGGGTGGATGAAGGGGGAGGGGAAGTTGGCCTCCGGTTACCTCGCTCACAGAACGAGAAGCACAAGATGCGTCTACTTCACGCCGGTATTCAGCGAGACCGTGGTGCTGCCCTGGTCGAGCCGGCCCACGCGAGCAGCAATGAAAGTCGCCGCTTGACTCTATACCACGTAAACGAAAAGCTAATCTGTTATTAGTTACAGTTCATAAAAGTTTAAACACCGACATTAAGAAGAAAGTTACTCTACGAGTACATTAACTTTTGTTCTCCATGGGCTTGTCAGACTGTTTACTTCTATATTCACTTCTGTCCGATATTCGGTAATACAACATCTGATTTCTTTACTCATATTGTAAGTAATTGGTGAACCTGATTGCTGGATCACAGGTTCTGGGTTCGAATCCCAGCCGAAGTGAATGTAAAGTAGCAGACAAATGATTGGTTTTCGGATCTGAATGTGTTGTTTTGCGTCTCGTGTAAACGACACTGCATCTCACGCATAAGCGTTACTCCGAATTCGGGAAAGTAAAGCTCGTGCCTAGGGTGCGTCTGTGTTTGCGCGTTTACTTGGCAACTTACTTGAGAACTGCCAGTAGTATAGGGAATTTTAAAGGTGCTCTCTTCCATTTCAACTTTCGGGTTTAAATTTACTCTCACTAGTAATTTCCATTCATAAAATTTACCGACTAACCTATGAGCACGAGGGTCACGCCGTTCTGTTCCACATCTAATTTTTGGCGGAGGCGTCACGTACGTTACGCGACACAATTGACGTGGAACAATTAAAGGCGTCCAGGGCCATTAAGCCTCCGGACTGCCATTAAGTCCGCGTCAGGCCAACATTATACGGCCGGGTTTTAATTAAAGGTCCTGTCCGCTAAGCCTGCCGCGTTGCCAGATGGAATTGCTAAAACAAATCTACATCAGGCACTGTGTCCACCTTAAGTGATTTAATGGACGCAAAGAAATGCGACGTTTAAATAATATCGCTTCGGTGGATACGGAAACAATGCCGCGAAATTGTTGACAATGAAATTAAGGTAGGTTACATTTTGTGCCTTTCCCCTACTTTTCTACAATATTAATTATTATTTTGGCCATATTCTATTTCGCAAGCGTTTCAAATCTATAAAGTATATCAATGCTAAAAAAGAAACATTGTATTATTCTTCTTCGTTTTGTCTTCAGTGATTAGGCCTTTTATTTAATATTAGCTACTTCGAATTTTATTTGTACTTTAATTTAAATTAAAAATTAACCTTACTTTACCTTATTAGCTTGCAAATAGTCCACTGCACAATATAGGCCTCTCCCATAAGGAAGATTTGCTATAACCGCCACCGTTCTGCCGCCCGTCATCGGACTGCATAATTTCGGTTAAGTATTTTTCGAGATGGTTATCCCGCCATCTGTCGCTAATCATTGCGATTTTCATTGCTTTTTCCTTGTTCGCCTTTTAAGACACAAAAAGAAACGCTAGCAACTACCTTCATTATTTGTTGCCGATTCTGAAATCAACCTAATTTTGTCAACAGAAAACAAAATGTAGCAAAATTACTTGGTAATAGTAAGATATGAAAACATGAACTAGTTTTTCAGACATACACAAGTCTGAGTGCAAGTGTGTACCTGCTTTTTTTTTTTTTTGAAGCTTGCCTAGTAGCTAGTATACCGAAGAATCTTGCAAAAATTATAGTTTCCAACTTAGTTTATTAACTAGGTAGTTTTTAATAACTCTCATAGCGCAGGCTTGCATTAGAAAACATTACGAGTCAGTGTGTGAAAGGCCTCCATCATCTACTCTCTACTTGTTTTAATGACCTGAAAGAAATGCAGCGGGCGTAGGCGATTGACAAAAATATAAAATAGCCGCACAGGAAACCGCGGGCGCAACACTAGTGCGTCCATATAATTGCGGGCACGCGCCGCGTCTCGTCCGGACAATATATGAGCACATTACTCGCGGACGTGTTGGCCCGGGCTTAATCTAGCGCTCAAGTGCGTCACCCTTGTCCGTCGGTTTGTTCCGCTGCCCTCGCCCTTACGCTGCTCGTATAATTTCCGAGAAATTACCAAACAGTCTACACCCACTGCGCCTGCCTGTATAAGCGTAATTCGATTTATAAGTTGGAATTTGTTAAAAATCATCTTTCTTGCTTCTGTATCGTCTGGTAACTGTTTTAACTTTGCACAATAAATACATTACTTTAATTCTATTCGCAAATGTTGTTTTTAATATTTTTTAAATTATGTAGTTATTAACGACTTTCATTTCCCTGAATTGAATATCTTGTTTGTAGTGGACTTGTGCCAGAATCAACTTTAGTCAGTGTATAAATTGATTTATGTTTGCTGTTTTCAAATTTTGCTACTTACTACAACAGTTGGGTCAACATTACATATTTGGTAGAAAATCCAACTTCTTTTATCAGCACTCACCAATGTCAACCAGAGGTGAAGGTAAAAATTACGGATGTTCTATTTGGCGCGAAGCATAGCCAATCGGACTTCTTCAAACAATTTTTTGCTTTACGGACCGCAATACACGTAGATCCTACTCATAGCACTTTATTATGCAAAACAATTTAATTTGATTCTTAAGTGAAATTTACACTGCAACTCAAGGAAGTGTTAGAGAGTCATTGACGGGTCGTCGTCATAGTCCACACGTAAGCGATAATTTAAAGCGAAGCTCGCACGATGCGGTGAGTCGTCGGCAACAGTTCGCCGACAAAGCACCGGCGGCGTCGCTGCAGGCGCGTTCGTGAGTTAAGACATTCAAAACCGCTCAATATCATGGTAGTATGAAAGTTTCGCCGGCACGGCTTCACGTGGTCCGGAGGGCGGCGGCGGGGGAGGGCGAGGGGAGCTACGCCGGGAGGGCTAAACTATGCGAAGAATGCGCAATTAGTGAGCGAGCGAGCGTGTAAGGGGCCCGGCCGCGCCGCCAGGCGAACGCAGTAAGAAAATATAAAGAAGGGGCGGGTTTCACTCCCGTTGTTTAGCGCCCCGCCCGCCTTCGGCCATAACTCCCGATTGTCTCCCGAGAAAACCTCCTTAGAGCCGTCTCAACTCAACCCTTCTGCGACGATCCGTTGCATATCTTCTGTTTGGGTCAGCGTGAATTTCTGCGTCGTCCGCTCCGAGCACTGTAATGTTTCTTTTATTGGAAGACGCTACTTTGTCTTTGAGCTTTCTCTATTTGAAAGGTTGTTTTCAAATTTTGCTACTTACTACAACAGTTGGGTCAACATTACATATTTGGTAGAAAATCCAACTTCTTTTATCAGCACTCACCAATGTCAACCAGAGGTGAAGGTAAAATTACGGATGTTCTATTT
This sequence comes from Bhutanitis thaidina, assembly GCA_029286595.1. Lineage (NCBI taxonomy): Eukaryota > Metazoa > Arthropoda > Insecta > Lepidoptera > Papilionidae > Bhutanitis > Bhutanitis thaidina. Next base: position 5,438,600 of record JAGSMS010000003.1, read on the forward strand.
GGCGCGAAGCATAGCCAATCGGACTTCTTCAAACAATTTTTTGCTTTACGGACCGCAATACACGTAGATCCTACTCATAGCACTTTATTATGCAAAACAATTTAATTTGATTCTTAAGTGAAATTTACACTGCAACTCAAGGAAGTGTTAGAGAGTCATTGACGGGTCGTCGTCATAGTCCACACGTAAGCGATAATTTAAAGCGAAGCTCGCACGATGCGGTGAGTCGTCGGCAACAGTTCTGCCGCCCGTCATCGGACTGCATAATTTCGGTTAAGTATTTTCGAGATGATTATCCCGCCATCTGTCGCTAATCATTGCGATTTTCATTGCTTTTTCCTTGTTCGCCTTTTAAGACACAAAAAGAAACGCTAGCAACTACCTTCATTATTTGTTGCCGATTCTGAAATCAACCTAATTTTGTCAACAGAAAACAAAATGTAGCAAAATTACTTGGTAATAGTAAGATATGAAAACATGAACTAGATCAAAGTTTTTCAGACATACACAAGTCTGAGTGCAAGTGTGTACCTGCTTTTTTTTTTTTTTGAAGCTTGCCTAGTAGCTAGTATACCGAAGAATCTTGCAAAAATTATAGTTTCCAACTTAGTTTATTAACTAGGTAGTTTTTAATAACTCTCATAGCGCAGGCTTGCATTAGAAAACATTACGAGTCAGTGTGTGAAAGGCCTCCATCATCTACTCTCTACTTGTTTTAATGACCTGAAAGAAATGCAGCGGGCGTAGGCGATTGACAAAAATATAAAATAGCCGCACAGGAAACCGCGGGCGCAACACTAGTGCGTCCATATAATTGCGGGCACGCGCCGCGTCTCGTCCGGACAATATATGAGCACATTACTCGCGGACGTGTTGGCCCGGGCTTAATCTAGCGCTCAAGTGCGTCACCCTTGTCCGTCGGTTTGTTCCGCTGCCCTCGCCCTTACGCTGCTCGTATAATTTCCGGGAAATTACCAAACAGTCTACACCCACTGCGCCTGCCTGTATAAGCGTAATTCGATTTATAAGTTGGAATTTGTTAAAAATCATCTTTCTTGCTTTTGTATCGTCTGGTAACTGTTTTAACTTTGCACAATAAATACATTACTTTAATTCTATTCGCAAATGTTGTTTTTAATATTTTTTAAATTATGTAGTTATTAACGACTTTCATTTCCCTGAATTGAATATCTTGTTTGTAGTGGACTTGTGCCAGAATCAACTTTAGTCAGTGTATAAATTGATTTATGTTTGCTGTTTTCAAATTTTGCTACTTACTACAACAGTTGGGTCAACATTACATATTTGGTAGAAAATCCAACTTCTTTTATCAGCACTCACCAATGTCAACCAGAGGTGAAGGTAAAAATTACGGATGTTCTATTTGGCGCGAAGCATAGCCAATCGGACTTCTTCAAACAATTTTTTGCTTTACGGACCGCAATACACGTAGATCCTACTCATAGCACTTTATTATGCAAAACAATTTAATTTGATTCTTAAGTGAAATTTACACTGCAACTCAAGGAAGTGTTAGAGAGTCATTGACGGGTCGTCGTCATAGTCCACACGTAAGCGATAATTTAAAGCGAAGCTCGCACGATGCGGTGAGTCGTCGGCAACAGTTCGCCGACAAAGCACCGGCGGCGTCGCTGCAGGCGCGTTCGTGAGTTAAGACATTCAAAACCGCTCAATATCATGGTAGTATGAAAGTTTCGCCGGCACGGCTTCACGTGGTCCGGAGGGCGGCGGCGTGGGACGGCGAGGGGAGCTACGCCGGGAGGGCTAAACTATGCGAAGAATGCGCAATTAGTGAGCGAGCGAGCGTGTAAGGGGCCCGGCCGCGCCGCCAGGCGAACGCAGTAAGAAAATATAAAGAAGGGGCGGGTTTCACTCCCGTTGTTTAGCGCCCCGCCCGCCTTCGGCCATAACTCCCGATTGTCTCCCGAGAAAACCTCCTTAGAGCCGTCTCAACTCAACCCTTCTGCGACGATCCGTTGCATATCTTCTGTTTGGGTCAGCGTGAATTTCTGCGTCGTCCGCTCCGAGCACTGTAATGTTTCTTTTATTGGAAGACGCTACTTTGTCTTTGAGCTTTCTCTATTTGAATTCTATTCGCAAATGTTGTTTTTAATATTTTTTCCAATCACTAGACATTACTAATCGTAATGCAGCGATGGAATATGAAGACGATACATCGATCTAACCGATTATAATTACAAAGGCGGGCTGTCGTATGAAACGCTAAATATTCATGAAGTCGGACCGCACGCACAATTTCATCCGCTCGGCGTGCGCGAGAGCGTGGCCGCGCCGCTGCCAGCGGACCAAATTAGCCATCTAACGAACTAATAAATAATGATCTCTTGTTTTTCTATTCGCCGCGGAATAGAAACGCACCGATTTGATCCTCTGCACCGCGCTATTTATAACGGATGCACACGACGTTTCGGGTGAAGGCACTCTTGAGGCCGATTCGCGGGCGCCGATGTCGTCAGTCGAAGCTGTTTATAGGCATATATTTCCCTTATCAATTTCCTTCCATAATTTTTCCCATAACTATTGACCGGTAAGTGTCGCAAGTGTATAGAGAGGTTTTCAAATGACAAAAAGATTACTTAAAACACCCCTATAAAAAGAGTAAAGTATGACTGAATAATCAAAGAATTGTTATGTACTTCCACCAGTAATTATATAGCTTTACCGAAAATTACCTATTTAAATTCTTTATTGTGAAATCAAGGGTATGCAGCATGAAATGGATGTAATATAAAAGGGCTACAATCTGGTTCTCTACTATGCAGTAACATATTTCATTAAGGTGAAGTTTTTGAAAGTAAACTTTGACATTGACAGCATACTTCGCGAAAATGACTTTTGAGTGTCAAGTAACGTGTATGGATCGGGGTAGTGTCTCCTATAAGGTCGGGTCAGTGTGTCCATATCGTCAATACTACTTTCAGATATACAATCTCAATGACCAGGTATCCTGCGTATATGACAACTACTGGTAGTAACCGAAAGATGTCGCCGGGGCATCAAAACACTCTGCATATTATCGACTAATTTCTGAAACTTTAAATATTTTTGTGCCTTTCCAGTACCCAATCCGGCCCGTAAATAAGAAACCAGTTTCAAAATATCCATACTAATTTTGCGTTAATTGCATTTCGTTAGTCGCAGCGATCGCTTATTTTAACCCAACGCCCGCCGTGAAAACTTTACGAAACGGTGCCATAATTCCATAGCGATCTCAAGAATGTCCGACTTAGTCTCCAAAACTTTGTTTCACGAGCTTTCGACTGCCTTTCACTTTAATTTTAGACAATTTTGTATAGAGCTAAAATTCTTCAGCACGTAATAAAAACTTCATACACTTTTCATATACATTCAGCGTTAACGCTTTTAATATTTTTTCCAATCACTAGACATTACTAATCGTAATGCAGCGATGGAATATGAAGACGATACATCGATCTAACCGATTATAATTACAAAGGCGGGCTGTCGTATGAAACGCTAAATATTCATGAAGTCGGACCGCACGCACAATTTCATCCGCTCGGCGTGCGCGAGAGCGTGGCCGCGCCGCTGCCAGCGGACCAAATTAGCCATCTAACGAACTAATAAATAATGATCTCTTGTTTTTCTATTCGCCGCGGAATAGAAACGCACCGATTTGATCCTCTGCACCGCGCTATTTATAACGGATGCACACGACGTTTCGGGTGAAGGCACTCTTGAGGCCGATTCGCGGGCGCCGATGTCGTCAGTCGAAGCTGTTTATAGGCATATATTTCCCTTATCAATTTCCTTCCATAATTTTTCCCATAACTATTGACCGGTAAGTGTCGCAAGTGTATAGAGAGGTTTTCAAATGACAAAAAGATTACTTAAAACACCCCTATAAAAAGAGTAAAGTATGACTGAATAATCAAAGAATTGTTATGTACTTCCACCAGTAATTATATAGCTTTACCGAAAATTACCTATTTAAATTCTTTATTGTGAAATCAAGGGTATGCAGCATGAAATGGATGTAATATAAAAGGGCTACAATCTGGTTCTCTACTATGCAGTAACATATTTCATTAAGGTGAAGTTTTTGAAAGTAAACTTTGACATTGACAGCATACTTCGCGAAAATGACTTTTGAGTGTCAAGTAACGTGTATGGATCGGGGTAGTGTCTCCGGTACGTTAATGTGTTTCTGATGGTTCTTCAATATCTCTCCGGTTATTGTATAAATTATATTAAGAGACCTTAGTAATCATAATATTTATTTAATATACTCATTTGATAATGTTGTATTGGCACGATACTATGTTACATGTGTATTATATACACATGTTACATGTAACCGAGCATTCTCGGTATTTACACATTATTTACATAAAACATTATTTACATTATTATCATAAACAATTTTATAACAGTCTACAGTCTACATTTATATACATTTGTTATTTATTTCTTAATATTTTTTTTCCAATCACTAGACATTACTAATCGTAATGCAGCGATGGAATATGAAGACGATACATCGATCTAACCGATTATAATTACAAAGGCGGGCTGTCGTATGAAACGCTAAATATTCATGAAGTCGGACCGCACGCACAATTTCATCCGCTCGGCGTGCGCGAGAGCGTGGCCGCGCCGCTGCCAGCGGACCAAATTAGCCATCTAACGAACTAATAAATAATGATCTCTTGTTTTTCTATTCGCCGCGGAATAGAAACGCACCGATTTGATCCTCTGCACCGCGCTATTTATAACGGATGCACACGACGTTTCGGGTGAAGGCACTCTTGAGGCCGATTCGCGGGCGCCGATGTCGTCAGTCGAAGCTGTTTATAGGCATATATTTCCCTTATCAATTTCCTTCCATAATTTTTCCCATAACTATTGACCGGTAAGTGTCGCAAGTGTATAGAGAGGTTTTCAAATGACAAAAAGATTACTTAAAACACCCCTATAAAAAGAGTAAAGTATGACTGAATAATCAAAGAATTGTTATGTACTTCCACCAGTAATTATATAGCTTTACCGAAAATTACCTATTTAAATTCTTTATTGTGAAATCAAGGGTATGCAGCATGAAATGGATGTAATATAAAAGGGCTACAATCTGGTTCTCTACTATGCAGTAACATATTTCATTAAGGTGAAGTTTTTGAAAGTAAACTTTGACATTGACAGCATACTTCGCGAAAATGACTTTTGAGTGTCAAGTAACGTGTATGGATCGGGGTAGTGTCTCCTACAAGGTCGGGTCAGTGTGTCCATATCGTCAATACTACTTTCAGATATACAATCTCAATGACCAGGTATCCTGCGTATATGACAACTACTGGTAGTAACCGAAAGATGTCGCCGGGGCATCAAAACACTCTGCATATTATCGACTAATTTCTGAAACTTTAAATATTTTTGTGCCTTTCCAGTACCCAATCCGGCCCGTAAATAAGAAACCAGTTTCAAAATATCCATACTAATTTTGTGTTAATTGCATTTCGTTAGTCGCAGCGATCGCTTATTTTAACCCAACGCCCGCCGTGAAAACTTTACGAAACGGTGCCATAATTCCATAGCGATCTCAAGAATGTCCGACTTAGTCTCCAAAACTTTGTTTCACGAGCTTTCGACTGCCTTTCACTTTAATTTTAGACAATTTTGTATAGAGCTAAAATTCTTCAGCACGTAATTAAAACTTCATACACTTTTCATATACATTCAGCGTTAACGCTTTTAATAACAAACTTCAATCTTCACCATATTATATATTCAGGGTTAACTCTACTAAATTAATGGTACTTGAGAAAATAATATGTTAATTAATTGGCGCTAACTGTAAGCTATATCGTTAAATTAGCATCTTAGCTTTTGGTGCTGAATATTTTAACATTTCGGTCAAAGTTTGATGATTCGACATTAAATATATTTATTTTTAAATATTTTTATTGTCTGTCATTATAGTAGTCGAATTATTTTATAATAACAGTCTTCAGTGGTTTTATGAGGTGGCCGTTCAATAATGAAAATTGTTCCCAGCAGCAATCAATTCGCACGTAGATATGTAAGGTATAGATATAGATGCGTACGTATTGGTAATATGCGTTTGCCCCAACGAGCCAGTAAGGGGTTAATTAAATTCGCACCAGCCGCCTCTCGTCGCCATCGCATTCCCCGAATTCAATGAGATTTCAATTTACTTTGGTCTAGCCGAGTCTTTCATTGTCCACGAATTAATACACTATATTGGCTAAATTAAAATTGCCAAGTTGGATCGTTTGCGAATCTATTGTTCCGAACCGCTTAAGTTTTTTATTGAGTATAGAAAAAAAATTTGATGTTGAAACGGTTTTTTAATGCTAATTAAATTCTTATAAGACAAAAAAAATCCGTAGCCGGTTTTACATTTAATTTTTATTCTTCTTCATAAGCCTGAAGAAGTTCACTCATGGCATTTTATTTTATTTTTCCGTTTTTATATATACGGATTATATCGCGTTTATTTTTGTTTTTATATTCCCGCCCTTTCGATTGCTTTATATCAGATTGGATTCCCCAACCATTACATCAGATTGGATAGACCACAAATCCTCACAAAAGAACACCGATTCCTATCATGGATGATTCGCGAGGCTTTGGAAATCAAAAACATCCTAATTTCAATAGAAGAAGATGGCTGGGTACTACCACCGGTATCCAGTAATAAACAAAATACTATATAATAAATCTAAAACCAAACATACTACTGCACTCAAGATACAGTGAGCAAATTCTGCGTAGATCGGACCAAAATTAATAAATAAAAGCTGAAGGTAGCTCGAGTTAACTATGACATCGGGACGTCTAACACCTCAGTCCCACCGTGACTACGACTGCTGTAAACAATCGAAACGTCGGGATTATAAAAACAAAATTAAACGCGATAAAATCCGTAAATGGTGGTTTCATTTCAAATGTGTAGTGTTCGCGTAAATACAAGAAATCATTATTTTAAATAAATTAAATTACAATGCTGGAATGCCATGCGTTGAAGATTTGACCTCATCACGTCGGGCGGGCGGGTTGTTGAGTAGTGATTGCAGGATTTGATGACCCTCGATAGCCGTTACCTTGATACTCGATAAAGATGAACTCTAAACTATCTAAATTCATATGTTAGAAAACCAAAAAAGAATACTAACTTAACAGTCAGTGATTAGGAATCACGGTCTATACGCACAAAAATAATAACATTTGTAAGCCTAACACAATTATGTGAGAACTTAATCTAGTCACTTCCAAGTACTGTACTCGCCTCACAGATTTCTAAACACTAACATTTACTAAGATAAAGTCCAACCTTATAAAGTTCGCCGTCAAATACCAATGCTATATTTCGCAGTAAAGTAAACTACATACGTACATACACGTACGTGTGTACGACGTAGCGTTATAATGGAGATAATTTTGCCGGTGTATTGTGTTAATACACAAGTATTATCAGGCGTTATAGCATAGCTTATAGCGAAGATGGGAATGCGTTCATCTTTAATATGCGGGATGATAATTCGATATTTGAATTTGATTTTTCGGTATTATCCTTACGCACTTAGTCTTGGTCATAAATACGAGGCTTGAATATGTAATATCTATGGTGCTGTAAGATTATTGCTTTAGGGAAATACGTGTATTTACAAAAAACAGAAAAATGTTAAGGAATAGGTTAAGGTTTTTTACAAAAAAAAAATTGGATTACAAATGTAGCGTACGTAGTAATATTTATAGTCAACTATTTACTTGTACAACGACTTGACAATTTATTTGTAAATGTGCTTTACATTTACAGTACAACAACGATCAGTTATTAAAATAAATCGCCGCATCTCTCGCCGCTCCGCGACGCATTCCCATCCAACTGCAGTTTCAATAATTGAAAATAGCAATTCAAAATATTTTGAAAATTGTTTCATAACGGGCACCGGTGCGGCGGCCGTCGTCGGCGCTGAGCCGCATTGTGCCGCGCGCTTGCACTGATTCCGCAATTCGAAGTATGTCGCGGGTTATGTCAATTGGCGAGCGCTTGGGGTGCTTTTTATTTTCTCCGTTTATCTCCGAGCCGAGCTTTTGATATGGACAACATGTTTTCCCAATTAACGAGATTTTATTTCGCATCGCTGATTTGTTTTGTCTATGGAATTCAAAAAACTTGACCGTTGGTCCTTGAGTAAAGTATTTAAATGTTTCTTGCACAACAGGTGTTGGCTTCTATATATGAAGTCAATTAAAAAGCTTAAGTATATATAATATTTTAGAATACTTATATGCTACATATATGGTAAACATTGTGAATAAACCTGTCTAAATATATTACTTCCACCATCACGCACTGGATGATCGACATATTCTTTCGATTTCTACCCCGGTTAAAAAATTAGAGGTGAAGCTTTACCCAGCTTTGTTATTGGCTATTTAAATATATTTATTCATAAATATGCATCTACGGAGGCTGCTACTTTAATCTAAACTTTAAACCAGAATATACTACTCCCTATAATACTAAGTGTGCTACTTGATATTTTGTAAACATTTATGTTCGAGCATGGGAAAACATTACTCGAAGCCTTGATTTGAACCACGCCCAGGTAATTTCAAGTTGTGACGTCACCGTTTCAAACGCGTGTAAAACAATTACTATGCTCACTAGCGTCGGCTTAATGTTTCATATTGTCGCTTTCATCAGTTTTAGTAATTGGACTACAAAATGACAAAGTCAAAAGCACTACCTAATTAAGTTTAATGTTATGGGGATATACCACAATGTCGCTTCTACCTTAATAGCCTATAAGTAGTTCACGACCATTCCATAGAGAGGATTCGCTATAATTCCAACGCTTGGCAATCGCGGAACCAGATACAGCGCGCTGTGAACGCTGCTGCGATCTTTTGATGGTATGGTTGGGGTTGTAGCGGGGATCAGCCATCACCTCGCCTCATGGGAGTCTTAAAAGTCAACTAAGAGAAAAGCAAGAAAAATCTAGTGGCCTTCGAAAGATAATGGAATGTCATCTCAAATAGAATAGACATTAAATACTTCGACCGTTGGCTGGAATCGATATAGGGAAAGACTTACTGTCTTGCACTGCGATCGCCAATCTGCTTAGGAGAATCGTACCCAAATAAGAGAAATGTATCCCAAGTTGACACTGGACTTTTCTCCGGGTTGATATTGATGAAGATGTGCCGCACACATTACACACTTCCTATTACAAAATTGGTGTTGCGCGCGATGACGCATTGAAAGTAAAATTACGAAAATTGTTTGTCCGTTTGTAAATATGTATGAAAATGAGCCATGTTAACTTAGTGAATCCCGGTGCCGACACCACAACAATTATTTTAAGTGCACAATTTACCACGTGATTGACGGCGAAGGAAAACATTGCGCGGATACCTGCGTGTCAGCAAAATAAAAAAAATATATTATCTCGAGTGATATAGAGGCCGCCAACTCGCCGCAACCAAAACCTTCTCAAACATTTTGAGAGGAGGCCTTTACCCAGCTGTGGGACATTGACAAGCTGCTTCTTTACGTTTAAGTGTAGTATTTAAGTCTTAACTACATAAATTTACCTACGTATTGTTACACTACTATGTAAACTTTAAGCTATCAAAGCTTTGTTAAAGAAACTTTACGGCTTAAAAGTTATGTGAACTTGTGACTAGCGAAGCGTGTTACATACACGTAGTTGTACATCAGCCTATTCAAGTCCACTGCTGAACATAAAGGCCATAATGAATTTGTTGAAAGGTTTGTTTTTAAGGGAAAGCGGGCAAACGAGCAAGCGGCTCAGCTGATGGTAATTGATTACCGGTGCCCACATATAATGTGCACATGTGTGTTAGAACTGCAACACCAGAGCTGCAGGTGCTTTGCCGGTCTTTAAGGATATATGGGGAGGGAGAAGGGAGATTGGCGCTTCCGCGGTTGAGCCAGCTCATTCGAGCAGCACCAATTATTGTCGCTCGTCTCTACCGCGTACAAAGATTTTTCCTATAACCACCATTGCATCTCCACTATCCATCATAAATATCAACGACGCTTCATTTTAAAACCGTACATTCGAACATATAAGTAGATACGGTAAGAGCACCATATCTTTCTCAGGCTTCCAGCATTTAATTTGTTCGTTGCGCGCGTTACTAAAATTTCCCCATTCGCCTCGTTTTATGATCTAATTAAGTCCAATAAATCGTGTTACAGGAAGGAACGAGCTCATAGCAAGATATATTAAGCTAAGGACAGGAAAAACACGAACAAGAAAACAAGTTTCATCTCACATACAGGTGCTAGCCAGGCGGAAGCTGCGCGAGATTCAGGCCAAGCTTAAAGTGGTGAGTCGACTATCCTTTTACAACTTACATTGGCCAAGTTTCAGCGACGATTCTCAGATTTAATCAACATTGCAATAATGCACTTTTCATTTCTTCATTGTAATATTATCCATAAGTAAGGAATCTTTTTTTATTTAATAGTTATTCTTAGTTATTCTTGAATATTTATATTATATTAGTATAATTAACAGAATAAATATCGTTGGTGATGATGTAGTACTAGCTGATTTCGATACGACTACAGCAGTTATCAGCTGCGCAGGATATTATTGTTATAGTGCCGCAAGTGTACGAGACACTGAAGCACTTAACTGTGGGTTCCATTCCGTACCCGTTGTAACGCTCAGGGGAACGGTCAGATGTAGTGACATTGACATGGGACGCAACACAACCAGACCCTAACACCAATCGTTTGTGTTACACAAATATTGGTATCGGCTGGGATTCCAACACAAGACCCACGTCTCAACTGTCAGGTACGCTTCCCATTCGGTCACGCGTTCGTCGGACATTTGTTAAGATAGCTATAACAAATATGAATGAAATATCTAGGACGGTGGGATGATGAAAGAGAAGGCGATGCAGTCTATGACCACGCTGTCAAGCGCACAGATAGTGGCGGGCTTGCCGCACCCGGCATACCACCATACGGTACATCTGCAAAAGGCATGCCTTTGTGTTTCTTGGCGGTGAAAAAAAAAAACTAGATTGCCTATGAACTGTGTTGCTTTACACTCCGCTCCCCGTTACTCGCGATTCGCTCAACTCGTTGACTCTCGGTTCCTGGTACTAGTGAGTAATGCGACGTGAACCTATTTTATTTTGCCTTACTGCGGTCAGATCCGGAGCGGAGATCTGTACTGGTTTGACCGCGGAAAGAACGATCTTGTCGCTTCTTTTGTAGTAAACACGTGACATGATTGTTGCCGCTTCAACAATCTAAATGCGTCGACTTGAAAATACATCATATCATTAGAAACCGAATTAACTGTGTAGTCATTCTAACGAGAAAATGTATATTCTAATGATTTTGTTGTAATAACAATAAATGTTTTGAATACTAATAATGTTTGAAAAAGTAATCAAAGGCAAGGTCAAACTTTAATGTTAATTTAAAGCTCTTGTAAAAATCAACATCATTTTAATCAGAATGTTGTAAACAATTGTTACCAAAGAAAGTATATAACCTTACGCTCCTCCAGTTTATTTATTATACATATTAAGAAAATATTGATCGTTCATTATCATAGCAGTATTCGCGAAAACGAGTTACGGTGAATGGAATAACGAGGCATGCCGCTGCAAAGCACGCTGCGAACGACGCGGTAGACGAAATAACATCACAGATTCGAATTGCTTTACTCACAACATAACTCTGTGTTTTTACCAATGACGGGCCTGAGTATATGACACATATATAACCTTTATATATGTTTGGTGTACGATACTACCCCTCTCTTCGCTTTACCTGTGTTTTTAAATGACAGAAATGAAGCATCAATAAACCTTCTATCATCTTTCAAAGTGCTAATTGTGTGCTTAGTACCACAAACATTTCACTTTGCCGTTAATTATCACAAATTTACAAAAATTCAAATATTTCTAATAGAATGTACTAGAATTAAAACGTGTGTTGTTAGTTATAGTTGAAAGCAGCTCCTTCTAATTTCAAATGTGTTTCTATTAAAAAAAAAGTGTGTAGTAAATTTGCCGCTTTTAACAATCTGGGCTACTTCTTAATACTATGGCCTATGGCTTAATAATATCACTTAAGGTACGTACCAAAACAATATTAAAAAAAAAAAATCTTATTTCAGCAATTCTGGCAACCTGGACTACAAGCCGGTACCTCACAAGAGTAAGTTAAATTTGTTATAGTAGAAATTTAGCAATCATATACTTTAATAAATTATAGACCAGGTAGCATGATAAGTGCTAATCTTAAAAGCGATTGTGTCGGCTATTTAAATTGTGTACTCACTAGAGAAATTTTACCAGTAATCCCCATTCTAGCCCACGGAGAGACACGGGTGTTTATTATATAATACCAATATCCAATGAATCCCCTAAGCTTCGTTTGTCAGCCAGTACTTTAGTGAGGTCTTTCTGGAATTAAATACTCATTGCAGCTCGTCGACTCGATCAGGCTCCACGGGCACATGTACCTATGTGATAAGATAAAAAGCCTAGACAAAACGAATTACTATTAAAGAGACTATCCATCAAAGTATTAATAAAACGTTAAGTACCCCACATTGAATATACAGAATATGCATATTCAAAACTCACAATATAAAGGAATGTTTATGGGGCCTTTTATTTTTGTTTTCATTTGTTCATGTAATAACATGCGTGCACGCCACTATAGGCGAATTGCCTTATGGACTGTGGTAGTTGTTACTCTTGTTTCATAATGAAGTGCACTAGTGTGTATTAGTGTGTTAATCTTATAATATTAAGCAAAGCTGTACGTGTGCAGCGTGAAGCCGTTCCCGGGTGCGGGGTACAAAGGCGTTGGCGGCGTGGGTGTGGGAGTGGGCGTGGGCGGTGCGGCCGACGTGGCCCCGCCGCCGCCGTGGGAGGGCCGCGCCATCGCCACGCACAAGCTGCGGCTCGTCGAGTTCTCCGCGTTCGTCGAACACCCCCGGGAAGCCGACACGGTGAGCATTATTGTCTCGTCTGCCTCAGTTCCTCGCAAGCGGCACGTTCTTGACGGTGAAGAATGATATAATTTTACAAAGACGTGCTCCCGTGCGGGTTGGCTTGTTAGCTTTTCCCAGCTCCAAAGCCCTCTCAAATATGAGAGAACACCTTTGTATGGATCTACAGGTACATTTAATAGTTATTTCTTTACTTTTTACACTTTATGTCCTTGTATATACGGCTTTTTTTACGGTGACAGTAGACATTTTCTTTTTTTTTATTCTTTCTCTTTATCTCGCTTTCTGGTCCATTCGGATCAAATATTGCATTCGATTTTAAACTAACATCCCGATGAGCTAGATACTTGAAACTTTAAATATGTTTAGCTTAGAACTGGATGACAATATTCACTCGCTTTGTTGTCTGTCTGTTTGTTTGTCTGTACGATACAAAATTTATTTATTTGTCTCGAACACGACTCAAAAAAAAACCTCATCATTATTATTACACAAGTTCACATCTGAGCATTAGACATTGCAACAAGGTCTTGAGCCACTTGCAGACTTCTACTCAAGCGTGTAACTGTCCTACAATTGTTGGACATGTTTGGAACATTTTCCTTTATCAGTTACACATCATTACAAAAACAGTTTGCGTCCATGTACCATGTCGCACAGCTTCCAAAATAAGTTACCTAGTTAATGTGTTATAAGAGGGAGGATCCACAAACTTGGTGCATTTAAACAACCTCGTTATACCAACATAGTAACAGTTGCTACCAGTTTCAATATAACATTGATCGAATGACAACTTTACAAGCTCGCAGCTGCTTGTTGTTTACCCATGTTGTGATATATTTAATTGTTTTACAAACAATTATTATTTACTCACATCATACTGGAAACGCCAAAAGGATAGTGGCAGCTGCCAACGCGCCGGCCAAGCGTGGCGTTTACGACATGTTGCCCCAGAGTGAATCCTGTGAGAAGTTTATGCTTGTAATGTCCCTCCTCCTATGTCTAAATATTTATAGAACCGGCATGATGGGAAAATGAACCAAACCTTTTTGTCTTTGCTTTCGTCGAATTCGCTTAGTGAAAGCTGCAGTTCAATTCCAAGTTGCAGCAAAATCCGATATTTGAATTTGTGATGTAGTAGGTATATACTTTAATATTGATTATATATTTAAATAAGTAGATACATACACTATTTATGAGTACATTCTACAAACTTTGTTACAATTCGAATAATTTGTTTTTTTTTTTCAGTACCCTCCAAGTTCGGCGCCGGCGCAGCACCTTTTCGTCCACATAGGCGGCACCGTCACTTATGCGGACCCTTTATTAGAAGTGAGTACTTCACTTCAAAATAATTTCATAATGTGATTGTCATTAAAATATTATGTGCATAAATGTATGTGAGTGTATTGAATATTTATGCAACCATAATACCAATGTTCTTTTTTTTTTTGTGAGGAAATGTCTAACGCATGACTCCCACGGACACCTCGGGCCGTAATCGTAAGCTTCGTTCTTCTTTCGGTGGCATTCCGGATGTCTGTGGGTGACCATGCTCATACTATCTTGTTTTGGTCACGGTCTTTGTAGTAATCATCTAAGTAGGCCACCCTAACTCTGGGTCTCACACGCTGACTGCCAACTAAGGCAGGCATGCCATGGATAAAAGGTTTGCCCATACTCACCACGCTGAGCTAGCGGGTCGGTGAGCGCAGGGCCGGTACCCTCGCACTAGTGTTGCTGCTCCCCATCACTTGTCTATGGTGTTTGGGTTCGGTACATTCTTATTGATTTTCCACCGCCAAAGCTCACTAGCACGCGTATGATTAGAATTTGAAGAAAATATAATATTATATTTCCCTAGATATATACTGCGTTTTAATGCATGAAAGAGGCTTTGTGACATTTGATCGTTATTTATCGTTCTTTCATAGTTTAAATTAAAATGACTTACATTCCTGGCTACCACTCCAACTAAGCCTGTGAACTTGTATCTTTATTGTTTCACGACAATAGTTGAACGGTGTGGTCGTACCAGCGACGTCGCAGTACGCACTCGAAATCATATGGCTATTGGTGTTTAATCTATTGGAGTTTAAGATGATTAGCAACGAATCCTTATCTCTTTCGCAGTCCGTTGACGTGCAACAGATAAACGACAAGTTCCCAGAGAAGAAGGGCGGGCTAAAGGAGCTATACGAGAAGGGACCCAGGAACGCGTTCTTCCTCGTCAAGTTCTGGGCGGACCTCAATACTAATAACCTGGACGACCCGGGCGCCTTCTACGGTGTCACCAGTGTGTGAGTATTACTCATTTTATTTTTCCTCAGCACTGTTATTACTTACTGCGCTGGCTCAGAGATCCAAAGTGGGCAATGCACGTTTGCCGCCTTTCCCATAAAAAAAATAAGTTAGATGTGTTAAATAAGGTTAACGTTTCTTGTTCATTCGTCGTTTACGAATTATATAACTATATTATATTCATTATCAATTAACTATATAATTATATCTATGATACTACTAATTGATGGAGTCCAAGACCAAAACCGCCTAGAGGCATCTAATGATTTTGTAGATAATAAATTCAATTTTATGTATTTCTCTCTAACATGTGTGTGACATTAAGATCTTCGTCTTGTCCATGTTCATCTCAAAACTAACCTCATTGAGCATTGTGCTAAGCTTCTCCAGCGATTCTGCCATAAGAACTATGTCGTCGGCAAATCGAAGGTGAGTGATGTATTCGCCATTGATGTTCATACCGTATCCTTTCTAATTCAGCTGTTTGAAAACATCTTCCAATGCAGCGGTGAAGAGTTTCGGGGATATGACATCAACATGTCTTACACCTTTCTGCAGTTGGATTGGCTTCGTACTCTGGTTCTGTAATCGGATAGACATTGTAGGCTCATTGTACAAACACCTCAGCACTTCTACATACCGGGAGTCTATCTGGCACCGCTGGAGAGACTGTAGTACTGCCCAAGTTTCGACTGAATCGAATGCTTTCTCATAGTCCACATACGCCAGACATATTGGTAAATTATACTCCTCGGTCTTCTGTACAATGTAACCAAGAGTATGTATGTGATCTATGGTACTATAGCCTTTTCGGAATCCAGCTTATTAATGATTAATGTGGTGTAATGTTTAATTGCAGGTACGAGAGCAACGAGAACATGACAATAACGTGCAGCACGAAGGTGTGCTCGTTCGGCAAGCAAGTGGTGGAGAAGGTGGAGACGGAGTACGCGCGGTTCGAGGGCGGCCGCTTCGTGTACCGCATCCAGCGCTCGCCGATGTGCGAGTACATGGTCAACTTCATACACAAGCTCAAGCACCTGCCCGAGAAGTACATGATGAACAGCGTGCTCGAGAACTTCACCATACTGCAGGTGTGTGAATGCACTCGAGTTTTCGACGACAGCGCTTTTTAATGATCAGCGTACCGGACTGTACAGTCACGGGTCCTGAATTCGAATCTCACTCGAAACCGGTATTTGTGCAAACAGTTATTGTGTTACTCTGTCACTGTGTTTGACCCTTTCTCCGAACTTATCGCATAAGTGTAACATAAACATATCTGATATGGGAAGGTAAAGAGGAGTGAGAGCCTCAGTGTTTGCGCGTACAGATACGGCACTATAATATCCCCTGCGCAGTTGACAACTGTCATAGTATTCGGTACACTTGAAATCAGCATAATAATTACATTTACGATTGGCTTCCACCCGCGGTTTTCCTAAGATAAAAAGTTAGCCTATATTATTTATTTCCTGAGGCTTCAAGGTATCTCTATAGCAACGACTGAATGCCGATAATAAAAACAAATTATATTAATATAAGGTTCTTTTCTCGTTCGGAGGTTAAATTAATCCATTCAGTGTAGAATTGTAGCCAGTGTGATTGCTGCAATGCCTCGAGAGGAATATGCGTTTATGATAATTTTAATTATTAAATTGTATTTATCGTAAATAGTCATTGACCACAGAGACAGTGAGTGGGCAAATTTCAATAAGCACATGAAATTAATTGCATTACAATTATTTTATTTAAGCTACTGCTAATAACACAGAGAGCAGCCGCGATAGACTCTTGAACTAATCGACAAACCAATTAAAAAACAAATTCTAACGTATGAAGGATCGATAATTTAAATGTTATTAATTATTATTTGACGGAAATTTATATTAATTAATATTTATTAGTGGCCGGAACGCATAATACGCGATTTGCCTAGTTCGGAAAACCGATGCCGGCACTGATAAAATTGTTAAATGCAACTTTTGGCAGTGCCGGCACCGGTGCAGCGGTGAAGGGAAATATTAGGTAGGAAACCTGATTATCTGAGAAATATTAAAATTTTCAAGGACACTAGAACACATGTGAAGTCAGCAGCTGCGTTGCAGACACATCCCGGCTCCAAAACCCTCTCAAATGTACAGAAAGGAAGCTTTTATCCAGCTTTGGGACATTTACAGGCAGCTACTTGTCTTTACCCTCTTATTAGAAATGACGATTAATTAAATATTTAAATACGCATACTAAATTTTTATCTTTGTACTAAAAGTATTTTGTGCTCAGAATTTATAATAAGTACCTTGGAATATAGTAATAGTATATTAAAAAAACAATAATTTAGATATTAATTTAATTATTTTTCTATTCAGGTGGTGTCAAATAGAGATACTCAAGAGACATTATTGTGTGCGGCGTTTGTGTTTGAAGTGTCGAATAGTGAGCATGGCGCCCAGCATCACATCTACAGGCTCGTCAAAGACTGAATCCTTTCCGCGCAAATGAGAATTCCGTACACTGCGAATGTCACCCTACAGCCATACACCAATGAAAGACAAGAACACTGATCGATACACGATTCTATTAAAAATAGAGTTTTAAAAATTGTTATTATTTTCCATATGAGACAGCGAAATACAACCCACGAAATTGATTTTACTTTAAAGGCATATAAGCTCAATTCAAAATAATTCAGGAACTAGAATACACTTTACTAGAAGATATAAATCGATATCATGTCAATAAATAAGAATCAAGATGTATTTAGTGATTTAGAATCGTGTACGGTCATTTCTTTCGAAGAAAATTGGCCTAACAAAATGTATATGGTGGTTCTCCAGCATATGTACTAAACCAACAGAAACAAATACAAAGTGGGACTAAAAGATCAATATTATCGACATAATAGTGATGCGAACGTAAAGAAAAGAAAATGTGATCTGAAAATTACGCTACAAGTATTTTTGTAAATGGAAATTTATGTATAGCTCAATTTTTAAATATCTGTATCATATAGAATACCGTCGGACGTTTGAAACGATCTCCGAAAATAGTGTTAACGGTAAAAAAAATATTTGGTGGATCACAAATTCAAAATTTCACAAATCATCACTTAACCTTAAAATTGCGTGTAAAATACCAATATAAGAAATTTATAGATTTCAATACACACAGTGCCTCTAGAATTATGTTACATTAACATAAATTACTTGAGCATTTTTAATCTTTCCACTGCAAATTGTCACAAAATTTCTTTCTACGATTCAGCAATGGGAAGATTAAAACTTAGGATACTGCGAATCAATACATAGGTTGGATAAGTATAGATTTATTAAGACGTCTAGAAATCTATCGGACTCTGTTAAGTGCTCTCGGTACAATTTAATCGCTGTTACTGATTTTTAAGTAATTTTAAATGTGCTGCCTCGAATCGAATAATTTTTTCTTTTCGAGTCAACAGCTATTACAATTTGTGGCAGCTTTGTATTTTTATTCTTCTTTATTACTTTTATATTTTCAATCTTGTTACTTTTATGAGGCAGTGTTTTTGTCGCATAAGTCTTTGCCACTCGGTCATAAAAAATATTGTACATAGAGTTAACTGAACATGTTTGTTATGGATGTAAAAAAATGTATCATAAAAATGGTGTTATATATACGAGCAATTACGTTTTCGATAAAAATGTGATGAAAAAATATTGCGCCGTTAAAAATTCTCATAGAAGGCTCTAAGAATCATGTTTCTGATATTGTTTTTAATATTTTGAATTTATATAAGACTAGTATAAATTTGTCATTTCATGCCACTAAACATGATTTCGAGAGCTTCCAACGTTTTGATTGCTATAAAAATATGGTAAATTATTTACTTCCTATAAAAATTCTCACCTATATATTTTTTTATTATTATGTTGATTTGGTTGTATTTAAATTGAAGCATTAACTTTACATTTGGTAACTTTTCTCTTATACATAGAGGACAACATTTTCTACTGTATAATGCATAAACACTTTGGAAATGACTATTTAATACTTTCTTCGTCGCATCGGTAACGTGTACCTCATTTCACAGTTATTTCCTAAAAGCCACAAAATGAAATGGTGGTAATTTTTTTTACTTTCTGATACTCTTCTCCTTCGGCGTTTGATGGTATTGTGTTGACTGATTTTTTTCTTATCTGGGAATTATAATGAATACACTATCCCATATTACTATGAAATTAATAATTCTCATTATTTTAGATTTTCTCGCTAAGTACTTTTATTCGTTGTCTTAATTGTTCAATACTACATGGAACAATTAACAATACCGCAAATTATATGTCAGTGTTATTTTTTTCCTCTATTTACGGTCCATCTTAATATAATTTTTAAATAATTGTAATTGCTCTTAAGATCGTCATTTTCAATGTGATTGTGATGTATGGAAGTAATAAAGTTTTGTTCAGCGAAACCTCCCCCACTCCACATCCGAGGCCGCTTCTGCTTTCTATCAATTTCCAAAGTACAAAGAGTGACGGCCTGCTGATTATACATAAGTTTATTTTTTTTAACGTGGCAATGATTTGATCTCTCTTTTAGTCAAATATTTTTAGGGTCCCCCCCGTTTAAGTTTACAGCGGTAACCTTATGTGCATTAAATAGTTTAGTTTCAAGACACGCGATAGGAAAATATTATCTTAGATAATAATAAGAGATTTTTTTGTATTTATTTCATAGATTTATATTAGGTAAATTGTAAAGTGACTAGATAGTAAGGTTTTATTTTTTAATATGGCAATGGTCGTTCAGCAAAATCGTAGGTAATCAAATAACTAGTACTTAAGCGATTGAACTTAATTTTTTTTGCGGTCATAAAATGTCTTCTATTTTTTTTTTATTCCGTCGAAGCTCATTTGAGTGACGGCGCGTTTGATACGTTCAAAATAATTATCGCGAGCGAAACAGATCTGCTTCATTGTGATTTTATACTTTTTAATATAAGAGTAATAATGTACTCAAAAATGAGATTAATTGGACTTTGTTTGACTCTTGCTAGATAATTTATATGATCCTTCATCTGGCAATGTTTAATGGGCGGGGTTTAGATAGTATCGTGCTATAGAAGGTACTATTAGTGCATTTGTTTCAGTTGTAGGTTTGTAAGTGAATTTTGCTTATACAAACGGTCTTTCATATCGACAATCTGCCATATCAATATGAAAATTAATAAAGATTTAGTCGACGGCGTTGGAGCCGGTCATTTGCTGATATGAGATTGTTATTTTCGAAAATATTTCTTTAATACAACAAACTTGCGCTACGTAACGGAGGAGGGTTAGCTAAGTTTTAGCGAATTTAAAGCAAATGATTGCCTACAAAGCCAGCCGACATATGTACAGTATTTTAAAGATAATATTACGTTAAAGATTTGTATGAAAATTTAATTATATTGTCTTCATAAATTTACGTGTATATCATTTTGACGAAACCTTGACCGAAACCTTTCTGACCTCGAGGCGCGGTTGAACTTCCTCTGACGAAGGGACAATGCCACGGTGTTGGACTGACCGTTCCCACTTGTCAAGACTGCAAGAACGATTCGACACACTACCGCAGCCCAACCTATAAACGTTAACTAGGCCATCCTCGATGAGGTAATGGAGCAGGTGGTCTCCCTCCTCGCCTTTTTCATTTTGGGGTGCACGGAAAAAGTTCGAGAGCAGTTCAGTCGACGGATCAGGAATGGGCCCTTGGGCCAAAGATAGAATGACACATAGAATCTCCCCGAAAAGCTAAGCTACTCGAAACCTTGAAAAGGAATGAACGAGGTGGTTACCCTACCTAGCACCCCATAATCTTCAACCCTATCTCATCTCGTGGGTGGCATCTCTCATCAAATCGGATAAAGATTTTGATAATCGAGTAAAAAAAAAATACTCGAAAAAAATTTCAGGATCCTCTCTGATTTTTAATATCATTGAAACGGGTTGTCAACCCATTTGGTAATATTTCAAATAAATCTTCAAACAACATTTGACACAAAATTTTTTTGTAACATTTTAATAAGGTTGCATTCACTCTGTATATGTCTAATGTATATGATAACTGCAGTACTTTCCAAGTAATAACATTTCGAACAGACAGACGTACAGGTTTTAATTTATTAATTTTTACATAGTAGTTAATAATCGTAGACTTTAATTTTATATTAAGTAAGTAGGTATAAGACCCCCTCTACTTAGTATCAAATTAAAGTCGTTTGATAACGAAAGCGCAAGTACGAAAACAAACTGATATGTCATGATTAATTAAAAACTATCATGTAATTAGGGTATTTATCTTATCATATATCAATCTAATAAATAAATATAACAAATCTCATATCAACCTATTAAGTATATCATATAATAATATATTTTGAAAGAATTATATTTCATTCCGTCATTATATTATGTTAGCTGATAGAGTTAAGATATAATTTTCTAAATAACCGAATGTTTTTTTTATATAAGGTAAATAAGTAAAAGATGGCTCACAATTTAAAACTGTGGTTGACAACAGTCGCAACAATTTTAATATGCGTACTTTCACCTGGTAATTGTGGTAAGTACGAAAGTAAAATACACTTCGTTATCTTTCATCCACTTAAAACACACTTAGTACATAACTGTGTTTTTGTTAATTAAGGGTGATCAATGAGCTCCGGTCCAAATAAATGACTATGTACATGTCGATCAATACATAGTACGTAAAGATACCCCGGAAGATTAGAATGAAACAGTTCGTCATCAATAATATTTGGTCTCCAAATCACGTAATGTTAGCCTCTTGCTCATACAACCGACCTTACTTTACGCTGGTGTTCTTAAGGTTCATGCGGATGCATTTGTATAAGCTGAAAATAGAATTAAGAACTGTTAGTTATTTACTATTAGTGGTTAAGCGTACTATGTAAACTTTACTTAAAGATAGGTTGAATAGAAAGAATGAAAAAGAAAAACAATTTATTCACGGCACAATACTTATTATAGAAAGAGAGGAAAAAACAAATAAATGCGTAAATCAACGAAAAATAAAAAAAAAACAATATACATAATCACTAACTTGAAAGGTGTTATAGTGATAGAAAACGTTAAGGCGCGAGTTGTTCCTCGTGCATCACCTCCTTTTTTTTAACAGATAATATTAAATCGTCCTTTATCATGGGAGTCATCAATTTCACTGCCTTTTAATGTATACTCATAGATCACTGAACCGAAATCGATGAGTCCTACATTTCCTATGTTGAGTTGTTTCAATAGACGAAAACCGAAAATATGTTCTCCCTAGTGATGTGTAACCTTCGCTCGATATCATGAATAACTGTGGTTTTCGTCTGAATGAATAATATAGAAGTCTAGAGTGACTACTGTAGGTAACATTAAGTGGACTTTGCTCTCGTTTGCTACATGGAATCTTGCGATTGCATATTAAAAGAAATACGTATTTTAAAACAGATTTGCCGTGCAGAGCTCGTGATGTCGGTATAGAAGGTCGGTCGGCGGTTTGCGTATGTGATGCCAACTACTGTGACACCGTCACCAGAGAAACTCCACGCCTTAGAACATTTGTTGCTTACACTAGCAGCGATGTAAGTACACATTTCATCAAATTATTTCAATAATCGTTAATAATATTCAAGCACGTATTTCGATAAAAAATAGCAGTGATCAATACAAATCGAAAACCAATACATTTTCACCAACTCCTAACTGTGATAATAATTTGAAACTGCCAATGTACATTTTGTTGACAATATATTAACACGGTTTCATTAAACTGGTGAGAATGGTGGTGCCGGAAGGCAGTGGAACCTCTCAGTACATATAATTTTATGTTAAAGAGATCTTGAGAAAATATTAAACATTTGGAGTAAAACTATAATTATATCACTGAAATTCACGCGAGACCATTGAATGACCTACCAAGGTCGTGGATGATCTAATGATATGTGAAAAGCATCATCATCATAATTTTTACCTCTCATAAGTCCACTGTTGAACATAGACCTCCCACAAAGATTGCCACATAGCACGGTCCGGAGCCACCTGCATCCATCGACTTACCGCAAGTTACACTGTGCAGGTCATCACTTCATTTTGATGGGGATCAACCCACACTGCGTTTATCTGTACGTGGTTGCCACTGGAGAACCTTTCTTCTCCAACGGTTGTCAGTTCTGTTTGCTATGTGGCCGCCCCATTGCCACTTCAGCTTGCTGCTCCTAAGGGTCGGTATATCGGTTGTTCTTGTTCTGCTGCGCATATCGTTGTTGCAGACTCTATCGCACAGAGAAACGCCGAGCATAGCTCGCTGAGCCACTTTGAGCTTCCTCAAACGGAGCTCGTTTGCGTTCTTTCCCATAAAAGCTCCTCCAATGATAAAACACGCAAATTATTCGTTATTTGGGTCTGATTGCGTTTCGCCCCGCGGGTAACGTCAGATATACACTTAATATTACCTTATGAAGTTGACAACAGAAGGTAGTATATGAAAGTTGTGGTCGTGGCCGTGACCGCGGTCAAAAGCGGGCTGCTAGACATGGAGAGCCATCATCATGTAGAGCTAAATTATTGTTTTGCGTCTAAAATATTATATTGTAGTCGCGTCTTTTCCCGGACACTGTTTACTGAAATTGATGAGTTGTTCTCATTGAAAACGATTATCAGTTGACAGAGTAACTGAATAAACAGTTAATAGTGCTGGGTTTCGGATACCAGTCCGATAATTGTAAAATACACAAGACTTTAGTTTTAATGTTGCTTTCATCAATGCATCTAAACATTATTGATTACATCGGGTACAAAAAGCTAAGACGAGAGAGTGCCACAGTGTTTACGCGAATCCTTCACCTAAATATTACTAGTTCACGAGTTGATGGTTATCGCGATGGTTTAATTCGTCTTCAGCCGATCATATACTCGTACCTTCAAGCTATAACTTTTCGATACAGGCAGGCCAACGTTTTGAAAAAAGCTATGGTGTGATACGGGATGAAGGGTTAGCAACTGTAGACGATTCAATTGGCGATACAGGAGACGAAGATTGGTCCTTGGTTGAAAATGGAAATGGTACGTGATATGATAATTTAATAAAATTAAATAAAATTTTGTTTCTTTTTATATGTATACACTATGGAAAGAACAAAATTTACGTAATGAGTATATATAATATGTAATTTTTTTAATAAGGATAATTACTTATTAGAATTATAAATCTCTCTGGCCTCTTATATAGTTACTAGTTATTGTTATATATGTACAACGCACAAGTTAATCATCTCGTCTCTCCGACACAGCATCTGATGCAACTTTCTCCGATCTGATCGCATAAACAAGCGTTGCATCGTAAACGGGAAGGTAAAGACGAGTGAGTGTGCCGAATCAGAACACCGAGAAAGCCGAACAAAGACCTGCAATAAAATTCTTAAAAGTTCCTCACACAAATTCTTTCCTAAGAATTCGACTCGGACACCGTTGAGCTCCGTGTATTCACGTCTTCGCGGAAGCAGGTCATCGAAGGCTTCGGCGGATCTGTCACTGACGCCGCCGCCATTAACTGGCGCAAACTGTCCGAAGCTACGCAACGGCAGTTAATCAAGTAAGTAGGCTTATATCAACTACTCTTTGCGAGTTATTATATCCTTGTTATTAGTAAAATTAATACATAATTGCATCGTCTCGACTGGTTCTGACTCATCACTTTCATCTGTCACAGGCTCAAGTTCAGGTCACTGTATTCTAATTAACTAATATGTTAGTTGCCGTGTGGTATCGGCGTACGAATCTACTACCCCTTTGTTCGCGTGGTACTCGCCTCTTGCGAGGAGGGAAAAGCTTAGAAAATATTTATTATGGCTACCGACAGATGGCGTGATAAGCATCTCGAAAAATACAGGACAAAAATAAGCAGACCAATGACAGGTGGTAGCGTCTAGGGTGCGAGGTGTCTGCTACTGTACTGCGGTTGCCAATCCGCTTGCCGTGCGTGGTGATTATGGCAAATCCTCTGGGAGAGTCATGCATTGAACTATACAGACTGTTAAGGTAAGGTAGTAGAGTAGTACAAACAGTCTTGATGATCTGGGAACGGCTCATGTTATCTCAGTCCAGTACACAGAGTGTGAGTTGTTTTTACTACAACTGATTTATTTGAAAAAGAAAAAGCGCTCTTCCCACATTGTTTGGAAAACTAGTGTACACTATTTGTGAAATGGTCATTACGCCCCACATACGAACAAACTTCCTCGGTGAAGAATTAACAAATACGTTGTCACTGTATGGAGGTCTGTAATGGTCTAGTTACCAGTAATTTTATCTCCAGTTCTCCGTTCTCTTACTCGCCACAGTTCCCTGTGCAGCAGTTCTATGTTGTTACATGTTTAGGCAAATAAATGCAACAAACGGGCTTATAGCTCCTGAAAAGACATTGTCGCTGGGTCTTTTATCTATAGTCACCTACAACCTTCCTTAGTGAATATCTTTATTAATTACAGAATAATCCACCAAAATATGTAACATTTTCTAGAAAACAAAAAAGAGAGGTAATATTATCAACGAATATGTCTTATCTAAGACAGTCCATATAATTAATTGATCATTTCCTAAGTACGGATGTTCTTAAATGTTTTTTGATAGGAATACTGAACTCTTATTGTTGTAATGAAACCTCTTTTCATTTTGATGTGGAAATTTCTTTAGATTTCACATTATTCACAACAAAACGACGGCTCGATAACCAAGTTGAAAGTCATCTTCAAAGCTGTGACTTGCGTGTGTGCTTTCAGTATGTCTGAATGACAAACATACAAACTTTCACATTTATAATAATTTGGTTTTAGTGTTAAATGCTTTCAACATACATTTACACGCAAAGAATTACATAAAGAATAACAATAAAAACAAACAGTACACTTGTAATCCATAATATGCTGTTACAAAAATTTCTTTCTTTCATTGTAACTCTTTTCATCATAATATTTGTATGTAGTTATCAAAAAGTTTCTACACTGTTATCCGTTCTTGTTCTTCATCTTTAAGTCAAAAAAGTGCCAACAAACCGACAAGCATTTCCTAAAGGTTTTTTACTTTTATTCACCACGCGGGAAGAAGAGCTGGTGAACGCAAAGCGCGTAATGTGCGCGGATCATTTGCATTCGGATGAATTTGCCTCCATCATTCGATCGCCGTTTTTTTTAATATCAGGGTGCACCAAGTGCAGATGAAGTGGGTATTTGGTAAACAAGGCTGGTATATTCCTCCTTAATACGCTTATTTCGGTAGTAATCATTGTTCTCTG
The DNA here is from genome assembly GCA_029286595.1 of Bhutanitis thaidina. Taxonomy (NCBI): domain Eukaryota; kingdom Metazoa; phylum Arthropoda; class Insecta; order Lepidoptera; family Papilionidae; genus Bhutanitis; species Bhutanitis thaidina. The sequence continues at coordinate 5,465,263 of JAGSMS010000003.1, forward strand.
AATTAGAATATCTTTACTTCAGGTCATACTTCGGTCCGGAAGGCCTAGAGTACAACCTGATACGGGTGCCTATTGGCGGCGCTGATTTCTCGACACATCCTTACACTTACAACGAGCTACCTTGGAACGACGCTGCTTTGTCTAACTTCTCGCTTAGTCCCGAAGATATTTTCTATAAGGTAAATAAAACTAATATGTCCATATTTTAATTACTAATTTCAGACAGACATTCTAAACATCAATGATTTGGATTAATTAGTATCACTTATGTTGCCTCCAGCAAATATATTAGAATTACAGAAACTATTCTCCCTCAGTTATATTTTGTTTTTCCACTGTAGGAATCTCTCATGCACATCACCGCACATGGACAATCACCCAGACCGAGAACTATTATTTGTGGTCCATACAAATACTAGTCCCGTGCGGGAATCGAACCCGCGACACACAGCGCTGCAGCAAACGCCACTATGCCACCGAGCCGTCAAATATTATGTATCTAATGTATAGATTGATTCTGTCTTTATAATAAGAGTTACACCACGAGCCGACAAGCGCTGTTGGTGATTGGTGGTTCTGTTCTTGCAGGGCAGGGAGGGCTGTAAACTATTCATTACGAACGGCGCAAGCATCTCATTTGGATTATTAGACTATTTTATTAGCTCTGTTTAATTTTATTTTTATCTAATTTATAACTTCCCTATGGACCCGGGACCTGATGCGAATGCAGATCACTGGCGTCATGTGAAATTACAGCGACCACCCCAAAGTTACCACGGTCCTTAATTCCAAAATGATACTAATTTGTCTCAATTGAAACGTAAAGTGTGATAAATATTTTAATTTGAATGTTTGATGGCTGTCTGTGTGATTTTCTTTTCTAATAAAACTAAATAATTTTTAGTTACCCATGATTAAAATGGCAATGACAACAGCAATAGAGGACATAAAAATAACAGCAAGTACGTGGTCACCGCCCGTGTGGATGAAAACAAACGAGAACATCACTGGTTTCGGACAACTTAAGCCCGAGTTCTACCAATCGTACGCCGATTACCATTTACGGTCAGTTCCTTATTATAAATACCCACTACACTGGTAAAATCCTTGTAGAGCAACGTTCTTATAAGTTTTAGAAAATAATTTAAAAACAAAAGCCTTTCATTAGGCTGAGTTTCTGGTAATAAACTGGAAGCATGGCATAGCATAGACGAATCTTCAAATGTTGATAATATATGAAAAAGATAATTCCCCACTCCCCTTATCTCCAGTTTGTGGGATTTGGGTTCGACAAATTCGGACGGATCGCCGACATTCGGTCGCCTGAACGTCGTTTGTTGACTAACAAGGCGCTCATGAGGGTGAGGTTGACATTTGGAGAAGGAGATATTATATTCACCCTTGCACCCGTCTTCAGAACACTAGCAACTAATCTGTGACATTTTTGAGAGTTCTATCCATGTTCAATTGTGAAGTGTTTATGGGGTAGTAATGATGAACTCTTTCATCATTAGCATCTCATTATAATAATTTATATAACTTAACTACTAAATATTTCTAGGTTTATTGAAGAATACAGCAAAGTCGGTGTAAAGGTCTGGGCAATTACCACAACCAACGAACCAGTTAATGGCATCATCCCATTTGTGAGGTTCAACTCTTTAGGCTGGCTACCTTCCCAACTGGTAATCATTTTAAATGTCTTTTTTAAACTCTTATTAATCACACCTTACGTGCCATCTCTCCCAAAATATAGTTATTTATGTTTATTTCAGGAGACACGAGTTCGATCCCAATCTATGTGGACGGCTCGTTCCAATTACCTTTTCGAAAGTTACTCACGATTTGTATCGTTGTAAGACGGCGACAGGCTCACCACCTGGCACGTAGTCGCAAATAAGCTCTAGTGAATAGAGGACTGGCAGGACTAAATATGTGCCTAGACCTCTGACCACCCCAGTATTAGGTATACGGTCATTGGAGCTTTTATTCATATATTATATCATGTAAATTTCGAAAGGGTTTGTTAAATCGGGAAAACAAATAAAAGTACTAATTTTCAGCAAGTAACAAATAATTTGATAATGACAACCTGAGTAACAGAGCGCGCGTGCGTGTAATATAAATGATAGCGTGCCTTAGTGCTGAAGCCGTGGATTTTGGGTTTAAATTACTGGAACCAATATTTGTGCAACACATAAATTATTTTGGTATTGTACTGTGTTTCCTCCGTATCGTTATGATACGGGAATGTACTACAAGTATACTTCCTCCTACTAACCACTTCATTTAATATTACAGGGACGGTGGGTAGCTAACAATCTAGGACCGACAGTAAGGAATTCCCGATTCAACAACACCTTGATCCTGGCTGTCGACGACCAGCGCTACATCTTACCAATTTGGTTAAGCGGTGTAAGTTACCTGGTAGCTTAATACAAAATTATATTTCTTTTGCAATAGCATTTGACTGCCAATCGTATTAATACGGGAGCATCCTTTAGAAGAGGCGAATGTCCAATAACGGCTAATGATGATGACGAGTAGGGTCCTGATCGCGCTACGTCTGTAACTAGGTGGGGATTCAAAACATTGATAGTTAAAAATGTCTTCATTAACCACGCATCTATTCGGGAGTTACGCATAGGCTGCATTCATTACAACCTATACGCAAGTTAACCACAGACTGAAAGTAATGTTTTATGCCTCTCTAAAAAAATTTCCGTGCTGTATACAGTTTTGAAAACTAAAATATTTTATCAATTATTTATTTACGGATTTCATCCCGTTCAATTTTAGTTTTTATGTTCCCGACGTTAAATATTTGTATCGTATTTTTGGCATCAACCGTGTTCAGAAGTACACATGCCAAATTTCAAGTTTCTAACTCATTTTGTTGTTGAAATTAGGGTAGAGGAAAAACCCCTCTGAGATTATATATATAAATAATTAATCTTTTAATAATTATGTATATTGATGGAAGGACCTTGAAATACATACCAAAAGCCGAGTACGTAGACAATAAGGTACAATTTGATGAAGCATAACGCCGTGGGTTCGGCCCTGCCATTTAAGCGTTGAGGTGGTTATTATGAATCTGAGTAATGATAATAGCACCTTTAACTTTATTACAGATGGAAAGGGCAGCTCCTAAGTCTATCGAATACATCGATGGTATCGCGGTACATTTTTACGGGAACCTTATTGTGCCGGGAGCCATTTTGTCCAATTTACAAAAGAAGTATCCTAGCAAAATTATATTAGCTACAGAGGCTTGTGAAGGTTAGTTTAGAAGGCTAATTTTTATTCGACAATATAAAATACCTCCTATCTAAAATGAGAACTGAGCTGCTTTGAAACAGGAACCTATGAATAAAAAAAACTATATTATTTTTTTGATTTCAATTTCAAGTGTAATAAAAAAATGTATCTGTTGTACCTTCGTTTTTTCAGGCTCTATGCCCTGGGATCGTTACAAGGTTGAAATTGGCTCATGGAGACGAGCTGCTCTATACGTCCGCAATATTTTGGAGGTAAGGCGATTATTTACTATGTTAAGAATTAAAATTCCTTATTATCTATACTTCTGAAATACTACTTCTTACTTCTTTTATAAAGTTTCCATATACGAATCCACAAAGATTATCTAATTCTATATACCTGTAGTGTTTGTAAAGAAACGAAATTCAGCTATTTTTTCAAATAATCACATGCCATAGCAGATATTTTACCTGATATACAACAAATACTTTTTGTATGTACACATCTATGCCACAGTAATTTTTGAATGATAAAATAAAGGTACTTAAATATTCGATGTTCACGTATTAACATAATGATGTACGCTCTCTCACGTCGCTCATAAGGGTAGGCAGAGAATACGGATTACCATTTGGCAAGACTCCGTGTATGCAAAGGAGCTTCCGCAGACCGCCCTTCCTCTCTCCGGGATATACTCGTAGAACGTGTCAGGTGACGCGAACCTCGTCGCCGAATTTAATTTCTATGCTTATTTTCTATTGCAGGATTTGAATAACTTTGTGGTTGGATGGATTGATTGGAATCTGTGCTTAGACGAAAATGGCGGCCCGAATTGGGCGAACAATTTTGTGGACGCACCCGTCATAGTCTACGGGAATGCAGACGAGTTTGTTAAACAGCCGATGTTCTACGCTATGGGACATTTCTCTAAATTTATCCCGCGAGGTTCTCAAGTCTTGGAAGTTTCTCGGCTGAGCCCGACAACAGTGGATAATGTTGCTGTCCTTACTCCAGAGGGCAACATTGTTATGGTCCTTCATAATACGTGAGTTTTATTTTATGTACCCTGATTCATTTTTCAATGTGAGCCAAAGTGGCGTAGAGGCTGACTAGTTACAACATACTTCAAATAACGCTTGTCGTGAGGTAACCTTGATGATGGATTCCCAGCTTCTACGTCAACGCTATTTTAATTAATTTTGTTTCTTATAAAGATTTTAGTCATTGCATAGATAAATAGATTCTTCTTTTTAATCATCAGGTAGGTTGCCGTGCGATATCGGTATAAGAATCTCCCGCCCACATTTTCCGTTGGTGTAGTAAGAGGAGACAATAAGGAAAAGCCTAAAACATTGTAATAGCTACAAACTACCGTCAGATGTCGAGATAACCATCTCTAAAAATACCAGAAATAAGCAGACCAATGACAGGGTAAGGCGGCGTTTAAGGTACGAGCTCTCTGGTACTGCGAACGCCAACCCGCTAACCAAGCGTGGTGTTTATGAAAAATCTTCTATATGGTAGAGACCTATATTCTGCAGTTGGCTATTTACAGACTGTATAGGTAAAAGGTAGGTAGGGAATTCCACTGCCCGATATAATGACTTTCCATAAAAGCAAGCATGTCTCAATGACAGTCGGCAGATGACCATACTCACCACACAAGGTAGGCGGGTTGATAAGCGCAGTTCCGCTACGGTCTCACTGGTGATGGTGATGCTGTTCTTCATCATGACTGTGGGATATCAATTCAGCACATTCGTATTGTTTTTTCCTCCAGCGCCTCGTCAGCTGAGATGTGGAGGAAAAGTTGAAAAATATATTATTTTTTGATTTCAATTTCAAGTGTAATAAAAAATGTATCTGTTGTACCTTCGTTTTTCAGGCTCTATGCCCTGGGATCGTTACAAGGTTGAAATTGGCTCATGGAGACGAGCTGCTCTATACGTCCGCAATATTTTGGAGGTAAGGCGATTATTTACTATGTTAAGAATTAAAATTCCTTATTATCTATACTTCTGAAATACTACTTCTTACTTCTTTTATAAAGTTTCCATATACGAATCCACAAAGATTATCTAATTCTATATACCTGTAGTGTTTGTAAAGAAACGAAATTCAGCTTTTTTTTCAAATAATCACATGCCATAGCAGATATTTTACCTGATATACAAATACTTTTTGTATGTACACATCTATGCCACAGTAATTTTTGAATGATAAAATAAAGGTACTTAAATATTCGATGTTCACGTATTAACATAATGATGTACGCTCTCTCACGTCGCTCATAAGGGTAGGCAGAGAATACGGATTACCATTTGGCAAGACTCCGTGTATGCAAAGGAGCTTCCGCAGACCGCCCTTCCTCTCTCCGGGATATACTCGTAGAACGTGTCAGGTGACGCGAACCTCGTCGCCGAATTTAATTTCTATGCTTATTTTCTATTGCAGGATTTGAATAACTTTGTGGTTGGATGGATTGATTGGAATCTGTGCTTAGACGAAAATGGCGGCCCGAATTGGGCGAACAATTTTGTGGACGCACTCGTCATAGTCTACGGGAATGCAGACGAGTTTGTTAAACAGCCGATGTTCTACGCTATGGGACATTTCTCTAAATTTATCCCGCGAGGTTCTCAAGTCTTGGAAGTTTCTCGGCTGAGCCCGACAACAGTGGATAATGTTGCTGTCCTTACTCCAGAGGGCAACATTGTTATGGTCCTTCATAATACGTGAGTTTTATTTTATGTACCCTGATTCATTTTTCAATGTGAGCCAAAGTGGCGTAGAGGCTGACTAGTTACAACATACTTCAAATAACGCTTGTCGTGAGGTAACCTTGATGATGGATTCCCAGCTTCTACGTCAACGCTATTTTAATTAATTTTGTTTCTTATAAAGATTTTAGTCATTGCATAGATAAATAGATTCTTCTTTTTAATCATCAGGTAGGTTGCCGTGCGATATCGGTATAAGAATCTCCCGCCCACATTTTCCGTGGGTGTAGTAAGAGGAGACAATAAGGAAAAGCCTAAAACATTGTAATAGCTACAAACTACCGTCAGATGTCGAGATAACCATCTCTAAAAATACCAGAAATAAGCAGACCAATGACAGGGTAAGGCGGCGTTTAAGGTACGAGCTCTCTGGTACTGCGAACGCCAACCCGCTAACCAAGCGTGGTGTTTATGAAAAATCTTCTATATGGTAGAGACCTATATTCTGCAGTTGGCTATTTACAGACTGTATAGGTAAAAGGTAGGTAGGGAATTCCACTGCCCGATATAATGACTTTCCATAAAAGCAAGCATGTCTCAATGACAGTCGGCAGATGACCATACTCACCACACAAGGTAGGCGGGTTGATAAGCGCAGTTCCGCTACGGTCTCACTGGTGATGGTGATGCTGTTCTTCATCATGACTGTGGGATATCAATTCAGCACATTCGTATTGTTTTTTCCTCCAGCGCCTCGTCAGCTGAGATGTGGAGGAAAAGTTGAAAAAATATATTATTTTTCTTTCTTCACTATTTAATATTTTAAAGTTCTCTGTCAGGGATTATAGATCTGAGTTAAGGTTACCTGCATGCCTGTTGTTAAAAATAACACAACTTCTTTCTTTTTCAGCAAATCATATGAATTGAATGTCCGCATTAGAATAAGCAGTAGCAGATACATCAATCTTCATATGGAACCAAAATCAGTCAAGACTGTCGAAATCAACCACAACCTTTAATGTTTGCTGATGCAAGATTCATTTTAAATCATGTTACAAACTACTATTCTCTCCTACGTAGTAACTGTTTAGCACTAATTTCAATCTCAAAGCTGTTTATTTTGTGTAAATACTTATAAGGTGTATATTATTATATTTGTTAAGTACATGTATTTAATAAAGAGTGGTAACAGCACAGCATAGTAGTTTGATCATTTGAAATTTAAATCAGTGAGAAACTAAATATCATCTTTAACAACACTGTATTACGTTTCAAATAATGACAAAGTATAGACTCCTGAGCCTACTCCAATCACCCACTAAACCTAACCAAAAGTCACTTGGCAAGGTATAGAGAAGACTAAACTCGAAATTTCTCTGTGTAAATCTAAGACTATCATAACCATAGTAGCTCTGCCATTACTAACTGCCACATAAGCCTAGTTTAGTCCAGCATACATTTCCTGCAAGGTTTGCCTATATTCACCACCCCAGGCAAGTAGGTATGTGAACATAGTACCAGTACCATCACAGACTAGTGATGGAGTGCTCTCCATCACTAGTCTGTGATGTATTTTTCACCATACTTTAATCACCAGAGCCTCATTTGCTTGCTAACAGGATGCACCATATATAGTAGAGGTTGGCATTTGGAAAAGAGATGGTAAATTCCTCTTACACCCCTTAAGGGGTGGGTTTTAGCCCTTGTAGCCCTTACTATGTCATAACAATACACTTCTATTGTTGTAACACAACATGAGATATAAATAATGGAAGGTGTGGTTCAAATATGTCAACTATCTATATTGCACCAGACAGCCCCATGATTGTTTGTCTAATTTTGCTGTAGTATTCCGGCAAATTTCAAAAGACCTGAACAATCAATTTCTTCTAGTTATTACATGAAATTATTATTCCTGACATGCAAGGTAATGATGTAGTTTTCTACAGATGATAAATAAATTGTATAGGTTTACAATAGAAAAAAAAATATTTATCAAGATATTATTTATTTTTCTCCCTTTCCTCTGTGAGCTCCCAGAAGCTAAAAATAACTGCACTTTTACCATTAGATTGTATAGGTACTATAGATCCATCTTGTGTTCTGACAATGGAATTTAAATTAATTACTACTAGCACAAGCTGTGCAGAATCATCTAGTAATACATTCTTAAGAATCAGTCAATGAGCTAATTTTATTTAGTGGCCAAACCCGACACACTACTCTGCTTCGAATCAAACCCTGTGGCACAGGCCCATATATTCTTGAATCTGATGAATTTCCAGAATTGTCCCCCTCCAACCATACATGACCTCTTGGAACAATTTGACTTCGCTTGGGAAAATGACCTTTGACTTTATCACCTGGCAAACCAGTTATTCTTTTACAAATATTTTGTTTTGGATTTGAAGGGCTTTTAGCTATAACGATGTCTCCACGGCGCAATCTTTGTAATTGTGGTGTTATATGTTCGGTGAATAGAATGTTATTGGATTCTAGGGTTGGTTCCATAGACGGCCCGGAACACTAGAAATTAAAATTAAATATATAATGTTTGTAAGATAGATAAGTATTAAAGTATTATTTCACTTTTCATTAGGAATGTGAGTCAGATATTCTAATTAAATATAAGAATAATTAAGAAATAAACTTACGACATACCATAACAAAATCCCCGATGTATTCAAAAGTACAGTGAGTAACACATGCATACTGTAAAACATAACCAAAAAACCCACAAGTTTTTCCTAAAACCTTGAGAATAGTCATTATTCTGTTTCAAAATTAGTCATTAATATTATGTTATTAATAAGTTATCTTATTTAGAAAGTATACAAAAACCTTAGATATTACAGCAGTCTATAAGTACTCTGTGTACTTTAAAACTTGTAAACGTAACAACTACTGTAACAAACTAAAACAAAAATTGTTTTATATAAAGAAATATAAATATTATTACAAAATTTATGAATGATCTTTGGATTATATTATTGGGTACTGTCATACAAATACTGAATAGTCTTGTTCATAACGGCTACTAATAAATAACGCGTATGAACGAAAATATGTAATCCTGAGATTCTGATGCGGTCTGCTGATTTGATCTGCTTTAGCATTCTATTTTCGACATTATTTCAAAAATCCGTAATAGCGATACATGGTTATAGTCGAGAAAGCGCAAGAGTAAATAAAATTGCTACAGTACAGATAGCAGAACCCAATAATAATAAAACACAGACTGCTTTTGCTTTAATATTTTTTTCTGCGTAATATAACGTGCACCTTGTTCGTACAATGAGTTTATTATTATAAATAACGTTAGCGTTAACGAACGGGAAATATGATAGTACATAAGCAATACCTAATTTGTTACAAAGTCCTTAATTTTTTAAATACAAAAATAATAAATAAGTTTCTCGCTTATTTCGAATTTTATAACTGTATAAGTTTTTATTCAATGGTAACAGGGCTATCGATAGACCATAAAGAATAACTTCATGTATGTTTTGCTAGTTATTTCTTAAGGGCATTTCGATAAAGACTGAACAAGAACAAGAAACAGACTTTCAAATAATTTGTTCAGCTTGAAGGACTTCTTTTGGGAACCGGAAAAATGATGAGAGTGAATTTTTACGATGCGCGTGCACAGCGAATTCTAAAATTAACAGGATGAAGTTGGTTTCTAAATGTCTCTTAAATTATCTCGGTAACTATAATGGATACTATAGTCTTCATAGTAACTATATTCAAAGTGGTTATTCAAATATTTATGATTCTTTAACACGCATGTTTTACATCAGTGGAGTTAAAACATATATATATACATAAATATACATGTGTATTTGTGTGTGGTTTTAAATTATATAAAGCGGTGAATGATAATTTATTGTGAGTATTCGTGATGAATGTGGTTTTTGATGTTATGTTACCTTTTATAAGTGGATTTAAAGATTTGAGGTTAACTGTCGGTATGTATTATTTTTATTTGTTTAGTTACACTAAAGAAGTATAGCTTCTAACTAGCGTACATAAGTACACACACACGTATTTTTTTGCTTTACCGATTAAAAAAAAAAAGAAACCATGGCCTAAATTGTAATTTATAATAATACTATGTGTAAGATATCTTCCTCACAAGGAGTGTTATTTCTTCATATCAGTCAAGTAAAATATATCTTCGACAGTATTTTCATTTCAATACAAATTACATCAAAACCTTGTTAGCATTTTAATTTTGCTTTCCATCTTTAGGGTAAAATTATGTTTTGAAATTGCTACGCACAAAATTAAGTTACATAATCAATAAGTTTGAGGTTATCGCAATTATTAGTCTTGCAAGGCAAAATTCATGCATCATCATCATCATTTCAGCCTATCAGAAGTCCACTGCTAAACATAGGCCTCCCCCAAAGATTGCCTTTGCTCCACCAAATTCATGCATGCTGGAATTAAAATCTGGCTAACCGCGTTTCATCTGCACACAACAACTTGTAATGAGGCACGAACTTTTACAGTAATTAACCATACCTTTTTTATATTATTTATACCTTGTTTTCCTTGAAACACTAACATATTTTTCTCGTTTTGAGGTGTACCCGTATGTACTTTTACGTGTAAACTTTTCATTTGAACGGTTTCTAGAGTCGAATGGAACAATTGTAAATGAAGGTAGTTTCTGCATAGTTTGAAAAATACCGGACAATATGGTTAATTTCTACGGAAATCAGTGCTTTTTTAAATTTGGGACTGTCAATTCAATTAATTTATAAGGGTAAAAATAGGGGTTGAAGCCTTATTTTCACCCTTAGGAGGGGAGTATTATCTTTTAAGTTTAATTGGATTACCCTCGACGTTTAGCATAATCATAAAAAAAGGGGGTGTAGCTCAGTACAAGTGATAGAAGTGAGTAAATAAATATTGTTCAATGTTAAAAACACATTGTAAAGGAACTTATTCACGACATATTTTCATTTGCACGGTATCACACACAAGCAAATTTTATAGCCCTCTTTCTTAAAATACTTTAAACTAAAACACGGATAATTCTTTCACTGCTCAAGCAACGTTTACTTTCTGTCATGAATATATTTTACTCGGCAATATTACAGTTTGATATTCTCTCAAGATAAAAAGTGTGGCAGCGGTAAGTTAATTTTGACATAGCATCCACTATAAAAGATAATTTAGGTTATGTCATTCGTATTTTCAAAAAGCTGATATGCTTTTAAAGGTTCTGGTGCGGAAATGTACCAACTTAAAATAAATAGGAGTAGAGATTAGTAAAGTTATATTGATGCTATAGTGTTAAATAAAATATTTCAAATTTCGTTGCTTCAACTAACTGCGTTATGCTACGACAGTGTTGCTGCAGCGCTGATGTTCTGCCGGTGGTCTTGGCAAATTTCCAGATACAATATTTAAAGACTAAAGAAACTTATAAACATGCAATTCAAACATTAACAATCACTAAATAGAGAAATGAAACAATAATACACATAAATACATAACGCGTGAAAAGAAATAACACTGCTAAAAGTTTGTTGAGCGTTACTGGAAATGCGAAGACAAATTTTTTAGACGTGGTGTACTTTAGTGACACTGTCACTGTTGTGTGTTTCAATAACAACATTTCATAAAATTTACAAAATCATCTACATCAATATTTCTTCCGCTATATGTAATTAGTTCTCCTCAAAATGCTCCTGTAATTACGTGTACCCAATTTTTTGGTTAAACATCGACTAGTAACATTAACAAATAACTTTAGCAACGAACAAAAGAAATAACACATTTTTATCGACTTTACTGGCACATATTCAGCGATGATGTGCGAGCGAGAAGTCAATAGAGGTGACGCCACTAATAATCTTATTCTTTATCTGCACCAGTAGTAGATATTACATAGGTTCTTTTGTATTTTAATCTATGCAATATGTTTATAGTCCATGGTAAGACTTTGACATTTTGATTTATTTTGACAGTTGACAGTTAGCTTATGGTTGTATGCAGTGCAGTGCAGACTGTAGTCGAATTTGAGTTTAAGTCATTGACTTTTAAACACACATCTCATTGGTAGTGGATTAATACTGATAGATCTCGTATGGGATAGTAAATTCGTCATTGCCTGGTTGTAAAAACATTTTTATTATTTACTCTAATAGATATATAGTAACTGACCATGCGTGTACAACCAATTATTCTTTGTTAAATTTTCTTGAACAACGATTATCTTCACTTTCACGTGAGATTTTTTATCGCATTCGCATTGTTAGTACGGAATTTAGCTAACAAGAGCAATAAGGATTTGTTTTCAATTTGCAAAGCTTTGTTAAATATTTACCTTACTAGCTATCGTAGGTGTTTTATGCTCGTGTACAGATAAAGTGTTGAATCAATATTGTAATTGGGTATCAATATCAATGTGCTGCCGTCAAATGAGTATGCATTATACTTGTACCTGCTGACCCATGAACTCTTGATGGATAAAAATTGCTGTAACAGCCCTTGGAATAAATTGCAAGTTTTATAAAATTTTGGTAAGTATTATACCTGGTCAAACTAATGCAAATTCCTACAAATGAATGCTTTAATTAATGTGTAATAATATTTGCATTCTATTTTTTAACGATATCTACTCTATAACTAGATTTTTGATTGTTGTATTAGTTTTTGTAATAATCAAATGTTTTAGTGTTATTTTTAAACATAGTGATCATATTTCTTATGTTCAAAGAGTTATAAATTGAGACAAGTAAAAAAAATTGTTTATTTACTACAATGTCATTCATTGACTCAGTAGTTGTCTTTGTAAAAGCTTAATCTTAAACATGATGCATATAAATTTTTTCATAATCAATTGTTGGCTGATATTTCTCTGAAAGTGGGATAAACCTATAAATTTCAGTGGTTTTTCAAAATAACCTCAAAATCAACTCTTGTCATTGTAGGCACCTGCAATACAACCAGACTATACGAAATCAAGAATGGTGTTTTACTTAACTTCTCTTTGTATTAAAAAATATTTATATGGGGTAACACTACATTTATTTCTGTCTGTATTCTATCATTTATTTATATTCATATTACTTTCTCTTAATTGTGTCTGTACCATAACTAAAATTTATTACAATACTTCGAAAATTATTCCAGGATCCAAAAAAACATTATATGTGTAGTTGTTGTAGTTAGAAAAATAATGTTTTCAAAAACATATGTTAGAAAACTGATAGCCACTATCGACACATTGGTAGCATAACATCTTTTGATTTATATGGTTGTCCTGTACACTAAGATAGGTACCGGTTCACCACTTTTCCTAAATATGCACTGGCGATAAGTGAGTTGATAGGACTTACCCTACTAACTACTCCAATATTGGGTTTAAGGCCCTGAGATGCCCTGAAAATGCTACATTTGTTCATAGTAGAGGATCTTCTCTTCTCTTAACCTCAGCATCATCTATCAATAATGTATTCTGTTATAATGTTTGAGATATTCTGTCTCATTAAAGTTTTTAACCCTTCATATGCCATAACAAAAACCTTGTTTACAGTTTACACTGTCTAAAAAAGCAATCTAGTTTCGAAATTACATTCTACAATTTTTGCTATTAGAAAGTTGCCATATAAAGCAACAGCTCAATTAGTCTACTTTGCTTAGTTCTGCAGTAGCATGTCCTGTAGTATATTAGTGTGGGGATCTGCAGCCAAATTGGAAACAATTAACATTTTGTTTTTAAGATGATTGATAAGTTTCGGGGATTCTATAACCTGGGGCCCAGCATATCGCTATGCAACCTTTTCAAGAAGACTAATATTTTGACACATCTGTCTTTGTTTATCTTTGAAAAGGTTATGTACATATGGAAAAATATAATAATATAAAATAAAATTTATTTAAATGAACAAACTGTCTTCTGTAGATTGTGTCGAGGTGATACACTAAAGGTTGCTAAATTTTGATTGGCTAAAACTAGAAAGTTGTTTCTATTGAAAGGCATAAAATTTTACAATGGAATATAGTGGACAATCTGTCACTAAATTTAAAAAAAACTTTTCGAAAAAGGCCTACTTTAAAATAGCTTTATATATTGAGGACAATGATGTGTGGAAATAACTCTCAGTCTGCACTTACAAGGCCTCTGGCTACTGTAGTACTGTAAAAAATGTCATTAAAAAGATTATTAATATGCATTTGTCATTAGTAGTATTAATTTTATTATAAATTGTAAATGGCACTGTAACATGGTATTAAAAAAAAGATTTCAGAGTTTCTTGTCAATTCTTCTCTGAGAAGATGATGTTTTGTAAACTGGTGTAGATTTTGACATTCATACAAGCTTCAAACAAACCTAAATTCAATAAAAAAGGTTTGAATTTGAATTGCAGTACCAGACATCTCAAACTACAGATTGTACAATATCAGATTTTTAGCTTGGCATATTTTAGATTGTTATTTTGTGGTTTTAGAGGTGAGTCAAAAGTTAAAAGATTTATCTCATATTTCTTTAAGTTTACTTCTGTGACACCCGTGGATCAGATTTATAGAATAGTTTATTGCTTAATTAGTTAATAGCCAAATTATGGCGTAATATCCATCAAAATTTGCCAAACCCTAATACTAGTGGCTAGTGATGGGGAGCAGCATCACTATTGCAAAAGTACTGGCGGTGCTTTCACCAACCTTGCCCACCATGGTGGGTATGGGCAAAACCATGATATGTATGCTGGTTTTTGCTGGTGTTTTTTTTAGAAATGTTTATGTTGAGCAATGGACTAAACTAGGCTGATGTAGTAGTAGAAGGTATAAAATGAACTCTAACTAACTCTAGTCAGACAAGAAAACTTTATGGGTTTTGACTATTGATTAAAAATATTTTTCCTACAGGCACAATGGGGAAGTTTGGTGGAAAGAAATGTCGTTTGCTGTCAATGTTGTGGCTGACAGGCACATTCTTCTTTGTGGAACTGATTGTTGGCTATGTGACCAACTCCATGGCCCTAGTTGCTGATTCATTCCATATGTTGAGTGATGTAGCCGCACTTGTTATAGCTTTCTTATCTGTTAAAGTAAGTATGTTTTCTTATACTAATGTTATTTACTTTAATCAGGCTTTAAATGGAATTTAAATATAATATTGAATTCATTATGTATACTTTTTTTTATATAATGGTGTAACCGTATTGCATTGAGCAGGTTAATCTTCAAATCCACTTGACCAAATTAAAAACCACTTTAAAAAAATCTTGTGACTTTACAAAAGACTACTTAACCTCGTTTTTTTACCTTTGGTTATTATTACTTTCTTATACTATTTTTAAAACTTTTAACCTAACGCCAGATACAACCATTCTGTATTGGTAAAAAATTTGAATTGTAGAGCCCCTCTGCAATTTCTAATTATTTTTAACCTTTGCTGCCTGTATTCAAATATTATGTACTATTTGAATAAAATTTAATAGTTAATTACTAATATATTATAAACTGTTTACTGGAACTCTATGTTCCGTCTTTATGTGTTGATAGTGATTTGAGAAAGTGTTTCCTTGTGGTAGAAATTTGATTTAGCCATTCTGCAAGGGATAACTCGATGATTGCCCAGATTGAGCTGTTAGTGTTATGACCGTGTTAGCACAGTAAGAATCAGCCTCCCCCTTTCTTCCCGTGGGAGCCTTAAGTAGCGACTATAGGAAAAGCCTTGAAAATATCATGTCAAACTTAGGGTAATTAAACGTAATTTTTGATGATGGATCTTATCCTCTCTTTGTGGAATACGTATAGACTCCGCGGCGATCATACTTTAAAGATACTTGATGTTTTGCGGCGCTTACGCGTCGTTTGGGAACGTATCATTCGTGTTCTATTGGAATCAGGTCTTAACTTTTCGACAGCTTACCAATTCGAATTATGAACTCCAACCATCCTGTATATAATCGTTTAATTTGCCACAACGTAATAACCAAATCCGATCCCAACCAACTACTCACAGAGTAGTTTTGGGAATCGAGTCGATCGGTTACGGAATATATCTGGAGTGAAAAGTCGCTTTCTGAGCGTTCATGAGCTACATGTACTCTTAGGGTTCCTTTTACTAGGTCTAGGAGGTCTACGTATGTCAGTCGTTAGATTTGTCAGCATTTTAATTACAGAGACGTAGTTGTGTTCCAAAGCCATGCCACCTTCTGTCGTAACTATTAGCTTTGTCAAACCTCTAGACTTTTTAATGGGACTTGGCGCAAACCAAGCAACATTTGATATTATCATATTTCACCCTTAACTAATTGTCATGTTTCAGTTGATTGTAATATCTAAATTTGGTTTATCGAAATAATCATCAACCTAGATCTAAACAATAGCTTGTAATGTGTACCTGAGTGCTTCTATCTGTGTATTATTTATTATTATAGACATTGATTCATTAGTCATTGTATAGCTCTTAGTGATGTACATTGTTAACGCATGACGTCGTCAAAGCTTATAGTATTATGTAAATCGGACTAAAATACTACTTATCGTCGATTTGAGAGCTTATTACTTAATGCATATACAACTTAGAAACTTGAAGTAGCCAACTTTCCTTGGCCTTGAGCTTAGTGGAATATGTCTGCCCACTTCAAAACTTCAAAATCGTAATATTGTATGACATAGAGTGACATGTTTTAATAAAAATGGACACGTAATCATGGTATAGGAAATAAGATGAAGTGAGTCATACAAAAACTTCCGTTATTTCGTCATAACGGCTATTTCCCAATGGGGGTTTTTGTTAAAGGTATGCCTCACCCTGTCCTTAGCATTTTGTCTAATTATATCTCCATAATGTTGCGATATTGCGTTGGTAAGCTAGAATGTGTGTTGAGGGTTTCCCTCTAAATAGTTTGAAAATTTTATATTTTCTTCTTAATCCTTCACGTGTCATAACTTTCAACAATTGAAATTCTTTTATTATGAATCACAGCAGGACATTCGGTAATAGGAAGGGTACAGAGTTTTGGAAGCCCAGTGGACAAGGCTCTCGATTTAATTTCATAGTACGCGAACAGGTGAGGAGGATCCCTGGTGCCGGCACCACTAAATTTGTTAATAGTACTGATTTTACCACATGCTTGGCGGTGAAAGAAAACGTCGTGGGGTAACATGGGAAGGAAATTATTTCGGGGACGGAGTGACGGATCCGTTTCAGTCTAAAAACCCTATCAAATATTGAGAAGAGGCTTAACCCAGTGGGACATTTACAGGCTGCTACTTTACTTTATGTAAAAAAACGTTACCTTCCACTGTAGGAATTTCTCCTGTGTGGCGAAGGCAGTTTACATACACGAATTGCACACGGACAAACACCCAAACCGGGAACTGTTATTTGTAGTCCATACAAATACTAGTCTCGTGCGGAAATCGAACCCGCGACCCACAGCGCAGCACCTGAACGCTTAGCCACTACGCCACAGAGTCGTCGAATGCGTTCTTATTAGTTTGCTTGAGTAGCTCTTGCGTTAGATATTTCAGCAATTATCATCATTACAGCCTGTCACAAGTCCAATGTGGAACATAGGCCATCCCAAAAGATCAAAATAAAAAGCCCTCGCTCTAGTGATACTACTCTCCACCACTAGTCTGTGGAATTTGAGCTCGGAAATTTCGTATCGACATTCCGTAATCATACTATCGCCAGGGACTCGTTTGTTTGTTATATTTTACAAATATAGGTTTGATGTCGGGTCTCCTGATTCACTATAGTGTTTGTATGCCGGATTGGAAAAGGGAATGATGAATGAAGGACCACATAGCGGAGCACGTTTTAATTATATTTCGTTTCCCCGATATGTTATGTCCGCACCTAGACCAGACGGTCTAGACTCTAAAGTCTAGAGTTTAGACGGTCGGCCTCTCGCCGACGGTCGGACTCTCGCAGTAGAACACACATATTGTTACTTGTTTACCTTTTAACATAATCTCGCGATAATTTTTTTTCTCTAGATGTCACCAAAGAAATGGTCAAAGAACACATTTGGTTGGGCGCGGGCGGAGGTGCTGGGAGCGTTGGTCAATGCTGTGTTTCTGGTGGCGCTGTGCTTTAGTATCACGGTGGAAGCCATGCAGCGGTTCGTTAAGATCGAGATCATTCACAATGCGAAGCTGCTGGTCGCAGTCGGGACTTTGGGGCTCATTTTGAACATCGTCGGGCTTTTCCTGTTTCATGGTATGTATTGTTTTTAACATAGTATGTAAAGTAATTTTTGGTTAAAGTTTCAAACTTTTTGTATTGTCGTTTGAATATACGTATTATACGCGAGGTAAGACCTGCAATGCTATTGTCTAACTTAACCATTCGTGGCTGTGCTCGACGTCGAAGCAGCGATGGTTTTGACAAGTAGGGTCGAGGCTGTGGCCGTGGCGATCGTCGAACGACAGGCTGTTTTGTGCTTCACAGTATTCGCTATACTGTTTTTCATATAAGTCAGTAATTGTCAACCTTGAGTAGTTCCATCAAAAACCGTAAATGCTGGTGGCGCTAGTGCTGCTTGCAATGATTTTATGTATTAAAAAATCATTGACTGCGTGAGCAGTCAGCTTAGAGAAGCTTAGAGCAGCGGAGTAGCTTAGAGAACCGCAAGGCTGTGCTAGTGTGCGGGAAATTGATGGTTACAGGTGGGCCCGTACTTTGTGGCTGTTTGTGGGGGAAGTCTATGTTCGGCGCGCTGTAGACTTGTGATACTCAATGATATAATGGTTTAGTTATCGTGGATATTGTACTTACACTTTAACTAACAACATTTAGTTATTAAATGCAAAAAAAAACATGCAGATCGTATTTAAAATGAGTAATAATGGGACATCATTGAAAGGGACAATTAAATCGAGTTAATTATTAGTAAGCTGAGTAAATAACGCTTCTATTTCATTAATAAACCTTAGGAGTGACGATGAATTAAGATGTACAAGCATAAGTATCACTCCTGTGGCCTGAATTGTTATTGGCCTAGGTAAATTATGTAATGACACGCACAACAACATGAGAGCATACTTTTTAATTATTAACCGGCTTCAAAGGAAGGATATTATCAATTCGACTTTAATAAGGGCTCCGTACGGATCAGCCTCGCCGTCTGTCCGTCCGTACGTCTGACTGTCCTACCGTTAAATGCTTATATCTTTTGAACAGTTATATGTAACCGTTTGAAATTTTTACATGATATATTATATATTGTGGCGG
The DNA here is from genome assembly GCA_029286595.1 of Bhutanitis thaidina. Taxonomy (NCBI): domain Eukaryota; kingdom Metazoa; phylum Arthropoda; class Insecta; order Lepidoptera; family Papilionidae; genus Bhutanitis; species Bhutanitis thaidina. The sequence continues at coordinate 5,484,457 of JAGSMS010000003.1, forward strand.
ATAATAAAAAATTAGATGTATTAAAAATTTTTTTGGTTTTTCACTAGTAAAAACGGTAACACATATAAGCGTCAACTTTGTGTGATTATGTGTATAGTGCAAACTCTAAAATAAAACAACAAATAATAAAAACCGGCCAAGTGTGAGTCGGGCTCGCGCTAACGATCCTGAAGTGAATAAAAGAAAACACACACATTTTTTTGCTGAACACTTAAGTCAGATATATTGAGTACGGAACCCTCGGCGCGCGAGTCCGACATGCACATCGCCGGTTTACTAAAGTCATCATCACCGATTACTTGGGCATTTCTGAACCGATATGGATGATTCTTGTCTCATCTGAAAGGATATACTTACGGTGAACCAATATGTTATAACGAAGCCTGGAGGAAAGGAAATTAGTTTTTTAATAATTAAAAAATACTAATGATTTTTGCAAGGTGAAGTCATGACTTTCAATGGTTAGACTTGACCGAGGATTCTACATGCTGCACAGAATACTTGAGTAAATTAGCCGCATGACCTTCCTCGACTATACCCAGGGCAAAGATATATATTACCCTCTGACCCTACGACCACATAGTGTACCTGATGAATAATTTCAATCCTACCGCCACAATTCTAGGGCAGGCAGATGCCGCTTAGTACTATCTTTTGGCACAACTGTTTTTACTGGCATAAGCACTAGCTTAACTTAATAATTCACTCGGTGTTGTCGTCATCGTTCGGTCGCCAGAGCCTCCTTTGTTTGCTAGCAGATTGAACCACGTGCAGATGAGGTTGACAATTGGAGATTAATATGGTATATTACCCCTTAAGACCATACATTTGTTTTTAATATACCTGACCTAAATTATACTGACCGGGAACGGGCGGTAGCGTCTATCGTGAAATGTGTCCGGTTCTGCCATCGCCATACTGCCTATCAAGAGTGACGATTATCGCTTATTATGGGTGTAGCCCTGTTTAAGCAGCGAATGGTTTAGTGACTGGTAAAGAAGAATTCATAATGTTTTACAGAATGTTTTCCTCTTTAATCCCGGATCATTGGCTCTCTAACGACATAGTACAATAGCTTCTAAATTACTGTTGTCGTTAAGTTACAAACAATCTAACACGTGCATTGCATTGTTTTGAAATACATTGATTTAAAAGATATTCAGCAACAAGATAACGTATCGTTGATCGATGATAAACCGAAACGTATACAAAAGCGTATGTGTATATAATATTCATACAAAGTTATCAGACAATGAACAGGAGGTATTGTGATGTTACAAAGGACTCGCTTTAGTTAATGTTAATTAATCTGCGAATTTTTCTGCCGGAGATCTCTAATTGCACGGAATTGGAAGAATATGTGTTTTTTTTAGAACTTTACATGTGATTCAGTTTTAAACTAAGATTCTCAGTGTTTTGGGTACTGGATGATAATATGAAAATACATATCGCCATAGACAAATAGTACATTAGAAAAAAAAATTGACGATGATTTCCATCTGACCTGGATATATTATAGTGCTGCAAGTGTAAGCCTATAAATACCCGTATCCGATGAAACTCATATGCGATAAAGTTGCAGAAAACGTCAGATGCAGTGTCAGTGATACGGGATACAACAAGACCAGATCCGAAAGCCGGTAATTTTCGTTTTTGTACATTTATTAGCTTAGGTTGGGATTCGAACCCAAAATCCCCAACGATAGTGACAGTAAATTCGTTACAAAAAGTAAATTGAGTTCTAAGTCTAAAGTATTAAAATTCAATTACTAATTACGATTTTTTTTAGATTATATTAGCTGTGTGGCATCGGCGTAAGAATCTACCACCCACTTTCTTCCTAAGGGTAAAGCTTTAAAGATCACAATTGCTACCAACAGATGGCGGGATAAAATAAATTTCTCATGAGGGACAGCAGCGTCTAAGGTGCTAGGTATTTGGTGCTGCGATCCGCTTACCGAGCGTGGCGATAATGACAAATCCTCATCATGGGAGAGGCCTGTGTCCTGCAGTGGACTATTTACAGGCTGCCAAGGATAAGGATCAGATCAATTTATGGAATTTATTACCGTAGTACATAAGGACTGAAAGAGAAGAACTCTGGACTTAAAAAAGGTTTAAAACGAGTAAAGTATGAAATAGTATCAAACTCATATAATATAATCATTCAAAAATAGCGAGTGACACGAAAATGAGTGACACAGTTTAATTAATTTATAATTATTTTTTTCATTAAGACGTAACGTGAAAATGGTCCTTCGGGCTTTAAGTGTTGCGCCAGATTGCATCATTTTAAAGTTAATTTAACGATGTTTCAATTGCGACTCATTGAATCATTTTTACACATCACTATGTGTCGTCATGACTTTCACGACTGCATTGTCTAAAACCGGTGTGCGAGTTCATCTCGTGCGCAAGGGATCCGTACCATTTTCTTGTTAAATAACAGATGACATTTTACAACGTTTGGCATAATATGTTTTATACCTTAAGAACCATGAATGAATGAATGAAAATTTTAAATCTTATTATTTCGCACGTGGTAGAGCCAAGCGGCGGCTTTTGCTGCTGCTCGTATGTGCCGGCTCGACCGGGTTATTACCACGGCCTCTCAGAATACCGTTTCTTTCGGTGAGCGACGTAACCGGAGGCCCATTCCCCTCCCCATCCCCTTCTCGTCCTCCCTTCTGTCTACCTAATACCATCAAAGGCGATGATGAGATCAGCACGTGGGCGTCGGTAGTCACTTACCATCAGGTGAGCCGCTTTCTCGTTTGCCGCCTTTCCTATAAAAATAAAAATAAATCCTTTTTTTACAATCTACCACCTTTTCGTAATGAGGTTCCTCTGACGGAGAAGAAACAGGCAAAAGAAACTCCGTAGGTATCCTCTTTTTCCTTTTTTTTTTTCAATATTTATAGCGTACAATACTTACAAACGCCTAAAAAGTACAACCCCGCTACCGTTCCGTCGGGACGTCGGGTGGGATTTAAAAAATCCCTACCCGTGACCATACCCTGATATGAAGGTTAGATCCGACATACTTTCGATTAAGAATCAAAATGCAGATGCGTTGTCACCCCTGAGGATTGTGATTGAATGCCTCGTTACCAGTAAATGAGTTTCCGATTCAATAACTCAACATAAACACGGCAACATTATGTTGGTATTTTACTCTGGTATTCTTTGAGAATGCGGTATCGTATATACACATAATGTAAATTTAAATTAATTTTATCACACCAAGGTTGAAAATCCACTATCCAACGGTAACACATACAGTATTAACGTTTTTACGATAGAGCAAAAAAAAAGTTGATAAAATACATTATCCGCCATAATAACACATCTGTAAAAATTTCAAACGTATACCTATTACGGTTTTAAAAACGCAGGCCTTTAAAGTTAGGATAGTCGGACGGAGGTACGGACAGACGGTTAAGTAATAGGTTAAATAATATTATATATAACCCTAAAATTCATCAAAAATCATGCATTTGTTTTTACAAACTGATCTATGACTATTTTATTAAATATTCTATTTCCAATTATGACCGAGACTTCAGTTTAAAGATGATCCTTGCACTCGACCGTCCGCGTCGAGGTCCAAAACTCCCTTGGACGGTCGGTAGATCACTTATCAATAAAAGATAAGGTAGGTGCAGCGGTAGCATAAATACAATAGACACGTGTAGCTCGCGAGTTAGTTATAATACATCTTCACGAATGAGTTAATATCAGTAGCTCACTTGATATTAAAGTATGTAAATCTTAATAATCTTTTCTACAATACGGTTCTGAACCGACTAATGATTTATCAAAAAGTCAATAGGCTATATGCCTGTATATAGCCTTTTGTCGCTAAACGATGCTAATGTTAAAGTGAAATGAATTTCAGTAAGAAAAAAATTAAAAACTTTACTGGAATATTAAAACGATAATTTCATACGTTAACCCCTAATAATATATATGGTATTTGTAACATGATTATAGTATTTCCAGTTATTTTTGTTGTTAAAAAAAATCAGACAAACTAAATAATTTATAAATAAGCTCTCGCAACAATATACCCAATACTGGGGTGGTGAGAGTTTTTAACAGAGAACATTTAAGTCATGAACCCACTTTTCACCAGAACTTATTTAGATCAAAGTGACTGGTGGTGAGCCTGTCGCCGTTTTAGTGTCTAGACCAACGGTCCAAAAAAAGGGGGAAATAATCATATCAAAAAAGGCATAAATTACGTAATTTACTCCCACCGAGGAGCAAGCTTCTAAGGAACGCACGTGCGCAAGCTTGCTCCTCGGTGGGGTATTTACTTATGTGGTGGTGATATGCGTTTATCAAATTATGCTTACGGCCTCAAGGCCGCGAACCCCGTATCCAGGTATCAACCTGTGGCTGAAAAAACCAAAAACAGCATTATAACCAGTAACAGTAGTCAAAGGCAACAGTAATATTAATTTTCGCTTTCTGTGGTCCAAAGGATCAAAACTGAACGCACTAAACATTGTACCTGTACATTGTACCTCGCACCAGAGATCACAGGATTTCTCTTGTGCTCGTGGCCTTGACAAAGCAATATTTCTGAATAGGTCATTCCTCCCTTTATGTAAAAGTCATGTCATTGATTTTTAATTGTTGTTTTTAGAAAATAAGATGTAATAAAAACTAATTCATTCGCGTGTATTGCCGCATGCTGAGTACCGGGAATTGCGAACGAGTTTTTTCCGGGTTTCGAGTTTCGCGAAATTCGATGTATTATTCGTTAAAAATTCTTCAATCGTCTCGTAATCTCCATACCTCAGTATCAGTGTTGTTTTAATTTTTTTAATAAATTATTAACCTTAACGTTAAACATAGCTTCCATACCTAAACCTTACTTAACAGCCTGTAAATAATATGCTGCAGGACTTAAGCATCTCCCATAAGGAGGATTTGCCATAATATCCCCGTTCGGCAAGCGGATTGGTTATCGCAGTACCATAAACCTGGCACCTTAGACGCTGCTGCCGTCATCGGTCTGCTTATTTTCTGAGATGTTCAGCGTGCCATCTGTCGATAGACATTAAGATTTTTAAGGCTTTTCCCTTAGTCGCTTCTTACGATACTCACGGGAAGAAGGGGAGTGGCAGTGTCCTACACCGATAGCACACAGCATAGCTTGCTTATAATGATGTTATTCGCCGACATTGTGACGTCATGTCGAGTGTACCAGGAATTTGATGACCGCTGATTGTAATTCCTGCGACCTAAGGTAGTTTCACACAACATCCAACAAACATGAAGTGTAATTAATAATAATATGTGTTATTTTTATTATTTATAGTCTGCGGCAATAAAATCCGAGGCTACCAATTAAGAACGGACTGGCATAAATATGTTTTTGCAATTATGTCCAATTGTGATTATTGTTCATTTATAAATAATTAATGCCTTGTCAAGTAGCTAATTGAGCGGTGCTTATTACATTGTTTCCCAATACTTAAAAACGTGACAAATTGCATTTGGTTACATAATCATTGTATTTACTTACCATCAGGTGAGCCGCACGCTCGTTTGCCCCCTTCTTCAATATAAAAAAAAATTAAATATGTTTCAATTTTTTCAATTCATAAATGTATGCTAGTAACAGATTTATTAATTTTAAATACTCCACTACTAAACTCACGACTTAGGAGTCCACTGAATACACCCAAAATTTGTCACAATTTGAAATGCCAGAAAACATTCGTTGAATCTAATCGTCATTAGTCTGTGCGGTTTGGGTTCAGCAAATTTGAATGGATTTTCCGATATTTTTCGGTTGCCAGTGTTTTGTTTGTTAGTTATCGTGGTGCACGACGTGCTGGTGAGGTTGGCATTTAGAGAAAGTTATGGTATATTCCCCCCGACACTGTTATTTCAATCAAAAGTAAAATTCCTAGAGGCGTAGCTGAATCTAAGGTGGTTAAGCGTTGGTTCGACAATTCGCATCTGAAATTAAAGTTGTCCCCTGTGAAATGCTCCCAACTTGGGAGAGGATCATGACCCGAAGCGGACTGATAATATTGATTGTTCCAGAGCACGGCAGCAGTCACGGGCACACGCACGGCGGCGTACCGCCGCCGTCCAACGTCCGGCACCTGACTGAGATCGTGAACAGCAACGCGGACATGGCGCTGGGCCACCAGGCTACCGACACGGAGGAGACCGACGAGATGGTCCCGCCCAAGGCCGGCAAAATGTCCAACAACAACAAGCAGGCGGCGGGCAGGGTGGCCAGCGACCCCGGCCACATGAACATGAAGGGTGTGTTCCTTCATGTGCTCTCGGATGCGTTGGGTAAGTTTTTGTCATCACTAGCTACAGCCACGTTGAAGGTAATCGTGTGTTTAAGTGGTTAGCGCTCCGCACCATTGAGTAGTACGCTCAGGTTTTATTTACAGGCCGTGTTCAATATTCGTGCAAAGTACAAATTATTGATTTTCGGGTCTGGTTGTATTGTATATCTGTCTCACGGGTCCGCCCGTGTCGAATTTATCGCGTTTCATTTAAGCATTTTACTTCCTCACGTTTCGGATGTAATGTCCAACAACAACAAGCAGGCGGCGGGCGTCCCCGGCCACATGAATATGAAGGGTGTGTTCCTAGGGTAAGTAACGCTGCAAATAAAAAAACATCTATAACGATAGTCCAACTATCGGTGTCGTGACGTTCGTAATACTTTCGGTGCTGTAACTCATCCTGCGCAGATGACATCGATTGATTGAAGGGTGTTGCCATGGCCGTGCTTATGATCGGCTATAACTGTCGGATTCCATTTGTTATCTATATCCTTCCATTTCTCAATACGTTCAGCAAACGAAGCGAATTACTTCCTGCTTCCTGCTTGCGCTTATAAAATGTGTAGAGAATGTCCTCCGTCCTATTGCAGTTGCACGCCAATGTGATCTCGATCGATATGTGGTCTAAAATAAAGCAAAGTAAAAACTTTAAATGTTCCACTGCTGACTAAAAGTTGTCCTCTCAGCTTTTGAGAGGGAATTGGAGCCAGGAGTAGTCCGCCACGTTGCTGCAGTGCGGTACGTCACAGGTTTCCTCGATGTGTTCTCCTTCACCGCCGAGCACACGATAAATTCAACGCCTAACAGTAGAATGAACAATTCAATTGCTGCCGGCACCGGGAATTTAATTCAAATCGTTCACATACTAAACGGCCCTCGATCTACCGCAGGTCTGGTCAAAAATTTGATAAAAATTATTCAGATTTTTATTTCCTTTTATATTGGACACTGTCGTATAGTTTGACCGACCTTGTCCGTGCAGATTTCAATAACGAAGCATTTATCTCTGTAACAATTTTCTTTATTTCATTAAATTAACTTACTGTACAATGAATATTTCGCTTTTGCTATCAAATCAAATTAAATAATTTATTCATCGAAATAAAGAACATAAACTTCACTTGTCAACCGTAATTTTTTAAATCTGCCAACCACCGTTTCGTAATACACTAATAATAGTCAACAAACCGACGAAACTAAAAGTGTACCAACATAATCATTTGTTTTGATTACTTTGGTTACAAAATGATACACGTCACTTGTAGGTGTGGGCAGAGATTCCGGATTGTCATTTGGCACGACGCAAAGGAGCCCGAAGTGCTTTCGTATCACACTTTTCATTAAAACATTGTATTACATAAATATAAAACGAATTAAATGAATGTAATTAATGTTCATAAATAATAAGCCACGATAGCCGAGTGGTTATCTGCCTCGGAATGAGGAGACTCAAGGTCAAACCCCTATGAGGAAGGGCGGAAAGGCTAATGAGGAAAGGTAAAGACTAGTGAGCATCTCTGTGTTTGCGCGTTCATTTACGGCACTATAATCTGTACTGCGCAGTTGACAACTGCCACTAATATTCGTAAGTTGACACCGCGGTCGAAATCGACCAGGAGGGGTCATCGGTATCTTTTAATCGATCGAATAGTAGTTAGACATGCAGACAGACTACAAAGTGATCCTTTGTGTATTCGGTTATTGAAAACGTACGGACGAAACGATGAAAACCAATTATGAAAGTGCAGACAGCCATCGTATCGAACTGAATAGTTGTTTACAGATATGTAAGTCGGGTCCTTGATGCTATTGTAGTGGCTGGCGTTTGACACTATTTTGGAACAAACAAGGTACGTGCGAACTGCGCCGTGCTGGCGACCTTGTGCCCGTTAGCGAAACAAATCTTATCGGGTGTATCACCAATATTGTTTGTTGAAGGCGTATTATCATCAAGGATTCCGTATCTTTTATTGAACAGTGGAGCCTTATCCCGATGTGTCTCAATAACCTTGAAGGGGTCATGACTTTAAATAATTTATTGCTACAACACGTCATGAGATTGTAATTATAACTAGTATCGCTTGTGGTGAAAATAAGACGAGACAACGAGGGAGAGTTCGTTTTGCATGGATAAATTTGGCGTGTATGTATGTATGTTCATGTTCAAGCAACATCACACACATTTGTGCACACATGTTATTTACATAATCTTTCTCGTGCTTTACGTATTTCGCAATATCCACGGAACTCTAAATGAATACGCGACTGATAAATTTGGTATATTTCATAATTAAACCTTCCCAATTAATATAAAAAAGGAATCAACTAATGTCGTTTTATCATAGGCTTATATTACTATCTATAATAAGTTAAAGCAAATATTTTTGTGATGGGAGATCAATTTTACCTTGTCTAGGGCGCGCCGACGTTTTATCAATGGAATAGAATGAAGCGTTCGAATTACAATGTTCTGAACGATATTAATTTTCATGTGTTTTAAAGTAGTGGGGTTCGAAGTTTACCCAGTTTTTGACCCACTTTCCACGAAATCTTGAAATTTTTTTGTCTCTCTCCGAGAACGAACCCGGCAACGAAAATTCCCCAAATATCCCTAAAGGCCGGCAACATGCAGCTCCTCTGGTGTTGCAGATATACGTGGGCGACGGTAATCACTTACCATCAGGAGAGCCGCTAGCGTTTAAAAAAAAAGAAATGAAATAAAAATCATTCGAAATATGATAAAATTAAATTTATTGCATCAAATAAACATAAGCAGTAAAAAAATTCTATTAATTAATTATTTTTTGAATTATAGCAAAAGAAAATCGAACGATATCATCTATTGTATATATCGTATAGCTTTTACGACTGACAGTTGTTTTTGACAAATACATTTGGTTATTCTTCTGTATCATTCATCACTTATAGTGTACTGTTGAACATAGACTTTTGCTCATACTCATCACGCAGGGTAGGAAGGGTGGTGAGCGCAGTGTCGCTACACTCTGCTGCTGCTCCCTACCATTAGTCTCTGGGATTTGGCTTAAGCCTAGTCGAGCATATTTTCCGCCATCAGAAGGTCATTATAGCCTAGTCCGTTAGTCAGCGCGGCGCACATCGTGCAGGTGATGTTGACGTTTCGTTTGTGCAATTTTTTTTTAAATAATGCATATCTATTAATTTACATTACTAATGATCCTGTTAACCACTCCTAAGCGTTTCAGCTTGTATCTGGAGTCTTTTTTTAGAACTTTTTTCTTATTTTTAAAAAACATTAACCTTCCACTGTAGGAATTTCTCCTGTGTTGCGGAAGCAGTTTACATACATAAATTACACATGGACAAATACCCAGACCCGGAACAATTATTTGTAGTCCATACAAATACTAGTCCCGTGCGGGAATCGAACCCGCGACACACAGCGCCGCAGCTAAATGCTTAGCCACTACGTCACCGAGCCATCAGTCCGTTAGTCGGTGGTTCACGATAATAGTAGAATGGCGAGGTCGCACCGGCGGCTTCATGTTCATCATCCGCACCCTAACATATTAGCCGGTTGGCGGTTCAAAAAAAAAACATATGTTGAAATAGTCGAACATTTTATTTATATTACAAAAAAGTTTTCTCTTATAGGTTCTTTAATAGTGGTGGGTTCTGCCCTTATCGTTTGGTTGACGGAGTGGCAGTACAAGTACTACATCGACCCGGCGCTGAGTTTAGTACTGGTCATTCTGATCCTCGTGTCGGTTTGGCCTCTGCTGAGGGAGTCCGCACTCATTTTGTTGCAGACCGTACCTACGCATATACAGGTGAGTTAATATAGGTAGAAAAGCTATGAGTTCTATTCTTTCTATTATAGATGACAGACGGCTACCTTCTGTAATAAGTATTTAATTGGTCGTAGAGTTAAAAAAAAATTTACAGAGCTGAATTAATTATCACACCCTGCAATTAAATATATGCGAAAGTATATTTAATCAGAAGCGTGCTGTGACTAACTGAAATTACGTCAATGATGATGTTGTAATATGATCAAAATCATAGAAAATAAATGTTCAAAATACAGTCTTCTGGAGTAACAGAGTCAGAATAAGAAACGGTAAAAGATAGCAAATAATTAGGGAAATGCAAGGATAATGTTCAAGGCTTTCTGCAGAATATCACTCTCAAATTTGTCATTTGACCGCTGCATCTAAGATGCGAGGCTGTGAGCTAGCCCATAAATGGCAAAATATTGTGTAAGGTTAATGGTTTTAAAGGAAGATTGTGTTGTTATCCGGAAACTCGTGAATCAATTCCAAAATCTCTGTTCACAGCTAGGAAGCTATCCTCTTCTTACAAAACGAGATTTTTCTATAGTCTCGGTTTAGACCTGCTGGTCCATTGCGTTATTCTGGTGATAATCGTAATCGATCAATTCAATTTGAAGTTACGAATAATTCGACAGTTTATTTGATTACGTCGTAAAGACTTGTTACTTGTTGTAAAGAGTTTAATCGAATAAATCTTCTCGTGTCATAACAGTAGACTTTCATTTGTTTCAACTCAAGACATGTTGTTTTCGAGTAAACTCACAGAGACTTACCAGTAGACTCTCTGGTCAATGTTAACATTAGTCATACAGAAATATCAAGATAGTCGTAGTTTAACTTGAGAGTTAAGTTAAAACTCGTTTTGTAACTAGGTGGTATGGCTTAAATCTAATTAAAATCTGTGCTATGCGTTATCAATTTGCTTACGTTCTAATCAATTCTAATGCAAGATATTTGCATAGTGAGTGATATGGTTTGAATATAACATGACTCATTCCACGTGTACGTATTTAATGATAAATATTGTACTTCTTATATTTGTTGAATGTTCGTCAAACGTTTGTCCAGGTGGACGCCATTCAGAGGCGTCTCTTAGAGAAAGTCGACGGAGTACTCGCCGTGCACGAGTTCCACGTGTGGCAGTTGGCAGGAGATAGAATTATTGCCAGTGCACATATTAGGTAACGTATCTATTTATTATTATAACTCAAAGTTTTCACAACGTGTCATTAATCGATACAGTGCCGTTTATCGTGCATTGTGGGATTTCGGTATTTATTACGAAATTAAAGAGGATTAATGTAATTTACGATTTATTGGCTAAGCTATTTTGTTTCAATGTTGTTATAACTGTATTGAAAAATAAAACCTATTTAGTACATAAACTTTTTGAGTGGCGTATGTTTGTTTGTCAATTGTTTGACTTTCAACTGTGGACTACAGATATCCTGTGTCCTATATCTCATATGTTTTATTTAGAGCACTATTATTGCTGTACTAATACGTCCGAGGTTTCATAGTTAAGAGGGCCTAATAATTAAATAGTTTCGCCGCGCCTACTCATGTCGGTGAAATACACTTAATTTCACCGAGAACTACTGACGAAATGTTCTTCAACATCGAATACGTAATGCAGCATTTGAATCAACAGATAACCGAAACTGCTGTGAAAAAGCCTCCTCTCTTTTGGAGCCCAAAAGAATTCGTCACGCTGCTCTTATGCGTGTTGGACGACTTCAGATTTCCTTGAAATTTTTTTTCATTATTTATCTGACATGTGGGTTTGTCTCGATGTTTGCCTTCCTCGCCGAGCACAAGGCAAATTCAACACATAAAATGGCAATTCACAATTCGGGATTCAAACTCGGGTCACACGCCAACTACAAATTCAAAGCGCGCTAATGCCTGTGCCATCAAGCCGCCGGACTTATATGAACAATTGTATTGAAATCTGTATTTACGATTGCATGAAAATTATACTTCATTGTTTCTTCCCGAATGCTTGACACTGTGGTTTATTTATCATATTACAATGCTACGTGCTATGCTGTTTGTGACGGAGACGAGCTATTTATTATCCTTTTTTATTGTTCACGATGTTAAAAACATCATAAACACACATGTATTACAACTTTTCAACGCCAATTACAGGAAAAAATTGTAGACAAATACAACTTACCTATTACCATCATTATCATTTCGTTGGGTACTTAAATTTATTGAATGAATAACGTCATAAATTACGGTAATTTTAATAAAATACATTCAACAGCAAGGAGTTTAAAGGGGAAAATGCCATATTTTCCGGTTAAACCCAACATCACCTGCACGCGGTGCCCGCTGGTGGTGGAAGAATCATCCGAATATGCCCAACCCAAATACTATAAAGATTTGAGGGGGAGCAGCATATCTAGTTCGAGGGTCACAGCACTGCGCTCTGTAATTCAGAGCCACACTCACCACAGTATGCGCAAATCTAGCATGCATGGCATCCTAGCTTAAGTCCAGCTGTGGATTTATACAGACTGTAAAAGAAGATGCATCTGCACAGACACTATTTTAACACTTTGCTAAAGGTTATTTCCTTATTACTTACAAGTCTTGTTTCTTGTGAAGATTTGTGCTTTTGGTCCTCGGCGGCAACTTCCAATTACTGTCGAACGGTGCCAACTGCACCGGAGATATTATAGTGCCGTAAGAGTACGCGGAAACAGATACACACGCTCGTTTTTTCTATCCCGCATCGGTCGTAACCCATAAACGATGAGATCGGGGAAACACAACACGACCAGACCCGAAAACCATTTTTCATCAAATGGTTTCCGGCTGGGATTCGAACCAATCAAACGTAAATATGATGTTCGACCGGTAATTTTAAATTTATCTGTTGCATAATATGCTTCTTCAACATTATCTCATTTTTCAGACTAGACTAGCTTGGATCTATATTAAGTGTAAACTAAATGTAATTGTGTTATACAACTTAATTTTTCTCATTAAATGATTCGCGTTGAAATCCACTTACAATTTTAGAATTTATAAGCGAATACACAGACGAAGCCGGATTGAGATTTTGTTTGATACCATTTAAAGAAATCTAAAAAGATTTACAGCTCGTTTCATTCTACTGATATGTAGTCGGTAGGTACGCCATCGTTCTGCACAGCCAGTAACTACCTTTTCTTTTAAAAAAAAAAAAAAAAGTACTGCTACTCCAACTAAGTCTAAGACCTTCTGTCTGGAGTGGTTCACGACAGTAGTTGAACTGCGGGCTCGAACCTGAGACGTAAATTTTCGCAGTGCAGATCCTAACACTTTCGGATATTAACGCTTCACTTTCAAGTTAGATAAATGGTACGGCCGTACACGTAAATTCCACAGCATATTTATCATCTTACTATTAGAATTTAATAAGACGTAAGGTACACAGCCGGCGAAACATTTGCACATATCTAAAAGATCCGCTCGCTGCAAATGGATACGCATCGTATTGATAAGCGAAGTCTGTTAATGTGACCTGATAACGTTTGTCGGCAGTGCGCGGGCATCAACTTATCTATCAAGGGGCTAACAAAGCATTTATTGTGATTTTAGCTCGACTAGGCAACTGTTAGTCTTAGTGAACAGGTATATTTATTATTATTAATGTAAAATGTCATAATCAGTACAGCCTTTTACATGTCCATTGCTAAACATAGGCCTCTCCCAAGGATTACCACATGGCACTGTATACGGCCTCCTGTAGCCATCAGCATTCCGCAACGTTGTGCTGGTCGTCACTTTATCTGGTATAATAAAAGAACGTTTAAAATGTAAGGGGGAATACTGTGATCTTTTTCTCCAAACGCCTGGCGATCGAATGATATGAAACATTTATTCGAATTTACCGAACTCAAATCCCACAGACTAGGATACCAGCACTGCACTTACCAACCCGCTTGCCCAGCGTAGCGAGGATCGGCAAACTTTGAAAGAAAGGTATGTCCGGCTTTCAATGGCGCTTTCTTGGATAGGACTATGTGCTACAGTGGACTGGTGAAAAAAATAAGAAGAAATAATATTGCATTTTCCTTTCTTTGTATACATTATAATTATAATAATAGCGTATAACTGTTTATAGTTTAGAAAACGAGGTTCCATCATAAATTCGACGATCTATTTTTCAAGACGTTGATTTCAAAAATCGTTTCAGTATTAATTCCTTTGGCACATTCCCAGAGCGGTCTTTGTCCCGAAACCAATGTCAATGAACCGACGGCATCACGCGCTTTTATATCGCATTTTAATTCTGAATGTCTGATGAATGGTTTTCTTGCATCAGGAATTTCATATTTCATTTGGCAGATGAAATAAACGAAATGATAACATATTGATCTGCAGCTACTTATACGTATGTTGCATTATCATGATATCGGTCTAGTTTAGGGCTGCCATAAATATCAGAGCATCAGTGAATTTAGGATAAAAAAACAATCTATAATGATTGACAACTCCCGCTGCGATTATTCGTTTCGAATCATTCGACATAGTACTGACAGCCACTCTGGCGTGTCCATTTCCGCGAAATAAAAAAAAACAAAAACTTCCAGAATTTTTGTAGAGAAATGGAACCAACCAATTTGTAGAGCGGTGGCTTTTGCAGCTGCTCGAATAGGCCGGCTCGACCAGATTAGTACCACGACCTCGCAGAATACCGGCGTGAAGTAGGGACACGCAACCTGATACGCATTTTTGGTGAGTGTTATGTCACCATGTTTATGTCACACCACCACCGGGAAGCGCAGTGACATTATTCAGGGCATACTGATCCCCATCATCAGTCTTTAGTATTTGGGTTAGGCATTTCGGGATGAACTCTTTTCTTATTCACATATTTAACATGTAAATATTTCTTTTTAGACGTATGAGTAAGTATGTTGTATGTATAAGTATGTTGATATTATGTTTCATCAATTAACTTCGTTTACAACTGTAAACAGTGTCTCACATACTTAACACATTCGCGTGTATGTATGAGCATCAAATTTGTTCCGTATGAATAAGAGTTCTATGTTTATTTATGTTGGCATTATGTGTCATCAATTAACTTTGTTTACTTTTTTTCTCGCATAATTAAAACACTCGCTTATATGGAGTAGTGTCCCTTAGAGTCTACTACGGTAAAAGCCATGAAAAGCTCTTTGACACCGAGAGAAGTCGCATAGCGTATCTCAGTCTGAGACTGTGATCACCAACCGGTAATTACAACCAGTCCTCCCACTGTCTATACTTAGCAGTGGACTATTAACAGGGCAGTGAAGAATACTGAATATTTCTTACAATACCTATATTGTAGGTATCTCATTCATGTTCACATGTCTTATTTCATGTTCAAAAAAAGTTAGAAAGATCTAACTTTTTTTCTTTAAATTAATCAATAATTTTGTTATTGCGATGAATACATTCCTAGGCTAGTTTTAAGAGAATCTTCCATCTAGATGTCTACCCACCCACGAGTATCTGAAAATAAAATAATCAAACGGTCTGTTTGTGCAGACGTTTTCAAATCAGCACGGTGATTTTGACTATTTTTAAATGCATTTTTTATTTATTTGGAACGTTCCGTCATGTAGGCGAATTTCTTTTTTTAACAATGTCCTCAGACAGTTGACACGGACTGTTGATCGTTGTTCAAAGTCGGCCAAACTGTAAGAATACATTATAACATATGTATTTTGTATATATATATATGTATCTTCCCCTCGTCAGACTGTTTAAGTCAACTGCAGAACATTGGCGTCTCTAAGAAAACACCAGCACGCCGTATACATTTGTTGGAGTGGTTGTCCACAGCCTCGTTGGCGTTTAGTCACCAGGTTGCACTACGATGGTGCAATTATATTATAACTAAAAATATATTTAAAATTATAATTAATAATATCACTTGAAACAAAGTCACTATTTCCCCAAATTAAAAGAAAACTTAAGCAATTAGAGGAGAGAAGGTAACGATATCTTTTATTTTACATTTTTGGGCAAAGGTTGAACAGGTTGCAGCTTATATTTATATATTTTTGAATCATTATTACAACTCGTGTCAAATGATAACCCACGTGGTAATTATGCTAAATAATATACTCCTGTAATGCAATTTACCCGGAAGGGTAAGTTACTTTTACAACTGTGTTAAAACATATTTACACACTTTTTAATATCGTATGAGATTAATTTCCTGTTAGGTAATTTTTTTAATAAAATAAAAAATACTGTCATGTATTTTTTTGCGCAATTGCGAAATATTATAATTAGAGACGAAAGCCCGGGTTTCTTCAAGCATGTTATGGTGGATGTACTGGCTGTTTAAATAACAGTGTATCGTATCATAACATGGTCTTTGTTTAAGAGATATATTTAGGGTTTTTTGTATCACGTTCGCGCACAGCTGCAATGATTAAAGACGCCGAGTTTTCAAATAAAGCGGTAGACAATGAAATCTTCCACGTGGTTCGTCTAAGTTCAGTGCCTCGGAATTCGGAATAGAGAAGGAAAATAATTTGGAAAACACCTTTTATTATATTTATAGGTTGATTAAATTTCATTTTGATAATATTGTGCTAGCAAGCAGCGCAAGATTCTACCAGCGTTTTTTTCCTACAGGTGTCGTAAGAGACGACTAATGGAAAGCCTGAAAAATCTCTTGACAATGTCCGCGTGCAAACCCAGCGATAGTTCTCTCTTCCGGACGAAAATAACAACGAAAGTGGATTGCAGAGGCCTGTTCGGTTACATATAGTCGATAAGAAAGGAAATGCGCAATCTGGTTAATTTCGGTCTGGTATATTTCTAGATGTTCCGCCATCTGTTGGTAGTCATTCCGATTTTCATGGCCCTCGACAACTGACAACAGGAAAACAAATTACGAGCAACGCGACAGTTCATCTTAGTTATCAGGGACTAGACCACAAAACACCTTTACACACCACGTGGCAAAGTGGTTAACGTACTTATCTGTTGACTGAACAGTACTGTGTTTACCCAATAGTATTGTAAACCAATATATTTGTGACAACACAGAAATTATTAATTCTGCGGGTCTGGTTGTTACGCCTGTATTGATCTGCATTGGATCCTTCCTCCGATCTTATCGTATAAGCTACATCGGATTCGGAAAGGAGAAGACGAGTAAATGCATCTGTTTTTGCGTACACTTGCGGCATATTTATTATACTTTTTGTACTTAATATATAAAGACGTAAGTGATTGGTGACAAGAAATACCTTATAGGATATCGTGACGTCAACATTTGTCAACACAACTAATTAAGATCGGTCTTGAATATTGCAACACTCAAAAGATTTCATTTACTTCGCAGATGTAGAAACCTATCCGAATATATGAAGATAGCTGAAAAAGTGAAGGAGTTCTTCCACAACGAGGGTATCCACTCGACAACCATTCAGCCCGAGTTTATCGAGCTACCTGTGGACGGAAACGAGGTATGTCACGTCCCATTTGACACTGTACATAGACCACTGCTGGACCTAGGACTTTGCCAATTCCCATAGGCAGGAATTTCCTTAACCCTTCACATATAGTTAGTTATAAAAATAGAATTTCTACTGTTTCTACGGGCAGTAAGACGGCGACAGGCTCATCGCCTGTCGTGTCATAAAATTAAGCTCAAGTGAAAAGTGGATTGAAAGAACTGGAGTGTCTAGCCACCTCTGGCCACCCCGGTATTAGGTATACAGACGTGAGAGCTTCTATTTTATTACACAAGCGTCCCAACAAAAAAACGACTTCTATGCAATGTTTTCTCATGATCATCGAAGGAACAGTCGGACAGACTTCATTATGTTTTATGTTTGGAGACGTCTCGATATTTACATACGAACCTTTCTATATTTTTTTATTGTAATGATTGATAAAAATAAAAATGCACGCTACGTAATCGATATGCACCATTTAGTAGAACGTATTTACTTAGCATCAGTAGACCGGCTAATTTTTATTCCCATGATTGCTCATCCGTAATTGGAAGGAAGTGCATTCAAGTATCAGACGGACGGCAATGCGAATCCTTTTGATATTTAAATTCACTTCCCGAACGTTCAACGGTGGCATTAAAATGTAGATACGAATTTGAAAGACGTCATTTTATGTCTCGAATGAAATTGATCAAAAGAATTATTTAATTCACAGAAGTGTTTCTGACGATTAAGTAGTGATAAGATTTTTTCTATGAGCAGATAGCTCATTGAAAAGTAATTTGGCACCAAAACTTATTCATCGATCGAAAGACGCAGATCGTGGTTTTTTTTTCTTAAAAAAAATAGAATACAAGAAATGCTATCGACATTACTATAACATACTCTTACTAAGCCTGAGAGCTTGCAACCCTGCGACGTCATGTATCTAAGTTCCCATCCCATTAGGCTATTGTCGTTCCATTGTTTGAATTAGGTAATCCTCCAAAGAATTGATAAGGACACAAGAAGCGCCACTTAGACATACATTGGGCTACATGGGGCCATTTAGTACCAGCTATCTCGTACAGTTTGACGCTCGTTCTAACCCGGAGGCCTCATTACCTTAATACTACTCAATCGTTTGTCACTTCTGCGGCTAACGTGATCAGTCCATTGCCACTTAATCCGAAATGCTATGTCTGTTTACGAACCCTGACTATTAGAGACACCTAGAGAGGTAAATTAATGACTTATTAGACTTATTACGTACTCGATAAAGACTCGACGTGGAGGCTTCTAGTAATTGCGTCTCAGTAAAGCTGATTATCAATCTTAATTTATCATCATGTACCTACTTTGCCGCTGATATTCTGAAAGCTCTCACGCCCTAGTTCTTCCCTGTTGGGGCCAGCACAAATACAGAAACAATTTTGTATCTGAGTCATATTGATGCGCATTTGTTTTTTTCGCAGATTGTAAGCGGCGCTTCAGCGGACGCGCCGTGCGCGTTGCACTGCCCTCAAAATGATTTATGTCACAACGCGACCTGCTGCGGTCCTAATCAACAGGTACAGTTCACAGACAATCATCCAGTTGTTGTCTTTTTTATTTAATGTATCGTGCATTTTATAGTTATATTTTTACAATTTTGCATTAAAACTCATACGATGTTTATTATAAGGGTTTACTTTCAGTCAGTGATAGGCGATCAAAACAATAATTTTATAACTATGCGACATGCATCTAAATGGTGTTTGTTTTTGTGTGTACTAGGGTTACTAGTTTTAATGGAATTAAAACCCAGATTGTATTAGTTTATTTGCAAAGAATTACATTAGATAGTGATCACTTGGTCACCATTTCAACATGATATACGAGTTGACATTTAGGCTTAATCTTTTGATTCGTCAAAAAGTTGTTAGTCTTCCGCATCATGGTGCTTTTCGACTCAACATGTAACGAACAAAAGTAGCCCTCTCCCGTAAAGAGGATTTGTCATGATAACCCACGCGTGGCATTGGAAGCGGATTGGCGACCGCAGTATCTGACACCTCGCACTTTTAATGCAACTGCGCCTCATTGGTATGCCTATTTTTGGGCTGGTATCATTCGAGATGGCTTTACCACCTTCTATCGGTAGCAATTGCGATTTTCAACGCTTTTCATTATTCGGTTATTTCTTGTTAATTTAAAACGGCTAAACTTTATCTTATCGAATTCACGCTTAATAAAGCTGTATTTCAAATGTAATAAGTTGACATTTTGTGTTCACTACATCATATTAAATAAGCATTTATTAATTTGCTAGCTATTGAAACCAAAACGTTTTTTTACCTTTTTATTTGGTAGTTTCTTAGGTGAATTTGTTTATTTCAATTGCAGTTTTTCAGTTTAGAAACGATAACCGTACGGTAATATTTTTCAAGGATAACGACAATTGAATTTGGAAAATCGGACGCATCGCCAGAATCGAATCGAATCAAGAATATCTAGAACCAGTGATCAATATTTAATAGACTTTTGTTGTACATCAATGTTAAATATATTGCTATAGTTTTAATTTAGATAGGATAATTTATAGCTTATTTAATATTTAGATTGTTATAATTTTTTTATATCTTGTATTTATGTAAAACATTATACGTGCCCTGATGATTTGGCGGTTTTGATTTTAATTGAATAAGCTGTGTTATTGCAGCCGTCACATTATGTTTTAAAGTTTTAATATTATGTTTATTAATATTCTAGATATTAAAAAAATTAACCATGCGCCTCGTTTATAGCAAATTAAATATTAACTTTTAATGGGGAACTTTTGTTTAAACTAATGATTAAAGTAATAACTTTTTGCCATTGTCTTAAGTTGGAGAAAAGTTAAAGCATTAATTTTTGAAATCGTAATTCAAGTTAAAGAAAAAATTGTCATAATATCGACGTTAATATGATAACTAGGAATATTGTAGTACTAGTACTAGTATGTCTCTTCGCAAGCTTAAGCAATCCACGAGGTACTCGTAATAGGTCTCGACAGTCGATGCGTCCTCGGTCACCAATGTATCAATATTTAATAGACTTTTGTTGTACATCAATGTTAAATATATTGCTATAGTTTTAATTTAGATAGGATAATTTATAGCTTATTTAATATTTAGATTGTTATAATTTTTTTAAATCTTGTATTTATGTTAAACATTATACGTGCCCTGATGATTTGGCGGTTTTGATTTTAATTGAATAAGCTGTGTTATTGCAGCCGTCACCTTATGTTTTAAAGTTTTAATATGATGTTTATTAATATTCTAGATATTTAGAAATTAACCATGCGCCTCGTTTATAGCAAATTAAATATTAACTTTTAATGGGGAACTTTTGTTTAAACTAATGACGAAAGTAATAACTTTTTGCCATTGTCTTAAGTTGGAGAAAAGTTAAAGCATTAATTTTTGAGATCGTAATTCCAGTTAAAGAAAAAATTGTCATAATATCGACGTTAAAATTATAGCTAGGAATATTGTAGTACTAGTACTAGTATGTCTCTTCGCAAGCTTAAGCAATCCACGAGGTACTCGTAATAGGCCTCAACAGTCGATGCGTCCTCGGTCACGAATGTATCAATATTTAATAGAAATTTCATTCTAACGGAACACGTACTCTTCAAACGTTAGGTGGGCGGGGAATCTTTGTATTAGAAACTACTAGAGCGTTTAATTTATAATTTAAATGAAAAACAAGTTGTTTTAAATTTTATGCAAATATTAAATGCTGAATCTAAATAAGCAACATAAGCTTAATCAATTGGTAAATTGTAAGCTTATTGTAATGTCAAGTTGAAGATCGTTAAAACATTTACTATACGCAACGTTAATATCATTCCAGGTTAAAATAATATGCCAAGATTACGAACCACCATCAATTTAAACAACCCCATTATAATTGTTAGGGAAAATATAAACTTTGTAGAGTAGAGGACTAAGGTCACAGCCCTGAGGGACTTCAAAAAAGATTCCATTGTTTCCGAGGAAAACTTTTTTTTTCAACTTTTTTATATATTTTTTTATAATACGGAATATATTTCATATACGAATTAATTTTGCGTATAAAAATAGTTAAATGTTAGCTAAGAATAAGAATACTTACGCAATTAAATTCACAACAATTTTGTGTATTTTCAATTAAATTTTTATTTTCCACGGTCTTCTCTGAGTGGTGTTGACCTTCATGTCTTATGGAAATTGCACGTCGTACACGAAATTTGTCAACGTCATTCAGCCTTGGCAAAGGGGTAAAGGACGCCGTTGCATGTTTTGTATTTTGGTTTCTTAATTATATTTATTCTATTTATATCTTTTTGGTGACCTTACTATACTCTAATTTAGTTAGTGTTAGAGTGTTTGCTTGTATTTATTACAAAGAAAAAATGTTTAATAGAGATTCGACAGTCACTTCTGACAATAATACACTCCCTCGTCTCCGAGTAATTAGTTAGATCAGTAAAAATGTATAATTAATTTGTAGTAATTAGAACCTTCATGAACTATAGTCAATATTTTACCGATCAATTTAGGTTTAAATTATCTCATTGTTTCATTTTAATGTACAAATGAATTCTTTATCTGTCAGTATGAAATTATACAAATTTGTTTTTCGTCGTAAGAAATATAAATATCAGATATTTGTCAAATGACATTTTTTTAACAATCTACCACGTTCCTCTGCCACCATGACAGGATTAGCAGAAAGCGAAAGCAAATAATAGCAAATGTGCTTAACATGTCTGTAATATCGGAAGAACGGAGATACACTGAGAACCTGATGATACGATGGTGAATTTTTTTGTCAATAGTGGATCTTTGTTGTTGGATTGGGGCGAAAAACGTGCTGAGAGTCCAGCTGATGGTAAGTGGCTACTGCAGCCCATGGACACCTGCAAACAATCTCGATCGAAGATTGGTTATCATGATTACCCTGGGGACTAAGGTGGAATGCCTCACAGCCCATATCGATGCTGGCTCAAACCGGAACACAACAGCAATTGCACTGTTGTTAGGCGGCAGGAATGGGTGCGAGGGCGGTACCTACCCAGACGACCTGTACAGTGAAGGCATCTACCACCTTGAAATGCTCGGACTCATGACGTGTTGCGACAATATAGATATTCTATTGTTATGACACTTGTTGACACTTGACGTTGAACATTACCTCACTCACAAAATACTAACTTATTTTTGTTGTGGTATTTGCTTTTTCCGTAGGCATTTATACTTATTTGATTTATAAATAAATCTTTTTCATCTTTAAATAAAATGTAAATAGTGTTAAAATTAAAAATAAAATGTAAATAACAAGGATTTTGTTAACTTATTTATAGTATAAGTATTGTTACGATTAAATTGTAAACGTATTTAAGTATTTTTGGTATTTAATTATTAGATTCTTAATACTTTACCTCCGATTAAAAAAATAACCTTTGGAAATTTTGCAGGAGCGCACAACCCCATCACCGTCTGTGACGCCATATCTTTGTCGGCAGCGCAACATGGGCTCTAGAACCGAGTCCATGAACTCAAATATGGCGGCGGGTGGCCAAGGAGCAGCCACTACCAGGAATTTAGATGCCCTTGAATGCGGGTAAGTGTCTCACTACATTATGTCTTTCCGCCATGAAGGACCAGCACAATTTATCAGTTTTGTATTCCTAAAAACCATCTTAAACTGTCACTATTGTAATTTGTACGCGTTACTAGATTAATATCACTTAAGGTATATATTTTTTTGTATTTTTAGATCTTTGTTACCATCGCCGATGGTCGACGGGCGACTTTCTGTCTGACAGACGGCCGGACTCAACCTCGTCGCCACAGGCTAGCTCCATAACACTTTCACTATATAGCTGTGGAATACAAAACGTACCACGATTTACTAAATAAAGATATCGTATAATTAATTTTTACATTGTTTTTATACTGGTGTGATTTGATCGTTAAAAGGGCTGATGTACAACAAGATAGATATCTAAATAAAATGGCGGATAGTTGAATTTCACAATTTTTATTTTATTTATTACATATTACCCTTGTGCATTGCAATAACAAAATACAATTAAAGATAAACTAACTATAAAAAATTTACAATCTCATGAATGTCCACAAAATAAGATTCAAATATAAACTATTAGTATATGTAATTTTTTATTAATCATATAATCAAAGTAAAAATGGACTAATAAAAATATTACTCATAAATACGTAATGTATTGAATATGAAGCCGAGTTGGATATTTAAATGCAGTCTTAAAGTTATTTATGACACAGAGACAAAATGTATATCAACAACAAATAAAATAACCGTACGTATATGTATGTTAACAACCGTCCAAAAGTCTTGCCTTCTTAATGAGTGAAAGTCTGCTTTTACTGTTCCACCTCCATAATATTATAATACCCAAAAGCAAGGAATGTAATACAATGAATTTTTCTTATTTTTCTGCGTAATAAATAGAAATTTCATTTCTCAAATATCGTTTTATACAATCTACCGCTGTTTCGTGATAATCTCCCTCTAACGGAGAAGAAACAGGCGAAAGAAACTCCGTAAATTTCTTTTTTTTTTTTTGTAAATTTTAACTGATGCATGATGTAATGCTCTGATTTAAGGAATCGTCGCCGACAAGAGCAAATTATGTCGAACCCTTTTTTCATTTCGTAATGTAAGAAACGAAAATCGAAGAAGTTAAAGATTAGCGTAATTAAATGAGGATATTAAAGAAATACTATAATTATGTAATTAGAAAAAAAATTACGAATCATGGTGATTTGTGTAATGTGTTCGAAACGTACTTTAAAATTTATGGATAGGATTATATATATATATATGTTATAAAAAAAATGATATATATATATTACAAAATTGGTTTCGCAAAAGATGTATCATTTTAGGTAGCATACAGATATTCTTTTAATTTATTTGAAAGCTATAATTTTGTTTCGTTCACACGTTATTTTTTTTTCTTTAACTAACTTTGCTATTCGATACATTAATCAATTAAATCAATAATTTTTTTTTAATTCTAAAACATAAACTTAAACAACATCCCACCTGATTTTATGCGAAGTGTAATTAATATTAATTTGGCTAAGATCTTTTCTGTAATGCTAATCTTTTTTTATCTTATGTAAAGTATTAGATCACAAAGAAAATTTATGGAATTACTAAAAAAAAAACTAAAATGGAAAACAAAATAAAAAGGGTGAAACAGTTCTATTTTGGACAAGTAACGACCGATCGAACGACAGTCGTGATCAGACGACACAAGTTAACTAATTGAATTATTTGTATAACTAATTTTCTTTATACCCTATAGTCTTCAATTGTTTGTTATACTTAAACATTGTGATGATAATTCGTAGTTGTAAGTAGAGAAATGCCAGTAACGGCGAGCATTTTGTAGCGTACGAGGAATAATTTAGAACTGTGCGGGTAAAAATGTTGCAATAATTTGTAAGTTAGATAGAGAATCACAACATAGTAAATTGTAGTTGATGCACTTTCTGTCTATCGCATGACTCGTTGTTGTTGATACAATGTACCTAGTTATAATATTTAAACTAAAGGAGGCTGTTCATAAAATCAAAATATCGGTAATAACGCTTTCATAGACGCTATTTGTGATTTCATTTTCTATCGTTAACGTGGCTTAAATTTTATTTGAATAACCGAACATTACTAGAGCTTAACTGCTTTTTTTTAATATCTATCACTTCATTACATCTAAATAAGTTAAAAATTAATTAGCTAGTTTTAATAGCTCTGAAGTAATGTATGTATGCAATTTGTTTATGAATGTTAAGGCTTCATGTAAATCGACGCCATGTTTACGTAAACTATGTGAGTTTGACAATCGCGTTAGGTAAGTTTTATATTGTATTGTAATGTATGAAAAATGGCTTATAATTTTTTTTATGTCAAACTGAAATTGAAAAACAAAATTAAATGTACAATTTTGTTATTTTTTATTTTATTTTTTGATTCTTTTGTATTTCATAATACCCTTGGGCATTATATCAAATGTGAGAGAAGTTACTGCTCAATATGGAATTGTACCTATGTTATATAATTTATGTTCATATGTATTCTACATTTGTTTCACTATGATTCTTTAGAAGCACACAAAGAAATCTAACAAGATTTTTAATTTTATCTACTCGTTAAATAAACCTTATTTTTTTAATATTTAAATCAATGAATCAATATGTTAATATTATGATGTTGATGATTGCGGTTTGAATGTTAGAGAAATTGTGAAAGTGTATTTTCACAGTTATTAAAAATGTGTAAAAGAAGTGAGTTATTTTTATTTAAATCGTTACAAATTAATGATTGCTACACCTATATGAAATAGTAAAGTACAATTGCATTTAATTATTTTTACATATATGTACATTGCATGCTCATTTTACAATAATTTGTAAGTTAGATAGAGAATCACAACATAGTAAATTGTAGTTGATGCACTTTCTGTCTATCGCATGACTCGTTGTTGTTGATACAATGTACCTAGTTATAATATTTAAACTAAAGGAGGCTGTTCATAAAATCAAAATATCGGTAATAACGCTTTCATAGACGCTATTTGTGATTTCATTTTCTATCGTTAACGTGGCTTAAATTTTATTTGAATAACTGAACATTACTAGAGCTTAACTGCTTTTTTTAATATCTATCACTTCATTACATCTAAATAAGTTAAAAATTAATTAGCTAGTTTTAATAGCTCTGAAGTAATGTATGTATGCAATTTGTTTATGAATGTTAAGGCTTCATGTAAATCGACGCCATGTTTACGTAAACTATGTGAGTTTGACAATCGCGTTAGGTAAGTTTTATATTGTATTGTAATGTATGAAAAATGGCTTATAATTTTTTTTATGTCAAACTGAAATTGAAAAACAAAATTAAATGTACAATTTTGTTATTTTTTATTTTATTTTTTGATTCTTTTGTATTTCATAATACCCTTGGGCATTATATCAAATGTGAGAGAAGTTACTGCTCAATATGGAATTGTACCTATGTTATATAATTTATGTTCATATGTATTCTACATTTGTTTCACTATGATTCTTTAGAAGCACACAAAGAAATCTAACAAGATTTTTAATTTTATCTACTCGTTAAATAAACCTTATTTTTTTTTAATATTTAAATCAATGAATCAATATGTTAATATTATGATGTTGATGATTGCGGTTTGAATGTTAGAGAAATTGTGAAAGTGTATTTTCACAGTTATTAAAAATGTGTAAAAGAAGTGAGTTATTTTTTATTTAAATACCTGTAACTATTACTGTAGCTACTACTAAAACCGATAGAAAACGAGGTTTTGGCGTCCGTATGAAAGAGGAATGTCAAATGCCACAGATCAGTGATGGGGAGCGGCATCACTAAATGTGTCAGTAAAGTTTAATTTTTATGGACGAAGATCACGAAGAATACACTTGAAAATATTCGCATATTTTTTTTATTGATAAAGAAAAGCAGACGGAGTACGGACAGGTATAAGTCTGGTCCCGCCATTCGTGTCAACTACCCAATATTCTCTTCCATTTACTATTTTCCTCTGCCAATGATCATTAATCTTGTATCGAGATTTGCCGCCAAAAAGCGAGTCATATGGCGGGGGTCGGCTGTCATCATAATTATGGTCTTTGAACCTCACTTTAGATTTCTTTCTCTTTCGATTATTTTCTGTTGGAGCGTGCGAGCTAATTTTGAGACGGATAGATCGCTTGATGAAGATCTGCAAAATATGTCCATCATAATTAATTATATCGTATTTGTCATTGGCATCAAATATTAGAATGACAATAATCGCGGTTCTTTATGTAATTGAAACGACGGGGTTAGAGTAGCGAAATACTAGTTATTATTAATAATTCTTATAGTCTTAGGTTTTCGATTCAAATACCATTAAATTGTGGCACCTTAGTGGGATTTGCTTATTATTGATTTTTTTAATAACTAGTGGCTTCGCTCGCTTGGTCAGAAATTTTGTCGCAAGAGATGAGGTGAGAGATTTATTTATTATATAGGATAAAGGATGCCACGGCGTAATACTACATTTCCGAAAAAATCTTTTATACTCGTCCCGTCCTATAGGTGTGATTGAAATGCCTTCACATTAAAACATACACTAAAAGGGACTTCTAGCACTTCTGGTATCATGAGGAACATTTTAAAAAAATTCCTTTAAAACCTGTCAAATAGCTTTTAAGTTAAATCAGTTTAACGGTATATATGTACCGTTGGTTCGCCATGATATCGTCGTAAGAATTCGTCGTGTCGTAAGAGGCGACTAGGGGAATATTAAGAATTTTAGTGGTGCCGGCATCAGGAATTAAACCCAGGTCACTTGCGCTCTTTGAAACTAAAGCGAGCGCCCTGACCACTAGGCTACCACAGCACTGAAATAAAAATCACCTGAACAAAATTAATTCAATCGCCAAAACCTTTGCCGAGGGTGGCGATTATGGCAAATAAATCATAATCCTTATGGGAGCGGCCTATGTCCAGCAAAGGACTATACAACTTTCAAGGTCAATCAGCGGGACATCATTCAAGCTTAGTGTTTGAGTTCATTGGTCTTTTTTATTCGCACCGTATTCTAATTTTAAATTCGTTAGTCTTAAAATCTATGGAGATCACTGAAAAATGGCGGCATTTGATTAAGAAAAATTCTTTATATAAAATGCTAATTATTTTAGTACCTCTCCAATAAATACTGCAGTTGCGGCAGCTAGTCCAATCGCCATGATTATGTACGTCATCATTAGGTCGCTGTTACGCAGCTGGCGGTCTTTGGATTGAAGATCAAGGGGACATATCTTGGTTGTGGGAAGATCCCGGTGTTCTAGGAAGTTCACTATACCCGCTTGTAGTAAGTTCGTTAAGCTAGAGATGTTTATAAAACGTTACTTGATGAAACTTTGAACACTCGTATTGGTGGTAGTACTTGGAGTATGGTAATACTTCCTGTATTGACGTTATCTTATTAAATTATTTAATGATATGTTAAAAACATATCATGCATCATCACAATTAGTCCATTAATACTCCCCTTTTAGGTTACATAAATGGGAATTCCAACGTTTTAAGGATTTAGTCTAGTGCCAGTGGCACTTTGTCGCTGCTGCAGCTCCAGCGGTCTACATTTTGAGAGGTTATTATAGGCCTCTGGCTGTTCTGGACTTTCTCTTATTCTACTTTAACAACTTCACAACGCCCGAGTCCCTTACGTCACTACGACACCGCGTATATGATTACATTATAACTTGATGATGACGATCCCTATGCCTATCTCGACCACGGCAATAGCTTCCGAACACTATCGGCAGTTCAACTACGTCTGGTCTTTACCTTCCGATATCCGTCGTAACGCTTTTACTATATTATCCGAGGATAGGTCAGACACGAGACGCAACACAACCAGACTCGAAAACCAATAATTTGTGTTTTGCACAAATGTTCAGACAGGTTCACTAACCACGCGGTCGTCTCATTATTACCTACTTACACAGTATCAAATAGAATCTTCAAGGTTGTATTCTTCGGGTAAGCAAATGCTCTTTGTTTCTTCATAAAGGCTTGAGGTGCCACAACGTAAGTGCATCTGTCCGCTTCGTCAACGCCTTCTCTTGCTTTCTTTAAGTAGTCTCCATACATTAAATGGTCAATAGCAGTCTGCTCCTTCACCAGCACAGCTCCACCTTGTACCATGGGAAGATAATCTTCATCTACCGTTACCGAACGAAACTGAGCTCGACCATTTGCGACCATTTTGTTTAAATAATGAAGGTCTTCGTCAGGCTGTAAAAGTATAAAATTGTTACCGATGCTCGCGTACTTTTGTTACACACGAGAAGTTGCTGGTGCATAGACGGCTTTGAAGAATATTTGAGTAAAGGATGGGGGAGCGAAGGAGTGAGCCTCCTGTTACCTCACTCACCGAACGAAACGCAGAAGCACAAGATACTTCTTCTTCACGAGGCCGGTGGTACCGTCTAGACACTATAATTAGTTATTTATGTGCATTACATGTATATAAATAAATGGTATTCACGCCGATCACCCATAGGCAGGCAGTCTCTGTCCATAGATTTCTATTTGACACAACTCAGCGTAGATAACGGGCTTCCCAACCCTCTAAACTTTCTTAAAAAAAAATCTACTAAGGCTACTTTTGCTAATCAAGTAGACTTCATGTCAATCTGTATTTTCTGAACTAATGCAATCATACTTATAAAACAAAATTACGTTTCTTATAATGTATTGCACGGCTCCGCCTTCGGCTGCTACCCATCGATAGTTCTTCTTGTAGAGATCTCTGGGGCTTTCTATATCCAACGTGAATTTTGACAGAGTGAGGAATGCCGTGAGGTTGGCCGTGTAGAAAGCCGATAGTAGTATTATGAAAATCCACCAAGTTGCAAACAGCACTCGTGTGGTGTCTAAAAAAAGATTTTAAATTATGAAATTATTGATTCCAATGTAAAATTAAAAATAAAATAAAAAAAAAACAATGTATGAAGATTTGTATATAGTACGAAATGTAACAATGTTACTTATGGTAAAGCTTCCCAATAGAGATCCGGTAAATGCTTGCTTGCACTTTTACTTTATTATTCTATATATATTTTCGCTCTCAAGCTCGTAGAAGCAATACTAGGGTGGTCAGGGGTCCACTATCTCAGTAATAGCCTATTCACACAACTCTTGCAAATATCCACATAGCTTAAGTGAAAACTGCGACGAAGGCAATTTTTTGTTAATTTAAAATAAATTAAAAAATTCATTGAAAATGATTTACTTTTACATTCTTTTATATATCGAACAATCACACACGTCATCCTGTCCCTAATTATGATTTCCCTGTGTCTTGACAACTGGATGGTGATAAGATAGAT
Source organism: Bhutanitis thaidina (assembly GCA_029286595.1). NCBI lineage: Eukaryota > Metazoa > Arthropoda > Insecta > Lepidoptera > Papilionidae > Bhutanitis > Bhutanitis thaidina. The sequence goes on from JAGSMS010000003.1 coordinate 5,515,002, forward strand.
ATACATACACCTACAAAGATGAAATTTCATGTGTATAACTAAACATATATAAAGATGGATGACTCGGTTACAAACATTTATATTTATCATATGCTTGGGGAAACCTCAGCGGTGATTTGAACCCGCGACCCTCAGCCTCGAAGGTAGGGTCACTATCTCAGGGCTATCGGGTCGTCAATTTATATAATAATTGTTCCTGTCCTTTGACACATTAAAATGACTTTCGTAACTGCTTCCCGCTACCCTGGGTATTTGAGATGGTTATTCGCTATTTGTCTGGGTCTACGATATTTTTCTGTCTTTTTCTTGTTTGCTTAAATGCTTGAATGCTTAAATTACTTTTAAAATTTAATAAGGGCTCATTGAAAATAATCATAGGAACATCTTTAATATAATGTAGGTCAGTGTCATATTTAATGACTTAAGGCTAAAAATGTTACTGTAGAGCGAACGAGGCCTACAGGCTGTCAATTACAGCGACAATGTTCAAAATATTTATTTGAAAATAATCTTTACCATAAACATGCTCATAATACATCAACAAAAAGCGAGGGCGTGCCTGGAGAGTGATTAACGACGATCGTCATCATTCAAAACACTAATAATAATCATTTGTGTTCTGTGAATGCCATTAGACGTAACATTATGGAAAAACGCCAATGGCTGGATTCGTAACGGAATTTTAATTGTTTTAGTAAGCAAAATCAAAGGTGACAAGTTTGAAATATATAAAGCTAACTTACTACACGTGTAAGCTAGTCAAAATAATTATTTACAATGGCATCCAAAGAGTGTAGGTCTATAATCTCTACGTTTACATAAAATATGCTTAGCTTATTGTACAGCATACATTTTTTTTTTGATTTTCCAGGAAATTTATTCTAATTTTCTGAGTGTGAAATCAAAAAAAATAATAGATGGGTTTCTGGACGGTTGCATTTGATGGATTCAACAGAAGTGGTTTAATACGAACAAGTGGTTCCCCTGATGGTAAGTGATTGCCATCGGCCACATACATCAGCAACACCATAGGAGCTGAAGGTGCGTTGTTGGCCTTTACAGATATTTGGGGGATGGGAGGGATGATGGGGAGGTGGTTTGGGAGAAGGAGGGTGCTCCGGTTACCCCGCTGACCGAACGAAACGCAGAACCACAAGATGTCTCTACTCCGCGCCGGTATTCTGCGAGGTCGTGATATTAACCCAGTCCAGTCTAGTGCCGGTCCAGTCCCTTCCTCCCCAAACCCCCTCCCTATCTCTCAGATCAGCCGCTTGCTCGTTTGCCCGCTTAGCCATAAAAAAGCCATGGAAATATTAATAACTTAATATATACTTACTAGCTTCAGGTGTCAAATTAGTTCCCTGTTTGATAAAAGAACCATACACAAACCAAACGCTAGGCGATATTTGGATAGGTCCTTCCTTATCATACACCAATTTAGAGCGCATACGTGTGAGAAGTGTTATGCAGGGACCGTAACATATTACCGCCGCTAAAATAAAGTACCTGAAAGAGATAAGGTTTGATTTGAAGTCCAAAACCAACCATATACAGTACAGCCGAGATTACGGATTTCTATTTGGCACGACTCAGCGTAGCCAAACAGGTTAACGCAGTACACTTTTCGCTTCTCCGGGAGATAGGCAGTGACGAGTGGCGAGCGTCGTTGCCAGGGTGACCCGGAGATGAAAGGCCCACGGCAAGAAAGGCGGTGGCAGATTCTTACTATGTGTAACACACAAACAGGACACGTTTTTGTGTCAGTCTAAGAATGGCCTAAGCCGTAAACAATGTCGAATACCATAGCGGAGCAAGCCTAAGGTACATCAGCTAGTCCTGAATAAGCATGAACTGAGCGACTCACAAATTTACTCACCACACGTATGTTTCAAAGGGCGCCAGCAAACCCGATCCGGCCGCGGACTCCTTTGGCCGCTTCAGCATCATCATCCATACGCCTTCATCCAAATCATTGGAGAATGTTACCATTTTGTTAAATTTTACCAGTTTCGGCAAAAATGCCGCAGCCATGTCCACTATCTGACAATTAATGTTAGATTATTAAAGATACATATACACTTACATATACTAATGTAACTTTACATCTTAGCAATCTTTATGCAACTGTTTTGTAACTGCTTCATCGGCCTAAGTCATCTGTGAGATAAGGTTTTTTTCGGCAAGTGGCAACACATGCATTATCCGGAATTGCTATTAGCCCACCGCTGGGTGGTGGCTTACCAACTTGGTAACCTAGCCGATATTTATTTTATGTGAATGGCGGCAAACGAGCAAGCTGTTCACCTGATGGTAAGTGATTACCGTCGCAAATGTATATCTGCAATACCAGAGGTGCTGCAGGGGCGCTGCTGGCCTTTAAGGGTATTTGGGAGAAGGAAGGGAGGATGAGGAGGGGAAGTGGGCCTCCGGTTACCTCACTCACCGAACGAAACGCACAAGCACAAGATGCATCTACTTCACGCCGGTATTCTGCGAGGTCGTGGCACAACCCCGGTCGAGCCGGCCCATTCGAGCAGCAGCTATAGCCGCTGCTTGACTCTACCACGTAGGATCCGATTCCGATTAATATCTCAACTTGTCAAAAGTAAGATCATATGTTGTATAGTGCATTGCTTTGAGATGACAGATGGCAGCAACATGCGAGCATACTTGCGACCAGGTGCTGCTCGTGGACGCTGGTCTACTCGAGTTTGCAGTGCACTTGTGCTCTAATTTTAATTAGTAGACATGTGACTGGCTACGATGAATATATCCCCAAATTGCGAATACGGTAGCTTGGGACGAACTTTGGTATAGAATGAAGTTTCAATCAGCAATGCAAGTTGCAACATTAGGTCAAGGTTACCACATCATCGCAGTGTCGTTGTTATAAATATTGTGTAATAAATTTTCAAATCGATCAGATAAGTGGATGTAAAATAGATATCTGTTGTATGGTTGAGATCCCCACAACAACTAGAAATAGAGCTGATGATCTGTAATCGGCTGAAAAGATTTTTATCAAACATAGTTAAGAACTATCCTGTTTGGGACATTCGATATCTCAAGCAGACAAGTGGTTTAAAAATAACATCAATATTTCATAAGGTCAATATTGACGCTTTTGTGTGTAAAATAATTCCTTTTACTGAAATACGGAACTCACACTACTATTAACGAGGCTGATCAAAGAGCTTTCAGGCTTTCCGAAACCAATTTGGAAGTTCTTCTCTGGCACAATGACTTCAAAAGTAAAGTTGAATTTCTGCTGCAAGATATCCACAATGACGAACGCAACTCCCTGTCCGGTGATTGTGCCATTGCTATGTTTCTCCACCCAGCTAAGTGGATAGTTCTGAAATGGTTTGTATTTGTAAATAATATAATAGGAGTTTTTAAAATGCCGCTAAGTAGTAACTACATAAAACAAGGATGATGCCCGTAGTTATGTCGACTATGGCACATACTTGTGCGGTGAGCGCCACGTATACAACGCACTCCACCCGAAGCAGGACGTGAAGTTGGAGAAAGGATTGAATTCACTGTAGCAAGTAGAGGGCTAGCACCTTAGTAGTGCGTTAGCGCAAATTTGAATCGATGTCGTGCAAGTCAATGCGTGTAAAAGTCATGCAAGTCGACGGCATGGTCCAGCTTCCGTCAACACAAGGCTCCACCATACGTTCCCCAGCTGACTTCTACACCTGCAAAACCTCAATCAACCAGAACCTCCTCAAAACACACCAATAATTATGATTCCTTTCGACATCCTATTACTTTTTCACCTTAAAGACTTTTTATATTATTGTTTTTATTTTATAGACCTTACTAACAACATGCCACCTACTTAGGGAGATTCTTATTGTATAATAGTACTATAGTACATGAATCGCGGGTTATAAAAAAAAAAGTATTGGAAAATAATAAAAAAAAATGAGTATGTGTCCTTCGTCAGATCACAAGATACATATCTAAAAATACCCGATCAAAATCGGTCCAATTTTAAGATTAGCCTGCACAACGAAATACAGTTACGTCTTTATAATATATTAAAAGATAATTGTCATAAACTATCTCTTAGTTTTTAAAAAATCTTATCTGAGAATATGGAGAACATTTATTGAGTAAAATTCTGTAAAAGTATAAGTAGTTTTTAAAAAAATCTAACACTTTTAGTTAATTTTTAGTTATTATTGTACCAATATCCTTTTTGTCCAGTTTGAATAATATTATAGAATATGGAGAAAAGTGGGTCATATATATCATATATAAGACGATCAATTGTAATTTCACAATTATTTAAGGTTAATAACAGGTCCTAACAAATAAACACTATGTCCAAAACAATTTGCCTACGATAACTTGGGCCAGACGGGGTGGCAGATTCTTGAGTTGCTGCCACGCTCACACACAAAAGCGTTATACATGGTAGATACTTACTATATTTTGGCTGTGTAAGTGATTCGAAAAGTCTTTTCGGTTTTTCATACTGTAGGTATACCAATAATTGTTGAGATTTCAACCGAACATTAAAGTTATGAAAGTTATTATATATTTTCAGCGAATAGAATATATTTTTAATTATTAACTTGACTTATTTGTATACTTACATCGTAGGTTCCAATCCTTAAATGTCTTCCATTAAGATCATGCGTTAAAGTAAGCATTTCATATTGCTTGTTTGTTAGTCTCGACTCTGTTAAAATAAAATACGAATTTATTACACAAAAATGTCATGAACATCTTCTTTTTCAAATGTTCTACATTACAAAAAGGAAGTTACCTATAAGAGGGTTGTCGTAGATATTTTCGCAAAAGCTGGCGTTACATATTGTAGAGAATATAAGTTCCACGCCATTTGCCATAGCATTATACCCAATATTGACCTGTATGGGAAAGCATTTGTCCAAGTCTATGGTTGGCTTGACAAGCATCGACTGTGTGGTGTGTGCGAGGATACGCCTTGACACATGACTCGTCGGCACGTCACCGGCCCTGTGGCGTTATGATTAATGTACGTTGGATTTATATGGAATGTCCTAAAACTGTCGTTATTTTGGGTTCGCTGTTAGATAAGTCAATTAATTAATGAAGATATTTGGTCCTTAATTGCAATTTTGTGCCTAATTTCCAAGTGCTCAGCTGTAAAGGTAAAACATCGCGCGGAAACCTGCATGTCTGCGAAATAGTAAGTCTGTGAAGTCCGCCAACGATCATTGGAACAGCGTGGTGGACTCTTCTCGGCTCCACAACCCTCTTACATATTTGAGAGCCTTTGTCGGCTACTTTACTTTGTCTTAATGTAACCATGTATTATAGTGTGATGGGGAGACTGAATTATAAGTGTGAATGTACTGGCATTTGTACTCGCCATACTACCTGCCAAAAGTTATGAGGTCAGTAAAAAAAATACTTTTAAGCGAGAAATACAGAAATTATTAAAAAAAATAGGTAATTTGCCAAATACTCACTCGTGCATACATAACGATGCACACACACACACACATACACAAAGTTTTAAATATTGTATAAATAAAGTTACACCTCGAATCGGTCATGAGTGTATGTACTAAAAGTAAAATATAAATCCCTTTCGGCTTTATGTTACGTACAAAAATGGTTAAAGTATTATAAACTATTGTAGAAAGCTGTAGATTTGGTAAATAAATAAAAATCAGAGCTGCTGTAGCTTTACAAGAAGCCTCCTTTTGTCTAGAATGGACTAAGAAAGGCTTTACTTTGGTAGAACTTTCTACTAACAACTCCGTTGATAATTATCAGTGGCGAATTTAATACTCGCTTTAGGCACTATAATAGACGACACGTTCACCGGGTCTCCGCTACGTCGTGGCTGAGGAACTTAGTAACGCAATAGGAGGCGGTATAGGAAGCAGCGCCTGTATTGGTAGGAAAGATTCATGTCCGGAGAAGGGGAGTGGTGTCGTGGATGCGGTGGAACGCTGTGGGGGTTTTAGTCGGTGCGAGCTCGACCCTAGACCCTCGCGGGGGAGGGTAGTATGCATTAGGTATAAAAAAAAGAGTACAAATATTAGCTTCACATGTTGATACTATGATAAAAATGTTCAACTATACTTTTACGAACACAGTAAATATTTATATGGGATGTCCACACTAAAATTTACTCATTAATATTCTTTATTGGGGTGACAGCACGGCAGCTTAGGTAAATTATGGTCATAGTTCGTAGCAACAGTGATGTTATAGTTATGTAAAAATTGTCCCACTCATTACCGTAGCAAACATGAGGTAATCACGAATATTGCTTTTCAATATTCGAATGGCATATATAGCTTTCTTCAAACGTTTATTTGCTGTTATACTTTGCTTAATAGTGGAATATGTCGTTTTATGGAAAAATAAATATAGGTAAAATAGAAGTTAATGAGCACCGTACCATAAAATAAATAATAGAAATGATCATATTCCTGATATCAGAAATCGTACATATGGACATAATTTGGATCGTGGACCTTTTCTTTTTTCGTGGAGTACCTGACGTATACGCGCCGTTGTACGCCTTCGTGGCCACGGGAACGCTTCCGCACACATCCGCGACCCCACACCGCCTTTAGCAGCCCCATCTCTGGACATGCCCATGTGGGCAACGGACGACCCGAGTTCGCCTCCCGGTGACCATAGGGGAGAAATACGTGGCTATGGCTCCGATGCTACATATCGGCCACATACCACAATTCGGCCGCGGAGGGCAGAAATGGGGTTTACCAGACTAGTCTGTTTTTTTTCTCGGTGACGCTTATCTTCGCTATTTGCAGCAATTATGGTACCTATTTTAACATGTTTTAGAGATTCCTAAAGATAGTGAATATGAAACCGTCCGATGAGAAGTACAGATTGCCATGGGGAAAACATTTGGCAACAAATAATTAGGTCATCTGAAACCATATTTTCTGATTTTAATTTTTTTGTACAAGCTTGATTGTGAATGTGGTCTTTCTTACATAGGGCAAACTAAAAGATTTGTAAGGATCCCCGCAAAAGAACACATAGCTGTCGTGAAACACCAACCCTCTAGGAAGTCTGCAGTCTGTTATTATGTCCTTGATCGCCCCAAACATTACATCAGATTTGATAGACCATTAATCCTCGCAAAAGAACACCGATTCCTCCCAATGATGATTCGCGAGGCTACTGAAATCAAAATACATCCTAATTTCAATAGCGATGGCTGGGTACTACCGCCGGCTTGTGATCGAGTAATAAACAAAATTAAATCTAAAACAAAGCGTACCACTGCACGACCTCAAGATACTGTGAGCACATTCTGTATAGATCGGACCAAAAATTATAAATAAAAGCTGAAGGTGGCCCGAGTTAACTATGACATCTGGACGTCTAACACCTCTGTCCACCGTGACGGCTGCTGTGTAGCAATCGAAACGTCGGGAATATTATAACATAAATAAACGCGATAAAATCCGTTAATAATATTAAACTATTTAAATTAATTTAAATAATAAAAATACATGCAATACGGGGCTAACCCTTGATATTATAGCTTATAGCTACTTACCATTTACAATATGGTTATATCATGATGATGACCACTTGGTCTATTTCGACCACGGTGACAACTTCCCAATACTATCGGCGGTTGTCAATTGCGCATGAGATAGTATAGTGATATAAGTGTTACACAAACACAGAGGTTCTCACTCGTCTTTACCTTCTCATATCCGATGTTACGGTTTTGCGACAAGATCGGTACATGGTTCATATGCAGGGAGTTAAAGACAGGACACGCACAACACAACCAGACTCGAAATGCAATAACAAAGGCTTTGGCTGGTATTCGAACCCAGGATCCATGTTTTAGTTACCTCACTAGGTACGCTAACCTCCAAGCCACGCAGTCGTCCAGATGGTTATGTAATAACCTAGTGAAAGGAGTCTGTCTTTATTCTTGCATTAGCGTCCCGTCCCGGCTTCGCACGGGTATTTTTTAAAAATTTTAGGATAAACGTAGTGTAAATCTATCTTTATGCAAGACATAAGTAGTTTTTTTTTAACAAATTACTATGTATCCATACCTTTATATTAATCCTTTTCCAAATAAATCATTTCATATTCAAGACTGTTTCAATACCTGTAGATTACTTTATGAACGATTGAAGTTTTAGTAAGGATCCCTAATTTTTTCAAGCAATAAATATAGCCTTTGTTATTCGGGGATAATGTAGCATTCTCATAGTGAAAGAATTTTTGACATCGGTACAGTAGTTTTTGAGTTTATTCGTTACAAAGATACAAAAATACAAATCTATACTCTTTATAATACTATAGTATGATTAAAACTCACGGCAACTTACTCTATTATTTTGTACACCTATAAGTTTTTACTTTTTCCTATAACATACCGCCATATACCTTGTTACGTATCTGCGATAAAATTGAAGGGTCAGATGCAGGTTCAGTAACACAACACTACCGACAGAAAACCAAGATTTTTGTATACGCACAAACACAGAGGTGCTCTCTCCTCTTTACCTTCCCATATCCGATGTTAATGCGACGACATCGGTGCATGGTTCAGATGCACTGTTAGAGACACACACGTGAATTGCATACCACAAACAGACCCAAAATCCAATAACAATGGCTTGAGCTGGGTTTAAACACAGGACCCATGTCACAGCAGTCAGGTACGCTATTTCTTTTTTTTTTAGTTTTATGTGGGGAAAAGGTTCTCGCACCGAATAAATCCGCCACGGTTGAAACGCTGTGGGCCCGGTGGTCTTTACAGCTTCGGCGGTAGAGACTCGCAAGCAGATGGCCCGTAAGTTACCACTTAGCCTCTTAGTAGTTATCACGTCCAAAATGGCATGGACATGACCTTCAAACTTTGGAGGTATAAACTGCAACAAATAAATAAAAAAGCTTTTAGGCTTTGCTTAACTCTCACTTTGCCAACGGAAAGTGAACAAGCGGTTCGCGGTTCGAAATGTATTGTTTTAGTTACTAATATTAAATTGATTTCTCTGAAGTTCTGTGAAATTTAATTTATTAAGTATTACCTAAAATGTACTTTGTGCATCTTCGAAAAATCCGGGAGCCATGTACGAGCTGTCGCGAGACGCTCGAAAAAGTTGAGACTATAGAATAAAAACTTATAATATTTATATTATATTGTCGACGAATACCAAAACAGCTACAATATTTTATTTTACTTATTTACAAAGCGTATTATGTCTAATATTAATTGTCTGTGGGGACAAGCGACTGAAGAGAGCTCGAAAGAACAATTCATATAGTGATGATATATTTGTGGCCTAGACACATAGAATAAGAACTTACATAATTATTATACCTTTTATTTAAAAGAGCGGTTTGAGTATCTCTGTGATTTTCATCCTGATCGTTCTCTTCGCTCTGATGACAATTTAATACTCAGAAATCCTTCTCACAGCACTTCTTTTTACTCCAAATCCTTTTCCTTTGAGGCTGTTCGGCTTTGGATCTCTCTTCCACTACATATTAAGCGAGGACAATCATTACCTATTTTTAAGCGCCTGTTAAAAAAATACTTTATGCCTCCTTAATCTTTGTTTCCTGTTCCTTAACGTCGTTGACCTGTATCTCTGTGATAGTATGTCATATATTCATATTATGTATTTTTTTTGTATTTATTTTATTTTCTTATTATGTGTATGTATTATATGTTCACTTTACTTTATATTATGTGTACACCCCAACCCGATACTTATCATATTTCCTTTTTCTTTCTGGGTTGCCTGGAAGAAATCGTTACTTGGCGATATGGCCGCCTATTGTACTTTTTTTGTTTCTTTAAATAATCTTTGTACGTTAAATCTTTGTTGTACAATAAAGTATATTTCATTCATTCATTCATTATACATCATTGGCAGATAAAACATATTTTTATTTAAAACAAGTTTTATTTATTACTTTTTCAAAGATAAGATTTAGGAATATTCGAGGTGGCAAACTTTGGAGATCGTGATATACATGTTATACACAAACAAAGTATATGTAATATGTTGTTTAACTGTCTTGGCAGGTGAACAACAGAATGAATTTTGTGTGTATAATGAATTACTTAAAGACTTTTACACAAAATTTACAGTGTATATTAAACTAATGATAATACACACTACATTTTATTAGAGACCACGTCCCAAATACGATATGTATAGTGTGTGTCACGTGTTACTAATTCTATGGGAAAGAGACATAGATTCCAACGTAATTGTGTGTGAAATAGCAAAACAATCTGTATTACTCGATGTTCATCACGTCGCGCGACTACCTCAGAATGTCAACTAAACGCTGTTTTCACTTCGAATAATCTAACGGTGACGTAAGATTCCAAAAATCCAATTAAAAAAAGCCATCAGTTAGTCTGTTTGTTAGGATGTACGTATGTAATCACGATTATACCCAACAAACTACTCCTACTCCTAGCAATGGCGCTTAATACAATTTAAGTGCTGCAAATCGCGCTCGAAATTAACTCGAGGAGGCGATTAAGCTCCACCTGAAAAAATAAGGCGGACGTTATAAAAGAATGAAGTTTCAATGTGCCGGCAACCTCGGTCCATCGATCAGTATGTGTATGTGGTACGGCGAGCGAATGTTGAATGAATCCGAAGTTAAAACAACAATTTTACCGACTTACGAAGAGTAACCAATGTCATACTGGTTCTTCCGACACTGAAGACACACCATGTCAGAAAGACATGGACTGAATTGATTTTTGTTATGTCTTCTGTGGAATGGTGCCACGTTTGTGTAATGTTCGAAATATAGAATATTGTTAGTGTTACATCTCAGACGACGATACCTGTTACATGAAACTGCTACACAGGAACAGCGCGTCACAGACAGAAAATTTTTTTTTAAGCGTCAAGTTTTATATGTCACATTATAACGAAACGAACGGCTGACTATACACCCTAACGCGCTTTAAATCGTTATGGCTGTTTAGAGCGCAGATTGTTAGTTATCTCGTTGCCTGTATGTATAAACGTGTGTCTTTGTATAGACAGTGCGCTGTACAAGAATATTATAGTATTGCATATATGTAATAGATACAAAAAATAAGATTGTACTACCAGAAAAACCAATATAATTTCCTTCATACTTTCCAAGCTTTCGACTGTCTATAATTGATTAAAAGTTATTATACTAATCACATCACATATTTTTGTGCATCTAATGACAGTTATGATACTCTATATATATGGAAGCACGACGAAAGTCGGACCAAGAGATGTAAAAAACCAGAACCAATAAATTACTAACTGACAAAAGCTGGCCCTAATCGCGCGTTGTGTGAAAAACGTGTTACGTGACGCGTTAGATATCAACCGCTAGCATGCAACCAGCAACGACTGGCCTAGCAGCAGCTACCGAGCTAGACGCTTTTTGCCTATAAGTATACCTAACGACCAAGGTGGCACGCGTGGTGGTATACGTTGTGTCTATATAACGTGCTGTGTTATTGCGCTCAACGTTGTTACAGATGTTTTGAAGTCTTTGTAAAAACACATGCTGTTACGTATATAGTCTTTGGATTTTCAAAACAATCGCTAAACTTTGACTCTATTATAATTATTAAATAAATGGTGATAATTCTAAGCATTTAAAATGAGAGAAGTATATTTATCAAATTGTGAAAAAGACTTTTTACAAAAAGTTATATTTGAAGGTCATGTAAGTAGGTAATTTTAGCGACTTGAGATTTTTGAATTTGTATTACATTTTCTTTATATTATTAATTTTATTCCAGCGCTTAGATGGAAGAAATTACAATGAAAATCGTAATCTCGATATTGCTTTCGGTTCAGAATATGGTAGTTGTATTGTTTCATTGGGAGAAACTAAGTATGTATTTATTTTATTCAGGTTTATTTCTAATGATTGTCAGACAGCTCACCCTATTTATTGTTTTTTTAGAGTGTTTGCACAGGTTTCATGCGAAGTTGTACAGCCAAAACAAATAAGACCTAATGAAGGAATCCTGTATATTAACGTTGAAATAAGTCCTATGGCAGCCCCACAGTTTGAAGCAAATCGTCAAACAGACCTCAGTGTTTATTTGAATAGGCTATTAGAAAAATGTTATAAGGATTCAAAATGTATTGATCTTGAATCACTATGCATAGTTGTGGAAGAAAAGGTATAATTACTAAAATGCCAGCATTGTTAATATTTACTTATTATTATAATATAATAATATTTCGGTAGAGCTTAGAAATAATACTTACTTTTAATCTATAACTTCAAAGCTACTATGTCTGACTACCTATTTCTGGGTCAATACTTAATAGCAATTTAAAGTGCTGAATTTACCACATTCTTGTGGGTTCACCCAATGATAACCCACCCAGATAAATGGGATGAAAAACTGCATGTCTAGAAAATAATAAAAAAATATTGTTTTCAAGGCAAGTGAAGTCCTCAAACCAGTTTTGGAACAATGTCCACTACATACCCTTCCTGGCTTTATAACTGTCAAGTATTTATGTTGACACTTCTTCCAGAAGGCAAATTTCCTCCAATCAGTTATTTTAATCTGAACATGTTAAATGTTGAACATTAGCTGAAAGATCCTTGTTATTAGTGATAACATATCACCTTTTTTAAAAAAAAATAGAGAATCTGTTCTTCACAATGATAATTTTTTTTTATTTTTATTTATCTAGAGATAAATTGGCCATGTATTTATTTGAGTTCATACAAAGTCATCTTTTGCCTCTTGGTAGTCCCCTTCTGTGTTTATACCTCTCCATAATTGGGAAGATTTGCAAATTGGCAATTTCAGTTGCCTTTACTAGTACCATCCATATTTATTATATTTGTTCAGCAAAAATTATTGATTTATAGGTATGGTCATTGAGAGTTGACATTAAAGTACTGAACCATGGAGGAAACCTTATAGAATGTGCTAGTATTGCTACACTGGCCTCCTTAGCACATTTCAAAAGACCAGATGTAACACGAAGTGGTGACAAAGTAATTATACACACATTAATAGAAAAGGACCCCATCCCAACTGTACTCTATCATTATCCAGTTTGTTTAACATTTGGTATATTTAGTAATGAGTAAGTATTCTTTTGCTAAATTTATTGCTATTTTGAGATAATAAAGCAATTTTAAATTATTTCATATCATCAACAATAATAAAATGGATGAACATTTTTTTGTTAGTGGATGTACTTCTAGTAAATTAAACTAATTACCAGACTGGCTACTGGTAACATGCTTTAATGTCAATTTCTTGGATTGGATGGAATATGATGTATTATTAATTTGACAATGGGCTATGATTACTAGGTGTAAGGGTTCTCCGAATGCCAACCTTACCTGCATGTGGTGTATCAAATCCTTTAGACTGGTGATGGGACCAGCATCTCTAGTGTTAAGGTACCAGCACTGTGCTCAACAACCTACTTGCCCAGTATGGTGAGAAAGGGCAAGAAATGTATGCCCGCATATGCTTATATTCAGCAGTGGTGTCTAAATAGGCTGATGTAGTAGTATGATGATATGCAGGCAGGTATAATATTTAGGGAATATTAGTATAGATGGAATAACATTATTTTTAAGTTTTCTAGTAAAATCATTCCTCCATAAATTTATTTCAGTATACTTATATCAGACCCCAGTTTTATTGAGGAATCAGTGTGTACAAGTAATACGGAAGAAGGAGGAAACAGAGGAGGTATTCTTGTTGTAGGGATGAATCAATATAAAGAGTTATGCTTACTGGACCTAACTGGAGCAGCCATTTACAACTCTAACATAGTGCATAAAGCTTTGATAAGTGCTGCTGACAGATGTAAAGAGATTGTTGATTTGATAAAAAAGACTATAGTTGATGATGACACAATGAGGTGAGTATTGCTTAAAATTTTTTACTAGGTAGACTTCTTCCTACTTGGTTGTAAATTCCTTCTCTGCTTGGGAGTCATCTTGGTACCACACATTTACCAATTTCTACCTTCAATCAGCAGTTCAAGCCACTGCTAATTATATATTGAGAAGCTTTATTTATAGTCCTCGGCAATGACAACACTTTTGCAAACTTCTTCAATTGAAGATGTTTGCCAGTGTTCATGTGTTACATTAGCCACTTCCCATCAGGTTAGTAGCCTGTTAGCTAGTTTGACACCCCCAATCCAATAAAAAATTTCAATTTAATGGATGTAATGTGGTGACAGCAGTTGAGAATCCATCACACCAAGACTACTTATACTAATTTTGTTTGCCAGAAGTGAAATCAACAGACTACTTTTTAGAAGCAGAGTTTACAATACAAGTATCTTTTATATTTTTGTAATTGTTCATCACAAGGACATAAATTAATAATACCTTTTATTTTTAATAGTGTAAGAGACTGACTTTCTATACCACATAGCTTGTCACTCACTGGAGATACCTAAAAGTATTATTTTACACATACTGATTCAGTTTTTGTTCGGAATTAAGATTACCTAATATTTTGTATGCCCGCTTAGTTTATTAATTCTATAATATATTAGAAATTTATACACACAATAGCCGTGGTAGCCTAGTGGTCATGTCGCTCACTTTCGTATCATACAGTGCCAGCATGTCTGAGAAAAAATAATAAATATTATTACGGGCCCTTTCCTACTCCAAAACCCACTCAGATATTTGAGGCGGCTTTTGCCCAGCCGTGGGCACTTACAGGCTGCTACAAAAAAAAATATACACAACTGGGCTGTGTTACAATGTGTACTATCTACCATAGCAACTGTTATAGAGAAATGATAATAATGAAAGATCCTTTTCAAAGAAAGAAAATTTATAATACATTGATTTTTGTTAAATTTCAGGCAAAAAAGAGTAAAGAAAAACTTCTCCGACATTATAACAACCGAACATCTATTGTCACTAAGTAAAAGAGATTTAAGTATTTGTCTGAAAAATTATAATGTTGATGACATTGAAGTTCCTCAAGATGAGGAAATGGAGGAAGATGAGGACATTAAATCTGAACAAAGCAAATATGATGGTGATTATTTTTTTTACATAAAATGCTTTCCTCTTTTTGTAATGTTGTGCAACAATCTTTGATAATTTAATAGGTAATTCGTTATGTATATAATGTTATTTAGAAAAATAATATACATGTTACCGGAGTGTAAGGGGAAATATAGCATATGTTGTTTATTGACATACAGTCAGTGCCAAACCTAAATCTTTTATGGTTGTCATGACATGCAATGGGGAGCAACATGCCTATTCTGTGGGCACTGCATTGCACTCACAACCTGTCTGCTCAGCATAATAAGTATGAACAAACCTTCAATGAAACCATGCCTGATTTTGTAGCTGCTTTTTAGCATATTATGTTTAGTTGAAGTTGAATAGGCCAATGAAGATAAAATTATGTCCATGAAATGCATATAATGCGAATGCAAGTGCATAAATCCATATGCATTATATCCATGGGGAATTTCACCACTGCTTACTCAATATCAGAGTAACATTTTGATATGACCAAAATTTGTAGACAACCGATTTGGACAGGAAAAGGGTCAGTCTTACGCTCTTATAAAGTCCGCAACTTTGTTTCCGAGTCAGGTTTGAGGTGTTTGTGCCGTGTGACCAAGAGTGTATCACTGAGAGGCTTAGCTATACAATACAAAACAGTCTCATGATAGTCTTTACTCCTTTTTAACGAAAATATAATTTTGTGACTTGGTAGGCCTCTTCCCCCTACCAAAATAATATTGATGCGAAATGATGCCTAAGTTTAACTTTACAACTAGTTGCATGGCCTCTTTGGAGCAATGAGCACACACTCATTTTGCTTGTTGAAGTGCTTTACTATTGTAAAAATTTGATCCGTAAGAGCATGTTTCTATGTCTTCCACCTGTCTAAGCTGCATGAGATTGATTTAGAGCATGTCCTGTGTATTGACACTATGCACCTAGCTTCTATTCTGGTTTAATATTTCCGACATGTCCTAGGCATAGGCCTTGCTAGGAGGGTCCTAGCGGGAATCTTCATTTCATGCAATAATGTTTTTTATAGTCCATTGGTACTTATACATTACTGTATAATTTTATTTAACATTCATGGTGAAAAATAATATGTGAAATTGCAGCAAATAAATAGGAAGTTTTTTTTTACATAATTAACACATTAAAAAATTGAATTCTGCTAAAAATAAATGTTAATTTGTGACATTATATATGGTCAGACTGGTTAGTAGTAAATCATAAAAATAATACATTTATTTGTCCATTTGAATGGATAAAGACTGCAATAAATTTTTAAACAACTGTTTATACTTTATGTTTTGTTAAGTCTTGATCTAATTTTAATTTCTGCATTACAGTTATGCCATCATTGCCACAAACTGCAGAAATCATAGCAAAGGAAGGAGCTTCATCATGGATAGAAATTTCATCAGGTTCCGAAGAAGACTGATATTAGTAATACACAATGGTTAAATTAAAATGTAATAGATATTACATTTAAATTTTAATGTTATTAAATAATATCTCTTAATCATATCTATATTATTTATATTAACATTGCATTTCCCAAATTTACAATCATAACTTCAAATGATGCAAGGATTTAAAGAGTACTAGAAAAGAATACTGGCTAGTTATACTATTTTAGAAATAAAATAGATTATTGTTCATTACTAAGAAATTCATGTAGATCCTCTAAATATATTAGAAGAGGAAACATATTAATTGTACAACATCTATAAATACATACTGCATATTTGTATAATGACAATATCACTACAGGAATTATAATTAAAAATACTTTTTGATTATCCTTGAATGTTGACTGAAAATTTTGAGTAATACAACCTCTAACTAAAATAAAATTACACACTATTTACAAATCACTTCAATCTACACTGAGTCTGAATTCATCCCATTTTTCTGGTCTAACTTATTACCATTTGTTTTCACCATATAAATGAAATAAGTCATAATCTCTTTCTCATTTACAGGAAGTGACTTAAAATGTTTTTGGATAGCCTGTAAAATTGAAAAGAATATGTAAATAATAAGTATATATGTGAAAAGAGTAATAGAGAAATTAAAAAATTTAATAAATGTGAAATGAATTAATAAAAACTTACATCGGCTAATTGAGCTTTGTTTAACCCTGGCCTTGTTGGAACTTTAAAATGTCTTTTGTACCGCCTAAGAGTGTTAACTTGAAATTGGTACCAATCTATCTCAGGACAATCCATCTCTGCTTCATTACTATCATCCTCAGAATCTTTAGGCCTTCTTTGTTTTGTTCTTGCACATTGTATCATATTTTTATGGTAATCACAGATGTATGTATGCCTTGCCTATAAATCATAAGAAGATTTTCATTAACTATAGTAACAATAATTTGGAATTATAAGCTAGAAGTTGGAAAAGTATTAAGAACACAGGTAAACATAATTGTTAAAATATTTAAGGCAATACTAACTTGATTATCTATGTTGAGTTTGAGCCTCCTTTGAGCCACTGTTTTTTGTACGCGTTTACTGTACGAGGCGTTGCCAGCAGGTCGCCTGCAGCGATCGCCGTCATCCACAAGGCAACATATTTGGTCTGAATTACCTCTAGAATCTTCTTCTCCTGTACTAAAACCGTTGTTCATTTGATACTCGCGTTGAATCATATATAACAGATCGAATTTACTTCTTTATCAGAGATCGCACTTAACTACGACAAACAGATCGACGTATTCACAAAGCCTCGAAGTAATAATTGAGGTTATGGAACGTAATAACACTGATCATTTTTGCAAAAGTAAATAATTAATAACACAATTAAGGGATCTCGGTTAACAGGATTTCACACTGTATTCATCAAACAGAGTTCCAAACAATTTAATCATTGCACTTAGCAGCCAAATTAAACATCTATCACAACTCTCACAAACGACAATGTTCTGTTTCCTTGAAGATCTCTTTTTAATAAGTAATTTAATCCAAGTTGATACAATTTAACTTTCGTAGAGCATATTTTCATAAAAGCTGTAATACTTTCACAAAATAATAAGAAATAATTTTTCACCGATCACCATTCGACTACTATACGTGCCCGCTCTCATCAACTCAACGCAATGCAATAGTAGTACAATGCACACAAGCAAGAGAGATATATACACAAATGTAAAATCATTGAAGTATTTCGTAAAAACTGTTCATGTTTTGAATGATTGTGTGCGTGTTCAGGGATGCATTGTATAATGACACTGACAGCGTAGCTATAGATAAGTATAAACAAAAAATAAAGCGATCTCGAAGCGGGCGATTGGTCGCAAAGTGGCGGGACGTTCAATTTAAGCCAATAGGAAAAATTTATCGCTACATCGTCTGCTGATGTATTCATTACGATTTCGGGTTTCGGCGAACAAACGCGAAGTTCCCTACGTAATAAGCGCTGAAATCGTGTGCTCGATTGCAATAAATATACGCTCGGTGAGTCTTATTATTCCCTCTAATAATGCTCCAAGGTAATTTAGAATATAACATAAAAGTGAATATATGGTAGAAATATAACAAGTATACAAGTGTTATGTTCATTGCGATATTTATAGTTTTACAATCTAAATTTGTAAGCAAATGGCTGCCGGGTACCGAAGCAAAGTGACATATAATATAACACAAAATAGTAGTAGGTGAGTAGAGCTATTCATCATAATCATAGATGTACGTATACACCATACTTCGATATCAACAGCGGTTCTATTAGTATTAGGTAAAGTGGTATTTTCCCTTTGTTTATAAACAGTTGTCCATTTATACATATAGTACTAAATAGGTGCCTAGATACCTTATCACAAATGTTTTTGTTTTCATAACATAATACCTATTAGTTATTAATACCTACTTTACATAAAATCGAAACGATAGTTTTAACAGTAGTTAATCAGAGACATTTTTATTTTGGATAAAGTTGTGTTAGATATTACTCGATTATAATATAGCTAGTAATAAAAGGAAGATATCTATTGTTTTTTTTAATGACAAAGTAAGTTATTTTTTTTAAAACACAACAATACTCTTTAGTCACGGGGAGTATCATTTTGAGTTCTGAAGATGATTTTTATGAAATCATCCGACAGATCATGTAAGTGAAAAATATTATAAGTAGATACCTAATAAGCTACTTCGTTTTTTAGGTTAATTTACGTAACAAGACACCGTCCCGATAATTGTCTACCACGCTGCTGGATTTGCGACTTGATGTGTTTTAGGCATTTTTTTTTACATTTATCGACATCGTTAAGCACATTGTAATTTAGTTCATGATATTGAAATTAATAATTTTTTGTGAGGTCAGCATCGGGATTCGAACACCGGACACTTGCTGTATTGTGAAATTTAGGGTGACTCATATCAAAATAATTTTAAGCCAATATCGTATCGTATCTTTTGCGGATAAGCAACGGGTCTTGCCATGTAACTTTTATGTCGCGTGTACCTTTAAGTTTTATTTTAACGACTTGCTGACGTAATTTTGTCAATGTTTGTATGATTATAAAATAATAAATATAAACACAAAAGATTTTAAATTAATATTTTTTTTCCATAGGTGTTTTCAATAAAGATATTGATCTGGCCGTACCTGAACTACCCTGAGCTATAGCTTCTGCCTATGTCATGTCTACATGACATACACAGAAGCTATAGCTCGCTACATTACGCTATTGTGTATGTGTATACATACATGATCGTCTAGGTAATGAAATAAGTGTAATAAATAACTACGTAGTAATGAAACTGCGTGTCAAGGTCAAGGTTAGTTGCCTACAGCTCAGCGCCGATTTAATCGGCAAGCCAGTGTGGGCTGGCGGCGATTATATTAATATCTCTTTCTGTGTAAAACAGCTTTTAAGTGAACTTGACAAGACTTACATTCTGAAATTGGCAAAAACATGATTAATACTATGGACTATACCATAGAGCACAGAAAGTCGATTAATAATTAAAATTAGCACTTTTATATTATCAAATTTGTTAAGAGTCAACCGTCAAAGTTTCGTTATTTTTGTATATTCGATCTTTGTAATTCGTTTTAGGTAGTAGTCATAAAATTGTTCTACTTTACGATTTAATTTTTTCATTATAGGAGTAGAAAATAATAATAATACTACCTCCTCCGAGTGGTGTGTACATAGGTCCCATACATGCCGTGATAGCCAATTTTGTTCATATAATACACAAATGTTGACAAATAATGCATAATACGCCCTATTATATAAAATATATATTTTTTTATTTTACCTCTCTTGCTGTGACATCCCTACGCGCTTTATGCTAAACTTCTCAGGCGAACTAGGGGACTCGCGGGCTGAAACGCGCTGTAAGTATTTTATTTGTCGGCTTTGAGCAACTTTATTATTAATTATTCTCATAGTAATGCTTTCAAAGGATATGGGAAATTTCATGTAAATTGCAATAAGTACCTACTTACATAAAAACGTTTGCGGTATCTGGCCGCGTTTTCGTAAAGAAATTAAAGCGCTACGCTACGAATACGCTTACGCTAAAATATTGCAGAACTAATTTATTATAGTATAATATATAGAGGGCTGTAAGAGTGATACTGAAGGCACGATTTTGAGAAAGTTTGTGTGTTTGGGTTTCACGCAAAATTTATATGAAGGATTTACATGAAATTGATGAAGGTATTTTATAACCTTGGTCAAAATGTAGACATCTTCTTATCCAACTACGTCGAAAAAGTAGTTTGTCTTCAGTTTTTATAGACATTAGATAAACATACTTACCTATTTAACATCCTGTAAAAATCCATTACAGGACATAAGCCATTCCAAAAAGGAGGATTTGCCATAATCTCCACCTCCGGCAAGCGGATTTGTATTCGCAGTACCATACACCTTAGACGCTGCTGCCCGCCATCGGTCTGCTTAATTTTGGACTGGTATTTTCGGGATGGTGATGCGGCCATCTGTCGGTAGCCATTGCGATTTTCAAGGCTTTTCCCTCAGTCGCCTCGTTTGCTATGCACAAACTACTCAAGGGCGAACAGATCTGTGAAAAATAATATGAAAGTTGATACAATAAATGGTGTCATAAAGCCATTTAAAATGACGATCAAGCGTGTGTAGGAATATCGACATGCGGGTTTCGTGTTATTAAATCAGTATGAAATTTAATTATCCTAACGCTAAGCAAATATTATCCCGTGTAGGTAGAAGATATGTCTCATAACTTTAAATTCACTCTGGATTTGAGGTATAAATATTATAACCTAGTTATAGCTGTTGGCTAGCGGTTGATAAGTGTCACTTTGTTTTGTCTATCGTGTTGTTTACTAGGTAGTAGTTACCACCCTCATACCTATTTCTTTTTCTCTCCAATCATGGTTGGCATGAATATAATTTGAGCATGCCTGTTCAAATTATTTCTTCAAATTGTGTTATGAATTTCAGAATTAAACCACCACGTTTCCTACAGATGTCGTTTATATAGAGCTAACATGAAACTTGAAGCTGAAATTTCTTAGAATTATTACAAGTATTGATTGACAAATTAGTCACAAAAGTCTCCGCTGTGGATAGGCGGTTGGACGCTTTCTTCTTGTAAGTTCCGTATACTCACGAGGGTAAGCGCTGGTTATATCAGGCTTTTAAAGACTCTAACAATATGGGTTTCTACATACGCTACACATAAATCCGGCCCGGCCCGGGGCCACCGGAATGCTAGCGCATAAATCTCGTATTTATCCAGTTCGCAGTTTTATTCATTTAGCATTATCACCATTATTATAATCAATTGTTAGATGCTGGTATCTTATTGTATTCCTGTTATTATAATAATAATGCCATCAACCTCCCTTTTAAATTGTGAGCGCCGCAGTCTGATCCCAGGGTCAGACTTGGACCCTACGGGGTACCAGTCACACGCTAGAGATTGTCAGCGTTGATGTGCAATTGTAGTACTTTTGTTAAGGTTTGATCGACGTGGCGTGTTTCAAAAGTGAATGTGGATGTACATTTGTGCTTCTGTCGACAGAACCACGAATGTTGTGTCGGTGCAGAGAAGCTATGACAAAACCAAATTATATAGATATTATATATTTCGCAAATTATATAGTATAGACATATTATATGTTTCGGTACTGCATTTTTTTTTATTAATTAAGAAACATCATAATAAATAATACTTCATTGTAGTCATAGATTTTACGCGGATGGAGTCGCGGGCAAAAGCTTGTAATATAATAATATTCTGTATCTATACAGTAGACTATATAGTGTTCATATTTTATTTATCATGTGTAATTTGCACAACCAACTTACGACTTATGATAGGTTACTTTTTGTTATAGTTAAAATTCACTTCTACGTGATGTCAGCGACCAATACCGTTATCACTTCGCAAACTTAATCTTGCAGCACTAAGTTAGCCATGTCTTCGGTGAGTTGTTTTCAAATTTCTATTCGAGCTTGCAAGACTCATAAATTCAATTGTCATTTAATTTCATGTTACAATAGAATCGACTCACAATCATTGCTTTTTAAAACCAATGTCTGTTGCTCAGAGTTTAATGTACTAACCTGATGGTCTTGGGTATCACGACTAAAAATACAATGTACAGAAATTTTTGGTTTTAACGATTAGGATTAAAAAAAAAATTGTTTTTATTTGTTATGTTTTCCGAATAAAATAGCTACGAGTAGATGTTTTTAAATGAAAAAAAAAATATGTAAATTCCAAAATATCCAGCCACAAAAAGGTTGAAAAGTTCTGATTAACAATACGTTAGTGAGACGTGTATGTGTTGCATAAGTGTTCGCAGCTAATAAGGTTGTTTAAAAGCCTTGCGATAAAAGAGAAGATAGAGTACTAAAGGATTTAAACAGTCATACCATAATTGATAATTCTTGACGTGTTGAAACAATAGTAATTCTAGTGTTATGACAAGTGAAGGGTTAATAACAATATATGACTAGCCATAATACTAACCACACCAGAATGCGCACGCTCGATCATCCAGAGCTCATTAGGGATCTGACTTCAGTTTAGTCGGAAAAAAATAAAAGTTAAAAATGTAAGGCAGCTCTGAGTGAATCTGATAATAAAGCAAGAAATTACAAATAATTATAAATAAGCTACGCATAAAGCACTTAAAGTTTTGCTATAGTAAAAATTTAATGCCAGGTAAGTTGCAAGTGAAAACGTTATTCAGTTTACTAAAATTGAAGCATTCATTTACTTGAAACATAAACAAAAGAATTTGGGTATGAACGCAGATTGCCGTAGCTGCGCTAATCGTCTTATTGACCGGTTGTCGGACGGGAATGTTGCCACTTCGTGCATGTTCGGCCTCTCCTCGTGTACATTTCGAACGTTTCCCCGCAGGCCGCTGCGCGTTGGGGGCGCCACTGTGCACTTGTTTAGCGTCTAGGTGTGCGGCGTTGCCAACTGTATTGACTTAAGCACGAACGAAGACAAAACGTACGCGCGTGGTGTTGAACTTACAGCCGGCAGCTTTTTCATAAAACAACACGTAAACCTTGTGCATTTTGGTTTTCAATCAACTTATTACAACTTAAAAATGTTTCGACAAGTTTAGTCATATCAAGTCTTTGTGATGAAAAAGTAGTTTGTGCGTTAGTGCAACTGTTTTATGAAAAACATTATCTGGTATTAATGTTACGATAATCGATTTTGTGTAGAGGAGAAAGGGATATGGTTTCAATAAGTGTTGCTCAAGCTGTAATATAGAGTAGTTGAAGTGGTATAAAGAAACTGGTTAGCCGAAAGCGGCAATTGTGATATGGGGGAACGGGGCACGACGGGGGGCGCTTGGGGTGCGCGCGACGATGCCTCGTGGTGGCCGGGCGGCTCAGGTGAACTACAGCACCAACCACAATTAAATGAAGACATAGCCAGGGGTACAGCTGCGGCGACGCACCAACTATACACTTATAAAATGACCAGCGGATTTTCAAATAACACTGGGGACAACAATTCAACGCCTAGTTTTGATTACCGTTTGATGACAAACTCGAATGCCAGAGAGGAGTCTCCACAACAGCCCTGGTGGTATGCGTCGGGATCGGTGGAGACACAGCAAGCTTCGTCTTCGGTATGATCATTTAGATATAAAGGAGCATGCTTCCGTTTATTGTGCTTACAAAGTAATGATCAATAAGTAGTAAATAATTTACTAAAATATTTATTATATAAATAAACGATAAATTATATTAAACATAGCTGTTAAACTTCCATTATATTTAAGAATATATTTTGAAAGTTGCCGATACTAACATGAGTCACGTTCGTGATATTTAAAAAAGGTTAAGATGGCTTAAACTTTTTAGGTGCATGAGATCTTCTATCAAATGTTTGGCTCAATATAAAATATGAAATTATTACAAATGTCCCAGAGTACCTATCTCATACTCATTTCCACTACACTTAAAAATAATTATTAAGGTCGTTATAAAAGATTGTAACGCGCGCCAAATAATAAAATTAGTTAATAAGTTATTACACCTGCCGGTTAAACCTAAATAGGTATATTACAAAAAAGGTGTAAGTGCATATTTGAAGATCGAAATTCAAATACAAAGGTTCACAAAACAAAGGATCTTTATAGTATGGTTTATGATTTAGAACTTGTAGGTTAGTTCATGTTAAGGAGCAAACAAATTTTGCATTTTATTTTGAATTACTATGTTTGCATTACTACTATACAGGTATTTGTACCATAGTTAGCATTTTTAACTTAAGTCTGTAGCTGAATATAGAAAGGGTATTTATTTTATTTTAGATTAAACAATGATCCTTTGTTTACTGTGAAAATTACCATCGGAAAAACACTAGAAGTTCATATTTAGTGAGTCACATTAGGCTGAGTAACAAAGTTTTTTACATTGGTATTGGAAGAAAAAATTTATACTAATAAATAAAATTATTTGGGTGTACGTAAGAACGGATTTAACTTAAAAGCATTATCACGGATTTTGATGGAACTTTTTTAAACGTTCCTTATGATTTCGATAGTGCTATAGGCGATATTTTATCCTGAAGGTTTGTAGGTTTGTCGTACAATCACGCTTTAAGTAGGTACTGATCGGTTATGAACGGTATTTTGCCATGTAATAGGATGTTCTATTATTTTCTCTCAAGAGTTCTCTTGGGACAAAATTTTGAGATCACCAATGTGTCAATATTTATATTACAATCCTTTATTTTTAGTATTGGCGATCACTTACGAAAACACCTAGATCTCTTCTCAATAAAGAATAATGTATTGCGTAGTTCCCCTTAAGGTCTATAATGGAATTCCTAGTTTCCTATAATCGAGTTTCTCGGTACTCGTCATAAAAATACCCTATTTTTCATCGATTGAGTCGATCCAATGAAGTCTTAATTTATCATTGATTTCTAATAAATATTTAAAAATAAACGGTTATAATTATTCTTCTCAGTATAATTGTCAGAAATCTCTACGAATAGTGCAAATTCAATAATTATTGTATTATGCCACTATGCTTTTAGCCATCATTTATATTACAAAAAAGTTTAAAATTTTATTATGACTTACCCCCAAAAGTACACTTTTTTATTTATTTGTTGGCTGAATTGTATACGTCGTATTTTTAATGGCGCAGTTTTTGAAGTGAGTACGTAACAGATTACATTGAACCAGCAAAATCTGCAATAAAATTAGAAAAATAATGTTATTTAAAAGCAACGAAACATTGCAACATTATAAACTTAATTTCACAGCTGTTAATATATTAGCTTTGATAGCTGGCTTACTATGCATTTCGCATAGGCATTTATTTCAGAAAAAAAAATCAAGCATGGGAGGTATGAAAACAGATGAAAATAGATCCTAGATTTGCTGGCTTCACTTCACTTCTACGCGAAATTGTATGTTTTTTAAGACCAAAGATTTTTATCGAATTTGGTACTTGTTTTGTAGGCAAGAAGTTTTTTTTACTTTTCAAGAAGTCCACTGCTGAAGGTAGGCCTCTCACTGAGAAAATTCCCAGACGGAATTGTAATCGCAGTACATCACCTCAATCTTAGTCTCTGCTACCAGTCACCGTCTTGATAATTTAGTTCTGGTACTATAATGCTATATTTAAGATGGTTATATGCTTCAAGACAAGATATTATTTTGGCCTTTCTCTTAATTCGACTTTCACACGGTATAAGATGAGGTTGCAGATTTTTTGACGCCGCAAAGCGAATATTATAATTCTACTTATTATAATAAATCAGAAAGAAATTATAAATTATCCATTTGGCATGACTCAAGGTAGCTTCCGCTTCCGTAAACCACTTTTGGCCGCTCCGTGACAAGTGACCAGTCTCGTCGCCGGTTTTGCTCCCAGAAATTGCCATGGCATTATCAAAGTTTTAAGTCGCGACACTCTTGAAAAAAAGGTGGGCGGCAAATTCTTACACTGCTGCCATACGGATTATGTGATGGAATACAATAATGGCAAACGTTGGAGCAAACATGAAAGTTTTATTTGAAATTTTAAAATTTAAAGTTGAAAAATGTCTCTCACATTTTTATTTATATGGTATAAATTTTAAGAGCTGCCATTTTATACCTATGCATGGTTACTATATGCTGTTATGAATTTTATCCCGTAAAGATTTCGTTTTACTTTAATAAAAACTAAGTATACGCAGCCAGGTGTAATGATTGAAAAAGTAAGATTATCATCAGAAGATAGTTATCATCATCGTATATCTTGTTTATTATTAATTATTAAATATGTAGTATAAATAAAAAACGAGGATTACGCGTTTGGCTGTGTATTCGATTATAATTTCTAACTTATTAGTGGATTTCAATGAGGTTTTCACCATCATTTAGAACATATCAGTAGGAAGGTTTGTATAAAAAAAGGATAGCTGGTGCTACCACCTGCTTGGGATCCGATAATTAATAAAATTAAATCCAAAATCAGGCATATCTCTGCACGACCTGAAGATACCGTGAGCTCATTCTGTGTAGATCGGACCAAAAATTAATAATTATGAAGCTGATGATGATGATGAGCCAGGTTAATGACAACAGGACTGTCTTCCGTGACTACGGGACTACTACGCTTTACAAAGCACCCGAAACGTCTGCATTTAAAAAAAAATGCTATTGAACACGATAAAATCCGTAAATAGTAGTTTAATTTCAAATATGTATTATTCGCGTAAAAGTAAAACATCGCTTTCACATTAAGTTTTTATAAATAACAGATCCGTCTGTGCTATGCCGGGACGATTCACTAGCCTAATAAATAGTTTGGCTTGATATGTTAAAATAGGCAGAGAAGACTTTCAATAGCGTATTTCTGATAATAAATGTTTTTAATCAGTGTCACTGAGTCCCTATAAAATAATTGTATGCACAAAAATCCCAATATGAGGATTCACAATAAGTACGAAAGTTTAATATAAAACCGGTATCGCCGAGAGGCATGGGTACAAAAAAGAATACAGGTATGGGCGGACGACAACCCTAGTATACATATTTAGTATACTCTTTAGTACATTAATGTAATTATTAGGGTCATTTCGTTCGTTTTCGAGTGGAGTTATCAGTATTTTTAACTATTTAAATGTTTTAAATAAAGAAGTATATTTTAATGTATGGGTTTAATAGTTAATTTGTTCATTTAAAGCTAATGTAATGTTTTTGGTATTCATTTCACTTGTTTTTTTACTTGATAAAAAGCACAAAATAGAGGTTTCCGTGTTCGACAAAATTGGGTTATTCTGTAAGCAACAAATTTTTTTATCCTTGTCTACCTCTGGTTTAGCATTGCAACATTATCTTAAATTATGGATTTTGTTATATATCACCGTTATCATTACAGACCATCATAAGTCAACTGTTGAACGAAGGGCCTCCGTTGTTTTTCCAAAATATTTCCATATTTTTCATCCACTTGCTATGTATCAACTTCCTGCAACACTTCATCTTGGGAAGCTAGTCTTATACTGCGTTTGCCTGTACTAACGGCTACGTGAATTTAACGAACTATGTGGTCGACTCCACTGCAGCTGGCATAAGAGGAAAATTGTTCTCCCACGACTTCTGTACAATCGTCGAAGTGTGTGTGCTGAAAGATTTTGTTTGTGGAAGACGAGTGGATGACGGAAACAAATAGCTTCTACCGGACTTCCATTTTCCTCCGATTATCTAACTAACCGAAAGAAACGCCGAAGCACAAGGTATTTCTACTTCTCGCTCACGGTATTCTGCGAGGCTATGGTACTACCCTAATCCACCCGGCTCATTCTAACAGCAGTAAAAGCCGGCTCTAGCACGTATGTCATCGGAGTTGTATCAGATGAGCTTGTCCTTTGGGTCGTTACTCACACTTGTATGTGCTTTGAACAGTTACAAATCTCTGCAGCGGCCCATTCTAGAAGCAGAAAATAACTACGCAGAACGAACTTTGGAGGCTCGGTTTCGCTCTACCATTTTTATAGCTTCTTCAATACGGACTGTTTTAAAGTTGCTATGACTCGCCGCTCACCATTTGCATTCGGAGATTCCGGTGTAGTTTTATATTTGTCCTTTTGCTTTTCTTTACTATCCTTTTCGTTTGCTGCTTTAGTGGTAAGAATTTCCTAATTTTCTTTTTCTAGTTATGTCTTTCTTTTCTGATATGTTCGATGTTTTCATAATATTTCGATGGAAACCTTTTGCCCTTGTCAATTTTTGAGGCAATTTTAAACCACATGGATCAATGAAATAGACAAACTCCTCTTCCCGAATCAAAAATAAGAGAAGAAGATGAGTTTGACTTATCGACTACAATTTTTTATGAAATAAAATGTTTAAAGATCGATTGAAATGAACCATAAAATGAAATAACGTTTTTTAAAGCAAATTACTATATTCGTGACGTTTTTGGAATAAAACACTGACGAAAAGTCTTCCCCTGAAAATTCGGTGAAAAACCTATAAAATTTACGGGACGTTCTTCTCTTCAGGGATCGGGATCTTCGAAACTGCGACTGACACTGGTGATAGCTAGCAGGAGAAAACTCTTTTCTTATTCTTAGATTCGTGCATATAAATTCTAATCATCTACAATCAATACATATAAATGAAATTAAAGTTATGTAAATTATTTGATAAATAATGTATAGTAGGCAATACCAGTGATTTCGAAATAACTGTTTTTTCTTAGCTTTATTTGATTTTTTATTTATTATTATTTGCACAATACTAAAACACAAAAACATGTTATTAAAATGTTTGTCTGAGCTAATGTTGATTGGATATGGTATGGCTTAAGGAACAAACAAAGAAATATTGAGTAAATTTTGTTTGTCCCTTATGCCACTCAATCAATAGAGCTCAAATTCATGGGTTATATTCTCCTCATCATTAGAAAGGTTAATAACAGTCCTGAGCCACCTGCATCCATCGACTTCCCGCAACAATGCGCAGGTCGTCACTCCCATCTTGTGGGGGGTCGTCCTACACTGTGTTTGCCTGTACGTGCCTGCCACTTGAGAACCTTTTTTCCCCAGCGGTTGTCAGTTCTGCGTGCTATGTGGCCGGCCCATTGCCACTTCAGCTTGCTGATCTCACTTACATAAAACTAAACTAACATAAATTATTCTCAAACTATTAAGATTGAATATTATGCAATGATGATGATGTCCTCCTATAGCAACTTTGACCATGCAACAACTTCTGATTACTATCAGTTATCAACTGCACAGAAGATATTATAAAGCCAGAATTTTATAGGGAAACATTGTGCATTCTGCCACTGACCCTTTTTCTGATCCTGATGTGTTACATACAAAGGGTCAGATGCAGTGTTGGAGATACAATATAATGTAATACAATACAGCCAGATCAGCTAAAACATATGTAAAAATGTATGTAAAGATCTTTAAGCCCACCGACTTAATAAGAAATATTTCTTACATTTACTCAAACAGTGGGTCTTTAACTTATTAGTATACTAAAAATGTATTGTGAAAATTGTGTGTGCACATTATCATCAACAAATTCTGCACACTTAATTTTATCACTACCTTTGCCTTAGTAAATTTATTTTCTTTCTTAGTTCTATATTAGATTAGTTCTCATACTCGATTCATATCTATCAGTGTTCATTCAGTTTACATTTTTAACGATTAATATTTTAAGACTGCCGATTTTGAATCAGTTGGAACAAACTGGTCACGAGCTACAGTAGGTGTCTAGTTAATGTATTAGTAAAATTTTATATTTTTTTCACAAATTATTAAAAACAGAGATAAACTAACGGAATAGTAAATCCAGTGCTCATCTATGACTACAGTAATAAACAAGTAGTACATGTAAGCAAACATTTTACTTGTAGAGGCATTATAATAATATAATTCACTGTAAAAGTTTTCATTGTAGAAAGAAACTAAAGTTTAATTTATGTCGCAAGTAGATAATAACTAGATGTTGCCTGCGACATAATACAGTTATTTTTAAATAAAATTTTATTCTATACCAGCTAGTCGCATTAGCTTCTCACAAACTGTAAAAATGAAGTTTGTTACGGTTCCCAAATAGTTGAGGATCGAACACAGAGAGAACACAAATATGTCTAGTAGTTCTAGAGATTACTCCATATATGTAAGCTACACTGTTTATTAAAATATTCATATCAATCGTGAAAACCTGTTTTAAATCATTTAATCCAATAACATAACACTATAAACCCGATACGTTACCGTTTTACCATACCTTTTATTGAAAATTTAAACAAGAAAACTACACAAAAAATTAATACACATTTCGAAATATAAGTAACATACTTTTTAAGACAAAAAATAACATTCTATAAGATTGAAAGTACAACGTATGCTCTTTGACTGATAGCAATAGCAACAAAAACTATGTTTTTCAAAATTCTTGTTTCATTTTTTTTCGCGGGCACGGAGCTCTGGCGCATGAATAGAATATAGTCTGTTTAGTCTGAGCTCTATGATGGCAACAGCGTTAAACTTTTTGCCAGCCTTTCCAAGTATTTAGCAGCACTTGTAATAATAATTGTAAAATTAAAATTGTACTTTAATAACAAAATTTTGAAAACATAGAAATAATAAAATTCGATAAAAACCATCACTTTTCCAATTCGTACCGGCGACTCCAAAGAGAATATTCATTGAAATATAGAAACAATAGAAATTCTCTAGTTATAACACCTGAATGGATCATTATTTTTAGTGGTATACGTGTACTTATCATATGCGGCGACATCATCATCCTATCATATATATTCTGTTATCCTAGTGGACCCCTTATCTAGTACGATTTACATGAGGATCGATGGTATTGACAGTGTATTATGGCGCTAGCCCGCAATTGCTCGTGATTTATCTGATTTGTGTTTTGTCAATCAAAAACGTTTTATGAAACTGATGGAAATGATCCCAGTTGCTGAGTTTCACGACAGAATTCGAAGTTCCACCACCACCACCACCTAGATCGTTGGCATTCTACCACACAGTGTATTTCTCTCGGAATTTTCTGCCCCAAACTGTAACGACTTAGGGATCTTCAACCACCACCAGGTGATTGCCACTTGCTTCTTTGCCCCCTTTTTCTATATAAAAACAACGCGAAATTAAGTATTTTTTAACTATAATACAAAATATTATTTCTTTTGTTTAAGTGGGACAATTGTAAAAGTGAACCTGTACACATTTTCTAGAACTTTAGTTATACTACTACTTAATAGTTCTAATGAGACGAAATGAGTTAATGTAGAAAATGAGTGAGTTAAGCGGAATTGGTTTTAAGTGTGTGCAATTCTTAATCGAGATAAATAACAGCGTTGCGAGAAGTATATAGATGCAGGTGGCTCAAGACCGTGCTTGTGGCAATCTAAGGTAGCTTATGTTCAGCAGTGGCTTTTGGTCGGCTGAAATGAATGATATGAATAAATTATACCTGATAATGAATTTTCCCAGAAGTGTCATAACTTTATATTGTTTTATTAATGAAACCTACGTAATGAAATTCACATGACATTACTTATGTATAATGTCATTACATTAGGCAGGTAACCGACCGATACTTAGAACTCTACTTAACGAAATCTCTCGAAAAATTTAGTTTCAGTAATTGCGTGTTACGTAAAAAAAATCTGGGCGACCGAGCTACGCTCGTTCTGCATACTACTACGACCTGGCTAATGATGAATGTAACGACAGATGACACTGCGCTCAACAGAGTAGCTAACATACGTGTACCTCATTAATCTATGAGAAGACATTAGAAGACAAAGATTTTAAATTATTTTTGCGAAATTATTTTTCTCACCTAGATAAACATGAAAATTAAAACATTATCTAAATGAATGGCTTGCTTCAATTGTTAAATTTATATCAATTGCTATATGATATGTAACTAAATTAAGCCCACATAATAATTTTTAAAGAAATATAGTAAGTAAAACAGACAAAAACGTAAACAAAAACAATGCGATTTTTAAATGATTGTACAAATGTGTTTGAAATATTTGTAGGATACTAACTAAAGAATACTGTAACATAATAAATTTAATTTTAAAATTTGCTCTACTTAATTATGTATTATAAAATAGTAAGTATAATATATAAAATGATCAACGAAAATGTCGATAGAATTATTGCGAAGTTCGGAAGCAGCGCATTAATAGTATTCAGTCACAGGTTACATAAACATACGTTTTGGAAATATCTAATTAAATTATGATTAATGGTAATACTCTGAAAATCGCATAATTACTTTAGCGCTGACAACAATTTGAGGGGTGGGTGGAGAAGAGGGTTACCCCGGTGGAATTATATCAATATGCGGCGATCAAGCACCATTTTGGAGTAAAAAAAATTGTCTGTATCATTTCTCTAAAATCAAACCATTCTTTTTCTTGATTATTTTGTTACTCACTTGAGATAGTAATTGCTCCAGCGCTTTTGCGCTGTGGGAAGTGCGGCCCCTTCACCCTTGCGTAAGAAAGCGCAGTTGTATGTGTGATCATACTCTTCTTGGAAGCTTTGGCTTTTTCCAGCCACCAGCTTCAGCCTTTGCGTCAATATATAACTAGTCTAGCCATTAATAATTTTTTCATTTACATTATGGAGTGGGGCGTTAAAAGAAATTGTAGTGATTGCTTAACACAAACTTGGTATGGTGCCGTCACTAATTTTAAGACGTTTAAAAACTGGGCAGCATCAACCGTATGTCTGTTAGGACCAGACGGGCTGTGAAAGTCAAAGCCAGAATACCTATAAGGAAACAAAAATATTATGGCGTGAGATGAAGATGTCCGCCAGGACCCTGTTACGAATTATTAAATAAGACTTGAAGCTTGATGTTCACCGGACATGCCCTAAATCAGTCTACGCAGCTTAAGAGAGTGGACCGATCAACATGCTTGTTGCCGCCAAGACACCTTGGATCGTGTAGTGAAGCCTCTCAGTGATACATTTCGAAAAAATCGTACCGTGGACTTTCCTGCAATACACTACTTGGTCACATAGCACGAACAATTCAAACCTGGCTCGAGAAAAATATCCCGGACTTCATAAGAGCTGAAGACTGGCCCACGTCTAGTCCACATCTTAACCCGTTGAACTACAAATTGTGGTCACTACTAATCTAGCCTGGCCTGCTTAAAACGTTACTCCTACAATGAGTCTCTCAAGAAATCTTTTGAGCAAGCTGGGGCTAAATTTCCCATGGAGCCAAGAAGAGTTTAAATTCATAAATTCATGGTCAGAGAGATTAAAGGTCAAGACATCGACACATATCCTTCCATTTGCCATTACTTAACGCAAATTCAAATGAATAACCAATAATGTTTGTTTTCGTACTATCAGTTCAATCCATCAATAAATTTTGCTTGTCGATATTTTGACTATCTTAACAATCGATATTGTAGTTCCCATACATTTTGATCTACAATTACGCTTTAGATAGCGGAATTTTCTAATATGTCTACTGTTAAACTAAATTGCATCGGTTTATGATATTACCAAATTGAATAGCGAATTTACGCGCAATCTTTTTCTTTTACTGTGTTTAAAGCGAGTGCTTGAAAAAGAAAGTTTATTATATTACTACTTTCAAAAATGTATTATTTTAATTGTACTGGCTTGCTGTGTAAAATCACTTTATTAATACAAATAATTCTAACTTAAAAAAAGAGATGATGAAAAAAATTGATTGTTGCAGCCCCAAAATCAGTCTAGCCCGGACCCTGAACAGGGCAACCAACAGGCTAACGGTTTACAACAAAATCATCAAACACTACAACAGCAGCAGCAACAACAGCAGCAGCAGCAACAAGAGCAAAATCAGGCAATTCAACAACAGAATCAGTTACAACAACAACAACAAAGTTTGCAGCAGGCATTGCAACAACAAAGTCAAACGTTGCAGCAAACTTTGCAACAGCAGCAGCAGCAAAGTCAACAACACACACTGCAGCAAATGTTGCAAGAGCAGCAGCACCAGAATATTCAACAACAACAGCAACAACATCAGAATATTCAACACACACAGGAACAGCAGAATGTACAACAGAACTTACAACACATACACGTGAGCCAAGCGCAAGTAAACGCTCTAGCGCAGGCTCAGGCTGCATTACAACAACAAGTTGTCCAGTCGTTTCAACAACAGCAACAGAATCTGCACGACCATCTGCAGGCTGTGCAGCAACAACAGATTCAAGCTGCTTTGCAACGTCAGTCTGCTACATTACAGGTAAGTAATTTTAAACTTTTGAACACTGATTGATTATTATGTTAAACTAGATCTATAAAATAAATAAGAAAAGTTTTAACTTAAGTCTTAACTTTAAGCTTAGGTAAAAATCAAACAACTTTATTGCTTTAATTTATTCCTTAATTTAAAAAAAAATTTTGTTTAATTTAAATTTCTTTAATTTATTCTATAATTACTTTAATTTTCGTAAGTTTGTTTCTTCTCCGTCAGATCAACCTCATTACGAAACGGTACCGCCGTTTAAACATGTCGATTGACAAGTAAAATTTATGTTTTTTATGTCGATTTATAAATGATGTCATTTGTGTGGCAAAATCCACCAGCTAAATCTACGAGTAGCGTAGTAAATTATTCGCTCTTTCTTTGCTTGCCTACAACTGGTTTGATGGCACTTGTCATTTCATACTTAATCATATGAAGTAAAAAAAGAGTAATGTAATAATAATATATTATTAAAGCCGTTGCTCACACGTTAGTACTTAATGAAAATACGCCTCAAATACACTTGATTCGATTGTCGAATGGGGACTAATGTTCGAGTTTCATAACAGTAAATAAATTTTCCGTACAAAGTTTCATCTCCTATTCTACCCTTCTGAGAGTATTTGTACAAAAAGCGCGAAAAAACACAGCTCAGATACGAACACTAAATATTAATATTACACCAGCAAATGTTTGCCTCTAGCGGGATTAGATACCAAGGCGCCACTACCTATATACAATACCGACCTATGCGAATCACTATAATAAAGAAATAGATTCTTGTTTTTAATGTTGTAAAGTTTAATACAGAATAAGTTTATCATGATAATGTTCAATAAAATTGTGTTTTAGGAGCTACAACAGCAAGCTCAACAGCAAGCATTGAATCAAGCTTCAAAAATTAGAATGCCTCGAGCGCGTGCATACAACAAGCCGCGCGGTAGAATGACCGCCTACGCATTCTTCGTGCAGACTTGTCGTGAAGAGCACAAGAAGAAACACCCAGAGGAGAACGTCATATTTGCGGCTTTCTCGAAGAAATGCGCTGAGCGGTGGAATGTAAGTGTAATTCACTTCTTTATCCACCACCACCTCGGCGACTTTCGAATACTATTGACAGTTATCAATTGCTCATGAAATATCATGGTGCTGTCAAAGTACGCGCAATGAATTTTATTCTGAGATCGAGATGACAATCTCACTATCAATCGGTAGCCTTTGCGATTTTCAAGGTTTTATCCCACGGGAAGAAAGGGTGACAGATTCGTCTGCGGCTACCAGACGGTACCGCACCGATGGTTTCTCTTATTTGTATACAAAAAAATAACTGGAAACTAAAATAACGTCGCTCACAACACAGCGGAAAACCTCAAATATCTATAGACAACTCGGTGACGTTATTTTGTATGGCAGTTCGACTGTCAGGCGTGGCGGTTATCGCGAATTCTACTAATTGGCAAAGACTATGGAATATTCATGTGTTGATGATGCTGAACATTTAGGTATCTACATAATTAAAACCCATCACGATGTTTATCGTTAAAAATAATTATTGTGGATTTCGCCAGTCGACAATAAACAAAATATAAATAATCTTGTATTTTCTGTTCACATTATGAAGGACATTTTTAATCTCGTCCATAGACAATGTCGAAAAAAGAGAAGCAAAGGTTCCACGACATGGCGGAGCAAGATAAGCAACGTTACGATCTGGAGATGCAGAACTACGTCCCGCCCAAGGACGTAAAAGTGCGAGGACGTAAGCGCCACCAAAACAAGGACCCAAATGCACCCAAAAGATCGCTGTGAGTTACGGTCTCGAATTTTTTTATTATTCTCATTTGACATTTTTGAAAGTCGCAGTTTGTGGCAGGAAGCTTTTATATACGTATATTATATTTATCTACAGATCGGCATTTTTCTGGTTCTGCAACGACGAACGTTCTAAAGTGAAAGCCAACAATCCCGAGTACACAATGGGCGACATCGCGAAGGAGCTCGGTAGACGTTGGGCCGCTGCCGACCCCGATACTAAGTCTAAATACGAGTCGCTGTCAGAGCAAGATAAGGCTAGATATGACAGGGTGAGTTGAACATCAAATGATTGTGTTGACTTTAGAATTTGAGTCACTTGTCACTGCGATCGCTAAACTGCCTGATAAGTATGACATTTATTAGAAATCCTTAAGCATGGGAGAGGTCTATTGCTGGTAGTGAACTTTTACATGATGGTAATAATGATCTTTGCTGGTCTTGGGATAAATACTACCGATTTGTGTGGAATTTTAGGTTTTATTATTATTATTCTATCAATGGTGAGATACTTGCCGAGAAGGAACTCTTCATGGTAACCATATAATTTTAGTTTCTGAAGGATTACGTACTTTGAAGAATAATGTTTTAATTTCTTAATATTTTTTTTTGTTCCTTTTTTCCCTAGTAGAAATTTTACAACTGAATCCTCTTTTCGAATTCTCTTTCAATCCATTTCAAATTCCATCATGCACATATAGAAACAAAAGTTTTAATTCCAAAAAATACTACCGATAATCCAACACAAATAAAAGATGTTAATTTGCATGCAGACGGTATTTTTGGCATGAAAGCGACATTTGGTTCGTTTATTAGTTCTCCTACATACTTATGGAGTACTTACTCAGTTATCGTTATATATATTACTAAGCTTTAACTTCTTTGTCTTGCAGGAAATGACAGCATATAAGAAAGGCTTAGAGCAGCAACAGTCACAGGTAGAGGAGGTCGAAGAGTATGAAGGGGAAGAGGATTTCAAATGTTAAAGATTGTTGAAAATAACACCGAAAACTTGGCATAATTATTAATTATCAATGAAGTTGTTTTTCATGTTTAGTCACTAAGCGGGGTTGAATGTAATTGGTTGCAAGCTACATGAATTGAAAAATTAAACTTGCAAATTCAAAGAGAATTTTAGTCATATATTTGTTCATTAGTTCCTTCATAGAAGGGTTTCTTTTATTTGTACCTTACACAGAATTTAGAATTTATTTCTTAAAATAGTTTTCACATCAGTGTTACGTAATCGTTTTAATTGCAAAGTTATTACAATGAAAGTAAGGTATGTTTCATATGGTCTTTTTAAATGTAATTTTATTACAGGCAGAGACACGTTCACCAGCATATGTAATAAGAAATAATATCGACGAAAGGACTAAAATTCGAGTTGTATATATACGTTGGTGTTCGTGTCTGTACCTATGTTCTTCTTATGGCTGATTTTCTTAGTTAATATTTCAATTCATTGTTACCGCAACCAACATTCATTTACATCGACCTACATTTTCTAATTGAGATCTCAATGGAAGAAGAAAGAAGAAAAACATAATTATTTACTTTCCTTTACATTAGTTTATATCTAAACCATATCTGGTGCGATAATCCAAGGTACAGCTGTGTGCAATAAAATTAAATATTTTAATTTCAAGGATGTTAACGAAAAATGTTTGTAATTTTCCGGTTTAAAAAAATATTAAGAGCATGTTCACACGAGCGTTGTAGCTCTAACATCTACGGTACGAGTATTTACCTAAGTTTGTAACTGCGGTAACCGCTGTGATGTATGGGACGTTCCTGTTGATGGAATTTAAAAAACGAAAGGTTTAATAAAAGGTATTATATTACACAGACTGTAATGCATATAAATTTTGTGTTATGAAATAAAATCGTAAAAAAGATAACTTGCCAAGTTTGTAACAATTTTGCGCCGGTCTTGCACAGACAGTGCAAAAGATTAAAAATTTACAATAAAGAAAAGACATTATATACAGAGACGATATTAAAACTTTTCTCTCTAATGTCTAATTAAAAAATTTAATCGGCAAAATAATTGAGGTTAATTTTCCTTTACAAATTACGTGTACTTTTTCAGTATTTTAATATCCTTCTAGTGTCATAAGCCCTGATATGATTCAACAATTGTTTCAATGTTATGACACGAAGAGATTACATCTCTCGAATAATTTATCTTGCATCTAGAAGTTGAAAAAATGTGTTAGCAGATTAAATATTGTGTTAAGTTCACAATAAAATTCTATTTTTGAAAAGATGCAACTATTTTTATTGTTTTATGATATTAGCCAAAAAAAAGTTTAAAAAAATAATCGGCTGTTAAATGTTTTGTTGAAATTATATGAACTCCCGAAACAAAGTCCTTCTGGTGTAAGATATTGTTGTTAGAATTTAGATAGTTTTCTTTTTGTTTTTGTTGTTCTGTTTGGTGAACTATTGCATTATTATGATCGGGCTCATGCTGACGATCCATTGTTCCTTTATACATAATTTAAGGTCAAGTTGGTAGGTGTGGCCTTATATTATGAAGCACCATTTGGCAATATAAGATAGTCAGGAACAAAAAAATTGTAGTAAATAACGTAGGTATTAAGTAATTTCAAGAGAAAAAGTTAACATAATTGTGTAATATCGTAAGATAGTGTTTAAACATAGATTCAATATGAGAGACGATGTATGAATGATATTTTATATTTTATTACTTTTGTGGGAAAAAAATGTACATAGTTACCTAGTAAATTATATTTTTTTTAACTGTAACAATCTAAGGATCGTGTCTAGTTTGTAAACAATATTTTGCAAATTTAAGAAAGTGGAAATTAAAAAGGGGGTTTATAATGCAAATTTAATTCGTCTCTATGTATTCTTTAATGACATATTTGTACCAATATCTAATGGACTGGAAACGTGATAGTACTTAAAGTTTTAAGTAATAGGCGCTAAGTATTTCGTGTACAGATTCTTAGTTCAACGTTTAACAAACAATCTTTTTCTCCACTTAATATATTACAATATTTTGACGCCGGTTGCAATTTTTTATGTTTGTGATCCAACTGAATTATTAGGAATGGTTCGGAACAACTTTAGTTTGTCTCCTTCGATTCAACCATTATAGGAGTAACGCTAGATGGTCATGTATTTGCTTATAAATTGTCATTTTTATGTTGTGTTTATGAGAAGTCTCGGAAATCTGTTACGCTGGTATAATAGAGCGACTTTTAACAATTCCATATTTTTTTTATAAAATCTTAAAATATACAAATTAGCGAGAGGATGAATGAGGACTACTTTTAAGGAATGCGTGTAATCGGGGCGATATTGTTTTGAATTCGAGGACTGTACAAAACAATATAGTGAATCTTTTGCACTAAATTACTTTTTTATTTTATCATCCCTCTATTACCTTGTTTCTGAATTAAACCATAAAATATAATATACTGAATCCGACTACTTAGGACTAGCAGTGGACTGTTTAAAGGGTGATGAAAACAATATAACCTTTTTTACTATCGGTCTTCATAGAACGACTACTAGTAAAGCTTCTAGGTGCTTACACCTAGAAGCCTCCCTTAAGACATATCCTCTTGCTTCAAATGTCAACCTCTCCTGCTAGTGATGCGCCATGGTGGCTTGCAAACGAGGCTCCGATCACCGTATCTTGTCGGCAATCCATCTCAATTTGCCAAACCCAAGTCTCATAGACTAGTGATGGGGAACAGCACCACCAGTGCGAGGGTACTAGCACCACCAGTGCGAGGGTATTAGCACAGTGCTCACCAATCCGCTTGTCTAGCACGGTGAGTATGGGCAAACCCTTCCCGACATGACATTTTGACGTTTTCATGGAAAGGATTCTGTTCAGCAGTGGACTAAAATGGGGGACATAAATGAAGAAGAAAGCGAGAATAATATATCGAAGAATAAATGTGAAATAGAATTACTTAAAGTACATACCACTGACAGCTTATGCAAAATGTGCTTATGCTTGTCCATATCTTAACCGTGAAATATAAAGGTTCTATAAAAGAGACTATGACACTGCCAGAAAAGCTTTGTGTAATTTAGATTGGTCTACTATAACGGCTGATAATTTCGAAGGATGTTATTAAAATTGTAGTACCTTATCAAACAATTAGAAAAAGAAAGCTTGGTAATTAGGTGAATAGATGAGAAGGTTAAAAGAAAAAAAAATTATAAGCTTAGCTTTTAAATTTGTAATTACCCTCTGGATCAACTTGATTTCAAAATACTGAAACAAATCAGACAGAAAAAGTAATTATCCCTTAACTATGAAAATAAAAACAAAAACTAAAGTGACGGTACCGAGATATGTAATATATTTGGATCTTACTTACTCAATCGAGATTATCACATACAAGCCATCGAGTGTCCTTGCTTTCGAAGGCTTAGAGGTTAAGGCTCTAGACGTAAATAACGCCGCGGGAGTAGATGGTATACCACCATATTTATTAAACAATATGTTGAGAGCTTAGTGAGCCTATTATTACAGATATTTAATAGGACATTTTCCGGAACAATGGGAAATCGCGAAGGTAGAGGTGAATGATGTATGATGAAATGAGAAGATTGGGTCTTCAAAAGTGAGAATAATTCAGAAGTTATTAATTATAGACCAGTTTTTATCCTTAGCGCATTTGGCAAAATTATAAAATGCGTGGATTGTTCAAATATACAGAAATATTTTAACTAATAAAGTTTGAAAAAGTAGCACAGGCAATGGACGAAGGTAATCAGACTCACGTTACTACGCCGACTTTAGTAAAGCCTTTGACAAAGTCTATAGCACTCTGATCTTTAAATTATTTTCCTATGCCTTGACGGGCTCGTTTTTTAATAAGACAAAATCTTACCTACAGGGAAAGTCTTTTTTTGTAGTCGTTAATGGCGTTGAATCAACAAACTTTCCAATAACGTCTGATATTCTACAAGGATCTCATTTACGACCAATTTTGTTTAATATATTTATTAATGACATCACAGAAGATATTAAACATTAAACGCCTTTCTTGCTTTATTATTTATTAACAACTTTTGATCCCAGAATTCAGAAAAGATTCAGGTGGCATTTAGCTTACACCGCAGACTAATAAGGAGAAATCCTATGTAGGCAGTCTGAACAAATACAACATGTCCAATCTGTATAATAAACGTAAATCTGATTTTCTTTCATATTATCTCTAGAAATTATACATATTGCCCGAAGCTTCTCGGTCGTTTTAATTTGAATGTCCCCATCGGTATCATTGCAATAAAATTACAGCTTCATTCTTTGTGCCATTCCGGAGAATAATTTTACGTCGTAACCCACCCATTCCACGTTTTTGTAAATTGTATAACCTTAGTAACAAGCTAGATGTAAAATTTGCCACTTATCAAATAGTTATCGAAAATTTTAAAATGTTTTAATAATTATAAAATAAAAGCCGATTGTAATTTTTGAGTGATTTCATCTTGAGTGATCGAGTGGGTCTAAGCACTACTTCTTGTTATTTACATTGGGATGCGTCTATT
This sequence comes from Bhutanitis thaidina, assembly GCA_029286595.1. Taxonomy (NCBI): domain Eukaryota; kingdom Metazoa; phylum Arthropoda; class Insecta; order Lepidoptera; family Papilionidae; genus Bhutanitis; species Bhutanitis thaidina. The sequence goes on from JAGSMS010000003.1 coordinate 5,557,134, forward strand.
TTTTTTTTTATTGGATTAGGTTACAAACGAGGTTACAATCTACCTGTGTTGATAAATGTCTATTGCAGTCAACCTACCAGCAAACAACTATTTTCGAAGAATGTTACCGATGAGTTGTCATCATTATGAACTAAGATGGGATATCTCACAACTTGGCTTTTTATTTCTTTGATCGTGGAAAACAGTGCACTGCTGATTGGCGACAGAAGTGAAGTTGAGAAGGTGGTACTTATCCAGACTGCTCCTAGGCGGGAAAGAAGCCTACCTCCCAATAGCATCGCCACCTAGTACTCAATTGTCCTATTGTTTGTTACTCTTTGCGCAGTTCCTACTTACGTTTTCATATTAAATGAAATAGGAACTTCATTAAGTAAAAAGTTGCTGTTATTCACATGAACTGCAATATAATCGTATATACCATTACATCTGCATGTTATGTTGTATTCCTAGCTGCCCTTCAACGGAGGTTAAAAAAGGCAGTCTTTACTGTGTCAAGTCACGTAAATTATTTACTACTAGCTACTAGTAACCAGGACTAAACAAATTCGCATAAGCTATTTTTTTTTGAAGTATTAGGAAAAAATTATGAAATAATTTGAAAATGTTAGGAAATTATTTTATTTTATTGTAGTATTCGTGATAGAGTCTACAACGATGATATCCGCTGCAGAACTAAGGTAACCGACATAGCCGTAAGGATCAGCAAGCTAAAGTGGCAATGGGCCGGCCACATAGCTCGCAGAACTGACAACCGTTGGGGAAAAAAGGTTCTCGAGTGGCAGCCACGTACAGGCAAACGCAGTGTAGGCCGACCCTCCAAAAGATAGAGTGACGACCTGCGCAGTGTTGCTGGAAGTCGATGAACGCAGGTGGCTCAGGACCGAGCTTCGTGGCAATCTTTGGGGGAGGCCTATGTTCAGCAGTGGACTTGTGTCTGAAATGATGATGATGATGATGATTCGTTATCTAAAATTCTCCAGTAAGTGTCGTAGAAGAAATAGTAGTACACCCGTAAGTATCCGGCACTTCAACTTTATTTATATGTTCTATACATTTATTTTAGATGCACGAACTTGCGATTAAGAAAAGGGTTTCAACTGGACCCCAGTAAAGCTATCATCAGTGCCAGTTGTATGTTACGAAGATTACGCCCCAAATGTATAGTTACTTCAATTTTCTCTCTGGAATCCGGTGATATTATACTATAAGGTCGAAAGACACTATGATTCAACTCCATACGGCCACTTACGCCCCCCTACGTCTATATACTTATTTATTCTGTATTTCGACTTTCAATAACCTAGTTATCCTAATCTCTGTCTGCCCTGGAGTCGTCTGGGTAGATACAACACTCTTACCCAATTCTGCCGCCGGACAGCAGTGGACTTACTGTTGTGTTCCGGTTTGAAAGGTACAGACAGTTAGTATAATTTAAGAGCTGTGATACCTTACAGTCCATCTTTGTCCTCGACTCGAATTGACGGTATCCGTCATCTATGGGAAGTTATGGTTGGCAAGTTCTTTGAAGCCGATGGCACTAACACACGGCGAGAGTATAAGTATGATGGATATCAAATGAAGTCAGAATTTGTATTAAAATTCTACTAAAAACGCGCTGTAGATTGATTTTTCTTTATAAACCATAAGCAGATTAACACAATCTGCTTATGGTTTATAAAAAGAAATGTTTTGACGACAAATAGTTTATAATATTCGGGGTCCTTACGAATTCATCAACTCCCATCTGAGTTCTCACCAGAAATGTTTCAAGACATTGTAAAAAATTCAGCTTTTACAAAAGTTATTTTTTTTATCTTAAAACATTAACAACATTACACTTTCACATCTACATCTAATAACGGTCGATCACTTTTATTGTTACATAATATAACATTGGCGTATAAGAAAATAACCACACAGGTAATGACTTTCAATCGACTACCTAAGTATATAATGTCGATGAGGAGACTAGGCCCAGTTAATGAATAACTCATCAATGATACACAGCAACTTAATATTTAATGCTTATATTTAAATGCATTTCTAATTTTAATTGCTTAATGAACAAACTTGAAAACAAAAATATCCAACACCATCATTTGGGTGAACCATTCTCTATTGCAACACAGTGCCTAAAAGGTTACGATATCGGTTTAAAAAAACGAAACTGTTATTATACTAAATTTGATACGTAGGGATGTAACAATACCCTGGATCACTGATACCGATATATGACCATCGCCGATTTAATTATAAACTGACATCAAAAAATTTGCAAAGGGCGTGAAGCGTGGACGTTGCCGTTCCTATTATTTAAAATATCCTAATATTCTCACAAAATCAGATCCTAATACAGATAATAACTATTTGGTGTCAAATTTAGGAATGCCTATCGAATATTTTATTTAGGCAGTTGTAAGATCTCTTACACAGTAGATACAGAATCTCGTCTGTCGAATCGTAGGCAGCCTCTCAATTATGAGTTTGAACATAGCTCGTTGACGGAGCGTTATGCACTAAAGTTAAACGGTTCCCTTAGTGGTCGATGGTCGCTTTGCTGGTGTGAACGACTATATCACACTTAATTCAGGATTTCGGGAGGGACTCGTCATAAATCCAATGATCGGCATTGCTATGTGCAACTTGTTTTGTAGTCATAATTTAACAAAGGACTGTCAAGTACACCAAATAAATGTAAAATTAATGTTATATCAAGTATCTCTGTTTTAATTAGAATGTAGTATTTGACAACATCGGCGGCAAATGAAAGAAACACACCGTCAATAAATTTGAAATCTCATTTATTTTATAAAAATAAATGTTTTGACGACAAATAGTTTATAATATTCGGGGTCCTTACGAATTCATCAACTCCCATCTGAGTTCTCACCAGAAATGTTTCAAGACATTGTAAAAAATTCAGCTTTTACAAAAGTTATTTTTTTTATCTTAAAACATTAACAACATTACACTTTCACATCTACATCTAATAACGGTCGATCACTTTTATTGTTACATAATATAACCTTGGCGTATAAGAAAATAACCACACAGGTAATGACTTTCAATCGACTACCTAAGTATATAATGTCGATGAGGAGACTAGGCCCAGTTAATTAATAACTCATCAATGATACACAGCAACTTAATATTTAATGCTTATATTTAAATGCATTTCTAATTTTAATTGCTCAATGAACAAACTTGAAAACAAAAATATCCAACACCATCATTTGGGTGAACATTCTCTATTGCAACACAGTGCCTAAAAGGTTACGTTATCGGTTTAAAAAAACGAAACTGTTATTATACTAAATTTGATACGTAGGGATGTAACAATACCCTGGATCACTGATACCGATATATGACCATCGCCGATTTAATTATAAACTGACATCAAAAAATTTGCAAAGGGCGTGAAGCGTGGACGTTGCCGTTCCTATTATTTAAAATATCCTAATATTCTCACAAAATCAGATCCTAATACAGATAATAACTATTTGGTGTAATAAAGAGAAATTCCGAAATGACACGTGTAACAATGTATTATTTTGTTTAATAATAACTATTTACTAAATTACTTTGCTAGCTTCGTGTTAATTCATCGGTTTCGTCGATTATTTATTGCAATATACGGTACCGGTATCGTATCGGTAAAATTGTGAATCGTTACATCCCCACTTCTATGTTTACTGCATAGAAGTCTTTGCATAAAACGTACGATGCGGGCGTAAGTATCTAAACTTGTTATAAATCGTATGTTACTACGTACTAAAGTTCTTTAAATATTTAGACGTATCAAATACTTGTTTTACCCGCTGGCGAAGTGATGGACATTTTCTATATTTCAGCGAGTATATAAGAGAAAAAATAAGTGACTATTGTCCTTGTTTACCATACGATCTATTTTCTCAGATAATAAGTCTCAAATAAACTTAGCACTGTTTACATGAAATTTTAATTCGTACACGAAGAAAAAATAAAATTTATTTTAAAAACATATAATTGTTTTGAACATATTGAATACAATCTTTAAAAAAAAAAAAAATACAGTTTAAAAGATTAAGATATTTTATGAAATTCTTTATGACTGTTTCACGCTTACTTTTATGCCATAGAGCATTAAAATTATTAAAATATTAACTAGATCGTGGTGGTATGTGGGTACAAAATTTTTGTTTACTGAATAAAATAAAATGTTAACCAACAATTTCTCAATCGAAATTTACTTGAAGTACCTACATGAATTATGTGAATTCACAGGTTATTCTTTTTTCCATTAAAAACCAGTATAAGTCATAGAATAATAACTTAGTAGTAATCATTTAAAAATTAAATGGCAAACAAAAGTTTTATTTTAACTATCTGTCATCTCTTACGTACCATATCGTAGCATCACTATATTCAAGATTAATGGACTAGTTATTTTGTTCGTCCATTTTAAGACTTTAATTGAAAAGTAAATTAAGTTACAAGACAAAGTATATATTTTTGCAATGAACTTAGTCTTTACAATAATTCTATTGTTATAAATACACACAAGTCCGTATACCACGCTAATGACGAAAGCTCGTTCCAACATATTCTACATTTTATACGAATATGAAATATGCATCATAAAGTAATATCACGAACGCCATATGCAAATTAAGCCTAAAACACCTACATGTTTTGTTTACTAATCTATTATACTAGGGTTCGACAGTTTAAGGATTTATTTCTGCATAGCAAGATACGAAGGGTTTGTTTCATTACGAAATATAAATAACAAAAGCTTGCTTGAAATAACTGCTGGGAGCGAAATGCAACCTGCTGGAGCCTTTAACAGACAACGTAATGTGACTAACATGAGAGAGAGAGAGAGAGACACGTCAGAATATTTTTTGTCTGTATTGTGGGTAATAAAGCTTAGCTTAGCTTTAAGATTGTAGGTATTAAAGCGTCTTCGGTGTTATTAGATAGTTTTTGTCTTAATTCATATTCTATAGTATAAAGTGCCATAGTTTTTTGTTAACCATTAAATGGTTAAGGTTGATGACCCGAGAGGTCCAGGCCTAGGGCGGCTTTTGAAAACCGCCTAAAATTCCAAGTCAATATTCAAATTTAAAAAAATGTAAGAAAACATTCTAGGTTGGAGTTTTTAAGGGAGAACTTCACTTCCCTACACGCGGTGCCCTGGCGAATAATGGACGTGGCTCAGGCGACAGCCGATGGCGGAAGTTCCATCTGACTATGCAGAGTCAAAATTCTAAAGACATGGTAGAGCATCGCCAAACCATATCATCCATCAATGGCATGCTTTTGTTCACAGCTTCATGAACAACTGTGGACTTACACCAGCCTGGTAAAGAAGGAAGAAAGATAGAAAGAAGAGCTTTTATATCCCGGGTGTTTTATTTTGTGGATTATTTCATGAGTGAGATTATTTTGTATGATAAAAATAAAAAAAATATTTACTATGTGTTGGCTGCGTAGGAAAAAATAAGTGCACGACATGTTAATACTACATAATACTAATTTAAAACTTCTGTTAACCACATAACGCTTTCCTCACCAAGGGCCCAGCAGTGAATGCTCTATTCCGTATTGTTATTTAATCTACTTATAAACTTAAACTGTTTAATCTACAGATATACTTTCATATAAAAGTCGTAGGCGTATACATAAAGCTAAAACTATCTTTACCGGAAAGTAAAAACGATTCTGACGGGTACCCTGATGACAGCAACATATAATGCGTTCAGAATACGTAAATACGTAAATAATCGTACTGGCCGAGTTGTTGTTGGTGTTTGAGAAATATATCTTTATTTCTAAACAATGGTATATACAACGTCAATTTATGGTTTTATATCAGCAGACATAATTTGACATAAAAGTTAACATATTCACTTTAACAGATTTTATTACTTTGCACAGGACTCCCTATGTATGGTTAAATAAAAAATAAATAGATTGGTTTAAAATCATGTTTGTGTCTTGTGCTACTAATTACATAGTATCGACCATATACATACATTTTGATATTGAGAAGTTTTAATATTTTTTTGTATATGTAATAATGAGTATAAATGCGAATAATAAAGGCTACATTTATACAATTTCCTTTTTTTTTATATTTTTTATAAAAGTAGAACTAAAATGAAAGAGTTCAAAGAAATATTAAATTCTACATACAACAGTGCAAATCAGTTACATGTTATAATCTGCTGATATAAAATAACCAAAATTAAACTATGCTTAATTTACAAAGGTTCGCTATGACACGTCAGTTTCGTGCGGATCGGGTGGTTGTTGTGGGATGTAGTTCCATCTCGCTCGCACTTCCGACTCCTTTGTGGCTGCTTCTTGGGCCGGCGCCGAAGGAGAGGAGGTGACCGCAGCCCGTCTCGCTCGCACAACAGCGAGATGGCGCTGTATGTAGTGTTCATGCGGGGCGAGGGCAGCGGCTCTGGCGAGGCATTCTTCGGCCACCGCTAACTTTCCCCTTTCCACCGCGACCACGCAGAGGTTGTGCAGAGCTTGCACATTGTCCGGCTCCAGTTCTAGAATACGTCGGTAGCACTGAAAGTAAACATTCAAGGCGTTGTAATATATATTTTTGGCAATTTTTATTTTTACAATAATTTTGTAGTACCATGATGAAGTCTTCTTGCAGTTTCGATCACTGCTACAACTTCCGGTTACTATCGGTAGTATTCAACAGCGCAATACAGAGGCACGCCCTCGTGTTTAGCTTCCTGTATCCAACGTAACGCTCATGGGGTGAGATCAACGGAATGGTTAGATGCAGTGTCAGAGACAAAGGACGCGATACAACCTGACCCGTAAACCGAATCTGTGTATTTTTGTGAACCACGCTATTATTTGTTTAATTATCTTTATTGTACCACAAGGATGATAATACAATCGACTCTACCGAGAGTCTCGACTATCGGCAACTAGAGAATACGGTCTCAGAATCTTGAATACCGGCCGTTTTCTATCCCCAAAAAACCCGGGATTGTACGTGGCTAATCCCGGGATTTTCATTGCATTCCGTTGCGCCTTGACAATGATCTTATCTAGATTGGATTAAGAGCACTTTATTTCGACCAATGGAGGAGTTCGTGGATAACGCTTAGACTTAGCATCTAATCTATTGTCGATTCCTCCAACTAGTGTCAGAACAGAGCTAGCGTTTTCGGATGCTGTTTATGTTGATAATAAAGTAGGAAGCAGCTTGAACTATATCCCACAAAAAAAAAGCAGATTACGCGGTAACCTTTTAGTTTTGATAGATCAAGTCTCTGACTGAATATTCGCTTATTAGGAATTTGTAAATATATTAACAAAAGAAAAACTCACGCTCTCAGCAGCATCCAAATCTTTTACGGAGTTAATATAGATGTCTCCAAGAAGGACTAAAGCCTTTACGTGATCTGGGTGATGGCGAACTAGTTGTTTCAAAAATGGTGCAGCTTCCAACGGGCGCCTGCGATCTGCTAATAGCAGCGCCAAGTTAAATAGCGCTGAGCGGAAATCCGGCTTTAGGTGTACCGCGGCTCTAAACCATCGTTCGGCGCATTCAGCGTCTCCTTCGTCCATGCAGACCATGCCTAGGTTGAAATGGACCCGCTCATTTGTCGCTGCAAACAAAAGTTTGTAAAGGTTTAATTTGACTATTACATTGCAAAAGAAAACTGTAATTATTAATAGGTGTTAAAGTAAGAAGACACTTTGAATTAAAATTTAACCTTTTTTACGCAAAAACTATAACTTTCCAAATGCAATTTTTTTTAGATATTCCATTGTTTGACGTTTAGTTGTTTTTACATTCGGTATTTTTGTGTTGTCTGTTAGTTCCGACGCGATTCTAACACAGCAGAGACAGATCGCAATGCCAATGCTGCGTTTGGAGAAGATGCGACTAATGAACGCACTGTGCGTTTTTCGTTTAATCGCTTTCGTAGTGGAAACTTTTACTTAAAGAATGAACCACAAGAAAAACCTAGAACCTTTGGGTCCGGTATTCAGGTATAACAATGAATGAGAAATAATGGTGGAAGCCGATCCTTAACAAACAACTAAGGAATTAGAGTCATGGTTTGACGTTAGTTTAACGAACATTGACTCATTTGCACCAAGATCTATGTCCAGTTGTGGACAAAGAGAAAAGGTTCTTAAAAGTGTTTTTTTTTAACAAAAGACTGACCATCTTTATCTAATAGTTTAAGAAGGCGTTGTCTCGCAAGGTGCCTCAGATCTGCGGCGCCTAATTCTTGAAGCAAAATGGCGGAGTTTAACAGCGCCTGCTCATGTTCCGGCTCAAGCTCAAGGGCCTTGTCTAAGTATGCAAGGGCTTGGGATGCTTTGCCCTGCTCCAGTAGGACCACGCCGAGCTGGAACCAAAAATATTTAAAATTAAGTTAATCATTTATTCAAGGAATATATAATCTAAGAAAAATATCAACTCATGTTAACGAATATACTTTTTTTATCTTTTTGTCTTGTTCGTAATAATTGCATTCTCTAGGCTAGATTACTTTGTTTATATGTGTAGTATAAAAGAGACAGAGCTCATATTGCGCGCTCACTTTAATTCTACAGTAAGCGTTACCTGGGTCCTAATCTTGGAGCCGTCACTTCTAGAATTGTTAATTGCAATTTAAGAGGCTGAATTTACCACGCACTCGGCGGTGAAGGAAAACATTTATATATTTATAATAAAAGTAAATATTTCGAGAATATTTGTATTCTCTCTACCTGCATGGAAGCAACGGCCTCTTTTCTGTTCTAAGATACTCTCAAAATCCCACCTCTCATTTTGCCCATCAGTGGGACATTTACAAGCTGTTACTTTACGTTTTACTCAATATTCAAATTTACAATAACTAATAACTAGAGATACTTACGTTGTAGTATATATCAGGATTTCCACTGTCATACAACAATGCTCTTTCATACACTTCCTGAGCTTCTTTCGTTCGATTGAGTTTGATTAAAATATCACCTCTATTTATATACGCCTGGGTATAATCTGACCTCATACTGATAGCTTGTCTATAAAGCATGTCCGCCTCTTCTAGCCTTGTAGCATTCTTCGAGATCAAATTGGCAAGGTTTAAAAATACATTGAGATGGTTGGGTGCTATTCTGGCTTGGTAGGATTCTCCCGGTTTAGCTTTCGGTAGGAGAGATTTAGCTCTGACATAGGCTTCCTCGGCTTCCTGGTAGCGTCCCAAGTGGTTGTAGGTCCTTCCGACATTTATGTGTGCCCCGACGTCATCGGGCTGAACGTTGACGGCCGTGTTGAAGAATTCCAACGCTTCCGCGTAACGACTCTCTGCTTCTAAAGCGTGGCCTACGTTGTTATAGAGCTTTGCGTTGTTACGGTTAACCTGAATAACAAATTTCTTATTCATAAGTGAGTAATATAAAGTAAAATAAGTTTAAATGGTTATACTTCTATGATTGGGGGTCTCAGTTATACATATATAATAATACAAAATAAAAATATTATGTGAAATTTCTACCGCCTACTTATTACGATTAAAAACATATAGCCTTTTAAAGGTAGGACAGACAGACGGACGACCGGACTGGTAGCGTACACTTAGTAATAGGGCTCCATAGGGACCCCTTAAAAAGTTAATAAGTTTACGAACCTGTAGTGGATATCCGGTAAATATCTTTGTAACAATTATGTGGCAAAAATGGCAGAAACATCTCAGTAATAGTCTATTCGTATTTTTTTTTAATTTTAGTTATAAGTACACATTTATACGCAAGTGTGTATGTAAGTATTTGTATGTATTTATGTATTGTATCAGTAAATAGATTTTCACCCTTTTTTCTCCTTAGTACTCTCTATTTTATTACTTACATCTACTTTTTTTTTTCTGCATCGCCCAAAGGTACCAGTCTATGATAGATAATTTCAAGCATTAAGTCCGCCTATATACATTATTTTGTATATGAATTTTAATAAATAAATATATAGATATGGTTAATAATTTTACGCGACCTTACCTTAAGTCCAGACGCAAAAATGGAATATTCAGTCTTCCAATCCCAATTCCTCATATACGTCTTGGCGCTGAATGCAAGTAAGAGAAAAATAAGGGATGCCGCTGCGAATGTAGCCCTTCTCTTGGCCAGTAACCGCCATCCATGGGCCACCAAGAGGCACCAGCCCATCGACGGCATATACAGGACTCTTTCGGCCACCACAAATCCCACGGGAAAGAACAGATTCGACGCTGGTAGAAATGGTAAGACTAATAATGCTAGACCCTGCAAGAGACATGTAAATGAGTTGTGGTGTAAGTTAATACTAAAATTATTATTAAGTTATCTCTTGTTTATTCGTCCTAAGTATTTTTTATTGATCATCTTTTAAGGAGTTGCTTTAGTAAGAAAAGTTTTTGCGGCTGTAAAAATAATGTTGTAAACGTTCAAACTTCATAACAGAAAATGCATATTATTAAAAAAAAATAACAATAATTAAAAACTTACCATAGACATCGCCGAAGATCGCGTTCTCAAAGCATGAATGGCGCCCGCTATCAGAATAGCGGCCAGCGCTAACGTGGCCAAGTTCCGAGGGTCCCGCCAAGAACGGAGCAGGGCCACGGTGCCCATGGTCCAGTCGCAGCACAAGGCCTCAGGTAGTGTCAAGAGCCAGGCATTTAGGGCGGGTAGGTACGCAAATGTTAAGTGTCTGTAGATTACAAAAGTTCGCTGGCATTAAATATTTTCCTGGTATGTATATTCCTGTGTTTTACTCTCTGCCTCTAACGCCATCTATATTCTTAATATACACTTTAGCAGGAACATTTGCGCAGAAATTGTATACAGTTATCTGTACACGTATACAGTATACCTATTATTCAAAGTAAAATACGAGTATGTTAGTTCTAGTTATGAACAGTGGTAAAATAACAACTGTCTCATGTCATATGGTAAAGCTAAAATACCCAATCTAATAACGGCCAGCAGAGTATATGAGATGAGACATCTGGTACTACGCTTCAACTACGGCAGAACCTAAGAAAAGCTACTTAGTAATAGTAAGTATAGTATTCTTACCATATACTGAAGACTGTTTAAAAATGAGTGACGATGAAATGAAATTAAATAAAACACTGACAAACAGACCATTTCTGTAAAAAGTTGTTGTACTTATGAGAGATTCTTACGGCACTATAATATATCCTGCACAGGTGACAATTTCTAATTTTCATTCAGAAATTTCATTACCGTCTTTTTCTTCTTTACAAGTCCACTATTAGGCCACTGTAGACCTTTCATAAAAAGCACATAGGTTGGCATTAAGTTTTGCCCATATTCACCACGGGATTGGTGAGCTTAGTTCTCTCACGGTAGGTACTCTCACGCTTTAAGTGCTGTATTCACCACGTATTCAAAATGAAAATATTCTGTGTGAGCGTAATCCTGTCAAACAGCTCAAGCTGACTCAAACATGTGCTATCGTGAGTCTATCGCGAATGGGTACCGAGACCTCCTCCGAAATTCTACATCATAATATAAATAACGATATGTACGTGAAATAATTTACCTGGCTGGAGGTTGAGCGGCACCAGCAGGGTTGTCGAATCTTGTAAACACTGGTAACTGTGCACCCATCACGTGTAGTCGCGCAGCCAACAAGGCTAGTGTAGCGCAGCAAACGGTGGCAACCCTACGGGCGGCTTCGCCGCAAGCGCAGCCCCATCCCGACCCCTTGCCCCACGCTTCGAGCCATGATCTTCCGCTGGCGACCGAGTTGCGACGCTGAGTAAAGAGTTAACAAATTAAAATTTAACCGAATACCTTGTTTATAAATTTCAAATGATTGAATACGGTTTTCATGAAGATTTCTTTTCTCGCCCTGCGGAGATCTATTGTATATAGATTTCTTTTTAAAAACGAACCTCACTATTTTAAGCTAAATATTTACTGTCTGATACCGTATTGTCTACGAAGGAGTTGGAGAAAGCGGGTGCGGATTGTGTAATTTTTAAGTCATGTTGTTTTAGAAAAAAAACATAACTTTACATTTTATGCCTAAGAAAAGTGCAACCATGCAAATTACATTAGACGCTGTTATCGGTATCAGAATCATTATTTGATTAAATTGAATTATTATTTGATTATGGAAATAAAACAACTTTTTGAAATCTTTTATATAGAAATTAAACATTTTTATTTTTATGGTGCTTCGCCGGCCGCTATAAATATTTTCATATTATATAAATACATCTGCATTGTGAGGAGCTAGTGATATTTCCATTTAAATTCATTGGAGCTTATCTATTTTACAAAATCTTGTGGTACAGTAACTTGTTCCACTCAGCTAACTACAGTTAGCTGAGTGGATATTTTCATATTATATAAATAAATCGAGTGCGTTTCTCTCGAAAAATTGAAATAACTTAGCAGAACAAAGAGGAAAATTCCCTACACGTATGCGCTCCACCGTCCACTGTGATGTTTTCATTCCCATGTAAGTTTCGTATCTCGTGGAACTGGATAAAATTATATGGACAAAGGAAAAGTAATATGAGCCAAACAAAGCTTTGTCGTTGTAATAATTTGGTGCCTTTGAGGTCAAAGTGACCAGCTGGAAAGGACAAACCAAAATATTGATATACAAACTTTGTTATAAAAATGTTTCGTATTTAGTCCTCAAATTGTTTTTCAAAAATAATTTCTCCCTCTTTATTTGTTTCACCTATCTTGTCGATTCTGATGATCGTGTGTGCAGACCGTCATAATAATTTAAACGTTAGTGTCACTGTGCTGGCAGCTTCATGAATTTTTTCATTTGCTTGCTGATGATAGGGTTTTTTTTAATTGCCTTAGGGTGACAAACGATCTAACTGTCTACCTGAAGGCGTACCATTATTAGGTGGCTACTGCAGCCCAAGGACACCTGCAAACAACTTCAATCGAAGAAGGTCACAGTTGCGTTGCAACCCTGCGGACTGTGACGGAATGACTCATAGCCTGTAATTATATGGCTCCCTTTGTAACCGGAACACAACCGTTATTATACTGTTTGATCGGCGACAGAAATAGCCTAGAGGGTGGTACATATCCTAGAAGGAGCTTACGCACCTAGTAGAAAAGTTTAAAAATAATCCCTGAAGTTTAATATTTCCCCCCGCGTGTTCCGCGCAGTCACTTAACGGACAAAATAACAATAGTACGTCTCTAACGATTTGGATGAAATTTTGTTTTTAGTGTTTTCAATTCCAAGTTTATCTAGATAGTTGTGATCGTTTCCATACAAATAAACAATGTTTTTCTTAATTCCATCTCATAAAATATTAAGGCACTAGTATGTTTCGAGCTAAACTTGTTCGCCCAGGTACTCACTAACTATATAAAGTATCAACGGTTCTTACATCAAGTTTTTTTTTATTATCTGTTTTATATACACCAGCTTAAAGTTAGCAGGTATTAAATAACGAATAACTCGTTTCTTAAACGAGTTAACATACCTTTTGTGCTACAAATAGCTCATACACGACGCACACTGCAGTGACCGTGATGCCTTGCTCCTTGCAAAGCATGGCGACGCCCACGCAAGCCGTGCACGCCACTAAATACCGCCAATCTGTAAATAAAGAAACATTAAGAAATATTAATTGCATTAAGCATTTTGAGCCAAAAACGGAATCATACAAACGTGTACAATTCTTCCATTAGAGAATTCATGACAATGATCTTTTGCTATTATTTATAATGGTGATAATAGCTGTAAAGGTGATACGAGCTGTAACAACTAGGTATATAAACTCGTAAGAGCGTCGTTGTCGTGTGGTAGTAGGAATCTTTGCCAGTATAATTAGGGCTTTGGTTCTCTTTATTCCCCATTAAAAATGCTGCCTTCGAATCAGGAGACTCGAATTCGCTACCCCATGCGGAGGGATCGCACATTGGACCTAATTGCAGTTCTTCGAAACTTACAGGTTACGATTTGTGATATTTACTTGAACACTAAGACGGCGACAGGGGTACTACTTGTCACGTTGTACAACGTGGCAGAGCCAAGCGGTGGCTTTTGCTGCTGCTCGAATGGACCTTCTCGACTGGGTTGATACCACGGCCTCTCAGCATATCGGCGTGAAGTAGAGGCATCTTGTGCTTCTGCGTTTCGTTCGGTAAGTGAGGTAACCGGAGACCCTCTCCCCCTCCCCACCCCCATCCGCATCCGCAGTGGGTTGAAATTAATAAAATGTCACCCCAGTATTGGGTATCCCTCTCGTTATAGCTTATCTTATATAATAAATTAGTAATTAACCCTGTCAGCGTCACAACAGTGACTGTGTTGGAACGCCACGTAGCAGTAGGGTCTGCGATTCTTACCACAGCATCAGTGCTGTTACTTTAGCCTCTTATACTGTATTAATATGTTTGACGACCACGGGGCTTGGTGCTTAGCGTACTTTGACTGCTTGCTTCTAGCCATGAACCATGACGAATTTATGGGTCATGGCTAGATTCCCAGCCGGAACCAATATTTGTGCAAGATACAAATTACTGTATGTTCGGCTCTGGGTAGTGTTGTGTGTGTATCTGACCCTTCCAGCGATTCGATCTTTTTGTTTGCGCTACACTCGCGGCACTAGAATAAATCCTGCAGCGCTGATAACCGCCGATAGCATTCAGGGGCTGTAGCCGTTATTGAAATTGGATACGAGGATATCGTCATCATTATTCTGAAAGAGCGTGTCAGGCTCCGACTCATTTAAATGTTGACAACCTCTGACAATATCGTACAATATTCCTTCTGCATTAAAATGCATTTGAACATGATATTATAACGTACGAATTCAGACTTCATCATTTCATTCCTTGTATTGGATTATAATCTGTATGTAGAAAGCCGGAGAAACATTTTTATTGCATTTTAGTATCAACTATAATTTTCACGTTAGTAGAGAGAATAATTATAGTTAATCACTCCCTCGGCTGTATAATTTGAGCGTCGTTCAGGAGCGGAGATTTGTTACTCCGTCTTAACGAGCAAAAGATGTCTAGATCCTTGAATAATGTAACACCTTATGGTTAGTACGTGAACAACAAACTCCGAAGTTACATATCTTATTTTTTAAATGTAATTAATGTATGCGTAACTCGCATTCTGGAAATATTTCTTTAATTATTCAGCGCTTAAAACGATTAACGATGTTAATGATTCAAGCACCGGGATTAGAACCCAGGACACACGCGTATTATAAAATGAATGCGTGTACCCTGACCTATAAGTTACTACGGCATATTATATGTTAACAAAAACCAAAATGAAAAACGATGTCCGTGCTTAGCTTATGACTTTTGAGCCATTTAGATTAAACGAACTTTGGACTACGAATTGGAACGTTGGTTTTAATATCTGTAATAATTGTATATTCACATCTATAGACATATACGACTTAAGATGTAGTAGAGATATCTCGTTTTATAAGTTTTATCTGTAGGAGCAGATTAAACTGATGTTGATTTAACAATTTTTGGTATAGACACTGAAACTAATTTCCGGAAAACTTATGTTTTAAAACAATTACAAACATTATCATCATCAAACATTTACAGAGCTCATGAAGCAATTTTTATGTTTTTAACTGGTAATGTTGACCAGAAAGAAGAAAACCAAAAAAGTAAGGCCTAAAAGCTTAGTGTAATACGATCCAAACATTGTAGGAATCCCAATTATTCTTCGTTTTGAAGAGAGGGTCTCTAATTGAATTCGACCCGAACTCTCGACCGCGAATTTTTAAAGCCCATCGTGCCCACGTTCCTTTGAAGGGAAAATAGAAGTTAAAAGCGAACTCGGCAAATATCCGAGTACACACAAGCTTAACGAGATTATTTTCTCGTTACCGAGATAGATGGCGCGAGTGTGCCCACGTTTGTGTTAGCATTTGAGTGGAAAGTTTTGAACGTTTTTTGTATTTGTATTGCGTTTACGAATTAAGTAAAATTAGAGGTAGGTGTCGCATTTTAAATCGTCACTCGTTTGTATCTTTATGTCTTAACCGTTTCCTCTATACCATAGCATAAATTACCTTGAAGTTTATAACATTAACTTTATTTTATTAAACAATATTTTAATCCAAACTGACGTGAAAAATTTATCAAGCAAAATATACGCATAAAGATTATCTAGATATCAATGGCCGACAGCGTAGCTTAGCTTAGCTTAATAGTTTGTGTACCAAACTATTAGGTCATGGGTCCTGGATTCCAATCTCAGTCGGAGCAATTTTTGTGTACTTATCAAATTATTGATTTCTAGGTCTGGTTGTATTGCGTAATGTCACAAGGACACTGCATCTGAGCATTCCCCCGTCTTATCGCTAAACGACAGCATGAACCAAGGGAGTCCCTCGGTGTTTGAGCCTGCACTTGCGGTATTGTAATATCTCACGCGCAGTTGACAACAGCCGACGACATTAGGAAGTTATCGCCGGGGTTGAAATACAACACCTGAATTTATAATCATAGTTTTGTGTAAATAAATATGCTTATTTTTCCCATAATTAATGAGTTCTCTAAAGCTGTTATCACATCGCCCATAAATTGTGGGCTTAATTCTATCTATTCGGTAAGTGAACAATCGATTTTCTATTTTTACTCGTTTAAAAGTCTAAACGAAGTTTTCTGTGGATTCCAAGGATTTAACGGTCAGTCATATTTCCAGTTATTATATTAAGTGTAAGTTGAACTACGTTAACATAAAATAATCTGCATTTGAAAACAGTTCCTATGAAGTATTGTCATACGCCAAAACTGTGATTTTGGGGACAAACTTACCTGTCTATAAATATATATCTTAATTATATCTATCCTTAAATATAATTGAATGTCTGTCTACTAGTAAGACTTTTTTTTTTTACTTTGAGAAACTATTTTGTTACCAGTACCTTTAGTACAACTCACCCTAAGGATCACAGTTTATTTAGGTATAATTAATTACGAGAGTAAAAAAGTAATTACTTAAAACATTTTATAAGAACTAAAAATTACCTGTATATCGTCTTCTATTGGCAGCTCGGGCATAACATAGTAACGCCCCGAGGAAGAAGACGGATGACAGCATTTCCGCTCTACCGACGACACCGGTTACCTGTATAACAAGTTAATCACTTTAGAACTTCATATCCTTTGTCAAGTTATACATTTTGTAAAATAACAGATACGAAAAAAAAGAGTATTAATAATATAAAAATTAACAGAAGAAAGAGAATAAAGAAGCCTCTACACATTAACACTTTATTATGTTATTGTGTAAAAGCCTTTAATTTCATGAGTAATAGAACCGTAGAGATGTACTGTCACGCTGCTCTCGCGCTTGTCCATCAAAATATTGTTTAGTTTTCATGTCGTAAAAATCAGCACATCAAATTGCAATTACCGATTTTTGTGGTCGTGTTGACAATCGAAATCGGGTTACTCGCGTACATACTCATAACTCGCATATAACATGAAAAGCGCAGCCTTTCTATGGTTAAAACACTAAATAATCGTTTTTTTTTTAATTTTATGGAACGATAGGTACGAAAAAAGAAAATTGCCATCACAACGTTAATTAAATCAATTTGTAGAAAACATTGGACCACAAAAGGTTGTTTGTACAAAATTGAAGCTATAAAATACCGAACGAGACACTAAAGGTGAACGTAAAGTCTGCAAAAATATTGGCGACCGCCATTGTACACCAAGCCAGTCCATAATATTGCAAACATTGTTACACTGTAAGCGGCTACATTTAGGACACCTCCCTACCGTTTCGCACCTCGCTTCTTCACTACAAACAATTTTGTTGGCAAATTCAAACCTTTTGTGACCAAAAATACTTTCGTATCTATTAACACAAAAAAAAGTAATAGATGAATGGCGAAAATTCGAGATAACATTAGCTTTACTACACATAGTTTTTATGTTTATAATAAGTGATGTTTACTTCTTACTTACAATATAACCTTCATATATTGATGCCAACAAAGCACGGAATTAATCCACCTGCATCCATCAACTTCCCCAGTCTTAGGACCGCAGATCGGGGCGCCCTCTACATTGCATTTACCGGTAAGAGATTGCCACTTCAAAACCATTTCTCTTTAAGCGGTTATCAATTCCTCGAGGTGCGGTTTAAAAATCACAGGGCTCATTCTCTGAGAGTATCGCCATCATTGTTCGAATAGACATCTGCTGTTATTGATACACCGGATTTCAAAAGCTATAGTGAATTACACCATGAAGTGATTACTAAACAGTTACCATTACTTTGCTATTGGTGAGCTTCGCTTTAGGGTATTTTTTGGTAATTTTTTAGGTCTCCATGTTCAACTCAAATAATGAATGTAAAAATTAATTGAAAGTTAAATGGAAAAATTTCATAATTTTTAATGATTTAAAAATGTAGTTTTTGTGCAAAAAATTGTTTTAATCAAGAATCTAGGATTATTCAAGGTTTTTATTCAAAGTTGCCACTCCATGAAAATGACATATTCATACTTTTCATCATTTCAGCCTATCAGAAGTCCACTGCTGAACATAGGCCTCCCCCTAAGATTTCTCATCATGGGGGGGTTTGCCTTAGTTGCCACGCCTGGCGAACGGGTTGGCAACCGCAGTTTTTTTTTTGTTCTAGTGCAGGACTATAATTTATGTATTTCTGCTTACCTACATAATATACTATATATAGATATAAAATACATACATAAATAAACAAAATATAGAGAAGAAAACGTCAGATGGTAATTGCCTTCAGATAGTGAACGGAGCAGAGTTTTAAAGAGGTTTTTGTTCGTTGCTTTCTTGATATAATCGGTGAGGCCGTTCTAGAGCAGCGTATCTTGAATGGTAAAAGAAAATTAGCTCATGTTTTACCATTCAAGCTACAGAAACCAGTACTATGCTATGGAACACTAATTTTGAGACTTTTTGTAGAAAGAGTAGTATCGAGGATTCAAACATTCTTTTTTTAATGTATTGACATTAGAAAAAGAATGGCGCTGGCGTGACTTGGTTTCGAATCACGGTGCGGGCATCACTAAAATTGTTAATAGAACCACGAGCACGGCGGTGAAGGAAAACATCGTAAGAAACTTACATATGTAAGAAAAAAAATTAATATTATTTTGTGAACCCGCACTGGAACAGCATGGTGAACATTTCCTGGCTCCAAAACCTTCTTAAATGTATTTAGAAAAGGCCTTTGTCTAGCTGTAGGACATTTACAAGCGCTTATTTTACTTTCTACTTAATCTACTGTATATGGTAAATTATAAAGTACATGCGACTTGATCAGAATTTTCCCGCTTGGCTTCAGCCAGGAGTTAACGTTAACCCATCAGACGTAACATTGTAGAGCTTTTCACTAGTGATGGCCTGAACACAGCATAACTTGACTGTTAGAATACTTCCAATAAAGTCGTGCATTCTCTGGATTTAAGTTAATCATTGATAGTTGTGTAAAAAAGAAATAACTTTTATGATTGATAATCAACTCTATCTGCTCCGCAAGGTAAGACTTTGAAGACAAATTAAGTAAAAAAAAGCTTGTTCTGCATTTAAATCTAAACATTTAGTTTATCAAAATTTTATTTGCTATCGCCGAATAGATCAAGAACTAAAGACAAAATTCGTTTATATAGAGTGTTGAAATTGAGTTGTTATGATAAATTGTCGTCCGTAAATATCGGCGGGATTCCTTATAGATGCGGCTGTAGAGCATATAAGATATTGTTAACCACGTCCGAACCCCGCGTCTATAAAACAGAAAACATGTCCCTCTCACCCGACACCTCACGACTTCATTATAAAAAGCTTTGCCCGGGGACGCAAACATGTTACGTTCCGTGACGAATTTTTGCAGATATTTTTAAAGATTCCCCTGACTTAAGCTTTCCCATTTTGGCTTAAATATTATCTTTTCGTTCGTAAGTGATACTTTTTTTAATTGAAAAGTAGTTTGTGTAAGAATAATTGGTTTGCTTTATTTTAAGTAATTTTCACCTATCACATTACCATAGCCGAATCGATTTTATAATTGTTTTTCCATCGAAAAGGATACACTTTCAGGTAGTTCATATAAATTTGGTAAAGATCAAACAATTCGACATCACCTCTGGCGTTGTATGTAAGAAAAAATTAATATTATTTTGTGAACCCGCACTGGAACAGCATGGTGAACATTTCCTGGCTCCAAAACCTTCTTAAATGTATTTAGAAAAGGCCTTTGTCTAGCTGTAGGACATTTACAAGCGCTTATTTTACTTTCTACTTAATCTACTGTATATGGTAAATTATAAAGTACATGCGACTTGATCAGAATTTTCCCGCTTGGCTTCAGCCAGGAGTTAACGTTAACCCATCAGACGTAACATTGTAGAGCTTTTAACTAGTGATGGCCTGAACACAGCATAACTTGACTGTTAGAATACTTCCAATAAAGTCGTGCATTCTCTGGATTTAAGTTAATCATTGATAGTTGTGTAAAAAAGAAATAACTTTTATGATTGATAATCAACTCTATCTGCTCCGCAAGGTAAGACTTTGAAGACAAATTAAGTAAAAAAAAGCTTGTTCTGCATTTAAATCTAAACATTTAGTTTATCAAAATTTTATTTGCTATCGCCGAATAGATCAAGAACTAAAGACAAAATTCGTTTATATAGAGTGTTGAAATTGAGTTGTTATGATAAATTGTCGTCCGTAAATATCGGCGGGATTCCTTATAGATGCGGCTGTAGAGCATATAAGATATTGTTAACCACGTCCGAACCCCGCGTCTATAAAACAGAAAACATGTCCCTCTCACCCGACACCTCACGACTTCATTATAAAAAGCTTTGCCCGGGGACGCAAACATGTTACGTTCCGTGACGAATTTTTGCAGATATTTTTAAAGATTCCCCTGACTTAAGCTTTCCCATTTTGGCTTAAATATTATCTTTTCGTTCGTAAGTGATACTTTTTTTAATTGAAAAGTAGTTTGTGTAAGAATAATTGGTTTGCTTTATTTTAAGTAATTTTCACCTATCACATTACCATAGCCGAATCGATTTTATAATTGTTTTTCCATCGAAAAGGATACACTTTCAGGTAGTTCATATAAATTTGGTAAAGATCAAACAATTCGACATCACCTCTGGCGTTGTATGTAAGGAATCTCCGCTCCACCTGGCGAGTCATGCGAGCATCGGGCCACCTCTGCGCTAGACTCGTATATTTTGCTTAAATAATTATAAGAAGTACCTGCCCTGCCTTCCGCTATCGAACCCCCTTGCTCAGTGTGGTGAGCACTCTTTTTATGGGAAAGGCGGCAAACGAGCAATCGATTCACCTGGTGCTTACCGTCGCCCACGTACATCTGCAACACCAGAAGTGCTGTAAGTGCGTTACTGGCCTTTAAGGGTATTTGGCAGATGGGGGAAGGGAGAGAGGAGGGAATGGGGAGGGAGAGTGGGCTTCGAGTTACCTCATCCACCGAACGAATCGCAGAAGCACAAGATGCCTCTACTTCACGCCGGTATTCTGCGAGGCCGTGGGACCAACCCGGTCGAGTCGGCCCATTCGAGCAGCAGCAAAAGCCGCCGCTTGGCTCTACCGCATATAACTCACCTTCAAAGAAATGCATCCCCACTTTAGCGGGCATTTTCTTGAAGAAGTTCAGCAGTGAACTAAAATAGACTGATGAGAATAATGCATTATTAGAAGACAATTTAATGTATATATTAGTGATATATTTATATTATATTATGATACATATTTATAGTTAGTGGAACAGATTGACTTATTCGTGGTTTATCAAAGGTAAGGTAGGTAAATAAAATAAAAGTAATTAGCAGTATGTAAATGTAAATGTAAAACTGGTGGGCAAAGTTTTCCTCTCAATATGTGAGTGTATACTGGAGCCGGAAATATTGAGACACTCTTTCTTCTTTACCTTACCGAACTCGATGTAACGCTTATGCGATAAGATCAAGTCCAAGGTCAAATATACAAGAGGTAAAATAAAACAACCAGACCCGAAACGCAATTATTTCTTTGTTGCACAAATTTTTCGCTTCCGCCGGGTCTCGTACCTGAGATCCATTGCTCAAAAGTCAGTCAACCAGTGGGGCCCAAATTAAGAATAAGTTGTCAATAACACCTGTAATTTCGGTTCTGCTTATGAATGTGCCGCTGGTACCGGTATTCGAGCCCGCAACAGGTTGCTGTACTCGTAATTAAGTCCATAGGCTTTAAGCTTTAATTAAGTCTTTATAGACTCCATAGATCAATAAGACATACTAGCAAGTGGTTTGCATATTTAGTGTATTAATTAATTAGCGCAATAGTTAGGTTTATTAGTGTCACCACACGCCAATTATCGAAATAAATAAATATGTACAAATATAAGGGATGTAAATGGCAATAATATACGATCTTTTTTTCAAAAGTGAACATCGCCCCTGCCACCTCCCACTACACCCGGTGTGCCCTGCTGATTATCGAATGAGACTCCGGCGACCATCTGCTGGCGAACTCTAATACCACAGGCTATTGACGGGAGCAGCATCACTGGTGCGAGGGTACGAGGGTCGACACTGCGTTCACCAACGGGATGCAGACGCGAAAACTACAGAAATAACAAAACTCTACTCGCTCACCAACCCCAGTGTGGTGAGTAGGTGTAGACAAATATAGTATGTGTGACACGCTTTTATGGTCGTTAAAGTAAGTACATTCGTTATGTTCAAATGTACAATACTCTGAATCAACTGTTATGTGCGATTAAATTTGCAACATAGCTTGCCTTGTTTGAACTAAGTGCTGACTGTAGACACAAACGGGTGTCAACAATGTTAGTGTGAAAGGTAAACTGTAAAGGCACGAAGTCGTCCGACGTGTGGACACTAAGCCGCCGCCACATCGTTGGCTCGCGAAACAGACGGTATTGCGAGGAGACGTCGTTCGCGTCAGATCAATTACACTAACATACTGCTCGTTTTCTTTTCTCTTATTAACAATGTTACGTCACGTGCGCGGCCGGAGAGATCTGTATCTTTTGGAACCATATTTTTATTACATGGAAGTGTAGATAGTGTACGAACACAGAGTAATAATCATTCTTCAATGACACAAACTTTTTTTTAGTTGATACATATATCAGTAGTATAGATTTTCTCATGCTTCTACTGTTTGTTTATTATTTTTTTCTTTATCGTCGACCTTATGCTAAAGGTAACCTTTACTTTGGGCGTACTTAATGCCAAGTGGCATTCTTTACCAGTTAACCCGTGTCATGGTGAAAAGTAGACGGCAGGTGCAAAACAACGAATAAAAAACTATAATAGGTGGACTCGAACAGACAATAAATTAATATATATACACATTAAGTAATTAAATAATAAATAAACATTATTAACATAAAATACATAAATATTAAGGAATTTATTGATCCGGGTGGTAGAAGCTTTACATTTTATACGAGGGAGAGCCAAGCGGCAGGTTGTGTTGCTGTTCGATTGTGCCAGCTGGACCGGGGTAGTACTACGGCTCCGCAGAATACCGGCGTGAAGTTCTGGTATCTTGTGCTTCTGCGTTTCGTTCGGTTTGTGAGGTAACCGGTTGGTAGTAATCCTGGTGGAAGGCCTTTAAGGGGTACAGAATATCCAGAGCCTCATCTTGTCTTATGGCGTAAAGATGCTCTATAAGCTCTCACGACCGTATCCAATAATAGGGTGGTAAGATAAGACATTTATTTTTTTCGTTTCACCAGCTTATTTGAATCAACTTGACAGGTGGAGAGCCCGAGGCATACTAAAAGTTATGGAAAATTAATCATAACAATATACCATGCCAATAACAGGATAAAATAAAATGTTGAGGCCTCAGGCATTACCTATCTGCTTATCTAGTGTGAACTTAAGCTAACTTAGGAGGCCCTAGTCAAAAAGTGAATTGGTTACAGGCTGATAGTGAATTTAATTATTAAACTTATTTTACTGCATTTTATTAATGACAATCAAAGTCTATTAAATACGTTGCCGAGTATTTGGAAGCTTATATTTCAAAATGTCTGGAGTTATGTTACGAAGCATGTTAAGTGATTTGTATTTTCGAGAGCCTTTACTTAAAGAGCTTTGAGATCAGATGTTAAGATTTATGGTAGTACATGGATCCAGTTACTTACGATTAATCTGACGAGTACTTAGTTTCGAATTGATAAAATGTAAATATGTACACTTGACATTGCTTTATGTAGGC
This sequence comes from Bhutanitis thaidina, assembly GCA_029286595.1. Classification (NCBI taxonomy): domain Eukaryota; kingdom Metazoa; phylum Arthropoda; class Insecta; order Lepidoptera; family Papilionidae; genus Bhutanitis; species Bhutanitis thaidina. Next base: position 5,581,386 of record JAGSMS010000003.1, read on the forward strand.
CGATTATAATTATAACTATGTAATACTGATTACTACGTAATATAATTCATGATTCTGCTGTACCTATAAATAAGTTCGAAAATATTTGATGTTTTCTTGTAACACAGTTAATATTTTAGTTTGTGAAATGTGAGACAAACACAGTAAGATATATAATAGCAGATCGGTAAAACTGTTTACACATTGTGATAAATGAGAGAGATAGTATAATTATTAAAGATAATGAGAATTAGTTTACATTACTTTGCAGTAAATACGCAATATCTAAACAAACGTAACAAAAACTAAAAATATTTATATGATTTAGAAAGCTCTTTGAGATAAGGTGGTTTCTTTACATTCATTACAATAGTGTTGTGCGAGTTCGAACCATGCTAGGAGCAAACATTGTATGATGAAAATAAATGTTAGTAACCGAGTCATCGATGTATATATATGAATATTTATCTATGTAAGTATATGCACATCAATCTTATTATCGTCCAGTTACCAAGCCAGGGAGAGTTCGGGACTGGGTGACTGTTTAATATATTATTATTATTATCTAAAACCCTCTTAGGATAACCCTGGATTCGTTCCTCCGCTATATGTAAAATATATTCTGTGTTTCTGTCATTAAGCGCATAGACGCTATAGGTAACTTGTTATTGTAAATAAGATTGAATTTAGAAGCTTCGTCCGGCCGATGAAGCCTTATTTAATCACACAACCTAGAGAGAACTAATTAATTAGCGATGTACGTTGAATAGTACGCAACATTTCAAAGGCTTTTGTGCGAATCGCCCGAACTAATATCAGTGATACAGTGTTCGTTTGATAATATCGGGCGAGTGAAAGATCCCAGATAATGCGTATGTAAAGGACGAACCAATCGTTTGTGTGTGTGTGTGTGTGTGTATTATTACTTTAAGTAATTACCGTACGGCACAGGGGTTAGCGTTCTAGGCCATGGGTTTTAATCCCAGCAAAAGGCAATATCTGTGCGATACACTTATTTGTACGGGTCTGCTTGTAATATTGTTGTTGCTTGTGTATATAATCATTACTAAGGAAAGGTGGAAGACGGGTGAGAGAATTTTAGGTAACGTAAAGTGTAAACAGTGTTGCTGTTTCCGCTACTGCTTACGTCACTATTACATATCCTGTGTAGATGATAACTTTCGATTTTATGGTTTTACAGATATGATTCCCAGACAACATGTCTTTTCGTAACAATAAGGCAACCTACTCGGTGTGAATACCACCAGAAGCATTTTCAAAAAGCGTAAAACATAGTTCCATTCCTTCCCATCCCGTTATATCCGGTTTTGACTTTATTACAAGACATTTTTGCGCGGAGAGTAAACAAGTTACCATTTGTGAAAAGAAAAGCGTAGTTTTCTTTTGGGCACATGATACGTAGCTCGTAGTTATTACGTCAACGTAACAAGACATTTTATTTTTGCCTTTTTCGAGATCATAAACATTTATAACGACGTAACGTAAGGAATCGATTAGTATGGGTTCAGTTGTGGTATAAGTACACCATGATTTATTTTTAATGAAAACAAATAATTTAAACTTCGAAATGTGCAATGACATGTAATTAATAAACGCCTTTTCATACGCCAGTAATGCGATTTATCATAATTAAATATATGATAGTTAGCCTTTTTATTATCATAATTCTCTCCTCCTCCTCCTCCTCTTCACCTTTCCCACTCTCCCAACTCCTCTGTTGTTGCAGATATACGTGGGCGTCGGTAATCACTTACCATCAAGTCTTACCACCTTTCCCATAGAATAATATAATTAAGTAACTACTATCTGATAATTAAAATGATCATATAATAAGGCCTATTCCTCGTATTGTAGAAACAAAATAATTATTAACTACATAAAAATAATGTTCCCATTAGGGAACATTTTGTTTACATAGCAACTAGTTATAATACGTTATTTGAAATACCATTACTTGTAGTAAATATTTGTGTCGTGTCGTACATGAATCACCGGGGTTAGGTTGTGCTGTAAAACTATAACGTGCTCGGCGGCAAATTAAAACATCGTGATGTAACCTGAGAAAACTGGAGAATATTTTGAACACCAAAAAATACAATAATAAAACAGGTTTTTCCCTGCCATGACATTAAAAGGTTTATTAAAATTAAAAAGCTATAATTTTGTAAAACCCTTTCACTTTACTGTATTAAAAGTATTAAGATATTTAAATTATTATTTTTTGACTGAAAATATTTTTTGTAATATTATATAGGTATAAATAGGGGACCAAAAATTCTTGTATTTAGGAGCGTTTACACGAGCGAAAATGTCCACTAACTTTTTAAACTTATGTTCTGTTCAGATGATTTGGCTAAATCATTTCGAAGATTTTGGACTTGAAAGTTTGTATGAAAAGCTGAGAGGCGTAAACGCTCTTAAGTGAATTCATTAACCGTCAAAGGAGCGTCCTTAGAGTTTGGTAAAAAAACAAAAATAGGCCACCCACTGTGTTGCTAGTTGTATTTGCGGCGACATTATTTGGATATTTATTATGTTCTTCTATTGACGTGACCGCCTGTAAATACTGTCAACTACTAATAATTAAAATAATCACTGAGAATTTTTATTTATTAACTACTATTGTAATCCGTTACTTTTATTATTACAAATTATTATACATAATTAGGTTACAACTAATAACAAATTCGCATGTATTTCTCCACTCTCCACGAATATATTATATAATATATACAGCAGTTTATTTTTCTCGGTTTCGGTGTCCTATATGGTAACAGTGTTAAACTATCTGGCACTGTCAAAGTGATATTAGATCAAGCTTCTCGCGACAGTTCGAACATGGCTGCCGTACTTGCGGAGGATTATATGTAGTATAGACAAAGAGATATAATAAAAAGTTTATTAAAAAAACGTTAATAAAGCTATATTTCCCCCGTAAATGAAAAGCTTCAAAACATTGGGCAAAATTGTGATCGTGTGGTTGGCATTCCCGCAAATTAAACGCGCCAACTACAACCAACTTCACTACTCCGTTGACAGTTCACATGAGAAGTTATTTAATCTGTTGCCCATGGTTGTCCACCCGTTTTTCGATAGCATTTACATTTTTATAACGTTGATATCTATCTGATCTTCGGTCTATTGTTAAGAAATGTCAAAGGAATATTTAACGTTTTATTTCCAATTTCAACCAAAGCCTTTGTAATTTAACAAATATTTGTTAGAGGTGTGAGGGGGAATATACCATCTTTATATCTGAATGCCAATTTTACGTGCACTGCTCTCACACATTCCACGTAGTTGAGCATAGGTAAACTTTTCAAAAAATGCATGCCGACTTTTGTTGGCGCTTTCTTGGATAGGTGATGGCAGATGTAGTACTAAGCTCGTAGAAAATACTCTCTGGACACTACAAAACTCGAGACTCAGAGATAAATGCTTATCAAAGATATTCTTACTACATTGTAAGTCACGTGAGCTCTAATTTTTATATATTTTTTAATTAATTGACTGATGAATAATTGTTGTCACATTGGCAGTAAAAAAGGCAAAAAATTGCTGCGATTAAAATTAATGAATTCCACCACAGCTAAAACAGGTTGTTGGCAAAAATATTTGTATTTTAGTGAAAATAAAAATAATTAAAGTTTAAAATAAAACAAAACTTAGGTAACGTTCCTATGCATTACTATTAGAACATAAAATAAGTCATCCTACATATAGTTGGAGTAAGTTTCACTATGGTTTTACGTCATTATATGCAATTAGTGTAAACTTTCCAACTAATTGCGGATAATCTTATCATGTCATCTTAGTTCGCCTTGCGACTACTGACAGTAGCTTCGCTGATATTAATCTCTCCGATACGATGCAATGTCCCGGGAATCTAAAGCCTTTGAAGTGTTACGAAGCCTTAATAGATAAATGCTGGGGGTTTCGTACTTAATCAGTTTGCTATTTTCAAATTTACAATAGTCAATGTAATTTTTTAATAGATCAATAGATTTAAGTAATGTCATAATTATGTGTTTATTTTTTAATTTTTAAGTATTGTATGAGGACATGTTTGTGTTAAAAATAAGTGTCATCTATTAAAGTATGCAATTATTTATGGAAGTACCTGATATGAAACTAGACATTCAAACTAAAAGTCCTGGATGCTACTGTATGTATTCGTACTTCACACATCATCTAATTAAACTTAACTTAACTCTAATTATTACTTGTTTTCTTATAGTTTTCACGATACGTCTCACCGAGCCAACGAAGAACAATAAATACCACCATCAACACTGGTTCAATATGCCTCTATAACAATATAGTTGGTGGCAGTTTTACACGCCAAAAATTACCTCGGTGAAGGAAAACATCGTTCACAGAGATGCAGGATTCGCATGTCTGATAATTAAAAAACACAAACGTTTCTCGGCTTCTTACCCCTCTCAAATTTTGAAAGGTGGCCTTTACCCATCAGTGAGATATTCACAGGCAGCTTCTTTACTTTACTTTTTAATTTAAATTTAGATAATAATTTGTCTATGAATATTTTTCCTTGATGATCTAAAGCGCCGTTATAGCGGGGGCATGAATTATTTGGTCAAAGGCTGTAAATAAATAGCCTTAGTGTGCAACCTCAAAATCTTGATATTCTGCATCTATTAACTCCTACCTTTAAGAATTAAAAAGTTGACAAACTTTACAAATATGCATTTAAATTTCTTTTTTAATCGCGTTATTAACCCATCAGAACGAAATTTCAGCGATTTCTTTTGGTGATAATTAGATACTTAAACAAAATCCAATCAGGTATTTACTATTTATGATACAGCAAAATAGAAAAAGAGCACTTTGAGACGTCCCCATGCCAAAAAAATATTCTTTTGGAATATGTTCATGCACATTATACGTCCATTTTACAGTTTTATAACAGTGTCGATATAAAAATTTACGTATGTCAATGAAATAACATTTAATATTTTCTTAGGATTTCACATTTTTATTTTCATTGTCGAATCAGTCTTTATATTCGGATAGAAATTTAAGAATAATTTCATTCACATTTTTAAGTTAGTAAGTTTCCAGCAAGAAATTTAGAAAAGAAACAGGCGCTGCATAATCCTTTTGGTTAAAGCGGAAAGCACACCATAAACGAAAAAAATATAACGAACTTCATGGTCTCAATAGTATCCTCTTCGAATCTTCTACAAGCTATTTTTCTGTTACTCTTTGTAAAGGCAAATGTTTTTTTATAATGTTCATAAAGTTCTGTTGAAATAACCGTAGTTTTTACTATAGTCTTCAGTCAGTCCTTTAGATGGAAAAGTGACCTAAGAGATTATAACTGTCATTCTAATTTTGAAATATCAAAATTAGGACAAGGTTATATTTTAAACTACTAAAATTATAACAAGTTTCGAATTTTATCATCTCGATACCAACTATGCAATTTGTACGTAAGGAAGGACCTTTAGAAGATCTTTAGAAAATATATGTTACGAGGGCTTGTTAAGAATGCAGTATCAAAATAGACAAGGTTTAAATTTTAAATTATCACGTAATACTCCACCGATTGCTTAGTTCTCATGGTTTAGAGACAAAATATAAATAGCTTCTTTTTGCTGCAAACGTAACGTGACCGATGAAGCTGTAAAGGTTACCTATAAACGGTTAACAGCACAAACTTCATCATGTACATGTTACATGAAAAAAAAAAACTTTTCTTCTTCTCTATAACAACCTGTTAAAAGTACATTGCTGAACATAGGTCTCCGAAAAAAAAAATTAAATGTGAACCTTATATTATTTGCACTACTAATGTTACGACTGAAGATTGATATATATGTATATATAGTGGACTAACCAGTGTAATTTAACAAAGTGGACACTGAGCAGTGAGCAGATGTTTGACATTGGCCTTGTCGTAAAATAGACGCAGACTAAGACCTTAATATATCACGTCGAGTTCGTGGGGGCTTAGTGTTCTGAAGTTAAGTACCTACTGAGTGTTTTATCTCTTACATTTTGACTTCTTAATCTTAAATATTTTTCTTATATTATATTTATATTAGCCGGCATAGCAGACGTTGTTCTACCCTTTCCGATGGAGTCATGATGTGTCAGGTCTAGATTTTGTTATCGATAAATATTTAATGTGTTAATAACTCGACCATAGTGCCACCTATCGGATCTTAGCATAGCTATGCACCAGTCTCCTCAATAAAAAGATTTTGTAGTCTATGGTCTTGTTTGTTTTTGTTTTGTCTGTTCTAGTGGCGAAAGAGTAACTGACATCCCTTTCTTATCGTTGTATGAGGCGACTAAGGAAAATCATTCAATATCTTATCAAACGAAATCGCCGGGAGCAAGTCCGGCGACGCGGCTTGCAATCCGTCTCGTATTATCTCCCGGGGAGGCGAAAGGTGGGTTACGGAAGTTCGTTTGGCTACGCTCAGTCCTGACAAATGAAAATCCATAATTTCTCCCTACTCCTTTTGGTATCCGTTAAAAACCATCGCATTCATTATAATATGACCGTTTATTTTATTCTCCAGAATCATAGCATCAATTTCGTAATAAAATAATATAATAATTGAGTAATTAAATAATTAAAATTAGACGGTATATATGACGATGCACACAATTTTAATTAACGTAAAACATAATTATTCAAATACACGAATAGATTAAGATTAGAAATTTAATTATCAAGCGTAATTAATTGTTGACATGCAGGCAAAAGGTAAGCGTAATAATTATAGGCGGTGTTATGACATTAGCGGTGTACGAGAAACTCATTTTATTTGACGTCAAAAAAGTCTTCGAAGTTTAGTACAGGCGGAAGTTCTCTTCATTAAGTAATAAGTAGATAATTTTTTCGCTACCTATACCTTTTCCGTGTCTCGTAGTCAAACGTAAATGAAGCTTTTTAATTTTCTTATGTAAATTTTCTGTCCGTCAACTTATTACATCAGCAGATAATTGTTCAAATAATAGTTTAGATACTTCCAACTAAACAAATTGATAAAAAATCCTAACCCAATTAAAAAATCATCTCTACAAATCAGACTACAAAACGTAAAATTTAAATAATTTTAAAATCCCTTTAAAGGTTTGTCATAATAACCACAATAGAATTTATAAAAATCACTGCGAAGTTTATTTGTTATCAGTTTACTTAGATTGCTTGAGAACATTAATTATGAGACAGCTCTCATACTTAATGTCACGTTTGTAAAGAAACAAAACATTTGTTGAAATCGTATACTTTTCAACACAACTGTTAAGTAGTTCTGATGAAACGCGTCGAAAATCTGACTTGTTGAAATTCGTACAGCGTGGTACTAGCGCGACAATGATATTCCAAAAACAACTATGCATATTGAGCTGTCAAGAAAACACTTCTGAGCTGTGGTTCAATCTGCAATATTTTAAGTCGCCATTTGCATTTTAAAAACCCTCAGACTTTACTTTGATTGAATTTGTATTGTTTATAATTGGTCCGGATTTTATGTCACCGTTAGGGATAGCCAGAGATTACGGTTATCCAATTTGCTTGGCTCATCGAAACCAAACTTATTTTTCGCTTCTCCTGGAGATAAAACTTTAAAGGAGGCGAGCCTCCTCTCCGAGCATGTTCCCCGAAGTTGCCATGGGATAATTATCAACGGAGAAGCCCTCAGTTCCATGACAAATGCAAAGATAAATAATATACCTATTCTTGTATTTAAACTGCATTCGTCGTCATTATACGATACAGTAATTAAGTTTATACAATAGACAGTTGGTGTAAGTGGCGCATAATAGTGCTCTATGGTACTCTATCGAGAAAGCTATGAAGACTTGCGATGGTCTGTAATAATGTAATATATTATATATCGGCCAAGCACACGCGTCATCGTCACAAAATGGGATTCTCCGTATCTAGATGTACCTCTACCACGTTGTACAACGTGACAAGTAGTGACGTCTGTCGCCTTCTTAGTATTCAAGTAAACGATACAAAACGTAACCTGTAAGTTTTGAAGAACTGCAATGAGTTCCAATGTGCAATCCCTCCATTGGGATAGATCGAATTCGAGTCTCCTTATTCGAAGGCAGCATTATTAATGGGGAAAAGAGAACCAAACCCCAAATTATACTGGCAAAGATTACTACTACCACACGATAACGACGCTCTTACGAGTTTATATACCTAGTTGTTGCTCGTATGACCTTTACAGCTATTATCACATTTATAATCCCTATCCCCCTCCTCATCCTCCCTCCCATCTCTCAAATGCGCTAAAAGCCCCCAAACGCACCTGCAGCACCTCTGGTGTTGCAGATGTACATGGACGACGGTTATCACTTACCATCAGGTGAACCGCTTGCTCGTTTGCCGCCTTTCCCATAAAAAAACAAATACCTACATAGATTAATGATCATATGTACATATACAAACTTAAATGACTCAAGCACAAACGTTTATATTCATCAAATAATGGTTTGGCTATAGCGGGATTCGAACCCGCAACCCTCAGCTTCGAAGGCAGGGCGACTATGACTAATTCGGCTATCGGGCCATCTAAAAAAAAATATCATAAAGATCAAATAATTATTTAAATTTTCGCTAATCCACTTCCCACATTCCTCCAACTCGCATCCGAAGCAGGCTTGCGAAGCCACATAAGGCCCGCCCGCCCCACGAAGCCATGCTTTACCGTGGGTGACTAAGCCATGGCTACATGCCCGCCGCCACGACAAGGCGGAAATCTGCTCGGGGTTCAAAATAAGTCAACTGTGTGTAGATAATCCTTTCTATGAGCGCTAATAAGGTGTGGTGGTGTAAATTAAATGGAACATTTGTCCAAATTCACTACGACCGACAGGTAAGTTGCCAAGCCAAGCGCAGTGCCAGTACTATTCCAGTGAGGCTGCTTCCTATCACAGTGTGCTCATTACGGATCAATTTTCCTCCCAACATTTGACCACAAGAGATTATATGTTAGTCAGCAGAATAGATAATTATAGGTGCGGTAGACATTTTTTATAAAGTTGCTATATTTCCAATACACCTCATAATTAATTAAAATTTAACATATTTACTTTTAATATTATAGTGTATTAACGTTGTTATATTTGTTTTTAACTTTAATCGAACAATTGTTTACGGAACAAAATAGGTAACACGATACGCGGCGCGTAACGAGATTCCGTGTACACTGCACTTAAAACTTGTAATAGGCTTAGCGACGAACGCTGCAATCACATTAGTGTATCACGCGACACTTTCGGCTCGTGGGTTAATGGTTGCTGGAATATTTAATCCTCTTATTTATCAATTTCTATTTGTGTACATAGAAATCTATTTCGTATTCAATTTCCTTGGTTATACATCTATAACTGGTTCAATTGAGATGATCGAACGAAAACAAGGTACGGGAACAAAATATTTTTATTTTGTTTATAAGGATTCCCAAACCTATGAACCCTTATGGTGAGACTTTTCTGTTCGCAGATTAAATCCGAAGTTTTCAGGCCAGTAACAAAGTACTAAGTGTCATACCTACAGAAAAAAAATATATCAAAGTTATAGAGACAAGTGTCGGTACTCTACCGCTGATGATGCTGTTGTCCATCGCTGGCCAGTAGCATTTCTGATCGGCATTATCGCATTATCTGATGCCGAACCCAAATCCTACAGAGATCATGTAAGGGGGAAACATATGATCTTTTTCTCCAAATTCTCAACTCTTGCACCCTCGTGCACTACAAGAAGAGTTCTACCTAACAAACAAGGCTCTGGCGACCGAGGGATAGCGGAAAATCCATCTTAGTTTAGTCAACCGAAATCCATCGGCCCACCTGCCCACCGTGGTGGGTATGGACAAACCTTTCAAGAAATTCATAACGGATCTGCTGGCGCTTTCGTGCAGAGAGTTACGTTCAGCAGTGGCTTTAATAGGCTAATGAAGATTATTTGATGAAGTTTCTGCCATAATTAGGTCGCTTTAACTTTATATTTCCTTTTTAGTTAGCAGGCTGCTGTGACGTTGACAAATGCGGAGAAATGGTTGGTATGGTATGTTACTCGTTACACCCCTGATAGTGAAATATGTCTATCAGTGGAGTTCAGCAATACGGTGTATACCTATATTTCCGGTCACTGTAAGAGATTGTCACCGAGCCCGGCCCTGAATCATGACTGTCCACATTATGGTCAGTGGTTTATTCCAGATTCTTTCTTTCAAAACGGTATCTATTGCCATATGACTCATCCTTGGGACAACGTTACATAATCTAGTTGTGCTGCGGGTATTTTGACACACAGAGTTTCCTTCATAGAATGAAACTCAATCAATTTTAATTGCATTTTTACAAATAATGGATTCTGATACTACCTATTATAGTAAGTTCGCTAAGTTATGTAATGAGTATTAACTAATAATACGGTTCTAAAAGCTGCACTTTTAAAACCTCTTTGAGGGGATTGAATAAATTCAATAGACAACATTTTAATAAAATGTTAATTTCGTGTTCGCATAAAATAAAACTTGCATGGTGGAAACATAACCTAATTAAAATTAGGCGTGTGTATGACATCAAACGAAATTATAATTAATTTAAAACTTTATTATTTCGAAACGAGTATTAGCCCATTATGAAAGACTTAATTATGAAGTATAATTAATTGTTCACATGCAAAGATAAGACTAAGGGTCGACGTAATTAAGGGCGGGGTTACGACACGCGCGGCGTCGCCCGGTCTATGAGGAACTAATTTAACTTGGCGAAAAACTTTCCCAGTCCCGGCTTCTCACTTCATTAAGTTATGAATGGTACAAACAGGTTTCTCTTTCTGACGTTCCGAATTTTCCTGAAGTTATTAATAAAGCAAAAGTTTATTTTAAAATAATTTTTACAGGCGTATCACGTGTTATAATATTTTTAATTGAATTTCAAATGGTACAAAAATAATTGTTTTTCGATTAAAATAAATTATAATTTAATTCAAGTAACATACTAATTTGTGGAAATAATAATAATTTTAATTTTTAATTGTAATTTACATACGACAATGTATACGACATCAATGGCCAGGGACGAGGGTCGCATTTATCTTCTTCTTAATAATACCACCAAAACATACGCGTTAAAAAGGTCCACCTCCATCCATTATTTTTCGATTTTCCATTCTTCGTCTAGTATTTCACCTATGTAAGTAAGTATATTTAAATTTAATTCAGGTGGTTAATCTTTTGTTTTTGTATTATGTACACCGCCGTTTTAATGTTTTTATCCACCCAAAGGTTGTCTGGAACATATCGCTCTTAGCGATTAGGTATCTCATTGTACTTATAAGGTTTCTTTCATTTCCTTTTAGTATTTTTTATTTATGTATTATTTAGTAATACTAAATAATACATAAATAAAACTTGCATGGTGGAAACATAACCTAATTAAAATTAGGCGTGTGTATGACATCAAACGAAATTATAATTAATTTAAAACTTTATTATTTCGAAACGAGTATTAGCCCATTATGAAAGACTTAATTATGAAGTATAATTAATTGTTCACATGCAAAGATAAGACTAAGGGTCGACGTAATTAAGGGCGGGGTTACGACACGCGCGGCGTCGCCCGGTCTATGAGGAACTAATTTAACTTGGCGAAAAACTTTCCCAGTCCCGGCTTCTCACTTCATTAAGTTATGAATGGTACAAACAGGTTTCTCTTTCTGACGTTCCGAATTTTCCTGAAGTTATTAATAAAGCAAAAGTTTATTTTAAAATAATTTTTACAGGCGTATCACGTGTTATAATATTTTTAATTGAATTTCAAATGGTACAAAAATAATTGTTTTTCGATTAAAATAAATTATAATTTAATTCAAGTAACATACTAATTTGTGGAAATAATAATAATTTTAATTTTTAATTGTAATTTACATACGACAATGTATACGACATCAATGGCCAGGGACGAGGGTCGCATTTATCTTCTTCTTAATAATACCACCAAAACATACGCGTTAAAAAGGTCCACCTCCATCCATTATTTTTCGATTTTCCATTCTTCGTCTAGTATTTCACCTATGTAAGTAAGTATATTTAAATTTAATTCAGGTGGTTAATCTTTTGTTTTTGTATTATGTACACCGCCGTTTTAATGTTTTTATCCACCCAAAGGTTGTCTGGAACATATCGCTCTTAGCGATTAGGTATCTCATTGTACTTATAAGGTTTCTTTCATTTCCTTTTAGTATTTTTTTATTTATGTATTATTTAGTAATACTAAATAATACATAAATAAAAAAACTTGAATACAAGTTGTATTTAATCTTCTCAAATAGACTGTTATCTGAAAAATAACTGAGAAATCATGTTTGTTCATTAGCAGTTTTCATAAGCACAGCAAAATTTTGCTTCAGTTGGGAAAAATAGTAGAACTTTATTACTGTTAGTGAAGCTTACGTTGTATGCAACTGCCCCCTCTGTATGAGGCGGATGTTGACGGACCACTTACAGTGAGGATCCTACTGGCCCTTTACCATTATATTTATTATACTCCAGGTGTAATACAAAGAGGCAGAGTGGTATCAGAGGCGAATAAGGGAAAATCCATGAAAATCTCATTTGCTACCTACGAGAGAGACAACCATCTGGAAAAATACCAGACCAAAATTAACGTATTAAGCGAGTGTGGCGATTATGGCAAATCTTTCTTATTGCAGGTCTTTGTTCAGCAGTGGACTATTTGCAAGCAGGCAAGGTAAGGTATAAATATTGCTGAGCACTATTAAGCTTCCAAATCTATACATGAACGACAATGACGACGATCGTCAATGCTCAGTTTCACCACAAACTGTTGTCTTGGCAACCAGTTCCTGATCACTACGAGACGCATGAGACTATTGTTATCCGGATTCGGGTCAAAGGGAAATGTCTGCAGTTATAAAACATGAAACAAGCTATGGTTGATTACCTTCAATATCTCTGCTGTTTATCTTGCTTTGGTGTTATCAAAACAGAAATACGTATTATATTAAGGGAACAAATGAAATAATGAATTTGCAGAAGTGCAATAGACACCAAATCAACAATTTATAAAATTTTGGTCTGTCTATTAATTTGTTCAAGCATCATGCAAAAACTATCCAACAGATCGAGACTGTATTTTAGTTTACCTTAAGACCTGAATCTTCATTTTCAATAGTTAACTTCACGCTTACGCATTCTAGGGGTGAGCAGTAGACTAAATATCAAAAATATGTTTCATTCAAAAGGCGCTTTCAGCGGGGAAAGTTGCTTACATTAATTTCATATAATAGTGCCGTCTGTTGTTGAGTAGCTTATATAAACTTAAATATGTATTTTAATTTGCATGAAAACGAATTTTTAATTTAAACTGGCATCTGTTGAACTACCCTCCTTAACCCTTCACGAATCATATCATGACTTATGATCCTAGAAGAGTTCTACTATTAAAACATCTTCAAAGAAGACTTAAGATAATGAATTCCACAAATAGGATAAATAATTTGCATAATAATTTTCAGTCTTCTTGTATTTTTATTACACAGATGTAACTTTTAACGAATTTTATGGTTAACGGGATGGAGACGTTGGTACAGTTAATACAAAATAAATATATATTTTACATTCGGTTTTTATATAACTAGGTTAACCTGGTTAGTTCTAAATAAATGAAACAACTTAAAATTTTATATCTATCATATATTATAGGGCACGGGCCCTTTACAGGTTTTGTATAAAATTTATGTCTGAAGTCGTGTCCGCAATTCTGTGAACTTTAGTGCTCATGTAGATTTAAGTACGTTTCGGACAATTACGATGGCAACAAAGACCAAATTAGTCGTCACTGGTCTGGATAACTTTATAGGCAGATTAATGGTCATGCAAATATATGGTACTGTATTTTTAGTTACAGCTAATCGGACGGACATATTCTACTTTCTTTTTTGTTATGGCACAACACATATTTTTTATTTATGGACATATGAAAATATGTCTCTGAGTCCTGGGACAGTGACATTCCTAACGTCTATTATAAATGTGCAAGCTTCTTCGAGCATTTTCATAATCATGACGGAGAAGCGTCTTGGTAGATTATAAAGAGCTGATAAAAGTTTCCGCAAAAGTTTTCTGTACTCCGTTGGCTTTGCACTTTGAAAGTTGAAATCTCGAAATATCGTCCTAAAGTTTTTAAAATAGTTCTTAATGAAATATCATACATTTTAAAAATAAAAATAATATAATTAACGTTTATTGTCGCGGAAACTATCAAAATAGCATTGCTAAGGCCACGCGTGGGGATAAAACATAAGATAATCACATAATTTCATACCGTTTCGCTTTTTGCTGGGGTTCGTTTATGTAGTCCGCCTGACGGCACGAACATTAATGGGGGCATAAATGAGAAACGTGTTTGATGTAAAGCTTATACAATGAGATCAGAGGGCCACAGAGACTCGGGACATGCAATGCAATGTAATACAAAGTAATCCAATTATTTAATTGGCAGGTAGGCTGACCACTTAACCGTCCTCAAAGATAATAAATAAATAAGTAATCTGCACCGATATATAACGTAAGTAATAAGGTACATTATTACATTAATTATAATAAAAGTTAATCAACTGAGAAATAGCGATTCTGAAACAGGCACGTCACAGACATTTTGAATCGTTAGTTTCATTGATTCTATTAATAATGTGTAAAAATAACATAAAACGTAAAAACAGCAATTACTTCAAATATAATTATTTCCAAAAGAAACGTGGATAATATTGAATAGCCTTATAACTTATTTTAAACAAAGGAAAAGAAAATTTAATTTTAATTGTTACTAAGGGCAAAATTCAATTAAATTAAAAGGGACAAGTACTTCTAAAATTTTGGGTAACGCAACAATTATACCCAGCCCATGATTACCTACGTAATACAAAATCAAATTTAATTAACGGTGGTAAATTTAGGTTCTTGAAATCGATAACTTTGTTACTAGGGTTAAGTTTTCGTTGTAAATCAATATAATATCACCATCACAAATTTTCCGCGCCCCGGTTTGAACGGGAGATAATTACAAAGATATTTATTTAGTCCGCCTTCCGTAACCCTCCGTTTTATTTAACGTAAAAAATATTAATTATGAATAAGAAATAAATAAGCTATGCACTGTGAGTTTTAAAAATATAATATCTACGGTAAGCTTTAAAATTACGACCTTAAGACCTTGTAGATTTCAATACATTGAGATCTGAGATAATTTAATCGGAAAGAAGATAAAAATCAGCTAACGGTTACTATAATGCTGTAAGCTATAGCCCCCTCGTGGACTCGGAATATCTTTGCTAGGTATTTATGTCTCTGCGACTTTCAAGTTTTGTAGTGGTAAGAGAATGTTTTTAGCGAGTTTACTGCTACTACATCAGCCTATTTAACTCCACTGCTGCACATAGCTTGCTTGGTCGGTGAAGGTTTGTCCATACTGACCACACAGGGACAGCGTGTTGGTGAGCGCCTCAACCCTCGCACTAGACATGCTGTTCATCACCAACTTGCTTGTGGTATTTGGGTTCGGCGGATTCGGATAGATATCCTGGCATCACACGGACACCAGATCCTCGTTTGGTGGCTAGTAAGGTGCACCACATGTAGGTGATGGCATTCTGGTCACCGAACGAAACTCAGAAACAAAAGATGCCTCTACTTCACGCCGGTTTTCTGTCAGGCCGTGGTACTCCGACTCCGGTCGATCCTGCCCAATCGAGCAACAGCAAAAGCCGCTGCTTGGCTCTATCACGTCATAAACTGATAGCTACAAAGTCGATTTCAAGAATACTGATATTTTTATGAAGTAAAATGATTGTAGGTAGATTCTGATGCAATCTTTTATTTTAAATATAATAAGGTGCACCAAAATAATATTGCAAACCATATTATTTTTAAATAAAAGACAGGTAATATAGTATCCACCGAGCCGCGTAGCTTTAAATATACAGTACTATCTCGTAATATTTTTAACTCTAGGCGTTAGCATAGCTTGTCTTACCTTTAAACGAT
Organism: Bhutanitis thaidina; assembly: GCA_029286595.1. NCBI lineage: Eukaryota > Metazoa > Arthropoda > Insecta > Lepidoptera > Papilionidae > Bhutanitis > Bhutanitis thaidina. The sequence goes on from JAGSMS010000003.1 coordinate 5,597,453, forward strand.
TCATTTGTTTAGTATCTTTTCAGTACGACTTAGATCGCAACGACTGAGCAAGTACGGGTACTTTATTGTTGATGGACACATCAACAAGAAGAAGCGTACACATACTTAGTTATGCCGCAGTGTGCAAAGTACAATAGGCGTTAGTTAAATGGCATTTAAGAAACATGTTGTGTACAGATAATATAAATCGAAATATGGTGACAAGAGTCAAACAGTCAAGTCAGAGCAACAACACAAGATAACTCACCGCCTCGGTGTGTATCGGATGCACGGCGAACAAGATGGCAGCGACGAAACTTGCGAATTCCGGCAGAAACATCGCGCACACCCTGAAACAGAATAACTGGGTCATTTGTTGAACAGAGTTGCTATTAAGACGCTGACAGTTATGTCAATATTGTCGAGAGAACATGTATTAAAACTAGCTGAACCCTTTCACGATACAAAGTGACTATTTTTGAAAGTAGAATTTAATCTTCTTATTTTTGTGTCAAACTTTTTTCAAAATTTATCGCTCAAAACCATTCCAGTTATGAGTCGAATACCATAAATTTGACCCATTATAACCCATAAATTTGAGCTAATCGGTCGAATGGCTTGCGACTAATATTTTTAACAGGTGGTAGATTCCTTCTTAGTCTAGGAGTCGTCTGGGTTGCTATTAGATTCTTACCCATTTCCGTTGCCTAACAGCAGTGCAATTATTGTTGTGTTCCGATTTGAAAGGTACAGAGAAATATGTGAGGCATTCCATCTTAGTCCTCAAGGAGGTCAACACATTCTTCGATTGAATTTGTTTGCCAGTGTCCATGGGCTGCAGAAACCATCAGGTGGACTGATAGCTCATTATTTACCCCATTGTTATACAAAAAGATACGTGTACGATTAACATTACGTGCATTACTCTTTTAGCTCAGGTGTTAGGGCGCTCGTTAGAAATTCATTGCACGCGAGTGACCTGGATGCACTAAAATTGTTACAATAGTAAAATAAATAATAAAATTACAATTTTGGGTGTTGAGTTTACCACATGCTCGGCGGCGGAAATAAACATTGGAAGGAATCCCAGGAATCCGCTAACACGCATTTGAGCAATGTGACCTCCATGGCTCCAAAACCCTCACAAATATTGAGCAGAGCCTATTTCCTAAATGATTCATTCATTACTTTTTCTGCATTAACTTTGCTGTTAGTGTGAGATACCTATTCGGAGATATGTAATAACAAATACTGTAAGATGGCAACGTATCTGCTACCCTACCTTTCACAATATGTATGAAATTTAAATGGCGCTACTATATTTATTTACGGTGCTGTTCCTCTCTTGTTATCTCCTGCGCAGTTGGTAGCTGAAAATATTATTAATTGTTTCATAATCCCAAAGTATTTGTTGTTTCATAGCTTATTCCCATAATGCGTTAAACATATATTAACGAGCGTGTTTTAAACTGCTGTAATTTATGAAACCTGAGTTATAATGCTTTTGTAACGTTTTTTTATCAGTTTAGTTTAGTTAGGGACACAACATATTGTACATAGCAACTCATTAATGCCTAATATCGATATTAGCAGCATAAATGCCATATCAAGACCATTATTAAGATGTCGTAAACCGCCATTAGACATGTCGTTGGTATGTAGGTACCATAAATGAAATACACAATATTTTAATACAATCTCATTATACAGAACAAGAACGAAATAAACATAACAATTCAATATTTTTAACACGAAAGCGGGTCCTTGCCCTTTAGCGGGATGAATGTTAATTATTCCTATTACTTTTACGATAAAACGTCTGTAAAATCGAAGCATCCAAATAAGCTATTGTCAAAATAAATTAATCCTTAAATTACTCGGCTAGAGATAGAAATAGCGCCGCCGACTTAGTCCTGATTTTAGAGGAAGGATAAGTTTGTGTCAGGTCCAATCTAAAATTACTGGACGCCGGACGCTGCAAAGTGAGAGACTCAAAATCATCCACTACAAGAAATATTAATAACACGGATGTTTTCACGGAAATAACTGCGACAACTGCCAGTGCTTACTTTTTTATTATTGTATATGTTTCTATAAGGGAACGTTATTTAGCGTAAGTGTAGAGTAATATCAACCTTTTTCGTCAAATGTCAACCACTCCCGAGATGCACCAGTGAAGGAAAGCAGTGGTGAGAAAGGTCAAATGGCACAGATTATAAAAGGTACTAATTTTGTTCGAGTCATCGTAATATTCTCATCTGTCATTTAGTAAAATATAAAAATTGTAATAGCTTAAATTATAATAAGTTATGACTTTCTTAATTGAACTTCGTAGGTGAATGAAAGTGTTACAGAATAGAAACCACAACCGATAGTTGTTATAACAGCTTCTAACGACATCATTGCCAATAATACAGTTCAAAAGTTTCATTATGGAACTCAGAAACTGTGTTGGTAATTTGTATTGCTGGTAGCACGTATTCCGGCTTCTATGGCTGAGGGTTGTAGGTGAAACTTTTGCGGTAAGCAACACACGCTGCGCTTTGCTGAATCGACTTTCGTATCGTGTGAACATACCTTAATGTTTAAATGTTAGTCTCTGTGATCTAATTCGTTTCTTCTATAACACTAAATGGATTTTAGGTTTAGATGAAGTTGCGCAATGATTGAAGCAATACCACTTCTACTACAATGAACACGGATATTAAAAATATTAATATAGCTTCATAAACTAATAGACACGCTTTTATCCTTTTCTTCATCAGTGAAATGAATAGGACTCGAGAGATAAATGTAATAAGATTTTAGATTTACTACAGTCCATTCAAGAGTTCCGTTACCCATCACTTCATCGCTCTATCATAAGACCAGATGGATGGTACCATATTATGTTATTGACATCGGTTCTTAATACGTGTGTAACATTCGAAATATTTGAATGTCTGGAAGTAGGTGAAAATGTTAATGAAAGATGTATTATATGTCTACGATATAATACATACAGGTCAAGCTTTTAAAAAGCATGTAATAAACATAAGTTAGCCAAGCCATGAAAAGTACACATATTTAAGAGCAGGCCTTAAAGAATCCTCATTAAATAAATAAAAAAAATACTATGTTGGTCTCACATTTTCATTGATACCACAAGTTGTTAATACCGTTGTCATCTACCTCTTTTAAGACAAGTCCACTAGTTAATGGTAGTGGGTAAGTAAAGTTACAAATTGTTTCTGCAGAGCCCAAGAAGTAGTAGTTCTTGAGAGGTAACTTTTATATTTCTGCTAAAAGTTTAGGGCTAGTTTTAAACGAGGCATGTGCATATATTTTCGAAAAGGATTGTAACCAACATAAAGGTGTAAAAGAAAGAAAATAAAAACTCTGTGAGTTGCAAAGTTAATATTATTATGTAAACTTCATATGCAAACTTAAAAAACAACAACAACAACAACAACAACGCAACTCACTCCTTGCATTCCCCAATGAAGTTCTATTCGTTGATAGTTGAAGTGATTACTCTTGTCTAAAAATGTACAGAGAATTACTAAATTATTTTCCATTTGTCGGAATGGGGTCGGGCAATCATTAATATAGTTAGCCACAAAGAGTCGCTAGACTCTTGAATTATAGAAGTTGGTATTTAGAGAAGATGGTGGCCTTCATCCCAAATTCAGAATTAAAATGGTGCATATTTCTGTCATTTTACAGCACCATCGACCTCCGCAAAACTTTGCCTATCAATGTGTAATACAATCAAATACTCCAGCTGGTGTCTAAAGGAATCCTTGGTTCTTGGTAGATTTTTTTCGACAAACGGCACTTTTTTCCACTGACAGCAGAAACCACAGGTAACATTACTGTTTTTTTTTAATTTAAATTGAAATCACACTGAGGACAATAAGAAAAACAATAGTTCTGAAGACAAATGCTCTACGATAATTTGACAAACATAAATTACCCCCTTGTTCAAATATATGCATAAAACATAGTAAAATAAAACACCATGTGCGTTAAATGCAATAAAATGCATTGAAAATGTTTCTTCTACTGATGTATTTGTCGCGTGATAATAATTAGAGAAGTTTGCAGACGGCTACGCATGGAATAATAGAGTACTGTCGCGGAGTCGAACGACGAAGTTTGGCCAGAATTAAAGTTTCAACGTTTGTTAAATGTGGGATGCAACCTTTCACCACTGTCGCGAAATTATTTATTGGTGAACCGTTCTGTTTTTTTCCATTAACGTTCCGTGGGTAAAACGAAGAAATACCATGAATAGGTAAAATAGTGAACATCAAAATGTCAAATGAAGGTCTATTTTTAATATCTAATTTAATTTTTTACTTCTTATTATAAAAGAGTTCACGGTAATATGAGAGAATTACCTTGTAAATATAGTGAACAAACTTGTACGAATACAGTACAACCATGCGTTTACAAAAGAAATATATTTTAGTACGAAAAAGTATTTTAATAAATTGGAAATTTATTCTAAAACTGCACCCTGGCTTTTATCGGGAAAGTTGCTAGCTCTTCGAAGAAAAATGATTGCTAATTATTACTTTGTAAATTTTCATCCATAATCCAAAACGGTCAGCATATTTTAAACGAACTGAGAACTTTTCTTCGTACTTTTAGTTACTAATTAAAATTTACAAAGATAAAACTACCAGCTAACAAAATGTAAAAAGTTTCCTGACTAGATTATTGTTGGTATTGACGAGACGCTTTTAATAACATTTTTAGTATTTTTGTCTGAGTATCCAGTGCTATCGTGGCAATGCGCCGGCAATTTAGCTTGTGGAACCGTTGGGGAAAAAAGTTTCTCCCTCGTAAGTAGGACGATTCCCCAAAGACCTGCACAGCGTTGCGGGAAGTCGATGGATGCAGGTTTCTCAGGACCGTGCGTTTTGGCAATCTTATATTTATGTTTTTTTATGTTAAGTACATTTGTTTCATAGCTTTAAATATTCTCCGCGTGTAAGTTATAGCAGTCCGCCACGTGCTATCACTGTACGTTTGCGGCAAACTAATCATAACTTATAGCTTAAACTTCACTTGCATTTGATGAAGTTCTGTTTAGTACGCAGTTGTAAAGTTTTTTTTAAATCTTAGCTTATAAGACCGGCAGTAGAAAATGACTACTAAATATTACGGGAGTTCCGAATCCATAACTTAATTACGAACGCAATGAGGAAATCGTAGAAAGATTCGATAGACTCATGTAGATAATTGTGTCCATTGTGTCTTTGATATTTAAATGTTTTGAGCTTTAAGTGTTATTGTAACTAAACGATGATCCAGTATTTTCACGTTTCAGTGCACGAAACGCGCGTCTTTGAATTCGCTCTCAATAGCAATTGACCCTCGCAGGAACTAAAAGCCCGTTGCCATGGCAATCCTATATTGAGATAAATGGACGGTGAAACTGAACACTTTACGAGTTGTTTCATTCCTTTTTGTTTTTCCCCTAGGTATTTAAAAGTAGTTTTACATTCACAAAGGACATTCGTTCTGCTTTATTTGTGTTTTTTTTTCCCGATGTCTTTGTAACAGTTTGTTATATTAGTGACAACGAAATAAATTATTTTATTTACAATATCCTGAAAAGTAATCAGGCGCTGGTATTTAGTAGCTACTGCCATCTGGTGTGCACCTGGTAAGCAAGCGAGAATGCCAAAAGTACTTGAGAGATGCCCATGTCTTCATCTCCAGTGGGAGGATTGCCATAATCGCACACTTGGCAAGAAAATTGACAATCGAAGTAACAGACACCTCGTGTTACGATGCACCGGATGAGATTCGGCGGTGAGGGCCGGAAGGAACGATGGTTTTGAGTGTGAGACCATGTGGGTTCGAGGCCAGTAGCCGATATGTGACGAAAGTGGAACACCGTGGGGTTTTAGTCGCTATAACAATCCTTGCCTGCTCTGGGGCAATTAATTGAGGAGTAGAAATCCATAAACGGCCCATCATTACATAATAATATTTAAAGAACCACATTTTAAAAAAGTAACACATTAGGAACCAAACGAGAACCAATGAACGTCATATTAATGTCGTTCATATGATAAATGAATAAAGAATTGATAAAGAAACCGAGGTGAAGTGAACATGATTGGCAGAAATCAGAGTAGGTGGAAACAGAATCAGATTTTTTTTACGGACGTTTTCCGACTGACTAGCATTTATTCGCATGAATTGAGAAGTATTAAATAAATGTCAAAATATGACAGATTAACAGCTGCTCGCTTCCTCCGCCCGCGTCACATATGCTGTTCCAAGAGAACTCTTCATTGACATAAAAAGTATCCTGTAGACTATTTCATGGCATAATCATCACCTTTATACACATATAGTTCTTAAACGTGATTGAACGCCAAACATACAAACATTCAAATTTGTAATATTAAGTTGGAAAAACCAGGTTCTAGTTCTAGAATAGTTATACATTTTATAAAAAATTCTATAAAATACGTGAAATTGTGAGAAAAGATTTCTTTCACGTTTTGTGTTCAGAAACAACAAAATAGGCTAAATACGAAAATCCATGACAAAATCGTCTGAAATAAAGGTAATATTAAGTTTCTCTTCGCTGCTAACTTAGCTTGCTTTAACCAGCTTACTCGTTTGTGTTCTAGTTTTTTTTTTCATTGAAATAATCCTACCAGGACACCAGAAAATATTAAAAGTTTTTGGTTATCGTACTACTAATTTTCAATGCTACTAATTTTTCATAAGTGTTGTAAGACTCGACTAAGACAGAAGCCTTGAATATCTTATGGAGTCCGAGTACAGATGGTGGATTTACAACATCGGGAGTGATCCCGGTGATGGGGCCAGTCGCTCTTTTCAGGAGCCTTATTCACTAAGACACAAAAATATTTCAAATTTCGAAATTTTTTGTGGCATCTCGAATAAGGCCCGTGGAGAGGGGAAATTTCACCCAAGAAGATTTTTTATGGGAATGGGGCAAACGAGTATGCGGTTCACCTTACGGTATGTGATTAGAGTGATTACCGACGCCCGCGTACATCAGCAACGCCAAAGGAGCTACAGGCGCGTTGATGCTATTTGGGGAGAGAGTAGGAAGAGGGAGGAGAGGGGGGAGTAGGCCCCCGGATACCTCACTCACCGAAGGAATCCCAGAAGGACAAGACGAGTTTACTCGACGCCGGTATTTTGCAAGAGCGTGGTGTACTACACTGGTTGAGCCGGCCAATTCGGGTAGCAGGAAATACTGGCGCTTGACTCTGCCACATCAAAGGCTTAGCAAATTTTTCTTTACAGGCATGAAATAGTATTATGGGTACGTAACTAAAAAAAAAAACGCTTAGTAAATAAAAATATCAACGATATGAGTACATAAATATGTGCATATCGATGAAAAATATAAATTAACTCTACGGTAAGTATTTCGAATAGCGGAGGAACATGTTGTGACATAAATATACTGCCGGGAACAACTGAAGCGTAATGTTTCATGTATTTCCTAGAAAACCTTTGAAGGTAGTTCGTTGCGACGTTCGAGCTTCACGCTCTGACGATCATGTAAAATTCCCGGAAACGTTGATTTTACATATCAAATTTGTTATGATGATATGCGAGTTATTAAAATAATGATTCAAATGATAACTTTATAATAAAATCGTCATTGTTCTAACATCAAAAGTTAGTTACGTGCACACATTTCACCCGATGGCGAGTGGATCCTATGCTCTATAGATACCTGCTATAGAGCATAAGATCCACTTAGGAACTACTTATGAATGAAGAAGAGTCACCCGATCATATCAAAATCGGGTCTCTTGGCTTATAAGTTTGAGTTTTTAAAAATAAAAAGTTAAATAGCAGCCCAACGCAGCTGGCTTATGTATACTGAGCGGCATGAACCAGTGTCGGCTCGGGGGCGCAGTGTTTAAACGTTTGGCTGCGGCGCTGGAGGTCTCCTCTTCTATTTCTGCCCGTTACAAATATTTTTATGGACTACAAATAAATGTTCCAAGTCCTCGAGTGTATGCCTATGAGCAACTAATTTTTGTAAGCTGCCTCCACGACACAGGAGAAATTACTATTGTGGGAGTAATGTATTTTTTTTAATTGTTAAAGACGACTACCAAAATAATTTACTATATATTGAAAAATTAATAGTACCCAAAAAAAGACGAGCGTGAATGCGTACATGGGTATTTTAGGATCGTGTCAATTGGAAGTCCGTAGTCTCTGCCTATCCCTTCCGCTGAAAGGTGAATAAGTTGTAGTTATGTTATATATGTATATACATAAATCATGTTATCTATTTTTAAAGCACACTGACGGTTTTTTACATTCTTTTTAGGTTTAGCCTTATATGAAGTAAGAGAAATGTCAACTAGATGCGTTGACATTGCTCTGGGGCATATATCAAAAAAAAATTCTCGCTAAAATCATAGCGTGTTATTTTCCACATACAAGAAACGATTTCGTTTATTAGTAACTATGGTTTGGATAAACGAACCCATGTTAAAAACGAAAACTGTAGTTTACTATTATGGGATGCGCCTTGTCAGAGATTAGGTTTCTGTTTTTTAAAAATACAAAAGAGTATACAAAAAACAGCTGCTTTGTGTTTTAATTATTTTTAAACTAGAACTGATAAGATACTATAGCCAAGTTGTTAGAAGATCAGCATCCGAATGAGGCGAATTTTATTAAGTGTTCACCATAACATAAATAAGAAAGTATTGCTAGGGGTAGCATCGGATTCGAACCGACGCCCACCCTGTAAGAAGTACACGAGTATATTTTTTAAAATGTTGGAAAGGCCTATTTCGAGATGTCTACACGTGACATCGCATTCAGTGACCGTGTACTGACCATTAATCTCAATCGTCCTCTACCATGGCAACCACTCGGCGAATTCTTTTAAGATCTTCGATAAGACTGTTTATCTATATGACATAATAAGAGTCGAATATTTACTTTAGTTTCTGAAATAAATTTCAGATATCCGATTATAATGTGCTTGGTGAATTGGATAAAAAAAAATTTTTTTTTTATAAACGTGAAATTTGCATGATGTAAGGGGTAAGGGGCCATCGAGCAACGTTAGGCACGCGTTCGGGGCCCTTAAATGAAACAAATAATGAGGAAAGGAAAATCACATAAACCTTCTTCCCATATACCTTTAAATATATGTTTAATATCAGCGAAATTGGAGATTAAGATTTAATTTAATCTTAGGGTTTACCATAATTAACTAAATTTTCAGGTTAGAATTATTTAAAAAGTAATTTAAAATGAAATTAAATTTACACAATTTTAGCGTTTTTAGAATAGCAAAGATTTCGTAAGCCAAGGAATTGTTCGGAATAACTTGGGTAACTAAAATGTAGTATTATAAACCGTTTAAAACTAGTTAAGACTCGACTGCAGTTCGAAAGTTGCCTGGAAATTTCGTTAGCAGTCGCATCTTGGTAAATTTTAATTAGGTATTAAAAGTTGAAAAGAAAGTTCTTCTATTCTCTAAGTCTAAACGAATGCGAATTCTGCAATGAACAAATTTTAACATAATTGCCATCCGAGATTACAACGTTAATTGTTGTAAGTGAATAAGTAAAACCCTGGCCAAAAGCAAAACATTTTCTGGTTAACGATGATATATACACAAAGATTTACACAAAGGTCACTCAACTTATCTAACGATAGCGGTCGAAAAAAGCATCTAAAGGCATCTACTTATATTAACAAATTTTCAGCATCAAATCTAATCAATTCATCAACATAAGAAACATAAATTTCACTTGTCAACCGTCTTCCAACGTTTCGTAATGAAAAGAAACAGGTGAAAAAAACTATCATATGCCGCCGTGCCAAATGGAAATCCGTAAGCTCTGCCTTCCCTATGGGTGACAGGCGTGAGGTCTTGTGTGCAAATACTGAGACACGGATCAATTATTTGTAGGACATACAAAGCCTTGTAATAAAGTACCAGCAACTCTTAGCGCCCCTAGCCATGTTTCCACTTCACCAAACGCGCCGACATTGATGTTGGCACTTCTGTCAATACCATGAGTTTTGTCGCGTAATGTGTTTGTGTGTTTGTCTGTCCAAACGGATATAACTAAACAATTACTAAAGCTCTTGTAATTGTTGTTGCGAAAACTTTATCATATATGCCTGTGTATTCAAATGGTGTGCAATCGCTTAATTTCAATGTCCTAACCCGAATTAAATATTCCTATATATAGTAAATCTCCCTAATTTTTCCTACGCAAACGCACCGTACACACTCACCTGTAATGAATTAAATTGTACGATTATCTATATCTCTAGACATCGGTGTGTCTTAAACATTACGTTAAACAATCAAAACAAAAAAAAAATAATGTAACAAAAAAATTAAAGTAATGTAACCACTGTAGAAATTTCTTCAGAGGCAGACACACCGGGAGTGTGACACGGAACAATTATTTCTAGCCCACACAATACGTAACATCGTGGTCAAACGTGAAAAAATACCCGCAGACACTCAAATCATAATGAATCTAGAAGTTACATCAGTGTAACAATAATAAACTACGTAAATCTACAATGGCAACACAACGCAGTTGTAGTCGTCTAAATTACATTTATTATTAGCAATCGAACAACTTGAAAGACTCATTACGCATCAACGCGACTAAACTACGTATAAATGTTTTTCCCTAACTTCATAGATTTGGTAAGTTCACTAGAAGTTACTAACTAGTATCCTCAGTTGGACGAAGTTGTACGTCGGACTTTGCCACCCTCAATTAGTGTGTCGCTCCGAAGACAGGAGCCGGACGTAACGTTGTCAACACGGTATACGGTGTGGTGTAGCTTCGTGACAACGTCGGTATCGGATACGACTATGATAAATGCCATTTCAAATCTAAGAAACAATTAAGAGTTGTGCGGTGAAGGTACATACCTACATTGTATATACTCGTACATATATCAGTAGGGTTTATGATATAAACCGTTAGCCCAGGTCTAGTCTAAGTCCAGTCTAAGTCAAGTCGATGAAAGAGAAAAAGATGAATTAAGACTTTAACAGTTAACAATTTGAAATGAAACTATTATTTGCGGATTTTATCGTGTTTCATTTTGTTTTTATATTCCCGACGTTCCGATTTTTTAATAGATAGATAACTATTGTGAAATCGCAATCCGGTCTAATCGCCACGGTTAGCTGGTAACCTTATGCCTTTGACGCTACTGCCCATCAACTGCCCCTCTGTGTATTTAGGTCTGCATTTTCGCGACAATTATTCTGCCACCTATCGCTAGCTGTGCGATTTCCCTTGTAGTAACATCTATGCCATTACATAAGAAGCTCTAAGACATAAAAAATTAGACTTCAACAAGAAAATAACATGTGAAGATTGCGCTATCTTTCCTTCGACAACTTTATCTGCCAAGCCCTTAGGTAGTTTTTAGGACATTTCTTAGGCTTTTACGTTCATCACAGGATATTACAAATTAGCTTTACAAGTATACTCTAGTGAGATTATAAAAATAATAATTTCACTAATTATCATCTAAATGCTTCTGCTTTTGGCGAGATTATCGGGCACGTCGACGATTTCCCTCTCCTCAAACCTCTCGTAAAAACAAGTTCGTCAAATTATTGGTCTTACGGGTCTCTTTCTCTAAATGCCAACCTTGCCTGGCGGCCGAATGATGGTGAAATATTTATCCTAATTTGCCGATCCTAAATACTACAGACTAATGACGCACGCACTCGTGAACAGCATCACCAGTGCAAGGGGGGTACTGACACTGCGCACTCACCAACTCGTTTTCGGCGCGTGGTCAGTATGAGCAAATCCTCCAAGAAATATATGCCGACATTTGCTGGCCGTTTTTTAAGAGGTCTATGTTCAGCATTGGACTATAATATGAAGATTTAAAACATAAGTCGTTTAGATTAAGACACACTCGTGCCACTGTACTGACAATAACGTATAAGAACGTAAACTGAAATGTTTGCTGCGTTTGTAATTAAGCAAAACAGAGAAATATTTTAGAGTATTTTCAGATAATTATTGTTTTGAAGTAAGGAGACTTACGAGGTATCTTACATGAAGTATTTTTGATGTAATTATGTTTCGTTGACTGAAATATTTCTACTAAAACTGATTTTCCACCAAAACTTTACTTGCACTTTTTAATAATTGTTATCGATAGCACAGTTTAGTAAAATTAGAAAGAAAAATGTACGAATCCTTGCAGTGACAATAATTTTATTTATAGTCGCATAATATATTACACTCTGTCCGTGCCTTAGAGGGAAACCTTACCATTAATGCGAAACCCATGTCAGAGGGTATTATAGTGAGAGTTTAACTGACTTAAATGTAGTTCGCCGAGAGGTCCATGTTCTGAACTGTAGTTGGATACTTTATGGTGGGAACTTGTACAAATGTGTCATGTAATTGTATATAGTTCTTTACATTTTTACTGAAATATTTAGCTTGCCGTGTCACCCACTGCGTAGTTCATGCCCGACTTATATAATTCAGGTTTCAAATCAAAGAAACTATTTATTATATATTTAATAAATATTTTCAAAAATATGTTAATAACCGAGGTTTAATTACGATTTTAATCATTAAGGAATTTTACAAATTTTAAATTTATTCGACGATAGAAAAGATAAATAATTGTAGATTAGGTTTGTCTAATTTCGACTGGCATAATAGCTATGAAATGCAATAATTAGTCAATAATAAATTCCAATTTGTTTCTCAACGTCAATTCAGGTCACGACAGCCGAGTGGCTAGGGGATCAGCTTCCGGATCTGGAGAGCTTACCATCGGTGATGATGTTCCAAATAAGCTTTGGTGAAACGTGGATTGAAACGACAAAAATAAATGACTTCGGACCACCTCATTAGTATACGGTCGTGAACGCATATGTTTTATTACTTCTCAACAGTCTCGATAGACTAATGACCATACAATAATGACATACTTCTAACCATGGTGATATTAAGTTCAAGTTCTTGTATTAGCCCGTAATCTGTTACTGCTATTTACTATTATTACATATATAATTACATCATTTGCGCCATATGTTTAATCTTTTACCAAAGTTTTATCTCTGCTTAGCCTAATGGTTGACTGGGAGAGAATGCCTTTAGGAATTAAGTCCGCCATGTGTACCACTTTGTGCATGTTACTTAAATCCAGGTGTCAAAATACGTGATTGTTATTAACATGCCTTCCGCTTATAGCCTCCTATTAATAATCAATTTTTTTTATAGCATTTACTATATCGTTAAGATCAAAGAAACACAGCAAGATTACGCCTTGACACATTATAAGCTACTACACTTAAAGACTTATAACTTGGACTACTTTTTGCTTATCATAGCCGTACTGGTATCCTCACAAATGGGATGCTGCTCACCATGAACAGTCTATGTGGTTCCGACGTAACACTATGTGATAGATTTTCCGTCATCAGTTGATCGGCAAAATAATGTAGATAAAAATTTAATTTGGGCAAAAGCTTGCCTTTAAAAGTTTCGTTCCGTAAGGTTAGTTTAGGAAATTACATAAGATACATGAAAAAACTAACGATACAGAGTTGAAAAATATTTTTATTTTCGACCAACCGATACTGGCAATGGCAACGCAAGATTGTGATTAATGGGCGGTGAAATTGAACAGGGGCTCGGAACGTGACCTCTCATACAGATGATGTCGACCAAAGATTTTTTTTTAAAAAATGATTTTCTCTTAAATGCGTGATGCATTTCATTAAAATGTATTAAAAATCAGAAAAGGTTATTCAATCCATCAATTATTTTGGGACAATGCATTAATAATTCTAATACAAATAATTCTTTAATAAAATATTTTTTGAATTCTCATTTGTATTAACTCTAATTTATTTCATAGGTATTTTATAAGTACACTGTGCACCCAGAAAATATGTAATATGAAGGTTGTATAGTGATTGGTGCGATCTTGTTGCCTGGTGTGGTGGTGGTAAGTAGTAGTGCATGTACTTGTGCGTGGGAAGGTGAAGAAGGTGAGGAAGGAAGAAGGCATTCTGTTCAAACGAGGTATATTGGTATTTTTGCATCCTGATTTTTAATGCAAATAACTCAAAATTTTCAGAAAGATATTACTTTATATTTGGAAAGGATTTATGTAGTAAAAATGTAACAATTATTATTATCAATATATAGACGTAGTCACTTAGTGATTTTCCGGGTACAAAACGTTTTCCCATATCAATATTATTGTGACATTTTATCGTGCAAAGTTCACTTCTATCTTCTATCTATCTTAATCTATAACAAATATAATGTCGTGTTCAGTGTGCCTTTAGAAAGCGTTACGCTTGACCTGCTATGTTGACATTAAACAAATGCCACTACTGTGGCTAGACATATACTTACTAGTATATGTATAAACAAGGCATTGATTTCACGGACAATAACATACAAAAGGAGTTTTAGAGTAGAGTCACACACTTTTTTATGCTTACACTCGTAATCTAATCTTAACCAAGAATTTGCTGTGCCTTGGAAAACTCAACATTGCTTCTCTAAAACAAACATCCACAACTCCGATGCAAAAATTCATAATTGTCATACAAAAGTTTGCTCTTAGCGGGATTAGACTTTCGCGACAGTGTTATTACGAACTGGCATATTACAGTGTCGAATTACAATGTTCAAAACTAAACAAGTAAAGATAAAAAAGTGATATAACAAAACAAATGTAGATAAAGTTTATAATTTTGTCACGAGTTTCAATTAAAATTTTCGCAAAGTCTAAAGCGAGTTAGAATGGTGTTAGATGGAATTTTTAATTAGGATTATAACACATGAAAAGAGGGTTTTAACAGGCTTGTATGAAGCAGACATCGCGAGTTTAAAAGTAATTTCATTATAAGTTTGAGGTGGAAACCTTGAATGTTACGTAATACTGTACTCAATTTTTATTTACGTGGTAGAGCCAAGCGGCGGCTTATGCTGCTGCTCGAATGAGCCGGCTCGACCAGTTTGGTAACACGTCGTTTGCCGCCTTTCCCACTAAAAAAAAACTCAAGGTATATGTGTGGCGTGTTAGGTTATTGCAGTTACTCTCTACTATCCACGAGGCAATTTCATACAAAACGCAGGCAGTGTTAGTCTGACTCGGCTCTGATCATCCTTCTATCTTCCTCTGATCATCCTTCTATACTCGTCTGATCGCAGGCAGAGGTAACGGATGTACACGATCCGTAGCCCAATGAGCTTCTGCAAACTACTTTTCGCTTCTCCGGTGGATATATAATGACGGATGGCGTGTCTCGTCGCGGTATAATCGTACATGTGAGTTTATTTACCGTATATGAAAAAGAACAAGGTTTTAACTTAACAAATACTATTCATCGTCATAATTTTTTTTTGTTCTAATTAGCCTAAGCAACTACTCTATACTAAGGGAGACTGCATTTACGCGAACCGAATGATAATGGGAATTCGAAAATCGTTAATGGGATTAAGCTGGCAAATTGGATATTGAACGAAATCCGCACAAGTTCGCGGTGGACGCAGCAAGTATCCGTAATTAGAAGTAATTTAGAGGATCCAGCAAATGTCGGTCTGATTAAAACGGGATTAACCTAAGAATTTCTTTCCTTTCCACCGGGACTGTGTGGGCGGTTTGGAATGGATTAGTCGTTAATATGTCGATAAGTAAGATGTTTGGTGTTAATTAATTCGAAAACTGTTATTTTATATGAAGACAAATATTTAAACTGTCTTCAAATGTACAAAATGGGCTAAAACTTTGAACAGATATATTTGTCATGAGTATTTAAATAATCGCAGAGCCAATGAACCTATGACAATTTTAGCTTTAAATATATAGGTACATGTTTTATATGTATATATTTTTGTCGTTAATCCGATTTAACATTTATAATGAAACGGTTATTTACGGATTTTGGTGAGTTTAATTTTTACTTTTTACTCCCGTCGTGTCGGGTACTTTACAGCACCCGTGGATACGGGGGACTGTGGTATTGGAGGTCCTGATTCCACAGTTAACTCGGACAACCAACAGGTTTTAATTATTGATCTTGATTATTTCATTTATCAAATTTTAAAAATTTTAATTATTAATCTCCACCTTTCCGTCCAAAACATACATAAATACACATTAACAGTCATAATACATCTCAAAGCGGAAACAAATCATTTGTGCGTTATAAGAAATGTCCGTGAATAAATCGAGGACCATGACCTAGGGCTTGTAACAAGGAAGTAATGTTTGAATTCTTAGCCTTGGCCGGTTGCAATCATTTAAGCGACAATCAGAATAGCACTGCACTTCCATTCTCGCACTCGGAAATCTCGTGGATGACTCTCTGCCATGCTAGTGTATTTAAGTGCAACGGGAAATTTCCACGTGAAAAATTAAGAAAATAAGTGTTTAAAGGTTAATTTTCACAGTAACTTTTTAATCATGACTTACCATAACAGCCATGTTACTCTGCCATAAGCAGGCTTTGCTATAATCGCAACGCTCGGCAAACGGATTGGTGATCGCAGTAAAAGAGGCATCATAGGCCTGCTTAATTTTGGCCTGGTATATTTCTAGAAGCTTCTCCCGCCACCTGTCGGTAGCCGTTGCGATTTCTAAGATTTTTCACCCAGTTGGCTTTCACGACACCCACAGGTAAAAACTGGGTGGCAGATTCTTATGGCTGTAACGAAATATATTTTAATGATGTCATGAAGCACTTGTGATATATAAATAATACATAACTGTTTTCAGTAAACTTTCCGCATGACCATCAGTAATTAAAATTGGCGTATTCATTCCAGAAGCTTACGATTTTATAAAATATTACAGACAAATTGTGCCAAAGGAATCCCAACCCGTAATCTTCTCTAATTAAAGTAAAATGTCAGTAAGCGTTCTAACATACCTACTAATGCCAGAGCAGAAGGCGCGGGAGGTCAAAACGAGGGTACAATGAAAGAACTTTATTAATATCAAAGGTCTTCCTGCGCGGAGGAAATCTTTGTCCCTTAACGTAATTTAATTGTATACCATGCCGTAATTAGTCTGCTGCGTTTGTTTTGTGACACTGTTTCAGGAAAATATGGGTACAAGCAAACGCGTAGCGGTGAATTTATTTTGTGGGTATTTGTTGTATAATATTATTATTTTACGGGAAGGGGGCTAAAGAGCAAGCGGTTTATGGCAAGCAAAACCGACGTCCATGCACACTCGTAAAACCAGAGGAACTGCAGGTACGTTGCCGACGGTTAAACATATTTGGGAAGGAGGAAGAAGGGACAAGCACAAGATGAAGAGATTTACCCCGGTATTCTGTGAGGCCTTGGTATTACCAAGCCGCCATTCGAGCACCAGCAAAAGCGTCCGTTTGGCTCTACTACATACAACTGTCATATAGTTTTTTTGTATATTTTTTTCTAAAAAAAAATTAAAAACTAAATTCTTTTAAAATAAATGAAGAACAGTCATTGCGAATTCCGCAGCATTTTAGAAAATATTTTATTTATATCTGCAACAAAGCCAAAATGACCATGGACCAAAAATCCAAGTATCTTATTAAAACGTTGCTAACGATAAACAAATACGAAGTTGCAACGAAGGTTTTTTTCAGATATGACGCCTTTAACTCCGTCAATTTATAAAAAGAAATACGTAGGCGTACTCCGATAACTTTTTTGAAGTTAATTGGGTTCATTTCATCTTTCCCGTTGTGATTTTCCGGTAAGTTTCGCGATCATCGATTATTTATTGAACCTTACCTTTTTTTACACCTGAAAGTACTTTTGAGAGAAAATAACGAAAAATTCATCACTTTAAAAGGACGTATGCACTCGGTCTTTCAACGATCATTATACCTAACTTAACGCAAATCAATTAACAAAAGTCGTCTATAAGATTAAGATGGCAAATAGAATATGAGTGGCTACAATCCAAGCAAAGGTCGCAGTGGACACAGCATGTATTCGTAATTAGCAGTAACAGAGATTGAGCGGACACCGGTTTGATTAAAACTGGCTTAGTTCAAGCAGACGCTATCTCCGGGCTCCGGGACAGCAGGCGTTGGATTTATATAATAATGAATAAGGTTTCGTAATAAAACACAGTTGTCATAGGGTAGGCTAAAAGTCAAAATGTTGTAAACTGTTACGCCCAAACGTACCACGTAATATGGCACCTCAAGTCTATAATAAACCAAGAGGGTCGTTTATTGACTGTAACCTAAATGCAATAAAATTGAAAAAAATAATAATAATAAATAATATATATTGCATGCGACAGATTGAAGCAATAGGAAATGATCCTTATACTCTATCCGTGCAATTAAGAAATAAAAAATATAGTCCTTTTCCGAGGAGAAGTCGCCTGGCCGACACTGGTCATCACAGATGTGTGCTGTGGCCCTGTCGGTGCAGCGAAGGATAATATTTTTTTAAACTAACATAAGCTTGTAATTGATCACAATCTCTGCTGGTGTCAAAGTAGCGCTGAAGCCTTAGACGGTAGTGTACGCGCATAGTCCGCTCAACATTATTTACTCCTGAAGACATAACGTTAACTTCGGAGAGAAACTCTGAAACAGGTAAATTTTACCATTTCTATGCCGTACGAATTAGGATTGATATAGCATAAAGTTCCATCCAATCGGACGCCAATCAACAGCAAAAGGATGAAACGCGTTGTGCCGATTTCCGATGGCAGTAAAAGGGATTGGCACAGTGCGGCAGGGCGGTATGTGTAATCCATTTCCACAAGCTGTAGAATTGAATAGGTGCCTACACCCCGCAACCCGTGTACAAGCTTCAATGTAATGATTGAAAGCTTCCTGTGTATTTAACACCGAGGGTGACACAGTGGTAGATAGTATGAGGGATACGCACGGGGTTTCCTGGGTAGATGAGATTCGTAATACAGAGATAGATAATTCGTAGTCATGATCATGGTTCACCTGATGGAGTCGAAAACATCAGGGGGAATATAATATGGAGAATTTGCGATTTAAGATACGAGTGGTGTAGTTACTTTTTAGACTTACATTAAAAATATTAATTACTCAATATTTAGTAGTAAATTAAAGAAAAAAAATTGTGCTGATATTGTATTATTTTGTAGTTTATTTATATTTAACTCGAGTTAGTAATAAAAGAATAGTGTATCAATTTTGTGTTGCAAACGGTACTACTATTTCGAATCATTTTCGTTAGAATAGAATCGCTAAATTAAGATTAATGGACGGTGAAACTGGCTACAGACGCCGAACATTATGTGATGTCGCAGTTACTCGTTGTTTTTTTTTAACAAAAATATATTTTACTTTTTCAGTATAGTTATTGTTCAAGTACAATTTTTAGTTTTAATATATGTGAAGCAAGTTAAAACTGTGTTTGAAATTAGGATTTTAGAATGATGAAATTACGTATGCATGTATTAGCCAAACATTCGTGAATGTAAAAGTAACTCTTGTTATGAGTTTTAGTATAGAAAATTTTGGTTAGCAAATATCGAGCCGTACTAGTTAGACGTAGCTAGAGTGTTTCCCTCGATATTTATCGATCATCATTTAAATCATTTGAATGCGATAGAGCTGTGGTAGCCTAGTGAGCCGTGGTAGCCTAGTGGTCAGAGCGCTCAATTTAGTGTCATAGAGCGCGAGTGACCTGGGTTCGATCCCCGTTGCCGGCACCACTAAAACTGTTATTAACATTTTTAAGTGCTGTATTTACCACGTGCTCAACGGTGAAGGAAAACATCGTGAGGAAACCTGTATGTCTGAGAAATAATAAAAATATAATTTTGAGGATATGTGAAGCTCGCCAACCCGCACTGGAGCAGCGTGACGGGCCCTTCCTGGCTCCTAAACCCTCTCTAATACTAGTATTTGAGAAGGAGGCCTTTGCCCAGCAGTGGGCAAATACAGGCTGTTACTTTACTTTTACTTTAGGGCTGTTCGCTCTGTTAGCACATGTTTAGTGTAGAACTAACACTCCAGGTATATGAAAAATCATAACACTTACAAACAGTAATATCAAATATTTTATTACGATATTAAGAATGCTAATTTATTACCACGTTATGAATTACACTTTACCGAATTCTGGCTAAACGAACACCAACTTTTTTATTCATGGAAGTCGATGATGAGAGCTCAAAAATTTATAATGAGATTAAAGAAGCAAATTGGATATTGAACGAAACACGGGCTTAGTTCACGTTGGATGCAGCCAGTATCCGTGATTAGCAGTAACTGAGGGATTTGGCGGACGTCGGCTTGATTAAAACTGGCTTAATTCAAGCAGTTTGCTTTCTACCGTAGCTGTGTGGTGTCCCTTGGGCGGTATAGCTATTTATTTATAGTAAGCATATACGGGATAGAAATTTCAGACTGGAAATTTATAAATAAAAACGTTTTTATTCATTATGCTCACATTATTATTTTATCCTTTTCTTCTTAATCAGCCTCAGCTTCACAACGACATGCACGCAGTTGCAAACACAATGCGGTCAGCTGAATAGAATCCTCAAAATTAGGAAAAATGGAATTCTTACCTTCATTATATCATAAATAATGTTTGCACTTAATTAGGTCCGAATTTTTTTTTAAATGCAAGTATGTTTGACCTTGACTTGTTTAACTAGTGCCCCTTAAATTTTGCATAAACATGAATAGGTAGCCTCGATGTTAGTGATGGATTTACGAGTACAAAAGTCAGATGCTAAAAAAAAAGGAACCTGATCGTTTCTTTATCATAGAAACGTAACTTATTTGACTGTTATTTATATGTATTAGATTCGGAAGGAAATATTAAATTCTAACAATAAACAAACAAGAGGAAGTGGTTAACGAAATATAAGTAATATAATAAAATAATAACTATACAATTTACAAACTACTATATACGTGAAAAAAAAGTCAAATCAAAATTCCGAGAGGTGTTAACAATGAAACTTTGAATTCAACACTAACGCGCCGTCCGGTCAAATAATACAAAATGGCTTGGCTTTACTTGCCTCGTCTACCGTGTTACTTACTGAGGGGACTCGACTTCTAGCTCTTATTATTTTAAGGCTTTTGGTATATTAGGATGAATTTTCAGTCTGTGGCTGGAGCCTTTCCAGAAGTGAGGTTGTCACTTGGAGAAAGAGATTGTATATATGGTAGAATCCTTATTTGAAAATTCGAGGCTTTCAAATGTTTATGATTGAACACTCACTAAATTAAAAATTTTCATTGCATTTTATATCACTGAGTTCTTATTAAAGAGGTAGGTAAAACATGAATTACCATTAATTATTTTAAACATGCAATGGAAAATAAACCGACACTTATCTTGTAAAATCACCGTGAAGAGGCAATAATGAGTAATGTTGTCCGTAATAATTAAACTAGCGTTCGAATTTTCTGCGCATTGATTGGATTATGGAGTAGTAACGATTAAAAGTCCTCATTACAGGCGACTATTAATCGTCAAGTATGTGGTGACCTGCGACTGTGGTTCCATATTTAAATTAATTGCATGTTGTTGGCGGAATTGTGCTTTTTAATTTTTGATTAATGACACTTTTGATTTTATATTTTAGTTTATCGGCTGTAAAATTATCTGTATTCCACAATAAATTAGTAAAAGTTAAATATTGAGTTATATAAGGGGAAATAATTACTTTATTTTCTCCAAATGCACCACCACCTACGCGAGGGTCCCACTAAAGTGAGGGGGGGGATCCATTAAAATTTGTCGTACCCAAACCCACAGACTAGTAACGGAGAGCACGAGCAGCACCATCAGTGTGAAGATGTTGGCACTATGTTCAGCAATACCACCTGCCCAGTGCGGTGTGTATTTGTAAATCCTCCAAGAAATATTTGCCGGCTTACTGGTCCTTTCTTGGAGAAGCCTAGGTTCGGCAGTGGATCTGAATCAACTGATAAGGAGGAAGGAGAAGCAGGTTTAATTATGAATTTCGGAAGGGCTCAATAGCCTAGTTGGTAGAGACGACCCTGCTTCCGAAATTACGGATCGCGGTTTCGAATCCCGCGAGGGACAAACATTGGTAGGATAAATATAAATGATTTTATCCGAAACATGGATGTTTATTTAGTATATTAAATATGTAGGTATACGTAGATATACATATAAAAGTGTGAATTTTATCATCATCCTGTCCGAGACGCAGGGAATCCTTGCTTATGACTGGATAACGTGTGCAAGTGAATGATATATAAAAAAAATCTATGTAGGTAAATGAATACCTATCTTATCACCAGTCAGCGAAATACATGGAATCCTAGTTGGAATCGTTTAACAACCAGTACAGTAAAAAAAGGTAAAAACCATAAAATTCTAAAATCTACACTTATTATATCTAGGAACATTTATTACACATATCAATTTCAGAAAGTAAAAAAACGATTTCTACATTTTTTGTATTCAATTTAACGACCTTTTAAAGCCATAATACAAAAGAGTAATGCAACTATGAAGCGAAAAACAAAAACATTTTTACATTGAACTGCGCCGAGATTACTAAAATGAGTTTATATTTTAAACGATTTAAATATAATACTTATACGGGCAATTTAATTTAATTTTGTAGAGAAGATGGTTAATAAATTGATTTATTTCAACCTATATTTTACATTTATTGCTTTGGAAGGTTTACATTTTTGCGTTACGTTTATTTCTGTTAAAATAAAATAATCAATGGTACTTGCACGCGGTGCTATATACTAATTTATAAACGTGGCTCTGGCTTCCGACTGATGAGCGTAGATCCATCTGAATATGCCAAACCCTCGGAGCAATTATTAAAATGGACGGAAAGCTATAGCTTGTTGCACCCTTGTGCTTGTACATGTGTCAAAACTTTTTGACGAGCAATTGCTATCGCTGTCTATTTCTCGTAGCCCCAGTACGAGTAAAAGAGATAGCTAATGTAAGTTTGGCAACATCGCACTGTGTAACTCGTGTCAGTGTGTCAAAATTGGGGTTTGGTGCAGGGTAAAAGTAAAATATTTATAATTCTCATTGGTCTGACAATAAATTTAATGAAAAAGGAAAATATATCGTGTGGAGTTGTTTTATTCTTTCCGAACAACGAAAGGATGCGTAAAATATACAGATTTGTCATCTCATATGTAAATCTTTCAACTATTTTGTCGTTAATTATATATATTCAGCAGTGGACTAAGAGTCTGTTACAGAAAAGAAGATTGTAACAGAAAGTAGGTAGAGAGTATTTTTTTTTTACAGAATTTTGACATAATTATTATTGTATTAGAGGAATTATTCCTATAACAAGGGTTACATTAATATTTTTCTGTGCTGTCAGATAAAAGAAAATAAATTGAAAATTCTTTTTTAAGCCATCGTCTCGTTTATTAAATTCTTAATGTTAAAGAGGAGCGTCTTAGTACGATTAATCCCGACAAGGTGATTTTCTTTAAATTAATATTTCCATCGCCCCTTAAGTCTCCTTTTATGTCGTAACCAGATTTGTTCTGAAGGAATCCGTTACATAAAAGCGTTTAAAAATATAACGCGATTGCTCTTTGGTAACTATATAAATTGACAGATGGGGTGAAGGAGCTGCAGTCGAGCAGATATCAAATATGCTGAACACAACTCATTCGGATTACTCATTAGTATGCCCAGAACGAGGGTACAGTCACTGCGCTTAGGCACCCAACACACAGTATGCCTTTAATGTATGTTTTTGAACAGAGTGAAATATTAAACGGCAGTTCAAGATTGTCTGCTATGTGTTTTCTACATTAGAATATAATTACGATAATAAGAGAAGTTTTTTTAGACTTGCGTGTGTTTTCGAGAAGCAAAAGATGCAAAATTCTTCAACGCTATGCATTAATAATCATAACAACAATCTTAATCATCATCATTTCAGCCTATCACAAGTCCACTGCTGAACATAGGCCTCCCACAAAGAAAGCTCAGTCCTGTAGGGACTGACTAATAATCTTTAGAAGTAAAGTAAGTATTAGTCTGTAAATGCCCATGGCTGAGCAAAGGCTTCCTCTAAAGTATTTGAGAGTTTTGGAGCCGGGAATAGTGCCACGCAGCTCCAGTGCGGGTTGGCTTTTAACTTCATGTCCTTATGTCTTTAACGTTTAGTAAGTGAATTCGAAACACTTATTCATTTCCTCAATGTCCAAACCCCGATGTTACTTCGCTGTCTCATTCGATTAATACACTGCTCTTGATATGTCACCAAATTGGCGAAGAAACAGTAAGTCTATCAGTAAGGATCAGATGTCACCCTATTTGGAAGGTCAACGTTTACGTTAATACGAATTTTTATTCAAATAATATGAATTTTTATTCAAACTAATACAGTGAATCTTTAGATAAATATGTTATTGTTTCTTTATTTGTTTTTCCCTTTCTGTACTCGAAAACCTAACAATCGATTGAGCTCAGATTTATGGGTTATGTTCGACTCTAATACTACTACTTACTGGGAATGTACAAAAAAAAATTAAATCTTATGTAGATATAAAATTAGTGTTTTTTGTTGTTTGTTGTCTATAATCAGCTCATATTTATGGGTTATGTTCGACTAATTACTACGAAGGTTAATAAGAAAAGAAAGGTTCTTGCAAAAATAGTCTCTGGGAAGCGTGACAGTGTGCAACTTGATTATAAAATTCAGATAAATAGATAGTATAATTAAAGATTTACTAACCTGTAGTAGAGTAATGAAACTAGGGCATGCAGTAGTACATTGACGAGGTGGTACCCGGCGGGCTGCAGGCCGTGAACAGCGTAGTTCCATCGAAAGGTGAGCACTGTCAGTGGACGGTACGATTTGTGGGATTGCTCCTGAAACAATAATAAATACAGCTAAAATAAACAATAAGCACACACATACAAATACAGTTTTGGTAGAATAGTAGAGGAATTTGAACTAACTTCGGATAAAAAAACGTGAAAGTTTCAAAAATAATTCCGGGATTCAGAGCCAACAAAATTGGAGGACGCCTTCGTTTTTCATCGTGGGTTAATTGGACTTGGAACAGTATACTGCTTTTAGAAAACGCGGAATATTTTTGTAGCTCACTGCAAAGCGAGCTTTGTATCTCCGTTCACAATCCTATCCTTTTAACATTTATTGCATATAATGATGCTATTCGTATTGCTTTCCAGTATGTTGTAACGTTGTTGCATCGATAGCCTATAAACATTGCATTGTTGTGTTGTTAAACGTTTCCAATACAGTTTTAAGGTCTACATTAACTTTAGATAATTTTAGAAATGTTGCCTCATATGGAACTTTCGTCCTTATTAACCGTGCAGGTAAAGTAGGTTCCTAAACAATACCGTCGCTCTTCCTCAAAAGATGTTGCTCCCAACGACTAGCTAGCAGATTTGTTGGTAGATAGGATAGCAGCTTCCGTTTCCTCACCACCTCATTACGTCTTAATTTCTACTAAATGCTATTGATAGTGTCATAGAGCGCATAAAGCAAGGCTCTTTAGGCTTACACAGGTGATCGTTCGCAGAGAGTCTAGCAGTTGAAATATAAGCAGTGCAATACGCGTTCATGTCCCCGTTAGAAATACAGATCACTTCCAAGTTAAGAGGCTCGACCTGTAATGTGTTTGCAGAACAAAATAATGGCATTTAGTTACAACGTGGATATATTTGCAATTTTAATCTTTTATGATAGAGATTTATTATTTAGTTATTTTGCTTATTCCAATAAAGGCGTCCCGATGCAGCAGCTGCTGTAAATGCAAATGGTTGCCAGCTGTTGTTGCCAGGAATTTTACTTTTAAACTATTTCACGTTTTCATTTCTGTTTTTCTTTCCATTAAAATTACTTACAAAAATTCTTAAAAAATTAAACAACACATTAACGCAATAGCAACAAAAGTTTTTTTTTAACCTGGCTGTTCTTTGTAATTAAATTTGAAGCAATTTTAAACTTTAAGTTAAATGCAAAACTACTACTACTACTACTACTAACGGTTCTATTTAAAAATAATAGTAGTGCGTATTATTGGCCGCAAATTAGGGATTGTAAAGATATGCTTAATGTTTTTCAAATATCCTCCTGGCTAGATAGATAGATAATAAAGGTTTGACCTGATTGCTGAAAATCCATCCGAAGTTGCCCAGTATTCCGCCCACAGACGAGTGCCGAGGAGAAGCACATATGTTGCAGATATTGCACTGCAATCACCAACTAGCTGGTGATGAATGAGTAAATTATCCATGCCTGGTAATGCTAACTTTGGTTGGCGCTTATCCTCCGTTACTCTAGTGGGGCTGCACTGCTGATGCGACCGAGATGGAGCCACAGAGGGAGAGGAGTGTCGGTATACCTGTGCGCCCGTTCCCTTAAGCTCCACGTGTGTTCGGCGGCGGACCCATCGATCAGATCCGCCGCTATAGGCCGCAAGAGCTAGTGCTTTTGAGTGCTTGCCCTTCGGACCTTTATGGCTATGAGGTACGTTGCTCACGTGGGATTAGAGGCCTTGTTGGTAGGTGTGTTGGTATTCCTGTGCGCCTTACCGATTTACGAGGGAGTGGGAAACGAAGAATGTTTTCCCCAGGAGAAGTCGCCTAGGGCGGTAGGCGCTAATGGAGTTGCGGATGTGTGCGCGAGCGTTCCCATGCCCGACCGACCGTTAATTTGTCGACGCGTCGTCAAAGACATACCGCTCTTCACCACTCTTGCAGAGGTTAGTAAATTATTATTCATAACGAATGGTACTAGTCTTTTATTTGGATTATTTAGCTGTTATAGAAGTTTGGAAATAGTTTTTTTTTGACTTATTTGTTTAACTATTTCCAACTAATTATGGGTACTAGTACTAATACTATGCTTACTCTGTGCTGGTACTAACCACTAATTTCCATCTAATGACAACAACTTCACGTTCAACCTGTATACATTATATAGATAATAGACTGCCACAAGTTACACAGAAACAAATTTAAATTTTACTCATATGCAAAAGGAATCCTCGCGTTTATAGAATAACAGAAGAGTTTAACATTTTACATTGCCAAAGCTATTAAAAACTGTACTAAAAATACAAACAGTAAAAAATAAGCAATCTACTCTCGTACGTCCCATTTATTATATAAGAATGGAAAAAGCACTTACAGCACCGGAAACCTCAACCATTTACTGTATAAAAGTTAGCTTTTTACAAGGCGGTTAATCGTTTTAGATAAAATTGTGCTATTATTTAATATTAGCCTAAGCTGGATACGGTAATAAATTACACGGAATGAATACTTAACAGAATAACTCAAAATGTACGTCTATCTATTTAATTTACTTCTCTTGTAAATAACTGGGTGCAAGAGAGAATGTACCAACTTTAGATTGCAATTAATGTTAGTAGCTATACCCAAGAATCGAACTCAAGTTCCTGACGTACTATGAAATTAGAGACTAGTCTACCCTTTGCCAGAGCGACCTCAGCCTTTTCATATAAATATTTTAAATAAAATATTTAGATTATGAAATATACTTTTAGATTCAAGATATTATGCACATCATTTTCTACGTAACGTTAGGAACATTAGCAGTTACAATATATCAGATAACAGAGTAACTTTAGCGAGGGAGAGCATGTAATGGCGAAGATATTGCTTCTCTGAGCTGTACAGCGTGCATTTTATGAGTCGTTTACGATACGTCAGAAATTAAACGCAACGCGATGTAGAAAAAACTAGAAATTTAAGTTTTGCTTATCTAGAAGTAATCTCAATAAAAAATAATAATAAATGACCATAGTGTCAGTTGATACAGATCCGATAGGCCGAGAGAGCACACAACGTCATCAAGCCCAAAGAATAATAATTTATAAGTTTCATAAATAGTAGGATTTGAACTAATCATTTGATACGCTTGCCGTTGCGTTTTGAAATTTAAAAAAAAATGTTTTTTAAGGTTACATTTGGACTATTATATATTGGATGCGACGTTACGAACATTTAAAAAAAAATTACAAGTGCTTTAATAATATTATGAAACATTATAAATAAAAAAAAAATTCTGACATCTTAAATAGCCCAATAAACGAAATGAAAAACAAGATGAATAATCTGTTTACTGATCCCGGCAAGAGCAATCATGGGATTCTTTTTCGGCGAGTCCGCGGCGTCTAACGCGGGCAGCGGATGACGGTGAGGGTGGTCGATAAGGTAGTAGATTGTGTGAACTATTAGCGCAAACATATCTAGAGTCAAGTAACAAAATCTTAAAATGTCTCGTTTGACTGAACTACTACACTTGTTTATTGATTATCGTCGGACCTTGAAATGGCGTCGTAACGTTGCATACATTCTGTACATTAATTTGTTATTTACCTAGCCAAAGTCAAGCTCTTAGCGTATGTAACTGTTATATTACTATTTATTATCTTTCAGAGTAGAAATTGTTATTTATCTTGTCCAAAGTAGTCAAGGTTTTACCAGTTATTACGGAGGCCTATGGACTTTCCTCATTTGATTCTTATGTTTTCATGTTGTTTGCATGTCTACACAAATTGTCTGGTATCGTTCGCAGATTTTAGAACCAGTTATAATTCATAATACGATATGATACGAGTATAGTTTGTTCCAAAAAGGGTTTTACTCATGCTATAGAAATCCCACTGCACTGTTTGGAGATGTGTTTGTAATAAAATAAATCACTGTACATTCAAAGTGCTGTGTTATGTATTCCTACATAAATGTATTATTTCAGAAGAAGCAAGTATTAAAGTAAGTACAAGAGGAGCAATATTTGCTACAAATTATTTCTTATATATTTTGCTAATAAGGAGCGAGCTTAGAGGAACAACAATAAAATATTTTCTTTTAGATTCTCATTGTTTATATTTCGTATATTATCGAAGCTGTAATCTTCATCAGAATTCCGAAAATATTACATATCGTTAAAATACTGCTTCAGGCGTTATTTTAACAGATATATTCTGACTGATCCTGATTGTTGGTTTTATCAGACATATTTCTGATTGTTACTGCTAATTTTGTAGTACCTAGGGCCAAAAAAAATTTAATATTGTTTGGAAGCTCTTTTTGTTTTTAATAGCGACTTTCTTATTTTTGACATTAGAAGCAATGACTGCAGTCAATTGCCCTTTTGTCTTCGTCTTAGTAATTGATTTAGAACAGGCATGTTGAATATAACTGAAACATATTTGCAGGTACGAGATAATATTTGCATAGATTACAAGTTTTTAACTTGTTAAGTGTTGCTATAACAGTTAAACGCTCTATTAACGCACACAAACACTAGCACAATAAAGGAATTAGCATGCAAGTTTCCATTAATTACGGTTAGAATGGGAAGAATACTTGCTGCATAGTTAAAGCAGTTTAGTTCTGTGTTTTAAATAAGCTTTAAAGTTGGATAACCGTACTTGAGCAGTTGAGGTAAGTACTATATGAGTACAGCATAACATAAGTCATAATACGCACGGAGCCTGTAATTGCATGTATTTTTTTTTTTCACATAATCAATGATGATTCCAGTGTCAGCGACGATAATGTGCTTTTTCCAACCATGGGTCAAAATTATGAATCTTTAGAATAAACTTTATTAGTTAAGTAAACACCTTTAAACATGTTTGCTAAGAAGGTAAAATTTAGTATATAAAAAAAGGAAAATGATACCTTACACAGTTAGTCCTTCAATCGATGATATAATTGTAAACCAATATCAGAAAAAATTAAAAGAAGGCTCTGGAAAATATTCCGCTGTTAATAGAACACACCAAAAATTTTCCACAATGTCGGCTATAACGACTTTTGATAACAAATTGCTATCTCTATGTTAAAGCAACACAAAGTAACGTAAAAGAAATTTTCTACATAGTTGCCCTCTTGTGGCTCGTAGCTACACAATAAGTGAACAAAAACTGTGATTTATACGTAAAAGAGTAGCTTACGCTTAATACATTGCCACTGAGGTTTTCTTTAAAACATTGTGTTTTACAGCATTTACTTTTTTGTTTACTTTAACATTTAAGTATAGTTACAGACAACGAATATTATTATTTATTTACACTTTATAGTATTCATCAAATTTAAAAGAAACACTAAACCTTTTGATATTATCTCCCCGTCAACCTATGGCGTAGATAAATTGTTATATATTTACATTATTAAATATGAATACTTTCATACTTTCTTATATATAGCATCACAAGGCAATGCTCAATAGCAACTTTGTTGATATTGACAACAGATGTCTTTGAAAATGTTTGCGTGTCCAATATTTTATAAGTTACCGGATAAATCTTGTTACACAAGTTTCTGATATTTGGGTCATATATAACACTATAACAGTGTACTGCCAGATAGTCATTTCTCCGTAATTACTACATTCTTCAAGCAAGCTGGTAATTGTTGTGCCTTGCTCCTCGCAACTTTTATCTTAAGATATGCCATTTAATTTATGTAGTGCCGGATGTGCTGCCTATTCGGATTCAGAGCAGGCATCGGTACGAGAAAATCTCTGTTTGCAGTTAAGATTTTGGTGCCATTATCAGGAATTTCGGTACGGAAAATTCAGGAGGATCTTCACATTTTGAATTGACGTTGAAATCACTGACATTTGGAAAAAAATATAGATTATTCCTTACACCACCAATTACAATTTACTTATCACTTCACGTAATGCCACTTAGTTTTGTAAAAAATGTCTTTTTGATGCTTATTTATGTAGTACGTAAGTAAAACCTTCGATAGTGTAAAACACAGACATGAAAATGTTATTTTAAGACTGTTTAGATTTCATATTAAATCTGTATTGTATTCGCTTAAAATATTCTACAAGGTAAAAGATTTTAAGTCTTACAAAGGGCTTGTTTTAAGTCCATACCCAACAGAGAGGATTTATCTTGGTAGTATTGTACGTCATCTGTCGAACGCCTGAAAGCGGGCGGTGCATTGTTGTATTGAGCTGTGTCATGGACCGCTCTAAAGGTATCGTATCCTATAGTAACTCGACCTTTTTTCAATATATTACAGTAACGATGAAAATACTTACTACTACATTAAATTAAGAAAGCTAATGTTGTATGCATACGAACATTAAATTTTTTATACTAATACAAACTGAAACAAACAAAAAATTAATGACCATTCAATCAGACAACACATTGTTAAAACCTGGTCGGTAGAGAGAAAATAAGGTGTCATAAAATAACATTAAAATAGTACAGATAAAAGGCACTGACATATTTACAAAATAGAAATGCGCTGCGGGCATTTTCTTAAATAATATTTCATGTCCAATGGCATGGATTTAGGATCATAACATCCGCACATTTATCACTCGCGACAATAACATGTGGTGCTAATAAATATTGAGTAATCATCCATAGAGCTATAACACTATTCAAAATAGTTAAAACTAAAGTATTGATACTATTTCAATACTAAATTTTTACAATTTTTTTTTTTTATTATAAAAAACGTTACGTTCCACTGTAGGGATTTCTCCTGTGTCGCGGAGGCAGTTTACATACATGGATTTCACATAGACAAACACCCAGACAGGGAACTATTATTTGAAGGCCATACAAATACTAGTCCCGTGCGGAAATTGAACCCGCGACTCACAGCGCCGCAGCTAAACGCTTAGCCACTACGCCACCGAGCCGTCAACATATCCAAAAGCCAAATATATCCAAAAAGCTTTCACGCCTGTCACCCATAGGGTTAGGGAGTTACGGGTTTCAATTTCGTACGATACTCAGGATTTTTGAGTCATCTGCAAGTTTTCTAAAAAATACGGAAAGAAATCATTAATCGAAAATTAGATCACGTAAAAGAAAGAGAGATTTGATAATTAAGAACAATCACTTCTTAAAATCTGAAAGACTACGTATATTTATTAAAAAAAAATCGAAATTACGTTTAAATTTTCATTCACCTTACATTAGCGATAAAAGAGCAATATAGGGATAAATATCACAACTGCAAAAAATGAATTTTTATTTATTATTAAATAAGTTTATCCTTGTTAGTAGTTTGTTTTGCAATTCCAAATTAAAATTTTTGATTCCCAATAATATTTTAGTCCCATAATCCAGGGAAACTCAATGGTGTAAACGGATACAGTATTGGGGATACAGGGACAACCACAATGCATCTAGACCTAACAACCAATAACTTTCTCTTCTTCTTCTCTTTCTGAGTCTTTCGAAACTTATTCCGATTTGTATCGTTGGCCTGGACACTAAGACGACAAAAAGCTCACTACTGTCACTTTGTCCTATATAGGTTCTACAGAAAAGTGGGTTAAAATAAGTAAAAAAAAACAAAATGGTTAAACGGTCACGACAGTTTTTTATCCAGTAAGTATTTTTTGCAAATCTCTTTTAAACTGTAATATCTATTCAGATGTGTTTTTTATCCAACGGTACAACGTTGCAGCAGATTAGAGACGTAAATTGGAATTAGGAAGTGCAGGAGTAACCATTTCGCAAAGATATTGCTCTACCATATCGTATACCCTGAATTTTATACATCGCTTACGCCCCGAAAGATATTAAGTAGAGCAAAAGAATTTGCTCTGCAATGCAATTGACATTGATTGAGATTATTTATTTATCTATAATATAATTCTGTTAGGAGAATTTTATGTATTGTTAAATTTGAACTAGTACCTAAATTAATTTCATAAAATACTCTAAAAAATGTATTATCTGGTACAATTAAAATTTTATTTAAATGTTTTGACAATATATATCTATACATACATTATGGTTTGCGGATCTATGTTTATATTTCTTACGGTTTTATAGTCCAAGTGAATAGACACTATTACGATGGTACAACATGACTACGTTCAAATTCTCGATCGATGAAGTAGATCTCTATAAATATAATTTAAGATTGGGTGGGAATTCGAACGAACGTTACGATGAATTTGTTCGAGATAAACCCATGCACTTAAATCCAAATTGCCAATTTCGAGACACGCGTACAGAATCGAATCTACATTTCATTCACATGAGAATGAGGAAAAGGTACCCGTAATTTCGTTTTTTATTTCGTTATAGTGTTGCCAGAGGCCGAAAAATTATCTAACATTTATTATTTCTTAATAAGCTGTCGGACTGCTTTTATCCTATGTATACATACACTATTACATTTTATTTAGGTTGAAAATAATTATATTGTGCGTGTTCATTATTTTTCTAAAGAATCAATATCCTTTAGAAAAATGTTCTTAAACATACAGGTTTTTCCTCATCTAATATTATGTTGTGATGTACCCATGACACAGCACTTGACACACAGAAAGTGTTTTTGTCTAAAGCAAAATAAGCAATAATATATAAATAATGCGTATATTGTTGAGAGACATGGGTAAAAGTTAAAGAGTAAAAATCCGGCCTTTTCGGTAGGCTTCTGTTTATTTGACCTCTTACTAAGTGTGGAAAATTTCTTCGTCGATGCATCGTCCCTCGCAGGTGATCTTTCGCAGGTCTTCCTGCACTGGTGTGACCAGAAGAACTTTCACTTTTTATCTTCTTTCCCTCTTCTTTTCTTCCTTTTTCTCTTTTTTTTATTCCTGGTGTTCCTCTTCCACTTGCTTCGGAGCTAACCACTGAACTACTCTATCTTTTTTTTTTATTTCCGACTACTTTACTCCGAAACTATTTTTTAAATTTTTATCTAAGAGTATCAAATAGTAAATATCGACTGGCATTTATAAAATATTCCTTTCTCGACTTGTCATTCGAAGACGTAATAGTCGACAAGATGTTTATGAGCATTCGAGACGATATTTACAAACAAATATATTTTTGTTTTCTTGGGATTATTATTACTGGCCAGTGGGCCATTGTTGCCACTTCAAAAACACAATAGCTTGTTCAGTAATTTGGCCAAATTGTACTTTTTTCGACTGAAATTTTAACTACTTCCCACCCATCGGAAAAGAACACTGTTGTGAAGAAACGCCTCAAGAAACCTAACAAAACGTAATTTTTTTAACACTGGTGTTTAGGACATTGAGCCAATTTTCATATATCACTTATGTACATACAAACAAATAGATGTAATTTTATAAAATACCAATAGTACAAATACAGAAGAAATTTACAGATACATAATCCTAAAAAAAGGAGTAAAAAAAAATAACATAATGATTGATCCATTTGGTCGTATCGTCAGATAGCGATATTGCCGAATGGCTTACAATTGCATTTTAGTGAAGGTTAATCCGCCATCTGTCAGAGACCATGGGAAAAAAGCCTCAGGAATAAAGGGGGAGGCAAATTTTCTTATGCGGACATGATACGGCTTTGGTACCTACATTTCCCTTAATACCACAACTACAGTATTTTCATATCATCAATATTGATGTTCATCAATAATCATCATCATCATCATCATCATTACAGCCTGTCACAAGTCCCCTGTTGAATATAGGCCTTACTTAAAGATTGCCCACAAAGGACGGCCCTGAACCACCTGCATATTGCTTTACCAGTGCAGGTCGTCACTCCTCCACGCTCGCACTCCACCACGTTTATACGACGTCGCCTGTACGAGTTTGACACACGATTTTTTTTTTCTATTCCTGGTTAATTATTTAAGTATTTATAGTTTATCAAGACTTACGTAAAACTGACAACGTTTTTAAATGCTGTTGTTAAGATTTTACAGCTCTGGTAGATGATTGTCTTTTCTTTTTAATTTCAATTTTATTTTGATCGAAAAAATAAGCCACACTACATAAAACCGCATCGTAAATTCTTTAATCACCGTAAAAGCAAATTCAATCTTAGAATGAGACACGCGTTGTCTTACGCGAAAAACTCAAATCGAATACATTTATAACATCCATCAAAGTCAGCGAAAAAATTCAAATTATTATACTTAATCCATAAAAAGCTTTTTGTGAAAAAGAGAGTAATGTCTTTTTTAACGTAACATGATTAGAATTATATTTATATAATATAACTATTGAAGACATGCTTTGTTACGTTAATTATTAATTTTAAACTAAACTGTATACGGAAAAAGTCGGTTTTATCCACTCCATTGAACAATAAATAAATATACACAAATATGTTTACTTAATTATATATTTTTATACGTGTAAATATGAATGTATATATAATATTCTCCATGTGGTTGTAGGAAGTAAAGAATAACGCCAATCCTGTCTGACCATGGGTGTCGTAAAAGGCGACTAATTCTAACATACGTATGGTATTACCGTGTGGTGACGTTATAACACGGTATTTTCTGATGAGAATCTGGTAGTCCCGCGGATGTCGTAAAAGTCGACAGTGGAAATATATTATATTAGGAGATGGACAGTAGCATCTTCCTGTATTATATCATATAAAATAGTGCAGACGCCAAGCCTGGCTTGCCAACTATGGCAAAACCCCCCTCATAAATGACAAGTAAAGAATTAACATATTGATTCGCTTCGAATTGTATAGCGAAAGAATCTGTCACACCTCTTTCTTCTCATGCTGGTTTTTCTTGGTATTTCCCGGAGCAAAGTGGATTGCGGAAGCCCGTTAGGTGGACACGAAATGGAAATACATGATTATAAGCATGGGCTTATACATACATTTATCATTCAAGGACGAGACGATAACATCATATTCCCTTACCACTGTCACCACAGCCACGCGGTATAAAACATGGCGCTTGTATTCATAACCATTGCATCACAGTTTTCATGTTCCAACTGCAATAAATTTTCCTAAAAGCGCTCCTCTAACTGCACTTCGAAGCTTTACGACCGTACAATTGATTGTGGAGCCTAGCATTTACGTACGACACTGCATATGAAAATGCCATCGGCTTCAATGCGATGTTGAAACATCATGCATTTTATTTCGCCTTTGAGCGTTTCTGTGATAGTAAAGGAATAGGTTGTTATTCGTCCACCGTTTTGTAATGAGTTTCCTCTGACGGAGAAGAAACAGGCGAAAGAAATACCATAATATAATAGATAACCTCTTTTTAAAATAAAATATAAATCATTAAATATAATTATGTAATGATTCTTAATAATATAATTATATAATATAATATAATTATTGCGGCATCGAAAAGGCGTCCGACCCTGCAATATGGAGCGCTGTTATTCTGTCCGTGCTGTTGACAAAATCCGCGAGCGATCTCCAGTGCGACTCAGACATATTATACAATAGTTAACACCTAAATTATGAAACTAAACTATATATGTAATACTTAAAACTTATTTAGGCTTAAATGTTTCATTACTGATACTAAAAAGGCCATGTTAAATAAACATGGAAAATAAATGAAATTATAACCAAAAGCAAAACAATAAACGAGGTTAATAACAATAATATTAATTACCCCTGAGTAAAATAATTGTCTCGGGTTTGAGTATTTGACCGTCTGCGATTGATTGTAAAACGTTTCCACGACACACAGTATCACATCCCACAGAGGGAAAACGATAAAAACATAAAAAAAATAAAAATAAGCTTGTTTCAGGATTTTTATCATTATTCAAAACACAAAATTTTAAATTAAAAAGAGCTCCATAGAAGCGAGTGCCGCATAGCCAAATAATCTAGATACGGTTTTGAACGAATATCGTATTATTGGCAATTTCGACTTAAGTGCAGGGATTTATCGCAAACGTAAAAAGCGTAATCGGATTTTCCACCCCCTCGCATACGTATAAGGGATTACACCATTCATTTATACAGAAATATATGAAAGATATCATTTTATACATATCAAATACTTTTATGTATCATGGTAAGCCTGTATTAATGCGCTTTTACAGTTTCTTTAACCATCGCGTTACATGTATGCCTTTACCGCTTAACCCAGATCAATATTACTAGTATAAGTAAGTACAAGTTTCTCTATGACAATATAGAAACATGTCTAACTATATAGAAGCACTGAACCCTGTCACTCTTAGGGTATTCAGAGGCTACGGATTTCAACAAACGGGCTTACCAAGCCCACTTTAGTTGAGATTGCCATTAGATTTTCATCTTAATCGCCTCTAGCGATACCCACGGGAACAGAGAGGAACTGTCAAACTATCTAACATCAGGGTCAACAAAAGGTGCACATGCTGGACAGACGGGCGAGCGTAGTGCGGGTACGATGATGCACCGTCACTGAAATTGGATTAATGAGGGGGGGGGGGGGTAAAGTCAGCCCCATAGGAGGTTCCCATCGCCACGCGTGTCATACGGATTGGCGATCAATAGGACGGCAGATTTTCTTACGGCTTCAAAAAAGGACACGACAGTGCTGTTGGAACTAAATAACGAGTTACTAATGAAACAAGTGCTCAGTTCTCTGAGGCAATATCTTTCAATATGGTTACATTGAAGTGTATTTTTCCATTTTAAATTGCTTTTAATCAGACAGTTCGTCACACTTCACCGCCGATTTTCAAGACTTCATATGGAGCTTTAGGCGAAAATTTGATACGAGATTATTGTGTTTTTAATAAAATTTTGCTTTTAGTATGTTTTGATGTACAGTATTGATGACGCAAGCGCTTGTGAATGTCTACATTAATTCGAAAATTCAATTGTAGGCCATTCGTTCATTTTGGTGCAATCACTCCAACCGGTCTTTGGTAAAAGTTGTCTATCGTTTTACCGTTGATATACTTGAACAAATTATCAATCTCGAATACTTAAATTATAGTCGAAAATTGCTTGTGTCACTTTGATACTGGCAGATAGTTAAACACTGTTAACATTTAGGCCTCCGGACCCTAGAAAAAGAAAGACTCGTCATTGTTTAGCATGCGGTAACGTCTTACTACGGTACTATTATTATACATATTTTAGTATAAACTTGGGATAACTGCCAAATGTAGCTTTACGTTCTAGAACTCTAGAAAAAAATATTTGGGTGCTGGCGGCGAAAAAAATTACCCCAATTCATCGAAATGCGTTCAAAGATCCTTTGGCAATTTTCTATTATTAAGATTGTGCCATAATCGGCAAAGCGATTAAAGACGTTCTTAGGGTTTTGTTTTTTGGAAGAAAAATTAAACCGTTATTGGATTATTTTGTCGATAATGTGATAAGTAATCTTTCTACGGACGAGTCGAATTCAAAGTTGACCGGTTTTCTAATCGAATGCTTATATTCATAATATATTTTTTTTTAAAAACAATTCGAGGTTTTTCAAGCCATTTTCCCGATTCCACACTTAGACCTAACAGGATTTAATAAGATATGCTTTCCGACTTATTAGAAAACAGCTTAATTTAAATTTGTAAGCGAGGCTAATACGACAAGGAATTAATTTGCCTCACGACCGCACTGCAGACCGAGCTTACCCTACATTGTAGTGCGCTTAATTCCTGACGGGACGTGAACGACTCATAAAATGCACGTTGTTACAGCTCCTTAGGGCAATATCTTCGTGAAAATACTGCTCTTGCTTTTCTGTCTAGAATTCTTGTCTCAATTTCTTTGCACTTTTGATCAACTTAGTACGTTGAGTATAAATATATTATATAAGCTGTACATCTGAACTTTATTATATAAGTCTCACTCACCCATTTGCGGTGGACAGAGGTTATAGGTGGAATATGTGAATTAGCGAAATGGGCATTCACAACCCACTTAACGCCACTCCGACAGAAATAACCTGGCAGGTTATTGCTGGGTGATCGCCATGAGATTTTTAACTTAGTCGCCTATCCACATTCACCCATGGGTGGAGTGGAGGAGACAGATTTACTTACACCACAACTAAACGACTAACTTTTCGAAGCCAAATTATATTTTAAAAACATATGATAACATTCTTAAAACAACGAACTTAAACTCGTTCGTAAAGTTTGTTCGATAAAAAGGTATTCCTCGTTATACGATTTGCATTATTATCATTTAACTCATATAGAAGCTTTCTTCTATAGGAAAACTGCATGTCTGAGAATAAACCAAAAAAAATTTCGAGGACATGTGAAGCAGTGTGGGGTGAGCTTCAAAACAAATTAAAAAATGAAAAGGAGCATTTTGACTCGCAGTGTGGGCAGCTTCCTTTGTATTGAAAGTTTAATACAGTTTTGTGATTTGCTTAGCGGGAAATCAATCCTAAAGAAGGAACTTACAAGAATAATATATATATATATATATATATATATATATATATATTATTTTATTAGGCTAACTTCTTATATATATAAGAAGTTAGCCTCGTAAGGGGAGAAGGTCCATGTCCATTGTTGCATTTCAAAAGAAATGAACAACAGAAGACGCTACTCAAATTACATTGACGTTCCGCATCGTCCACGTATCGTGAAGTGTAAAGCGCTCGTTTAATACGATCGGGGAAGTTACGACAACTGATATTTATTAGCGCTAGCATATTGTTGCCGGTGATAAATATGCGGACGTTATGACACCGGTTCGAGTCACCTGACATGGGATTTCATTGAAAGAACCCTTCATTTCATTCTGGTGTTTGCAACAGTAATTTTGTTAGCGTAAATCATGTTAATGAAACGGCGTATTCCGAAATATAAGCAGATTTAGAAGTGCTAAATTTTCTCATTCTTCGGTATCATTGCGCCATTAATAATGTTTATATTGAGCACCGAATA
Organism: Bhutanitis thaidina; assembly: GCA_029286595.1. Classification (NCBI taxonomy): domain Eukaryota; kingdom Metazoa; phylum Arthropoda; class Insecta; order Lepidoptera; family Papilionidae; genus Bhutanitis; species Bhutanitis thaidina. The sequence continues at coordinate 5,637,053 of JAGSMS010000003.1, forward strand.
TTATTTTTATGCAGATTAAGAACTTTTTGGAACGCACGCTCAATCACAGAGATCAGTGCTTGTGAACTTAAATCAAAATTTCTGTGCCGGCAGCCCATAAATAATTTAATATATTTTGTAGTTAATCACTTTTAATTGAATAAAATCTTTCTCTTGTTTTTATAACTAAGGTTCTAAAACTTATTCCGCGTACGCTAAAATTAATAAAGGCACATTACTAAAAAATATATCCTTCCTTCTTTTTAGTGCTGTTTGAAATAAGGTAAGTTAGGTTATGTATTCAGCAAAGGAAATAGAGGAGATGAGATGTTGCACGTTTAATACTGTTTCTAAGATCAAATGCAGACCCTACGGTCCAGTATACCAATACAGCATTGATAATGATCGCTTCCTGGCAGATTTTGAATACGGCGATATCTTCTGGTTATGAACAAAATACTGTTCTCTACGCTCTACTAGATTAAAAAGTGCTTAAATGTTTAAGTGCCGTCATATGCAGTATATAAACACAAAGGCAACACTTGTCTTCACTCACGCGTATCTGATGTTATGCCTCATATGATCTGCGAAACGGTTTGGATGTAAAAGGTTTGGCCCTATCCCAATGTAGAATGGAAAATCAATCATTTGTGTTCGGTCAAATATCGGCTTTAGCTAGGATTCAACTCCAAAAACGACAACTCTGTAAGTATATAAATTACCTAATTATTAAAAGTATATAATAAGCAAATAAATTATACTAACATAAACTTCTTTTTTGTAACCAAATAGACTGGATGTAGACAAAACTTATAATTATTTTATTAAAAAAAAAGGAAAGATGACGTGTTTAATAAGAGATCTTTTGTTTGGTATATAAAGCAGTAAAAGCAAAACCAACATTCCCAAAGATCTGTGAAACAGAAAAATCGCCCGGAGCTAAGCCTTTGAATGATCCAGAGGTCAAAATATTCTCGTCGTTTACGAGAAAAAGGCAATTTTGAAATAATACTTGCAAAGTTAACTTTTGTCGTTACGATTGCGTAGATAAGAAACAGCAAAAAGAACAATTGAAAGGCTCTAATGGTGCTGAAATTGAAGTCGGGTGCTAAAGTTTAACGAACACTGGAAACTTTGATAATATGGGCGTGATATAAAACTCTCGAGTTCTGTTGGTAACGTACTAGTTTTCGCATAACAACAGGCCGTCAGAAATAAAATGCTACATCATTTCAAGCATGTAGTCCTGCGATTATTTAGATTCGTATAGAAGTCGACAGCGTAGCTTGAACCCGTACAATGAGCGTAGGGTTATGTGTGCATCACACAAATTCGTTATTTTATTACATTAGGTACATGTAGAATGCTGCAATATACACGTATATATAAGATAAATATCAGCTACTTTGCGTCGGCTAACACATAAAACTAGTACTTTGTGTGGGAAGGCTTAGATTACTTTGCACTAATAGAAAAAATTAAAAAGTGGTATTTTCTTTACCTTCACATATTTCCTCTCTACATGACATATCACTCTCTATTACAACTAGACAATCTTATTAATAAAATGCATTATTTTATCTGAGTTATGACATATCACTCTCTATTACAACACGACAACCTCACACAACATGCCGGTAGTATTCAGAGTTGTTGTCGTGGTCGAAACTGGCATCGAGACATCATCATCATCAGCTGATTAAAAAAATTGTGTAATGTTAGATTTTGTTTTTCGGATCGGAGTGACATAACGTGTAACTGAAATTGTATCCGAAACTTCTCGCGCCGATGTCTATTGAATAACCAATTGAATTAGACAGTGCTTGATTCGGAGATTGAACGCGTTTTAGTATATCCCTGCTGGTGTACTCGTATAATCGAGCCTCAGCCCGAGCCTCAATTATACGTGTATTTTTCTGACTGAAGGGAGATAGACTACCAAAAAATGTTCCAAATCTCAAAGACTAAGAATAGTAATGGGTAACATAATTGCTAATGCGAATATTAGGTAATGAAATACTACTCGTAGTATACTACACACTTTTTATTGTCTCTCCGATACGGTTTCTTCACGATGTTTTACTTTACCGCCGAGGACGTAGGAAATTCAGCACGTCACTTGCGTACTATGTAATAACAGCGAGCGCACTGACTACTGTACTGTACATGGCACATGCAAATCAAACTGTACCTTATTTCTTATTGCATAAGTATTCAAATATCAGCTACTTTTGTTGGCCGTGTAGACGTATGTAGGTGCAGTTAGAAACACTACGCTCGTTATGTTTTTTTTTTTTTTTTTTTTTTATAGAAGAAGGGGGCAAACGAGCGTGCGGCTCACCCGATGAAAAGTAATGTAAGTTATCAATGATTTCAACTACTGTACAGCATTTGGAAATTGTGAAAAATGTTATCGTCCAATACGGCTCAAAGTATAAAAGACAAGTCTTTGACTACTGTGTGTTTCAGTGCTGCAAGTGAAGAAATACGAGGCCGCGATGATGTTATTTACAGCGAGCCGTAAGGACAAGCTAGGCATAGAGGGTGTTGATGTTAGTTTATAGAATATGTAATAATGAGGGATACGCTATTTCCACGATTCTCTTATAAATCGAAACGCTACAAATTTGAGACGATTCTTAAAGTCCGTTGATCCCGCCAAACCTCCTAACGCTGTGACATTGATGTAAATGATCTTAACAAGCATTTCTCTCTTTCTTCCGGGGCTACCGATCCTTGTATCAAATCTCAAACACTACTTGCGGTGTCGGACTAGCCGAGGCTATCTTGCTCTTCTTTTCATAGCCTTACCTCGGTTTCTGAGAAATGTGTTACAAAATCTGTACTGGCTATTTCTTCAGCTTCAATGGGTATTGACAATATTTGCTCAAAAAAGATTGGTTTTATTCTATCTTCTCTCCTTCCTATTTTTACTCACGTATTTAACATTTTTTTAGGTTCCTGCTCGAGCAGTCGTTGCCCACGCGAGGGCGGTTTTATGTTAGGCATTTCCCCATGTATGAAAGAAATGGCATTAGACTGGGGACGTACTCATCGCCTAAGGCTAAAATCTATCCACGTCTCCAGGCATTGGAAAATAAGAGACTGTGATACATAAAGAAACTCGTGGTGAAAAAAAGATAACAATTCCAACCGTTTACACTGTATATATTTAGACATATTATCATATTTTGTTCGTCGAACAAATCACGTGATTGCGTGTAATTAATGTATTGCGATGTGTTCAACAACCCTTTAATACGACGTGGAAATTTATGACGAGTGATATTTATTAGTTCTAGCGTATTGTTGCCGGTGATAAATGTGCGGACGTTGTAATACGGGCTTCGTGCCACCTGACAAGGAATTTCATTTAAAAGAAGCGCCCTCTATAACACGATCGTTATTGCGAACATAGGTGAAGATAAATCATTTGTATTGAATTTTTTTAGAAGACAGTAAATTTGTAAAATCAGACCCTTTTGGGTATTTCGATATGACAGAATAACGATTGCTGGATTGTTTTTAAAATGGTGGTGTCGGCATAGCTGACGACACTTTTAGTATCATGATGTTTAATTCATTTTGAATAAATACCTACTTAGGTACACAATAGTCCAAGCAAAATAAATTTAAGATGCCTACAATCCGACGGCTCGAGTAAGTAAGTACCTGGAGCTTATCTTTTAACGTGGTGGAAAGTTGCTAACACCTGCTTTCAGTGACTGGTACTACGGTGATCGGTTTGTCGGGATCCGCAATAAGTGCCAGACTTACTAAAACCCTCACAGCTTTGAGATACCCTGTTAGCCTGGTGGGCTTGACAGATTCGAGGAAGAGATTCGCGGGCAGAGTAAAGTATTAAGTGAAAGTACTTACCTAACTTGGACTACAATGCCGGTATTGTTAAGTCACATGAGTAATATCATGGGTAAGATTTTTTATAATACAGGTTGAATATAAAAGCATTCAATAGCGTAACGCATTGCGCTTATGTAATTTTCGTTATCACAATATTTTAAAAGGGGTTCGGTACTGACTTGGTTGACTCAAACGTTTTGATAAGCATTGGTAACATATGACATTTGGGTACATGTTGACGGATTTCGCCCAGAACCTCAAATAGACGTTAGTCTAACCTAAGGCAAAAAATGTTTGTATTAATTAAACTAAAAACATAAGGTTCCTACTTTTCTTGTTTTGTTGTTTCGTTAACGAAAAAAGAACATCAAAAGGGAATACTTAAAACAAAGATTTGAAACGGAATATCGCCAGGAGCCGAAGACGGCTCCCGTGAAATTTTCCTTCTTTGTTTTTACGGGAAAACTCAATTTGGATGTGGATTATACTGTTCAAAGTACAATAATACAAATGAATTTATTTATGTAGCAAAAAAATTGTGAAAGCCAATCTGCCGCCTCATCTCATACCGTAGGTGTCGTAAAAGTAGACTAAAATAAATGAAACAAAAATCTCTTGTCTTCTAACTCGACTAAAATACTAATATGTATCGATATTCCGGTATCTGTCCGAAGACCAAGAGCTTTATCCATTACTCCAAAAAAAATTTCTCACAACTTCCGTGAGACGTCTTTAGGCCCAAAACGGACCCGCAGGTCCTCTGCTGTTGCAGATGTACGTGGGCGTCGGTTATCACTTTCCGCCCGGTGGCCGCTTGCTCGTTTCTCCTCTCTCCCATAAAAATACAATAAAGGTTAACCATTCTTTTTTATATATTTCAAGCAAGGAAAAATTGGGTCAAGATTGAATAAAAAAGAAGCGACGACGATGTTAGGCCGTCAGGTATTTTTTGGTATCTAATAATTTGTCACTCGCCGCCATTATGTGTTAAGGGCAGGTATACATATTGTTCAAGCTTTGCGTCGGAGGGGTACTTCACTTTTTATGGAACAAAAATAATTATTTAAATTATTTAGAAGACTTTGATTGATGGTCTGAATGAAAACAAATTGTTTGCAAGGAGGAAACATTGCAATAAATTTAAGAAGAAAATGGTACTTAAATGTAATAAGTTTAAAACAAGCTTCCATCGATTCCAGCAGGTTTATGTTACATGTACTTGTCTGATTCCTCCTGAATTTCACCAGATACGAGTGTGACTATATAGTCATCTTGTACTACGCATCTTTCTTTCTTTCTGTCCCTTTCACCAATCATCAAACCTTGTGTCAATGAAATCAAAAATTCTTTGTGGGTGTTGAATTGCATCAGCTTCATGACCATAAGTGTAAAAAGATGATAAATATGCAACATTTATAATAGTAGTATTAATACACTTTTCACCAGATCTTAATTGGAACAAAGTGACTGGCGGCGAGCCTATCGCCTTCTTAATGTTCAGGCCAACGATAACAATAGTAGATAAAGTATCGAAAAACTCATTGGTGCGAGCCATCTTCACAGGGAACTGAACTCGGGTCTCCTGAATCGGAGGCAGACCCCTTAACCATTTGGTTATCGTGGCTTTCATGTTAATTGATCTCAAATAATGTAATCGCGATACTGTCCGTCAACGGTTTAGCATATTTTGCTGAGATGGTTTATACGCCTGTCGGGCGTCAAGAAATTTTCGAACCTTTTATTTTTTGTGTTTATTTAATGTCAAAGTAGATCTTTTTTAAATATAATACCGTGTGATATATGATAATTCATCCCAGGGAAGTCAGGGCCGATCGATCGCTCTTATTAATTTGGAATAGTGTTAGTTAATTTAAAAATAAATAATTAGTCGCGTCTAACAGTATACTATCTTCTTCTTTTATCTTCTTCATCTGCCTGTATAAGACTCCTAGTAGACATAGGCCTTTCCATGAAAGCGACAATTAAAACTAACGTGACTTGCATGTGAAGATTTGCCCATACTCACCTTCACCATACATGCTGGAGAGACGGGTGGAGAGCGCAGTACCGCTATCTTCGAGATAGAGATGCTGCTGCCGTATTGATAGATTGATGTCTATGGGATTTGGATTCGGCATATTGGGATTGAATCATCATCCCAGTTGGAACCTGAGCCTCGACCGGTAGATTGTAGGCGAGGTTGGCTTTTGGTGAAAAAGATCTGCCTTATTTTTATATAGAAGAAGGGGCAAACGCGCGTGCGGCTCACCTGATGGTAAGTGATCACCTTGCCCGGCGAGAGAGGTAAAGGAAGTGTCCTTTCCCGAGAGGTGGCTACTCGGGGCGGCAGGCGCTGCTGGGGTCGAGGATGTGCGTGAAAGCGTTACCGTGGCCTTGACAATTTGTTTTGGATCGAGAACATTTGTAATATAAAAAACAACTAATGGTTTATAATACTATATATAATTTTATAGAAGACAGGGACAAAGGAGCGTGCGGCTCACCTGATGGTAAGTGATCACCGACGCCCACGAACATCCACAACACCAGAGGAGCTACAGATGCGCTGCCGGCCTTTAAATGATACTGATACATAGGCCCTTTTGTCTGCTCTGGTCATGCCAAATGAGGGTTCGAAGTCTCTGTCTACCTACTGTTGAATACTTGCGATTGAAAAACATTTATTTTTATTCAAAACATTAATTTTAATATGCATGCCTTTCGGAAACGACAAGTGATAAGAGGGGCAGATCTAACGATATCATTTTGATGCCAAGATTGCATTGAGTTAGGCCACCCCTGAAATTGCCCCTCATTAACCCTCAGGCGTGGTTTAGAACTTGATGGATAGAGGGGCCTTGGCACAAATTACATCCTCCCAATTATTTACACATGTACCATGAAATTAGGTTTGCATACTTTATAATAAAATTAATCTCTTGAAATACCATAGTAAAAAAATTTATCTTAACCAACTTGTACAAGATCTTTAATATGTCAGACCTGAAAATAATGTGACAGATGATGAGATGACTGATATTAGCGATTACGTAAAAAAAATAACGTCACCAGACTCGAGGTCTAAGGGTCTATTGAGTGCGACACGAAGGCGGGCTGAAGGGTAGATGCCACACATATTTGTTTCTCACAAAAATGTTTCGGCTCGATCGGGAAACCCCACGCGCTCCCTCATTTACCAGGGTAGCAGCATTGGATGGCATACGTTTTGTATGTTGCCAGACGAGAAACGCCAGAAACCTATTAATTGACAGCGAGATATTCCATTATAGACTTGAGGATAGACTGTTGTTTGTCACTCATTGTTACATAAAAAAAGAGTTTCATTTTATTTATGATTTCTGTTTGCAATAACAAGGCAGCAAAGCAGAGATAACCTTAGTGTGGATCTTTAATAAAATGCAAGGTTTTTTAAACGACAAAAGGTTTTGATACTATATGCTGTCGTAAGAGCAATAATCTGTTAAATAAAATTGTTGTTTAAATTTTGAAGTCAATAGTCAAATGCTTCGTTTTATTATTATTGCATAACTCACATCATAGCCACAAATGCTGGGGACAACAATGAATAGTGCAGAAACAAAGATTTATTGTTGTACATTTATAGTAACAACTGCTTTTAGAGCAATTTATTGCTGTATATAATCTGTGAACAGAAGAGCTTTAAATGGCAATTAAAATTTATACATAGGACATATGCACTAAATTCTGTATGCTCATTTTACAAATATGGATATACGTTATAAAGCTAGTCGTAAAAGAATTGTCCAACATCATGATGCTGGATGGGGTGACCGCCAGCTTCTAGACACGTATCAGTAGGGGATTTATAAAGACTAAAGAAGAAAAAGTGGTTATTAAGCTCTGTGTCATCAAAAACAACAGAGAGCAGAACCGGCAAAAATTTAGAGGACATCGTGTTTTGGAATTACGAGCATATGAAGTTAAAAGAACATAAAATAATTTGCCAAACCATCTCAATCTGCGAATAATGTAACAGTCGAACAACTGCCGCTTTCAATTACCAGTCTATCCACGGTTTTCCCTACTAGACATGGAAATTCGACTAATGTCAAATTCTGACAGACGACCAGTTTCTATCTTTGAAACGGCCGTAAACGAGATATCTCGTAGGTTCGAATACAAAATAACCAAATCTAAATCATTAAGGCCGATAATTACGTAAGTTATAATTACAATCGCTAACTTGTTTGCCAAGCGTGGTGCCTGGGTCATATCATACCTTCCCATTGGTATAGGGTTGTGTTAAGCAACATAATATGCAATAATCTGAATACACGAACCGTTGCATAATAAACTTCTTGTATAACAGCCTGCATTAGTCCATGATAGTAGACATTGGCCTCTCCCGTGGCCTTACCTCGCACCTTAGACGCTGTTCCCAGTCACTGGTTTGCGTATTTTCGATCTGTCATCTAGCGAGATGATTCTCCTACGAATCAGCCATCTATCGGAAGCCAAGAGTGTGTTGGAGGTCGTTAATCAGTTTTTAAAATTGCCAGATAAGAGGTAGATTCTTCAGGAGACCGCCACATGCCAGATAACCCACATAGTCGTGATTTAGTTTTTTTTATTTAACCTTAGTTACTACTTACGAGTAAGCACATATTACACTGTACTGTATCATACTGGAACCAGTAGCCTCATGCTTTACAAGGAAAGAAAATTATTTTCTTTTTAAGCGATGACAGCAATGAGAGCTTTGAGACTATAGAGCCCGCTACGAGGCCGGGTAATTATGCGATGTAAAAGCAATGAGGATTCCAAAAAAAAAAAAAGGCTTAAAAGCAGCTGTGACCGTACCAAAGAGAATTTGTTATGCGAAGTTAAAGATGTTATTAATTGTACAAAATATTGTTATAATTTTTTGTAATGTTTTGAAATGTTCATACTGTTGAGCATAAAAACTTTATTTTAAAATTTTATTAAATGTACTTAAATACTAAGAAATCCCTTAATACATCAACAAACAATAATACAAATAAAAAGCACAATTTTACGCTCGTAATCACTGTTATCCCATCTGTTACGCTAATGGGGTAGGGAGTGAAATCGATACTTTCGTCAACTAGCAGCGTTACTATCGGAATTTAGGGTCTTATGTGTTAATTTTACAATGCATACATAAATAAACACATTAATGCTCATTGCCTTTGAAATATATTATTATAAAATTAATACGAAATAAATTTTCGTATTAATTTTATAATAATATATTTTTCGAAAATATGTGTGTAAAATAGAATTTGAGCTATAAAAATAAATGACAGCGTATTGTAATCTCCGTTTTGCTTAATATATATGAGTGTTAAAATAAAATAAATGTAACGCTGAAAAAGATTTTGGAAAACTCGTACTCCTGCGATTTATTAAAATAACACGTGTGTAACTTATTTACGCACGTAAGAAGTTATACTACTTTAGCATAACAAAACAATAAATAACTAAACATTTTATACCGTGTGGCAGTACTCTTGATTCGTGAAAGAAAGACATTAAATGAAATTGATAACGGTTTAATTAAAAAATTATAATTAACTTTAAAAGGCTTTAAAATATTAACTTAATTTAACTTCAAAAAGCATAATTTAATCGAAGTAACTTTTATCATTCCCACCACCAGCATACATAATTTAAAATCACACACAAATACACATGTATATTTTTATCTCCACTGGCATAAGACACGTGACGTAGATGCATATATTTGAATAACTACCTTGAATATAGTTATCAGTTTTATTAAAACTTGCGACACAATTACCAACCAACTTCATGGTGTCGCTTTTAGGTGCCGGTATGCGAATTCACACTTATAATTTTCCCTAACGTGCCAAAAGAAGTATAACTTTAAAAATCTCTATTGTCCTTATAAAGACTTTTTAAAAATTTAAGTTATAACTATTCACTTAATTATTTCTTGTATTTACGCGAATACTACACATTGAAAAGTAACAAATTTTAAGGAATTTCGCGTTTAATTAAACTGTTTTACTTCCCGACGTTTCGACTGTCCATGGCCACTGGGGACCGAGGTGTTAGACGTTCCAATGTAATAAGACGCCCTTAGTTAACCCGGGCTTCCAACAGATTTTAATTATTAATTTTGGCCCGATCTACACAGATGGCGCTCAGAGTACCTTGAGATCGTGTAGGGGTATAACTGGCTTTGGGTTTAATTTTACTTATTACAGGATCCCAAGCTGGTGGTAGCACCCAGTAATCTTCCCTATTGAAATAAGGATTTTTTTTAATAACCTTGCTTATTCACGGTTATATCTATTTTCGAGGTGGAGGCGATTTAAGAATATCTGCCATCCCTTCTTATTCGGAAGTTGTTGTAAATTTCAATTAGGAGAAATGTTTAAAATATATATAGCTTCCGAAAGATGGTAGCACAACCATCAGCCTATTTTGGTCTACGGCTGAACATAGGTTTCTCAAATAATAAAAAATAATAAAAAATAATCTCGAAAGTTTTACTTACTTTGGAAGGGTTGCCCATACGCACCAAGGGTAGGCAAGCGGGTTGGTGAGCTTAGTCCCGGTACCTTTACCGCTTTAAAATAGCTAGCAAATTCGAATCGCTCGTTTATTGGCTAGCATGGTGTACCACGTACTGGTAAGGTGAGCATTTTGGGAAAGAGAGTAAATATAGGAAATACCCTCTATACCTTTTTTGGGATTTTAAAGGCTGCTAAACAATGAAGAGGGACCAGCTGAGAAATACAAGTGTTTTACTTGGTTTAATTAGGAGATCATTAAAGTTGTATTTTTTGCACTAAGTTGGTAAATGTAAAATGTAAAAGAAATAAATAATGAATGTTTTTTTTAGAAACACATTTTTAGTATAACAACAGTAAAGATTTGTACTAGGTTCGTGCCAACATGTAGCATTTGTTTTTTTATTATTATTGGGAATCTTATGAAGGAAGACAAAGGAAAATGCAAAGACTATAAGAACCGGTAACGAAAAAATAGAATATTGCCAATTAGTATTGGTAGCCTCTTGGTGCAAATTGGACATTGAACATTGACACCACTTCGGAATCACCTAGAGATTAAGCGAAGCACTAAAATAATTTTTAAAATGACAGCTTGGACATCGTATGTCGGTTTTGTATCAAACGTGGTACAAAATAAAATTCTATAGTGGAGCATGGCTATAACAGCTTGATTTATATATTTTTTTAAAATGTCTCTTAACAGATTTGAAGAGTTAAAAGCAATATCATCATACAGTGTTGAAGTTAAATCTCAAAAAGAATGATTCTTTATTCATTTGAAATCTTCATTTTAGAACAATAACACTAGCGCAGTTTGATAAACCGTTTAAAAAAAACGCTAAAAATGAACATTGTCATAAAAATCAAATTTATTCAGGAACAGTTTCGTTCCCAATAAAACTGCCTTGGTAATAATCGGGTTTTCTCACAAATTACAAATACACAGTGATGTAAATATAAAAGCGTTACACAGTTGCCCAGACAGCGACACGAAGGTCTCGTGGCTGCACGATAAGCGCACAAAAACTGTGATTTATACGTAAAGAAGCTTATAGGAAATACATTGCCTTCGAGTTTCCCTTGTGTTTATTTATTTTTAAGATAACGTGTACGCTTCACGTTAAGTTCATATTAATAGACGCATCTTTAATTTTCTGATAATTTAAAAAATGTTATCATTTTATAATTACTATCACCATGGTTAAAAATTATAGAATGTTTTGAATATTATCATTCCCATTAAAACAACTAAAATTATAAATGTGATAGTGTGTTTGTAGTTTAGTCATCACTAAAGAACTAAATTGATTTAAATGAACATTTGAATTTCAACCTCGATCACGGATTCCAATGTTTTTGGGTCTAGATGGAACCAGAGTTACACACATTCAACTTCACTTTCCATCGGAATATTTAATTACTTGGTATTGTAGTGATGTCCACCAGGCACATTACTGCACAGAAGATATTATAGTGCCGTAAGTGTACGCGCAAACCTTCCCATATCGGATGTAACGCTATGCGATTAGATAGGAGGCAGCGTCAGATGCAGTGTCGAGACACGGGACGAACACAACACAACCAGACTACGGCTGTGTTCAGATTTGTGTTTTTGCACCAATATTGACTTCGGCTGGAATTCGATTTCACGGCTAGCTCGTCAGTCGGGTTTAACATTAAGCCACGCGGTCGTCACTCGCAGCACCGTGCGGTACCGGTAGTCTTGCACTGTTTCTCATCACCAGTCTGTGGGACTTGGATACATAATCGGATAGATGTTTGCCATTGCAGTCGGTTGCCAGAGTCACTTCTCTTAGTCAGCATGGTGCACCGCGTGCAGGAGAGGTTGACCTTGCCCCTGGTATTGTAACAAATATTAAATAGGAAATAATATATAACTGTACATTAAATATATACTATAGTTACAATACGAATTTAGCTCACGTACTCGTAAGTTGTTCCTGAGAAAAAAGCAGCTGAACTCACTTTGTTAGTGATACCATACGAGTTTCTTTTTTTTGCAAGAAACTCTTAAAAGTGATTTTGAGACATACGTTGTTAATATACACTCAAATGGGAAAAAACTTCCAACTTTTCCAAACTCATAAAGAACTGGAACAGAAAATCGCCTAAGGCTCGAAGCTGCCTTTGCGTTATCCGTTGGTTGAAGAAAAAATATACAATTTATGTGATATATATATATATTAGATTATATATTTGGATGATAATACCGTGACAAGATTGGAATAAAAAGTACGCACGGAGATATGTATGAAGAAAGAAATTTGTATCAATTAATTTATTAAATTAGATTTCTTTATTTATACACTTATTTATTATAATATTTTATCCAAAGTCAGCACTTGTTATGCCAGCAATTGAAAGTGCAACTAACACTATTGGTGGTGCTTGCGTCTATGATCATTTACAGGTATATATGTATACGTACGTGTTGAAAAATCAGTCCATCCTGATTTTTTTATAGTCAACTAAAATAGATAAAATTACATTAACAAACGGTGAAATTATGTCTTATATTTTTGAAGCGACATTTAAAACATACGACATTTAAATGGTAAAAATAATATTCCAATGCCTCCAAAGTCGATTAAAATTCATTCGCTTTGTTCCGCAATGAATGACTGCAATCTATTACACAGCCGTAAGGCTTGGCAGTACAGTCAGAGGTGCTTTAGAACAATTTATTGCAGTAAAGTTAGGGCATATGCGACTTTCAAATTACATTAGATACAGACAAACTTGCCAACATTTTTACGATACCGCAGTTTCATGTTATTTTCATATTATTTCTAAGTTATTTACGAAAGAAACAATTTTTTATCTTAGTAAAATCATAGTAATTATGATGAAGAACTACTGACCAATTTCGAATACTGTCGGCAGTTGAGAACTGCGTACACGGTACGAAAGAAATTAAGAAAGTATCAGATGCAGAATCTGACGCGACAACACAACACAACCGAAAACCAATCATTTGTGTTGCTCAAATATTGATTCCGAATTGGACCCTAACCTAAGACCCGCGACTCAACAATCATCTGACTACGTATCTACGTTAAGTACTAACTAGGTCAGAGGAGAACATCATTATTGTATAGGTTTTCACTATTTCCTGTACATTTTTATCCAGTTACACTTTAGAGTTTATAGATTAAGTATTTCTTATGTTGTGAATAGGCCAACTTATTGACCAAAATTCGATTGGTGTTCGGTCGTGACAAAGTCCATGGTGGTAAACATATTATCCTAGAACATTATTCACTTTTGCTTTTATAAGTCCCTCGCCATACGCCAAGAAATAAGAAATAACGAATTAATACATTCGAGTTCTGCGACGTTTTAATGCAATTAAGTATTTGTCCAATCATTGAGCGATTTAAGGAGACGGCAGAGATTACGGATATTTCTATTTGAGTTTCTGTAACCCACTATTTACCTCTCCAGGTGATAGAAGGCAATGGGCACCAGGTCCGACAGTATTTAACTATGTGTGTGTTTGTTGCACTATATTTTATTGTAAAACTTTAGGCATTTATTAAAAGAAAACTTCCTAGTTTTGGCGAATCTAAATTTTAGGAACCTCTAGCGTATCGTCTCCATCAGTTTTACAGGAAATAGTAAGTTTTTGTGAAATAAATTCATGTTTCTGCGTACGTACATATCCTTATCAAATATTTGCTCTAGTGCAACATTGGAGTGTAACATGATAAACTACTATATTCCTAAAAAAGAGCAATAATTACCATGTTTTACATTTAAAGAATAGCGATTATAGTAACTATTATAAAAGTAAACAAAAAAGTGGTCAAAGAGGAAGCGAAAAGTAAATTTCGATACCTAATTCTATTTATCCACGTGGAAAGCTAGCGCGTGAGTATTCTGCATACAAAATTATATGCTCAAAGATGTCAGAGATTCAGTCACGTAATGATGTGTCAGTTTTCTAACGTGGTCTACGTAGGAAAATGAAACTGTGGAAATTGGATTATTTTATTGATAACGCAAGGGAAGCCGAAATCATTTCAGTCGATTCATCATCAAATAAAAAAATAATAGTTTTATGTTCAATAAAATGTAAATTTTAATAATACATAGTTATAAAACAAAAATCACACACACACTCCGGTTTCAGACAGAAGTTTTATGTTTATAGTAACTTAAGGCAAAGAATATGTATTTTTCTCTCACTTTCTTCCCTTCAAAGTTCTAATTTACTCTCAATTAGTTTTTTCACATTATTAAAAACAATGGTTAATTAATGTGCAATTACTAGTGCTTAAGCATATAGTGTAAATTATTTTATTTTTTCAAATGCTCACCTTAGGTTCTGGCGGTGAACTTCTGTCAAATTTGACAAATCCCAATCATACAGACGTGATGGTGTTGGGGAGTAGTTCAACTAGTAAACCAAAAAAAAATCCAACTTTTACACACAGGAAAAATCTTTTGCCTATGAGAGGCATAAAATTTTCCCGTGAGAAAAAATTTGGAAGAATGTTGAGATTTAGGATATAACAATACATAACAATACATAACTCTGACATCACACACACTTTTAAGATGTTTTCGTAGTTTCTATGAATAGAAAATATGTATGATTTTAACACGAACAAAAAATTACAAACATCAACAGTAAAAAGTTTATGCTTGCTAAAAATAAATTTAATTTTAATATCTAGAAAATTTTCAGAATTAAAATCAGTTTGCAGTTCCGATTTGGAAATCTTCCAACAAATACTGGCTTAATCTTGAAAACGTTCCTCTAGGACTATTCGATTTAAAACTGGAATAAAGTCTAGATTTTCTACAACCACACATTGTATAATTTTATAACTTCCATAAATGAAAACACTAGTCTTACCTACACTAAGTTATAGGTAAGTAAATGACTAAATTAGAAATCTGACATCAATGCATTCGAAGTTATATTTTACGAAAATATCTCAGACAGAGAAGAACGGTTAATTTATAGTGTAGGTATACATACTTGTTTATATGGGCAATTTAGGACCGGGATTAGACAAGATCCCTCTTCCCTTCAAATCGTAAACGACGCCTGAGGGCTAATAGGGTACAATTTTAAGGATGGGCGAACATAATGTAATCTTAGAACATCAAAATGGCGGCTTAATAGTTGGGTCTCTCAATGCGTATCAGTAAGGTATAAGTCATGTGTAAAATTGTACATGCAATGGTTAAAGAGAAAGTGGTTACAACCTTGTTTTTACAGACAGAAATATTTCAGTTGAATGTTAAGTCTAATCATAAATAATTACGGCTGTCATCCAAGGGGATAAGCAAAGATTACGAATTTTTATTTAACACAATCCTGACACACTTCTGTTTCTTTCACATCCATATATTTACGCATACACGCCTCTCGGCCATGGGTACTTACTTGATTTGGCGTTTATCACTTCTGAGTATATATAATTTGGTTCTTATTTTTCTTAGTCGTCTTATTCACTAACTTCCTCAGCCTTAGTATGCTTCGTCACTCTTACCACATTAATTTTTTTCAAAACCAACGAAGTATTCCTAATTGTGGTCACAAAATCGTTCGTTTATCACGCAATTTCTCACGCTTTTTTCAGAGCCACATCTAACATACTTCTTAATGAGCGCATTTCTTAAGCATTATTTAACTGTAAGTAAAATGTTTACTTAATTTAACCAACAGCTGTCACCATAATAGATATTATTATTGTTTCTAAAGATAAACTTATGACGAGACTAAATAATGTTCAACTTAGTATCAGTCACCTGTTGTGTGCGAAAGCATTTACTATCGCCTTTTTTGTTTTAGAATTGCATAAGTCACAAACATGCCGATTGATGATTTTTCAGTTTTTAATTTTTTATTCATTTTAAGAAGAAAACTCACATATAGGGACTATACGAAGTTCAAAAGTTTTATGCTGGTATCCTACGCCTTGGTATTCCTTGAGATCGTATCCATGCCCAGAATATCGGTATCATACCGGTTATAAAAGATTAAATTGATTTTGATTTATTTTGCAAAGGCGAAAGGAATCGCCCATTGATTTAAGGTACTAATAAATCACATAATTGCCGTTATTCAGTCTTTGGTGGCAAGAATTAATCACTTCAATAATGCTAGCACTTATAAACCACTTATTCATACAATTATTGCATTCGAATTTTGAATTGTTCGGTTTTTTACGATTTTAGCTTTCTAATTATTAAAGGTATCATCTTAAACTTGTCTATAAGTTTTGTTAACCTTCACAACGGCCTCTTGGTCTAGGGGTATGATTCCTGCTTTGGGTGCAGGAGGTCCCGGGTTCAAATCCCGGAGGGGCCCGTTTTTGTATCCTTTTTTAACGTTTGTATAAAATATTAATGCTAATACGTAATAAAAAAAAACATTAAACATTTTAGATATGAGCCCAATGATTTAACGACGTATGCACGGCGCATATTTAACGGCGGATGTAGGCCGTTTAAAATGCAATCAATAACTTGTGATCGTGTGATATGCGTTGGCTGGCGGATTAATTTGATACATAAAAACTGTCTATAAGATACATTTTAAGCCATTCGCTTTAGGATTTGATCTAAAATTTCAACTTAAAAATTAACATAGGACAAACTGAAATCAAACTAATGACATTTGTAGCGATTAATTTTAACTCGTTTACTTCGATACATGCTCGGGTCACAGGGGAACGTCGGATATGGGTACTGTTAGGAATTGAGGCGTTAGACCTCATAGTTAACTCGAGCGCTGAACACGAGCAGATGACGCGAAACATAGACGCTGTAAGAAGGGCAGTCTGTGATCATATTCTGGATCATTCTTCACCCTAACCATCACATTCGATTTGATAGATCACATATCCTCGGTAAAGAACACCGATTCCTAGCAAGGATGATTCGTGAGGCTGTTGAAATGAAACCACATCCTTATTTTAATAGAGAAAATGGCTGACTTGGAATCTCGTAGTTAATAAAATGAAGTCTACAAGCAAGCAACAAAATTAATATTAATTAAAAGCTGAAAGTAGCCCGAGTTAACTATGAGATCATGACGTCTAACAGCTCAGTTCCCCAGTGACCACTTGTGCAGCACCAGAAACGTCGGGAGGAAAATAAGCTAAAATTAAACTTGATAAATTCCGATTTTTGTGCAGTATGAGGGTCTTGCGTTATCATGGACCAATAATGGCGAACTAAAGTCAAACCATGTCGCCAATTCCTTGATTGATTGATAAAGATCGGCTTCGAACATTAATTTTAATTCATCGTTATTCGTTGTCTGGTCTTCTTCGTGGTTTTTTCTTCAAGTCGAAGTTTCCACTGTGAAAGCGAAAAAACCTAAAACTCACAGTGCGTTCGTTACTCATATCCTCTCCAAACACAGCATGGCTATTGCGAGCTGTTTCTGCTGCGTGAGAATTACGTCAGACTCGTATTCGGAAATAACTTTATTTTTTGAGGTATCTTTAACTGAAACACTGAACGGAAAAAATAATAGAAGTCATAAAAATTTTGAATTTAGAAAGTAAAATGTCATTGTTTCATAAACGTTTTTAACGTGATTAATATTAAGCAGATTCGTGAATCTTGGACCATGCAGGTTTAATTTTAATTCAAAGGCGCCACTCACCACTTAAAACGACAACTGAATACTTTAACTTATTAATTACATTAGATAGTTTTATATCCATGTATTATCTATGTTTAGAGTATATAGCTAGACTTTAAATCTGACAAAATAATATATGATTTGATGACCAAAAAGTTTACGTTGAATTTAAATGACCGCCCACAGATGGCAGCACGTTTAGTGAAAGTAATAAATAAACGCCTACTTAAATAATATAGCAAAGTGCAGTGCTGCGGCATTTCCCTTGGTTTTGGTATAAACAACTGCATGATGATGAAGAGAAGTTGTACCATATCTTCACGTAGATGTCGCAAAAGTAGATTAAACAAAATAAAAGGATTTTTTTATAGATAACTGAACTTTAATTTCAAAATAAAAATCGAATAAAAATAATAAATGAAATTTTTGTCTGTAAGACATATCAAAGAAAGGGTGAGCTCATGAGTGCTGCGTTGCTATTTTTACTAAACACAAAGCTATCTAACATTTTAAAAATGAAATAAGTAGTTTAGAAAATGTTTACCTAACATTTGACTATTTATCCTAAGTCTTTGTCCAGCAGAGGGAGGAATAAATGTTATTATTTTAATGATTTAACTTGACGTGTTTCAAATTATTTTTTTACTTCAAGTAAACATAATTATTCGTCATCATCATCTTCATTTCGAATATCACAAGTCCACTGCTGAACATAAGCCTCCTCCAAAGATTACCATAGAACTCCGTCCTGTGCCACCTGCATCCATCGACTTCCCGCAGCACTGCGCAGGTCGACACTCCATCTTGTGGGGGATTATCCCACATCGCGTTTGCCTGTACGTGGCTGCCACTCGAGAACCATTTTTCACCAACGGTTGTCAGTTCTGCGAGCTCTGTGGCCGGTCCATTGCCACTTCAGCTTGCTGATCCCTGCGGCCCCTTTATAATGTCGGATATCCTAGTTCTGCTGCGGATATCATCATTGCAGACTCTATCGCGCAGAGAAACTCCGAGCATAGCCCTTTCCATAGCGCGCTGGGCAATTTTGAGTTTCCTCATACGGCCTGCAGTGAAGGGCCCATGCCATGTCTCAGTTCCGTAAGACATCACTGGCAACACGCACTGGTTGTATAATTTGCTCTTGAGGTTTTCGTCTGTCTTGTGATCTTCGTCTTGTCCATGTTCATCGTAAGATCAACCTGTTGGGAGACACTCTAGCGATCCTGCTATAAGAAATATGTAGTCGGCAAATCGAAGGTGAGTGATGTATTCGCCATTGATGTTGATACCGTATGCTTTCCAGTTCAGCTGCTTGAAAACATCTTCCAATGCAGCGGTGAAGAGTTTCTGGGATATGACATCACCCTTTCTGCAGTTAGATTGGTTTCGTACTCTGGTTCTGTACTCGGATAGACATCGTAGCCTCATTGTACAAACACCTCAGCACTTCGATATACCGCGAGTCTAAATGGCACCGCTGGAGAGACTGTAGTACTGCCCAAGTTTTGACTGAATCGAAGGCTTTCTCATAGTCCACATACGCCAGACAAAATGGTAAATCGTACTCCTCGGTCTTCTGTACAATCTGGTGAAGAGTATGTATGTGGTCTATGCTACTATAGCCTTTTCGGAATCCGGCTTGTTCGGGAGGCTGGAAGTCGTCAAGTCTGTTTACTAGACGATTTGACATGACTCTCGAAAACAGCACGTAGACACAGCTTAGAAGCGATATCGGTCTATAATTCTTCAATAGACAGTTATCCCTTTCTTCAAGAATGTCGTATTCTACACGTTTCTACTCCACGCTTTCGGCGTAACACCGAAACATATATTTACACACATAATTATTAAAAAATAAAAAAAAGAAGACAGATAGAAAGAAAGAAAGAAAGAAAAGAACTATGTTCATTGACACTTCTCCAGACCTTATATAACTCATAATGAAACTTAATTAACAATATGGATTTATTCAGTTGCAGCAACAAAACGGCATCCGACTCTGCATAATGCCATAGTATTGTTACCACAACTACAGCGCTGTTATTCTGTCGGAACCATGGATAAACTCGTGAGCAGTCGTCAGACCTATATATAAAGTATATGATACTTTATTTATAAAGTATCTAGCCAGTTAATTGTTTTAAATATTTTAAAGTGTAAAACATGTGTACTAATAAGATCTATTATAACAAATTTACATTTTCTACATCACATGGATTTTTCGAAAACGGGGTCAGACCGCAAACTGACAGACAAACGTGTGATAAGGGTCTTGTTTTTCCATAGGTAGCATAGAACTCCTTAAAACTACTTAAGTCGTTGTCCTTTTCATAGGTTTGTTTTTGGATTTTTGATGTAGTAATTAGTGAACCGTAGGACACAATACTTTTAGACTCTATTATATACTCATATTATATATTATAACTCGTATTAATGTTTTTTGTGCGTAACCACAATACTGTCTTTATAAAAGGGTTTTGTCACCGATGCAAGACATTTTATTGTTCTTTCTCTCTCTCTCTTGTCTCCACCTCTTCGAACCCGTAACGAAAGTGGCAAATGCAGACACGGTGCAATCGGTCTATGTCGACTCGAAAAGGGAAATAATTTTTATTTTGTACAATTTAAATACAATATATACAATACAATTTAAATATAATTAAACGGTTCGCATCCCAATACCAGAACCAATATATCGTGCCCTTGTCTGAAAAAAAAAAAATTCGAGGACGTTAAGCCTGCGAACCTGCACTAGCAGAGTGACGGAACTTTCCAGGCTCCAAAACCCTCTCAAGTATTGTGGGAAGTCCTTTGCCCGGCAGTGGGGCATTAACAGACTGATACTTCACGTTACTAATATTTGTTTTAGTGGTTTCAAACACAGGACCCACGACTCAGCGGTTAGGTAAATTGACCATCGATAACTTCACGAACCACACGCGACAAATTTATACCAATACAAGCACGTCTTCCTTTTCATTATCTCTAATTAAAAGTCGTCTTTTGAATCTACATTGTTCTACGAAAATTTTGATGAAATAGAAAATTTGTTCAAGAGCTAAGTTGATTGATTAACGCAGGAGATGAGATGTCTGGCGGTACGGCCGTGATATCTCGCGTCGTTTAAAATACAATCAATATCGGGGACGGTAAGGCGACGAGGCGTCTGCCTGCGTAACGTAATAATACTTGTAATGAGATTCTGCGCGTACACGCCGCGATACGCTTTAATGAGTTTTAAGCAAAACGATTTTACGGATGTGTTTAGTTTCGTACAACAAAAGGCTAAACATGATATCATTGTGTTATCCGCTTGTCTGCTTGACTTTTACCAAGGGAAATAATTCGTGAATAAATTGTACTAATAAAGCAAAAATTGTAATTAAAATATTAGAAAGATAAATATAAAGGAATATGGTTTATTCATTCATACAAAGATACCGAAACTAAAAGTCGTAATAGTACTCATAATATGGGTTGCAGCAACGAATCGACATCCGACTCAGCATAATGGCATAAAGCGCGGTTATTCTGCCGGTGCCGCGGACAGATATTATGTAGATATTAAGTATAAAAAAGGCTAATGTTCAGCTGTGGGCTGGGTAAGGCGAAGAGAAACCTACATGGCCGGCCCAAGGTTGCCGCTTCGAGTAAGCTTGGCGAGCACACTTCAGGAACAATTTGGTGGACTAAGGGTGATGATTTTGTTGTTGGTGGCGCTACCTTCCTATGCAGCTACAGCCGGGAGAGGAGAGCCGATATTGCAGTTCCACGTTCTCCCCCCACCCCCGAATTGTGATGGACGGCGCAGCTATAGATCATATCTGTCGCAGGGTGCCGAGAGGCCTGTTTTATTTATCACCGTGAAATTACCTGTTGGCTCGCATTGATGGAAATGTCTGTACACAAATTTAGATAATTTCGGTAAATATGTATTATATAATTCTCTTTATTAAGTTTGTATAATGTATGTACAAGAGAAGCTACTAATAAATATAGAATACTTGAATAAATGATTAAATTTATTATAGATTTAATCTATTTAACCGATTGTAAACGTACTACTGACTGACGTAGACTGCGGGCGATGGAATAATAATGGTCAAACAATCGTTATTCTACTGTTTATTTTACTTTTATGCACAAAATTGGTAAGAAATGTATTCATTACTATTGTTTCCTTATATATATTTTGATAGATGGTAGAGACTATAGAGTAAAGGGAAAATAAACAGCTATGCTAGCTGTCGGACGAGCCACTAGTCTGAACTGATGGCGAAAAATCAGTCTTACAGACCAGTGATGGCAAGCAGCATCACTAAACCTTCTATATGTACTAGCTACATCTACTGCTATCGTAAACCCGCCTGGCCTAGCGTGGAATAGGAAAAATCATTGATGCAAGAGATGCACGCTTTGTAAGAACTTTCGCGCAGCTGTGGATTTAGAACCCTGATGAATAAAATTATGAAGAAGTTTTGAACGTGGTAGAGCTAAGCAGCGGTTATTGTTGCTGTTTCTATCACAACTACACCGGTAGAGACCGGTGTAGTTGTGATACAAACAGCAACACCGTGATACAGAGGCATATTATGCTTTTGAGTATCATTTTGTGAGTTTGGTAACCGGAGACCCTCTTCTCCCGATCCCCTTCCCAAATATCCTTAAAGGTCGGCAACGCACCTGCAGCTCTTCTGATGTTGCATGGCGACAGGAATCGCTTCCCATCAGGTGAGCCGATTTCACAAAAAAAAAAAAAAGACGAGACCCGACGGCGTGGCCGGGAAATAACTACTCACTAACAGACTACCAGGGTAAAGAAGGTTCAAATTTATTTATATACATAAATATAGGAGGCCCCCTAAATATCCCCAGTGCCGGCGCCACGCAGCGTCTGCGCTTGCATTATCGATTAACATATTTATAATTCTCTATTTGCTATTTCAAATTCAATTAAACAAAACCTTTAAAGGGATCATAAAGGCATAGGCCTTGTTTGCAACAGATGGTTAATATAAAATGAATTTTAGGTGCTGTTTTTGCCACGTGCTCGGCGGTGAAGGAAAACAGTAAGGAAACCTGCATGTCCGAAAAATAACAAAACATATTATTTCGAGGATATGGGAAGCCCGCCAACACGCACTTGAGCAGCGTGGCGGGCCCTTCTCGGGTCTAAAATCCTCATAGATATTTGATGAGGCCTTTGCCCAGCAGTGGGCACTTAAAAGCTGCTACTTTACTTTACGTGTATGTGCCATTTTGTAGACGTCTATTCCTTAATGATTATAAGAATGATAGGAATGACAGTGAGATGCTCAAATCACACACCGTCGCAGACAAGGACGGGGCCTGGTATTATTGTAATGCATTAGCATTTAAATTGAAAACTCAGTCGCTTTATTTCCTTATCCTACGCTAGGGAACGAGAATACGATAAGGTTTCTATGTTGGTGGGGAGTGGCCCGCAATCATTCCGGCAATAGCGTTTGACATTGAACAGTCTAGATTTAAACATAATCAAAATCATCTGTGTGAAATAATACGATCTTGCAGACTTTAATATAAAATCGACGTGTAACTAATACGGCAAATGATGGCGGCGGATACGGATGGCGTTAAATACTAAATGGTAATATCCCTCTCGGGACTATGCTATGTGGCGATCTTGGGGGGAGGCCTACGTTAAGCAGAGAACTTGTGATGTAATGATGTATGGGAAAGCTTGATTCAATTACTGACAACTGTAACGTCTGTGTAGATCTGTTTGTGTATTTTCATCGTTACTTCTGTTCATCATCATTTCTGTTTTTATGTTTGTCCAACCATACATCGGGTTTCGGGGTACAAAGTGAAGTTGGTAGAGTAGTCAGATCCGACGATAGGGTTCGGGATGGCTGGTATACGCTTTTCCCCTCCCCGCGATGACAGTTTGTTGCATTATACATTAAGAAATGAAAGTTTATTCATATAATCAGAAATGAGGAATTTTGTATTATTAATTCGATCCTATCAGTTCATAATACTCGTACTACATTCAAAATCCGTAAGGCGGACATCGTTATCATATCTATTTTAAGAGTATATTTAAGCTATGTACAGAGAGAGTACATAACATGTTTATTTATTATCCCACGTATCGATTTAATGTAATGGATATAGACAAATGAAGCGATCTTTTCTGTATCGATTACATTAAATAAATAAATGGTACCGGTTCGGCAACGCTGAGTCGACCCAAATGGAAAAACGTAATCTCTGCCAACCCATGGCTGGGAGGCATCAGTTATTTATACTTAATGAACATCTCTGAAATGTAAACGATATCGAGGCTGTAATAAGTAACGACAATCATGTACCTAAATAAAGTTATCAGGGCGTGACATACGTAGCGTACGTGTAGTTCAATGTCACAGTAGATAGATAATTCAACCAAAACATGCCGCAATTTGGCCAAGTTAAGCCGACTCGACGCGCAGGGAATAACGGTGTTCACTTTGAAATTATATTATCTGCTTATTGGATTAATTTATTACTATATTGTTAAGGTTACTATCTAAAGTTTTTTGTAGCGATATTACTATCTATTGTTTACAGGTTACAATAACAAAGACTCAAAATAGCGTTAAGACAAGCGTTAACAGACGTTACGACCATGCCCGTGTTGTTTGCTTGTCTGTAGCGCAACTGGAGAAATGGATAAAAAAAGGAAAACACCTAGTTTTAATCTTTCTGATATATTTATTATCTCTAGTCATAATTAACCAAAATTTTTCTCTCCTCTGGTTTTCGCCACCCCTTTGTGAATATTTGCATTGGAAATAGTACACTAATAAGGATAATGTTTTTACTATCTTCCAGCTTATTCTTATTATATTTTATTAAGTCTTTTATCTTATTCTTATATTATAATGCAGACAATAAACACATATAATTAAAGTTGTCTATAATTTATTATGAATATTCTTATATTCTTATTTAAGAAAGCCCATCTAACAAATATAGTTTCATATTTTTGTCTTAGTAATAAAAGATTTCATTTAAGCTGTTACTGTAAGATATTTTACTTTATACTTTCTTCATATTAAAATTCTTGTTTTCTTATACTAAGCAGACAAAAAATAAACAGTTACTGCGCAGTAATAAAATTACCCGAACTTTTTCAAGAGAAATTAAAAGTTTAAAGTAAATAATAGCATATGTCAATTTAGAAGGTTTTTCATCTTTAAGTACGATAACCACTAAGTAGTTAAGGGATCTTCCTTCAAATCATGTTTTCGAAACATACGTAGCATGTGTATCGTTGGCTATGATACTAAGACGACGACAGGCTCACCACCAGACACGTAGTCTCAAATAAGCTCTGGTGAAAAGTAGGTTGAAAGGACTAAAATGTCTATACCTTTGACCAACCAGGACCAACAGGTCCACCAATACCGGGATTAGCCGTATAGTTGTGAGAGGGCTAAGGTTTTTGACCCGAAGAAAGTGACGTCGCTGTTCCAATGTGGGTTGTTCTAGTGTCACAAGTACTTAAATTTTTTTCATTGAATATTAGAGAAATCATTTCTTACGTATTCGCGTGTGTGTATATTTATATTTTTGGTTACGAGAATTCAAATGCAGTCGTTATTTTGCTTCAAGTACCTAATAGGTTTTCGATGGCTGAATCAATTTAGTTCTCTTTATCGGCATCGCTTTATAGTATTTGGAATGTGATACTGATGTGCAATTTTGTTTTATTTATTCTTAAACATTCAAAACCCAATCTATATTATCTAAATGAGCACGAGCGAATATAAACGAGTTACTCGCACATCTACAACAATCTATTATAGTCCAGTAGTGGACATAGGATCTCTAAAAGAAAGCGCCAGTAATGGCCGGAATACATTTCCATGCTCACCACGCTGGGCAAATGAAATGTTACAAGTATACGATGATGATTATGATATCCTTCTGGCATACTTTCACAGGGCAATAACTTCCAAATGCCATCGCCAGTTCTCAACATCGTAGAATATATTATAGTGCCACAAGTTTACGTACTAACACAAAGAGTACTGCAAGTGTAAGCGTAAACACAAAGGCACTCACTTGTATTTACATTCAAGTATTCCGAAAATATCCAAGGAACGATCATATGCAGTGCCAGAGACCCACCAACAGCAACAGAACAAGACCCAAAAACCAGTAATTGGTGTATAAATCAATCTTTGTTTAAAGATTCTGAGAGAAAAAAGATGGGATTCGAACTAGCCACAACTATCTAGTGTTGAGACCTCAGCCCATGCCATGCATTTATCTGTGGGTCCCGGTATTTGAACATGAAGCCAATATTTATGTTAATCAAATATTCAGGTATGGTTGTTTTATATTTGTCCCGTTTCTCTAACACTGCATCTGATCCTTACCCCGAATTTAACGCACGAGTATTACTTTGGATATGATGATGAAGGTAAAGACGAGGGAGTGCCTCTGTTTGGGCGTAATCTTCAGGCAGTATAATATATACTGCTGTTGATAACTGCCGTAAATATTCGGAATCGGCCAGTATATGCAATGATTTTGAATCAAAAATATTTTTTTTTTTTTTTATGAAAAAATAGGCCTGCGTTTGACCTCAATCTTGCCCGATGGAAAGCGAAGATGAGGCCTAGGATGGTACACGCTTGCCTAGATGTCTGTTCACTTTGGCCTTGAAGATATCCAGGTTATAGGCCTTCGGAAAAACCGACCTCGGCAGAGAGTTCCACTCCTTAGCCGTCCGCACATAGAAAGAAGAGGCAAACCGCCTCGTGCGTAATGGAGGAATGTCTACAACATAAGGGTGGAACTTCTCGCCGCGTCTAGTCGTTCGGTGATGGAAAGGGGAAGAGGGTATTAGGTTATGCAAAACCTCCGCACACTCTCCGAAATGAATTCGATAAAAAACCGAGAGGCAGGCCATTCGTCTACGGTGTTCGAGGCTTTGAAGTTTTGCCTCTACTAGTGAGTCACTGCCTATGATCCTCTTCGCTCGGCGCTCCAACGAGTCCAAAGCATCAAGCTGATGTTTAGCCGAACCATCCCAGAGATGGGAACAGTATTCCATGCAAGAGCGGACTTGAGCTTTGTATAGATTTAAGAGCTGCTCCGATGTGAAGTACCGTCTCACCCCCGAGAGGATACTAAGTTTTTTGGCAGCAGTGTTTGCTATGGACTCGATGTAACGACCGAAATTTAGGTTAGAAGAGAGATCTAGACCTAAGAGCGCAAGACGGTCATTTACCGGAACGGAGACATTCCGAAAAGTCGGAGTCAGTTGGAATGGACTCCGTTTCGCCGAAAAAAGACAAGCCTGTGTTTTAGAGGGGTTAAACTCGACCAAATTGGCATCACCCCATTGGGAAACAGCCTCCAAAGTCCAGTTCACCCCCTCAATCATCGATTCTCTGAAAGACTGGACTTTTGCCCCAGACTTCGCATCGGACAAGTATTTCCCCGAGACTGTGCTGTCATCTGCATACCCAAAGATATCGGGTGTTACCAGCAGGTCGTTGATGTGCAGCAAAAAAAGAGTCGCGGAGAGCACAGACCCCTGAGGCACACCGGCATTAATATCATGGAGATCGGATGAGGCGCCATTAACGACAACCCGAATCGATCTGTTCCTCAGGAAATCCCCGATCCAGATGCAAAGCTCGGGAGCAATACCATATGCCGGAAGCTTGCCAATGAGACTTGCGTGCCAGATCCTGTCGAAAGCCTTAGAGATATCAAGAGACACGGCAAGAGCTTCACCGTGTCTCTCAATGGCTTCGCTCCAGTGGTGAATAGCATACACAAGAAGATCCCCAGTAGATCGGCCTCGACGAAACCCGAATTGACGGTCACTGAGGAGGTCGTTGTCCTCCAGGTATGCAAGGAGGCGGTTGTTTAAAACGCGCTCCATAACCTTACAGAGTATGGAGGTGATTGCGATAGGTCGGTAGTTGGCAGGGTCGGCACGACTTCCTTTCTTAGGTACAGGTTGGACATTGGCAATCTTCCAGGACTTCGGAACTTGACCAGTCCTCAGGGACAAGCGATAGAGGCGAGTCAGAACAGGAGACAACTCAGGCGCACATGACCGCAAGACAATGGCAGGAATGCCGTCAGGCCCACTAGCCTTATTCACATCTAGAGTTCTGAGTATTTTGAGTACCTCTTTTGCCGAATGTGTACCTCAGGCATTGCAGAGTCACAACGAGGTAGCAAAGGTGGGCAGTTATCAGCTGCATCTAGTTGTGAATTCTTCGCAAATAGAGAGGCAAACATGTCTGCTTTCTCTTTGGCGGTGTGAGCTAATGAGCCATCAGACTTCTGCAATGGCGGGAAAGAAGACCGGCAGAAATTGGCTTCGACCGATTTGGCAAGAGACCAGAAAGCTTTACTCCCGGATGGGTAAGACGCTAGTTTGGCTCCAATACGGCCAATATGGTCGAAGCGGGCCTTGCGGAGTGCACGTTTGCAGGACTTAGCAGCACTATTGTAGGCTCTTTTCAGTTTCGGGACATTCGGTGCTTTGCGGGCTCGAGCATTAAAAAAAAAAAAATTCGTTATTTAATATACTAATCAGTGGTTTTAGGTTATTGAAATAACCCTGACGAGAATATGAAATAAAAATGATTACAGAGGAATTCGAGGCCGGGTTGAATTGTTTCAGACAAACCACCTAATAATGCGGACGGTGCCGGCCCGTCTGGGGTATAGGCAAATATGCGAAGGAAGGGTCATAATATTCCATTACGATATAATTCAGAAGAATCGAGAGATTGCTGAGGCTTTATGTACTGTTTGCGAAGCCTTCGATCAATATTCCATTCGAGCGCAGCTGCGTATAATTTATGAAATAAAATATTCGTTTTTATTACCTACTACTCTTAAATGAAACTATAATTTACCTTCTACTTGTTTCAACTAATTGAATTAAAGAAATTTTGAGGTTACGCTTAATGAAACTTAAATAGCTCATTAATTTTTGTTACTTTTTACGTTACTATTTTTACCTTATTAAATTACGAACAATGTAATATGTCGAAGGTGTTTTTTTTGTGAGCACTACCTGTGACGACTTGTAGAACCAAAATCTCGTCCTGTGGATGTGATGATGAGATTGTACGAGTGCAATTTGTGATACCAAAACTCCTCGACCATACAGAAAACTACTACAGTAGAAGCGTCTTTTTTTTAAAAAAATTAAAGAGTCGAACATTAGAAATTGAAGAAAACGTGTTACGACACCATGATATGGCGGTTTCATTAGAAATAACTTGATCTAAATAAACTCTGAAAAGTGGGTTGAAAATAATAGTCTAGGTCTCTAACCACCCCAGTATTGGGTATACGATAATGAGACACGATACCTAATTTAGTTTTAATACATTTTTATCACACACTAACAACTTAAGTCTATATCTCACGTGATAGGCAGAACGAGTGTCCCACGTTTGTAGTCCGCCACCAGTACTTAAAATTTGTAAAATATAAACGTTAATATTTAGGTTATTATTGGTAGCAAATATGCGTGAAGAGTGTGCTAAGAATAATAATATTCAAAGGCATATCAAGTCCGCATACCTACAATAGAGTTGCGTACCCAACTATGCTCAGAATACCCTATTACAACTTATTAGCCTCTTAAGCTAGCTTACCTTGTATCCTGTAGTGTTTATAATGACTTAAATTATGAATTGTACAATGTGAAACCATTATATGCTAGTACATCTTTCAGTAAACATTGCGAGCGGTTCCAGGTCCGGAATATAAACAAATTTGCAACCGGATGGTCATGATATCCCATCACAATTTAATTCAGACGAACTGTAAGATCGCTCGAGCTTTATGTACTGTTTGCGATTCAGACCGTTCATGTTCCAACCCTTCGAAGGCTTTTAGTATCTATAAAATAATAAATTATTTCGCATTCTAACCTAAAATAAAGCCTAATTCGAAAGCATTTTTTCTTTAAGAAATTTTTTATTTTGAAGCTCCGTCATATTTTTTCTCATATTTGATATAAATCAGAACAATTTATAAAACTATTTATTTAGATATTGATAATCAAAATTTGCGCCTTGCGCCTAAGAACTTTTGTGAAACTGAACCGCTAGTAAAAATAAATTAACTACATCCCAGGCATCTTGTAATATAATTAAATAATTATATTGATGTAGGCGTGCCTAGACTTCTCTGATATCAAAGAGACAATAAAATCAAATAATAAACTAATTTATTATTTAATTAAAGTGATTTAAATTTCATTTCTGCAATCTACTATCGTTTCTTAATTAAGTAGGGGAAAAGGCAATACAAACTCTCCAGGAATACTTATTTTTCTCATATTTTACGACACGTATAATACAGAATAAAAACAGAGAATATTTTCAATTGAAGACATGCTCCAAGATAACAAAAACAACGCCCAATTACAGGTGATCAGTACTCACAAGTTCCACCTGTTCAAAAGTTTGACGCAAGTGGCAGCCATCACCTCCACCAAAATATTAAAAAAAAACAAAGAAAGAAAATTAAAGAAAAAACAAGTTACAATATGTAATATTTACATTTTTAATAAATAAGTTGACTTTTCATTACAATCCCATTCATATTACATATATTGTTCGCTACGCTATGGCTGTGTAGCTGCAGCGCAACAAAATTCATGTAGAAGGTGCCCAGGGCCATGCTTTGGTACAATCTCTGGGTGTGTCATATGTCATAAGTTTTCTTCTAAGTAAACAGGCAATAATTAGAAGAAATTTTATGACATGATTTAATAATGATAGTGATGAAAATAATAATCTTCATAACCTGTAAGCATTATCACATGGCTTTACTTGATGACGGACAGCGGCGTCTGTAGTGAGAGGCACCTACCCACCAGCTAAGAGTGGCAATAATGGCTAGTCCTGCTATTGGGTGAGAGCTACGTCTAGCAGTCTACTACTAACAGTAGCCTGTTAGTAGTAGACTGCTGGACGAAGAATAAGACAACACTCAGATCTCTAATTGGCCACGGCTCTTCGTGGGAGCTTACAGTGGCAATAGAAATATACAAGAAGAAAGAAACCGCCATGTCTGAGAAATAACTTATCCCGAATCCAAAACTCTCATAAAGACCCGTAGTCAGCGACGGGGAACTTTTAGTATTTATCTACTTAAATGTAACATACTAATGTTACATGCGCGAGTTTAATTTGGCTGGATATTCTAACTCAATTTAACACGGGTTAATATGACAAAAATCTCATTTGTATTCCACAGCGCGAGGAGGATACAGTGAGCAATAACGAGGGATCAAAGGGCTTCGCATTTGCGAATAAATGATCACCACGGAAGTCAAATTAATACGATTCCCTTGTACTCATTGTGGCAACTCTGAAATTAATTATTTTACTTCCTTTCAATGTTTTTCACACATTTATACTACAAAAAGTGTTTTAATTTTCTTAAAACCGATGGAATAGCTGCCGCTACCCGCGACAGCACTCATACTTTTAGGCAAACATTTCGAAGTTATACATTTTGTGTTATTGAGTCGAGCAATTCGCTGGATTCTGTGGTAAATAACATCCTCCTCATCCCTAATGTGTTGCAACAGTTGACTAAAATACTAAAAGTTAAAGTCGACTAAGCACCAATGACAAGTCATCTCTAATATGCCAGACTGGTGACGGGCTGCAGCGTCTAAGGCAAGTAATATGTAACGACGGGTATTGCGAACGCCAATCCGCTTGCCAAGCATTGCTACTACGGCAAATCCGCCAGTTTTGTGTCCATGTCTAATAGTGGACTATGCTTAGAAATAATTATGTGATAATCGTTTGTCACATGTGTATAACATTATATTTACATTATGCAAAAAAAATTAAAGTTAAGTTGGAAATAAGTTATTTCACACTATTCCACTCAAATGAAATTTTCTAGTTTTTGCGCGAAATAGTTTTTTTCTAACATCTTTGGAATAATGAATATCCGCAAAGTAACACCTGATTCTATTAACTGAACTAAAAATAATAAAATACATTTATTATGAAGAGCCGTGGTAGCCTAGTAGTCACTTGCCATCAGGGCGCTCAATTCCATATCATAGAGCGTAAGTAACCTGGGTTCGATCCACGATGCCGGCACCACTAAAATTGTTAATAGCAATTTTAAGTGCTTTATTTACCTCGTGCTCGGCGGTGAAGGAAAACATCGTGAGGAAACCTGCATATCTGAGAAATAATAAAAAAAAAAAATATTTCGATGATGTGTGAAGCCCGCCAACCCGCAATGGAGCAGCGTGGTGGGCCATTCCCGGCTCCTACACCCTCTCCGATATTTGAGCAGGAGGCATTTGCCCAGCAGTGAGTACTTACACGCTAATTCACTTTTTACATTTATCATTTACAACGGAGCAACATTCACAAGGTGCGGATTGTGCAGAGAGGGGCGGATAAGCCTCTCCCCACAAAGTTTATCAGAAGAAACTACGGACAAACATACACATACACTTATGAGAAAAATAGAATGAAATTTCTGTTTTCGAGCTTGTGCTTAAAGAGAATATCCGTCAATAAAATGTGGAAAAAACTCTGCCCAAATATAGGTAAAGCAATTCAGCGTTAGTAGGATTTGTTCCACTTAAATCACTTAATAATGCGGGTAATGCCGGCTCGCCCGGAAAGGCGGCATTTGTAAGTGAATGCTCATGATAGACCATCACGATTTTATTTAAAAACTCTGTAAAATTTCCGGGAACTTTGTCTTGACTGACTGTCATTTAGAAATTGGAATATTAATTGGTTTTGTCCATCACTTTTGAAATAAATTTGATGTATAACTACTACTTCTGCTAATTTACCAGCCTTTTTTAGTCCACTGCTGAACATAGGTCTCTCCGAGAAAACGTCAGTAGAAGCCAGAACGAATTTTTTTATGCTTTACCTATACTCATCGTGCTGGGCAAGCGGGTTATTCAGAAGTAGTGATGCTGCATCCTATTAGTAGCCTGAGGGATTCAGGTTCGGTAAATGCGGATAGATGTGAGTTTGGCATTTGTTACGTGATAGAGCCAAGTGGGGGCTTTTGCTGCTTCTCGATTGGGTCGACTCGAACACCACAGCCTCACAAATTACCGACGCGAAGTAGAGGCATTTTGTGCTTTTTCGTTTCGGTCGGTGAGGTAACCGGAGGCCTACTTCCCCCTTTACCCTCCCTAAATACCCTTAATGACTGGCTACGTACCTGCATCTCTTCTGATGTTGCAGATGTACGTGAGCGTCGTTAATCGTTTGCCTCCGGTTACCTCACTGACCGAACGAGACGTAGAAGCACAAGATGCGTCTACTTCACGCCGGTATTCTGTGAGGCCGTGCTAATTAATAAGACAGCAAAAGATACTACGCATGACTATGGATAACAGCTGATTTCCAGCCTATAACATTTTGCCGTGTTATGATATATATTACATACATATAAAATTTAATAACGGCGTAATAATAGAAATTGTACCGTAAGAGGCAACGAAGGGAACAGTAAGTACAGAATAAAGACACCCAGTAAAAGTGTAAAAGAGATGGCAGATTCTTTCATTTTGATTATCTCTCATGACAATTGCGAAAAGCTGAAGCCTGTTTGTCTTCGCTGAGTCTTGCCTACTCGTTGAGGTGTAATCTCTGCCTACCCCAATTGGTGATAGGAACGAGTGCTCATACTCATCCTTATACAACGTATTAAATAAAGTAAGCAATTTCTCAAAATCATCATTTCTACTTAGAATTTTTTCACGAAAAATCGAGTTTCAAAATAATTCAATGTTCACCAAAGAGAGCTTATATTATAATTGCTAACGTCAATCGATAGATAATTAAGTTATTAATAAATAAATATGTCAAAGTTACTATACTTTCTCATTAAAAGTAAATTTACTAAAAACCTACGATATTATGTAAGTAAAAGAAACATCTGTAACTATTTGTTACTTAACCAAATTGTATTACTTAAACAATTTCCTGTTTACTTTTACTCGCATTATATTTCCTATAAGCTGTCATACTTTATCACTAACTATGTTTTATTATCTCCATGTAATATCAACGAAATGAGCTCATTGAAGTATTTGAAAATTATAACCTTCAAAATGTTTTACATTAACGTTCCATTTTTGGAATATACTGTCTTATAAAGAGCTTAGAAGTAATACTACTTTGAAGTCACGATGTATTTAGGCATAATGTTACAAAGCACGATTACAGTAATATATAATCCCATTTTAATATCCATGTAACATAATATAACATGACCGTAAGCTGCGGACTAACGAGCTTGAAGACAATATTAAGGACGTCATGCAACGTTAATTTTGCTGGATTCTCTTACCCAATTTAACAAGGGTTGGGATGACAATAATGCCTACGGTATTCTATGGCCTGGAGAAGATGTATTGAGAAAAATAAAGGATGGGACAGCGGACTTCGGCATTCTACCCAGGAATGAGCAACCCGGATATTGAAATTAATGGTTGTTTCCTAGACTAAAAATACGTATATTCATATTATTTCATAGCAACAGTGGCCGCAACAGATAATCGGCCACCCAATCTTGACTAAGAGAAGTTCTAAAAAATCGAATGATTTTCATCGAATAAACATTTTATCGACGAAGGGCAATAGTGTCTAATGCTGGCGATGTCTGATCTTAGGCAGCGCAAAAACAAGGTAGACACCTTGTTACAGACAGACAGACGTTAATGCGGTCACCCCGCCGGGGAAAAAAAATATATAGTAATAGACTCTGTACCGACTACTGCTGTTTCTGAAGAGACTACCAACCAATTTCCAAACATTCGAAACTCTCTTATAGCCGATTTGAAATACCTTTTCAATATCCAAGAAATACGGATATCGTCACAATAAGAAATATCGTTTTTTTTCTGAGAATAGAAAAATTGTAGCCAAAACAATTCATGAAATTTCGCCAGCTTCATTTATTTTACTCAATCGAGCGAGGAAATTTGCGTGGAAAAGATTACCAAATCCCTTAACGGTTTCTTTCATAGAATCCGATCACTGTACCGTTTGCAATTCCCTCTGTCAGTTTGAACCCTACAAGGTCTGTAGAATCAATATAATAAAATATTATCCCGAGTCTCGACTTTGTCTTTTTGAGTTCACGATTCATCGGTAAAATCAAAAAGGTTTAAACTCTAGTTTTTATATAAGCATAGTGTTTTAATAAACTGTATTTGGCCTTTAAGGTGTTTTCTTAGTTTCTTCAACTTCTTAAACAGTCTATAATCAGTCCATCGCTGGACTTAAAATTCTCCCAGGATTTGCCATAATTGCCATGCTAGACAGACTGACTGGCGATCGCAGTGCGAAGAGGTGGACGGTGGCCAGTAGTAGCTACATATAAATGAGTGAATGATTACAAATTCATATATTTGTATCGGCTGTGGTTAAAATTCAACCATACTTACCTGAACACTATGTGGAAAGAGTGGGGAAAGACAAAGTGGAAGTTACCGCGTACCGTACAGCACGTTTTGTATGGAAAAATTGGGTGTGTGTGTGTGTTTACTTTATTTTATCTGCCTTAATGGCAACAATCGTCATAACTTTTTGTGCACATCTATGGCACAGTACCATTCGAATGACAAAAGTTACATTCCTTTCCTTGCAAAATACAAGGTACAACAATTTCGATGTTCACGTATTAAAATAATGATGATAGACAGAAGTGAAGTGAAGTATAACAGACTGTTGTAGCCTATGCTGGGTATGCCCGGTCGGTACAGTCGGAAAGAGATCGCCATATTTGTCCATTGCAGGTTGGTGGATTTCCAATGGTATTCGAAAATATATTTTTGATGTTTTTCTTCACCGACGAGAACAAGACACCTCACAACAACAACGACAACTGCCGATACTACACGAAGCCGAGACGAACGACAATTACTTACTACACTATTATAGTACAGAGGCACTCGTATTTATCTTTGCACCCGATATACGCTTATGCGGTAAGGTTGAAAGAAGGTCCATACAGTGTCAGAGGTATATGCAAGCATAATCCGACTGACCTGAAAACCAACAATTTGTGTATTACACAAGCATTCAGAACGAAATAAATAAGAATGAATAAATTCCATATTAATGTCCGCTCTTAAGTTCACCCACTTCAGAAAATGCAAATACAGCGAGCTATAGAAATGGCTCCGCATAATTTCAGCTTGATTGCATCAACCTGTGGGCACTGCACTCGACACAGATAAGATCCCCATTGTGCACGGGAGCAAAGCGTCGCTGCGGGCACAATGATACGCGTAAGTATTCATGCTTTCCGATTCACAATGCGTATTCCAGAAACTTCTCCTTTGAAAGCAACGGTTAATTGCATTCAAAGTGCAACAATTCGGACTTGGATGGAGCGCAATAAGGAATGTAATTACTCGAAGTTCACGTGTTTTTTTTTTAATTGAAACGGTCAGTGTAATAATAAAAATGGTTCTCTATAATCATAATCCAGTAAATTGTTAACTTTTAAGCCTTCGACTAAGATGGTAGGACTTGCGTTAATCGCAACGCTTGCCAGGTGGATCACCAGTCTAGTGCTACCTTCACATGCACGCACGCACACTTAACACTGCCAATTGTTAGACATATTTGGTATCATTTCGCAAATGGAACGAGATATATTATGCATATACAGTGCCTTCCAGGTCAGTTGTTATAATAGAACTTATAATAATATTATTATTTTAAGTTCTTTAAAACACATTAATTTAAATGAAATAGTTAGTTATATTTTATATGGTACTCTCCTATTAAATAAAAAAACATAAACATTTTGTATGACCACAATTATTTTGAAGTACAGATTGAGTCTTCGCGGCATTGATTCTACTAAGCCTTTTAAAACGTTTGAAGGCAAATTACACCAGGTTTATTTATTTATTTAAACTTCATTTAAATACCTTTAAATAAAAGTATTACAAAGGGCGGACTTAATGCCTCTTGGCATTCTCTGCCAGTCAACCCGGGGGGTGTTGTAAGGGTGCAAAACATTAAATTTGTAAAAAAAAAGAAATTTTAACAGTACTCATTATCCTGTTTAAAGGTAAAGACCGTTTCTAACCGCAGTTTTTTGAAAATTATCTCGTAAAATATTGCAAAGCCTAAAAGGTCATCTTTCTTTCAAACATGTGCAGCTGTCTTACACCATACCAAGAAAAACGTAATTTCTCGACGTGATAGAGTCTAGCGACGATTTTAGCTGCTGCTCGAATGTGCCGGTTCGACCAGGGTAGTACCGCTACCTCTGAAGTAGAGGCATCTTGTGAGTTTCGTTCGGTGAGTGAGGGTACCGGATGCCCACACATTTCGAAAATTACAGAGAATTAGTATATATTCGAATGCAAATTCAAGTCGTTTAGGTTTTTTTTCTTGCATTATGACCACCTATTCCATTTATCGTGATGAATTTGTCTAACCGTAGTTTGTGAAGTAAATATTCTTGCATCTTTTACTGGATTTCTCTCACTACCATTATGGGATCTCGTTGGTTAAGTTGCACTAGAAACCGATTATCCATGGAAATAATAACTGTTGAACACCCTGATCGAGGTTTATCAGCTAGTTTTGCAGTTACATTATTTTATTAATATCATATATTATGATAGTTTGTATATGTGGCGGCGAAAAGAGAATTACGAATTTCTCGGAATTTCTGACGGCGCGTCAACGGAGAGAGTAATATGATACATAAACAAAGTAGTAACATTATTTATTTGAAACGTATTGAAGCAAGTTTTAACTGACTTTTGGAGGTTACTACATATTTAAACAAAATAAGTTTTAGGTCAACGTTTAAAAAAATGTTGGTAAATTACTAAAGCTTCGTATTTTATAACGCCTCCACATCAGGCTGTCTCCCCGCGACAGGCATCCCCTGACACTGGCTGATAACAAACTTTCCGAGGAACGAAGCCCAAAAAGAGTTTTAATGAATATTAATTTCTTGCTGGAAAATCAAAGTTTACTCTCGGACAAAATTCGGTAATTACTGGACAGCAGCAATTTTATGTCCACGGTAATTTTCGAACCTGCTTAAAAATTTCTCTGCTTTTTTTTTCTAAAAGAAATAGAAGAGACTAAGGTTTTCCAGTGGAACTTCTTTTGGCACAAAGAAAGTAAAATTTCAAGGTCGAATTTGAGTGCAACCTATTTCTGAAACGTTTCGGTTAGCTGTGTTTTAGATTTTGAATTAAAAGTGTATAATATTAATTTGTTTATGTACACGTACTTCAACAGTTAGTAATATTCATTGATTAATTAAATATATATAATAAGGTAAAATACTGTTATATGTATATAATAGGTACATGTAGATATTATTTGGAAAATATAATATCTACATGTATTATCTTTTCAAGATAATAACAAATCATGCTAATTTTATTTTGAATCAACAGTTTATGACATAAATCACGATTACGTATAAAGAACGATTACATAGTCATTACCTTAACGTACATAATTACAATTGTGATAATTTTTACGACATTTTTTAAATAATGTACGAAACTTTATTGACGTATATGTAAATGTCACAAATAAAAGAAAAGTGGAATTGTAAATTCTATTCCAACAATTCACAGTGCAGGGAAAATTTTTCCAATAGTGGATAGTACAAATTTTGCAAAATTTGCACGCTGTGAATTCTCTACATATTTCGGGCTAGATTAAATCAACCTGCGACCATTACGCGCCACGCAGTGAAGATGTCCATTGTGCCGAGACAAAAGCGTCACATGCCGTCCGCCGCACCACAATAGAACTGTGTACTACCACTACTGGATATCACTTGTTTGTGTTTATGTATTAACTCTTTACTTTAAAACAAATAACGAAGTTTAAGCACAGAAATAAATAATTTTACTTCTGTATCATTTATTTTGCCCTTAGTTTCTCCATAGCATTTTTGTCTCCATCATATAATAGGAGCCCGATTCAACCCGGCTATTCATACCAGTTGACCGGTGTTCACCGATATATCACTCTCACGGAATACTAGTGAAAAGTAACAGTTATAAACCTGCTATCATTCCTAAGGTGAATCACCAATCCGACCAAACCGAAGAACGGACAGAGAAAAGAAGAAGTAAGTAGACTTGACAAATGCGGCTTTACAGGCTTATTCTTTTATCCATTTTAAATGATCCTTCTTCGCCTTCTTACATCAATGAGAAAATTTTATTATCTCTCCATATCCGATAACTTATGAGCATTTAACAAAATCATTCAATTGTCCATAAAAACTACCATCATTAGCTATTATTATAATTATTTATGTACATCTTCACAAAATATATTTACTCGTAATTGTATATTTCATGAATGTATTGAAGTATGTATGATGTGATAATTTTATTATTTCAAAGTTACACTTTGTCATGTTTGTGTATTGTATTTGATTAAAATAAAGTTAAATTCTTTTTCTTCATATTTCTTTTTAATATAATTAATTATTACGCATTTTAATTGCTGCACCTAACACAAATTCTCACCAACTTACTTGGTTGACTGGTAGAGAATGGCTATAGGCATTAAGTCCGTTCTTTGTTACCTTTTGTTTGTTAAGTTCATGTAATAAACTTAAAATAAATAAATAAGAACTAATAACTGGCAAGGAGGTAATTTTAAGTTCTCTGTGGTGACTGTGCATCTCAATCCTAATTGTTCATCGGTGATAGATCTGGGTGCCGTCATGCCCCAATGATTAATTACTGAAATAAAGTTATAATGAAAAGTTTTCAAACTTTTCTGCCAATATGCAAATGTATGTAATAGATTTAGAGTCCGTTTTTAAATATCTTCCAAATTCTTAGCCAATTGCAACGATGTAAAGG
Organism: Bhutanitis thaidina; assembly: GCA_029286595.1. Taxonomy (NCBI): domain Eukaryota; kingdom Metazoa; phylum Arthropoda; class Insecta; order Lepidoptera; family Papilionidae; genus Bhutanitis; species Bhutanitis thaidina. The sequence goes on from JAGSMS010000003.1 coordinate 5,676,981, forward strand.
CCAGCGGTTACACTAATTAACGTCGCGGTCGCAGGGATTAAATGCGGGGAACAGGCGCATAGGGAAGTCTAATTGCTTCTAGTTGCACAGCAGCAGATTATATTGGTTTAACTGTATAGCTGATCACTCACGCCCTACATACGGATAATCAGATATCATGGACCAATCGACACAACTCTACTTTACTTTATCTCTTATTCATGACACACTTTTCTCCCCTTCTGGAGACAGTGGTGAACAGTGAGTGAGCCTCGTCGCCTGGTCCGTAGTTAACCTTGAGGTTTTCACTTATAGCGTAGTTAGATGCTAAAAAATTCACCAAACCAATTGACTGGTAGAGAGAATGCCTATAGGCATTAAGTCCGCCTTTTATATCCTTCTATGTAAAGGAACGCAATAGAGTTTAAATAAATAAATTGTAGCTTCCACAAGACCACTTCTTTAGAACTATCATTACCAACGTTTGCTAGTACATTACTTAGTTATCTTTATCACCAAATTTTCTAAGTGTACTGCTGGTTATTTTTCCTGAAAACCGCCAGCTAAAGTTAACATGTATTTCGTGGTATGTGCAAATTCAGCACGCCTTGTCATTCAACTGCGATGTCAAATATGGGTTGAACTTATGAGAATGGATATTTCGATATTGCATGTACCTAAAGCAGGTGAAATTATAATCATAAGATAAATCCGGCACTTATCCCTTCTTAAATCTTTTTATAATTAAATTATATATAATACTCGACTGTCAATCGAAGAGATTATTGCATATCTCCGACCAAAACCAGTTAAACATCATCATGGGATGCCCATGTCCAACAGTGGAATTTTAACAGGTTGGTACAAAGCTATTTTCTTGTCGTGACTGTAGTGGTAGTGACAGTGTATAAGTAAATGGATGTCCGTGTTATCGGATCACACATCCTCGAAATCATTTTTTTTTATCTCTTAGTGAAAACAATTTTCAAGTTTTCCTTCGCCGTAGAGCACAGTACAGCACTTAAAAGTAACAATTTTAGTAGTACACCGGTACCAGGATTCGAAAGCAGGTCACTCGCGTATTCTAAAATAAAAGCTAGCGCCCTCACTACTAAGCTACCGAGCTCCCATCTTTCCATATTTAATGGATAAATTATTATAAACCTGAAAAGTAGCTGTGTCTGTACATTAAAGATGTAAAAAACTTCTTGGGTTAGGACAAAACAGAACTAATTTAAATTCAAAACATTTCATACATCATCATCGATCTGTTTATTCAGATCAGGTATCACGCGAAAACTACTAAACCGATACTGATATGGTTTTCACTTTTCGAAGGCTGAAAGATGATGTGCGTACTTATTCTCCCCAAAAAATATTGGGATCGACAAGAATGCAAAAACAACTGAATCTATTGGAACATGTTCTACACTGTTGGAAAACTCATGACTCAAGTTAAAACTTTCAAAAATAAACACAGCGATTACGCTGTGGATTTCAAAATTCCAAAGTGAAAATCAGCGATTCATTTCATAAGATAAAAAAAAAACAGTATTGTTCAGAATGGGATCCATAGACAAAAAGAATAAAACGACTTTAATGTTATATTTACTGTGAGCAAGCCTATGAATTAACATGTCTGCTGATTCAGCAACACTATCATAAATAAAACTATGCCGTACTCCTATATTATACGCGGATGATATCGCGGGTAAAGGCTAGTTATTGTTAAACCTATAACATTTGAAAAAGGTTTTAATTTGGTATTGTTAAACAAATTCAACCAAGTAGACATTCGTCCCACCTGTTAGCAAACTAAAGACATACAACCGAACAGATTTACCACTTACTGTTGCGGAAACTCTAGTAGTATAGAATATGGCGTTGCGGAAACTTGGGATGTTGAATCTTGCTTTTAATCAATTCTTACCTGAAACAAGAAACGTAAAATTATTAATAAAAAATGAAATAATTAAGCACTTTTGGTAGCTTAGTGTTTAGGGCGCTCACTTTAATTTAGAATAGCGCGAGTGACATCGGTTCGAACCCCGGCGGCCGGCACTATTAATTTGTCAATAGCAATTTTAAGTGCAGTATTTACCACGTGCTCGGCGGTAAAGGAAAAACCCGCCAACCCGCACTGGAGCAGCGTGGCGGGCCCTTTCTGCCACCAAAAACCACAGCACACCACACTTTTATCTCCGGGAAATAAAACGTGATGGCGGTAATATTATCGCCTGTTTAGTTCATTTTACAAGCAATAATAATCTGAAGTTAAGCTAAACTATTGACAAAAGCTTGTCAAGGCAAGTATTGTTCCAAACCATTTGCAAAATTCTAAAATTATGAACATTCACATGTTTTCACTGTTATTATACTATTATTTTCACTGTTTGGTAATCTTTTGGTGCCACTAAATGAAATTTTTCTTATTTTTTGCTGTATCGGAGAGAAGCAAGTTTCTACTAAAAAAAAAAAACCCGGCCAAGTTCGAGTCGAACTCGGTCACCGCGGGTACGGTATAATTACACAATACATTAACAGTTTACGGCAATTCATAGGCCTCTCCAAAGTAAAATACCTGATTTACAGGGAACTATAGTGACCAGAACATGGTGACATTCTTTTATTAAGCCGTATGATTGCAAGAAGCGATTGCCAGTAACTGTGTTCTCTACAGCGACTATGTCTGCAAGAATTTCCTCGTTTTTTAAACACTCAAGAAAAGTGTTTCAAAATGGAGTACCGGATTTTTTAGTTATTTTTTTACCCTTCACAGTTCTGGAAGCCCCGTAGCTATGACATCAAGAAAACAAAATTCAGAATTTAAATGCTCAGTAATTAAAGTATTATTAAGTATTATGTACAACCCATAATACTAATAATAGTATACTAAATTTATCTATTTAATTTTATTATAAATATATTTTATTAAATATTATTTATTTTATGGTACTATATGTATCTTTAGGTATTTATATATACAACCCAACCCGATGAGAATATATAGAAATGCTCCAAAAGTATAATATACTAATAATACATAATGTATGTGTATTTTTTCACCTTGTAGTATATAATTATGTTTGCACCAATCAACAAGATTTTCATCGTCTTCCAGGTTTGAGTGGCAGATAATGTCTCAGGCTTTAAGTAGGCCCATGGTAAATGATATAACATAAGTACTTTTAGTTACTTTGATAAAGTTAATATTATTTCTGCACTGTAAAAGTATAGTCGTACAATTTTAAACATAATAAACGAACAACGCCGTATTCGATTTAATATGTAAATAAGCTAAATATGTATTTCTTATATATATAAAGCTTCCTCGTGAAAGGTTCTAAATGTTTATGAAAACCGCATTGAAATCCTTCGCAGTTAAGAAGTTATAAGCGAGTTAACAGACAAACCCGAATTGTGACTTTGTTTTATACCATTTAGAGATTAACTATCTTACGATCAACAGTTCGATTTCGACGACCGACATCAGCCACTTACAATTCAGAAGTTCACCGAGAGGTAGCTGAGATTTGCCACCCTACCTAATCATCTTTAAGACACAGAAGTAGACTAAGGAAAAGTGCACAAAAATCTCTAGAGATTATTTCGCAATAACGTGGCTATTTCAATTAAGTCAGACCTAATTTTCTTAAAACATTAAATAATAGAGCAAACACCTATGTCTATCCACTACCACACACCCTCGTATTCACCCAGTCGTGTCCGATGAGATACGGTCCTACCCATTTATGTAAGAAGATCGCAAGAAGGATATGTTAATTAACTATTAATCAATTTTGGATAAATTACTTTCTAAATTAAGCTGACATAAGCAAATTGAGACTCACGGCGTTCTGAAAGACTATAATGACAAAGATTAGAACTAAGTTCATTAATAATTTCTTAGACAACCTTAGTTTAATTGTTCAGGAGCTCGCCTATTAGAACAGTCTGAACTTTATAATAAGAGCCTTTAGAACGTGCTTTTGAGAATTTTATTAAGGATTGAGGTATTATCTACAAAGCTTTCGCTTAGTTTATTTTGGAAAATTTTAGTATTAAAATGTATACAATAAGCTTTAAATAGCTAATTACTTACCCAATTAGAAAACGTAATAGATTAAAACGAAAGATAGTAAAATTTGCTTTCATGATTTCATGGCATTATATTCCAAGTGTTTTTTTCTTGTTTTAGTTGAGGTTCAGCAACTAACTTCTAACGATAATTTAGTCATCTGAAAAAGATCCTTACCTGTGTTTCTCGAATAGATAGAAAAGTTGTATTACGAACCTAAGTCTAATAAGAAAAAAATACACAATGGTTTATCCAACAAGGTCTGTGTAGAGACTTCCATTGTGTCTCTTGGATGATTTTCAACAATGGGAAGTTGTCAAGAAAATTAAGTTATTTGTTTTGTGCTGTGTCTAAAATAAGACAGTTAAAATAGATAGCAACAGTACATTTTACCATATTGTCTTATAATGCTATAGCATTTTACTTGAAGTTTACGTAACTTGCTCTATTACTATATTGATAACTCAAAACCGAGCAATAAGTCAGTTCTTTACTCAAAGGGACCTCGGCACTCATTGCAGAAACTATGAAAATAAGTAACCGTATCGGTATCCATGTTATGAAGAATATAATGAAAGTGTGTAAAAGTTTTAACTTTTTGATTACAGTAATAAACCACATGCCAAGTTTAAGGTTAGTCCATATTACTAAACTTCCGGAAGGAAAAGTTAAGAAAATTGTTAAGTTCTTCTTAGGAATGCTTATTACGAAAATGAACAATACTTAGAACATTTTGCACTATCGGCTGAAGTTAATACGATGTCTAATTTCCATCGCACAGAAAAAACAAATATTTTGAAGTTTGATGTCACACCAGACGCATGGTAACCCGCCTTATTGTCGAAATACTAGTGTGGGCGAGGTCAAAACCAAATTGGCGATCATATAGCACTGGAGTACAAAAACCCCAGATATGCGACATACTTACAACTTATGAATGTCTAGCTCCAGCCTGCTTTATAATAAGACAAATGCATGCTACAGTAGTAAAGGAAACTTATCATTCATCATCATATCAACACAGATTGATCAGGCATAATCTGCGCAATAGCTTTGACATAGGGGGCCGTTCATATCCACGAAACTTAAAGTGTATTTGAACAAATGTTGAATACAGTTACGCTAAATATAGTTTTTACAAATAGGGTGCTATGCTAGAATATTAATTTTACAAAATTTCAAAGAAGTACGGGATTGAATAATAAAGGTATACAAGATTATTTTCAGAAAATTTATCCAATCACTCCAAGGTAAAGAGAATAAAATTTCTATTAAGGTCTACACAGTGAAAAACTTCGTTTAACGAGGGGTCAGCATTCTTCGAATTCTATTTACAAATTGTAATGATCGCCCCAAAAGTTTGCCGAAAGTCTGTTCAAATTCTCTGAAGTAATACGTATGTCTCATTTTCCAAGGTATCCGGGCAATAGAGTCGATTGTTATGACCTACTTAGCTCAGTAGTTGTTGTAGTTTGGTACAAAGCTGTGACCTCGTTTTTGTAAAATATAAAAAAAACTTTCACAAGAACCGGTAATCCTAACATTCCGTTGATAGTTGATAGTAGTTAACATATGTATTTACTTTTTACCAGTTAGGTTTAAAAATAATTAAGATTGTGGGGAATATACAACCTCTTTCTCAAGTTGCTAACATTGCTTGTAGTGCTCCCTGTAAGCCAAGAAATGAGTCTCTAGCAACGGTATGATGGCGAAATATCTATCCTAATTTGCTGAACCCAAATCCCACAGACTAGGGATGAAGCAGCATCTAGTGATCCGCGCAGGTGTGCGGGGGGCTATGGGCTTATTAACCCGCTTGTCTGACGTGGTGAGTTGCTCTCAAACCTTCCACAGGTTTCAGGCCTTTGTTCAGCAGTGGAAAAAAATCTGCAGATGTGATAGAAGTAGATTGATGCAGTTAAGTGTAAAGGTTAGTAAATTGAATTTCAACCTAATATTTGCCTTAACCAACATTTGTTATAAAACAGACATTTCGAATGACTGGACATCTGGACGTAACACCTTACACCTCAGTCACCCGTAAATTATGGTTTCATTTCAAATGTGTAAGTGTTCGCGTAAATACAAGAAAACATTATGATTAATAAAATTATTAATTGCAATATGAGTTCAAATGGATAAATGACTGTGTTAAGTACAACTAGCAGTGGGTCATTCATTGGGTCATTCCCGAATACAATAAGTAAGAAATATAATATTAATAATTATAATAATACATTTAACTAATAAAATATTTGACAATTAACCTGTAAAAATATCTACTCAATATGTTAAAGTCCTGTATCCTTTAAGAGTCTACGGCGGTTTGTCTCTTCAACGACCGGACCCTTACACAAACTGATTACAAAGTTTGATCGGAGCGGCGCCAAGGGAGGTTTTTTAATGAATATTAATTTTTTTTAGATAATCAAAGTGCGTCTGCGGACAAAATTTGGTAATTACTTAAGTGATGCCTTTTTGTTAAATTTAAGTCTTTGCGTAACTTACAGACTTATCATTTTTTTCAAGCCCCATTTTTGGTACATTTTATTGAGTTGTAACATTTTTTTTGTATTAATTTAAATGCGATTTGAAGATCATTCCAAAATAACATAAAAAAATACGTTCAAAAAAGTAAAATTGAACACTTTCTTTATTTACAACAATATTTAAAGTTTCAAGTATTATCGTGTCATTCTATTTCGTTAATTATTTTATTTAAACTGTTTAAATATAAAGTGTAACTATTTATGTAAAACAGACTTTTGTCTGAAAGAAGTAAAGTTTTTTTTAAAACACAACTTAAACTAATGCACATAATTTAACACCAGATGTTCAGGTGGAAGGGCGTAATTGTATTCATGGTGTTCCCAAAATGTTTTCCGAAAACAAAGCGTCCGAGTTTTGCACGCTGTGGAAATTCTCTGCATATTTCCAGTCTGATTAAAACAACCTGCTAGCATTACGCGCCAAGCGGAGAAGATTTCCATTGTGTGCGAAATAAAAGCGTGGCGTTCGCTGCGCCACAATGAAAGGTACTCTTTCGATATTAGTTATGCTCGTATTACGATTTTGGTGTGAAGCAATTTTAAAAGTTTTGTGCTAGGTTAGTTTTTAATTAGCGAAAAGCGTATTTATGATAATTAAAAGTGCTAACTACTTTTAATTACCATATGTTCGATTTCTTTAATAATGTTAGTCTCCAGTCAGCTCGACTTCACTATGAAATTAACAAGCTTTTGTTAATTAGACGGTGATCTCCTATCATAATCTTTAGCATCGCTTCGTTACTAACGTTATATACGCCTCGACTGCTGCACAGAGGACAATCTAGAGTTCTCACACTTTAGACGTTGCTGCTCGTCAACTGATAGTTTTAGCATTTTAGGTATAGCTAATAAAACGGTTATTTTTGCTGTGACTACTTCTACGGCATTTACTTTAGCTATTACAATCCACAAGAGTCGAAATACATAGGTGATCTAATCTTTAAATCCATCGATATCTAAACGCTTTATATAAACAGTGGAAAAAAACAAAACACAACATTTTAAAATCTCTGACGGCCACATCTATTTTTTATTATTTGTTCCGATGTGGCGATTGATTTACATAATTCGATTAAATATGATACCTGTAATTTACTTTTCTAATATTAAAAGGTATTACTCTTACAGGACGAAAACGCGACGAAATCTGAGCCGATACTTATCCCAAGTTTAAAGCTCGGGCGCTCAATGTCGACTGCTCACGATTTACACTATTCTGGGTATTATTTTCCAGTTTTTCAATTTATTTTATTCATAGAATTGAAGAAGTTTCTTTTGTAATAGTTATTAAAATCTTATGATGATATCAAATAGTGCTTCTGGAAAAACTGTATGCTGATCGAATAATTCTTGACGAGAGAAATTTTATTGTTATGTCACGAGAAGGGATATACGGTAGTAAGTGAACATTTTAGTCAGTCAGATTTTCAAACATAATTTGTATATTAAGTTTATTGTAAAGACACGCAGGCTTCCTCGAAAGTTCTCCTTCGCCGCTGAGCACATGATATATTCCCAAGTCACTTGCTTAGGTTAAAATTTAAAGTGGGCGTCAAGTTACTTAAATATGTCCGTGTATTGGCACTCATTTTGAACGCTGAATGAAACAAGTTAAATGGCGCAAATTACAACTTTTGGCCGTTCCGAATTATATACAACAAGTATACAAACTACACAAGGCAACAATGAATACGACTATGTAACCGGGGTACTAATTAATTATACCTAATCTTGTATATAAGCCACGACAAACAGTGGCGAAATTGTATAAAACATTTTTTAAGACTTTGTTTTTACTTATGCCATAGCAAATTAATCCGAAGTTGGATTTATTTTCGCAAAAATATGATATTCAAAAGAAGCATTTAGATGTAATTTACCATTATTTTGTATGTCGTCATATAATTAATATTTTTATGGTAAATTTTATTCCAGGGGAACTCTTGGTCCTGAAAAAAGTATTACATGATTGGGGTGACAAACGAGCTAACAGTCTACCTGATGGTATATGGCCACTATATGGAATACTTCATACTCTGGAATTTTACACCTCATTTCTATCCCGACAGTACGGCATAAGAAGATTTAAGGTTGTAGAGGCGACTAGAGAAAAATCCTTGAAAAGGTCATAGCAATCTCCGGGAGCAACAAGGCGTGCCACCCTTGGCATGCATTCTCTCGAAGAGGCGAAAAGTTAGTTGAGATGGATTTTTGTAATCCCTGCATTCGTTTACTGTTTTATATATTATTATATGAATACAGGAATATCAGATTAAAACTGCATAAAACTGTTAGCAAATCTATTTACAAATTACATATTTTTACTTCAAAATCAAAATCATATACGAATATGATAATATTCCAGTTGCAGGCATCACGAGGCTTGAATCTGTTTTTTTAGCAAATATAATCTAAGGCGTATTTACATTATTGGAAAATTCGCAGTTTACTTTTTAACTTCCCGCTTTATGAAATCTTTTTAATCAGGCACAAGACCTCGTTTTCAGCCCGAGAGATTTCCTGGGGGAAATTTGATCGTATTTAAGCTCAAATACGATCGATTTTCCTTTGTACCTACTAAACTCTGCAAGTTTTATTAGAACCAAACTGTTCACGAAGTTTGTTTTTGCTGCGTTGAAATTTTATTAATTATAAGAAAATTTCTACCCCCGTCGTGGAGAATGTGCATGTTTTTAAAACGTTTATTGATTTAAACCGTAAATCGCCCAGCGCAGTTCAACTTAAAATCAGCATTCAATAGGACTAAAAACATCCTTAGTTTATACGGTTCTTACGGTTTAGCAATAATACAGGTTAATGATTAAGTTATTACGCCTTTGCAGACAAAACGACGATAAAGCATCGGTGGCGTAGTGGATAAGTGTTGGGCTACGGCAATGCAGGTTGCAAGTCAGATTTCCGCACGGGACATGTATTTGTATGGACTACAAATTATTTTTCCGGTCTGGGTGTTTGTTCATGTTTTTGTCCATTGTGAAATTCCTGGAGTTAAGGGTACGTTTTTAAAGACAGTAGTTTTGTACCCGGTAGAGCCAAGCGGTGGCTTTTGCTGCTGCTCTAATTGACCAGCTCGATAGGGGTGGTACCAAAGCCTCTCAGAATACCGGCGTGAAGTAGAGGCATCTTATGCGTCTCGTTCGGTATAGTATGCGAATAAGGTAACCGGAGACCTTCTCCTCCCTCTCCCCCCTCACCTCCCCCTACATCTCCTCAAATATCCTTAAAGGCTGACAACGCGCCTTCAGCTCCTCTGGTGTAGTAAATGTACGTGGGCGTCGGTAATCACTTACCATCATGTGAGCAGCTATATCAATTGCTCCCTTTCCTATAAAAAAATCTCTTAGTTTATACTAAGAGTTATAATAATTTAACTGTAGTAGTAATAGCTAAATACGTTTCGTGTTATTAATAAAAGAGGTAGACGGCATGCATTGGTAGCTAATGTACTTAACTACTTTTGCTTAGGTCTTGGGTTCAATTAATAGTCAGGTAACAGGGGTTTAATGGTATGAATTTGATTGTTTCTGAATTTCTTACTCTGCACCGGCGGTTGAATACCCTTGATCTCAGAAAACAACTAGAGGCGCTATGTAATATATAACTGTGCAGTTAACAACTATTGACATTTAAGTTATTGTCCAAGAAGAAGGGAACAATGTAATGAAAAAAAAATAGGTATAAATAAAAGTATGCTGAAACAGACTGTAATAATTATTCTTTACTAAAGTAATAAACGTCGAGGTATTCGCAAACTAAACGAACTCGAGGCGTTAAGCGATAATGGCTGTAGGATTTGCGATCATATCTGATTATTGTCTGAAAATTATTGCTTTAGACCCCCGAGCATTTTGGAAAATGTATTCTCCTGGCTCAATGTTTAGTTTGCATTTAAACACAACAATTTTCAAAAAACATTCTGAACAAAAATATGTTATCAGGTTTTAATAAATCCATTGGAACAATTATTACATTCCCACGTAGATTCATTTCACTTGCACAACAAAGAGAAATGTAAAGGAACACATAAAGCCCGAGGAGTTGGAACAGATAAAGACGTCTATTGTAATTTCCCAGCTTACCCTCAGGCTGACACAAAAACAGTATTTTTATTCTGAACCCTTCGCAGTTACAATCTATTTCATGTAAGTACTCGTAACTCATAAAGCCATGGATTATTTTTTCCTATCTTATGTTCACAGACAGTTAAATCTTTATTGTTATTCCACAAGTTGAAACCGTATTTTACGTGGATTTAATGTAATAAAAAAGCAAAATAAATATTTTAATAGAACATTATAATTTTAAAGTTTAACTGAATGTGTTGAATTTATTTATTTACGAAATCCACAGTTTTCTAAAAAATTGTATGATTTTTTAATCATTTCTGTACATGACTTACAGCCAAATGGGATTTACATTTAATTTATAGTATACGACGAACGTCGCGTTTGCAGGCTTCGACCTCCTAATCCTATGCCCACTCTACACCTGACCCCTTGGTGATGTTAAACGATCGACAACGACGCGGAAAACCGTGTGGTAACGACAGGCCTATTAACTATTTTGTTGGTTGTGCACGTGGATGAGTTTGTGTACGTAGGTTGTGTGTTTACTAAACACATATAAATGAAATAAATGCATGAGAGCACCATCACTAGGGTGCCGGCACTACGCTCACCAACCCGCCCAGTGTGGTTAGTATGGGAATACTTTCCAATAAATGTATGTAGTACTGCTCGTGCTTTCTAGGAGAGACTTTTGTTAAGCAGGTCCACTGCTGAGCTAAAATAGGCTGATGTAGAAAATTTAAGACTGTGGTTTTACGGTATTTAGTTTATACAGTTTATAGGGAGACATTATTATACTTACGTCTAGAACGTGCTCAACAAAAGCACGCTTTAAAAATGATTCCGTAAATTCCAAGCCCGATTAAATCAACCTGTGAGCATTGCATTCGGTCGGATAAGATTCCATTGTTTGCGGAATAAAAGCGTCGCCCGTGGCTCGCTGCGGGCACAGCATAATGACATTCTACAATCATCACGTTTGAAAACAACAGATTCCAAAGCTTTTATTGTTCATTAAATCGAATCAGGCGAGGGTAGAGGTTACAGGAATTTGAAAAAAAATTATGAAATATACCTTACAAGATTTATTTCATTAATGATGCCAGGTATTCCTCGCGATCAATTTTTTTAAAGCAATAGGGCATGTTACCTTACCTAATCGTTATGTCATGTACCTTAGCAACATATGATTGCAATAATTAAGCATTATAACCAGAATAAGATAAATAAGGTTTGTATTAAAGAGTAAAGTACCAGTCTATAAATATGTTGGTGCTGGCCTTCTTTTATTGTTTTGAAATGGTTTAGAGGCTCTAAAAATCAGCAATTCAAGCGGGAACTTGACATCTAAATGATTATTTTATTGGTACTGTCGCCGGAAATCGAACGCAGATCATTTGCGTACTAAGCAATTTTAAGCAAACTCTGGACTTCTGAGCTACCCCGACTTGTAATGTGAAAGTGTTTGTGCTATTCTTTGGTTTATTTATCCTTTGTTAAATAATACCCATATCTTAAGTTTATTTCACGGCCACAAGATATAATTTAACACATGACAATTTCAGAACTGAAAAAATTTAGTTTCATATCTTATGACAGAAAGAAATAAAACGTAACATTCTTTAAAATTACTGCTAGCTACTGAGCATAGTCAGTATATTATATTTCAATAAACTCAATGACGAGGCTACGTAATAAATATTATTGGAACCAAACACATTACTTCATAATAAACCCCCTAATAGTTTAAAATAAATCAGTTTCTACATTGTAAACAAACTTTCGATTAAAGTATTTTGTACTAGGCACACAAACGTAATAAAAAACACAGGGCAAGGTGAGATCGTGTCGGCAAAGCATGGCGACACGACCGCGATCTCATTAGTGCTTGTAATGCATGCTCTCATTAGGATAGTACTCGCTATACAAAAACAGCCCCACACTGTCTACAGTTGCATCCTTGTGATGACGAGGGAGTAATTTATTTCCTTAGGCTATCATGCTACAGCAACATTTTAGTTGTATCGATAAGTTTAACAATAACGTTAAGCTAAACATTACTAATAACGAATGTAAGTAGTACTTTACAACAATATTAGTGCCGTATTGAATCAAGTATATTGTAATAATATACCACTAATTCATCATGATCACGATGATCATCATTTCAGTATCACAAGTCCACCACTGAACATAGGCATTATTATCGCAAAGATTGCCACAAAGCACGGTATTGAATTACATGCATCTATCGACTTCTTGCAACACTCTACAGGTTGTCACTCCGTCTTGTGGGAGGTTGCCACTCGAGAACCTTTCTTCCTCAACGTTTGGCAGTTATGCGAGCTTCAGCCTTCTGCTCCTTATGACTATGCCGGTTTACGTAGTTCTGCTACAGATATCGTAGTTGCAAATTCTATCACGCAAAAACACCGAGCATAACACTTACCATAGCCGGCTGAGCAACTTTCTGCCTTCTGTGAAAGACCATGGCTCGATTCCGTAAGTCATAACATGCACTAGTTGAATACTTTAGTCCCTAAGTATTGAGGTATACTCGTCGAGAAGATGTAATGTAGTTTCCAGGACACTGCCCGGCCTTGATGGATTCATCGATTGACCTTTGGATTGAAGTTGGACCTACCTAGACGGTCAATTTGTCCCAACTATACGTACTCGTCGACAACTTTGTGCATAATGTTCCAACACGAACTGGTATTGGTGTGATATGGATGTTAGACATGATCTTCATTTTGTCGATGTTCATCTTATGACTTATGTTCGTTTTTAGAAGACATTGGGCATAGTGCTAAGCTCTTCCAGCGAGCCTGGCACAAGGACTATGTTGTCGGCAAATCGAAGGTGAGTGATGTATTCGACACTGTTGTTGCTACCGCACTTTCCAGTTAAATTTTTTACCTGCATAATCAGACCATTAATTTTTTTATAAGTCAATGTCAAACCAATGATTTAGTAATAGTACTTAAATCAATACACTGGCCCAGGTTTTTGACATTGAATAAGTGTTGATATGTCATTCATAATATTAAGACGTGTGCTTATTTTCGTGGAGAGGACGGTACATCTCCTGAGATGTACACCACAGTACTATTAATTCGAATATGCTTTATAGAAATATACCGGCAATATATCATGAAATAATGCAAAAAGATTAATAGCCCTCCTTGGCCAAAGGCTAATGCTATCCAACCCCGCCATTATACCTACGGCCCGAATATTTATAGCATTCGGATCATCGCACACTAATTGTTTATTGATCGATTCCCTCTATGTTCATAGTTACTCGTAGGTTGGGAATAGAATAGTCAAGAAGTCTACGTTGAGATAAATTGTATTTTAAGTAATTTCGCAGGTTAATAAGATTACGGAGAATATTCAACCTCATCTGCAAGCGATGCACCTGCTCACTAACGGAAGAGGCTCTGACGACAAATTGGTACTAGATAATCCAATCAAATATGCCGAACCTAAATGATAAATATACATAAGATGGGAAACAGCTCGTGTGCCAGGGTACTGGCACTGCGCTCACTTGCCTGCACAGCGTGTTTTTTATGTTTCTTCCACATTCGTTGTGATTAGAGGTGATAAACATTAGGGGGGAATGCACAAAGAATACCCCATCCTTACACATACTAAAACCATACAGTTTTCCAAAAAGATGTCAGTATATTCTAAATCTATGGTTTGCCGCGAAATACTACACGTTAATAGTCACTAAGGAACCGAGAAACAAGATTCCAAGCATTGTCTGTACGCGTGAATGCTAAATGACTCTCATGATCAACTGATTTGCAGTAACATCCAACAAAGAACGCCGAACTCTAGTCCCTCAGTCTACTGATAACATTGTCATCAGTAGTGCAATGCTAGCGGCAGTACACTTCACAACCTGTTTACCAAGCGTGGTGGGTATTGCCAAAACTTCCTTCGACGGCTCGATAGCCCAGATGGTTGTGACCTAGACTTTGAACCTGAGGTTCGCGGGTTTGAGTCCCGCCAGAACTTTCATATGATCCCGCTAGAAATATTTGTACCATAGTCCATTGGAGGTCATGCCATACCATAGTCTTTAGTCAGAATGTTTATTTTTATATACTCGAGTATTATTTGTGTAGGTATATACTTATCATTATTATCTAGCTTATTGACGTCCAATTTCTGACTGGATGAAGTGTCCGATATATCGTATTACGTAAATTAATATATAATACATATATAGAAGATAGAAGCACCAAAAGGCTTTCACCTTTGAGACAGACTTTACGAACGAATTTATCTCAAGTACTGTTAATGCTTAGGCTTAGACTATGTTTCATTGTGTTTGTTTCACCGGTTCTTAAGTTATGATTTTTTTTCGATAATATTCTGCGGAACGCCGTATCTATGGTACAATAGAGAACCCTTCGCTATTGATCGCCATATTCATATTTTACTTTGATATTTGAAGTGAAACTTCTTTGGGCGCGATGAGAGTAAAATTTTAAGGTTAAATTATTATTATTATAATTTAAATTAAATTCGAATGCAAGGTTGTCGTGCAGTTTCGGTTAGCTGTGAGTGTATTGGGTTTTTAATTGAAAGTGTGTAATATTATTTTTTTAATGTAGTGTAGGTGTTTCACCAGTGAGTAATATTTATAGATAATTAATAATTGTTTATAAACTAAGCAGTAATTTTCAAGTCAGTAAAATTTTAACTTCTGTCATGTGTACTGAGTTACACAAGCTCATTTTTAAGTTTGCACTTTAATCACACCAAGACTGACGCTTGTGTACCTTACCTTACTCCACATCCTGTAAATAATCCACTGCAGGACATAGGTCGCTACCATGAGGAAGATATATCGATATTTCCACGCACGGCAAGCAGATTGACGATGTTGATCTGGTATTTTTCGAGATGATCATTCCGAAATCTATCGGTGGCCATTGCGATTTTCAAAGCGTTTCCCTTAGTCGTCTCTTACGCTACCTACAGGAAGAAAGAGGTGGCCGTTTCTTATGCCTATTCTACAAGGTAAGACGATTGCATGCATTACCGATTTTACAAGAGAGTAAAACTTTAAAAAAACCTTAAATAAAGAACGTTTTTTATATTGAGAGGAGGACGGATTTTTATTTTTTGGTTATTTTTATGTTTGGTAACCTGTCTGAACAAATACAAAAATTCACGGAAATGTCTACGGGTATGGCAAGTTCTACAATATATTAACAACAAAAGAAAAAAAAATTGGATTTAAATATATTATCTTGGTATAAAAGTTTCCTTACTTAACCAAGATAATATAAAAACTTCGACATTTTTCACTTAATAGTATTAACTTTAATGATTTTTAATAAAATTTTTTTACACAAATAAGAATAAGAGCGAAATGTACAAAAAAATGTTTATAAGATTCACCCAAGTCATTAATAAAATCATAAAACAAACACGGTCCTAGGTGATTTTTTGAACAAATGTTTTATTTATAACTTTAAAAAACTTATCAAAATAGATAGATAAAAAGATTTTTGTAACCAAAATTCTGTCACACATGTGTAAGCCTTCACGTTCATAACTCAACGCTGTTGGGAATGACCAAATCGCCCACCGTACAAAAATTGGATTCTGACGCTTTTCAACGCTTTGAAAAAGAGAGGAAAATGAAAAGCAACACTCTCCTGGCTCATTGCATGCTGTAAAACACGTAGGCCACAATGCGTCGTGGGAAAAACTGGAAAAAGGCGCGACAGTTCAATGTTTTACTTTCTTTTTAACACATTGATTTTTGTTATTTTAAGGCACAAGTTGAATTCTAATCATATTCGAATTTAACGGTAGTAATACTATACATATGTGTACATACCTTACCGGATACGATATTAAGACATTTAAAAAAAAATAATATATAAAAAAATTATCTGCGTTTTTAGTTACCTTTTTTCTCTAATTCAATTATCCGCCTTTTCGTACAAACACACTTTTTTTTTACGACGTCGAAGTTGTTTTGTAGATGCTGAGAAACCTTTATATGGTCTATTAATTGTAACCAATATTAAGCTAAAAATAAATAAAATAGGTTATAATTTTTTATCTGTTTAAATTTATATATGTATACCACGTTGCGATGCACGTACAACAATATTCACTGTAACGAAGCATGGATGAAATGAAACGTGCAAATCGTCGCAGAGTTCAAAAATACTTTTTTAACTAAGCTTTTTGAAAACGAGAAAAACGTACGATATCACGGCCCTACCGCATGTCGGGCGCAGCATACCGCGGGATATTCCGATGAGCGCACTGAAACAAATGGTGGAACGATTGCCCATTTGCATATCTACGAGTATTTTAAACGTCTATAACTTTACCAGTGGGTTTGATACGTTTTCAATACAACAAACTACATTTTCCGAGTAGTTAAGTGAGACCATTGTTTGGATAAGATAAAAAAAACTAAAATCTGTATTCTATAAAAAAAAATCATAATGTTAACGTGGAAACATAATGTGTAGATGTTACTTACGTTACAGGTACCACTTAAAGCAGCCATTCAATGTTATTTCAAGCGAGCTTTATAAACGCGAGAGCGCTGCGAGATTAATAATGTTGCTATAAACTCCGTAACCTACTTCGCAATTAAGTTGAATGAATAATACAATTTAGCGTTCGAGGAAGCAATTAATTTTTGAGCAAGAGCACCGTTAGTGACGAAGAAAGTATAGAAATAAATGCTTCATTTGCATTCATGTGCTTCACTTGATTCCCTAGAAGTTTATGAGTTAATTCACTGTGGTCTCATGGAAATGAAGGTATTTTCATTTATTAATTCATTCATGCCTTTCTTCTGCTGAACATAGGCCTCCCGCAACGATTGCCACAAAGCAGGACACTGAGCCAACTGAATCCATCGACTCCCAGTGCAGGTCGTCACCCCATCTTGTGAGGCGCTAACATAGAACCATCACACAATTTTAAAATGAGAATATAGTAATTAATATTAAATAATTCATATGGCGATGAGAGACTTATGCTAGAATCGAGAGGTTGGCTGGCACTTGTGGATTCTAGTAGACTTAATCTACTCGCTCGTTAGTATAATTTTGATGTGTTTCATACAAATAGGAATAAAGGTGTGAAATTATGTTTCAAAACTATTTGACTATTGAAGTGAAACTTCATTGGGCATGGTGTTTTGAAAATAATCGACGTGGGTTTTATTTCCAAGGTTGCTCGGGATGCTGATTACGAAAACGTCATCCGTTTCAAAAAAATAATTCACGCATATACATAATCTCAATCAGTATGTTTATAGAAGTCAAGGCTCAAGCACCTCGTGCCGACACATTGACTGGAAAAGGGTGCAAATCCTGCTACTTGCAGAGCTTGTTGAAATAATGAAACATGTTTTTAGTGAGCACAAAACTTACTGCGATACTGATGCGACACTGAAAACGAGTTTATGACCATAAATAGTAACTTATGAATTATACTCAAATAATTTAATATTATTATACTTGAAGAGGGAGAAAAAGAGCGAGAACGCGATTTACTCACAAAGAAAAAACACATCACATTCAAAAAGATAGAAAAAAATTAGCAATCCAACTATCATCGTTGGAAAGGGGTGAGTATCGTGCCAGCGAAAAGGTTTTGACTCAGTATAATGCGAGACAGCTCACAGCGTTGATAATTCTGCCAACCAACCGAGACACGCGCGATTAACCTTAAAAGAGAAATTGGTTTTTTGAGCTATCTGTACTTTCGTAGGTAGGTAAAGAAAAAATAGGTTGTATATATTTATTATATAAAAATACCCAAACGCGGAAGCGCAGCTATTCATATGTCAAATGTTTGTCCTGCACGCGAGTCGAATCTGCGACCCGCACTGCAGCCAATCGCCTAAACTTATTCAGTTAATCTACCAAAATTGTACTTTTTGCCATAAAGGAATCATGTTCGGTGATGCTATATGTCGTGTATTATGCAGTCATTGAAAGTATGTAAATGTTACAAACATGTCATGCAATATGCATCGTAACATCTCATTCCTGATGCTTGTACCTTGTATGCGAATGCTTATGCTTTAATATTTGTGTTTCAGACAACAATAAAGCTATAGCTAAGCGTCTGTAATCAGATACGATCTTTATGCCAGCGGCAGGCTAAAAGCTTTAGAGTTCGTTAGGTTCAGTTCATGTCGTGGGCTGTGCGGTGGAAATAACTAAATATTATTACAAACGCGAGTACAAATCCCGCGGTTTTCGTTTATTCAGGAGAGCGGAATATCATTTATAATAATTTTGCCTTGTGCAAAATATGTGTTTTACGTGAGCAGTACTTTCCAATACATTGTTAGCTTAATCCTATCTGGTCGTTTTCTTTATTCTCTTAAATAAAAAAAGGACATTGACTTAAAAATAAAAATGAGTCTGACATTTGTATCGAAAATAGATGAACGTTAAAATTATTTTATTGACAGTTTTAAATACAAAGAGGTCGACCGGAACGGAAGTACAAGATGCCGCGCCGTCTACTTCGCGCCAGTATTCTGCGAGGTTGTGTTACTATGTGCTACCCCGGACGAGCCGGCCCATTCGAGCAGTAGCCAAAGCCGCCATTACAGTCCATATATATATAAGGACTGAAGACCCTAGAGTGGTTCACGAAAATAGTCGATTGGTGGGCGTAAACCAGGGACGTCCGACTTCGCAGTCCGCAACCCCTAATCCATTTGGCTATTGGCGCTTTACCGGTTCGAATAATTTAAATCTGGTATTGATGACAATTTCGCCACCAGTCGGAGAATGTGCCCTTTTTTCTGGCAATTTAATTAGTCATCTCTAACGAGTCTGGATGAGCTGGGTAGCAGTTTCATTTACGCCATTACCACAGTGCAGTGTTTATTTACTTACGGACAAAAATAAAGTCTAAGTTGAGAAAGCAATTATGTCTACAACGAGAGCTATATCTATGTTTGACAATAATTATAGGGTTAAAGTATGAAGTTGCCGTTGTAAAGGAGTGGAGGACTTTGATTTAAAATAAAACATGTATGGTCCAAGATTAGTGATTAAAGCTTTTATTACACAAAAATTATTAAATTCTAATTTAAAAATAATTATGACATTCTGTTCGTTCTACGTTTCGTAGTTGAGATAAATAAAAGTAGTTGAGTAAAATAAGAGTAATTTTCGAATCGTGGTTCTAAAGCCGCAAGGACAGCTCGCAATATCTATACTGCGTTTGGAGGATACGAGCGCACTGTGCGTTTTTGGTTTAATCTCTTTGTTAGTGGAGGAAGCTGCGATTTGAAGAATTAAACACGGGGAAGAACAGACACTAAGCTAAATAACGATGAGTTAAAAAATAATGGTGGAAACCTATCGTTATCAAATAACCAAAAAAATTAACATCGTGGTTTGATCTTTGGTTACCCGCAATATTAACTCATTGACTCCTAATAGGTAAAATAAAAAAACTTAAAATCATATTCATGTAATTTCTAAATATTCAAAGTAACTTAAAAGCGCAATTGGAGGAATATCATTAGCAATGCACTGCTGTTCACACCACAGTCGACGGAGAGCATATGTCAGAAGAAATCAAGTTCGATTGGAACACATATATCGTTTTACCAGGCAGCTAACTTAACAACTGGGCTATGTTGTCGTCTAGCTCATAAACACTAAACGGCCCATAAACAATGAACCAGTATCCACATACAACAGCTATAAAGTTTTATAAAACGGTCAGCAGAGACAGCTTTACAATCAGTATTCCATTGACGTTCTCACAGAACTATCTCTGTTGTTAATGGTTTTACGAGGTCCATAGCTACTCTACCGGTTAGCCACCCCGGCTATCTACCTAATTTAACAATCAGTCCATGGATTTACGATCGAACCGAGCTTTATTTGCTAACTGAAAATTACCTTTTATTACCAATTTAAGCAATTTAAGGGCAGCGGAATAAGACAGTCGGGCGGAAAGCGATAGCATTTGAAAGAATCATTTTCAAGCCACTATTTTCTTAAATAATTTGCTTTTCCTTCTTTTAATATTGCTCGCCTTATAACACGGCATTTGAGGGAGTGCATTATTATCGGCTTATCAAGGTTATGCGATTTACCCAATTTAAATCGCTTCTACGTATTTGATACCGCATTTATGTTTAATAAAAATATACCATTATTAAGAGAAGAATACTATTGTTTTATATTAGGAAAAAAAACCATGTTTGTACGGTCGTACGTCTGTAATCACGATTACGTTCGAACATTTTATAGCATCATCCCCGTTTTTTATCATTAGCTTAAGATTCATGTCGTTCTATTTTGTTTATAATAAATTTGATTAATAATTAAGATGAAAGCGGAGGGCGTGCAGTTTTAAATTTTTCAAACTAAATTATAGATGTGAAAAAATAAGTGTCATGCTGAGTGATGCTAAATGGTAATTCGTAGTCTACTGTCAATGGGTAACCGTGAGTGCTTTTGTACCACGAAACAAAATAATTATAATAAGTAATTCACGTAATACCCCACTTTTATTACGGAGTTGGCGAAATCCGGCGAAATCAAAATGGAAAACGGTAAGTAATGAGAAACGTGTTAAATACATTTTATCCCGCGAATATCGTGGGGCAACCGCAGAGTACGTCAGAAACATCGAACGGAGCTTTTGATTAATTGTTCCTACTTTTGTTTGCAAGCAGCGACCGTGCGGTGAATTATATCGCCGCATTCGTTTTATTTACTTGTTTATCTGTTTTCGGTCATGTTCTCTCGACATTGTATTTCTATTGTAGTTCACTTATTTTGTGGTTTATGTGTATACAGATTGTGTTTCATCTATTATACCGAAGAAGCGAACAATGACATTATATAACTTAGAAGTTGTCGCCGTGATCAAAATCGGCCAATGAAGACCGTTACTATGAAGTTAAAGTAATATAATTTATGTAATGAAGACTTGCTTATGTGTACTGATTTTTACCGGTGTCCGTCTCTATCTAAGTAAACCTGATGATATGTACTGAAAATTAAATTATAGCCTATATTGAGCTGTATTTATTATCTAACGTTGAGTTTCAATCTTTTTATGAGTTGGTTTCACCAATTAATTAAAAACATCATATCCCCAAACCATTGATGTACAAACACTCTTAAAGTTCAACGCAAAATGAAATGCGCCATTAGAGACATGGAAATACTATGACAATCGGAAACCAATCATTTATGCGTTGGACAAATATTAATCCAGCTAGGACCCAGGATCCCCGGCTCAACAGTTGGGTTCACTTACCACTAAGTCATAGGGGTTGATACATATTTTTGAACTTGGAAATTGCACGACGCTTTTCTCACACACGATACCTCTCCGGCGAATAGAACGAGATAGAGTCTCGCTCTATCTCGTTCTATAGAGCGAGAGAATAACTGAAAATAAATTTAGGAACATATTCCTATTTTAAAACTTTCTTTTCTTCTCACATTATTGTAAAGTACTGGATATATACCAAAGATGACAGAATTAGTTTACGCAAAGTAACGCCAGATTCTCTTAATGTATCTGAGATATCTGTTCATATTTGAACCTTATATAGAGATCGATTATGAACATATCTGTAAAACCTTTTGTCTCAAAGATTCTTTACAATAATTACATTATACACACTATAAATAAAGCAACAATGGTCATTATCGCTCGTGGTAAGACTTAAAAGCAGCAATTTCGTGTTATTTTGAGCTAGCTTCATAAAGGCGAGCGCGCTGTGAGATTAATAATGTAGCTATGAACTTCGTAACCTAATTCGTAATTAAGTCGCGTGAATAATACAATTTAGCACCGAGGGAATATTAACTTTTTGTGCAATAAGGGTTTATAAATACGATGATGTGCTCCTGGCCTGTCTCTATCACGGCGATAACTTCTGCATACTATCGGCTGTTGTCAACTGAGCAGGAGATATTATAGTGCCCTAAGTGGATGCGCAAACACTGAGGCACTCACCAGTCTTTGTATGTATGTATATATTCACGACTTGGTCCCAACGGGATAGATAGAGACAATCTTCTTCCACTTGCTACGGTCTTGACGTACGTCTTTCGCTTCTTCCACTCGCATCAATCGTCGCATGCATGCTCGTTGGTTTAGAGTACTCTTGACCTGGCCTTTTTTCAGAACGTCTACGATTTGATCGTGAAATGTCTTCCTGTCTCGACTCTACCATTTTAAATCTTTACCTTCCCATAAACGATTCAACGCATATGCGATAAGATCAGAGGAAGGATCAGATGCAGGGTCAGAGATATGGAACGAACACACCTGGACCGGAAAGCCAATGATTTTTTTCGGCTAGGATTCCCCGGACCCACAGCTCAGCAGTCAGGTATGCTGACCACTAAGCCACGCGATCGTCAGCGGTCGGTTTATTAAATACGAATACCGTGACGTGTTCATGTAGAAATATGAACCACACATCTTCATTTACAACTTATGTCTCTTGTTCATTTTGTTTGTGTTGGGTACACAGATCTCTGTTACACATACAGGAAGTGACAGTATTGGCTCAATCGATTTAGTTAAATTTAAAACGAATTTGTTTGTGTGAGTAAGGGCTCCCAGTGTTTGCATGTAAACACACACTAAGATATGGAATTTGTTATTTTTTTTATTTAATGTCTTTTACCGGTTTTCTGCTTTATGTGTACTGTATAAAATTTTTGTTCTTCCCCTCATTAGCGACGTTGCGTAGTCACGTACAAAGTTATAAAATTAAATGAATCCACAAAAGTTGATAACGTTAAAGCTATCGTTCTCCTTGGATTGCTTAAGTATTTCTGATGTTAGTGGTTTGACGGGATCTATTCAAATAATTCGCTTACCTTCCCTAGCTATTAATCTTAACTTGGCAATCACTCAGTAGATTTACGGCCGAACAAAATGTCATTCGGAAACAGAAAATTGTCTTCTGAAACCGGACCCACAGCTGCAATAAGGGACAATCCAATTCATTCGTTCCAAATTGGAGAAATACCAATTTGTTTCCCAGCTTGTATAATTTATATTCTTAAGTAATAACGTGAAATAAAAAAGATGACAATTTGCTCTTTCCCTACATGTTAAAATATGAAAAGATCGTAATATGAAGTGTCAGCGATATTCTCAAGAGAGCCTGTGCTTGATTAAAACATTTTAAGTGCGAAAAGATTCAAAAGCTGGACGGAAGAATGAAAGAACATTCTCTAAATTATAAGGGTTCTTGACTAGGGAACTTTTTAGGGGTTGGTCAATTATAAAAGGTTTTAACAGAGTACTCAAGACTTACACAATGTATTTTAAACAAAAGCTCTAAAAACAAATTGTTTTGTTGTTTATTTACACCACCAGCATTGCTATTTATTTATCCCAGTTAATGTTGAGAGAGGCATATGTCCAACATTGGACAGTTTAAAGGCAGATGAAGAAGAAGGCGAAAGAAGAATTAATAGAAATATCAACGCCGCTGTGAAGTTTCTAGGAATCTGAGCCATGCACTGGGTTGTTGATTACAAAGACCAGTGTCGAAAGACATTAATTTGACTCCTCCCATTATCAGGGACTGCGGCGTTTCGTTTACTTTATCTCTCCGTTTTCCTGTTTTTGTTTGCGTGATTTTTTTTAGATGTTCCTGGTTGCTGAAACTAATGGATGGCTGTAATGTTATTCTAATGGTGCCTTTATTTCTTTTTGTTGGATCGTCAGATGTTTTTTTTTCTTTTGGTATTAAATAACGAGATAATTTAAACCTAAACTTTGAAAAAAAAATCGAAAACTGCTATATCTTAATACGACAAAATTAGTACAGATTATGATATATTTATAGAACTAACTGTGTAGGTTTTTTCATGTTTATATTTGACATTGATTAATTGGCGAAGAAAATCGCAATTACTAAGGAATTACTAAAATTTTGTGGGCAAAAATTTTACAAATTATTTACAACAATATTAGTTCGTATTATATAAGAATAGTTTGAATTAATCCTAGAATATTTGTACATCGGAATTCGTTATGTTTAAATTAGATTAACGTTTCAATTTACGTTAACGATGTAGCAATATTTGTTTCAATGAGCATTTGTTAAATTAATTAATTTATACCTTGTTGTAATAGTTCGAAACGTAAATAAATTTAGGATGATTCTGCACAAAATGAACACTAACAAACTTTGTAATTTGATGTTTTCGCTTAATTGGAATTAATAAATTAAATCAGTTTTGTTTGTCTTTAGTACATGTATCAAATTTATCTTGCCTCACTTATTTTAATACGCATTCGAAATTAATATGCTAAAATATTAAATATAATACAATAAAGGATCCGATTAATAGTTAGTAAGAGTATGCCTCAAAAATGTTTATAACTAAAAATGTAAAGAAAATATTATAAAAAAATTATGTCGTGTAATGAAATTAAATTTCGTTTCGATATATAGCTATTATAAGCAATAGTCAAGATATTAAAAGTTAAGCTAAACTAAAAAAGTTTGTATTGTAATATTGCAATACTTTAATATGACATTTTGCAAATTAGTCTGTATAAGTAACATAATCTTTGAAATACCACTCTACCTCTGGAATAAACGTTAAACAACGCTTGAAAATAATTAATAACAAAGGACATACAATTTAAGTAGTAAAGTTTTATTATAATCAACACAAGATAAAATACGAAAAAAAGATCCCCAAGTTTCTCGTCAAATATTCTCTAAAAAGGTTTTGTTTTAAAAACCAGTGTATTTTGACGTTCATTAGAGCTTTTAAATAGCTTAAATAGAATAAAAAAAGTTTTGACTTTGATTATAAACTATTAAATGATAAAACGTAAATTGAAAGTAAATTTGTAATGAATATGATGAGCTCAGGGGTCTTGTTCACCAGCCTATTTAAGTCCACGGCTGAAGATAGGCCTCTCCAAGAAATCGTTCTATTCGTACCGGTACCTGTAAAATACGTATATTTTGTCCTCGAAATAATATTTCGTAGACATGCAGGTTTCCTCACGTTTACCTTCACGGCCGAACACGTGGTAAGTTCAGCATTTAAGTAAATCGCTTTAATCAATTTTAGTGGATCCAGCATCGGGAAACGAACCCAGGCCGTATGAAACTAAAGCGAGCGCTCTGACCACTAGGCGACCACGGCTCCTATTCCATTAGCCTAAACTTCGATACTTAACTTAAATTTGACAGACTAATTGTAAGTTTATTATAAACTCTTACTATTAGTCCAACGTATACATCAACAACCCATAAGTTATATGTTTTATCCATTTCAGTAAAGCCATACAACCGGAAGGACATGATCAGAAACGGACCGAGGCGTCATTAGTTAGGTCGGGGAAATGAGCGTACATTTACCCTTTTATATGGCTTGGCTTATCTTTTAAGCATCATAATATATCGGACAATGTCTGAATTACTGGCACTGTTCAAACAGCGGGTATTATATCAATGAAAGGAAATAATGACTTCATTTATTCAGAGGCTGTAGTAGTAGCAGACGTGAAATTAAAGGGTGTAAATTACGAAAATAACATGATCAAGTAAAACGAAACGATATAAAATGTCGCTGTCACATAGAGCAAAATTTGTTTAAAAGAATTTCAGTTTCACCAAAATAGACCGTTGTATGCTGGCCTCTTAATTTTTTTACTATGATTACATTTCATGATAAATTTTAAAATAAAATCTTTCGCTTACTTTCGTTCATATAACTTAAATACTTTGGATAATTTCTTTTGAATTTATTAAAGTTTTACGTTATATAAACGTAAAATTTTAGATACATTAGAGGAACATTATAAAAGAGCCTGTAGGACTGCTACCAATTTTTGAGAAGCCGTAGTGTATTCGAATGATTCTAATAATTCTTTATTTTTTTTTAACATGACGATTATCTTATCGTCTATATGAATAATTATTACAATATTTTAATTTGACAATAAGAAAATTATGATACGCACAAGCTGACTCCAATCATAACAAATCTAATCAAAAATCAATTTACAATTTTAATTGTGAAACGCCGAAAGTTAAAGTTCTTATATTAGCGTTGATTTTAATTAAATTTATAGAAAATTATTGCATTCCGTAAAAGTTGACTATGACTAATATCCGAAAGCTTTCGGAGCCTTCTATAGATGAAGTGTTTCTTCTTCTTCTTCTTCAATAGCCTGTTAATAATATTTCACTGCTGGATATAGACCTTTCACATTGGAAATATTTTTCACAAATGGCATGCAGGCGAGTTGGCGATGCGCATGGTGCAAAACCAGACGCCACATACCTCAGACAATACGAGTACTTCCTCTCTTCGGTCTGTGTTTATCCGGTGTAGCATTTTTTGAAATGGTTGAAACATCTGTTCTTCAGCTACTACTTTTAAAGCGGCTGTGGCTTCTGTTTAAGTGGCTTAGTGATTAGCGCACCTGACCATTGAGTTATAGTTTTTAGGTTCGAATCCCACCTGAAGGGAATATTTGGACAATAAACAACTTACTTATTTTCGTTCGTTTCGTATCGCATAAGTGTTATATTGGCATATGAAAACGAGTGGGTGCTTCTGTCTTTGCGCGTACACTTGTAGCACTATAATATACCTTGCGCAGTTGGCAACCGCCGATAGTATTAAATTAAAAATACATGCAAAATATAATTTACATGAAAGTTATCGTTCCCTTATAAATTTCCATAGCTTGTAATGCTGTCTCAATTTACTAATTAGGAGAAAGTAAACTCAGTATAGAACTTGAGGTGCCTACGATGTATGATAATGCCGTATCTTGGCATTGTAATATAACAATACGGAGTTACATTTGGATGTCGAAATTTGTCAAGATCAAACATGATTCATATTTCAATTTGCTCTAGCTAAATAATATATTAGGCAACGTTAATATGTCGAATGTTGCGTACAGACGTCGTTTGCAGTATTCGATATATTACATAACATTACGTTAGTTACAGCAGTTAAATTGAATTAATTGAAGGGCTCTGTGTTAGTTAAGTAATACTCGTTAATTATTAGCACTTGTTCATCATTTCTTTGTCTTTGACTAAGATTAAATTTATATGAAGTGGTTTGAACCATGCACTACACTAATAATTTTAGAAGTAGAGTTTAATTTATCTTTTTTAATATGTCCGTTGCGGCGTAAGAAAATCGGTTACGCAGTGGTTAATAAGCGTATCGCAGCGACGTGCAGCGAGTCGTGTATTTGATTCCGTGCTCGGGAAAAGTATGTCCATATCACAGGATAATCTGTCTGAAAAATTCAAAGCAAAGTTTTTAAAAAAAAAACGATCCAAAAAACTACCCGTCTTGTGGTATAGGTTAACTAAGGGAATACCAAAAAGGTTTCGTGTACCTAATGTCTTTCGTAGTGTTAGCCCCACCTCTGTACCAGCGTGGGTAATGGATTTTAAAAGTTAATATTAGTAAATCTTCGATGCCGACTTGCTAGGGCTCTGTTGTAAAGGTGTATGTTCAGCTGTGGGCTGTAACAGGCTGACGATAAAGAAGAATTGAGATCACCAACACCTCACATACACAAAATTACAAATCACGTTCATCATTTTGTTAAAATAACTAGTTTAAGGACAGTGGATTTAATCAAAAATCAAAACCAGTAAGTAGTATTAAAATCAAGCCCGACTCACAATCCTCCGACAAATTCACAAAATATAAAAATAGATGTTCGATACCGCCATGATAATACCTACGCTTCGTTTAACTATTTATCGAATTAAATATATATATATATACATACACACACGGAATGTGTGTGTTAGTATATTTTAAATCCTCTTTTATTAAACAATTGGCTGATTTACGAGATTTTGGTTATTTGATTACGAAATAACGAATCACGAGAGTGCTTTCCAATAAGCGTAAAGGACAGCCGTTGCCTTATGGTGTGATAATAAAGTAGAATTCAGTACAGCGCATTAACGCAAGTATGTATTACTTCTCATAAATTAATAGCTATTTAATTTATAAGTTATATAGCCTATTTAAGTCCTCAGCTGAACAAAGACCTCTCCAAATAAGCACCAGCTAAATTTTTCGGTGATCGCTGCTGCTCGTCATCGGTCTGCTTAAATTTGGTCTTCTAATTTTCGAGATGCTTCTACCGCTATCTGTCGGTAGCCTTTGCAATTTTCATGGCTTTTCCCTTAGTCGCCTCTACCGACACCCACGCGACTAAAGAGGATGGCAGATTCCGCCGAGACCACACGGATAAACTACACTCGCAGTCATTTCATTAAATTCTTCGGGAGACAATCGCGTAGGACTTTCAAACAGTCTGATGATGACGATGTCTTTTTCGACCACGGCGTTAATAAATCAAATACTATCGACAGTTGTCAAGTGGCCAATAGATATTTACAGTGCCGTAAGTGTACGCACAAACACATAAGCACTTACACGTCTTTACCCGATGTAATGCTTGTGCGATAAGATCGGAGGAAGAATCGGATGCAATAACAGCGACACGGGAAACAACACAACACAATCAGAACCGAAAACCAATCATTTGAGTGTTACGCAAATATTGGCTTCGGCTGGAATTCGAACCCGGATCCTGGCTCTAGGTCATGGCTCAACAGTCCGGTAGGCTAACCATCAAGCCATGCGGTCGTCGTAAAATTATAATATTTGTAAGTATTATTATTCACACCTGGCGCTTAACCTATTGAAGATAAATAGGCAATCATAGGTTTACTCATAACGATCATAAGCTAACGAAGCCGCAGCATGTAGTTAGTAATCATTAAAAACTTTAAGCTGGTTAAAAGAATTAAACGTTTAATTCTTTTTAATTCGTGGTTCCTGCATTCTGTCCGTCGTATAGATACATTTTGGCGATTTCCCACGATGGGCACCGTTCGAGCTGCATTTTTTATGAGCTCTTTGCACCGGGCTTTTTTTAAATGCACTGCATGCTTTTGTGTTACAATTTGGTGTGCTTAATTTTATGTACAGACGAATTACCCCAATAGGATAGTTGAAATTATAAATTTCAAAATCCTAATATTCTAAATATTATTTATTTCACAGTTATTTTATCACTTTCATTAAATATCGCACTGGTACATTTTCAAATACTTAAGAATAACGAAACAAAAACGACCAAATTAAATAAAATAAAGATTTGCCCGTACTCACCTCGCTAGGTAGGTGAGTTGGTGAGCGCAGTGCCGGTCGGCATATTTGGAAGGATTTACCTCCAATAATTCACTTATCAGAAATTCGTCCTTTATTTAGTCGAGTGTACCGCTAAGGTACGTGCAGGTTGACATTTGGAAGAACGAAGTCAAAATTCCCCGACTCTTCGGGCGATTTTATAATGTAAGGGTTACTTCGATACGGTGTAAATAATTAGTTATTTATGTATAATTTATTAGACGAATCTTGTTCTTGTTGATCGGCTTGACATTAAAAAAAAGGACAAGGAAATATTAAGCCTGTCCTTCGCATTATCTTAAGAAACAGATCTAAGAGATGAAGATCGATTTTTACATATTTAAAGTATAACCAGCTGCACTACTGCTCGCCTAACAATACAATAGCAGCCGCTGTCTTAATAATATATTTATTTAAACAACGTGGCTTTGTACCCTATCACGGAGCAGTTACACTACAGCAGCACTCGACGGGGGCTCTAGGAAACCCTTTAGCTTCCCTTTCGACAAGGGCGAATGAACAGAAAGCCGCCGCGATTCTCTTACTGCCGCCGCAGCTCAGCTGCGGGCCAGTCTACCTACTTCCGGCCACTCCCATCTTTCATCTGACCCAGGGTCGGTAGCTATTTAATTTCACATAGTTTAGTTTGAGATTATACGAGTACTATTAGCACTACCCGTGACAACGTAGACTCGATTTCAGGACCTAACCGTTTATGTACTATAATACTGTGGGATACATTACAAACCTACTCTAACAAATAGTTCTGTGTCATTACTCTTAATTTATTTTACTAGTCCCCTTACCTGATTTCTATTTATTATAGATTACAAGTAAAATCACTCCGTTATGACAGGGAGACGAGTGAGTCTTCATCTTCTCTGCGTTTCATCATCATTTCAGTCTATCACAAGTCCACTGCGTTTGCGCACTAACATTGCGGCACTGATATTATATTCAGGGACTGAATTACCGCTGAATTAAAGAAATTTACGATGCGGTATAACGTTGAACCATATTTTAATGATATAACAATTTTACTATTTTATATTATTACGATAAGAAAATTTGAA
This sequence comes from Bhutanitis thaidina, assembly GCA_029286595.1. Taxonomy (NCBI): domain Eukaryota; kingdom Metazoa; phylum Arthropoda; class Insecta; order Lepidoptera; family Papilionidae; genus Bhutanitis; species Bhutanitis thaidina. The sequence continues at coordinate 5,707,986 of JAGSMS010000003.1, forward strand.
CTTGACTGGGACTTTTACAGAAATCAGAAGTGGGTTATATAAAGGTAGAAATGATTTTGTTAAAAATTACGATACCCTTTACAATACCCATTAAATACCGGGATAAGTCCCAGTTGACTGTTTCATTTATTTTTGTGTACGTAAAAGAGTTATCATATATACTCATATAAGTATAGCGACCTTTTCTGAGGAGACATTAAATACCTTATGTTTAACTTTCGTACACGAGCCCGTGACACGAAGCCTAATTGTTTATCCTAATAGTTTGAGAAAAAAAAATATCAACATATGGTTAATAACGTGACCCTTTCTCCAGTTTGCCCAGGTTCTTTGTTCAGCAGTGGATAGTTTAATGATGATGATCATGAACAATATTATAAAAACAGAATGTTACCAAGATGGACATTGCAATTGCAAAGATTATTAGTAGTAGTGGTAGCAAAGAATAAATATTTAATAACATTAAAGTTTCATGGAATCAGTGGCAGTCGTGCACAATGTCGCGCAGTGCAGAGTTCGCTGCCGGCTCGCATTAATTTTATTCCTCCCGCCGTCTGAAGACACGACGTTCGGGTACTTTATCTTTCCGTTTTCCTGTTTTTACTTGTGGATGTTTTTGTGTGACGTTCCGACTTCTGTTACTAATGGACGTCTATAAAAGTATTAAAGACATATTGTTCTGTTTGCAGTTTCCCGGGGTCTCTACAGCACAGTACAACAGATATATTTAAAGCTTTTCTGTTTATACTATCGTATGTAAATAAACAAAAGTAATTCAATCAAGTTAAACAAAAATTTGTTTATTAATAAAAGGTACGTCATTACTTTATTTCCATTTAGTATCAAAGTTTACTTGAATTAGATAATCTACTGAAGACATATTAACTAATTCGAATAGATTCGAAAATAAATTACAACATGAAACATGATTTCTATACAAGCTCTGTTTTCAAGAATGTCTTAATTACTCGCTTGCAAACTAATAAGATTCTAAACTCTAAACAATTCTCCGAATTGCACTAAAAATAGGCAAGTTTTTTAGTTATAATGTCTAAATTTTGTATTTGTCATGTTTTATACATTAAGATTATATACCTTTACTTGAATTAGGTTATTCATAACCCTTAAATAGGATTGACCTGAATGTAGATTTGGATTGGATCGAAAATACGGAAACATTTTCTCTGATACTGAAACGATAAAACAAATTACGTAGTAAAGATTTTTCTTCGTAACAAAAAACAGAAATCGAAGCGCTTATCAGAATCCTATTAAATTTAAGAAAATTTCGAAAAGAAATTTCTGCTTTTATTAAATTACGAATATATTTTTAAAAAAACTATGTCCAATTTTTTATTGGATCCGGTTGAGAAAAGTGCTAATATTCTCAAGAAAGTGTCAACAGCAGCCCATGGACACCTCCAAACTTCTTCTGACTTGTCCTGCAGACTTCAATAGAAGGAGGTCACAGATGCATTGCTGTCCCTGAGGTCTTAGATAGAATGTCACATAGCCTGTAATTACACTGGCTCTCGCTATTATTTCGCTCTCAAATTGTTAATTGGAATAAAGAGCTGAACTTTCCGCTTTTTTGGAAACATCGTGGGGAATTCTGCGTGTCTTAGAAATAATACAAATATAATTTCGAGGACATGTGCAGTCCGTCAACCTGCATGTTGCTCCTTTCTGGCTCTTAAACCCGAGACTTTTCCCCATCAGTAGAAAAAGTACAAGCTACTACTTCATTTTAATTTAATATTTATTTTTCTACTTAAAAAATAAATAAAAATATCAACGTATAAATTCATATACAGTGTATAAAGATCTGGCATTGCCACGGTTTTAGTGAATTTAGGCGAGAAGGGACAGTTCGCTCCGACCCTTGTTTCACGGATTTGCCTACAACTCAGGCGGGTCGACACCGCCCAAGTTATTAAGGGATATTGTTGGAAATAATCCACCCAACGACAAAGACCTAAAACATCAATAACAATATATTATCACGCCACATCTTGTCCAGAGTAAGTGGAAGTATGGTAATATTCGAAGCGGACATTAGATGGTAAAAAATTACATTACATCGCGTTAAATTTTTAAACTTTTTTTTTACTTCTCAAATATAAAGTATTCAAGTAATATTAAACGAGCTCAAGTCGAAGAAATAATTAAATTTGTATTTCTTATGACGAAATAAATGATTTGTTTGTTATATTTCAAGTAAAATTTGCTTTTTTGACAATTGGCAACGCGGTGGCGGTTTCCCATCTAGAATGTTTACACAAAGGCAATTTACCCTTATTTTTACCTGATAACATATAAAATCCGCACCGCTTTCAAATCTCATTTGTGCTAACATTAGGAGGATCTGACACTTGTCAACTCTATGACGCAGTGGTAAAAGGTTTGGCCGCAACATTGCGGGCCGCGGTTTCGATTCCAGATTTTGGTTCACGATTATTTGTTGGGATTACAAATAATTGTTCCGGGTCTGAGCGTTTCTCCATGTGCAATTTATGTACGTAATCATCATCCACGACACAGGAGAAATTCCTGCAACAAAGTAACGTTTTTCGAATATAAAGAGATAAAGAGATTTTAGTCAATGATATGGTGAAAGTTTGGTAAGGTTACAGTTATTTACTACTTTTAACGAAGCAACTGACAACAGTACAATGCTTGTGCGGGTTATTTATTTATCTGGCCCTTATAAAACCGGATAAGAAGCATGTCAGAGAGGTAACAGTACATCATTATGATAAATGATCGTCCCTATGTCGTCAGAGATGTCACATGTCTGTTATTTGCAAACGACCCTAAGCTCCACCTCTCAGTTAAAGATATATGTTGCCGTAAGCGTGAGACGCGGACGGAGTATTTGCGTGAAGTAAAAATGACAAATTATGTTTTACAATCACAAAACCATGCTGCTATGTTCCGTTTTGAAAGGTGTAGTGAGCTAGTATAGTTACGGGCTAAGTCCTCAGGGACAACGCATGCTGCAATCATTGCAGAAGTCTATGAAGAGTGTGTTCATGCAGTATCCACTTACCATCTGCTGGAAGGTTAGCTCGTTTTGCATCCTCCTCCGACAAAGAAACGTTGCTCTCAGCTGTATCTAGCCGTAATAGTATTCGAAAGGTCTGGCAGGAACAGTAGACGATCTTATAAGCTAATACTTCGTCAAGTTTAAGATGTTACAGACAATGAAGCACTAACAAGTTTGTGTAATACTGTTACGGAGTTCAGAGTGCAATGCATTGTTACGTGCACCTGAAGTTAATGTGGTATCAAATTGGAGGGAGATAAGTTTGTTCAACACAGTGTAAAGTAGTTATGAGTGCAATGCATTAAAATGTGACCACCACGTTAAGCTGACATAGTAATCAATTTGGAACACTTTTTCAAATTTTTTTCTTCTATTTTACTCTTGATGAATGTGTATTGAAAGAGATGCTTGTCACGATGATGATAAGATTGTTGCGTACGACAACGGTGGCCGTGTTTGTTGGTGGTGCTACGCTGGCCGAACAGACTTGCCCACAAATCGATATTTATTTAACAATGGTTCTTCTTTAGCAGGTTTAAAACAGTCCAATTCTGAATACAGGTCAGTCTTCATATGATAACTTGTTGTTGTCGAATGCATTGTTGACATGACAGGATAGAATACTATTTATCATCCGTCGGAGATGACTAGATTATTCTAGCATTTCGACACCCATAGGATGAAATGTGTTGACGACAGATTACTTTAGTTAGTAGCCAAAAATTGATGTGTAAAGTATAGATAAATAATAAATGTATTATACCAGATCGTAGACTCCTAATCTGCCTAGGAATCTAGTCTAGGTAGGTACCACTCTCTTACACATTTCTGCCTGCAGTTAACAGTACAAGTAGCCAGTATGATTATACGCTGTGAGGTATTCCATTTGTATCTTGACCCACAGGGGTGATAACACAATTTTAACTCTTTGATTGAAGATGTTTGCAGATGTCTATGGGCTGCAGTTGCCCTTTACCGTCATGGGTACTGTTAGCTCGTATTCAATTCCTCATTACAATTATTAATTTTATTATTAACATTCCTTCTAATTTTCAAGTAAAAAAACGACTTTACTTCGCTTTTAAATCACAGGCTATTATCGAAAGTAGAAGCAAAATGAAAAAAAGTAGGTTCGCCCAAACGGATATTCCTAGAATAACATGCAACAATATTACTATCCCATTACCTGACAGAGCCACGTTCCTGAATGATACTCTGTCATGGTCTGCACATATAAGGAGGTATCATTTTCTCAGGCGACTTCAGAATGTTCACCATTGTACATACTGTTATTAATAATTTATATTACATCTGTTTATGCAACTGTAATAAAGATTTAATAAGACTTAATAATAAAATCACACGGCGATGAAAAACCGTAATATATTGAAATGAAAATAAAATGGAGGGACGCTGTCTGAACTTATGCATACGTTTTATTCTCAGTAGCAACTTTTGATTAAAAATTCTACCAACTACGTAGCAGTTTTTTATTCAGATTTTATTATCGTGACCATTATATGACTGTTAACACATTAAAACTTTATATTAAGTGAAAATTTGGAAATAATCACATACGTCTGATCTGACACCTAACGTTTCGGGAAAGCATCTTAAACTTAGCACACCGCCATATGTATAGTTCAAAAGTTAAGAAGTTGTATGTATGTTAGATAAACAGATACACGGTTCACCTGTTGGTATCAAGATGTAGATTATATCAAGGTATATCAACAAAGAGACCCGGGTTTTCATTCCACACCTTACGAAAACTGCTATACTATATATAGAGTACTGTGCTATACCTACCGAGTAGTCCTATGAAGCGCCATACTAAATGCTGGTATTCTGTAGGAGTGGAGTCCTACCATGGCTGAGTCTTCAGATTTCTGTGACAACAATCTACAATGAGGCATACCTGGTCCTCCACCATCGAGTTCTTACATCCACCGATTTCCCCGTTTACAGCGCGTTGATGCTTTATTTATCGGTCGCCCTACATTACTGTTGTATTACGAAGTTGTTACTCGAGAACCTCGCTTCCCCCATGGCTCTTGGATTTACCTACTGTATGATAAGCTCACTCCTTCATGTCATTAAACCTTTAGACTATGTTTCTTACATGATCTATTGCATATTGTCGTTTCCGATTCTTACTCGGAGTTGCAATTAACTATAATAAGATCGGAGTACGGTCAGATGAAAGACACTTGATCATCAAAATGCGTTCAGATCTGAACTCCAATAATGGGAGTGTTGCTAGTTATAGTGTAGTAATACTTAGTTAGTTAGTTACTCAGTGCTTAGGACAACTGTGCTTGAGCAAAGGGTTTGTAATAATACTAATTCTCCTACTTAATAATACTTGGATCGAATCAATTCGGCCAAACGAGCCCTAACGTCTACAGCTTTCATGTGTACATCTCCGATAAAGTTGTTCACGGGTGTTGTCGCCTCCGGGGAGACATTACTCTCGTTAAGTGCCCGATACGTTGCTCTGTCGTCTACAAGCCCGCGTCATGTCGCACAAATTGCCTCTACATATTTAACACCACTGGATCTATAGTTGGCTGTAAACTACAGCGTAGATAGGTTTTAATCGACTAGTTATAGTGATTTATAAGATTGAAATTAAACGCTTTCGCTAATGTTCAACTGTGAATTAATTTAGTACAAAAGTTAATCCGTACTGCGTATTCACCCTCACTTTTTCATTCGCAGGCGCCATATTTAAATATATTATACCTATATCACTCCCGCATTAAAGAGGAATCTAACGACACCTCATTTATTTAAATCCATCAAAGTGAAATACATACATGCTCTCGTAAAACATGACCCTCCTTCTAGGGCAGTGGGATAAAAATAAGTATAAAGGCTATATTTAAAAAAAATATTTAATGTTGGAACCTCTTTTAGCTTCGCTTTATTCACGTTAAGATTTAAAATAATATGTTTGAAAATAATAAGATATGAGGCATTTGGAGGAGAAACTTGTTTTCTCCCACAGGGATGGGGAATAGCATCTCTCGTGCGAGGATACCGGCACCACGGCCATCAACTCTCCTGTCCAGCATTACGAGTATGGGTAAACCTTCCATAGGTGTATGCACGCTTTTGTTGAAAGAAAATAAAAACAAATTAATTCAATGTAATATTTAATTTTACTTTTATCACTATTCCGACAATATGTATACAATTCAATTATTCTTTCTTTTCTTTTATTTCTGGGAATGGGAGGAGCAAACGAGCATGCGGTTCACCCGATGGCAAGTGACTACCGTCGCCCACGAACATCTGCAACACCAGAGGAGCTGCAGGTGCATTACCGGTCGTCAAGGAGATTTAGGAGATGGGAATAACGATGAGCAGAGGGGTTGGGGAGGGGGCAGAGGGCTCCGTTTATTTCACTCACCGAAAAAACGCAACAACACTGCGTGTACTCTGCGAGGCCGTGGTACTACAAGGGTCAAACCGGCCCATTCGAGCAGCAGCAAATGCCGCAGCTTGGCTCTACTACGTGCCAAAGTTTTCCACATACCTTTGGTTATAATCATTTACGGACATTTTACAGCATCTGTGGTCGGGGCACTCAGGTGTTTGACGCCTTGATGTCATAGTTAACCCGGCTAAAGTTACCAGCTATTTTTAAATATTAACTTTTGCCGTAATGAATAGTCTTATTTCAATGTGTAATATTCGCGCAAATACAAGGAATTATAATACACAATTCAGTTTGTCTTGTGTCACACAACAAACATTTTCAGACGATAAGCTATTATCATTACTGTTTCGTAGAGGCTCACAGTTGCCGCAATCTCGTTATCGCAAAACTTCAAGTTAGGTACGATAGATACATCGCAAGGGGATTTGGCTTAGTTGTGTTATTTAGGCTGTTTATTGTCGTAACTTTATTGTAGTTTATGTCTACAGCCAAATTGATGTGTAGCGTAGTGAGGGTGTCAGGGAATCACATCACTACTTAAGAATATGTCAGAAATATCTGATGACTTCCAAACTTATTTGTGAAGGCAGTTTCTCCTCCGGCTTTTAACAATACGTATTAACACTTTCACGTTTTGAAATTTATAATATTTACAAAAATAAAATATTAATATGTAAATGAAATTAACAATATGCAAATAAAAAATGTTGGGTAGAGATTTCGCGACTACACTTCTAAACAAATGCTACAGTTAGCTAGTGCCCAAATAAAAGTAAAAAGTTGCCGGCCCGAGTAACCCGAGTAACCGATGCTCCTCTCAGGACCCGGCAGGCTTTAGAGTGGAAATGCCAAAACCTACCAAGTTTACTCTCTGCTGCCCCATTCAAAAGACGCGAAGAATCTCCGAGAGCAAACCCGGCTCCGCTCCTCTCTCTTTCTATCTCCCGGATAGTAGAAAATTGGGCTGCGGAACCGTTTGCCCACACTGAATAAGCTAAATGGTACAATATCTCTGCCCAGTCTTATGAGAGATAAGCGTATACATTTATAGGTGCATTATATTTTCTGTTCCTTGAACATATATTTTGTTTAATACCTAACGTAGATATACTTTTCTTTTTTCAAGAACTTTATTAATCCAAATATAGATGCAAGTTTGACGAGTTATAGGTAAATTGATGAGCAAATTAATTGGCGAATTTCTGACGTTGAATTTATCTGGGTACTGTGGGAAACCATATTCTCGGGGTTCCTATTTAAGTGTATATCGGCTCGATTAAAGCAGTGGTTACGTTTTTAGTAATTGGATTCGTAGCTACTGGTTGCTTTATGTCATCGTTATCTTAAATTATTACAAACATACATAAATGACTAAATGTAAATAAAAAAAAAAGTTAATCTATTTTAAATCTTATGGGAGTACCCCATTGTAATTTATTACACGCTAGTTACGAGTTACAAGTGTAAGTAAATAAATTTTATTTCTTGTAATAAATACGAACATGTTAATAACATCGATTAAAATGTTATTATAATGTTACATATTAAACGCGTGAAGTTATTTAATCTGTCTCGATATTCATTTCATGCAACTATTTTTATTTAACCTTCATACAACTTTACGCATAATAAAACTGTTGGCTCCTATTGTTTTAACGCGGGTGTTGTGGAATATAACTGTGCGCTGAAAAGCATGCATAATAATAAAAAGTTCTGATTGTGCGGACGCTGAACGTTGTATTTTATCTAGCGAACCTTTACGTGACTTGCGAAATTACGTCAAGATTTTCAAAATATAAAAGGATGTAATCAAAAAACTGTATGGATACTGCTCATTGCGGTACCTACTTTAAACTTAAGTGTTTGTCTATGCTTAACTGCATTTTGAAGCACTTCTTCTTCTTCTTTTACTACCTGTGTAAGCCCACTGCTGGTAGGACTTTTATAAAACCGGCTAGTTTGATTGAACAGGCCGTTGATTCTCTGATAGTTCAGGGAATCAGCTTTAATTATAGCGTCGTGAAACAAGTGTACAAGTTTCTTTATAATAATGATGCAGTAATAATAACTAGGGATACGGTTTCACGAAGTTGCAATAACCGTAAGTATAATTGTAATTATTAAAAAAAATATATGTATTTATGACAATGGGAACTGCTTAGCAAATACAGACTCAAAGCAAAAAGCAGTCGAAATGAACGCACTTCTTTGTCCCAGTGTATGCAGTCGGACTATGCTATTGTCAACTTTTCTTCTTTTTGTTAGCATTGTGATGTAAAATTGTTACTCCTAAGATTTCTATTAACGGAAGTAGATCCAAATCGGAGCTTATCTTTACAGCATCTGAATTGAATTTGAGAATTAATTAAAAATTAAACTTTTCAATCCGTTTATGGATCTTAGAGTAGATCTATTAGTTGCCCAGGATGCGGCCTTTGTGTGTGAATAACAGTATATCTATAATTTTTCCGTTAACACCCAATGAAAATTGACCCAAAAAACGTTTTTCTTTAACTGTTCGAATGATTGGCACCTAAGTCCAGGTGATAGATTATAGGTGTTATTTTAATGTTGTGTTTTCTAAATTACCTCCTGGACCTATATCGAGCTCATGATACTCATTTGCAACGAGCTTTCGCTCTTAAATAGAAAGTTTAAGCAAAAGAAGCAAATACGAGAGTTTAGCCCAATTAATAATTTTCAAGCAAAACGAGATATAATCTCAAAGCCGGCGGAATACCATTATCGCGGAACGTCTCGAATTGCTCAGTTCGGCATATCGCGGAATTTAGTTGAATTATAGACTTTGTATAAATTTATCATAACTACACAGTACGCCATTTAACAGATCGTAATTAAAAAAAAAAACTGATAACCGCTTAAATGTGAATTAATATCATTAAATTGAATAATTTCTGGAACAAGACTTTTCAAAATAAGACTTTAGTTTCAAACCAAAAATATTTGGATTTACTCTTTACTTTATCCTTGGTATGATTTGAGATTTGAGAAAAGGAAGACGTGTCTCAGACACAAATACCTAGGACACTCTAAATCAAGGATTCCCAAACTATTTTGGGCAAGAGACCCTTTTACAAATTGACTGATACCTCAGAACCTCATAGCCCAATTACTTTAAACATCCAATCTCCAGTTTTTTTCCTATTGATACAAAATACTTACCAATTTAAAAACTTTACGGTTGTTTAAGTGAGTAAAGTTGACATCATTTTCTCATCAAAATTTAACAAAATAAATAGACATAAAATTCAGTAAATATCAAATGTAAATAAAAATAACGTAATTTTTTTTAAAACTATTAAAATGATACTTCCTACTAAAATAATAGTCATTCTTATACCAAGTTAGTAGTTAGTACACGTAACACAACTTATACAGTATCTTGAAGTTCAAAGTTTCAAATAAGAACTTGGGTCAATATTTAGACCTCGTCGACCCCCAAAAACAGTTTTCGTTCATGTCGACCCCTGGGAAACCGATATCGACCACTTTAGGTATCCCTGCTCTAAATTATTAATGTAGTCGAAATAAATCAAAAGGATATGATTATCATGGCCATTTTCACATATTTTTTTCTATTCCCTAACTGTACTCATGAGTCAGTAAAAATATTATAGATCCAATGATATGATTACATTTGAATCGCAACTAATGCAAACATCTCCAAGGAACCGTAGCCGTAGCATTGGTACACGATGTTATAGAACGCCAAGTTATCTGCTATTTCGCCTTAATTTTATTTCTCCCCCTGTTTTGGTAGACACTGATATAAGTGTACTTTATCTCCCCGTCTTCCTGTTCTTACTTCGAGATATGTTTGTAGGTATATTCAGTCAAGTGCAATGAAATGTATTCGTTGACATATTTTCGAATATATGTAAATGTGAGATATTTCCTAAGTAAAATACACAAAACAGTCAGCGTATAGACTCTTAACGCTAATATAACCATCGAAATTTCGTATATACAATACAGTTTGCATTCAATTATATAAAAAAATTTGTGTTTTTTTTTTACTGAATACTAATATGCAATGATTGACGTAATAATATAACTATAATTTCTATTAAATTCAACTAAGCATTAGAGCTTGTATCTCAAGAGGTTCACGACAGTCGTCGAGTGACGAGCTCGAACCTGCGTCGTTAGGTTTCGTAGTCCGTATCGTAAACCGTAACACTATGGGGCACTTCAATGTGCATGCAACCACTGTCGAATTCATAACCCTGCTTTGGGTTTGCCATACTTGATAATAAAATAACCCTAACGCTGGAATTGTTTTCGGATGATTTATTAATTTTGAACAATATTTAATAAGCTATCGTTAATAAGAAAAATGAAATGAAAATGAGTGTCCTCAAACCTTTCTAGATTAATTTTGTTAATAAAATTTATTAAATTCGTAGTAAAGTAATGCGAATAGTTGTGTCTTATTTTTTACTATCATGTTGCTGCCGTGATGATATTTTTTTGTAATATTAACTGAGAGCAGGTACGAAGTACGATTTAACTTCAGTTTTAATAACTAAAATGTTTTGCCAAATTTTAATACAAAATGGAGATTGGAATAATATTGTACGTAATAAAAGAAGGGTTGACACAAAGACTGTCGGTTTCGCAAACATTACATAAAGATGAGGAAATCTCCCTGTTTTTTTTTTCTAAATGAAGCCGTGAAAGACCGCCTCGGCCGTACCATTGCGAAATTCCTAATTTCCCGGATCCCGAGTGGGTCGAGGCATTATTAAATAATTTTAAAATAAATTCACCCAGCTAGGAATTGCTCAACAAACATTTACATAGAAATATTTTCGTCAACGTGCTTCCGTAGAGAAAACATTTTACATATATCTCGATCGTCCCCTGCATTCCGTTGGGTTTTAAGCTGGCTCCCACCAGAAATATTTACGAAAACTTCCTAGATTTTCTAGAAGTATTTGATGCATCTGCGAGGCTATCTCCCCAGTAAAAATAAAAACATTGTGAAAATATCGCGATTGTAAAGAGTTATCCCCGTGAGTTTTAAATATGAGTTACTAGTCGCTAGTAAAGCATAATAATTCGTGTGCTTATTACCATAAACATACCGCACCTAAACCCACGACAGCCACAGTATTATTTGTAAATTCATTCGAACAAATTTTTAGAGCTCAAAGAAATCCAGCTTTTTGTAGTTAATGATAGCAAAACAAGCTTTGCTCTATTGGATGGTTTCCAAGTTTACTATTGTTCTCTCATCTTTCAGTTAAATCAATAGAAATTGCTGAACATTATAAGCACATAACATTACTTACAGTTCGAAATTGTATTTTCGTTCGAATTTAGCTTGTCGCGCCTCTGTTTTAAACCAACATTTTTATATTCGGCTAAGTCTATTAATTTAATTGTTTATTACATTTTGGTTATTCTAAATTTAATTTAATTGATCACGTTCATTGAAGTAAGCGGCACATAGTATCAAGAAGTAAAGTAATGTTGTACAGCCTGTAAATGCTCACTGCTGAGCAATGCCTCCCTTCTTAAATAGCTGAGAGAGTTTTAGATCCGGTAAGAGTCCGACACGCTACTCCAGTGTGGATTGTCAGATTTCACATATTATCGAAATAAAAAAATACTATTTCTCAGAAATACAGGTTTCCCCACAATGTTTTTCTTCACTGCCGAGCACGAGGTAAATTCAGTACTTCACAGTGATCTCAGTTTTATATAGCGCTAGTAACTGGGTATCGAACCCAGGTAACTAGCGATCTATAAAACTAAAGCGAGCGCCCAGACCACAAGTCTACCACGGGTAGTACTTTAGTTAAAAATATGGTACTTTAAAGTATCTAGATGGTGAGATCGTAAATGAGATCTGAAGATAATTTGTTGAAGCTGCAGAAGCTTCCTAGACCCATCATCCAGATTCGGTAACCATCATCATCAGCTTTTCTCTGGTAAAGATAGGCCTCCCGTCCACTGTGACGATTCTGCTACTTCTCTAATACTTCGAAGTTTCTATGCCATTTCCCTTAGTGGTATTAACGAGACGAAGTGGGTCAGTGGGTTAGGGTTAACGAGTTTGCAGTATGTTCCTACTGTTTTTTCTGAATCATAATATCATTCTTTAGGTTGGTATTAACTCCTTGAGTTTACCAACATTAGTTAAGGTCGTTAAGAAATTGATAAATGTAAAGCAATCGAAACGTCAGGAACATAAAAACAAAATTAAAAGCGATGAAATCCGTAAATAATTGTTTCATTTAAAATGTGTAGTGTTCGCATAAATACAAGAAAAAAATAATTGATAAATACTCGTACCTAGAAGATAACTATAATGATCACGACATCGTCCTGGCCGGTTTCGACCACACAGAACACAGACCTCTCACTCTTTACTAATATAATGCTTAATCCATCCTTCGATGGTATACGGATAACGATACGTTAGGTAACTCAATACGAAAGACTCGAAAACTAATAATTTATGCGTTGTACAAATATTAGCCTCCAGTACCGAAAACGCAGCCGTGAAAAGATAACTATGTTATTCGTATTAATGCAATAGTAACATTCAAATACGTATAACATCACTTACAGAAGTTTCCTTTGATATAATATGTTTCGAGAAATTCGCAGCTATCTAGTTATCAAAACATAGAGTTCTGGTTGCGTTTGTGAAAGGAATGTTGTTAATTAAGTTTTCTCGTTCCAATCTCTACTAGAACGCGCGGGTTTTCTGCACGGAAAGTGAGAAAAAAAGCTTTTCTGTAATGAAACACATGATTTGTCGAACACTGTAATTCCTCAATTCTTCTTCAACAACTTATATAAGGCCACAGCTGGACATAGGCCTTTCTTTAAAAGAGGCGACGTAATCTGGAATGCCCAGCATGGAATATTTGCCCACGTTCACCTCGCTGAGCAGGAGAGTACTCTCACACTAGAGATGGTACGGTACTACTACTGACTAGACTGTGAGATTTAACGTACATATTCGGATTAGTCTGTTTCCAATTACATATATAGTCCGTTATCACAACTGCAGGTTTACCTTAGAATTCACATTTTCCGGGATTAAAAGTATCGGAATTAAGAGTTTTTACTTTGAATCATACGCCTACGAACAGTTTAAAGCTTTGTCCAATTGTTCCAGTATTTTTGCGTATCGAATCCCGTACTGGTCAATCCCGGGATAAAAAGGATCGCAGTTTTTAAGTTGAGTTATATAACCTTTTACAAAGTTAAAACTGTGTCAAAATCGGCCCAGTAGTTGTTTAAGAAGAAAGAAGAAAGAAAGAAACATTTACAAATACGCCACTCAATAACAAACAAACATTGCAACACATTTAATAAAACAGTTATTTACACAAACAATGTTTAACATTGCCTCCTCTAGACGCGTTGCGTGGCGCGTGGGGCGAACAGACCACACTCAGCTTAATGCTGCAGTTGAGACTACAGCGGTGGTTTTCAGTGGGCCTGTGTATCGAGTGACGTACGGACGTTCCTATAAATACGGGGAATGTTATTTTCAACAATATTGTACATAACTTAAGAAATATCAGGAACAATAAAATGAAAACTAACTTAACTATAATCAAGGATACATAGATTTAATAAATACAGCTTTGCAAAATTGTGTCCATGAGTTATGCGAGCTGTACTCTGTTCTGGAACTATACCGCATTACACAATTATGGCGTAATCGCAGGTATGTAATAATTAAAATACAATTATCATATCAGTTACCATGCCATGTTTCGTGATGCCTAAAGATAAACAGAGAAACGGACAAAAATTAAAAAAAAAATTGTGTTCAAGTTAAGCTTATCTGTATCTTAACTCTTTATGGACACAACACAACTTTTTTATTACAGTATAGATGTCTATGCAAAATCTATGCGTATGTCAACAATACGTTCACATTGATAAAGTTCAACCCATGAAAAAGGTGATATTAGGACATTTGCAGCCTCCTTCAGCCGTCTTGTCTAGACTTTGTAAAACAAAAGCTTGTTAATAAATGATTAACGTAATAAACTAAATTTAAATTTAGAATTCCTTGCAAGGGGTGAAATTGTCGCAGTCTACTAAATTTCATTTCATTAATAAAAATAATCAAAAAAAATATTCTCTAAATGTCACCAGTGGTAATAACCGGTAGTCGAAACAGTACACAACCACAACTAGTGGTGGGATTAGTGGGACAGACGAGCTAACAATCCAGGTGATGGTAGATGGTAAGATGGTAAGTTACGAAATGGTAGAGCCAAGCAGCGGCTTTAGCTGCTGCTCGTATTGCCCCGCCCGACCGGGGCGGTACCACGCCTTCGCAGAATACCGGCCAGAAGCAAAGGTATCTTGTGCTTTCTGCGTTTCTTTCGTTGAGTCAGGTAACCGGACTTCATAGGTTTTAACTAATCTATTCTAAACATTATGATCTCACATACACGACCGTATACCCAGTACTGGGGTGTATAGACATCTAAATATATATTTTCTTTTAGCGCTTCCGGCTTCCGTATGATTCGTTTTCCTCTGATAAAGCCGCGGATCTGGCAGGGGAATACCCGAAACGGCATAATGGAAAATTCTATTAAATATGATCAATTAGTAAAGAGGTAAGGTAAGGGGTAAGGTGGAGAATATACGAATATAGGGAACGTGTTAACATTTATGTAAAAGATAACAATCGCGGAGTTCATGATGTTTCGAGAAATAAGTTTTATTATAAACGCCAATCATGAATATGACGATGAATGGCTTCACTTTAATTTAACATTAAGAAGAAGGTTAATTAAAAGCAGCATTGACGCAAGATCTGTAGAGAACAATAGTTGCCTTCAAATGAAATTTGTAGTAATTAATAACAAATTCATTTAAGTAAATCTCTTACGCGTTTATATTATTATACAAATATAGTAATTGTATGTTATATATTATAAATGAATAGATTATACTAATTGAATGAATTAATAATTTAGTCTATTTATGCTATATTTCAACGCCATTCAAAATGTATTTCTAAAAAACAAAGAACAAGAGTTTACTTAATTAGTACAATATATACAACGCTAAAAAAAAAAAAAAAAAAATGTTACGAAATACAATATAGTCTTAAAATGTCTTTATGTGAACGCTTGTAGAAGGTGTAATACCAAATAAAGCGTAACAAATGGCATGTAATACACCCCCCGTTTATGCCGTAGGTAATTTCTCATATCACTTAGACAATACGAAAATTGTAACATACAAATACTTGGAAATTTGTCAAGTACAAATAAGATTTACGTAACAATTTATAGACTTAACAAGAAGGGCGCAACGTGCGACAGTCTTTAGATGTTTTTGTTATATATTCGTACTAAACAAAGTAGTCATGCTCAGCGTGGTGAGTATGGGCAAAACTTTCAAGAGTTCTTTGGAGAGACGTATGTTCAGCATTGAACCTGTATAGGCTGCCTTATAAATGAACTGCCAGACACATGTGCCCTTTCATTTTTCATTCATTGGATGTCTCCTCACCGCGATGCGAGTGTGGGTTTGTGCTGAGTGCAATACCGACAAACCTCGTAGTAGTGATGGTGCTTCTATCATTGGTCTGAGTGGGATTTGGATTGATTATTTTTGAATGACTTTATCATCAGAGCCACTGGTGGGGTGGCTCATTTGGCAGCCAGCAAGACATAAAAGTAAAGTTAATTAGCAGCATATAATTGTCCCACTGTTAGGCAAAGGCAAGGGCTCTAGGGTAGGCTGACGGACTTCTGATTTTATCTTTCACCACCGAGCAAATTCAGAACTGAAAATTGCAATTATAATGGTGCCTGATGTGAGTGTGCTATTAAATTAAAGCGTGATATTTCACGTATGAAATATTTTAAAGGATGATAATGATTTCAGCAACGGCGGTCTTACGTAACTCCCAGTTAAATTATAAGAAGTCATCAGCGTATGCGTATTATAAGTTAAAACTGAAATTCCAACCCTGGACCTACGGCAAGAAAATGTTGGTTAGCTGATAACTAAGTCACAATTATTCCTGAAAGTAACTAATTTATTTAGATTGCCACTTGTGGATAGTCTCAGCTTAAGCTTACGGAGGGCATCAGGTTATAAATGCAATGTTATTATTTATTATCTCTATTTTTCCTTTAATGCCAACTTTTAAAGCTTTCGCTGTGCATAAAGAGGCATAGCGGCGTGGTGTTATGACCGCAGCGTATGCCATGCGAATCTTTTGTCTCGTGCACAATGGACATCGCATCAGCGTGGCAACGTTCCTAGCTTCATTTAATGAGCCTTGCATTGTACGGATTTATTTCTATTACATTAATCACATTTAATTTTCAGATGCACTAATGAATTAAAGGTTAGCAACATGTACTGAAACATTACTGTATTGTATGGTGTCTACTCAAACACACAAAAATATTTATAAGCCATAAAATATTTTTTTTGTACAAGAATAAAGCCCGCGACCTTAGCGTTGTTGTAAACGCTAAGACGCAAACCATGCTATGAAAACATATAAATATGTTTCGTCAGCAAAAAGTCAGTAAACTTTGAGACCGCGAGTATGAGACGAGTTGATATTATCAAATGGATTTTCCCACTCATGTAAATCGTACTAGATTTGTTCTCCAACAAAAGTTTTCAGCTCAGGCTTCAACAACGGGTAATAGTAGGATTAGAATCTTTGACTCCAAAAATTGTATGTACGTCTATTACATATATGTTCCAATTATACGCTGTAGGCGCAAGCAAGTGAGTGTGCGGTGTGTAAGGTGCAAAGTTTCTAATACTTTGAATGTCAATCCACCAAGGAGAAAACAAGAAAAAATTACGACTATATAAATTTATGTTTTTATTATCATAAATAATTATTTATTTTTTGAGTTATAATCAACAAAAATAAAGCAGGATACATTCTAATAAAGTAAAGTTGGCAACCCTAATCTGACTGCGAATCATGGCCGACCATGGAGTAAGAGAGACCAATATACAACAGTTGACTGTCCACAGTTTATTAAATATGTAACAACTATAATAAAGACCTATACTTTCTACTGGTAATTATCAATAAACTAGTGGTAAAGAATGTAAGAATCGTCTTATTAAAAATGTATTTAAACAAAAAGAAAATAGACATAAATATTTTACCAAGGACTTTGCAATAGCGTGTCTTTTTACTTTGTGAATTGAAAACGGAAAATTATTTTGCTTTTGCAATGTATGGCAGCCGTAGCAAACGCAGCTCGCCGCTTTTGTTTCCCGTACGATATAATTATTTTTAGCACGAGTTTGACTCCTAGAAGCTTCTATGCGTTGTTGCGCTAATTTTTAGATAAAACATTATTACATAAGCGTAGCGTATCATGTCCATAATGTGTATGTATTAGATTATGCAACAAAACCGCAATAGTGGCAACCCTGCTTCACGTCCCGTTCAAAGTACCGATTGATCGCTCACGTACGATATAAATTTTATATATAAATATACACCATGAGATCCATTATTTCGTTCTTTTTTCGGTATAACGCTCTTCAAATGAGGTTCCTTTGCCCTGCGGTGAGATATTTATAAGCTGCTGCTTGTCATTTCTACCGGCATAAAAGAAATGGAATATAGTATATTGCAACAATTTGAAGGGAACAAAAACATAACTCGATTACGTTTGTCAGTGTCATGATTTAATTTCGTGGATTAATTTATGATCGATTATTTACGTGGATTAATTTATAATAATTTACGACACGATGTTGATTATGCTTGAATGCTTTCAAATATATGCAGATGTACACTGAACATACTGTAGATTCATCCTCGACCTAGGAGTCGTCTGGGTAGATGCCTCACTCTACCCATTTCTGCCGGCAACCTGTAGTGCAATTACTGTTGGTTTCAGACTTGAAAGGTATAGACAGCACGTATAATTGCGGGCTATGAGTTAGGTAGTCTATCTTAGTCCTTAGAGGTGACATCTCATATGTAACCTACTTCGATAGAAGTTGTTTATGGGTGTCCATAGACTGCAGTAGCTACTTACCATCCACCAAGGTTGTCCATCCATCCATCCACGTTGGGGTTTTAGTCTGTGGGAGTCGGACATAACACGGCTATCCCCCAGGGCGTAGCGTATCATGTCCATAACGTGTCCATATCCATAAGGGATTTCCCCACGATAAAAAAAAGCAACTTACCATCAGGAGGACTTGTTTTTCACCACAATCATAATCACAATCAATAGTGACAGACAAGTCTATAACATTCAAAGTTCCGAGTAAATATTCATAATGAACTGAATCAAGTGGTTACGGTTGCAGAATGGAACCTTATTGTCCTTATTTACTTTCAGAACTTCAAATTAATTACTAAAATAAGAAATGTTTTACCAGGGGAATAAAAGATATTTTAAGACCATTCAAAGAGTGTAATACAATTAAATCTCTCAACTCGTTTATTCGAATTTGCTACCTAGTTTATTTCTAATTGCTATATTTTTACATTATTAACAATGAGATATTATTAAGAGATTGAATACGCAAACAAATATCATTAAGTAAATACTTTTTATCATTACTTCTATTTATTAACATATATTCTCGTCTGGTGGTATATGTATAATAAGTACATATGCATATAATACTTTACAGTAAATAAGATACCCTAAAATACTTTTTTTAATAAAATACTTACAAGTAAAACAAAATAAATAAATGAGTAACCAAACAAGACGAAACTTGGCACGGGAGAAAAGACGGCCGAGTATTGGGGGAAAAAGGAAAGACACCAGATTATTTCTATTATTATATCTACCATACTGAACGGATTTGGAGTAGCAGCTAGTATCTAAAATATTTGTTAGTGTCTATGTTAGTGATCGAATACCTAACTTGCTAATCTTCTGCTCGCGAGCCTACGGACCAACAGCGTATCTACCGTGGGAGTTTTAGTCGGTCTAACGTCATTAATGTTGATTCCGACATAACCAGTCACCGCCTTCGGTGGTTGGTAGGTGTTAGCGCACCTTTCTCCCACGTAAAACTAAAAAAAATCGATTGTGTATAGATGGCGCTATTGTCAAGTTATTAAAATTCTTTACTTTTGGGCGAAAATTAATCGCATTCAAATTAAGTATTGGATTATTGGCAAAAAAGAAAATTACAAAATTTGGAACAGATAGGTGGCGTTGTGACCGATTAATAAAGTAATTAAGAAATCAAACCCGCCGTGCTATCTTTATTTTTAATTGAAACGATGGCTCATAGATTATATTATGTCATCTGATCTAAACTAGGATCCGATAGGTGGCGCTGTAGTCAAGTGATTAACAAATTATTTGATTGTATAAAAATTCGGAAGTATTTTTTTTTTATGGGCATGGTGCCAAACGAGCAAGTGGTTCACCTGATGGTAAGTGATTACCGTCGCCCACGTACATCTGCAACACCAGAGGAGCTGCAGGTACGTTGCCGGCCTTTAAAGGGTATTTGGTAGATGGGAAGGAGGAAGAGGAGGGGGAGTGGGCCTCCGGCTACCTCACACACCGAACGAAACGCAGAAACACAATATGCCTCTACTTCACGCCGGTATTCTGCCAGGCCGTGGTATTAATCCTGTCGAGCCGGCCCATTCAAGCAACCAAAAAAAACCATCAAAACCCGCCGCTTGATGGCATTACCATTTTTTTTAAGCAGATAAATTAAATGTCGCTTTTAGACGCGATTTGACGTTACATCTAACACTGTGTTAATAAACAGTTCAAATTTTTTCTAAACCACAATTTACAAAAAACACTCGCTATATATAGAGACGAAACCATTTAAAACCCATTTTCTCGTTTCTTACATACATGTTACTGTATATATGCAAATATGTTAAGAGGTTTTTGATAGATCCATAAGGAAATGGTGCAAATAAATTATATATGCATTATGATAACATACTAAAGATGTTTTTGGTATACACTTCCTGTGAGAGACCATGATATTTTACGCTGAACGAAACATTTTATTCTAAACCTAGTAACTTTTGTGTGACACGTCCATTTTATTTTGCGAAATATTTGTTACATTTTTTAAAGGATAATTGTTACTTTATCTAATAAATAATATTTACTTTAATACTAGATAAGTGTTGGAACAATAGAACTATTGTTATCTAAAGTTAAGTGATAAAAAAATACTGTGTATCTATGAGGAAGTGTATAGAAATATAAGGGGAAACATTCTCTCACACACCATCTCCACAACACACCTCACCTGCACACCATACATCGTATTAACATAGGACACTGGCGATTCACTGATGGAGAAAAAATTATCCTTTATATCGAAATCATATATCAGAGACTAGTGATAGGAAGCAGCGTCTCTAGTCCGTGCGTGCTATTACTGCGAATCAACCCCCTTTCCCACCGCCGTGAGCCTTCCATCTGTAAAATCTTCCACTCAAGGTATCTATAACCAACCTTTGTTGTCGTCTTCATGGAATGTGTCCAGCAGACGATGTATACAGACTAATAAAGATAAAAGAAGGGTATCAAAAAGAAAAGTATACAAAAATAATATTTGTACTCAATGAGTAAACTTTGTTATATTATTATTATGTTTGGGGTTATTTACCCTGGTTAGTTGGTATATATAAATATGTATACATACATAAAATGCTCTAAAATAAATGAGTTATCTTTATATGTATAGGTTCAGATATCTTGTCTTCTTGTCTGTTTCGGCTTTCAGGAGGTTCTCATATGGAATGGTGGATGGTCCATCAACAAGATATCAAGCTTGTTCGTAAATATACAAATCTTCATCTTTCTATATACAAATCATGTGTGCGTTTATTAGTGAGCGTGTAACTTTTGAATATTGAACGACTTGATCGATTCCTACAATATATTTGTACTATCGAGACAATAGTTCATAGCCATGCTAGAATTCGATAAGTGGTACTGTACTTATTCAAAGTATTAACAAAATCTTTATTTAGGTAAAATATTCACAATGTGTGTCGGTTTTATGGCAAAATAGAAAGTCTGCCGGACCAGCTAGTATTTTTATATAATTATGAAAATTAAATAAATTGTTATAAAACAACTTTCGAACATAATACGTATTTAAATATAATATTTATTTTACTGAACGAAAAAGGAAGTCCATATAGATTTTAAGTACAGCTTAATGACAAAATTATAAAAAAATTAACTTACTTAAGAAGCTTTTTACGAAAAGTATTTCCAAAGTCTTACGGAAGATTTAAAGATTCAACTTGAACAAAAACGAAGCAATTACCGATTTTTCTCAAGAGTGAACTTTGTTTTACTGTCAGGGAATTAATATTCATTAAAAGTCTTTCTCGGCATTTTTCCGCTCAAACTTTTTATCAGCTATTGCCAGGGGCCGCAGAGTACGTCTAGTCGGACGAGGTTAATCTCGACGAATACGAGACTGCCTGATCAAAATTAATTGAAATATACTGATCTTGTAAATTTACTTGTTCTTCTTTTTAATGAGACAGTGCTAGCCCACTGACGGGAATAGGTTTTGAAAGCACCTACAAAGGGTAACATGCCATGCATAAAAGATTTACCCATACACAACCCACTGTGCAGGCGCAGGTTGTTCGCGCTAAAGATGCATTAAAAGGTCGCCAGAGCCTTGTCAACTCGAGAAGAATCCTTCTTCTCCCACTGTCGTTAGTTCTACAAGCCAAGGTTGGTCAATTTACATAAAAAAGTCAAACAAGTATACCTTTAATAAGAGAGAATAAAAACATTCTGAGTAGAGGAAACAGTTACTAGGCTTTTAAAAATTGAACTGAAGCATTTTTTAATTTCCGTTTGAAAATAGACATTCTTTTCGCCACTGCATTTTTCCAAATTCCCGCCACACACGTAGATATCTCCTTACCGTTTTAGTCTTGTTGAAAATTCAAAACTTCACAGTTACGAACGAGGTTTTAGTAATTTCATGGGGCTTTCGGAATGGGTGTCGTTAGAGGCGACTGAGCGAGAAGCTTTGAAACCCTCATAACAATCTCCGGGAGTAAACCCGGCGACGAGGCTTATACCCGACGCTTTCTTTCTCCCGGGGTTGCGCATTTCGCTACTCAGCGTAGTTCTAAATTAAAATCCGTAATTTCTATATCCATATGCGATCTCCGTATCCCTATGGGTGGCAGGTATTTAAGTGCTTACATATTTGCATATT
Organism: Bhutanitis thaidina; assembly: GCA_029286595.1. Taxonomy (NCBI): domain Eukaryota; kingdom Metazoa; phylum Arthropoda; class Insecta; order Lepidoptera; family Papilionidae; genus Bhutanitis; species Bhutanitis thaidina. The sequence goes on from JAGSMS010000003.1 coordinate 5,730,695, forward strand.
GCTGACTTCTCCTCCTTCTTTGATGCTGTAATTATTTGTTAATAGTGGGGGGTATACGAGAATCTGCCATTCCATGTCACATCGTGGATGTTGTAGATATCTCTACGGTAAAAATCTGGATAATAGCTTCTGACTTCCAATAGATGGTGAAATTACCATCTCTAGAAATTAGCAGAGATCCACATTCAGGAGTGGATTACATATGAACCGCATAGTTGCCATAGTAAAAATAGACCCGTAATAAGTCACTGAACTTGCTTAAATTTCATAACAAGCGAGTGACCACGGTTCGATACCCGGCGCCACTTTAATTGTAAATACCATTATATATAATCTAATTTCGAATTAATCACGTGACTGATGGTGAAATGAATCGTGGCGAGGAAATACGAAGTCTTAAATGAATAAAAAAATATAATTTAGAGAATATGTTATGAAGTCCGTCAACCAGCACTGGAGCAAAGCGGCAGATCTTTGCAGACCCTTCAAAAACTCTACCATTAATAAATGGTAGAGTTTTGGAAGGCTCAATATAGCCGAGGCCTTGGCCGCAGTGCTAAATTTAAAGTCCTTTGCTTTACTTTTTGATATTTGTAAGTACTTATATTAGCCCTATACCTACGCCATGGGGGATTAAAGACGTGAGTCGTCACACTGAAGGATGAAGAAAAAACTAACAACCCTGTATTAAATTTATGAATTAGATCGCCAAGCGCTGCCTGGGGCTTTGATGAGGCATATATGACATGGGCTTTTTCATTAAAAAGTTTGCAAAAGCTGGAAATATTTATTTATAGCTACTATAGCTTTATACACACTACGTTAGACATGCAGTTATACCCTGTATAATTTTTTTTGGTTATAGATGAAATCGGAAAGTACAGAACGGATTTTAAGAATATTTTTTTCCGTAAAGATTCTTTTCGATGATGGCTAGGCTATACTCTTATCATTATTAAACATTTAATGGAAGTTCACTCACGTTCATAATACAGTTTTAAGGTATTAATGTAATCAATCAAGTATATTACAGCGTTACATAATATTTTTGAAACAGTAACATGTTTTGTGATTACATTTCTAATATTAAATAGGTTATTTATTTTCTCGTTGTGATCACGTTTCAGCAACTCTAAAGAGCTTGAGATTGTATGGTATTAACTTTAACTTACAAATATGTCGAGTGCGTTTACACAACAGATTGTGTCAGCTTTTTGTGAGGCGAGTGATGTGCTTTTCAAGCCGGTATAAAAACTTTACGATAACACACTGAAGTTATTTACAGAGAATGTTTATTCTTACTATCTTTGAACATTGAACAGTCTTGCTTTATTTACCTCTGATGCGTAAAACTATCATCGCGTCAAAAGGCTTGCATGGACCGATTTTAATGCGGTTTTTTCTATTTGATAGATGGTCCTCTGCTATGTTTGCTGAAAATATGTTAAACCAAATTAAGATATCAGCTCTCTTCCTAGTTGGCGCATGGATAATATGGTAACGTTGACCTGATGCTGCAACAAGGGCAGTTGTGCCGGTGTTTTTTTTTTATTTGAAGTTTGTTTGGTTTTTTTGTAGATCTTATACGCCACAGCCTATGTAAAATTTATATACTCCGTAAATATGTAGTTTAAGTGATTTTAAAAACGCAAAGATAAATCGCATAAAATAATACATTTTAAACAAAATTAATGAAGTGAATTAATTAAAAACATGGTTGAAATTTATTGCAATTAAAACAAAGGCATAATTAAGTAATTAGTTGTACAATAAAGTGTCATATAGAATGAATGGTATTCCTTGACCGCGCTCTAGCCCTAACCTATCGTCTAATTTCTACTTAGCTGGCCCTATTTCGCTGCCGGAGAGATTTATAACATCTGCGGTCCCTGTGCCTTAATTATCCTTTATATATTTTCCTTGGGCTCCTCATTTCATTACACTTTTATTTAATTACATATCTTTACTATACTCATTATAAAAGACACAGTCTAAAAAGATTAGTCTAAATTTACTTCTACTTTCAATATACCAATTACATTTATACATTAAGATAATATACTATTTTACTAATATTAATTATACAATGTCGCGTTATCCAAAGCTATTATTCGAAAATCAAAGACTGTCGTTTTGTTAATTTGTATTGGTCGCACTATATATTCAGGAATAACTTACTTGTACTTAAAACTTAATTAAGGAAGAAATGGTTTATTTACTCAAATTAACTTATTGGTGCTAGACATAAAAACTAAACAAACGAAATAGTACATGTTATATTTCATTTGTTTTGTTACATAAGTATGATGAGAATGGTCTGAAGCGAAAAAAGTAAAATGCCAACTATGCTATGCCTGACCCAACCACTAGAAATAACCCAACAATTTGTTACTGAGAGCCCCGAAATTACACGATACAGCGTAAGGTTTCCGCTTTGCGTTATTTAATTACTACGTTATTATACTCCGGTATTATGTGGGCTCGCTGAAAGCAATTTTGTGTTAGGCGAACAATTAATTTAACTTAAAATTGTAATCTAATACAATCTAGGATTGTTTATGAGCATTTTCATAAAGAAGAATTTTAAAGTTTCTGAGAAGCATTTGAAACAATACAGGAAAGTAAAACCAAAGTAGAACCAAATTCAATACCATCTGAATATTGAAAACTAAAAATATTTAAGTTTCGGTAACGGATTTTTATAGTTATAGTATAGTTTCTTTAATGACATTATTTTGTACGACAATATCCAATCGAAGCTACACACTTTTCATTGATTAAAAATTAGTAATTATTACATAATAAGAAACGTACAGAAAACAGTGTTCTTATATATTAAATAAGAATATTATATAATAAAATCTATTAATTGGCGCAGTCACGTTGCAATATTAATTGCTTAGCGTACTCTTTATTATTCAATTGAAGTATAGACTAATAACGTGTTTTTCCAGCGAAACATTTTATAGAAGAACGTCAATTAAATAGTTTTCTGTTTAATACTGCAATATTTTTACTTATCCGACTTATAGACGCGGATTTTAATTATTAACAATAATAGATGTATGAAATACATTTGAAGTTAGTAAGTAATAGGTGGTTGTAGAGATAAATAAACTGGTCAACCCGCCCAGTGGGTGACGTAAAAGACGACTAAGGGAAATGTCTCATAACATGTAAGAAAATCTCATGGCTTCAGACTGGTGGCAGAATAACCATCTGTAAAAATGCCACAAACAGGTGGTCAGGTATAGAAGAAAGAAAGAAAGAAACACATTTATTTGGCAATCACACAACAAAACACAAAATAAAAAACAATTTAAATAAACAAAAAAAAAACATGAAAAAGATTAATTTGTTGTGCGATGTCAAAAAGATTCCCGTCTCAGTGATATCACAGCACAGTTGGAAAAAATCATTATTAGAAAAAACAAAACATACACAGTTCTTAAATCATTGTAACCGTTGAGCAGAATAACCATCTCGAAAAAGAGAAACTAAACATAAATAGACCCAAAACAAAAACAAGAAAAACTTCAGCGTGCGTTTCACAAAAAAAATTAAATCAAAAAAACAAAGAACAAATGTTAATAAAATAATCTGTATATAAATAAAAGGTATCTGGTACTGCAATCGCTAATTCTGCCAAAAATAAATCATAAAAGTGACAAGCCGTTGTCATTTGTTTTACCTTGTTTTATATCATCGGAAGCTTTGGTAATACATTACGTATTTATCGGTACGCGCGCCTTAGCTGTTATCGTGCCTGTGTGTATTATATTTATAACGCACTACTGCCGTGTTGTATCGGCATAAGAATCTGCCACCCTCATCCTTGTGTGTGTAGTAAGAGGCGACTAAGGGAATAGTTTTGGAAATCGCAATGGCTAGCGAGAGGTGGCAGGGTAACCTTCTCGAAAAATACGTGACCAAAAGTTATCAGACCAATGATAGGCAGCAGCGTCTAAGGGACGTGCTGTCTGGTACTATGATCGCCAATCCGCTTGCCTGGCGTGGCGCATGCGATCATGACAAATAAAATCACAGGCTGTTAAGGATAAGTAACACACACAAGTTTTTAATTTTGGTTGTATATTGTGTCTGTCACTTGCATCTGACCCTTATCGCATGAGCGTTACATCGGATACGGGAAGGCTGACGAGTGAGTGCCTTTGTTAATGCGCGCACATTTGCAGCAGTATAATTTCCCCCGCGACATTACTCGGAAATAGTCGCTGTAGTCTAAATCAGCCTGGAGAACAACATGGAACTTATTCTTACTTTAAGAGAAGTCTTGCTAATTAATTGTTCGTAGTCTCTGAAGTACGTTCCCAGTAACCACTAGCTCGAACACGTAGAACATCGTCTAATTGTACAGAAACGTTTTTAGGCGAATAATTGAATGCAACGAGAAATTAATGTTGATCAAATGGTTAAGTCTTGCGTGCTACATTATTGCTTTTTCAATATTATTATATAAAATTGATTCCTTAATTTTTCGTTGGAAATGATGCGCTCAAAAAAACTTTTATTTATTTATTTATTTATACACAAAAAGGCACGAAAACATTGTATTCTATACACTGATTTTTTTTCCAGCAGACCCTAACAAGATATTTCATTGAAATGGCAAACTCAATGCGTACATTTCTAATACATATTATAACATTTACGTATACAATTAAATAAATATGATTACATATGATTAAATAATATACATAGATATATATACATATGTATATACATACAAACATACATACACATTCGTAAATACACAAATTTTATTACAAAAAAAAATATTTTAAACTATTTTCGTCTTTATTAACCTCCAATATCCTATTTCTGGACATAATCCCTCAGGATAAATAGACGCCACGCTTAGCAGGCGGGTTACCGAAATCAGTACTAGACGCCTGGCACTATAGACACGGATGGTTTATCTACCTCCTTTCCGTTGCTATGCGATTTTCAAGGCTTTTCAAAACAAGTCCACCTTGACCCACCATTCATAGAGTATGCATTTAAAACCTCTTCGCATAAAATTAACTGTGTTTTCTGTCATCCTTACCTGAACCTTTCTAGTGTCACTACTCCTGATATGGCGTAAATATTTTGAGCCGGGGAGGGCCCGCTACGCTACTCCAGTGCGGGTTGGCGGGCTTCACGTATCCTCGAAATAATATTTTTTATTATTTCTCCGATATGATCGAACCCAGGTCACTCGCGCTCTTTGACAAAAGTAAGCGCCCTGACCACTAGGCTCCCAAGGCTCTAGGCTACTACAGCTTATAATAACAGAATTGTTTCAAAGTTATGTTAAGGGTAATCGTAATCACTACTTAGCAGCCAGAGCAGACAAATTAATTAAAGTGTAATTTTATCGCAGTCTATCTTTAAAATCGGTTCTAATGATTTTTGTCTACAAAGAGTAATTAAGTCCTGCTTAATCACGAATTCATTACTCTGTAATTATATTGGCGAAGCTGCAATGTGATTAATTGAAGTTTTAAAGTCTAAGCGAATTAAATAAATCGTTGTATGAGCATTAAAATTTTAAATTAAATTCCGTTTATTCTAGTAAATTAATGTCATTTCGCATTTGCGATAGTATCGAATGTATAAATAGTAAAAGGATTATCATCATGCAAGTGGCATGTATTGGGGCATCGGACGGTACGATGGTTCTGAGCATTACTAAAATCCTCCGACAACAATTTTTAAATTTTGGTATTTGAACCGCGCGAGACTGACTAGAGATTCCTTACAACAGCAGGAATGGATTTTGAGGAATGACTTAACATGGAATTTTTGTGAAATGTGTTTGTGGTATACCGGATAAGGGCCCACGATGACGTAAATATCATCAATGTTTCTTCAAATAAATGAATAAGTATTTGCAAATTCCTGAATTGCCGAGTATTCTTTTTATTCATCTTTTTACTTATATTGGAGTGACAAACGAGCTACTGCAGCCCATCAACACCTGCAAACAATTCCAAACGAATAAGTTATAAGGTGGGGATAAGATGCTCCTACCTACCTACCTCCGAAGACAGTATCAGGTTACGTCTGAATCAGCATTAAATGCCGAACCGACTAAGTATCCCAAGGAAAAGAGATATGCCGTTGACCTGGCGTCCTCGATAGCTTCTTCGGCTATTAATTTAAGGACTAAGATGGAATGCCCCACAGCCTGGTGTTATACTGGCTCAGTATACCTTCAAACCAGAACACAGCAGGAGTTGCACTGCTGGTTAGCGGCAGAAACAGCATGGTGTATCCAGCCGGTCCCTAGGCACTGCTACGGCCTATCACCTAGTAAATGCAATAGGAGGACTTGCCGTAATTACCTCGCTTGGTAAGTTCGCAGCTTGTTTTAGCGATCGAGGTGCTAGACATCTCTCTCCTTAGAAGCTACAGCCTGTTACCGTTCTGGATAACCACTGTCGTGTTCCGGTTTGTAAGATATACAGAGTCAGTATAAGTACGGGTTGTTAGGTCCATCTTATTCCACAGGGATGACAACTCAACTGTAACATTCTTCGATTGAAGTAGTTTGCAAATGGGATGCAGAAGCCACTTACCATCAGATGGACTGATGGTCTTAGCTTGATTGTCACCCCAATCCAATAAAAAAAATATGAGATGTTTATTTCGCCATTTGTCAAAAAAGCAAGAGTCTTATGACATTTTGTTTCTCAACTTTTCACAGGCCCGCAAGATGAAATGACCTGATTTATTTTCATACGGCGCCACTTGAAATTATATCTAGGATTATTATGTAATGTGTATTTAAAGTCTAATAAATTAAGAATATACCTTAATTTTAGTTAAAATATTCAAATCGTCATAAAATAAATGTAATGTAGTTTAGTTAAATAAATACTTATTAATATTAGGTTATGAGTAAAGGGAGAAAACTGTAAAAAAATTAACTATAGTTACATGAAGCCATGCATGTCAGAAATACCACGAATAAGAAAATTAATTGCTACAAATAAATATTTAACTTTCGAATTTTTGAACAATTATTACTTAAACATTTCTATAGATATTGGTGTGATTCACTTCACAGAACATAGAATCTTGGAATGATCTCGTGTTATTCTTCACCGACGACGTCTCGAGCAGAGCTTGTTAAATAAATACTTTAAAAATTAATTTATTTTAAATGACGTCGGATCGTTTGTTATAAATCTTCAGCGGAATAAAGGCTTAGAAAGATAATAATCACAACACAAACACACCAATACTTAATATTAATCGCATATTAATGCATAAACAGTTTTTAAGTAGTAACCCAACGGTAATCGTCACGATTTCTTAAAGTTGAAAATCTCTTTAAAAAAATCAATTAAGTTTTCTTAATATTTTTGTCATGTCTCTCATGGATTAAGAGTGTAGACTATTATGTAGAATGTAGATAAGGGCATCCAACGCTCATATTTGAGACCATAAATTTAAACATTTGACCATGCGCTTTATTTATAGTTATTAAAAAATACTGTTGTTGTACATTGATATCGTTTGATAATGGAATCCGTGGGATCAAAACGGTTTCTTCAGTTCTTCGCCTAGTCAGAATTGTTCATCCAATTAAAGGTTTTTAATAATGTTTACTTGCAAACGTGTGCAACAATTGAAAGAATTAAGATTACATAATAATATAATACGACACCCTACTGCATACCTGCATATCTGAGAAATTAAAAAAAGTATTTCGACAACATGTGAAGTCCGTCAACCAGCGCTGGACAGCGTGGCGAGCCCTTCTCGGCTCCCTTTCTAATATTTGAGGAGTCCTTTGCCCAGCAGTGGGGACTTATAGGCTGCTACTTTACTTTAATATTTTTAACACCAGCTTGCTGTCCAAAATATTTTAAAAACCAAAATATTTAAAGAACACGCGAGAAGAAACGAAAGTATTCACTTAGTATTAAAACGACAAGCGGCAACTAACATTTGCATGATAATAACTATTATAATTTATCATGATTATTTATTATATAATCGTATTCTCGGTTTTTTGTGATGAAAAACACACAGGATACAATCTCTTTAAAATACTTATTATTCAAGGAGAAAGCATCAAAATGTAACCTATTTAAATTATATGAGACTTAAGATAAATTGACAAAAATAACAATTAAATTTACGCGATAAACGGTAGACATAAAGATAAAAAGCACGGTTTATAATTTTTGCCATCCAGAAACCTTCAATGTACGTACGTGTCTTCGCTGAAAATCCCTGAATGCAATAAAAAGGATAAAAAGCCGCGGCTCGCGGTGCGCTTCATATTGGTTTAGCCACACAGCCGCCCTGCGCTGGCCGACCGCACGTCACTCTTATTTTCTTCCCGTCATTTTTACCTACCATATCTTATAAAGTATTAATTTAAAAAATATCTTAACTAAAAGTTCAAGATGAACAACACATTTAATTGGAAAAGGACTAACAGTCTAAGTCAAAATGGCTTCTGGCAAATGGTTATTGTGGTCTTAAAAATAGACTGCCGTAGCGGACTTTTTGAAGTCCTTTCGAAGAGCTATAATTCTGTAGTACTTTATTAGTATTGCTTTAGTCACTGAGTCGTATAAGCCAAAAATTTACTTTTTGCCAACTTCATTACGAAATGTTGATATTTTAATATTTCTGTAGACTGAAATGTGAAAATGTTGTACACACGGAACTTCCTCGTAAAAATTTTTAAATTATGGTGAAATCCACTGAAATCGAAGTTATCCACAGACAAACGCGAATTGTAACTATGTTCTATACTTTTTAGAGAAAAGAGATAACCATGTGTCCGTTTTATTTACCATTTTTCTATTAAACCGCTTTCTTGTCTCTGTGTTGATTGTTTGTCTGTTCGGTACAAAAGTTAAATCAGTTTTGAAGTAACTTTCCGATGAGCTCGAGACTAGACACTTTAAAAATAGCTCGGAACTGGATGACAACTAATAAAAACGTAGAAAAAATATTTGTTTTAATTAGAAATGAATTCCCTCCTCATTTTAACTCTAGAATATAAAGCGGATATGAATTTTTAATCTAATATATAGCATAAATAAGAAATTCCTGCATCCTTTTAGGATTGAATTGATATTTTTAAAAATAACATAAGTTGTTAGTTTTCCACAAATTTTTCCACACGCCATTATCAAAGGTTTATTTACCAAAATTAAAGTTTAATGAAAATTGTGACAGTATACTATATTTTCATTATTCTCTGCATTAATAGGCACATTGTATACTGCTACCTACCCTTTTGGGTGCTTATATATCTTATATATATATCTTTCGTGTAATTACAGATAACACACCAAAAAGGATCGTAAAGGCCTGTAATAAATAACTGACTGTACTTGTGTATACATCACTAAAAATAAGTGACGGGGTTAGAATTAATGGCGTTCTCCGTTTTTCGTGCACAAACGCTAATTGATTTCCAGTTGGCTGAACCGTATTGCGCCGACGTACCCAATATTTATTGCATTCATGTATATTTCATTTTATACTAACGATCCGAACCGGTTTCACACGCACTTGTGTGTCGTATATAAATCAATGGTTCAGACATCTTGCTCTTGATGAATAGTTATAAGACACTATTGCCAGAGTAATGCGAGGGGATTGTATAACTCATAGCAAACTTACAGAAAAATTAATCTATCCGGTGATTTATGGGGTGTAGAGCAACCACGCGAAATGCAGATATCTTTTCCAAGTAGGAGTGATAATAATTATGCTTTTGAATATATTTAAAATTATTACCTAAGGAAGTATATTTTCATTATTCTCTGCATTAATAGGCACATTGTATACTGCTACCTACCCTTTTGGGTGCTTATATATCTTATATATATATCTTTCGTGTAATTACAGATAACACACCAAAAAGGATCGTAAAGGCCTGTAATAAATAACTGACTGTACTTGTGTATACATCACTAAAAATAAGTGACGGGGTTAGAATTAATGGCGTTCTCCGTTTTTCGTGCACAAACGCTAATTGATTTCCAGTTGGCTGAACCGTATTGCGCCGACGTACCCAATATTTATTGCATTCATGTATATTTCATTTTATACTAACGATCCGAACCGGTTTCACACGCACTTGTGTGTCGTATATAAATCAATGGTTCAGACATCTTGCTCTTGATGAATAGTTATAAGACACTATTGCCAGAGTAATGCGAGGGGATTGTATAACTCATAGCAAACTTACAGAAAAATTAATCTATCCGGTGATTTATGGGGTGTAGAGCAACCACGCGAAATGCAGATATCTTTTCCAAGTAGGAGTGATAATAATTATGCTTTTGAATATATTTAAAATTATTACCTAAGGAAGTATATTTTCCAAGGATAAAAATATGTCCAGTCTACCAACTCTCATGAAAATAGGTTAATTTGTTAGCAAATACTTAAACGATCTTTCACATATATAATATTAAGTATGAATTGGAGATAAGACTGTCGTGAACGAAGTCACGGACTCTGTTAGTTAAGATAATAACGTAACGAAATCGAAAGTCTCCAAATCGGACGTAAGTTTTATAATATTATGAAACGCAAAACGGTGGTGGTACTATGTATCAACATTTTAACATATTTACATTCCCTAGAACACCACCCGAATTGAAAGAGTAAGAATATACTAATATAGTAAGAAGAGTTTTTCACGTAACAACTAACAACTGCCTCTGTCTTGTAAAATTACGATTTTAATCATTTTATTAATTAAAATATTACGGTAATTGTAACGCTTCGATCCCTAAGTAATACTGTACTGTAAGTTCCATCTTCTTTCTGCCTGTGTTCATAAAAACAGACAGAGAACTTGGAAAAATAGTTATTAAGGCAACTGAATTGATAGTACAGCATTCCCTAATTAAAGTTACAAAAAAAATTCAGTGTACTCTTAGAGTTTTGCACCACTCGACCGCAAACCGGAGATGTTGTGCTTTATTATAAGTAAAAAAAAATACGATTCAAATAATTAAAGCCGGCCAAATGAGAGTCAGTCTCATACTAAGACCCCCGAATTGAATGCAAGAAAACATATTGTTTTAGTAAATTAGTAAATACATAACACAGATATGTTCGGTGGTTTTACGGAACCCGCGGTGCACGAGTCTGACTCAAACTTGACCGGTTTCTAGATGAATAACATAAACAAGCATAAAAAGCTAAAACAATAAACACATTTCGATAGATCTTTAAGATTTATGAATTTACAAAATTAGAGTTCAAGCAGAATTAACAAACATAATATGCAAACGCCACTCATTCTACACAATAGCATTAATGGAAACCGAAGTTAAAAGGAAAATTAATTTAATAGATTATATCGTACACGAAAAGTATCGAAACTTACTTAAACCACATTGAAAACAACAGATAGAGCAGTGGAAATTAAGCTTTTGATTAATTGCTCTTATTTTTGTTTGCGAGTTAATTTTGTTTTGTCAGATTTTTCTTTCGAATGCCGGCTCGACTAGTGCAGTAGCTGCGCGATTAGCTTAATTTCGAGGTTCGATATCCATATATAACAAACGTTTGTGTAACCTTCAAATAAAGTTTGTGGTTCTGCGTGTTTGTGCATTGAGATTTGAGACAAACATTTTTAATCAGATCATAGAGTTGTCAGTGTTTTTTCTTCTAAAGTTCTGATTCACTGTTGGCTCTTGATGCATTCATTTTGACTCATAGAAAACGAAGAATATAAAAATTTAGGTTATATTAATAGTAACGTTAACATTGAGTGGTTTTAAAGGGAAAAGTGATCGCAGTGTAGGACGAACCCCCACAAGATGGAGTGACGACCTGCGCAGTGTTGCGGGAAGTCGATGGATGCAGGTGGCTCAGGACCGAGTTTCGTGGCAATCTTTGGGGGAGGCCTACCGCCTATGTTCAGCAGTGGACTTCTGATAGGCTGAAATGATGATGATGAAAGGGAAAAGTAGTTTAAGAAAAGCTACTACCTTAATTAAGTAGTAAAAATTCGTAAAATAAATTGATAGAATACAAATTCAAATCACAAAAAAATATTTTTTCTTTGATTATCCTTAAGTTTGCACATGTACCAAAAAATATTTAACAAATGAATAAAAATATACGTACGTCACTGGTATGGTTAAATTCTGTCAGTGATTTTGGCTGTTATGTAATGACTTCTCCAACTTTGTTCAATTGGATACCAGTTATATCACTTTCAGTGTCTCTACGGAGTTTAATCTTCGAAACTACTTCTCCAATCGCTTCAGGATGTGTTTGAGTTTAGTGACATATTGTTCAAACGTGATCAACGTGTAAGGGATTCCTTTGCTTTTGCAAATCGATTTCGAATTTACCCCAAGGGTTTTCATCCTGCTACTTCTTGATGAATTGAATTAGTTACGGAAAAAGAAAAAATTTTTTTTTATTTAATACTGTGCAGTGACACTAATTCAAAAGAAATCACAAACATTTATTACAACTAATAACCTTGAGCTTTTTTATTATTTTTGACGACTTCTTGGCTTCATTACCTTTTCTAAATACAAGTTACCATTGCCTATCAGTGTGCCATTGTTTTTCCTTCTAAAAGCAATGTGTATGGACTAACATGTTAAATCTACTACTTGATATTCCCCTCACTACTCCTTTATTTTTATGACTAGAATTTGAGGATAAAATGTATGATAAAATCTGTAATAGCTTTTTGTTCAATGATGCTACATCTGGCATATAGTTTTTCTTTATCATGACGTGTTGCATGGGCAGAAAAAATGCCACAAAGCATTGAATCGCTTAGTTTGATATGCTAACAGAAAGGCATAAACAATAAAAGAAATATTGAAAGTAATATTTTTCATATCTGTATGATCTGAAGATGCGGTAAAGCAAAACCTCATGTTTTTTTTTATGTAGGATTGTATGATTTACCTTCAGGTTCTGGGCGCTAACCGAGAAGCATGCCTATATTGATTTTTTTTACAGAAAATATTGCATCAACTGTAGGAACAATATTGTTGAATACGACATTGGATGTTTGACATATGACATCAAGACTGCAGTGCAGATACTACATATTAAAAATAACACTATTTCTTTAAAGCAAAGGAAATAAAGCCGATTTTAAAATAATGCGAAATCGGTCTTTGAAATCGCACAAAAGTAGTTGTGAATAGTACCAGGAAAGTAAAAAGGTAAAGAGAAGTTTTTAAGGGTTTTACTGTGCCTTCCATTGTATTGCTAAGTTTTATTGTGCGTTTGTTCACTTCTCTCATTGTATTGTTGATTGTTAGTGTCAAAGGCAGAAAGTTATTTCAATTGAATCAGAATTTCTTTAAATTATACGTAATTACCAGCTTTCCGATGTCATCTCAGACGTAGATATAAAGAAAAAAACGTAAAAAGATAAAAATTTATAAAAAAAAAAACACGCCTCAAATTGACATTTATAGCGAAAGATCTGGCCATACTAGAATGTGGCGTAGTTCGAGCACATCTAGTTCCGTCACCAGTAATTAAAATAAGGGTTCGAAATATTTGTATAGATTATTCACCATCCGTCGAACAACATGCGGGCAAGATTACATTAGATTACAGTCTGGTGTTGTGCAGGGGTGTCTCCTTAAATCTGAATAAAGTTGTACACTACTTACAACAGCGGCTGCAACGACATTTTCTGGTTACAGTTAATAGTAGTTTTACAAGCTGGTTTTGTTCTGCAACTCCTCTTTTTCCTTTGATTTATGCAAGATGAGGAACACGTTGGCCTATGTGCATACATTTAATGTGATGTTGTATGTAATCGTATTTTTTTTTAATGTAAAGAGCACATTTCCATCAGGGACAGCAAGCATCTGTTAAGCGAATCTAATACAGTCCCCATTAGATTCGATAAAGACCTCTATACGCACTTTGTGCAAAGCAATCACTGCAATTGTTTTTTTAACAGCACTCTATAATGTAAAATAATAATATTTGACGATCACGGTTAATAATATGTAAATAGGTTAATAATGTGAAATGGCGATAAATATACCGAAGTTTCTTGTCATACTAAACGTATTCCAAATTTGAATTCAGTCATAAACTATATATCCATTATATAACCACAGTAGTTTAGACATCGGACATTTTTTATGATTTTGTTATTTTTACTCAAGATATATTTACAGTAATAGTTAATCAGGACCTTAGATCAAAAATCTTAGGTTTACGATATTACAAATATTGGAACTTATTTATGGCTGGAATCTAATTTTTATGTGTGAAGATCCAAAATAAAGAGGCAATTTAAAAGTTTTTCCGTTTTATTTCTTCTCTATAATATCTTAGAAAGTACTAGTACTACCTAACAAATAAAAAAAAATTACTTTGCTAAATTCCAATTGTACATTCGAATAGATAATAATCAATTTCTGCTAAGTTACGCCTGGTTACATAAATTATCAAGTAGAAATTTACTCAAAATAGGTAAACAAACATCGCGTGTCAAGCTTATCTACTTGGCTAGTGATAAGTTGCCCCCGCCTTACTGGAAATCTCGTGACCAACTCTGATTTATGTGTTACTACGTGACCAAAAATAATTGGATTGCAAGTTAAAAATAAATCATCCCCTATGTTTGACCATGACACGACCACTAAATGAGTTTTAACATCCACTTAAATGTACAGCAAAGACGCTCAAAAAAAGAAAACTATTGGCCTGGTGGAACAGTTTTTTTTTTTACAGAAGAGGAGACAAACGTGCAAAATGCAATGTAAATATATAAAAAACAAATAAATATTGAAAATATATTCACAAGCGGTCATGATTGCACATTGGACTATTTATAACAAGCCATTGGGAGTTGTTCCCAGCGAGACCCACAGACGCTAACAACAGCGAGATTAATAACTTAGCTATAAAATCCACTCTACAGATTCACATGAAGTTTTAATTTTTAAATATAAAATTGATTTTTGTATTTTGAGAAACTGTACTGAGAGAAAAGGTAAAATGCATTCATACTTTATACTCTTATATTTAATTGTAATTTTCAATTGTTAAAATATGTCATGAAACTTAAACAATATCATCAATTTAATTAATTAGTATAAAAGTATTGCAATACTTAGCCAGTTGGCACGTAAAGAAATAGAAATACAACTAATTCTATAATAACATTATAAAGGCTGGACGCCTTTATAATGTTATCGTAGAATCGTGTCACTAGAGAACAATTTGTTTTCTACATTATGAATCTTTGTTTATACTTCAACTTGATGAAATGAAATCTGTATACGTTGTAAATATTGACGTTGAGTTCATTATTTTCTTGTTGTACGCTTTCACAACGTTATTACTTCCTGTATTGCGAAGAACATTACAAAATGCCCTCGCTCCCTGCATACCGTCAGTTCACAACCCCCGAGGAAAGAAAAATTTATTTTTGTACGAACAAATATCAGAACTGTGCATTAGTTAGGGTGAGAGAGGTAGAGAGGTAGTGGTAGAGATGTAAGAAATTATATTATTTTAGATTTTAACATTTGAAGTTAAAAATTTACAGACACAAATATTTTATCGATTTTAATTGGATTTGATTTGATTTGTAAAGTATCTATGTAATTAAGTTTTTATAAGTTATATTTTTTTTCTGAATTCATATGAAATATCTCTCTATTTGTATAAACATAAAAGCTGTCCACTAGTTTTCTGGTCGCTAAGCAACGACGAATAACAGCGACGCAAGGATACAATATTTGGTAGTTGGTTAATTTTCGATAGATATTTCAGATATTGCCTCAAACTTTACACACATTAATGTATAGAGCGTTGGGCACATGTCTCGATATTCGGGAAATTTTAATGTCATTTAATCATTAATCGTTGCTCATTATTTTATTCAGGTTCCTTCGTTTAGTGATACTATATTAATTTACATTATGAGTATACTATAATAGTGCTACTAAGCCACTTTACACCAAACTGACCTAGCAAAGTAATACTACCAAATGTCTAAGTTTACTTTCAAACAATAAAGTTTCAATAGCCGCTTCTTCATATTTACTTACTAAAGTATGGTATTGCATAATTAAGTAAGACAGACCGAACATCATTTTGGTGTAAATTTTAACTTTCTTTGAAAGTAAAGTCTGAGTACGATTCTGAGAATCTTAAAAATTATGGGTAATCAGGATTAAATAAAAAAAAACAAGAAAAATTAAATATATATGAGTAAGTTCAAGAAATGGAGTTCATGATCGCAAATTACTGTACTTAGGAGCAGCTGCACAAAGTTATTCCCGTGGGAGACAGCTTAATATATCTCAGGGCAATTTATTTAATCATTGCATTTCAAGAGTTTTATATGTATGAATTTAAATTTGTCATTGAAATGAAAAAAACAAAAGATATGGAATTTTAAGTTTAAACTCTAACCTGCCACGCTCAGAGATGGTTAAGCTTTATTTCACTGTTATCAATATTTGCCCGCCGTTAAGGTAGCCTTATCTTACTTTACCAGCCTATAAATTGTTCACTGCAGGACAAAGCCTTCTCCCTTAAATTATTTTGCACTTAATCGCTTGGTGTATGTGGACTATGATAAAGGTAAATCTATAGTACCATAGGCCATATACATACTCTTTGCCAGAATGTACAGAAGACCGAAGAGTAAAATTTACCATTATGTCTGGCGTATGTGGACGATGAGAAAGCCTTCGATTCAGTCGAAATTTGGGCGGTGCTTGTCTCTTCAGCGGTGCCAGATAGATTCCCGGTATCTCGAAGTGCTGAGGTTGTACGATGTCTATCAGAGCACGAAACTAATCCAACTGCAGAAAGGTGTAAGACATGGCTATGCTCACTGCTGCTAAGATGTTTTTAACCTGATGAACTGGAAATGTGTCATTTGCATGGCGTGTATCAACATCAATGCCAAATACATCACTCACCTTCGATTTTCCGGCGACATATTTTGGTTCATTGGTTCTTATGGCTGGATCGCAGAATCCCAGGAGGAGCTTAGCACAGAGCTTTGCTCAATAGTGTCTCCCAACAGGTTGTTTTTAACATGAACATGGACAAGACGAAGATCATGTCTAACGTCCATGTCACAATAATACCGATAGTTATTGGGAACAATAGGCTCGAAGTTGTCGACGAGTATGTATACCTGGGACAAATTATCCGATTAGGTAAGTCCCAACTTCGAACCAGAGGTCGATCGACGAATCCATCTTGGCTGGGCTGCGTTCCGGAATCTGCGTCATATCTTCTCATCGAATAAACCTCAAAACCTAAAGATCATAGTAAACCTGTGCGTGTTGCCAGTAATGACTTACGGAATCGAGACTTGGTCTTTCACTGCAGGCCGTGTGCGGAAGCTCAAGCTATCTGCGCGATAGTCTGCAACGATGATGTCCGCAGCAGAACTAGGATAACCTACATAGCCGTTAGACAAGCTGAAGTGGTTATTGGCCGGCCACATAGCTCGCAGAGCTGACAAACATTGGGGTTCTCGAATGGCAGCCTCGTACAAGCAAACGCAGTGGGAGACGACCTGCAGTGCTGACTGACTCAGGACCGATCATTGTGGCAATCTTTGGGGGAGGGGTGGTCTTTGTTCAGCAGTGGACTTATGCAGTGGATTTATGATTTTATGAATAATCTCCACGCTCGGCAAGCGGATTGGCGATCTAAGTACCAGACACCCTCGCTTAAACGCTGCTACCTGTCATAATTTTGGTAAGGGCTCTTACGATATCCACGGGAAGAAAGGGGGTGGCAGATTCTAAAGTCGATATAACACGGTCGAAGGCCGCTGAGATATAATTTTTATTATTGATTACTATATATTTTACACTTACTTCAGTAAACATAGACTGTAAATTAACAAAAAAAAACTTAAAATTGTTACAAATATAGAATGAGAAACTAATTTTCCGAACGTTTAAGTTTAACATTACATTATTCAATAAAAAACTTGTTACACAATTACTAAAGGTCAAAATGTAAAGCAAAAGCTTTAAAACTGAATTAGTAAAATAAATGGACCTAATTTCAATGTTTAAACCAACTCGAGCGAGTAAAACTTGTATTGTTTTTATTTATTGTTTTAACAATGTTATTTTTAAGTTTGCGGCCAGAGAATTATGAATATAATTCATATTAATTACGTGTTTTAATCTGTGTAGAAAATTTTTTTATTTGGTAATTAAAATAAATAAAGCCATCCAAGTGCGTGTTGGATTCGCGTATCGAGGGTTCCGTACAAACACAGAATATATGTGAGCATATACCTAAAACAAAAGTACCCGAAATACATTTTGTCGGTTGATTTATTTGTGGTTTTACATTACAGCTTACACTATAATCACGGAAAGTTCGACGCTATTATATATTACCGTTTTTACGATAGAGTAGTATACAATAAAAATTCTTTCTTGTATGGGAACCTCCGATAATATATTTTTATTATTCGTTAGGATATTCATCATATTCTGTAAAACGGCAGACTGGCGGGCATGGTCCAGGACATCGACCTCCGGGACATGGGCACATTTTATATTACCGGTAAAGGGCTCCGTACGGAACCCTAAATAGTTAATATAAAATATGTTTACAATTGTTAATTAACGTACTGAAATGACAGTCTTTGATTTTTAATAATAATTTCCTACTCTATATTTAGAAATGAAGGCATATGAAAGTCGTCCGTGCATAAGGCTTAGCAACGGAAACGGTAATAACCTATTGGTGTACTTAAAAGCAGCAGTTTGAAGTTAATCCAACAGAAGCCCGCAGTAGCGAGCACGTTGTAAGATTAGTAATTGAGCTATAAACTCTATTACATTCCCTATTATTAAGTTAAATGGATAAAGTTCTCGTATGCGTTTGAAAACAGTTTTTGTTTCATTACGTCGCATCACGAACGCCAGTTATATTTATTTTCATAATTTTCTTTTGGGAAAACTATATATACAATGAGTGCTGGTTATATAATATTATTATTATTATACTACTTTCTACTTTGGGCCGCTTACATATCTCGTAGAATCGGTTACCGTTGGAAAAAGTTTCTCGAGTGTCAACCGCGTACAGGTAAACGCACTGTAGGACGACCCTACAAGACGATGTGACGACTTGCACAGTGTTGCGGGCAGTTGATAGATGCAGGTAGCTCTAGACCGTGCTACTTGACAGTCTTTTGGGGAGGCATTTTAGCAGTGGTTGTAATTATGATGATAAAGATAAGACTTTTGAACGCGGTAGAGGCAGGCGGCGGCTTTTCCTGCTGCTCGAATGTGCCGTCTCGACCGTGGTAGTACCACGGTTTCGCATAATACCGATGTGAAGTAAAGTCATCTTGTGTTTTTGCGTTTCGTTCGGTGCGTTAGGTAACCGGAACGCCCCCTCTCCCCTGTCTGTCTTACCTTAACCCTCATCCGTTATCTATCCTGAATATCCTTGAAGGTCGGCAACGCACCTGCAGCTCCTCTAGTGTTGCAGATATAATCACTTACCATCAGGTGAGCAACATTCTCATTTGCTTCCATTATTGTTCCCATAGAAAAATGTTTGATGTTGAATATCGAGACCAGTACCTTAGAATCCACGAACCGACCATCACTACTGCAAATAGCAGAAATACATAGTCAGTACTTAGCTACACATGTATACCTAAAGCTACTTACCCAATGCAGCTAGCTGCATATGATGCCCCCTAGAAGTATCGTCGCATACATACATACACACACACACACGCACACACACAAACCCACTAACTTTCTAAATACTATATTGAAAGTTATTCGATTTTTCATTTAATAGTTCGGTAAAACTGTACGACTAAATAAATGTTTGTATACGAATATATTTCTACATGGGCAAACCATATTTCACAGAGCCTAACAAAAGTGCGGCATTGGCGGGTGCGAGGGACTTCGGACTGGTGGATTTATGACACACAAATGTGTCCAAAAACTAATTGGACTGGGTTCGAGGGATAAATTCTCGCGCGGGTCTTGTGTATTGTTCGATGCAACCATTTGAAATCGTACGTCCTATTACTTTATATTGGAATTTGGAATAATTACCCACAACCCAAAACTCTATTCTTTAGTTTGCTACAAAAACACGAGATTTCTCAGATGCCAGTCCAGAGGATGGATGGTAGACTTGAAATTATATTTGTATTAGTTTCTAGTTTTTTTATTTGTATTAGATTCCGACATAGCCTAAAGCTTGCTGATCAAGCTGAAGTAGCAATGGGCTGCCCACATACATCGTGGAACTGTGTACCGTTAGGAAAGAAAAGTTCTCAAGTGGTAATGTCATACAGAAACGCAGCGTAGGATATCCCCTTTAAGAGAGTAAGTGAACATCTGCATAGGGTTGTCTGTGGCTCTTGATCGTATTTTATGGCAATCTTTGAGTTATAGCTATGTTCAGTAGGGGACTTGCGATAGGCTGTAATGATTAATACATAAATAATATCTATCTGAATACATAAATAACATCTTTAATGGTGTCAGCATAATTTTTAGTTTGTTCTCACCCAATTTTCACTAGATATTCAGACAAACGATAAAATTCGTACTCAGGTTTCGATGTAGCGACCAATCGACGGCGAAATATTCATCCAAATATGCTGAACCTATATAAAATCACACAGAGTAGTAACGGCGAGCAATATATGATTAGTGCGAAGGTAGAGGCATTGCTCTCACCAATCACCTCCAGTGCGGTATATGTGTTTTCGCGAAACACATGCTAGCATTCGCCGGTTCTCTCTAGAAAAGGCCTATGTCCAATAATGTATTTGGAATAGTTGGTGAAAATATCTCCTCTCCGTCTGTAAAGCTGAATAGATATAAGTAACAAAATAAGCCTACATACGATTGTTTTAAATTTGGAATGGGGTGAATACGAACTAACAGTACAGCTACAAGTGGCTCATGCATCCCATGGACACCTGCAAACAACCTCAATCAAAGAAGGTCACAGATGTAAGGTCCTTGGAGACTGTGATGGAATACCTCACAGACCCAATAAAACTGGCTCTCTATACCTTTCAAACCGGAACACAAGAGCAGTTGCACTGCTGTTTGACTGCAGAAATAGGTAAGAGTGTGGTACCTACCTAGACGACTCCTGGGCAGAGAACGAGTCCTAGTACATCCCAGTAGATCTACATCGGAGAGAAAAGAGTATTCATTTCGTTTCAAAATAATAATAAAAAAAACTTAGCCTTTACCGTAGTTACCACGCTTGCACCTCGCACCTTAAACGCTGCTGCGTCAGGTGTCTAGGTAATTTATATCGGACATATTTGAGTGAGATAGTTATTCCACCATGTATAGGATGTCATGAGATCTTCAAAGCTTATCCGTTACTCCACTCTTACGACCCCAACGGTAAAACGGGGTGCGACTGATTATCACACCATTTCGATCAATACAACTAAAATACATAAAGCTCTACTGCCTAAAATTGAAAAAGATACAAAGTATAGTATATTATTTTATTATATAGTATGTAGCTCATTTGTTTTGAAAGATTAGATAAATCATCGTGTTTGTGTAATAGGTTGTACAGATCGTTGCGGTTTTTGGCCGGCTTACAGATTTATGTTTCACTAAGATGCCCAAAAATAATTGGATCGCGATCGAAAAATAAATTGTGGACCAGGTTCCGTGCCCGACCCAACCGTTAGCTATAACTCTAACCGTTTGTTATCGAGAAGGCGCAAAACAAATTCTTCCCTTCTATTTATTCAAAACATTCGGAAATATTGAGGTAGCTCCTGTATATTTAATTGTTGAATTTGTTACGAGAAGTGCTTTTAATTAATTGGTTTATCATATAGTACTTTTCATTCCAAAGTTACTCCATATTTCGTATTCTTCATATCAACTCCCGACTGGATTCACGATACTTGTATTTTTATGTTCTTGATTTTAGTAACTTAGAAGGAGAGAGATGTGAAATGAATAATTTATAGTATCAAAAACATACTTTCTTGCTTGTGTAATACATAAGTTTTTTTGTTTTTATTATGACACTTTACACACACATAACATTTTTTTGAAGTCGAGAATTTCTTTTTGAAATCGCAGTGTGGATAACGAACATCTGTGTCAAGGGTTGTCGACTATAACAACGTTTGAATTCAATGAGCGCTCCGTTTTAATGCTTTGTCACTTTTTTTGACAAATTCCTTTGATCACTGCTTTACACGCGTAAACATTGAAGCAGCGACGTAATATGACGATGAGGGAGAATGAAATAATGACAGTACATTTACAAAAAATATTTAGAAAGACGTTGGTATTCACACCGATATACAAAACTAGGTATTCATCATCAGAAATAAATTAAAAAGTCAGTTATATCGCTTAAACAACTTATAATACAATAATATTACAATAATATTACTTAGTACTTTTTTTAATGGTAAAAGGGGGCAAACGAGCAAGCGGCTCAACTGATGGTAAGTGATTACCGACGCGCACCCACATCACCAAAGGAGCTGCAGGTGTATTGTCGACATTTAAGGACATTTCGGAAGCGAAGTGGACCTCCGGTTACCTCCGAAACGCAGAAGCACAAGACACTTTACGCCGGTATTATGCGAGGCCGTGGTACTATCAAGGCCAAGCCGCAAAACCCGCCGCTTGGCTCATACTAACTAATGAACCGATTTTGAAAATTCTTTCGCTGTTTGAAATCTTTGTAACTTCAGGTGGTCATAACCTGTGTTTGATCGCCTTTAAATTATAAGTTACCATGCTACTTTCTTACCATGTACAGAACAAACCTTCCGGACCTATTTAAAATAGTCTTTGCCCTAAGGTAGTGTCGGATAGACAATGTTTACTTACGGATAAATTGATAATATTACATGTGTGAGTGATGATTAATATTATGATATAAAATTAATTGGTATTTATAAAACAAGTTGTGGGAAATGAGGTATGGAAAAATTATTTTAAAATTATGGTTTCATACGTTTGTACTGTAACTAGCCTGGCCATAAATAATGTTACAGTTTATCAACTTATTTTTTCTTTTTATGAATAGGTTTTTTTTTTGATCTTCGATCGATTTGCCGCCATTTCACATATTATATTTCACCATGGATTGGGCGTCAAAGAAAACAGAATTCTAGTGATTGCACAAACTTTTCACGAAGTGGGTACGGAGCCGTTGATAATTTTTAAGACGTTTAAAAGCTAGGTATTAGCCGAATCCCTTTGTTAAGATCGAGGCGATGCCATGCTGTTAGAACCAAAGATTTTAGATCAAAGACAGAATTTGTCAAAACCCTGTAACAAAACTCGAGTCGAGAGAGAAGTACCCTATCGCGAATTATTAAACGAGACCTGAAGCTGGGTGCTTAGAATGCCCTAAATCAGTCCCCGCAGCATAACAGTGAATCAATCAAAACGCTCACTGTCCCGATACACTCATGGAAAACACAGAAATGTGCTCCATATAGATGAAAAACATTTTTACGATTGAACAGCACTACAAACAAGCAAAATGACAAAGTGAATGCTCACAGCACTAAGGAAACCTCGCAACTTGTTGAAAAAGTTCAACGTGACCTCGTTGAACATCACCCTCCTCGTTGAACACACTGCATCAATCATGGTTAGGTGGGACGTGTCCTACCAAGGTATCACGAAGCATAATTTTTGTGAAAAAGAAGTAAAGACTTCGGCCAAAGTTTGTCAAGAGACTGTCTTGGATCGTACAGTGAAGCCTCTCAGTGATAAACTTTTAAATTACACTTCATAGCCTGTGTGAAAACCATAGGCGGCGGCTTTGATATAGATTGTTTTTAATTAGAGACTTGAATATCAATAACTATGTACACATATATTTTATTATTATTATCTAGCCATACTGGGTAGATCTGTTCGTGTAATGTCGGCGCGCTTCGCTAGTTAGTTATCTACTGATAGATGCTAAATTGCATTTAAATTTGTTCACACCTTTTTCTTTTTAGTGCGAGGAATGGTCAAACATACTAACTTTCACATTTATAATAAAGTAGGATAGGATATGTTAGGGTAAATTGAGTTAATTATACGGACTTTGATTTGTTCTCTACAAAACTACGTGGGTCAGCTCATAAATAAATGTATTCGTAAAATTTATTCGTACAAGAGCATGCAATATTTCACCACGGCCTACTATAAGTGTGGTATTGGCGGGTGTTTGGGGCTATAGTCGTGGATTTATGACTAAGAACCGTTGCTGAAAATAATTGGATTGTCACGATCTCGTGTGTTTCAAACCGTCCCATAGAAATAGATTTTCTTTAGGCTATTTTTGTATACATTTGCAGTTAAAAATAATTGTGGATGATGTCCTCCTAATCAAATCTATGCAATAAGGTAGTGTAAAGACGAGTCAAAGACACGAGACAGTCTCAATATAACCAGACCTGAAATAGAATAACATGTGTGTAGCACAAACATTCGCTTTGGCTGTAATGCAAATCCAAGACTCAGTGTCATTTAGCACACCTCCTTTCTTAGACCAGACTACTGGTGGTATGTTTTTTAGTCCAGACTCCTGTCTAGACAGACAGCAGTGAATTAATAACCGGATGAAGAGGAAGAAGAATTATAATTTAATTATAATATATTATGTAATGTAATGAATAAAACACAGGAATATTTTAATATGTCTGTTTCATAATTTCATCATACATCATTACAGCCTGTCACAAGTTCGGTGATGAACATTGGCCTCCCTTAAAGATTTCCATAAGCGCGGTCCAGAATCCTCTATCCACCGATTTCCAGCAAAACTGTGCAGGTCGTTTCACTCCCCTCGCACTCCATCTTGTGAGGGGTCGTCCTACCCTATTTGGACGGATATAACTTAAATAGTACGTACTAATGCGATTACATAAACGAGTAAATAGTAGGGATTTATACTTAGTAATTTATGAATAAAGTCAATGAAATAAAGAGCTGGCTCGAAATTTCCATAATTTTTTCAAACTTTCATTAATAATAATGATGATTTATATTTTTAATATATATTAACGATAATACTGTACAAAGATCAAAATAATTAAATTAACTAGATATGTGTTACTGCGAGGAATACGTTCTAATTTCTTTCAAATTAAAAGTCGGATAATGACACCCTGTGTTAAGGAGTTTCAAATATAACTACATTTGAATTAAATGAGCGCCCCTTTTCTTTGCTCCAACGCTTTTTTGACGAATTCCTTTGATCATTGCTCCACACGTGCCACACAGGCATTGATGTAGAATTTCAATGAGGGGAGTGAACAAGTAATGACAGTATGCCACGAGCCTTTGTTGGTGTAGTTTAGAACGGTATCAGGTTATTGCTTTACAGTTTATAGATAATACCAGTGTCATCTATTTTCCCTACAAACTTTACAACATTATAAATTATATAATTAAAAACAAAAGCATTTTTACCGCGGTTTAGTTATATATTATTACTTGTCATCCGGTTCTGAGCTATGTTTAAAGATTCCAGTCTCTAGCTCATCGGAAGTTGGTTAAAAATCGTTTGTAAAATTTGTACCGCACAAAGAGACAGACAAGAAAGCGAGTTAATATTACATTGTCATCCAGTTCTGAGCTATGTTTAATGTTTCAAGTCTATAGCTCATCCGGAGTTGCAAAATAAAAACATGGTGTAATTTAAAAAAAACAAAGTAGTAAATAGACGCTTACAATCCTTTTAATCTAATGTTAATCTCATTAGACAGTAAGGAGAACATAAATCCCAAATATGGTTTACCCAGCGGGACCGCATAACGCAGGTGGGTAGGGTACACAGGTTAATCGAAATAAAGGTGATCTATTAAGCGAACAGTCACGTTGCCACTCCTTAGATTGTGTGTAACGGGTATGTGAAGATCTGTGTGTTCGTGTGAATGTGAGTGTCGTTGCGATGCAGTAGGTAATCGTTGAGAACAATTTGACGTCGACAAATAGCGATAAGACGCTTAGTAAACGAGTAATTTTCGTGATGTCTTTGTGATATACATGTATGTGCATTCATACCACGGTTTGTAATGAGTTTACAGACACTCAAAGTGCGATTGATATATGATGATTGAGAATAACACACGAACGTAAATCAGAGTAATTTATATTGAGTTAACTCAAACCTGCAAATTTTTTATAATAATAACAATCTTTTATTTTGGGGTATTTACATATATACTCGACTGTTTGGGTGGTGCACATAAATATGTATACATACATAAATTACTATAAAATAAATAAGTAATCTGTATTTCAAATTTACATCTACAGGAATGAAATGAAAATATAAACAATTAAAATGCAACTTTACCTAAGCCTAATTTAAATCAATTACGTTTACAATGTAGTGGGATCCAAAATTACAGCATATAATTATAAATAAGTTATTTAATTATGTATTCTTAGTTCGAGTTTCCAGTGCACTTGTTGCGTTTATTTTGTGGATCTCTGTGTTCTTGTAGCATGCTTTTAGTTGCCTATGCGACCGTAACTTTTATTTTGGCATTGTGTGCACTACTAAATATTTTAGGTAATGTCATTTGAGAAACAAAATCTAAACAAAGGAATATTGTAAAGATTATTCATTTTGTAGCGTACCTTCTATTTAAATTGTAAAATAAAATATTTAATTTATTTAAATAAGCTTGTATCTTCCGGACAAAACTATCTTACTTTGATATTAGTAATTTTCTGTGTATCGAATGTAAGAACGGGTCCACGCGCCGCGATCGACGCCTCCCGCTATCGGGTTGCCCGAGCGCACGGTCGCGCGGCCAGTCGGAATACAGGACCTAGCCAAAGCGCATGTCGCTCGCCCCTAACCGATTGCACTCGATATACAGCTCGTAAACAATATACGCAGTGCTGCAACGGACGACTTGTTTGTTTTCTCCGCTTCCGACACAACAGCTTCACTGGTGACCCCGACGTGTTATGAACACACAGTTTCAATTTCATTTCATATTTTTA
Source organism: Bhutanitis thaidina (assembly GCA_029286595.1). Classification (NCBI taxonomy): domain Eukaryota; kingdom Metazoa; phylum Arthropoda; class Insecta; order Lepidoptera; family Papilionidae; genus Bhutanitis; species Bhutanitis thaidina. The sequence goes on from JAGSMS010000003.1 coordinate 5,757,703, forward strand.
AGGTTTGCATTTCGAGAGAATAGAAAAGTAGAATGTTTTCCTCAAACGCTAGTTGCATATTTCCACTTGTACCCCGTTTCAAACTAAAGTATAATTTACTTTGTCTTTATGATAAATGTAATCTTTCAGGGCGTTTAGCAATATTTTACGACTACTGGACCCATTAGACCGTATTTTTATGTAGTTTTTACTTAGGGGCGCGTTATGTTTTTATTTATGCGGTAACAATAAAAAGTTATCGCGGAAAACGCGACGGTTCCTAAATATGTCGTTTACTCGTAAAATATAAGGTCTTTAACCGAGTTTACGCGGTGGAATGTGCAAGCCTTGAAAAAAGTAAATACTGGTTAGCTTTAACTCTTAGCGAGTTTCTATGTACTGAGCTGGTGGTTCTCGTCTCAAGAAAATACAACACATCGCTATGCACGGAAAAAAAAGCAATTAAAACAAATCGTCAGGAAATCATTAGGAACAGGAATATATAGTGAGTTATCAAAAAAATTTACGATAGACTTTACTTGTTTTATTTTACATTAGCCATATCTCTGGGACGCAATACCAACCACAAAATTCAATTTAGTTAACAGCAAAACTTTTCACTGCAATCCTTTACCTACTTTATTATTGTGAAAGTTACTATATTTGGATGTGTTTCGCTCAATCACGCCTATACGACTGTTTTGAAATGTAGAAAAACAGGGGGCATATATAAATGTAACATCGGGCTGAATTTATACAAACTTTTAATATAATGCACTCGAAGGACTGCAAAGGTCCGTTTGTTATGTAATGATTTTTTTAAGACGCGACGAAAACGAGAAATTTTTATTTCATATCTCGTGAGACGCTTTGGAAATGTGTGATTAACACACAATGCACAGCCAGTAAATAATACACAATTGTAGACTTCTCCCTGTGTAAGAAGGATTTACCGTAATAGGAACTCTGGCAGGCGGTTTTGCGATCACAATTCCTCGCACATTAGACGCTGCTTTCCATTGTTATTAACCTTAAACAAAAATATATAATGCGGTAACTTATCTACCATCATCATCAATTCAGCCTATCAGAAGTCCACTGCTGAACATAGGCCTCCCCCAAAGATTGCCACGAAGCTCGGTCCTGAGCCACTTGCATCCATCGACTTCCCGCAACACTGCGTCATCTCCCTAATATAATAGATATTCGGGTATAGATTAGTACCATATTTGCCATGGCTCAATTACCTTGTCGGAAGTGTCGCTGTCTTTAAACATCACGAAGGAACGGTTTCAAAACCCGGTAGCTAGCTAGAGAGCAAACGACTTAATTATTAATATGAATATTTGCGTTAGATCAATGTAACATCATTCATGAATAATATTTAATACTTTGTTTATCATTATTTATTCATGTGTTTACAATGTTTCATACTGTGGTCAAGATACACAGAATATTAGTTTTGGAATAGATGACTTTGGAAAAGTCGACGGCATGTCTGTGTTTGCCTCCGATATATCAGCTACACTTAATATTGCAGCTCTCGAGTATATTATAGTATGTAAGTTGTAAAAGGTCACTGTCTTGACAGAAGGTTAATAAGCGTTCAGAACTTATTAGTAATCTTTGCTGGCATTATAATATTGCAATGTCCTCTGTTAGGGACGTTAGAACTAAATGAATCATAATTTAAAAGCTTGTAAATATTTGATAACAAGAAGAATAGGAATACAGACATTTTTGTTAACGAGCAGAACGCGTATACTATATTGACAAACTGCGCAGATTTCTCACGGACAGACCTGTATCTATAAGTGTGTATATAAACGAAATGTTATTGTGTTATACATATAGAATTTCCACGAAATGTTCTGAATGACGTTGAAAACCGCATTGAAATTCATTCAGAAGTTAAAAATTTATATGCGAATACACAGACAAACACGGATTACTACTTTGTTTTATTCTTTTTAAAGAAGATCTTTTTATTCTTGAGAAAGAAGAGGTCTATATTGTAGCATACGACAGCGGCTGTCATACCCGCTCGCTAAGTTGTAAGCCCTAGGTTCGAAATACAATTTTATGTAGCACAATGTTAATTTAGGGCATTCTTAGGTAGCAAGCCCGGCAAAGAGGATCGTCACCCATCAAGTTCCGAAAAGTCGAAAAGGGACTTCCAGAAGCCCGTTTGGCTGTGACAAATCGAACTCTGTAATCTATGCCTATGGGTACACACCCGCGTGAGTTTTTTGGATTATGTCAATACTTCCACTGTCTGCAGTTTGTAATACTGTGTATCCCCAATCTCATAGCTTATGTAGCAATCCGGCCGCTGTACTCTAATATTATGTATATTTAACTTTGGCCCAAAATTCGTATTAACTTTGTATTTATTTTTATAATGTAATATATTTTTTCATTGTTATTATTATTCTAACATAGGTCTTAAAATAACCGAAGACGATTGATTGATTACAATTTTCTTAAAAATAAAATATAATACCTAAATAGAATAGCATGTATGTACATATATTTACAGATATGCGTAGTCAGATAATTACAGAAAAGCTTTTGAATAAAACATTAACATAGTTACGGACGATGTATTAGTAATGAAGTTACGTCATTCACGTGCTTTTAGGGAAGATAAATGGATTTGATGTAAATACTGACATTTAGTTGAGCTTTCCTTAGGATTATGTTAATTGGAACAGAAATAAAATAAAATATAAATAAGGCAAATAAATGTTATGTAGGTTACAAAAGTTTGCTTGTTTAAATAACGTTTTTTTTTATTTTGTCTTTCATATCATTTATATGAATTCAGAATCATGGTAAATGGAACAATTAAGTCCCCTAACCGTATTTTTAAGATAGCAAAAATATTATAGGTACCAACGAGTCAAAGTCTATGTCGACTATAAAATGCCATGATCACCTGCTTGTTGGTACTCCACTGCTAGGACATAAGTATAGGCCTCTCTAAAATACGGTGATTGTGACGTAATCATCATGCGCAACAAGGGGGGTAAGTGGTCGCAGTGCCGTCACTTCAGCCGTCGCACTTCATCAGACTGGTATATTAAACAGATTGAAAATCTGGATGCTTATCCGCTATACCACAAATATATTTAAAAAAATCCGAGAAGGCATTCCTCGATAAAACCATACCGTAGTATTCACAACGTAGTTGGATAAAAGAAACCATGTTAAAAACTGAATGAAAATGACTGAAAAAAAAATTCCCTATAACATATACGGAATTATTTTTTATGGGAAAGACGGCAAACGAGCAAGCGGTTCACTTGATGGTAAGTGGTTACCGTCGACCACGTACATCTGCAACAACAGAGGTGCTGCAGGTGCGTGGTCGACCTTTAAGGGTTTAATTTTGGAGATGGGAGGGAGGATGAGGAGAGGGTACTACGCCGGTATTTTGCGAAGTCGTGGTACTACCCCGATCGAGCCGGCGCATTCGAGCACCAGCTAAAGCCTTGCCTTGCTTGACTCTACCACTGTAAATATCAGCGAGGCTACGATGTCTATCTGAATATTGAACCAAACTCGTCCAATTGCAGAAAGGTGTAAGACAGGATGATGTTATATCCCCGAAAGTATTCATATATTTCTAGAGCAAATTGTCCAAACGACCTGCTCGGTGTTGCGGAAAGTCAAAAGTGATTGGTGGGATCATAATATTTTGGCGACTATCTTCAGCAGTGGACGTGTCATAGGCCGAACTAATGAATGATGATGAGTCGCGCAGGGGGCGGTGCTCTGTTTAGTTTCATAGAAGTACTTGCATTAAAATTGTATATTGCAAGAAAGAAAACAAGAAAATATCGAGGAAATTATGTAATCTGTTAAACCGTAAAAAAAAGAAAATGATTTTTCCAAGCATTGGCGTATTATCATTAATACCAGACTTTAATGAGACCAATTAAACATATTTACTATAAATCGTTCTAATTTGACTCAATTTAAAGCTGGAGACATACATAATGCATTTATGGCTCGCTAACAATGATTGTTCACCAATTCTTATAGTTAATCCACTTGCACGCAACCCGTGTGTACACTCCTGAAGTTAAGTAAAGAAAGTAGCACTTAACATGCGAGCCGGAGTAAAGACTGTTATTTAAATTTGTACATTTTATACGAAATTAAGTAATGCCAAACTTTTTAACATACTAACTGCCGAGGCGTGCATAGGCCCTGGGCTCGAATCCTAGCCGAAGCCAACATTTGTGCAAAATAACAAATAATTAGCTCTGGGTTGTGTTGTGGTGTCTCTGACATTGCATATGACCCTTTCTCCGATCATGTCATATATGCCTTATATCGTATACGGGAAGGTAAAGACGAGTGAGTGCCTCTGTGTTTGCACGTACACTTTCGGACGATAGCTGGGTTCAAATCCAGTTCAAGAATTTGTAGGTTGTTTCGTTTATCTTCGAATGAGGGCCTAGTTCAAAGGTCTACGAACCGAGTAAATATTCTTATTTGTACAAGTATGACTATATCGTACAATCTTCGTAGTGATACGTGTCTCAAAAGCTGTATCACAACCTCATATGTAGCATACAGAAGCCGTAATCATGCGAGTCGGCTTACTGAGTAGGAATGACACATTCTCTTACATTCTTAAGTATACAAAAACTGTAGTGAATGCGGAGCTTTTGTCACTCGAACAGGTACGAATTTCTTTGTTTTATAAAGTACGATAAAAAGTATGCATTTAAATTATTCATGTAGTTTTTAACTTATGCCTTAACTTAAGTATTCTTTTAGATGGTAAGTATATCAAAATGCAAGAAACTTTAACTAATTTTTTTTTAAGATTGGATTGGGTTGAAAAACGTTCTATACAGTCCACCAGGTTATCATCAGGTAAGTGGCCACTGAAGCCCATTGAATGCAAAGAACTTTAATTGAAGAAGGTTACAGATGCAGTGCCACCTCTGAAGACCTACAGCCTGTAATTGTACTGGCTCTCTGTATCTTTCAAACTGGAACACAACAGTACTTTCACTGCTGTTTGGCTAACCCAGACGTCATATGCAGAGAAGGAATCTAACACATGTAAAATTACTATTTACGAGTACATTTTTCATTTTCATAATGGGTCACTAATTTTTAAAAATTTAAAACGAATAGGGGATACAATTATTGTATACAACCAGTCCAGGTTCTGCACACGTTCACAGTTCCGCACTGTAGACTGTACGAGGAAGCTCAGAGTTGTTCAGAGCGCTACGGAAACGGCTCAGTGTTATTCTGAGTGTCAGAATCTGCAACGTTGAGGTATCCGGAGAATAATTTAGGTGATCGAGATATACTTAAGGATCAGCAAGCTAAAATGCCAGTGGATCAGACACATAGCTCTTAGAACTGATAATCGTTTGAAAATAAACGCAGTAAAGTATTATCCCTTTTATAAAAGCAGTGACTACCTGAAGTGTAATGGGAAGTTGAAGAATGCACTGTCGAGATTTGGCAGAGGACTTAGTTCAACATAGAATGTTTGATAGATCGATGTGATGATAATTAACTTTTACACTATTGTATTTTATTAATACGACAGTTGACTCTTACCGTTAAACAGAGCTCTAGCTACGACTCTATAGAGCCTTGGTTCTGCTCTATCGTTTCTTAAAAATGGATTGTTTTGAATTTGAGTACGTCCCGCCTCATATGTTTAGAGATCTGTTTAGTTGCATCAGTTGATGACTGCAGCCTCATTTTCGCATGGCTTCCGTGAGTTTTGAAATGAGATCGTTTTGGGGCTTTTTGTGCGACTGGTCTTAAAAAACTTAGCTCCTACCGCTAGCCGATAGCCACTAGCCTGCTATTTATAACGCAATCATTTAGACACTCAAAGTAATTTTCCATTTCGAGCTAAAAGCTCTCGGTGTTTTAAATAACGGAGACGGGAGTGTGTACATCCATTCGGTGATCATTGCCGGTTTAGATCACATACACATCACTGAACAGCTGTCGCTTGGTCGTCATGAAGTCGATGTCACTTTTAGTTAAACCATGCGGCGCTATCAGGTTGTTTAAAATCAAATTGAAATCGAAATAAAAAACAAAACAATGAAAGGTAACAAAAAGACAATGAAACGTACCACGGAGCACGGTATTTTAATGTCTTGTTAACAATGCCTGCAGTCAAGTCTTATCGTTTATTCACTAACACGCAACCTGAGTACAGTCACGAACATGTAACATACGGTTTTAAAAGTATTCTCATTAACGACTAATTTTACGGACTTTATCGCGTTTAATTTTAACTTTTTTACTTTCCGTCGTTTCGGGTACTTTACAGCAGCGGGTTACCAAGCTTTAAGAAAAATTGCCGTGCTTCAAAGTTAAAATAACTAATTATGTGTACGTGTTGCATATGATAGTACGAGGTGAAGGAAAAGGCAACTACTTAAAATGCAAGCAAAAAATTTAATGTTCTAATTTTCTTTTTATGGGAAAGGCGGCCAACGAGCTCGCTAGCTGTTCACCTGTATTCTGCGAGGCCGTGGTACCAACCCGGTCGAGTCAGCCCATTCGAGCAACAGCAAAAGCCTTGGCTATACCACGTAAGAATAGGTCGCAAATTATTGTAAAATAGAAAAACTGGAGATTTTTACAATGTAGGTAAGGTTGGCATTTGGAGATAAAGGTAGTATACCTTTATAGATAGTATCCTAAGAGATAATATAAGGTGGATATAAATATAAACATCTTTCACTGACAATATTAATAAATAACGTTGTTGAGAACTGACACTTTAAAATATGCGGCATGGCGTGTATTAAAAAAAAATCCCAAATAAAAACAATTGTTACACTAATTTACGATGGAGTTTTGATTTTACGTACGTGACAGCACCCTGCCGGCTAATATATTATGGCTGACTGATGGCTGAAAATATGTCAGTATTTGCCGTACCCGAATCCAATTATGTTGAATAAGATCAGAGTCACTAGTGTAAGGGTACGTGTAGGATAGGCACATTGGGCACATCAACGCACCTATTCTGGTACGGCTAAACCATCTACTAAATGTTGCAAGTTGGCTTTTGCCGTCTTTATAGTTAGAATATATAAAGCACCGTCCTTAAGAATGTTCGATTATAGTCTACCAATAAATCTTATCCACGCTCGCCAGCAATTAAACAGACTCACCACGCAAAAAAAAAGAAGTTTGTTTTTGACTTTGTTAAAAAAAGGTTTATACGATGAATATAAAAATACAAGGGATAATACAAAACATAAAAAAAATTAAAAAATTGAGGATTAAAATTATAACATAACAAAACAAAAAAAAAGTTCACTTTACGTTGCATTCGCTGAAGTGCCTTCAAAATGTCTTGCCTTTTAAAACATTGGCACTTACTCTTATTCAACCCAAACTTATATTTTGTTAATAACTATAGTTTGGGTTATTTGGATCCCACAGAGGAGGACCTGCTATTTGGATGCTCCAGATGAGGTACTAAATAACTATGTGTTATGCCGATCGCATGTCAGGACTTAATTTTCTTCTCCTTAATTTTCCTATCCATAATTCCAGTTTTTATTCCTATTTCTTTGCAGTCCATGAAGTTAAGTTAAGCAGAACTCACTACCGCCTACCATAAGAGATTCCGGAACTATACTTTTATTTAAGAAACGTGTAAAAGACAACTACTTAGTATCGTGTTAATCGAATATATATTGTGTATCTACGATTGTATATGTACGTATATATATATATTTAAAAATCCATATATATTATTTACTTATATGTAATCATATTTATTTAATTGTATACATAACATACAGTAGAAATGTAGGCACTAAGTTTGCCATTTCAATAAAATTTCCTATTGGAAATTCTGGAAAAATTTCCTGCTGGAAGAAATTTCAATGTATGGAATAAGTAGTGACCTTGTACAAATACCATATTTTAATGTTTTTATGCCTTTTTGTGTGTACATTTAATATTTGTCATTTACATTAAAACCTACATAAAATTTCAGGTATCGAACGTACTACAGTAAATAACACATTTGCTTTGGTATGCGTGTTGTAAATTTATGAAAGCAAGTGCAGATATATGGCAAAGCAAAGGCAGATAGAAGGCAGCAGGGAGCGTTTGGCGCACAGTAAATATATTAAACAGACAGGGGCATTCATTTTAAGGATGGAGTTCGACCAACCGTTAAAAGATTTATGAGAGAATACACACCACATGTATGTATGTATGTATGTGTAAACAAGAAGTTACGATTTATTTAATTTCGTTTTTAAACGCAAAGTGAGATATCGTAATTGTAATGCTACTGCTGTATCCATGCTGTTAATTATTTTTAACGTTTTATTACCGACCCTACTTCGCCTCGCCTTTTAGACGCTATTTTATGGAGTATCTAACATAATTGATAATTTAACAGAGACTGTAAACTATGCCATTTTTGGTACTGGTTTTGTTGCTTCAAGCTGCAAATCTCTAAATAAATTGATCCATCCGCTTACGTTTTTCTCAAAAATATTGGGATTACAGAAATCATAATATAATACACATAATTAGGGTTTTAATTATCTATTTAATTTTATTATATATATAATTTATTAAATAATATTTATTTTATGGTATTATTTGTATCTATACGTATTTATATATACAACCCAACCAGATGAGAATATTTAGAAATACCCCAATACACTTAATTAAAATAATTGATAATATACATAAATAATTTATTGTAGTCCAAAATCTAAACGAAGAACCTCGCTATGCAACTATGAATAGTTTATTATTTATTATTATTAATCCCATATCTATTCAGTATGTACCCTTTTTTATCTATCCATAGTAGAAGACTAAAGGATCTTCAGAAACTGTACACCAAGTTCAATATCAGAAGAGAGGTATTGTGTATATTTCATTTTATTTATATACTCGGATATACAAGCACCCATGCTTTCACCTGTAGGCAGAGATTCCGGATTTCAAATGGAATTTGGTACAATTAAGTGCAGCCAAGCGGAAACCGCTTTTGGCCTATCCCAGAGAAATAACTTTACTTATCGAATTTAATCCCGGAGTTTACCTTGAGATTTTCAGGGTTTTTAGTCGCCACTTACGACACCCGGTGAGACATGGAAAGACAGGAGGTGGCAAATTCTTTCAAAACCACCACCTCGTGAAAATTATTTAAATAAATGTAACTAGAAAATTAGAGGGCGTTTTGTCATAGTTGTCACGCTTGGCCAGCGGGTTGGCAACCGTGGTTTTCTTTTTTATGTTATAATGCAGGAAGATGCTGCTGCCCATCTCCTAATATACATTTTTCCATCTGTCAACTTTTACGACACCCACGGGACGAGATGGGATAGCAGATTCTCTTTGACGGTAGTATCGTACACATGTTAGACTTTTTTACCATACCCCCTATGAAGAGCGGTAAAAAAAGCAATGGCCTCCAGTCCCCGGCGGACTCGCTTGTCCTGGCTATGGTGGCAGCCATGGTAACGGCGAGGCAGGGGGTGTGAAGAATCTCCGGTTGGATTCTATCTGCCAACCTGAACGACTATACCTGGCAACATATAAAGAGATTAGGATGCCTCTCAAACAGCTTAAAAACGGCAAGGCCATGTGTGGACGGAATTACAACTGAGCTTCTGAAAGCGGGTGGAAAACCAATACTTGAAGTCCTTCTGAAGCTATTTAATTCCGTCATTCAAGGCGGTGTTACGCCTAAAGCGTGGAGTAGAAGCGTGGTAGTCCTATTCTTCAAGAAAAGGGATAACTGACTTTTGAAGAATTATAGACCGATATCGCTTCTAAGCCGCGTTTACGTCCTGTTTTCGAGAGTCAAGCCTATGTTCAGCTGTGGTCTTGTGATAGACAGAAATGACGATGATGAACATAAAAATAACTAAGTCTAGAGCATAAGAATAATCAATAATGTACTCTATTATCATTGCTTATTCTCCTATTTGAAGTTCTATTTACGAATCATAAGTATATTCATAGAATTAATGTCATTAATGTCCCTGAAAATTTGCTATAGAATAGCGAACAAAATAATAAACTAGCGAGTTAGAGTATCTTGTATTTCTGCTCCTTTGAATAATGATTCTGAAAATATTATTTGATTGGGGTATCTGGGATGTAGCCTATGTATCAAATAAACATATGTATTATAGAAACAAAATAAATTTATTATTGAAGAGGCAATATGCTTTATAATTCAGGTTACGAACTGTTAAGGAGCGAAATACTAATAACGTAGATTTGTTAGTTTTCGTTTAGTAAAATAAAAAATAAAGAGATTGATTGTATATTGAAATCTATATATTCACGCCTTGTTCCAAATGGGGTAGGCAGAAACAATCTTCTTCGACTTGCTACGGTCCTGACATACGTCTGTCGCTTCTCCCACTTTCAGCAATCTTCGCATGCATACTCGTTGCTTTAGAGTACTCTGAAGATCTGAAGAGATTGATTATTTGCTAATTACTAAAAAAAAACAATAAAATGGAATACATTTTTATTAAATCCGGTCTGAAGAGAAGAAGAGCCACCTCCTTCACCACAACTATCACTCTCACAAGCACCACACTCGACGCAAGGTAATATCACCTATTTTAGCTTTTAGTAAAATGGATGTCGAGGAATTGTTATTAATTATTATTGGTGTTATTTCCCGACGCTCAGTCATACACACCCTCACTTTGAATACAAATATGGATCTACGGCTATGGTTTAAGATCACCGCTCCCGCGCCCCTTCCCTGCGTATGTGTAGTCGCACAAACCAGCCGCGCCCGCTCGTACACTACAAATGTGTTCACGCAATTCCATACAATGTGAGGGATGATGTGTTTGATTTCGCCGCGCTGCTTCTGCGCCCGCGCACGCATTTCGATGTGGGGGGTGTGGGGGAGTGCTAGGAGATACTTCAAATTAATGTGCTACAGAATAATAGCCATCAAAATGGTCTAAAAAAAGCGATCGCATAAGTACATTATTAAGGATAACAATATAACTATGTTTGTTTTTTTTTTTTTTTTTTTATAGAAGAAGGGGGCAAACGAGCGTGCGGCTCACCTGATGGTAAGTGATCACCGACGCCCACGAACATCCACAACACCAGAGGAGCTACAGATGCGCTGCCGGCCTTTAAGGAAGGAATAAGCTCTTTTCTTGAAGGTCCCTAAGTCGTAACTATTCGGAAATACTGCCGGCGACAGCTGATTCCACAAAGTCGAAGTGCGTGGCAGAAAACTTCGATTAAAACGCACTGTGGTGGAATGCCAACCATCTAGGTGGTATCTATGGAACTTCGAATTCAGTCGCGATGTACGATGGTGAAACTCAGCAGCTGGGATCAATCCGAACAGTTCCTCAGAACATTCCCCGTGGAAAATTTTGTAAAAAATGCAAAGAGAAGCAACATCTCTTCGCAAGGCCAAAGGATCAAGCCGATCAGAGAGAGCTTGGTCGCCGACAATTCGAGCCGCTCGACGTTGGATGCGGTCAAATGGAAGGAGTTGGTACTGGGGTGCCCCTGCCCAGAGATGAGAACAGTATTCCATGTGGGGCCGAACTTGCGCCTTATAAAGTTGCAAACGGTGGACCGGCATGAAATACTGTCCCGCTCTACAGAGCACACCAAGCTTTTTTGGAGGCCAATTTGGCCTTTCCCTCCAAGTGACCACGGAACTGAACGTCGCTTGATATGTCAACGCCAAGAATTTTGATACTGGCTGAGCCAATAAGGGGAATGTTCTCAAAAAGAGGAGAAACGACAAAGGGATTCTTTTTAGCGGTGAACGCGCAAACCTGTGTCTTTTTGGGGTTGAATAGGACCAAATTACGTCGACCCCAATCCGAGACTTTGAATAACAAGGTCTCGACTTCAGACACAAGTTTGTTCCGGCACTCGTCGACGTGTTCCCGAGAAATATTCGCACGGCCTGTATATAGGGCATCACCCGTGCTGTCGTCTGCATAGCAATGAATGCTACTGATTTGTAGCATGTCGTTGATATGCAGAAGGAACAGAGTGGGAGATAGCACACAGCCTTGTGGAACACCAGCATTCACGGGTTTGGGGTCCGAGCATGCACCGTCGACAACAACCTTGATGCTCCGATCCGTGAGGAAGCTGGTGACCCAGTTGCACAATCTCTCAGGAACCCCGTAAGATGAAAGCTTTGAAAGAAGCGCTTTATGCCAAACCCTATCAAATGCTTTCGCTACGTCCAGACTAACCGCCAAAGCCTCCCCCTTAGACTCAACTGCTTCTGCCCATCGGTGAGTCAGGTAAACTAGAAGATCACCAGCTGATCGTCCGCGACGGAAACCGTACTGTCGGTCACTGATCAGCTGGTGTTCCTCCAGGTGCCTCAGGAGCTGGGTGTTGATGAGTGACTCCATTATTTTAGATAACAAGGGGGTGATGGCAATAGGCCTGTAGTTGGACGGATCAGAGCGGTCGCCTTTTTTCGGTATTGGATGCACAAATGCTGTCTTCCAAGATTCCGGGACGACGCCTGAAGAGTAGGAGTGCCGGAAAAGACGCGTGAGAACCGGTGCCAACTCAGGGGCACACATCCTCAGCACAGTTGGAGGGATTCCGTCCGGCCCACTCGACTTATGAATGTCCAGGGAGCGGAGTGCCTTTCGCACTGAGCTCTGCAGAAACTGAATTTCCGGCATGGAGCACTTACACCACGGGATGGTAGGTGGAGAGTTTCCCCGGTCATCAAAAGTCGAGTTGGATGCAAAAGAGAGCCCAAGAGATCGGCTTTCTCTTTTGCAGTATGGGCCAGCGAATCATCCTCCTTGTGTAGAGATGGGAGAGATGGCTGACAGAAATTCCCTGGACAGCCTTGGCGAGAGACCAGAATGCGCGGGATCCCGATGGGAGGCGAACTAGTCTCTCGCCAATTCTGCCAATGTGCTTTAACTTTGCCGCAGCGATAACTCTTTTGAAGGACCTGGAGGCAGAGTTGTACTCGTTTTAAGAGCACTGGTTTTGCATCCCGAGACGCCGATGCATCGGCCCAGGCCTGGTAGCACTTCCGCTTTCGGCGTGACGCTATTTTGCAGGTGCGACCAAACCAAGGCTGGGATTTACCTCCGACAGGCACTGCAGAGAACGGAATAAAAGTTCCATTCCTGAAGTACCACATCGGTGACAGAATCTGCAACGACGTTGGGATCATCCAGCGAGAAGCAAACCTGCCCCCATGGGTAGGAAGCAAAGAAAGACCGCATTCCATCCCAATCTGCCGACCTATAGTGCCACACACGGCGGAACCCCGCAGATCGCGTTCGGGATCGGCGCGCGATAAACACTACACTCCGGATCAGACAGTGGTCCGACGAGCCAAGAGGGGCATCGACTGAGACCAAATATCCGTCCGGGTGTGAGGTCAGCAAAAGGTCCAACAGGGAAGGTGTATGACCTTCCACGTCTGGGATCCGCGTCGGCGAGGTTACCAGTTGTGTCAGGCCATATGCTAATGCAAAGTCGTGAACAGATCTCCCCGCATGATCGGTTATGCGAGAACCGAGCCAATCGGTGTGGTGGCCATTAAAATCGCCGAGAATCACGATCTCTGCGGATGGGATCTGTTGTAGCACGGAATCTGTAGCCATTTGGATGTGGTCGATGAGTCGGTCAGTTACGGTATTACCGCTATGGGACCTGTTAAGGCACGCATAGACGCGCGGATGGTCGTCGCTGTCGATGCGCAGCCAAAGGGTAGAAAGGTCCAAACCTTCAAGACTACCGAGGCGTCGAGAACAGATATCATCTCTGACGTATACGCAAACTCCGGCACGGGGCACAAAGGAGTGTTCCAGTTTGTACCCCGGGTAATGGAGATAAGAGGTATCAGCCGGAGACGATATCTGAGTCTCTGTAAGAAAAAGCAAGGCCGGCTTCGCCGTTTCAAGATGGTAATGAACGGCGCTAAGGTTCGAGTGGAGTCCCCTGATATTGCAGAAATCCACGGCGAGCGCGGTAGGGGATGCCATAGTTTCTTTGCTGCGTTTGCCTCGAGTAGGAAAGAAAGAGAGCGGAATATTGCCCCCCCAGAATACGCGGGGCAGACTGAGCATCCACGATTAGGTAGCGTAGGAAAGCCTGAACGTGGATGCTCAGTGAGGGATTCTCCAGAACCGTAGGTACTGGTACCCTCCTGGGGTAGCTCAAAATTATATACCGCTACCATATTTGGGGAGGGGAGAGGGGGGAGAGGGCCTCCGGTTACCTCACTCACCGCACGAAACGTAGAAGCACAAGATGCCTCTACTTCACGCCGGTATTCTGCGAGGCCGTGGTACTTATCCAGACGAGCCGGCCCATTCCTGCGACAGCAAAAGCCGCCGCTTGGCTCTACCACGATTAAATTTGTATTTCAAAAAGGGGATAAGAAAAAAATAATTAAACGAAGCGATCGGATGGAGGAATAATCCTAAAGTATCTGTCATAGCTTATGTCGTAAACGATTGTTAATTTGGAACAGTGGACAGGAATAGACATTGATCCAGCTCCCGCTAATACGAGTCGTCGAATAAATGTTAATTGGATGAGAAATGAGGAAATGTTGGCACTTTATTAAAAAGTGTCAGCTCACCAGTGGATTAGGATATCATAAAAAATTTTTTTTTAAATAATGCATATGTACGTGGTACGTGGCCGCTAAGTGGCGCCTTTTAGTGCTGCTCAAATGGGCCGGCTCGTCCGGAGCAGTACCACCGGCTTCGCAAAATACCGGCGTGAAGAAGAAACATCTTGTGCTTTCCCTCCTCTTCCCTTCCCTTCCTTCCTATAATAATCCGAATCTGATATATTAACTTCCTATTTAAACTCCCGCTAAGTATTCTTTATTGTCATGCTTTCAACTATGAATGTAAAAAAGAGACAATGTATATTATTATCACTGCTAAAGACCAAGTAAACGAACGTAAACGAAAAATAATTAATGAATGGCTAAACTAGTGTATATTTAAAAAAATATATCAAAACTTGAAAGGTAGCAATTATATTGCTGAATGTTTCGACCATTCTCACGCAAGCCACTTGAATAGCTAATTGAACCTAAAGCTCTAATCCTTCACCTTACTCACTGGTGATAAGATCTATATTTGGTTATTTCTGTAACAATTATTCATCAGGCGACTAAGGCAAGGAAACACATAATTATTTAAAAAGCTCCAGAACTTTAACAAAGGGAAATTATTTTGGTCACTTAAATTTTGTATTACATGCAAGCGTAGTCAAGCACTACCTTATTAAAAAGGAAGTTAAAACTCAAGTTTTATAGCACTGAATTGCAGTTTAAATTAAACATGAGTGGGGTTATAATGTGGGTAGCACGGTATATGTATAAATTCATAAACTTCTAGTGAATTATGTTTTAGACATTTAGTAATTTAAAGCGATAAGCTATTCAAAGAAATTGAGGTTGTATCATACGATTCGTGAGACATTTACTTTCCTCATCTATGATTAACTAAATACATATAGGGCTAAGCGGAAATTACGTACATCCATTTGTTGCGATTCAGCTTAACCAAACGTGCTTCAGCAGCCTACTTCACGTCTTCCGGTAGATAGAACGTGATTCCCGTGATTTTTCCCTTAGTTTCTCTCACAACAGTCACGAGGAGAAAGAGGGAGGCAGATGTTCTTACACTTCTATCACACGGCGCTAGCTATATTATTTAAAGCGAGGCCCATGCCTCTGTTATGGTATATTTATAATTGATGTATATTCAGATAAAATATGCTATTGTGTAATATATAATAACTTACAGAGTCATAATAAATATACTAATATTCATAGAATTATGCGTTTCCTGTATCGCAGAGATGCATTAGTTAAATTGCAAACGTCTCTAATGGTGAACAGATTTCCGTTTCACTGCATCAAAGAGATGCACCAGTCGTTTAACTATTTCAGCGATATTCAAATAAAAGAAATGAAAATGTGCTATTTGTGAACTTCGGTTAGTGATGTACGGTTAAAACATTTTAGTAGCTTATGCAATTCTAAAATTAGTCAAATTTAGGAAGTATTGAGATTCAGTGTACGAAACGACCGAAAGACGTCAAAATTCAATTAGAATTCATTACGTTTGCAGTTCAATACAACCGTATCATCAACAGTAACACGGATTCTCAATCTTTTTCACAGGTGCGAGCCGGAAAGCACAAGATAGACATTTCTCCATGGAAAAGGAGGCAAACGATCAAGCGGGTCACCTGATGGTAAGTGATTACTGTCGCCCACTGAATGTGAATCTGCAACACCAGAGGAGCTGCAGGTGCGTTGCTAGCGTTTAAGGATATTTCAGTGATGGGAGGGATGATGGAGCATTTCCTCATTAGTCGGGGAAGGTGCAGTAGGATTAAATTTGTTTGCAGTAACTAATCTAAAACTAATGGGCTTCAGTAACCATTTACCATCAGGTGGACTGTTAGTTTATTTGTCACCCAGATCTAAAAAAAAAAAATTTAAGGCTACATGATAAAGTGAAAGGTTTTCGACACAGTGTTATCAAACGGTAATCCATTTCTCGCCTCTCCAGTAAACATAACATAGGTGGCGAGCCTCGTCACCGGGTTTGCTTCTGGGAATTGCCATGAGATTCTGTGCTTGGTCGCTTCCCACGGGTCGTAAGGGATTGGCAAATTTTTACGTCGCTACGTCACGGTATCAATACCCTTGCCTCACGACAATATAATGTATTTACGTCATTACAATTAGGCCAACGAACAAAACTTGAAACTTCTACCCTCTATAACTATTTAAAGACCTTCAACTAGTGAAAAGTTATAAATCGTTCTTGGTGAACACCCCCAAGTCGGCTTATCTGTTGTTCTGCGTTGCGTGCCCATAGCCCGATGGTATCAGAATACTACGGCTCATCTTTTACTTGTTATCAACGTGGCGTCTTGAGGTAGAAAATAAATGATTGCGGCTGTTCGTAATCTTTGCTTAGGGGGCACAGAAACCAATGTTTACTTTAGGCGTAAATACGCGTTTAATTCTATTTTTAAGTTAAGGTAAACCGTTGTCTCCATGTTAAAGGACTATTAAATGAAGTAATGAAAAAAAAAGTTATGAGAGAAAAAAAATTCGAAACAATTGATTAACAATAAGCAACATACCCCTCGCTGATGCTTAACTGGCTTAAGTTACCTGTAAAAATATTTTACACATTAGTACACAATCAATAATCACATTCTTCATCTTCATTAGCTTTAAAAACACAAGAGATTCTGCTCCCATTGACTACTGGTTTTACCGGAGGCCCACTCCCCCTCCCCATCCCCTCCTCATCCTCCCTATCATCTCCCAAATACCCTTCAAGGCCGGCAACGCACCTGCAGCACCTCTGGTGTTGCAGATGTACGTGAGCGACGGTGATCACTTACCATCAGGTGAACCGCTAGCTCGTTTAGGCAGCAAACCATAAAAAAAAGTTAAAATGTTCAATGTTTTGTATGGGTTGCAATGTTTTTTTTTAACAATAAACAAACAAGTAAAATGTATGAACAATAATTCAAAACTCTTTTTATGATAATTGATTATCAGAAACTTGTATTAATTTGAAATGAAACTATTATATTACATTATAATTATTATATTTACGGATTTTATCGAGTTTCATTTTGATTTCATATTCCCGACGTTTCGAGTGCTAAATAACTGTTAGTTGATACAGCAATAGACAGTGATTAAGCATTTACTTTGACTATGCTGTCTAAAACTTCTATTATTTTACAACCCCAAATGATATTTCCGTTGAGAAATAAATTTTAATCTTTGATACAGTCATTTAAACGTTTTACGAAATTCACACTTATAATACTTATTGTAGTTGTTTATCTTATCGCGTGTTCAAAGGAATTTACTTTGTTCGAACACGCGAGCTCTTATATTAATAAATATTTGAAGATTGTATTTAAAATTTCTATTGTATTTTTTATTTCTGGGATATAAGGGTTCCCACTTATATCTTTTTCTCCAAAGGCCAGCCTGACTGCGCGCGGGGGATTGATGACACCAGCTGATTAACGGACGTGGTTATGGCCGATTTGTAGCGATAATTTCGTCCATATATGCGGAACCCAAAATCCTACTAATGACGGTGAGCTGCATTTATTGTGCCAGAGTACCGGCAATGTGGTCACCAAACTGCCAGCCCAGCGTGGTCAGTCTGGACAAATCGTGAATGCCTGTCATTTCATGCATACCTAATACACTAACACTATGCACAATATATGCACAATTTCCATACATATAAAACTTTAAGACAGTAGAAACTTTATATTTCTTTTTAAATGAGCTGTTTCTAACTGAAATTGTACTTTTGAATTGTAAAGTTAATATCACAATAGTTAAGATATCACTCGTTTAAGAAGAGCGGGGTCAACTGTCTCAAGTTTATTATGATACTTAAAAGGTTGTAACACTACCCAAGTATGTGTCAAAATTTACCCTGTTGTGAAATAAAATACTATGACTTTAACTTTTTTGCTGCTGGTGTTTTAACGAAAAGTCTATGTGGCCAGGAGTGGATCTATATACGCTAAGGGAAAATAAACTTATTAGCTGTATGTTGGCGTTATAATTATTGAATAACAATAATATATTAATAGGTGACAAACAAAGAAACTGTACATTAAGGAGCTCATTGACGAAAAGGTATTACGTTTTGATTTGTATAAATTAAATTCATAGAATTTAGTGATCTTATCAGCTCTTTTAGTTTAAGGTAATTTATAAAGTCTCTCAAAATTTTCAAGAAATCATTTCTACTGATAACGTACAACTGTTAATTAGTAAAAAGCCGAAATAAAAACAGAAGATGAAGTACGTATTACGTAGTAGTAGTACGTTTTTTTATATATCCTCTAGTGCACTTACGAACTTTAATTTTACAAATATATAATATAGCGAATATATTTTGCTTTATTTTAATTTATTAAACGTATGTGTCGTAACATTGTAAAATGTTACAGCTCATAACTATGTAGATATGACGCTAAATAATAAATCTCTTCAATCGATCTCAATTGATTTTTTCTACTATAATAAAACAAAATCCCTGTATTCAGACTGGTTTTGTATTGTCTTTACCGGAACCCATCCGGCAGTCTTTCCTTGATGCACCGTAACATTAACGAGATTATTTAAGTGAATCGAGAATACGATTGTGTTTATGATCATGGTGCAGCAGCATCACACATATTTTTCACGTAAGGTGTTTCACATGTTATACTTTTTTGGTTAGTCCCTGTTTATGTAACTTTTGAATCCACTGCTTTAATGATTTGAATACTTAATTTAAGGATTAATTAATAACACTCATTCAGGTCGCAGGAAAGGAAGGTGTGGGATTACAAAATAACTACTTTTTCTTAAGTTAGTATCATTATTTTCCTACTACGCAAATAAAAAAAATGTTTTTAAAATTTTTGTATGTTTGTTTGTTTGCTATCATGCATATTGCTGTAATATATGCACTCTGAAATGATATTTGTAAGTTTCAAATTAAATGAATATTAAAATAAATGTTGGCACATTGCTTGAGCTTACATAAAACATAAATAAATTTAATTTAAAGAAATAAATATTCTTATCTTGACTTCTCAATACATATGTGAAAATGTATGTACATAAAAACTTAAGTACATTTAATAAGAATGGTGATATTCATAACGGAAATACTAGGAACAGACACACTTGTGATGCCAGTTACTGGTCTCCACAGAGTGAGTAACTTATTCATGGGACAATTTATACATTTCTACAACAAAATCCCAGCAGGTGCGCTGTCTTTCTATCAATAGCTTTAAAAAAAATGTTAAACGAAGACTTTATAGAAAGGGAAATTGAAGTAATTGTTAAAAGAAATAATAAGTTATTATTATACAATAAACTTGTAAATTTAAAAAAATTATAATCAGTTGGAAAGGTGCAGAATCTTCGAAGTTTATTTAGACGCTGCGAAAAAGAATCTCGAACGAACGAAAAAAGCTTAGGTAAGATTTGTTGATGGATGAAAACGTCGAGCTGTGGGATTTCTTTTCTCCACCCTTCTCTGTTATAAATTAACATTGACGCCGAAAAAAGGACCGGGAGTTTAATTTTAGAAATAGGTGATCCAACGTTTTAGTTCATTATGTATGAAGTAGATGTTTGTAGTGTTAGTAACAGATGACTAAAATAGCTCAACCAATTTTTACAGTACGTCCATATATTACTATACATACATTACTTATTAATATACACTATTACATCTACCATTTAAATTTGTGATGAATCCAATTCGTGTAACCATCTAATTTCAACAGACACTGCTATGAGTATAGAACAGGCGAGGAATTCTATTACACCATATTTTCAGAAGCGCAGTGGAATGTATGTAGTTTGCTGTTTCGCACAGATTTTAGAACAGCGCAACGAAATATTTCAAAGCTTGTTATTACGCTGTCGTAGAACCACAGAGAACAATACCGCTATATTTCCACGTTGTTTTATCTCGTTAGAATGATCGTTTTAACAAAACACGAGAAGCATTCCCTCGCAAACAGAAAACCTATGCATATGTTTATATGCCACATAAAGGACATTCAAATGCTATAGTATCTGTTCTATTCTGTAACAACGTTGACAACTTCGAATTTAGTTAGGGATGCCAACATTTATGAGTAAAATATAGTATTCAAAAGATAATTTATCAAAAAAAGACTTATATAAATTTAAGTTTTTATTGCCTTAAATATCTATACATTTTTTTTACTTTTAGCATTCAACAATTTTTGATTATCTTTGAAATAGGGATTATCTACCAGTCGATCATTCGAGTGTGCAGGGTGCAAGGAGCAAATAGTAAAAAAAAAATACTCTAATAATACTCCGTATATAAAATACTTTTTACATAGTTATAGTTAATATATAATATAGTAATTTATATATATTATCAAATAAGATTACGCGATTTCTGATATCTTGCAATCACCGCCAACAGATACTAATCATTCTTTAATTTTATTCGCGTACCTTTATATTGCACTAACACTTGTTATAAAAGGAGAGGTTATCGCACAGTACTGACAGGCGCGGTACGGACCATCATATTCGTTCAATAATCATTTTTAATCGTATATGTACCGTACTGTATTATCTTCGTATTGATAAAAAATACGTAATAATCAGAGTGTTTCGTTTCAAGGATCACAATTAGGACTCAAAATAAAGTAGGATATGTTATAAAAAAGTATGGTTAGCAACCCTAAGCGTAGTGTTTCCAATAACAACCGTTACGGGGTCAAATGGACTTTAGATATGATCTTCGTCTTGTCCATGTTCATATTAAGAAAAACCTGTAGGTCATTAGTAGGTAGAGGTTGTAGGATGAGGTTATTTAGCATAGTTCCAAGCTACTTCAGTGATCCTGCCACAAGGACCATGTCGTTGGCAAATTGAAGATGAATAATGTACTCACCATTGGTGTTAATAACGTATCTTTTCTAGTTAAGGAGCTTGGAAAGGTGTTTTCTAGCTTTCTACAATTGTTTAAATTTGAACAAATTTTTGAGGTCCAAAAATCATTTTGATAAGCAAAAGTAAATCATTTTAGATTATTGGCGATTGAAGTGTATAACTGCACGTCTACCTGCTATTTCCTCCTCCTCCATCCCTAAATATCTCTAAAGGCCGGCAAACATCTTGTGCTTCTGCGTGTCGTTTGGTGAGTGAGGTAACCGGAGGCCCAATTTCCCTCCCTTTCCATTCCCAAATATCCTTAAAAGCAGGAAACGCACTTGCAGCTCCTCTGGTGTTGCAGATGTATGTGGATTTTGGTAATTAATTACCAACAGGTGAGCCGCTTACTCGTTTGCCCCATTCCCATTAAAAAAAATTAAAAAGTGTAGTAATAAGTCTTTTTCCTACAATAGAAAATAAATGCATAATGTATACGGGTTTCTAAACGGCATCTATATTTCTTCGGACTCTTCCAAACTCCTAAACCATCATTTATTCAATACAGTTTGCTTGTCCATATATTCAAAAACACGGTCCTTCTCCACATACATCCATTAACTATACACAGTTACCCCAATAAACATTTGTGAAACATCATTTTCAAAAATATTTTCTCCAAAAGCTATTTGAATCGGATATGATAATTAGCTAGACTGTCCGCTGATGTTCCCAACATAACAGCGACGAAGATGAATATCGAAACTTTTACGGAACAAAGCGAAGGAAAGATTTGGTGATGGATGAAAACGTCAGACTGTGGATTTTGCCTTTAATATTTCTTCAAAATTAGTTTTGTCTGGGGATAAGCTGCTGAAAGATTGGTTTAAGAACCTAATTTTGCTCAACATACCAAGAACGAGGTGGCAGGTGGTTCTATCAAAACATCAATGTCTAACATACGTAGCTCTCGTGATAATTAAAATCAAATAAACCTACTCAAATTGTTTCAGCAATTTAAGTACTAATTGCTTTAGTTAAATGGATGAAAAACTCGATACAAGATCTTCGAGGTAAATTAATACATAATTATCTAGCTTCTTCGACAAGACATTTATAAAGTCGTTCAAAATATAATTCATAGATATATAAATATCAAAAATAAACGCGATAAAATCCGTAGATAATAGTTTCATTTCAAATGTGTAGTGTTCGCCTAAATGCAAGAAATCATTATATTTAAATATAGTTAAATATTCACTTATTGTACAAGGAAGTACCATATAGTAAGTAAGTTTGGGAAGCACAGTTGCTGAGTGACGAGTTTCAGAGCTACGGGTCGCGGGTTCAACTGCCACCGGAGCAAAAATGTGTATGAATGAAATACCTAGAACTTATGCGATTTGTGTCTGTAAATGTACACATGATACAGGAATACTGATATTATCAGGATTCCTGTATCGTGTGGCAACGTATTATTATGAAAACAGAAGATGAATAGATCCGCTAAACAAATAGCAATTGAATTATCATCATCACATCTCTCCCATCACATAAGCCTTTCCCAATGACAGAATTTGTCATAATTGCCAGACTATCAGGTTGATTAGCAATAGCAGTACTAGACGGTCAGAGAATTATCATTTTGACCTTGTTTTACTATGGTTAATCTACCATATACCAGAAGCCATGAGTTTTTCAAGACTTTTCCCTTAGTCGACAATAGGAATATACCTTTCAATCAAAAACGACTATAAACACGCACTATAAAAACGAATTCAGTCTTTATACAAACAACTTCATCAGTTTTTACGCTTCATCCTTTCCACAAGATACGGGAGTACTATATTGAATAGAAGCCTTGCTCTATTCAATAGAGCACATTCTATACACTATTGTGTTACATTCGACAAATGGATACAACTGGTTAGGATAAATTTTCAATAAAATGTTTTCTGCTTTTCTATCAAGTATCAAGTATATGATAATCTGCTTTTATCGGTTGTTTTTACCCGAGTGCGCGAGGCAAATGCACGGTAATACATTTACGTCAAAGTTTTACTTTGTATGTTCAATCTATATCAGTATTATGAAATTTGCAAATAGCAGATTGGATTTGTAAGTTCTTTTTGTGTATAAAAAAAGTTTCTTAGTATCTTTACATAATTAGTAAATTTAATTTATTAATTTTCTAAATATGCACATTAACTACGTTTTCATGAATTATTTTATATCAATAGTTGATTTCTCGCTTCACTACTGATTATGGAATTACGTGTGAAGACTCTTCAGAACAGTTATTGTAACATATCTAAAATACATAAAAAATATACGTAATGTATCCCCTATAAGTTGTCATCACGTAATTCAATTTCACTAAAAGGATTACTAGGTTATACAAACGTTTCTGATTTAAAATTATTTCGCATTCAAATAACCTGAGATTGAAATGTCCAGTTAATACCATTAAAAATGTTCAAATTGCTTTGTGAGGATTTCATAACAGCAGTCCATTTCGTTGTATAAATAGTTTATGCTATGGAACGGACACAGCAATGTCAATATACAATACATCAAATAATTAATGCACAACATTGTACTTTTGTACCGCGTACAATGTTTTATTTGAAAAAATTAAACACTTCTTTCTTCTGGATATACTTTTCAGTTTGGTCACCTAAATGGAACATTACGGTTTTTGAAATTCATTGTCATAATTCATAACCTACTTAGACATTATACAAGAATCTTCGTAGATATCTTCGTAAGATATCTTCGTCTTCGTCTTGTAGTAGAAGAGCCAAGCGGCGGCTTTTGGTGCTGCACGAATGGATCGGCTCGACTATGGTATACCAATGGCACGCAGAATACCGGCGTTAAGTGAGGCCTCCTAATGTTTCTGCGTTTCGTTCGGTGAGTGAGGTATCCGGATGCCCACTCCCCTCCCCATTCCCCTCCTCATTCTCCCTTTCATCTCCCAAATACCCTTAGAGGCAGGCAACGCACCTGCAGCACCTCTGGTGTTGCAGATGTACGTGGGCGACGGTAATCACTTACCATCAGGTGAACCGCTTGTTCGTTTTCCGCCTTTCCCATAAAAAAAAAAAAACTCTCAACGCAGTTCATAGAAACATTTTCTTATCAGAGGTATGACTTTAAGTAAAATCGTATACAGCATCAAATCACTTGAAATATTAGAAAAAAAAATCGTATCGTTAAAATAATAAAACAGATAAATAAATAATATAAATAACACTTGCATATATAGGATGTTATATGGGTAAAACATTGATATTTCTCTTCAAATTAAATTCAAATCGGTTCTGGCAGAACACAGCAGTGCGCTAAACTAGCGCTTATCGTTACATAACAATAGAGCTTTTATTGCTACAACACGTCATGAGTTATCTGGCAGAAATCCAGTACCCACCCTACATATAAGAATTTAACACAAAATCAACTCATGTCACTATGGATAATATACACATGGTCAATACGATGAAAATAATATGTCTAGTGCTGCATACTGTCGCTGCGGCACTTTCAAATTTACTTCTCTATGATTTCTCATACATACACATACTAACCACGAATCGTAGCGTAGATGCTATTCGCTCAGCCACTACACTGAAAATTTAAGGCGTACTCTAAGAATCCGACAGTGCTCTAGGTAAGGTCATTTTTGAATTGAGATGACATGTTCATTGGATGATCTGATAGGCGGAAAGCAAATTATGTATCGCAAATATGACTTTTGACTAACGAAAATATTTCCTACATCGAAATGTAAATAATTTTGATCCTTCTAAAAATGTTAATAGGCCTTCGCTCAACAGTGGGATAAATAAATGTAGAATTATATAGCTTTTTCCTATTTAACGTCAGAATAAAAACTATTCGTTTCACTGATTCGATAATAACACGAAACCTCTAGCGCGTACGGTACGCTCATCTCATATAACTCATTAGCTTGTGGTCGGCGGTTGCTGAACGTAGGCTCTGCTTCTAATTTTATTCCCCTAATAACAAATTAACAAAATGTGTAAAGCTGACGTATTTTAACCTATCTGTCATCAATTACGAAGTAATATAATTATGTAAAAACAGTAGAGAAATTTTGTATGCTACCAATAAAAAATCCATCTTGTTTCTTCAGAATTTGGGTCGCAAATGTATTATTTTATTCATGGAAGAGTCACTGGGGTACTCGTGTAAAGGATAATGTACTCGTACCAGTTCTTTCTCCAAATATCTGTCCAAATCTTCGTTCTCATCTGTACATCATGCATCCTGACTACAAACAACAAGGCTACAGTGATTCCGTGAAGCTGTTTGCCCCACCAGTATCATAGGGTGACTAATTAAAACCTGCTGTTGCGAAGTAAGATTATGGGTTACGCTGTCAGCAATCTGCCGTTCCAACTTTTAACGAATAAAACTGTGGGAGAAGACTGGTGGTACTGGGAAGTCTGCTTACTGAGAACATACAATGGTGGGCCTGAGGTTACGGATTTCAATTCAGCATGACTCAACGCAGCTTCTCAGGCTTTTGGCTCTCTCGAAAGAAGTACGTGACGGTTGACGGGTCTCATCGCCTTACTCACGTCCGGGAAAAAAGGGCGCTGCAGATTACTTACTTCGCCAACAAATGGCTTACTTATCCAGTGATTACTATCCATTAATGGACCAGCATAAACAGAGTTGGATCACGAACTTAATTAGTATAGCATTAGCTCATTCATATTAACACTTACGTCACTTAAAGTATCCTAACTGCTCGCTACTTTACCATATCACCGAGAATTTTCATTCAGGTGTTGCATTAATACAGTTAAGTGAAGCGTTTGTAAGTGCTTCCACCTGAGACTTATACATTAACGGGTACGTGGGATGCATCAAAGCATATGTTATAATATAGAAGAAGAATATAATACGAAATGTAAATAACTGCTTATAAATCTTACGTGCTAGAGCCAAGTGGCGGCTTTTGCTGCTGCTCGAATGAGCCGGCTCGACCTGGGTAGAAGCCCCGCCTCGCAGAATACTGGCATAAATTAGACGCATTTTGTGCTTCTGCGTTTCGTTCGGTGAGTCAGGTAGCCTACCTGTCACCTACCCTACAGTCCCCGAAATTTTATTTAAATACAGTCACAACATATGTCTGTCACCTCCACTAAAAATCTATTAACAGTTGGAACATAGTCCTCAACACAAAATGCAATATCAAATGGCAAATAACAACGAAATTAATAATTCGCAAGTCGGTGCTAATGAATATAAAAAAAAAAAAAAAATATTTGTCAGATTAAACTCTCTGTTGAAATCATATCACTCGGAGGAGTTTTGTGACATATCAATTTGTTTAATTGATAATGTTGAACAGTAATACCTATGTCAACTCCCGTCTGCGGTGCGCATAGCATATCCTTTATCACTCACTCTCAAGGGTTTGCGCCTCAGATAGCTAATTGAATTCAAATATTCACTCGATTCCATTAAAAGTACCCTCTTAAATGTGCAAGTTTACAGTAATGTTTTATGCATGAACCTCGGTAGAGCCATAACTCTCATTTACATTTTCAAAGCGCTACTAGGTGCTGCATATACTTTTTTGTTTTCTACCACATCATAATGCAGATAATTCTTTTAACAAATAAACAATGTTATTTAAATTACTAGTGTATGGAGATCGAAAATTGCTCAAATTACTCACTAAACATTTCCATTTATGTGTCGAGCATAACGCATAAATTTGAACACAATCGATCGAGTGGTATTCGCGTCTGTAAGTAACGCAGACTAACATTGATTTTTATACAAGCGGAATGCGACGTAACGACATTAAGTTGCACCTCTCATTCTATAGGCCATTTCATACACCTAATATAAATTAAATAAGTAATGTAGTTTAGTCGAAGGATACATTTAGGTTTTCTTGTTACTCTATATTTGCGCTAACAGTTTATGGGCTAACGACGAGGAGGCCCGGGTCAAAGTTCTTTTCGACCGTCCGCCGGCAAAAACATCCTCCGATATCACCGCACTTACCGAGGTCAGTAACCTGTTATCCGTTATCAATGGAGTTTGCGTTTCATTAGAATTATTATGCTATTTTATTTGTTAAATCATATTTTTTTTTCCCTAATGTTTTTTAATATTTGTTAATAATTATGCGCTCTTGAAGGTACTACGAACCAAATTATCATTAAATGTTAATAGCATCACAACATTCTGTATATATAGATTAATAAGTAATTGGAGATGACAATGAGATAGAGAGAAAAATTATATTTATTGATATTTGGTACGCACATTTATAAACAATGAGTATTGATGCATTGTACGCAGCATTGAGTACGTTGCACGAGATAGAAACTCAATAGTATTAAACGTAAACTCCCCACTGACATCGTTTTCAATTTGCCAACGGTTTCAATGATAGACAGGGAAATGTATCAAAATTTTACGTAAATAGGTATAAGCACAATAGCTGTTCCCCAAAGCAACCCATGTCACAGCGACACATAACTGTCGGACTAAATTTTAGCACCCGCCTTCGAATGAAGATGCCTGGGAATTTCAAGGACCTTATTTGTTATGTCTTATGCGAACATAGAATATCCAATATCAACTCCTTTACTTTAGTAAATAATATTTGTTATGATTATGGGAAATTCGTACTTATGAAGCAATATTGTTTCTTCTTTTCGACCTAATTACATAAAATAATCTTTCATATCAGTATCACATTTTTAATTAATTATTGTTGCAAGCTCTTTTCAACTGAGTTCAAAAAGGTTATTAATTATTGTTGCATGTAATCGTATGTTACTACTTGGCAGATTGCATACAGATTTTGATAATACTATTTTTATTGAATTGATTATGGCTAAAGGATCGTAAGTAAATTTTAAGAACATAATACACCCCCATGGGTGAGAAAATAGAGGTAGAAGTCGATAGTTTCACTAAAACTCAGTTTTTAATTCACTTGTTTGTTGAGTTTAGTCGACTTTTATTTGGTTTATAGAATCGTTACATTGCGGTAATGCATTATTTTTAAAATTTTAGAAAAGTTACTTTGCACAATTAACACGCTATTTTTTTTGAAAAATAGCATATATTAGGGTAGAATAAACCAAAATAGCACTTTATGTTGAAAAATTCTAACTTTTTTTTCATTTATTAAAATTCTATTAATTTAATTGTCTCCCTCATTAATCAATACGTTTCTGCCATCTCGAGAGAAGATCTTTTATGCCTTTGCGACAGAACTTATCCCCAAAGTTAGACTCAAAAATGTCTATGAAGGCATTTTTTACCAATTTCTGGGTATAATTTTTTTCCTTTTCCATTTTGCGGAATAAATGGTAATCGGTTGGAGCTAGGTCTGGTGAGTACAAATGATGATGTGTGGTTTCTAACAGCAGATCTTGAAATGTTAAAAACGGTTTTGTCGAGCAGTGTGAGACCATGGAGCAACAATGGCAAAGATCGATCGTAAGGGGTAATATACCTACTTTTTCTTTAAATGTGGGGAGGGGGAGTGGACCTCCGGATACCTCACTCACCGAAGCATAGATGCCTCTACTTTACGCCGGTATTCTGCGAGGTCGTGGTACCAACCCGGTCGAGCCGGCCCGTTCGAGCAGTAGCAAAAGCCGCCGCTTGGCTCTAAGACGTTTAAACGTTTAATATGTGTCTGACTAACGCACAAAACTCTGGAGAATGACATAAACCGGAAATCTATTTGTCTAATTTAAGTGATAGGGTGCAGCATCTTTAGTACGAGAGTACCGGCACTGCGCTCACTAATCTAACCTAACCAGCGGTACTAGTATAGCCAAACATTTCGAAAAACATGTGCCAGGTTTTGCGGGTGCTTTCTTTGTATGGTCTATGTTTAACAGCGGACTCACACACACTGATAAATAGGAAGGATGTTTGGGAATGAAAAATTATTTCATTTTATTATTATTAAGGACTTTAGTCCTTAACTTACTAAAAATGAGTAGACCCCAGCGGTACGATGAAAATTATTATTTTTATGTTTGTTAGTATAATGTAGATATAATATACTTCAAAAAATGTTAAAAACGATTTCAAATTCCTTGAATGGATAAAAAGTTCAAATTTCTCTCTGGGGATACTCGTGCCTTCATTAAAAGAGTTTCCTGGAATGAGCAATGTTTAAACAAAGAGGTACCTATGTCATCCCCTGCCTGCAGTCTGAAAATCCTCTATTGTTTGACGACGAGGGTTCGCGCTTGAAATAACAAATTAAATTTAAATATTCAGACGATTCCATTTAGAGTACCACATGAAGGTGCAACTTTGTTATAACGGTTTGTACATAAATCTTAAAAAGTTTTACAACTCATCTAAACTTTTTACAGAAACGTTTCAGGCAAGCTGTATGATGCATTTTATTTTATAAGAGACAATGTACAAAGTAATAGACAAAAAAAAAACTTATTTCTATTATAATAATATTAAAGGTGGAAAGGAGAGTTAAGGGCACACCTTAAAAGCTCATGTAAATTATGAATTTACAAGAATAAAACAAACTAGAAGGATTAGAGCAGCAATCATCATCATCATCATCATTCAGCCTACTACAAGTCCACTGCTGAACATAGACCTCTCCCAAAGATTGCCATAAAGCTCGGTCCTGATACTCAATAGATTATTACTTTTGGCTTCAACTCTATATAATTTTCTATATAGTTACGATATGTAAATTTTCCAGGCGAAATCGCGTTGTAAACTGACGAGATCAATTACTTTTATTCGGCTATTTTTTTATATCAATCTGCCTTAATTGGTTTGAAAAAATATTAAGTGTGTTAATTATAGTGTAGTCTGAATTATGGTATGTGTTTTATTATACATAAATGCAGTATGAAATTTGGAACGATTTATGTTGGGTAAATCGCGTAACCTTGATAAGTCGAAAATAATGCACAAGGACTTGCAATATTACGGTGCACTTTACGTCTATGTTTGCTTTTAACTAAATTTAATTGTGTGATTGTCCGTTGCAGATGTACATGTACTTGTAGATGTGAGGCACTCAAAGCTCCCCAATTTAATTCGGTAATAATTCTTTCACATGTATTTTATTAATGAAAAACTTACTTTAAAAGGGACAGACATTTAGGTTTGATAATATGAAGCTTCGCCATCCTAGATGCTGCAGCCTTTTATCAATATAAATCTTCGATCTAATATTTGCCGCTACCTGTCGAACGCTATAAGATTTTTTAAGAGTTTAGTCGACCTTTATGACATGAAAGGTAAAAAAGGAAGTGCCAGATTTACACTCAAGCCTTAGTTTGTTAAAAATTGTTTCAATATATTTTATGGACATAATATAGTATGGTGTAATAGGTACAGACATTAGTTTTCATGTCTTCTATAACTCGGGACAAATGCATCAGACCAGGTTGGGAGTGCACGAAGACACTGGTAAAATAAATATGACGCGGGCCGGTGCCTACCCGTGTCTGTCAGAGATAACTGACAATGGCAGAAGCATCATTAGGGAGACTTTGTAGTGTTGCGTTGACCGACCTATTCCACAGCGTAGTAACAATAAATGTTGGCAATTCTTCCGTAAAGACGCAGACGCGCAGACCAGGTTTTGTTGGTGTTAACTACGAAAAGTCTCGCAGTGGAGTTAAATATGCAACAAATAAACTAAGACACTAAGATAGCACCGGCTCACCACCTATCACGTTTTTTCAAATAAGCTCTGGTGAAAAGTGGGTTGAAAGGACTAACATAAATGTCAGAGGTCTACTGACCACCCCAGTATTATGTTAGTGAACCAAATTTTTTTTAAACTAACCACTAAACTAATCTTATTTTAGGTAAGTTTAAACTGACTATAATTAACATTACAAGTCAGTTTTAAATCCAGTTCCAAATGAAATCTCGTATATCCACAAGCTCAAAGTAAAACGAGGAAATAGCACAGAGATGCTATTAACTCGCCCTAACACTCTGTAACGACAGTTATATCATATTTCGGCCTCTAGTGTGCTTTTACTCGACTTTTTACGTCATTTCAGATTCTTTTACGTCAAAAATGTGTGCAAAAAGAGTAAGCCGCGCATGATTTGCACGGTGCTATATCATATAGTAATTAACTAGTTTCATTTAAAAAATTAAGCTTGAATAAAATTATTAAAGGACTATTATAAATACAAAAACGACAGTTGTCGTCTAAACAAATTACGCGTCTAATTTGCTCACATCCTAAACAATGCGCAATTGTTAACCTCGACGTTAATCTTATCTCGTACCATCAACGTGCGGTCGACAGCCTTTGTAAACATGTCTGAACATTCACAAGCATAGGTAACTTGTAAATGTGACTTTATAACGTGTATGTTATTATATGACTTGATAATATTTATATATTATATTATTATATACTAATATTATTTTAACTATATAATAAAATTGTCTTACATACAACGAATTAAAACACAAACATAAACACTTTAAATACAAAAACAATGTTTTGTAGGAGGGAAAAGAAAACATTTTTTCAAATATTAACCTCACCAACAAGCTGCACCCAGTTGCCTGGGAACTGTAACCTGCTGGATTGGAACAGCTTCCAGGCTCTAAAACCTTGTCAAAAATATGGATTCTGTGAGACTCTTTAAGGATGCAACTTTACCTACCACATATGATAGCTAACCTGAAGTCTTATGATCAGGGTGCTTGCTTTTATTTCATAAGACACAATTAACTTTGATTTAAATCGGCATTACAAAATTATAAATTGAAATATATGTTTTCAATTTACCACGTGCTAAGCGATGAAGGAAAACTTTGTGTGGAATAAAAAATAATAAAAAATATGTATTGTGTCCGCCAACCTACACCACCACACCGGAGCAGCGTGGCGAAGTCTTTCCGACTCCACAAACCCTCTCAAATCTTTTTTTGAGAGGGGGTTGCTCTGGGGTTGACTGGGCCTTTGCCCAGCATTTTTGACATTTTAAAACTGCTACTTTATTTTGTGCTTGGATTCAGTTCATTAAGGAAATATAATTTTACACCACTGCAGGACTATGAAATAGATGATTAATTTCCAGTAGTAGTTATCGCAGAAAGTCGGCACATAATTTTTTAAGTTGTCCAGTCTTTTCTGAACGTGCCTATCTATACAAGAAATAGTCAATTGACCACGGTTTTGTTCAGATTGAGCCTAATATGTGACAGTATGTAGTTAAGTGCAACTTTACATGTCGATTTGTAAACTAAAGGTATTAGTTAATTTAGAATCAAGCTATGTGTATAGAATTTAGACGCATGTTTTATGCACGAGTCATAGTAGAGTTTGAGCGTTGAATTTACATGATCAAGGTGATACTCCGCACCGCATATATTAGAGTATCCTATGTGGAAAGTACACGTCTTTGCATAAGAGGTGGATGGGGAATGACAGTAATTTGAAACGTTTTCTTTAAAAAAAAAGTTTTCTCCAGTGACAAGGGTGTAACAGACCTAAATCGCATATGCATTTCAGACCCTTAAAAACATTTGGAGCTTATGTTCGTAAGAGGGAAGCTTAACTTGACTATTGCAACACGTCAAGGATTAGTGTGACCTGCCTGTACCGGCACCATTAAACTTCTTACTACATCTACGTGCTCGACGGAGGAGAAAAATGTTGTGAGGATATCTGCATTTATGTAAAAGTAATAATATTTCGTCTACATGTGAAGTTATGCGCGAATATTATCTTCGAACCTAAATACTAAACTATACGAAAGTTGAGAACTTAACTGTTAGGTGGTAATTATCATAATACATATACGATGACTTTAAAACCAAAAATGAATCGAAACTTGTATGGCACGTTATTCAAATTTAATATTCTTTTTATTATGCACCCCTTAATTGCAAAGTGGAAGTTTCCGTGTTAAGTAGAACTTGAAAGGGTAAACTCCGTCTACCAGCGCATGCAGGCGGATTTACAATATAACAAATTAGCCCGCGGTGCTGTTAACTCAACGTTCTTTTCGAAAAAAGGTTAATTTTTCATAATTTAGCACAAGTTTAGTAATATTGATGGGTCCTTTCTATATTAAGAATTTGTGAAAATATATCCCGCGGAATTAGTGTTAATGAATTCCAAAAGAATGAGAATACTTCGAGTTTTGCTAAAAGTATACAGTTTGGTTCTACATAATTCTGGAAGAAGACCAGATTATTTAAATTCTGGTCTGGAACTGTTGTGGTAAATTGAATAATGTACTTGAAACCTTTACCAATGAGGTGATTGCCGATTGTGATTTAATTTCGATCGACAAGCGGCTTCTTCGAACCATGTACTTATCTACATACACTAAAATATAAAACTATTTATACGTATGCGTGGTATATGCAAGAGCCATGGTAGCCCAGTGGTCAGGGCGCTCACTTTAGTATCAAAGAGCGGAAGTGACCTGGGTCCGATCCCCGGTGTCAGCACCATTAAAATTGTTAATAGCAATTTTAAGTGCTGTATTTACCACGTGCTCGGCGGTGAAGGAAAACATCGTGTAGAAACCTGCATATCTGAGAAATAATAAAAAAAAATATTTCGAGGATATTTGAAGCCCGGTAACCCGCAATAGAGCAGCGTGGCGGACCATTGCCGGCTGCTACAGCTTCTCAGATATTTGAGAAGGAGGCCTTTGCCCCAGTGGGTAGTTACAGGCTGCTACTTTACTTTACGTATGCGTGAAAGAGTTTCATCGGGAATTCCAGAAGTTAGCACTTAAACATAATAAGCTATAATGCTTTACCTTAATGTAATAACCATGAAAGTTTGTATGTTTGTTTAAACGAAAACGCGTAAAAAAAATAGCAGATATGTAGATTACGCCCTGAAATGGGTACACATCATTAGTGTTCACGCGGGCGAAGCCGAGGATAGCCGCCAATCTGAATATAATCCTAGATCTAATTCGAAAGAAGACCGATACAAACCTCCAAGATATACGTTACGTCACAACCTTGAGCTGCATGCAGACTTCAGCAACCGTGGTTTTTACTGCTCCACATCACCAATCTGTGGAATTTTATTTCGGAAAATTCGGATTGATGTTCTGCCATCATTCGGTCGACAGAACCTCGTTTGTTTGTTAGCAGAGTGCACCACGTGCAGGAGAGTTTGATAATTGGAGAAAGAGGTGGAATATTCTCTGTTACACCTTATTTAAACAAACTGTAATTATAAAATAATATATTATATATATAAACATTACAGCCTAGTGCTAACTAGGGTGTTCGCTTTAATTTCATATCACGATAGTGACTTGAGTCCGGTGCCGACTCTGCTGAAATTGTTATTAGCAATTTTAAGTGCTGAATTTATCACCTGCCAGACGGTGAAGTAAAATATCGTGAGGAAACCTACATATCTGAGAAATATATAAAAGAAAAATATTTTGTGAAGATGTGAAGCACTCAACATGAATTGTGTTATGTATTGTGGTATTAAAAATATTTGTGAGGTGTCCTATGCCCTGCTTTTTTTACTTTTACTTTTATACTTTATATTAATTATTTATATATTACAAAACTAAACATTTAAAATTAAAAATATTGGAATTGTCCCCCTTACACACCAATAAAAAAATAATGCTAGGATTTATACGTTATTTAAGTTTGCTTTACTAATTCCAAAAGTATTTTGCTATAGAGTACGAAATCGCCTTGATTCAAATCTTCTTTCTATTAAGGAGACTAAACGTTGACCACGATACGGGATAAAATACATATTCTTATTTCATTTGCATAATACAAGAAAGGGTGTTCTGAGTCCCTTTAAGTTTCTCTCTCTTCAAGTTACAACTCGCAATTTATAAGGGATAAATGTAATTCCCTTGCTATTCAGATTCAATTTACGATTAAAGTGGCCGATAGGTTCTTCGGTTTTCTATTCCCTAGACAATTTTCGAGTCGAATGTACCTCTAGTACATATTTACATAATACGTTTTTTTTTTAAAAAATACGCAAAAAACACAAGCTTCATACTTTTCTTGAAAGTTATTTGTATGGTATTTTATATGTATGGTAACCACACGTGCATTAATTAAAATCCTATATATTAATTCTGCTAGAGCTTTTTTCACCACTTATCTCGGCAAACAAATGATACATTGAATTTAATTTTGAAATTTGTGTTCTTTAGAGCCCGTAGACAGCAAAAATTAAAAATAAACTCTCCTCGACCGTATTGGGTATATTGGTGGTCAAAGACAAAGTAAACGATATAGCCATGGGCTCCCATATATCTATTGTAGCAGATATATTAATAGAAGACTTAAAATCTTCAAAAGAGAAAACCCTTCATACTTCTGCAAATAAAATTAAATCCAAGCATACCACTGCTGATTGCCACCTTCAGATACTGTGAGCACAATCTACGTAGATGGGACTAAAATTAGTAATAAATAAGCAAACGCACGACACTTGTCTCTCCGTGACCACGCGTGACTTAAAGCAACCGCAAATTTGAGAGAGAGAAAATAAAATTGAAGCCGATAAAATCCGTAAATAATAGTTTAATTTTAATTCTGAGGCGGGAATTGACTATGATAAGTAAGATTTTAAAAAGAAAACTATACAGACACAAAAAAAAATTGCAGTCAAAAAAGTCTTTAGTCTACTGCTTTGCATAATAGGGCCTATGTAAAGTAAGGTTAAATGTAAAGAAAAATATGAATTTTACTATGTGGTGGTAATCAATTAAATGAGTGAAATCTTTGCATAATATTCTGTAAACAGCTTCATAGAGCATCATATCCACACGCTTTACTCGATTACGGTAAACATTCTCATAACAAATTTGACTAATTGTCAATGCTGATGAATACGATGCAAGATGGCAACCACTGTTTGTCTATTTGCGTAAGTAGTCTACGAGTGATAGAATCAGTAAATAGTAGGCTATAACAGGCCGGCGTTATATCTATCATCAACTAATAAATAGCACGCTGATGATTCAAGCCCTTTCCGAACTTACGATAGTTTGCCACAGTCGCCAAGTTTGATAACGGTAGTGCCAGGCAGCGCACACCGTAGACATAATATCTAGGCATAAACTAAAACCAATTATCTTAACAAACTGATTGCCTGCCAAACAGTTATATCATCAAAGATGCTTCTGAAAATCCATGCGAAAGCTCATACATATTAATGTTTCATCTACATTACACGTCACGGCGTAATGTTCGTCGTTTTAATGTGTTTGCGTGAATTTTCCTTTCGCATGTCGAAGTGACATAGTTACGTCGCACTTTATGAGTACGTGAAGCTTTTTGTAAGTGCGGGGTTAGACGTGAACACATTAACGAAATAACGTGCGATTCGAGATGTACATACGCGTTTAATGAGGTGTGTTGAATTTTTTTTTATACATGGCTTATGTGTTATAGACATTGCGAAACTCGGGTGCTAAACGGTGGAGGCTAACGGTGAGAAGTATAGGCGACTTAATTTTAATGAGTTTATCTCGCAGAAGGTTTTATGATCCTGGTTAGTACTTATTTCATAATTTGGTCTATTTACAATAATTTGCTACGGTTGGTTAAACAGGAGTTACTATTTATAGAATTAGGTTATTAGTAGTTATAAAATTAGGTATAACTTTTCGGAAATTTATTACAATAAATCATTTCAAACAACGATAGTTAGTTTTTTTTGACAACTACGTTTGAAGAAACAATTTTATTGTAAATAGTGACGAGGACTACAGCATTAAATTATTATTTATCGAATCTATAATTTTAGGTCTCAAACTTAATTTGATATTATATATGAATATTATTGATATTATATCTGTTTATTATTGAACTTTTTATGTATATGTCCTTATGTTTGGCATTAAGCATTGGAAAGAGTCGGAACGCAATAATTGTTTACTTTGATTTTAGAGAATATAATTTGAAAACAATATATTTTAATAAAGATTAGCTAACGTTACGCTAACCGAGTGCGAATTAGATGCCATTGTAATTTTCTCCTTAACAAGGGTTCGCAGCTCAGATATGAATTTGATATAAAATATCTAATACTACCAACTTTTCATTCCGATTATTACTTATTCAGACATTTAGACAAAGAACTCTTCAAAAAACTTGTTAATAATTATAGTTATCAACTTGTTAAAAAATATTATTATTATTATTGTTTCACTCATCGCCAGGTCAATATACTTCTCTAGATGAAATTACTTTCGTTTTAGTATCAAATAAACCAACTGAGTATTACAATAATCCACGATACCTGAGTGGTCAGGAGATTGGCCTCCTAATCGAGATACATCTCCGATGTGATTCACCGAGGTGACGCCCCGTCCTTGCCGCTACGAGAGCAGGTATGCCTTAGGCATGTACCCACGTATGAGAAAGCCCCCACTAAAATATTTGCTTTCAGCAGCGGCAGTTACAATTGCAAAGATAATTTCCCTAAAGTTCTTTTTTAATTTTTGCGCAGAAACCCTTAATTAATTCATAAAAAAAATGTCTCATCAAAGGTTTTAAATTTTTGCCTAAGTTACTTCCTACAATGTCTTCAAAATCGGTTAAGCCGTTTCCAAGATAAGCTTGGACTTTTTTTTTATATGGGAAAAGGCGGCAAACCAGCAAGCGATTCACCTGATGGTAAGTGATTACCGTTGCCCACGTACATTTGCAGCACCAGAGGTTGTGCAAGTGCGTTGCCGGCCTTTAAAGGGTATTTGCTGATGGGAAGGAGGATAAGATGGGGGATGAGGAGAGGGAGTGGGCCTCCGGTTACCTCACTCGCCGAACGAAACGCAGAAGCACAAGATGCCTCTACTTCACGTCGGTATTCTGCGAGGCCGTGGTACCACACCGGTCGAGCCGGCCCATTTGAGCAACAGCAAAAGCCACCGTTTGGCTCGACCACGTGAAAAGAAACGTGGATAAACAGACAGACAAAATTATTAAAAACGGATATTTGAGTTTTGATATTGTGCTAATAATAAGGGACAAAGAAAAAGCAATTATTTCGGAATCACAGAGAGACATTTAAATTTTATTTACATAATATGTATATGGTTAGTAGAAATAAAGAGTGGTGATGGATAATAAAAGTATTTTTTTTGTTCTAAACACAAGAGTACACAGGGTAAAACAATAGCAGAAGGCATTTAAGAATAGATGGCTTGACGCTTTATCCCTTTCTGACATAGTCGTGGGACATTGGTAATTTCCAAGGTCGAGAAAATTATTAATTTACTCCATTACATAGAGAGCTACCATTTTATTATCTGAAGGGTAAGGGGGAAACCTGTATTTGGTGGACTCTCCTTGCCAACAAACAGACCTCTGGCGATCAAATAATGGTGGATATCCATTCGAATTTGCCGAACCCAAAAAGTCACGGACTAGTAATGGGCAACAGCGGACAATCCGATTTGAAAATTTTCATTAATCAAGGAATTTCAAATAAGCTGCGATTTTGAATTTTCTTGTATTTCATAATCTTGAACGGATCTGAAGCAATAAACAATAGCTGAAACCCGGCTGTGGGTACATTATTGCGTATTGCTAAAATGTTTTTAAGGACGTGTGTACTTCATATAACAATATTTCGTAATTGGGAATTGTACAACGACATAATGCATGTACATTTGAACTAGGGTGGCACAAGCACAATAGGCCCCATGTCTAAATCGACCCTTGTCAAAGCGTCACATCTGTTCAACTTCATTTTAACACTCCCCCTCAAAACGGAAACATCCAAAGTTTGATAATGGTTATCTTTAAATGGAATTGATAGATATCCAGAGATACAAAGTAAAATACAAAGGATTCATTTTCAATTAATCGTATAATTGTAATGATTCGATCGAGAATATTTTTGTAGGTAGTTGGAACAATTTGGTATTCATAATTTTAAATATTTTTGCTGTACAAGCTTTTTTTTTATAGGAAAGTCGGTAAATGAGGAAGCGGCTCTCCTGATGGTAAGTGATTACCGTCGCCCACGTACATCTGCAACACCAGAGGTGCTGCAGCTGAATTGCCGGCCTTTAAGGGTATTTGGGAGAGGAGGGAGGACGGGTATGGGGAGGGGAAGTGGGCCGGGTACCTCACTCATCGAACGAAATGCAGAAGCACAAGATGCCTCTACTTCTTCCTTCAAATCCATTTTGTTTCATCTAGATGTCTTGTTGGTATATAGCAGTTCATTGTATATAAGCAACTGAATTAAACTTAAGAGTGTTTACGCCTTTCGATGAATCCTGCTTATGAATACAAAGTTTCTTTAAAATCGGGTTAAATCATCTCAAAGATTCAGGATTTGAAGGTTTGTATGAAAAGTCGTGGCGTGTAGATGATTCTCGATTTAGGTGGCGGTCTCACAGTATTTTTTTTAAACAAAATAACACTGTTATATGATTGTTTTTTTTACTTTTTTACTAACTCTAAGGATACTAAAATAAATGCTTATGTTATCATATCTTACATATACCCGTATATTACACTTATATTTTTTTTTGTTTCTTAGGGTATGGATTCTTTGAAGACGATAAATATCCATTAAAGACAAAGGAAAGGTAAGATGCAAATTCTTGTAGAATAGCCTTCCCACGTAGCAGCTACCCACAGTTATGACGCATGTATAAAAATAATATATGTTAATTAGCTTTTGATAAATAAAAACGAAGAAGTCTCTACATTATTCCTCTATTTCCAAAGTCAATTTGAATAAAACATACTCTTATCGGAGTTGGAGAAACACTTTTAAATGTATCCTTTAACTGATTCAACACTCGAAAGTACACATCAAGCAATCAGAAAGCGAATGAAAATTTCCATTGCGGCATGTGAAGAAAATTTGCAAGCCCAAATAAAAAGAATAAAAAATGCGTTGTGAACTCTTGGCATTGAATGTATTCGTATAATCAGATATGCATATAGATATGAAAAGTAAAATATTATTGCATCGGACGGCAATGCACGCCATATTTGCTTTTAACTAAATTCAATTGTCTGATTGGCTGATGTAGATTGGTAATAATAACGCGCATGGGTTGGCACGATCGGATTTTATTAAATGAAATATTTTTTTTTTGTACATATCTAAATGTATCATTGGGCAAGTCGATCGGCTATCGCAGTACTAGACATCTCGTACCTTAGCTGCTGTCCACTGGATAATCTATTTTAGATGATGAGAGGAAAGGTTCACCAGGTATAACGCAATATAGGATGACCCCTCACAAGATGGAGTGGTTGCTCGGTATTGCGGGATGAATGCAGGTGACCTTACGTTCAACAGTGGACTTGTGATGGGATGCCTTGATGACGATGTTACTTGAGAGCTTTATTCCGGCGTCTACAACAATGATGATTTTCAGCCACCTGCATCTATCGACTTTCCAAAAAGAACTGGTACCTAATAGTTAGGCAAGATCTTCGCCAAATCCATGTTGGTCTAAAAACTAAGGCGGTGGGAAATATTATGGAGGTATTTGAGCATTATTTGACTCCCGTACCGATTTTTCCGGCGCAGCTCCTCTGGTGTTGCCGATGTTCATAGGTATCTGTAATAATTTGCCACCAAGTGAGTCGGCATGCTCGTTGTCCACTTTCCCACTTTTGGGGTGCGTAGGCTTAGTAAACTAGTGGCGTGAATATATTATCTGTACGTATTTACACTGTATTTAGTGTATGAGCTAGAATTGTTCTGTAAAATATGAGTTTAAAATGAATGTCGTAACGTCGCATCCATTCTGTATAAATATATGTATGTTCATACATTTTATAACTTAAGTAAATTTATTTGGATACATGTAAATAATTTAATGTCAATATTTTACGTAACAAATAATATTCAATATAAATTATAAAGTATTGTCTTGACTTTGTGAAACACTTTATTTAAATACAAATAATAATTATTTAATCTACACAAAACAATATTATGTAAAGGCTATTGTAGATAGATTGTATTGTACATAAGTAATTCTTCATTTGTTTTTGTGGATCCGTACAAAACATTATCAAATTTTTAACTTTAGACGGTTTTAAATAAATATAAATACAATGATTAAACGGTGCGGTTTTCAGTGACGTTAAAACAAAAAGCTTATTTCGTTCGACACCAACCACTATTGCAAGTTAGCTCTTTCAGAACAGTGATATGCGTGCAACACTGTAGTTACAAGAGGCATTCTGTTTCATAAATTAGAAGGTTGCACGCAACGGGAAATTCAACTTTAAATTATTATAGTGCTTTGCCAGTAGTACATTTAACACAATGTTAATGAATTTAACATAATAAAGTAAGAATGATTAAAGAGCACACAAGACACAGTATCTTCACCCCTGCGCTCAAAGATGACCTAAATTATTATTATTATCTCTTATCTATTGCTATTCTTTTGTATTAACGAGTTAGCAGGTTATGCTATAAAATAACTGTGTGCTTTTTTTCATAGCAATGCCGACTAAGGGCGATATTGCCTCAAGTGCTGACGGTTCTATAAAATAAGGACATACGCTAGTTCTTAAATATAGTCCTACCTTGTCTTATGTGGTAATGAAGTACCAGTAAGTAAAACCTATTATATTTCTTAGACAAAATATTTTAAAAACAAATGACTCTTAACATCTACTTTTAGGTTATGGGTTATTCCTTAGGTGAATTTTTATTGTTTTAACACGTCCTAAACATATTACGCATACTCTGGCAACAAAAGAGAGTTTATAAGGAGTAATCGTTAGATATAAGAAAATCGGTTTTAGAGCCGGCGGATAATTTAACTCTAAACACACAAAAATACTGAGCAAAATAACGATATATATTTATAGATCATTATTTGATACAAGCAATCCCACGAGTCCAATTAGTACAAGCTACCTAATTCTTCAACCTGAGATCACAAAGGTTAATTCCGTTGAAAATTTCCAATAATGCGGAAAAATTAAATTGCTGAATAATTTTTGTGACGTTAGTAAACGAGAGTCGATTTGTCGAGCCGTCTCAATCCGTCGTATATAATAGAAGC
Organism: Bhutanitis thaidina; assembly: GCA_029286595.1. Lineage (NCBI taxonomy): Eukaryota > Metazoa > Arthropoda > Insecta > Lepidoptera > Papilionidae > Bhutanitis > Bhutanitis thaidina. The sequence goes on from JAGSMS010000003.1 coordinate 5,800,237, forward strand.
CAATTTATTTTATGGAGCGTTTGCTTTACCTCATTTTTATATGGGACATTTTTTACAGTTTTTTTTATGTTTAATTTTATACGAAAATTACCATTAACCTTTTTATACATATTAAGTTTAAATAAAAAAAATAGTAGCCGTGTCTTAGGTGCGAAAGAATCTGCCACCTTCTTTCTTGCTGTGGGTTGCGTAAGACACAACTAACAGAAGAGCTTTATAATTCTAGTGGCAATCTCCGGGAACAAGCCCGGCGAAAAAGTTCGCCTCCTGTCACATATCTGTACCCGTTTCCCTGAAGAGACGAAAAGTAGATTGCGGAAGAGGAAAACTGTAGTCAAACTACACTGAGTCGTGACAAATAGAAATCCGTAATCACTGCCTGTACCTCTTCGGGTGACAGACGTGAGTGTTTATAATTATATATAACAGAAAATGACATATTTTTATTATTATTATTTATTTTATAAACATATTTTTATTTTCGGTAAAATACCAGTATAAGCAATTAAAGGATACTATATAACTACGTATTTTGCATAAAAGCAAGCGTTTTGGACAGTATTTGGTTTGGCACCCTGCTGGTACTAAAACCCCGCGGCTACAAGAATCATAATCTTTACATTTGCGTCATTATTTATTTTTAAAAATAATCATGTATGTACGGAAATAAAATAATTTCTTTATCAAGAACGTACAGTATTTTTGTAGAATGAGTTGGTCATGACGCTAGAAATGCCTGATATGATTTGCAAAAACTAGACATTCTTTTCTGAGTAGATCTGTAAAAATGTAATAAAATGTACCCATTTTTTTACAGCTTTTTTACTACTTAATCCTCATACTTTTACAACAAAAACAATGGCTATTATAAAATTAACGAAATAGTGATATTAATTATTACAAAATTTGGTAAGACGTAAATAACACACCATATTATAATATGAAATATATTTATTTTTAGTGGTACGAGTATCAAATACGTCGTTGAATATCATTATTCTTCGTAATGTGGTTGCTCTGACGGAGACGAAACGTGTTAAAGAGACCCCACAGGAAAAAACATATTTTGTAATTTTTTTACATAATCTAATACAAGGTTAGGTACAATTTGAATGTATTCCTTATAGTTATAATAAACCTTTTTATAAATTCTTATATTTCGTTCGTCCATACACTATTCATAAAACATGTTAATGTATCATACATTTTCATTTCTGAAATAAACTGTCGGCAAACTCAAATTGAATATGATCGTTCAGCATATTAAATGACATAGAAATTATGTATGTTCATAAATATGAATAGGAAATAATATTAAAGCGAACATCCAATGCATATACGTTGTTAGCTTTTAGCTAAATTGGATTATGTGATTGCCTGAAGTAGGCAAATAATGCTAATACATACATACGTTGGGTGCTCGATGTCGGCATTAGAGAATATAATCAACCCTCATTTTTCTTCGTTAGTTTTAGAAATGTAACCAATATTCTACAGACGATAATTTACCTTCATTTACTACAGTAATGAATAGTGAAGTGCTTGTAAAACTCGATGTTAAACAGGAACATAAGCCATTTCTCCCAAACTTACCTGCTAACAAATTAATGAAGCTCTGGCGACCGAGTAACGGCGGAAAATCCATCAGACTATCCTAAACTCTAATCAAACCGACTAGAGAGACGGAGTAGTACCTCTGGTACCAGGGTACCAAAATTGCACTCACCAAACTACCTGCTCAGTGTGGTGAGTATGGACAAATCTTCCATGTACGCCATGACAAATTTTGTTAGAGCTTGCACTGAAAAGCGTATATGTTTTTGTACGTGGCAGAGCAAAGCGGCAGCTTTTGCTGCTTCTCAAATAGGCCAACTCGGATAGTATCGTGCCGTGTATTAAAACCTGCGTGCAGTAGTCGTCTTGTGCTTCTGTGCTTCGTTTTAGTGAAGTAGCCTCTCCCTCTCTAAATATCTATGGCAGAAGGCATCTGCGAGCTGCAGGTGCCTCTGGTGTTGCGGATGTACGTGAGAGTCGGTAATCACTTATAACATCAGGTGAGCCGCTTGTTCGCGTTTTTGCCCCTTTTCCCATAAAAAAAATATCCAGCAGGCCAGCACAAGCCAGAGTATGTGCATGTCTTACGACTGGCTTTTATAATAGGACTACCTATGATCGTTGATAGAATTTTATTAAACTTTTAAAGAGTTTCTGTCACACATCTGTCCTTAGTCAGTCAATCCAAATATAGTTTGGACATTTAATCGGCTTGTTAGACATAAGACAGAGACATCTGTTTAACAGTAAGAGATACTCAAAGTTTACAAATTACTAAAATCGCAGATCAATTTATCAAGGTTTGCTATGGTATTCGGGTAACAAAGCGGATTTGTAAAAGTAACCGTATCGGATTAAGCAAGCAGTAATAATTATAGATAATTGCACGCTTATATCATTATTACTACATCCATTCGTAGGATAAATTTTAGCTTTGCTTTAATTTAAAACTGGTAAAACAACTCTTACATGTTAGTACGCAGAAAGTTGAAACACGAGCGGAGCAATTATTACTTTGCGTTTTAAATCTCTTTAAATACGAGTAATGCGTTAATTTTACGTGAGTAATTTAGGTAGACTTTTAAATATTTTCAGAGGAAAATTATCTTTTACATCTACCATATATACAAAATTTGATCTTACATTACAGTTTTTGTTATCGATAGGCGATTTTCCAAAGTTCCCAGTAGTGTTAGCAATTTCATAGAAAGGCCTATGTCCATCAAGGGACATAAATTATTAAAAAGGGGACATAATATCCTGAAATAATTTATATCCCCTTACTATCGTACCAAGTTCCCTCGGTGCAATCGTGATTCGCGTGCTACATTGCACTCGTAGAATCATCCTGTATAATAAATAAGGGTTGCATGCTAGTAGACGTACGGCCATAAAGTATTATCTAGATTTATTTAAAACAATGTACAGGACAAAGAAAAATACGCTGACTCATAGAAATTAATCTTATAATTTCAGAACCTTTTTTGAGCTAAAATCAGTAATAAGAGGAAAGTAAGGTTTATACTTGACACAGGATGGAATAATCATGGGGACATAACATGACCGGACACAGAGCGAGGTGCGCGTTGCCTCGTACTGCGATCGGCAATCCGCACGCCATGCAATGGCGATTACGATGTACATTGACCTTTCCCATATGTGAATGTTCAATGTTCAACAGCGGCCTATTTATATTTAGTAATTGAAAGAAGAAAACTAACTATTTAACTAGAATTAATTTTAGAATATTTTTTTTTTTTAAATTCTTAAAACTATCTTGCGCCTACGGTTTCGACCGCGTGAACAATTTTCCCACGGTTTTCATGGAATAAAACCTCATGTCCTTTTTCAGGTATCAAGGTACCAAATTTTATTACATTCGATTCAACAAGCAAACATAATTTCATATAATATTAGTAGAATATGGTTACACACAAGTACTGTACTTAATTGAATAAGTTTACCTGACACTATGCCAATACCAGTAGGTTCGCATTGCAGCATTACCTGTAATTAAAAACATAACATTTAGATCGATAAATTTTTTGCTAGTTAATCAAAATGTTAAAGCAAATTATTTCTTACAAGCGCCAGACGCTTTAAAACAAAAAAAAACGTCCTAACACAGATCTCTATTTGTCAATATAAAAGTAGGTGATAAACCTGGGTCCAGTATACCAAATTGATAGTTACTGGTAACATAACACGCCATGTTAATCTTTAATCCATATCCCTACATCGTAGATAGGGTTTAGATAGTTTAATTCATGAATAGATATAATATAAGTACTAAATAAATGCAGCAAAGCTTAATTGATATTTATTTCATAAAAATCTTAATTTTTTAATCATATACCTAAGCTCTTGTAAACGGTGAGGCACCGTAAAAAGAAGTTAGCCTAGTTCACTACATGATAAACAAGGGTTACGGATTTTTGAGATTATATTCTAAATTCGAAAATCTGAAATATTATTTTTATGTAATTGGTTACAAATAAGAGCAACAAGATAGGATTATTACCTATATATAGAATATACACAAGACAAAGAAGGAATAGATCTTAATGTTGTAACTTGTTACGAAACACTCTAGTAGTGGCTTTATCTAAGATTACTGAATAGCCGTAAACTTATACTCATATTTTCGTATTGGTCCAATCGCCAAAACAAAAATTGGCTATCTCTTATCTTGAAATATTTTTTTCAATCAGTGTGCTTCAACGAGCAGTTGCTGCATAATGCTCTATCAATAGTAAATAATAAAGTCAAACAGTTCCAGTAACCAGACAGGGAGTCAAGCCCTGCTTTATATTAGACAGCATTATACGGAGAGCTATGCGTTCCTCCAGATCAAGCTGTAACTAAGGATCTACTTAACCGATTGAAATAAAACTTACAAAATCATATGCAGTGCAACGGGGATTTTTAGCACACTATGTAATTTTAATGCTAAAAAAAGTAAGTTACTAATAAAATTGTAACTAGTATTAAAAAGATGTTTGTTTCAACTCTGGTTTAAGTAATAACGAAACACCTTCTGTTATAAAGAAATAATAGTCGATTTGTATAAGAGAAACGATGAAAGGAATATTGAAACTAAATAAACTAGGCACGTCTCTAAGACCTAACAAGAAGCGACAGGGATTTAGGCCGATCGTGAGTTCAATTCTTCACTTGACGGCAGAGCATACGAACGAACTAGTTATTAAAATTTAGACTCGAACCCTGGGAGTATTGTAACGGTGTTCGTAGGATTAGCTTTGATCACTCGCACAAAGTAAATCCAAAACCGATATCCACTGCCGATCATTTAAAGCTGCAATGAGTGATGTTTTATTTTATAACTTTAAACATGTTTAACTTTTATAAAGATTTCTACAGGAATTTGTGTTATTTAGATTTCAAAACTACAAGTAATTCATTTGTACAACGTGAGTTTTATTATATGTATTTCTTTATTAGCCTTTAAAATTTCTTTATAAGTCTATTGCTGGTTAAAGGCCTTTAAATTAAAACGTAAGTACATTAAAACAAAGTAGATGTTATGCATGAAATATTTTCCCAATCTCACCACGCTGGGCACACGGTATTACATATGGTATTAATGGTATTCGCCAGAATCTCGTTCCTTAATGATCAGGATGCGCCATGTGGAGACGAGGTGGATAATTGGAAAAAAATATGATCGAGTATTTTTAGGCAGAGTTTACAATTTGAAACATTCTCATTTTTATTATATTTTATATAGCAGCTTTTAAGTGCCCACTGCAGGGCAAAGGCTCCCTTTTTAAATATCTAGAGCCGAGAAAGGTCCGGCACGCTGCTCCTGTGCGGGTTGGCGGGACCTATTTTACAGGGGGATACTAAAAGCATTAAAGTAATCAATTTCCTTCTTGTGGGTGTCGTACGAGGAGGTGACTAAGGAAATACACCTTGCCTTGAAAAATGCCTTGGCGATACAAATACGGTGACTCTGTTTCACTACCCGTGACGTTTTATATAACGGCGATGTGAAAATTGCGTTGCGAAGCCATTTGCCCACGCTATATTAGGCCAAATGGAAATTCATAATCTCTGTCTACCGTATGAGTGCCCATATAAATACAGTTCACCATTTACACTTTATACCTATTCAGATACAAAACAATAATTGATCAATGGTTTGTGTAAGTTAAGTAGTGATAATCATTTTGCATATGAAAAAGGGACTTTAGTTTGTAACGTATAGATTAATTGGACATCCGGTAAATAAACACGAGAAAGACAATCGAGTATAAATTATTCTCCAACGCAGAATACATTTCGTATTCTATACCGTATTCCGCAAGAAATATCAGTTCTGTGTAAAATAATCGAATATTTATCACTCGATTATTTTTGACTGAAACCATTTGTGCGAGTCACAACTTATGAAAATTTACATATTGCTGTGTTATTTTATCCGAAAACTAGAAGAAAAAGTTTCACAATTCGATGTTATATTTTAATGTTGTAGTTTTTATTCTAAATTACTGGAGCATTTCTTAACGGAATTTTACTTACGAAATGTTAATTTTAATATATATAGTGTATATACATACAGTGTGTTCGTAATTTACTTTAACAAAGTAAATTCAGCTCGAAATTTACTTTAACTAAGTTACGAGTAAGTCGTGATCTGCGTTGCGGATTATTGTAATGGTCTTTGGAAATACTCCAAGGAAGTAGTTGGCTAACAAAGATTACCTAGTTATTATGTTAATTTTTTAACAATTAAATATCTTGATTTCCTTTTTACTTTATAAACCATCAACCACTATTTAACACAAAGATAAAATGGACTCTTCACCATTATAAATAAGTCATCACCGACATACGATCTGAAATCTAACTCGCATGTTGAAAATATCGAACCGTGCATTTTACGCCATTCAAGACCAAGTAAACAAAACCGAGATATATTTTTATTTTTTTATTTATATATCCACGCCTTGTTCCCAACGGGGTAGGCAGAGACAATCTGCTTCCACTTACTACGGTCCTGACATACGTCTTTCGCTTCTTCTACTTTCATCCACCGAGATATATAGGGTGACATTTTAAAATGATGTAATCCCACCCGGCTTTTTCAAAAACTAAATATTTTTTAAAACGTAACATGTTGTGATGTTTCAAACATTGTTAAATTATCATAAGCGCGGTGTAAACGTACTTATTTGTAAAAACAAAGTTAGTTGACCTGGTACGTATTCACTCTAAAGACGGGGAACCCTTTAAAAGATTTACGAGGGTCGGCATCCGTAACTTCACCAGTAAATGTAAGTTTAACGTGATAATAAAGTACATTTTTATGTCCCATCTCATTTGAACTATTTGCAGGTAATTTGCAAAACACATGTGTACGGAAAATGCAAATCTATGTAACTACTAAGTATCAGTTTGAAAATGGTAATTGAGTGGCCGAACTGAGCCTCAGTTCATGCATAAAAGATCCTTCGAAACTTAAACAACTAGGAGGTGGTTCTAGTACAATCTACCGGGTACTTTATTCGATTTGCAATCTGAAGTGCGGACCCTTGTCTTCGTTATACTTGTGAGAAACATGGGTACGCCTTTGTTTTGATATCGGAAACAAGAGTGTTCATGACAGACCCCAAGGGACCAGCACTCTACTGAGTACGTATAAACTAGGAAAACTGTCTAAAAATTGGAAGTCTTTAACAAAAGTCGCCCTACTAACAATTATATATTGATTATTGGGATTACACGAAAAACTAAATCTATCAATAGACCTTATTTCACGATTGACACCTAGTTTGTAAATGTTTTCAGATCCAAAAAGTTTTAATTGGTTTAATTTACACGTAAGTACCGCAAAAGTAGCAGACCTCTCACGTCCTCGAAATAAAATGTTTTTATTATTTCTCAGACATGTATGTTTCCTCACGATGGTTCCCTTCACCGCGACGCACATGGTAAATTAATGATCATTGCATTCATGTTCTTCTTCACCAGCCTTTAAATAGTTCACAGCTGGATATATGCTCCTCCCAATATTAGGATATTTTGTTATGTGATCTGTGTTAACCTTAAGCGTCAGGTGCGGTCTGAGCAGACCTTATTTACACGGCACGCTCCACCCCCCCCCTTGTGTTTGTAATGTACGCGACAATCGGCAAACACATTGCAGACGCGCAATCAGTGTAAACAGCACCAGCCGTGGTTAATTAATGAACGCACCAATCACTATTGTTTGCAACATACTATAGTTTAGTAATATTAGTACGAACTATTATATATTTTTAGGTAAAATATGTATTAATTACACATGTATTTTTTAGTTTGGACACGAATATCAGATATCGGTGGCTCTTTTTTGGAATAGCTTATGGCCAACAAGTGACTTAAACAGGCTGATAAAAAATAGTTAAGTATTGTACAAAATTAAGGCGTCTGCTTCTTGTAATAAAGAAGAAGTATGGTTAAAAATACAGGGATTTAATATTTCAAATCAGAGTTGCAAACTATGAACAATTTATGAACAAAAATGATTATGCTTCTAATAATCAAATGGAGACAACATTATTTACCTTCAACTTGCCGACGGCATAGTCATTATAACAGTATTGGTGTATGAGTTTAGCACTATAATCAATGGCCTAAATGGTCTCATCATGTGTAAGCTCCATGTCACACCAATATCGGTTGTGGTTGGAAACACTGCGCTCGAAGTTGTCGACGATATCGTGCAAATGGGATAAATTCTCCGTCTAGGTAACTCTCCGAATCAAATATTAATAGGTGAATCCAAATTGAATTACATCGCATCTCCTCATCGAAGTAAGTTTTGTTAGAAATGTTTTACAGAACAGCTGAGATGACTCAGAACTGCAGCAGAACTAAGGTAACCGACGTAATCATAAGACTGAAAACTGAAGTGGTAACAGGCCGGCCACATAGTTCGAAGAACTGACATCCGTTGTGGAAGAAAGCTACTCGAGTGGCAACCTTGTACAGGCAAACGCAGTGTGGGACGACCCCCCACAAAATTAAGTGACGACCTGCAGTGTTGATAGAAGTCGATGCAAGTAGCTCAAGACCGTTTTATGTGATAAAAAATTAATTCGTTTGCAGACCATACAATATTTGTCCCGTACGGGTATCGAACCCGCGACCTGCGGTACCGCAGTCAATCCCTAAGCCACTGCACCATCCAGCCAACAACTCTACTCCAAATGTTTACACGTCAATTTCAATTCTAATATTTATTAAAAAAAATATCCTAGATATTCAAGTACCTACTTAATAATTATCTTTGGCAAATTCACAGTGGGTTAATAGGTATTTTATTTCAGTACTTCGAAATAAAATTATTATTATATTAGGCACTTAAGTATCAAAACAAGTACTCACTTGAATATTCAATTATGAGAAAATATACTCGGAAGACTACTTATTATACAAAGTATACTTACTAAAATTAAAAGACTTACTTATAATACAAAGGTCGACATTCGTCTCCTAGACAAAAGAAAGCAAATCGTATCTGATGGCCATTTGTTTATAAATAAGATAAAAATTATAGGTGTACAAAACTACAAAAATCTTGAATATATCATAAGGATTTCTACTTGATTAAGCAATCGTTTTCTAACGTTCTGTGTATTTCGATCATAGAGATAATAAAGCGAGTCAAGTGTTTGTTGTTAAATAAACACCCAGAACCTCTGTAATGTTTTCATTAAATTTCTTCTCTGTTATAGTTACCATCGCTCAGTCGATAATTAAGGTTCGGTTTTATTAAATTAATGTGACTACGCAGACGGTAAATACACTGACCGCTGGAGACTGTTGATTATTGGAAACACTGCCTTCAATTATCAGACGTGCCCGGCCCGGCTTAAGGCACAAATTAACTAAGTTAAATTTGCACACAGATCAACGGAAGCAGTGATTATGGGTATTTGCTTAATTGTAATTATTAATTAGTAAGTGGTATAAGAAAAATTTGCATCATAGGGATTCTGTCTGGTCCTGCTATGATTACTGAGTGATTAGGGCATCTTCCTCCGAAATAGGAGCCTCGAGTTCGGTCAGCCATAGGCGGGTTAGTATTTATAAGTTTTTTACATAACTAAGGTCACGTTACATACACCACTTGTCACGTTATTGTAAGTAAGCTCTGGGGAAAATTGTGTGAGACCTAAGCTGGAAATTAAGAAAGTTGGGTAAGAGTTTTTATTTACTTAAGGATTCTAATGAAATAAGCTGAGTAGGTTTATGTTAAAATCTAAGATTGAAATAATGTTTCAACTTTATCGGCGCTCTTATATTTGCGGCAGGAAAAGGGCCTTTTTTATAATGTGTCATGTATTTGCATGTGTATAAAGGCTTGCAGGTAGAAGAAGACAAAACGTGCAATAGAGATTGAAATTTGTAGAAAAAAAGTTGAAATTATCTTCCACCCGAGTAGCAAGCTAACGAGAAGAATAGATTATACAATTATGCATTAGTTTGTGGAAATCGATTCTGTTAAAGAAAAAAAAAAGCTCTCGCGATCGTTTACTGGGTTGGTCCGACCAATATACATTTACTAGAACTTTCAACCAACATTTGGGACAACGTGTCAGTGTCCAAGCCAACAACACAAATCGTAAATAAGTTTTGAAAAACTTATCGGCACGAGCACTCTACATAAGAGATCGAACTCGAGTCTTCTGATTCGGAGACAAGTACCCTAACCACTCGGCTATCTTCGTTAAAGATAAAAAAAAAAATGTAATTAAAGACCAGCTTGCCAAAATAAATGATATATATAATAAAAAGAAGATGAATACAACCCACAACTGGTGCGTGCACTACTTACTACTTCTACCACCACATCTTCTAACACACGCGTACCAAATTACTCAATTATAGTTAAAAGAAATAGAGTGTGAAAAAATAGAGGATTTTGTATTTTGAAACCCTGCACAGTTTTAAAAACAAATGATAGAACTTGAGAACACTCGACTGCAATTTATATACGCTGAAAACGGCGGCTACATTAGCCGCAGCGCCCCTATACGAAGGGACTAACGGATCTTGAAACTTCTCCTGGAAAGAAGCTGACGGGAATTGCTAAGACTTATATAGACGTTATATAGAAAATAAATATTATTTAACAACATTAAATAATATTCTGTGTTGTTGTACAACTAATGTATGTAACTCTAACAAAGTATTCATTTAATTATACCAAACTAGACAACTATTGAATACTTTTTAAAGCAACATACATTTACCAAAAATAGCATGAATTGACTCGCAAAGAAATACTTTTAATGATTTTAATATTATAAATCTACGAAGCTCAATAATTGCAGCTGTTGTGATGACCACCTTTCCAATGACGGCTGAAAGGTAAGGATGGGATTTTTAGGCCAGTTTATAAACAAATCATGAAACATTGGCCATGTCTGATATATTTTTTAACAGATAAGTAGTGAAATGTACATAATACATGATTAATATAATTTTATAATTAACATTATTACATAAACAAACTAGGCAATAACCACTCGGGTAAATTATTTTTGAATTTATTATATGTATATCTCACCCAATCTTAAGTAATCTAAATTGTTGGTGCTTACATGCAAATGCGATTGCGACAGCGATCAGCATCATACTAAAACCTATCTAGAAACACATGGAAAAGAAACTACAGGGCAGGCACATCCACACCCACAGACACCAACGACTTTGATGAAGAATCAAAATAAAAGTGCATTATGCCTTAAGACTAAGATGGACTACCTCATAGTCAGTAGCTGGGTCTCCGGTTGCTACTCACTAGATGAAACTCAGCAGCGTTACGAACTTCAGCTGTGGAATTCTGTAAAAAGTGTTGTACTTCCTATTTTTAATAACGAGCCAATCCTCTTTCGTCTTAAGAGTCTTTGTCAATATACAGGTAGTACGAAAACACATGTGACCGGATAATGCAAATCTATATTGAACCGAGAATCACTTTGAAAATGCAAATCGAGTGGTCGAACTCAAACACGATTCATGCATAAAAGATGCCTTTAAAACTTGCACGATCAAAAGGGGACTTCGAGTACAATCTACGAGACATTCTAATTCGATTTGTTATCAGAAGCGCAAATAAACACTTGTCTTTAAGTAAAGGAAAGATAATAACAACATTAAGAATATACTAAAAAGTAAAGCAACAATGTTTAATATGTCACCTGACGGATGCTATATCGAATAAGGAAAAGCTTTGGGTATTCCAATACTCTCTGACTCATACCATATCCCCGAAAGAAGAAAAGACGTGGCTGATTCGTAGATTTTCTTACACTGCCTTCACTCGGTAATCTATACAAAAAAAGTTAAAATTAAGAATTTAATGTGAAAACCTACTTTTAACTGGTTTAAAATGGGACCCATTTCAGTAAATTAAACAATTTCGTGAAGTGATGGTAACTGATATTTAAAATTAACCGAAATTATAGATAACAACAATGTGCTTTTCTATTTTTGCAACAATAGAAATTATATTGTTATGACACACATGGGATAATGGAGTTAATTTATGTTTTAATTCTCAGAACAATACTCGTAATTACAGCTCTCCTATCTATTGGATGTGGAATAAGTAACTATTAAAAGCTTAAACCAACGAGCATGCATGCGAAGATTGATGAAAGTGGAAGAAGCGAAAGACGTATGTCACGACCGTAGCAAGTGGAAGAAGATTGTTTCTGTCTACCCCGTTGGGAACAAGTGTGAATATAATATATACATGAAAGGTTAGCAGATAAACAGATAGTCTGGTTATGATAAATTAATATATACGTACGAGTATCATTAAGAAGTGGACAGCATTGGATAGTTACTGCAATGGCGAATTGAATCTGAATAACAAAATAATAGCGTTCATGTCGTAAAAAGGCACTTTTGTCTAGGAATCTTGTGCATTATTTCGATCAAATCTATTCTAACATTTGAATAATACTAATGAAACGGACTGCTATCTATACTTTTACAGTTTTAATAGTTGCACATTGACAATGCCGCATTAATCTACAGCATCCTCCAGTTACCGCTCCATTTGGTATTGTATTATGCATAGCTTTGATTATAGTGCTGAGTATTATAACGTTTATGTACATCAATATAGTTATAAGAAGATATTTTTTTTTTAAATTTAACTCGGTTCAATGTCTCCCGTAGCAATAACAGGTTTTTGAAGAGGCGGAGAAAAATCTCTGATACGAAATTACCTGCACAGAAATTGTGGACCATCAATTTGGTTTTTAAGTAATTTTAACATAAACTTTAGGTCTAAGAGGTCCCACCAGTTAACTAGTTCCTATTTCCATATTGTATATCAATTTATTAAAGTAAGGATAAATCGATGTAATATAACTACGAGATACGATTAAAGAGTTACTTAACAGCTCCGTTTTTAAATTAAAAATATTGTATCATATAACCTTTGTCATTTCTTACTGTACCTACGATGATAGCGTTGCTTTAATTCTCACCATGTTTGCACCAGGAGGGTGGTCAGCAAACATAACGGTACAGGACAGGCACGCCAATTCAAACACTGCCCAGCCCCGGTCAATTAACGGTCACACCCGACTTGATACGGTTTGGCTATTGTTAAATAACAATGTGTCCTTCTTGACTGTGTATAATAGTTACCAAAGTATTTTATATAAGCAATATATATATGCGTTTGAGAGTGAGAGTATTTTATACAGAAGACGCCAATAGCGTAAAGCGCTATAATGACATGGCGCCACAGGTTCGTGCCTGCCATACGACTATAATTATGTTGCTATTGTATATGATGCCGTATGAAACAAACGCTTATTTGATCCTATTTTGTTCGCAATGGAATGCTTTACAATTTCGTCTCTTGGGGAAACCCCTTAAACGCATTTGTCGCCACAGAGCAATGGCGACCTATGTCCACTACTACGGCATTAGTCCGGAGGCCTTTACAGTTTCGTGGAAAGCGACTCAAAAGCAGGAAGCGTTTTACCATAATTCGTCCTCTTTATTAACCTAATAAAGACCACTGTTAAACAGAGGTCTCTCCAAAGAAACAGAAGACAAGAACAAAAACCGGCATACATTTCTTAGAGAAGGTTTACTCATACTTACTACTGTAGGCCGACATCCCTTAAGTAATTAATAATAGTAATACATAAATAATTCACATTTTCTTTGTCAGGATGTAAATAGACCATCTACTATTTATTTCACAAGGCATTTCAACACTACTATTAATTACTATCAAGCCTCCGCTGGGCACCTGTAACTATATATAGGTCATACCCAAATAATTGTCTAACCAATTAAAAAAATTAAGTTACATTTGTAACTTAATTTTTTTAATCAATTAAATTTTTTTAAAAATTATCATCATCTGCATAGGTTCAGAAGTACACATACAAAATTCCAAGTCTCTGTCTCATTTGATTGTCGAAATAATGGTAGAATAAAAAACGCTTAAGGATTTATGTATAACTATTGTTAAAAACTTTGTTTTTGCTAGCGACCAGCTCCACATCCGAATTAGTATTCCCTTGGCGTGTTATAACAATATAATTTCTTTATTTAACGGCACTTGGTGGAGAAGTGAGTTCCGTTAATGTACTACTTTTTTAATTAATCTATGTACATTTTTAGTAGGTTTTTTGACATCTGAATTCTGTTTGATAGTTTGATGATGAGAAGTATAGAAGAGTAGTTACGAGTATATTACCAGCGTCCTAAAAATATAAAACCAAGAGCCCAAATGTCCACTTCCACAGTCGATTGAACTTGAATGGCAAGGCAATCTCCTTAACGTCATGTAATTACACGTTGGCAAAAGATGTTCCTGACGTTGTACACTTTATTTTATTTTAACACAACTTTAGCAATATTTTACAATAAATTATGCCGTTTAGAATTAGGTTCAATTTCCACCGCCAGCACCACACATGTTTTTAATTGCAACTTTAGCAACTAGCAGAGGCTGAGTATGTATAATTATTAATTATGAATGCAAAGGTTACGCATATAAGGTTTAGCGAAAACGAATGTGGTGCGACTTACAGCTGGCGGGACAACCAGTATCAACTACGACCAGTCGATGGTGGAAAATTAATCCGAATGATCCGAGTTGGCTGAACTCGGAAAACACTACACACTCGTGACGGGAAACAGCATTAGTGCAAAGACAACAGTACTTCCCTTACCAAACTATCTGCCCGTTAAATGTACCTACATTCAATTTAATACCGACAATGCGTTTTAGAAATGAATACCAGTCACTTTCTTCGAAATTGCTACGTTTTGTAGTTCAGTGGACAGGCTGATGAAGAAAAAAAAGGCAGATTACATCGTAAATATAACTAGTGGAAAATTTATTGTCACGTAGCATTTCCTCTCTGAGCTGTTATTTTGTGAAGTTAAGCGAAAGCAAGGTAGTAGTTGAAAACAATATTTCAGTCGGCATTACAAAACCGAATTTACCTATACCGAGTCTAGTGTTCTTACTCTGCCCATTTTGTCACTATCTGGTGACATTGATTTAATTTATTTTAGCAATTAACACGCGTCTGCCGTTACTTTGCCTAAAACCATTATTTTTAATAATAGGACAAAGCGCCTAATTCGCTAAGATACACATCGCGCGACAGGTTTGATAACCCTTCACAATAGAATTACTATTATTTCGTCATATCAAGAAATAACTGAATAATTGCGCGATTTCGTCGATTTTGGTGTGTGAAGTTGTGGATGTGATTGGTGTGATATTTTTACTCACTGTGATGGTAATCCATACACTTGTTCGGAGGACTCTTAGAAATATGAAATATCTAAATTAAATTCTCTTTAAATAGACTTAAACTCTTTAATAGATTCTTCTCTTTAATAGATTAAATAATTCGATTTACCAAAATAAAAACATTTAATCGATGTCCTTAAACGAATTAGTAGTAACATTTCATTAATAAGCAGGACATGGAACAGGTAAGCAACAACAACAAAGGTAAACATACAGACAAAATTAATGCCATTAAACGTATATCCCCTCCCGTGCGTCTTGTTATGGCTCATAACAACTTAATTTCAATTACTTGAAAGTAATGACACGTGACATTATAAAGGTAACCTCTTTAAACGAAAAAGAGATCACGGAAAAGGCCGAGAAGAAAGAGAAGTATTACATACAATATATCAAAGGACATATTATTCCTTACCAACTGGAGCACACTCTCTGATTCATAGCGTGTCATAGTAATATAATTTTAATTGTTGCGACACATCATCATTTAACAAATAATTGCATAAAGCATAAAAACACGACAAAATATTGTCAGCCCAAAGCCGCTCTTTTAATACTGCATAGTATATGCAAGTATGTTGAGTATATTTCATCGTCATACGACACATCGTTAGATAAGGCTTTTGGTTAGTTAGGTGGAATTCTTTAATCCCGACAACCACAAAGAATTATTACATTTTATTTCGGTTCTCAACACCGAATATTGTAAAAATAAAATAATCCATTAAAATCACTTACATCTACACACATGCTACATATATTTTATATATACAATGATTATAAAGATAATTTGTGTGCTGTGATGAAGCGGCGTAAATACCGTCTAAGTATAAGCTGCGCGATACTGCACCGCTGATTTTCAGTCCATATGGAGGCTTTGCCATAATTGCCAAGCTTAGCAAGCGGATTGGCGATCGCAGTACCAGAGGACTCGCACCTCAGACGCTGTTTTTAGTAAGAACTATCATACTAAGGGTAATCCTGAAGCGGCGTAAGAATCTGCCTACCCCTCACATCCCGTGGTGATTATGAAATGTGCTCTGAAAATGTCACATGTCGTACGAGGTGATTATGAAAAATGCTCTGAAAATCTTATGACTACTAGACCAGACCTTACCAGACGGTGTGTGAAGTGAGTAGCAGAAGCCCGTTACGTAAATTTAAATTGTCGAAAATATATATATATAATAAAATTTGTAATATATTTGTTGTTATAAAAAGAAGTAACCTGGCCATCTCTTTGGGTGCCAGCCTGTGTTCTTATTACTTATTACACATTATTAGTGTCCTGTTTATTGTCAGTGATCAAATAATGAAAATAATTATGTAGCGGCATTACCAACTAAGACTGCTGCAAAATAACATTTTATCAAAAATGAAACAGACAAGAATATTCCTATATACGGAAAAGAAAACTACGAAAAAATCGGGGCAACAGAAGCGACATTGTGCTTTGCAAAAATTGCCGCAATATATTAGTCGCGCCGCTGATAGAAAAAGTTATCCGGACAAAAATAGAAGTGCTCTTTCGCAAACACATCGTGACTTGTTTGTTAAAAGAAATATAACAATTGATGCTTTTAATAGATTTGAACTTGCTGAAAAAGGAGCCGTGGTAGAGGTCAAAAAGCAACATTGAATCTTGAATTTACCATGTGTTCGGTGGTGAAGTTAAACATCACGAGGAAACCTGGCATGTCTGATGTGATTTGACATATAATAAAAAAAAATATTATTTCGGGGACATGGAAAGTGCAGCGGCGTGGCGGATACTTCCTCCAAAACATTCTCAAATATTTGTTAGCAGGTCTTTTCTCAGCTGTGGGCTGTGAATCTGAAACTGTGGTCGTGGGTTCAAGTCCAAGTTGAAAAGAATAATGTTGAAAAAAACAATTGTTAATTATTAATTGGTTTTTAATGTGAAACTATTACGCGTAACGTATATAACAAAATGTAAACTTTGAACTTTTCTAAGTAAAAGGTCTCTTTTGGTAAAATAGTATGGAGTACGTAACGATTTATTTTTTCACGTTACTGTAATATCCAAGCAATTTCAGCAATGTTTACAGAATTCATTAATAAATAGATAATACGAAAGTAGATCAGCGCTCAGATGCATACACAACACAAACTTGCAGACGAAACGGAACACGAAATTGCACGCACAACAACACACACAATTTCATGTAGTATTAATGTAGATTATACATTTTTAATTACTTTGTACAGCTCTGTTAACACCCAGCATTTTTATTAATACATTTCTAAGAACACAAAACGAAATAGTAACTGAGTTCGATTTCAAGAACTGTTTCGTATTTTATTAATGCACAAAGGCTTCGTGGCGGAAATGTTTCAGAAGTGATAACTTATTTAAAGCAACACAAAAACAGACCGGCGACAAAAAATGAGAACAAATGCAGACAGAATTAAAAAGTTTTATCTATGAGGCATTTGTTAAAAGAGGAATAAACTTCGCTTCCTTCATGACACTTCTATTTCGAAACCATTCAAATACTGCGTTTTATACGGTTAGTGAAATAAAAAGATTTCATATATAGGCAGAGACTACGGATTTCTATTTGGCACGATCGGCACACACGTCTCTCGCATACATGCTTGTCGGTTATGGGTACTCTTAATTAGGCCCATCATCTATATATCTCCAATTTGGTCTACAAACTTTCGTCTAAGGCGTCACTTGACTACTCACTCACTTTTGCCTGCTATGTCACTATTTTGACTTTCATCGTTTCTACGAGTCCAAACCACAATAGAATTCCGCAATTCTAGTTACAAGACCGTCTTTCAAAAAAGATAATTTCATGTGCTAAAAATTGTCATAGATGAAAATAATTCACCATAACGTGTTATTCGTACTCGCACAAGCTTATTGCCTTTGCTTATAGAATTATTGTTATAGACACATCTAAAGTATATCAGTTTCATAATAATGATTAATGTTAGAAAATTTTATTATAATACAGTTTGAAGTCTGATACATCTGACCTGATATAATAAGTCCTTATTTAAAGTGTTTTAGCGACAGATTATAACAATTTACATTAATATTGATTTATGCATTCTTATTGCAAAGATATTAAATCATTCAAAATCAGTCATTGATTACAATAACGGTATGTTACATTTCAAGTAAATAAATAAAATAAAGTGTAAGTAACATTTCAAATTTTTCCCCAAATACCAGCTAAAGTAACTATCCTATATTCTTCTTATTAATGCTGCACCCCTGAAGTAATGAGTAGAGGCAAAAGTAACACTAACGCTTATGAATGTGAAAGCTTTCGCCGGAAAGGGTTTCCTAATGGTGATGATAATGGCAGTATAAAATTTAATAGGCGCCTTTAGGTGTTGAACATTTCTCAAAGGGGAACGTTAGTTAGCATCGTTCTATGAGGAGAACATACGTTCTAGTTATATAAACCGATAATTTATATTTACTATTACTTTATATTATATTAATTAATTTATGTAGTTCCAAAAAAATAATATGTTTTTACTAGAAATTCGATAATTACGTTATAAAGTTGTTGTATTGATGTTGTTTTTACACTTAATTATGTTATAAACTTAAAAAAAAATGCTTGACCTCCCATCACTAGTGGTATGACTCCTTGGTTAGTGTGTCGAGTCTAGGAATTTTTTGGAACATTACTCAAAAGTAGGTTGTCCGAGGAGCATTAATGAAATTTTATATTTCGAGCCACGTCCAACGCACCCTAGTGACAGATAGTATAAGTTACCTGGCCAATCCTCATCATCGTATATAATTTTGCTTAATGAACGCATTAACGAAATGTGTATTGGAAAACTATAAATTAAAAAGAGAAGAATGTTACAGTGCTTTTACCCCGACAGTAGAAATGAATTAAAGGGTTTAGAAGGGGCCGGGGGCGCATTGTCTTCTCGAGGATCTTTCAACAAAGTTTAATGAGGGAGAGGCACCTTATTGTCGACTCGGGTCCGTGTTACATAATGCTCTTTATCTAATTAAGCTAGCAGTAGCTGCAGAATGTTTTTGTTATAATTTACTGAAAAAATACAATTACGTAAAGCATGATAAATAAGCTTTTAAATAGATCTGGCCATAAATTGTACATTTTATAGTTTGGTTTTTTATTTTTATTGCAATGATAACCTTTTTTTCAATATGACAATTCATGAAGAACAGAAATATAGAATAAGTAGAAATACTTTTCTTTTGAAAAGACTTAGAATATGACTTTTTGTATCTTCTCCTTTAATTGTATTATGAGTCGATTTCGAATGTGCGTTAAATTATCAGAACTCTTTTTTTGCTTCAGTGACACCCGCTATTAAAATGCTTACAACTTAACCTTAACTAAAAGAAACACGATTCATTTTTGAGATACATTTTAAAAGCATAACAAAAATCAATAAAGCAAGTGATCCCACATCAACCGCATTGTCTGCCGCTGACAACATGAGCAAGCACAATATTAATCAATCATCACAAACCGAAAAAGAATAACTGACATCTACCCAACGCTTCATTCATCGCATCGGATTGATCTACAGCGTGTGACCGTTTACAACTTGTAGCGGAAGGTATGAATGGCACAGAAATCAGTATACCTTCCTGCCTACTAAGTCTTAAGTTTGAACTACACCTGAATAAAATAATTATATGTATATGACTGGATTTAATATGACTGCCGTGTTTCGGGTTAATATATCTGATCCTTCTTTCGATCCTAGCGCATATGCGATATATATCTCTAGCTGCAGTTATTTTACTTATCATAAATCGAAACAAAATTGAAAGCAATACTGCAGAATAAGAACCGAGGAGGATTACATTTTGGAAGAAAATTATGATTTGGACAAAAGAGTCAAGAGTTTACCCTCGATTAAATACGAAAAGAGGGTCATGCTCACGGGGATTAAGACATCAATCAAATTAAGTCAGACACCAGTACTTCAGACAGGAGTACTGCGTTCATCAGTACAAGGTCAAGTTAAATACATTTTATTTTCCATAAATACGGTAGTAATTAAATTATTCGAATGCAGTGTAATTGATAATGATTTCTAGTATTTATGCGAATACTACACATTGAAAGGTATTTACGAATTTCATCCCGTTAATTAAACTTTTTTATTTCCTTCGTTTCGGCTGTAAAGAAGTGTAATGTAAACCGTGTGGCATCGACGACTGCGACTAAGGTACTAAGGCAAATAGCAATGACTACCGATAGATGCCTTTGATTAGTAATTATATTTTACACCATCAAATTTAAAATCAAAAAATTTTTGTAGTAAAATTTTAATTAAAAAATAAATTCAAAACTTAAATTATTAAATTTTTGTAAGGGCTTCTCTTCCCTTGGTATTATTGTTATATCTTTGTAGCATTTTATTAGATTTTGTTTAATTTTCAAACGTTTTTATGAAAATAGACAATAACATGTTATTTTTACGCAATAACAAAATAACACCAACAAATAATATATTATATCCGACATTTGTTACGCTTCTATCTGTTTCTGACTAACGAGTTTTTGGCATTAACCATGTTAGGGAACTGTATAGGAGTGTTTGGATTGTTAAAATTTCTATTCTCACTTGCTTGACAGCATGCTGGTCTGCGAGTTGTTTTTTTTATTATTTTCCTTGATTCGCTTGAATATCAAATATATTTTGAGTCCTTACAATTTTGGAAAGATATACCTCTAGAAATCCTAGAACTTCTGCTTTTATTATTATCAGCTAGGTTGATTACTTCATTATTACGTCATATTTATACTTTAACTTTCCATTATCTGGTCTTTTTTTTTTTTAAGTTTATTCAAGTTATCGTAGAAATTAATCGATATATTAAAGGAGGTGCCAATTCAAAAATATGGTAGTCAAGTATTGTAAAGTAAATAACGGAATAGTTCCTAACAAGGTCTCCAAACGTGACCTCGAAGCCTTTTGCAATTAAGCATAAGTCTGGTTTCACCGCACTGTTCCTAAGAACTCTTAAAAGTTGAAGTAGTTTTAAATCGGGTGTCTCCACGACCAAGTACTTAAGGGTATTGCCATATTGTAAAGGTTCTCGGGAAAAGGCGAGAAGGCTCTTGTTTGTGGATAAAGTTCTTAACTTAACACTTTAAGGGCTTACATTCAGCACTTTCTTACTAACTACGATTTTAACTTCTTAAAACTCCTTGAAAAGCCTCGAAAATTTCGTGGCTATCTCCGATAACAAACGCGAGGACGAGACTATATATTTATTTATATATTTGTATAAAAAACTAAATATATACGGCATATATAAGTAGTTGTAATCGTTTTCCAGTCTAACTAACTAGGGCCCTTCAGTACTTTACCCGACAGGCCAAAACGCGCCTGGACAGACAAGAATCCGTTCGAGGTAGGCCCTTCACTCCTCAGCAACCTTGCCAATGGCCTTGACCTCCGAGTGTGTTTCATCACCTGTGTTTAGTTGCCGAGTAGTTAGGCGCGTTTGTGTTCTAACACATATAGCCTCGCCAAAGGGAGAGGGTGTGTTATATCCCGAGGAGTGGCCGGCACTTGTGGGGTCGCGGATGTGTGGGAAAGCGTTCCAGTAGCCTTGCCAATATGCGGGGAAGGTGGAACACAGTGCAATTTTGGTCAATGCAATACCAAAATAACCTATTTTTGCCCCTCGCGAGGGCTCGTTTAAGCGTTAGGCATTTCCCTAGGTACGAAAAAAAGGGACAGGCAGGCCATGCAAACAGTCGCGTCTGTTGTGGCCTGTGGTGGCATCTTCCTCCACCCGCTCAGTCACGAGTCGGTAAGTTCAAAGGAGCAGCGCGGCTTGGCACGTGATTGTCTGTCGCGGCTTATCGACGCATCGGTTATCGTTCATTTCGTCAATGTATATACAGTGTAGTAATCCCTGACTTCGTCTGCAAACGACCGTGCACACAATGGATTGGACGAACGAACTAACAATAGAGTTTGTAATCTTTACGAAAATGAGGTAGCGATTTGGAATAGCTTAGCACCTCTACATAAAAACAAAAACGATATCCATGACGCGTGGATCTGAATAAAACCACACACATGCCATGGGCTCCGTATCTCAAGTCATGTTGGAATGGCAGAACCCGGCAACGACAGGCCGATTTGGAGCGGTGCGCGACTGGCCTCGACAAGCGTAGTGTAAACAGGCAATGGAGCTCCTCCAAAGAGATCCTTTAAGTTTAACCTGTCGCAAGAATTAACCCATTTTTAATAGACAGCCCAAAGAATTTCTTTTTCTTCGATTTTACTTCGGGGTTTTAAATTCATTAGATGTTACAATACTTGTTACAACCAAATTATCCAAAAATTTATGATTTTTTATTAAGGTTTTAGTGTGAAAATACTTTAAAAGATATGTTTAAATGTATATTCATCATCATCATCATCATTTCAGCCTATCAGAAGTCCACTGGTGAACATAGGCCTCCCCCAAAGATTGCCACGAAGCTCGGTCCTGAGCCACCTGCATTCATCGACTTCCCGCAACACTGCGCAGGTCGTCACTCCATCTTGTGGCGGGTCGTCCTACACTGCGTTTGCCTGTACGTGGCTGCCACTCGAGAACCTTTTTTCACCAACGGTTGTCAGTTCTGTGAGCTATGTGGCCGGCCCATTGCCACTTCAAATGTATATTAAAAGGTACTATTTCAAAACTTTGTACAAATAGTTCATAATGGTATACCTTACCTCGGCGGGCAACGTTAATTGACGTTGAATAATTGAGAGTCGACGAGTAATTTATTTTAGAGAAGCGTAGAAAAATATACACCTACGTATACACTGTCGTTTTAAAAGTTTTACAACTCTCATGAGAGAGTTGAATATTTGAAGCAATCGCGTACCTCAGGGCGGTTGTATTTTTTATCTTTATAACCGCTGAATGAATTTCATTTTTAAAGCTATTTGTTACGTAAATGTTGAGAGACATAAATCATAACCCACCATTAGACTGAGATAATTTATAAATCATACCCCATATGCCGTTTTTCGAATGAGATTTTTGTAATCCATCCATTGCAAACCATAACTTCATTTATTTTATATGTAATAGATTATATTAGTTATGTTAGTTAGTTATAAACTAAATTTTAAGTACCAACTACTTTTCGGAATATTTTAAAGTTAGAAATTAATTACCCGTTCATATAACATATGATTTTTAATTTTCCTTTCTCTAATTAATTCAAATTAAAGCCAATAACGATGTCTGAATTGAAAAAAAATCAGAAAATTCTAGTGTGTTACGTAATTAAGACAAAGAATCAATTCGCAATAAGAACTTTAGAACACTCCTCTCGTGGCAGAGAGAATTGAATTAAAAAGTTATAAAAAGGTCTAAGTCCGAGACTTTTATGTCTCAACGTTTCTCTTTAACAAAGTTTAATAAGGGAACAACGCCTCATTCCTGCAGATTGTTTTGTACGGAATGTTTCTGATGTGATTACAACTGAAAATATCGGTTTCGTTTTATTTTAAAAATGCTTTAAATGCGAAATTGTTATTCAAATATTGGGTATATTGTTATTCAGGTATACAGCGAAAAAATGGTTTTTCTATACTAATATATCCATCCATATATTTGTATATGAATATCTCTGGAGTCATAGGGTTACGTTTAAAAAGTTTCTTCGAAATCCATAAAATCGGTTTGAAGTTAAATCCGGACAAAAATATTTTCTCTATAGTAAAAATATATAGTCTTCTACTTAACGGGAAGACGTTTGTTGTACAATTACCATCAAACGACTAAACGAACGGATATGAACGAAATTTGACTGGGATAAAGTTTACGCCATGAGATGGGATACAGGAAGCCTTTTATCTGAAATAAGTTCTATGGGACAAAATCTGTGACCACGCAGGCACCCTCTAGTGTATGATAAAAACAAATCAATATTTTTTTCTGATTTATTATAAAATAACTTTTTTTTCAGTGAAATACCTATGTTCTCAAGTGTACCTGTAATGGTGATGGTGTATTAATGCGTTTAATGAAAACAAAAAACAATTTCGACAATGCAATGATGTGAAATAAGTTACCAAGTAAAAGATGTCACGAATCGTTACAATTTTATGATCAAAAGCTTTACTACAAGCGATTCACAACAGGCTTGTATCCACTCCATTTGTACCAGAACTAAAGTCTCCCGCCCCGGGTTCGCACGGGTGGACCTATGTAACAGTGAGAATGGCGATAACGGCAAACTATATCTGCATTGGGAGATGCCTATCTTCAGCAGTGGCCTATTTAGGGTTGCTAAAGAAAAGGAAACAAACGCCAAACTAAGCGTATTTGTTTTCAATAGACGATGGGGCAAACGAGCAAGCGGCTTACTCAATGGGAAGTGATTACCGACGCCCACTAACATCTACAATACCAGAAGAGTCGCCGGTACGGTGCGATCCAGGTCTTAAAGAAAGCAGTAGGCTTTTTTTTTGATTGTCCCAAAGTCGCAAAACTTCGGATATACCGCTAGCGATAGCTGATTTCACAAAGTTGAATCAATAACTATTAGAATAAGAATAGCAGATTCTGATAAATACAGCCGTGATATACACACGCAGACAGACCGACCTTTTAGGTATAACACTCTAAAAAATAATATTATAATGTTACGAAAGGGGATACATCAAATCTACGAGTATATAAAAGCTAAAGTAATTTGATATTCCCAAGCACTACTGCTTTGATAGCACACAATAGGCTCACATTTAAGTAAATAATGTTGCAGTGTTCTAGGGATACGCTTTTGGCATAACTAATATAAACATAAGAATGTCAATGTATGAAAGTGAAATATAAAACGAAATGATCAGATCTCGAATTCCAACATGAGGCATTTTTTTAATGCTTAAATCATCAGTGCATCCATCCATAGCTCCATTATCGCATAAGCGTTAGTTACATTGGAGGAAGGACAAGTAAGCGCTTCCTTACCATCACGTTATCGGCACAGACGATCAGCTAGCTAGCTGCCAAAATACGAGGTTCTGGTATAGCTGCATGCTGTAGGAATTATACAATCTATATATAATCTATCTCTGATTATAAATATATTTATTATCTCGGAAATCTATGTCAGCACATAGTCAGATAACGCAATGCACCACACTGCATTTGACAATACCACAGAAATGGTTACCAGACCATTTATCAAAAGACCATTAGTTAATTCATGGAACTGTTGAAACTGAATCCGCGGCAAGCCTCGACGCACAGCGCTAATTTAGGCTGAAAAATTTAGCAACGGCGTTGTTTTATTGTGCAGAATAATATATTTATGAACGTGAAAGCCCTTGAAATTTACTTTCGTTTAAAAACTTTCACTACTCTCATGTGAGGGTTGAATATTTAATGCACGTGTGTTCGCCTCAGAACACTGTTTTTGTTTCTGGAAATTTATATCTAAAAGACCTTTTATGAAAATTAAACTCGAAACAAATCAAATAATTTATTTTCGGTTTATTCGTCTGCACATTCGCTAAGATTAATAGATAATACAGATAAGACAGAATTACTAACAATATTCAGTATAATTACGGCAATTTTGTCTCCTAATTAGGACCAACCTCTGCACGCATCGCAGCCAACTGAGAAGACCTATTGCGACAAATCCATTCAACTATGTCGAATCCAAATCACACCGAGTATTGTTGTGCAACACTACTCATATAACTAAATATTCCTACAGTACAGAGTCCAAGCTACATACAATCGGCCCACATACACATAGCGTGGCGATTTGGGCGTAACCTCTAACTAGGCGTGTGTAACTCAGCACAGAGCCGTTTCAAATACTCAGTTCACGGCGGCGGCTAGAGCTGTTGAGCAATTGTTAAGTTCGCGGTTCACAACTAACTATTAGTTCAACATAATTGACAGGGATATTACAGTTTAGTCGATTTAGGTAGTAGAGTTATGATAAAATATATGTTTTTGATCCCTTGATAGAGAGGCAAAGCCCTTGTGTTTGACGCTACTTGCGTAGACACATTGACACCCTCTCATATCAAGATATCAAGTATCCATAAAGCGAGGCCGGGGTGGCATCAGCGGCAGCTGAATTGGGCAAGTGGCGCAAATATGGGTCTATAAGGAAAAACTAGGTATTTGTGCAATTTGGCGTAGAAACGATTGGTCCGTGAGGTCCAATTCCTAAAGATATATACTCGCGACTCGATGTAACCGCCGCTGATAAAAAGACTTGGCAAGCGGCAATAGGGCTTGACGATAATTAAAATTTTTAGACAGAAGTTATTGTGAATGGTCACGGTAGGGAAACAATGTCGGTTATGCGTTACGTGTTACGTTTTCTATGCATGAATGTATGTGCGAATATACGTTTCATCAGTATACCGGAACCAGTAAATATCTTCACTAACTAGATCACACCATGGAAGTTAGAACCTTCGAGTTGGGGCTAAATTTTTGAAGAAGATATAACTTAAATATATATAAATAGCTTAAAAATATGTCTGGTGATAACCAGGTGTGTGGCAACCGGATCTCAGGCACCATGGAAGGTACAACCTACGAGTTAAGGCTTAAATGTTTGTTTTTGTGAAGGAGATTGCACGGCCAAAACATTTAGGGTCTGATGATGACCAGATCTTTGAGAACTAGAGCTCAGAAATTCAAAATAAAATCTTCGTCAAAGAAAATGTCAATTAAAAAAATTAAGTTTTCAGAGGCCATGCAACTGTTTTGCGATTAATTATTTAAAGAAATTCTATATTTGTTTGAGAGTGCACCACACAATAAAAATAAATAATAAAAGCTCAAGAAAAATTATCCATTAAAATTATTTTGGTTTAGCCAATAATCGATTGTTAATTTATTATTATTCATTTTCGCGCAATTCAAATTAAGCCAAACGTTACATTGCAAATACGTAGTAAAGTACCTTGTTTTTTCATTAGTATTATTATATGTAACAGGTGTCAATTGTATGGGAGTAGGTAACAATTTTGCACATCGTTAAAGAGCTTGGCCTCTGTAGGGATATTTACTCTTATTGCATGAAACTAACATTGGACAATGTTAGCAAGAGCGACTTTGTGTTTGCGCTAATACTTATACCACTATTATTTCACCTGATGTCTCTTAAATAAACCGGAAGATGTTGGCAGTAGTGGACTCACTTGTAGGAAGGGAGGAGAGTGGCGTTTTTCATCTCCTTACACAGCATATATGGATCTTATAGGCTTTGTTATTTTTAAATCGCTGCTGGTTATTAAAATTAATTTATAAAAGACAAGTCAAGTAAAAGAAGTAAACCGTCCGAATATCATATTGCTTGTATTTTCGAAACGTACTCTTATTGAAATTAATAATCGAACGTTTACGACGATATCACAAAGTGCATAAAGCGCACTTGCTAATTAAGAATTGTTTCAGTTCCGGCACTATATTGCATCCGGCACAGACGCGAACGTCATACTGTCAATGCGAAGTTACCGCTGTGGATGAAATTCAAAAGCTCCATCAACATGAAAAGAACGAAGAGGAAACACAGACCTAATATATTATTAATTTTAATTCTTACATGCAAAAAATATAATTTCATATGTATTTTCCTACAAAAATAATTAAGCGAAAGTGCAGTTCTAATCATGGTTTATTAGCAATAACACTGAGTAAAGTATAACATTTTGATATAGGATTGTTCATATTAACTTATCAAAGAAGAACTTGAAGCAAATTTTTCTCATATTTTTTAAATTCAAAAGTTAAATCAAATGCAGTAGAAAACTTTCAGTATCCTCAGCACTTAAAGGAATTAAACACCAGTATGTTTCCACATCACCTCCACAGACACTTAAAAGTTGTCAATTTAAAGTCGTTTTAAATCACATCGCGGCTGCAGCGTATTGACATATTGTTAGCGTTGGCTCTAGTCAGTGCTTGTATGCGAAGCTTTCGACTTTGATAGTAGAAATGTTTGTCTTACCAATTCAAAGTGAGTTTTTTTTTAACGAAATAATTATTTTTTAATTTTTAAGCCTTTGGAGTCATGGGAGAAGCCTGTTACAGGCCTAGTGTCGAGTTAAGTGCTTGTGTGGGTGATAAAGGTGCATGGTGTGGAAGAAGTAATTGGTGGCATTTTTGCGACGGTGGTGCTCTTTTTCTCTTCGAACTAGGTAATTATGCCATTTTGATTATTTTTGCTCACATCTTTAAAATAATGGATTTCCGCAAAATAACTTCTGATTCTGTTTACTAAATAAGCAAGTAATGTATGTGTAATAATGTATGTAATGTATTTAACGTGATATGAACCAGTATCGTTAATTTCTACATCATCGCTCATTAATTGTTACTAACATAACATATATATGCAAGCTTAGTATGAACGAGTAGTGCGTACGATTTTGTTCCGGTTTATTTTATACATTTTAAATCATCCACACTGAGTTTTTATTATGAATTCACAAAACGAATAAGATTTAGTTACTTTTAGAGAGGAATTATAATGGGAAATATATGGGTTGGTTCGAATGGGAAAGGATCAGACTTTCACAGAACACTAGTATAAAGTACCAGCATGCTGTTGTTTTGCGTATGGTGAGTAATCGAACCTGAGACCCAGTTTCTAGTAACGAGGCATTACGTCTTAGTCCTCAGGATTGTCAACACACTTCTATTTGAGATATCCTCGATAGATGAAGGAATCTATGAGCCGTAGGTAACTGGTGTAATCAGGTGAATTGTGTGTGCCCTTGTCCTTTGCTGTGTAGTCCCAAATGAAAATCTGTAATCTCTGATTATTGGACAGAAGGAAGTGTATGTTGACTTTGAGGAATATAACAGAACCTTTACCGGTAAACTCAGAAATCCACATATACCACATTTCGTTAAAAATATTACTCAGCAGAAAAGCCCCAGTCGATTTGCAAAATCACTTTCCTTCGTCGCGTTTTTACGTTACGAAGTTAAATGAAAGCGAAGTAGTTTAAGCAAAGTTTCCAGTATCGTCGGTACTTTACGAAATTAAGCTCGAGTCCGTCTCCAATGCACTACTTCGACAGACACTTTTAAAACTTATCAAGTGGAAGTGGGATGGAATCGCACATTTTGTTTGGGATTGGACGGAAACAGTTTCCTGACATAGTGTTTGTATGGAAATTTCTTCTATTATTTATTTTTAAATAGCTGCAAGTAATTAGTTTTGTTTAACAATTATTTCCAAAAACTTTTATGTATTATAACCTCAAAATCTAGCACTCATGCCCGGAAATATAATAAAACAAGAGGCCCCAGGAGCTGGCATGACCGGCTCACAGTGCGTCTTGGCATTTAGACACCAAGGCTTACCATGGCCTTAGAAGAACACTTATGAGTTGAATTCAGATATTTTAGAAGGATTTGTGTAATTCGGTCCGCCTGATTTTGCCATACCGAAACTAAATAAAAATTAAGTTTATAGTAAAAGGAATAAATTACAAAGAGGTAAAGTTTCATAAGTCATAATCCATATTCGTTATTTACTCGTATTATTATAAAGTTTTAAATAGTCATAATGTTACTTCTACTACATCGATTTATAACAGAACTATTAGTTATACCTTTTCTGTTTTCTTCAAACTATATCCGTGAATAATACGATAATGATTGGGTAAAAAAAATGTTTTTTGATATTGATTCACAAAGTTCTTGAAAACTAGATCCGTAATTATTTACTTATTGATTTCTTGATATTCTTTTTACCTTAAGCTGAATAATTTAGCGTTAATGAATGTTATTTTAACAGAACAAATTCATCAATTCAGCATTCAACTCAGAATGCTGCTTTATTTCTTAGCGTATCACATCAAAAGAATTCACATTATTGCGAAACGTCATGAGTTATTGACTTATATTGCAGTTCAATTAACTTTATAGCATTGCTTGTTCTAGAGAAAATGTAATATAAAACAAGATTATATGTTGACTCGGTTGGCGAGCATTGGATGCGGATGGCGGTGTTGAGAGGCGCCACCCTCTTTGGTCTCTACACCCGAGATGGAGTCGGGGAATGGGGGTATTTCCGTTTCCTTCCTCAACCATGGCCGCCACGGTTCCCATGAGTAAATATTTTGATCGCCTGTTTTTTCACTTTTTGATAGACAGCCGCGACCGCGCAGTAGCCGTTCCCAGCTCATCATACCAGAATACAAGCTTTATCCTCCTATTATAGGGTAAGCATTTGTATGATGAATATTTGTAACAGTCTCTTTGTATTATACCCCGGTCGAGCCATTCGAGCAGCAGCAAAAACCGCCGCTAGGCTCGACCTCGTATATTGACACGAATTTATCACGATACAACCAAAACCAAACCTAAAAACGAATTATTTGCTAATAACTAATTATTGACTGAATATGAGTTTTAACTCGATTATTATATAACTCTTTCTACTACGTACACGCTTTGTAGTCATACCTTAATAGGCGCACAATCAAATGTTTAGACGTTTTTTAGGAGTGTACACACTGTTTTGTATGTGTGTGACTTAGTTTCGTAAATGTTAATTAAAAACAGGGAGACAGTTTTCTTATAACGAATGTTACAATATGAATTCTCTATAGTGTAGTATAAAATTAAGACGGATATATAGTGTTTACGCATATAATATTATGTAAGAAACAACAAATGAAAGTAAAGATTACATAACTTCTTACTTTCTGTTTTTACTTTTCTTTATTCTTATAAATTATATAATAATAATTTACTCGTTACGCGGATCCGAACGACAGGCTGAGTGACTTGAATGAGGATATAGTATCTGATGTCACGTTATCTAAGAGGAACAACAGAAGATCGCATAGCATTCATCAATCATCTAACGACAAAAAGGGAAGCTGCTTTCGATAGGGCACAGCTCTACTCACTTTATCGCGATATCTAAGGCTATATTGACGTATTACGATATACATTGGTTATTGCACAATATCAAATATTTGAGATAATTAATACTAAAGTTTATGTTATATTCCAACTTTGAAATTTCATGGTTAACCAAGTCCTGCTTCACACTCCTTACTTAATTGCATATTTTTGCAATGAAGTAAGGAGTGTAGAGTCTCGTCTTGTCAGTTTTTGTCTACTCTACAAAATAGCCAAGTCAATAAATAAAACAGAACTAGAATGAGAAAATTAATTTTATTTATAATGATGTGTTTCATTCGAAGAATACTTCAAAACTAAGAATTAAGAGGGAATAAATTGAAACATTCAGAAATGGGGTCGGGAGAAGGACTACATGTCGACAGTTCGTGTTAGCAAGCCTTAATGAGAAAGCAGCATTTTATTGTTATCTGGGGGTGCGGAGTACAAAATACTTCAAATGTAATTACGCTCACAGCTGCTGCAATTGCAATTGTTGCCATTTGCAAGCAAATGTACGATAATTTTAATATTAATATAGTCACAAAGTATGAATCTAAATATAATTGAAGTTTAAATTTAATGCGAATGTTAAATGAACTGTGTCAACTGAGAGTGGACATTAAAATACATTACACAAAAATAGTTTTTACTTAAAATTTTAATATTTGTAGAATCTAATCAGAGTAAACAGTAAAGTTTTTGTTATATAACTTATATGTTATTTGTTATATATATATAAATTTAATTGACAGTTGGCAATAATACCCACTCAGTGCCATTCACTGTTATCGAAAAGAAAAACAAATTTCACTTGTCATTAGCGAGGAAACAAACGCAAAGAAGTGCGAAATTTCAATGAAGCTATCGTCTTTATTTTGTTAACAAATGGAAGTTACACAAAAGAGCCGCGAATTTCTTATCGTAAAAGCGAGGAAGAGAAATTCTGAAGAAACGAAACACGAAGTCATCCATCAAATAGTCACACAAACAATAACCTATTTTTTCTTTCGCGCTCGAAGATGTATTCTATTTATAAATGATAAATATTACAGCACACGTCACTCCCGCATAAACAACATCAACTTGAGATGATAAAGCTCTTCAAGAAAGTGAAAGTTGTGAACCATTTTAACATTATAAAATTGAGTCATAAATTTTCAAAAATTCATTTATACTACTGGCTATCATAAGCATATGGATATATACATATGGATAAACACATAGATATAACAATATCTAAGTCGTACACCAAACATCAATTTTATAAGTACAGAAGTTTAGTCATAGGACGTTTTTTAGTTTTTTTTTTATTTTGCCTCAAGATATATTTGCCCTACTAGTTAACTATAGCAACGATACCCCCTGGTCAAAGACGTTATAAGTCGCCTAAACACCGAAAACCTGTGAGGTAACCACTTATGTCGAGGTATTTGCCATACTATTTTGAATCATTAGGCTATTTCATTTGTTAGAAAAAAAAGGATTTTATTATTTTTTCACTAAATGTCGATAAGGTCGATTTTAACCTGTATACATATATCACCATTTCAGTAGTTTCAGCCTGTCACAAATACATAAATAATAGGTACTTTATCATTATATTAATTCGGTTGAAATAAAGTTATTTAAAATATTAAAACAACACTTAAAATATTTTACTTATCGCAAATTTCAAATAAATTATAACAAATCACAAAGTCTTAAACCTTTCCACGGCAATAAAAAATTTGAAACTGGTAATAAGAAAATTTACAATGAAATAAAAAAACTCTTACCAAAAATTGGGTAAAGTTGTAACAAAAGTACCTGCAAGAAAAAAATGTATTTTTTTAGGAATGTTAATGTGCCGGTAAAAACTAATCAGAAAAAGTTAAGGCGCAGTTTATATTAGCCTGGTATACCTACATTCCCCACCAATAGATTCCCAGCTAGCTTAGTAGCCGTGGCTTGGTCATTTAAGCAGCAAGAATCAGCAAGCCGGCAAGGGGAGGCCGCTTTAAGCGGGCTTGGTGATGTGAGTAATGCCGTGTACCAATTTGATGAAATATAAATAGAATCCATTTAAAGAATAAAGAGCAGACTGCATAACACAAAAACTAAATGTTCAATAAATCAATACAGTCCTGAATACAACGCAAACAAACAATGCCTCTAGGAACCCTATCAAGTTAATACGCCACTTACGAAGAACAATAAAGGGGAACCCAAACGCATGGAACCAAACAATTTTCTTAACTAGTAACATTCTTCTAAGTAATGTTATGTCTTTAAGAGTAATGAATATAGGACGTGAGATCAACGGTGGCCTTAATGAGAGTAAGAGGGTTCTTTGAGGCGTTCCGTAACAGTGATGATGATGGCTAAATAAAACCAAATACATACGCATCAAACCCGTACCTTTTTTAATGTAAACTTGTCAAATTTAATTTGAATAAAAGCTTTGGAGTAGTTATATCAGTGAGATTGAAATAGTATATAAATAAAAATATAGTTTAATAACGAATACACACGCTTTTCTCTTTATCAAGTCCTCGTCATCAGATGAGATGTTCCTATACACTATATCCAAGACAAATGGCCGGTACGCACCCCCTGCTCATCTGGTGATGCAGATGTACGTGGGCCTCGGTAACCCCTTACCATAAGGACAGCCGCATGCCAGTTTGTCCTTTCCCATAATTTTTGTTTTTGTTAATGGAGTAAATTTGCAGTGTTAGTTTAATATTTTCTTTTGGTATTACTTTGCCTTTATGATATTATTATTAGATGAAACATTCCTGTACCCTATCCGGGTTGAGGTTGAACTGTAGGTACCTTCTCATTTATTTGAATTATATTATATAACATATCTAAAATATAACCTTTAAAGATGATGCTTAACATGGATTGTTTTGCACAGTTCTGGCTAATTCTTCAACGTCTTACACAAATACAGACGCTTGATATCGGTTTTTAATGTCCTGTGTAAAGGTAAAGTAGCAGCCGATACAAATTCTCGATAAAGGCATCCTTCTCAAATATCAAAGAGGGTTTTGAAGCTGAGACCTGTCCGCCACTCTGCCCCAACGCGATTTACACTCAAAATCATAATTAACATTGTTAATGCTGCTATCTGCGAAGAACGAACCTTTCATCTGCGCTCCATGAGCCATGAAAGTTAAGGCGAGCGCCATACCACAGAGGTACCAATATTTTTACCTTATTGCATTATTATGTCATTAGATAAAATATTAAGAAAACACCAGACAATTTTATTTAATAAAAAAGTACGTAATACTTTTGCACAGGTGAGTTTTTTGAATATTGATGTGGCTGAATTATTTGCAAAAAAATATTTCACGTTCATAGGGACGTGCTTGTTGGTAAATTAAAGGTTTGATGTAATATTAAGTAGGTAAAAGGTGGGCCTGGAAAGTTTCCTACAAGGTTATTCGACAATTACGTCCCACATCGGCCCCAGTGTGGTGCTAACTTGGCCGCAACTAAACGAAAAATATACGAGAACCCTCTATAACATTTCATTTAGCTCTGACATTCTCGCCGTTACGTAACTTTTTAGAATAAACTCTCTTTGGGGTTAAAAAGGTTTATTCATTTTATTTATTATTTTCTTAATTAGATTTTCCCTGTAAGGTTGGCGCCCCAGGATGACAGAAAGGCACCTCTTCATCTTTAAACTTTGCTGAAAGATCCGTACCTTGAGTCTCTATCTAAAGCCCGAACGTAAGGTATTTTGGATTTGAATTAGGAAACTTTTTTAATTCTACTTCGAAAAACAAAGAAAAATTTTAAAATTATTCGAACATCTGGAAGTGAGTAAAAGTTTATTTGAAAGGCCCAATAACATTAATACATACATACATACAGGACAACCTTATGCAAAGCGTGTAAAACGTGCACGTTTTCCAAAAGTTGAATGAGACTCAGAAATCTAAAAAAAAAAAAAATTTAATAAGCTTAGTCTAAATAATTAAAATTTTATTTTATTTAAAGAATTATCAAAATGTCTTTGCTAACTAACACGCATCACATCACATCTACAACACAATATATCTGACAAATCACACAGACTAATGATGGGCAGCAGGACATGCCAGCTGTTGTAGGCACTTACATGTAAAGGCCCATGCCCTATGAAAAAAGAAGAAAATAGAGCCGAGAGTTTTTAATTATATAATGTTTTTTTTAAATTCTTTTGTTTACTCGAATACTGCACATAAAATTGAAACTAGTATTGACGGATTTTATCGTGTTTAATTAATTTTTTTTATAAGTTACATGTATTTTACGGTTGCTTGATGTCCTGATATCATAGTTAGGCTTCGTATCGTCAGTACTTTAATGATCAATATTTGGTCCGATTCACCCAGAACCAGCTTACAGTATCAAAAGAACGTGCTGGTCGTTGGATTTATTTTAATTTGAAGGATCCCAGGCAAGAGGCTTCTTCCTTTATTTTAGTTCCGAATAGAAGTCTTCTAGGTCACTTGATATAATAACATTTATTTATTTTTCCGGTCGGTGTGTATACATGTTTACTATAACAGGGACACATCTGATTAAGCTGATTAAAAATAATACAAACTAAGCTTTTTTTATTCAAGATGTAAGTGAAGTGAAAAATGGAACGGGTACCGAATAATAAAAATAAAAAATTAATGAATAAATAATTCAATAGCACAAAAAAAGTTTTATGTAAGATAAAAGTTACAGGCTATTTTTATAGCCACATAGCTTATATTTGTACCGAGGTGACCTAGTTGCCTCGGCAAATTCTTTCGAACGTGGACACACATTATTGTATAGTGGGATATATATTCGGTCACATACAAGGTACCGTTGGTACGAAATTCCATCTCCTTGAGAGGTTCGAACGACTCGCCATTTATTTAAGATTGCTCGATTTTCACATTTCTCTCAATTCACTAATAGTATTATCTAGCTCTTGTTACGTATCCGCTTTCATTACTTATAAGTGTATGAAATATTAAATGAAAAACTAGTTAAACAAGCATTTTTGTTAATAAACTTTATTGTTACTATCACAAAGGTAAGGTAACAAACTGAATTGGCATAGGATTCGTCTTATGCAAGTTATTGTATGTATTTTCATGTTATGCGACTTTAAATGGCCGACAAACCTGTAATATTTTTTCAAGTCAAACAAACAATTTTTCTACTACATTTTTCTTTGTATGATGTTATTTAAGTCTAATTAACTTAAGAGATAACAATGTAGTCCTGGGCGTCAACGGCGCAGTCGCTTTCAACATCACAGTCAAGGGGCTTCATATATACATGGACCTAAGTAAGGCATTTAGCCCAACCTTCGCCAACAGTAACGTTTTAACTGTGATCTCCTTAACACTGTTACTTCCTAAGGACGCGACGACTCCTACCTATGATGTCCTTTTGACTAACTTCCGAATATTATCAGTAGTTGTTGATGCGCCTGACATATCACGTTGTCGTAAGTGCAAACACAGAGTCAACTACTCGTAATTACCTTTACTATACACGAAGTACGATGTAACGCTTATGCACGTATATCGGAGGAAGGGTCAGACAGTGTCAGTTATGCAGGATGCAACCAATAATAAGTTGCACAAATAGCGACTCTAGCCGGGATTCAACAGTCTCTTATGGTTAATTTACATTTTGTAAATAAGTAGCACGTGTAGGTGAGAAGTCATTACTTGAGATGTTTTCATGGTAGTAAATGGAAACAAAAACGCTCACACAGTGTTTAGTTCTTCTTAGAGGTCCAAAATGTCTACTCATTTGGTGGACTAACAACAGTAACATTTACAAAAAAAATTTAATAATCGCAGACATTGCATCACAATTTCTAAATTCTACAAAATTAATATTATGAAGGTATTGGTATTATATTTATTCTATTACGAAATTGATTGTTTGCTCTTCGGTTCTCTTCATGATCTCGTCCTCCATCCGTTCGAATGCATTTGTCAAAGCAATAATATTTCTTCGGTGTTTAGTTTGGGCGACGCTGTAAGTACGGATAACCGTACAGGACACGACTGTACTAATCACTTAAAACCTACACTTGCTATTTAAGTGTAAATTAGCCTTTACCAGTAAGTCCCACCACCGACTTCTGTTATATCTGACAGATAAGCTAATTGTAAGTTTTCCTTAATGTGTAGATTCTGTTTACAATTTACAAAATAACCCATGGGAATGAGTTGATCGCTCCTAAGCTGTATCTATATAAAAGTTAGTAGATGTATAATATTGTATTATTAATAAAAATAAAAAAAATAGTGGATACATACGGATAAAAGTGGACACATTACGAAAAGATTACAAAAAAAAATAATGTCTTTTGACAAGTGAAGTTTATGCTCCTATGTCGAAGAATAAAGATTTTGAACCATACATATCATGTTTTGCAACTTATCTTGTTTCATTATTTTCTCATATGAAGCCTGTAGGTATCCCACTGCT
Organism: Bhutanitis thaidina; assembly: GCA_029286595.1. NCBI lineage: Eukaryota > Metazoa > Arthropoda > Insecta > Lepidoptera > Papilionidae > Bhutanitis > Bhutanitis thaidina. The sequence goes on from JAGSMS010000003.1 coordinate 5,837,985, forward strand.
GGCCAAAGGCAAGCGCTGATTAAAGCGAGCGCCCTTTGCCTGGAACTTCCACGCCATTTCATTATTAAATAGAACAATTTTAAATAATACGCAATGCGTATCCCATAAATAAAAACGAGAGCACAGCTGCATGAAGTATGGATTAAATATTATTATCGTAAATACTAAAGTTAGACGCAAAAGCCAAAAAATTCTTCATGAGCGAGCACGCCGAAAGAATGTGGAACAAATAAAACACGGATACATTAATCACGCTGAAGTGAAAGCTATTGAATGGTTATAACCGTTATAAAAAGGCTGAAGTTCGAACATAAATCAATTTTACTTTTAAAGTTGCCGATCTCCACATCACATAAAAGCAAATGATTTTAGTTTGCTACCCATAAAATTAGGCATATCAAAATCATTGATGTAGAAACACGAAAATATTTTCAGTAACAAATACTATTTTAAAAAAAATATTTAAATCTCAAATACACAATACTTCGACGAGTATCTGGGTTAAGGAAATCTTTAAATAGTATAAGATAAAGTAGCAATCATTCGCGTTTGTCGGTCTATTCGCGAATAACTTTCAAACTGCTAAGATGAATTCAGTACGAAGTTTTAACCATAATTTAGAACATTTCATGAAGAAGATTCACTTTTAGTTTATATATGACCGATATCCCTCGGCTGGGCAAAGGTAATATACCCTTCGTCACTGACAACATATAATAATAAATGTAGCATTTAAAATTACAATTTACAACCCGGGACTGGAACCAAATTCACACGCTTGCTATAAAATTTAAACGAGCACCCTGACCCTTGAGTAGCCACGGCCTATATTAGAATGTTATTCTAATATAGGCCGTGGCTACGAAAGGACAAAGTTAGGTGAACAAAAAATATGACATTCGGAAATTTAATATTTAATCCGCAGTTTAATCCGCAGCCAGTTAGAGCGTCCACTCTAGAAAACAATTTTATACAACGTTTCTGAGCCCAACGTCGCTATATTGATTCTAAGCCACAATGTGATATAAAATTTTATGCATATTTCTAATTAGTTACCTCCTACTACACCTTAGAGATGGGTACACATGTGAGCGGTTGAGATGTAGATAAATGCTTTATTATTTCTCCGCACATGGGGCGTACGGGATACACTCGTAATTATATGGAATAAATACATTACAAATAAGTAAATCATACATTAACAATGCTCGATGCTTAAGGGTATGATAAATTACACAGCAACCGAAGGGCAAAGTATGTCTTAATGAACTCACAAGGAAGATATTGCTCATTTTGTAATGCTTTACTCATCCACGAGCTTATATCTTTGCCGGGTGACCTAGTTGCCTCGGCGAATTCTTTAGAGCGCGGTCTAAACACACCGTATAGTATGAGCGAAGATATTTGATCATATCCGAGCCACCAGCGGTGACCCAGAATTCCATCTCCGTAAGAGATTTCGAACAATGTACTCTGTATTTGTTTATAATTCACTCGTTTTTCTATCAAATAAATATTTTTTTTAAAGATAATTGCTTTTGCTAGATAAGGTTCCACGTATTATAATTTAATGCACACTCACAAAGATTTACGACGATTTTAAATCAAATTTGAGGTAATTTATTTAAATAATCTTGTGGAGTGTAAGCAGAGTAAGAAACTGCTCTACTAATAGATGCCCTGTGAGGCGACTAAAGAAAAAACCTTGAAAATCACTTGTCAATGTCAGGGAGCAAACCCGGTGACGAGGGTCGCCAGCCGTCACGCTCTATCTCCCGGAGAGGCGAAGAGAACAGCAAAACTCAATTCAAATTTATTATTTGCATACTATCAAGGAGTGTTAATTTAGACGGCTCGGTGGCGTAGTGGCTAAGGCGTTTAGCTGCGGCGCTGTGGGTCGCAGGTTCGGTTCCCGCACGGGACTAGTATTTGTATGGACTACAAATAATAGTTCCCGGTCTGGGTGTTTGTCCATGTGCAATTCATGTATGTAAACTGCCTCCGCGACACAGGAGAAATTCCTATAGCGGAAGGTAACGTTTTTATTAAATAAAAAAATAAATAAATAACAAAGTACACGAGATCGCCATATAACCAAGGCAAATATTATATTATAATTACGTTTATATACCTTAAAATATGTACTGGTATCATTGAGATTAAATTACTGTTATTTATAGTTTAATGTCTTTGATTCGTATTAAGAGATAATATAAATTATTTAATACTAATGATTACATAGCCAAATAAACTAAAAATATACAATAAAAAAAGTCCAGTTACATAAAATATTAAAATTCGATGTCAACTAACTACCTATTCCTGCGAGTACTTCCACTTTGGTATTCCTACGGAGTTTCTTTCGCCTGTTTCTTCTCTGTCAGAGGAACCACATCACGAAACGGTGGTAGATTGAAATAAATTGTAATAGGAATTGACATTTGACAAACGAAATTATCTTTCTAACATCGAAGAATGAAGAATTTTCATCCATTCATTCTTACAGAATAATAATTTCTTTCTATAAACCACTTTTTCATAACAGTCTCGAATCTGTTACTGAGTTAATCTGAAACTTTATCGACAATGGTAACAAATTAAATTTTTTTTCACACATTTCTATTCTTCTGGCATAACATCGTTCTTGGGACTATCTATAGGTAACATATTTTTTTTAATTTTGTATATTCGTTTTTTTTTGTTTATTATATTATCTAATATGTTAAATATTTGCTTATTTACTTTTACGAATTTTACTATTTGTATTGTACGTCAGAGGAAGAGTAAGTACTCTTAGTTCTTTGTAAACCAGTATTCACAGTATTAAGAGTACTTAGTTTTCCTCAATGACTTCATGCATGACTCAAAAGCGGGTAAAAAAGGGCACGCAGATATTTTTTTATGCGTAATAAGTCCTTTGTCAAAGTCGCTTGAATTGCCCTATATTACGAGACCGAAATTTAAAATGGAACAAACATGTCCGTGGTATGCTGTGAGTCTTGTCTCTATGGAGACACTTTGTCTAAAATTGCGCGATGTATAGACAATTTTTTTTAATTCGCTGCTTTCTAATTACTAATTTTATCAACTCGTAATCCGAGAATTGTGCATTTACTATATTCAACTTTTTATATTCAATTTCTTAAAGTGTTTGAGTGACTAAACTGACTCATGTCAAATGGTAATCTGTAATCTCAGTCTAACCTTATGCTAAAAAGGCATGAGCTCTTATGTATAGTTATTTATAATATAATAATATTAAATATATTTAAACTTTTCACACTTTTTTTTTAAATTTTCTAACATAGGACATTTTTCTTTAATAAAAATATTGATAAGCCACTAACAAGATCATTTCATACACCTTACAGATTCTAATATGGAATGGTTCACAATTAGCATTCTCTGCTAAAGTATTCGATGAAATTCATTAGATTTTTAATATAAAAAATGTGATTAAACTTCGGATTATTAAATCCTTTTCGTTGTTTTGTTACAAACTAAAATGTAAATTTTGTACAAATATATATATACTATGCCAAAACATTTATTCAAAAGAAAAAAAGGAAAGAAAAAAGAAAGTCCATTTTAATCAACTTAAAGAAGGATCCACTCGTTTTTCATTGCCTTGTTTATCTACCTCACATCCTTTTTTACAACGCTTACCCAAATGTTTCAGGGAATATTTTTGGAGATACACATGATAAGAAAGGACAAAAAATTGAGTAATGCACGGTCCAAATCGAGCTCACATTTTACACAACTCTCTAAAAGTATAAATCAGAAAAAGAGTGCATGAGAACATTTTTATATAAAGAATATAAAAATGTTTTAAAATACAACTTTTTTGTAATATACGAAATTTTGTTTCAGGACAGACATTTTAAATGATTTTGGCTAATTAACAATCTCGTGTTGATTCAAGAACTTATTAATGTAAAAGTCTACTACACTGATCCGCCTATCGAGAAAAATTCGTCTGCGAAAGAGAGTCGACATGATAACAATAAAAATTATATCCCTATTTAATTTCTCTATTATGCCAGAGGATTATCATGCTCATGCAGGATGTACCTGTTTAGGTCTAGATCAGTTGGGTTTTTATCGCGGAGAATGATACTCTATTTACAAGCTTACAATTCCGGTTAGATTTAAATGTTTTTTTTTGCAATGCATATTTATATAAGCTAAAAATTTTATGCAATAGTGTATCAACGGACATCGATGTCATATGCAGAACGCAGGTGGAACAAATACATAGACACAAACTATGAATTTCCAGACAAACGATGTATCCATTCTGTCATATATCTTTAATAAGCAAAGCCGACCATGGATAGGTTATAGAAAGGGGTCATTAATCGGCTTAACAAGAGACCACTGTTTTTATGATCTAAACCCACAGCCTCCAAGTATCTTTTTATTTCAATGTACAAGTACATCGTTTCTACGGTGTCCACGGCCAACCATTTAAATTTAAGCGACTCTTGCATCTTACATTGTCAAATTTAAAAAAGGATATCATTAACAACGTCTGAATGATATTTTCTATTTATGACATAACTGTAATCAAATAATATTCATAACAGAAGCAGTGTCAGAAGATGTCACACTCTTACGTATTCATTAGGTAGTAAATTCAACGTAAGAAATCATACAATCGAAAAAATAACATTATCTCAACCATTTTACAGGATTGAGAGCCGGCAAAAAAGGTTTTATTTTTTATGTAGGGTAAAGGCCTTAAACTCCTATGACTTAAACAACTCAGGAATGTACCTCATCCAAGATTAGTACACCCAGATAAAACAAAGAAAGGTAACAAAAATATGCGAATGTAACAGTGGTTAAACATTAATGCAGCACATATATATTAAAAAGTAGTCATCGTAACGGAATTCCATCGATGGACGCAGGGTTCGAACCAACTTCGTAGCCAGAATTCGGATAACAAACAAATTAACAGAAGCATCTAAAACATCTACATATGTAGTACCTACTAGAACTTTTACTACAAAATCGGCCAGGATATTGTCGGATATAGGATCTTTATAAAGTAATGAAAGGTTAATACGAAACACAGAGAACATTTATGAATAAATTAATAATATAACAATATTTAATTATGGTAATAAATATTTATACGTAAAAAATGCATGTAATTTAAATCGATACGGCTATAAGGCAAGCTTACCTTTAAGGTATTAGATACTTTTGAACTAGAAATTCAAAACATAAAAATGAAAAACTATTTTTGAGTCGTTAACCTCATGAGATGAAGCCAGCGATATAAATCACAATTGTGCAAATTATTTTGTGACCTGATTTCTATTGATCCATTTATGAATGTATGTCGCTCGTGAATGATCAGCAAACTATTGTGAGAATTAATGGAGATTGTAGACGTGGATATGAATAATTTAGGTCGACTGAGTTTGGTTATATCAAACTCAGTCGACCTAAAAATACTATCTTAAGCTAAATATTATAAATTCATATATATCTTACATTAACAGTCTATAAATAGTCCACTGCAGGACTTTGGCGTATTCCGTAAGGAGGATTTTGCTATAATCGCCGAGCTCGGCAAGCGGATTGGCGATCGAAGTACCAGACACCTCGCACTTTAGACGCTACTGCCTACCGTCTGTTAAATTTTGTTCTGATTAAATTCGAGATGGTTATCCCGCCATCTATCGGTAGCTATTGCGATTTTCAAGGATATTCCTTAGACGCGTTTTAGTACACCTACGGGGAGAAAGTTGATGGCAGATTCTTACGACGATACACATCTACTCGTATCTAGGTATCATCATAATAGCTGTTTGCTCAGAGAAGACAAAACTAATGTATTCGAAGTTCATCTAGAGGTATGATGTACAAAGATAATACTTAAAATGAGCATAAATCAAGTACTAATGATGTTAAACAACGTGTGACAACTTAAAACTACATTATAATTCCACTGATGTAGTTTAGTTGAAAATGAAACATATCGACAATAAACATAATTACTACTATAGACAGCTAAGCGGTTTTATTTTATAGGTGAAATATTTTCAGGATGTTTTTCTCTATACAAATACAAAAAAAATATTAAACGCGATAAAATCCGTAAATAATAGTTTCATTTCAAATGTGTAGTGTTCGCGTAAATACAAGAAATCATAATTTCATGAGTCTAATTACTTACTTTTGTACATATATTATGTCCTATTGAAATAATTAATACATGATTAAAGCATGGTTTACATTATTGAAAGGCTCTACTTATGCCTGTCATGATTGTCTTCTTTTTTCTTCTTGAATTAGATTTAAGTAACGTGTATTTTATGTCTTTTAATTTACTATCATAATAATTATAGTTTACTTTACTTTATCTTAGTGTTTACCTCTACTTTACTCGAACGAGGCAACCGAACTTCAGCTACCCAAAGCGTGGGGTCGTCGTTTCTCGGGTGATTTACCATTACCGATTATACCAAATGTGTTATATCTAATATAGATCATAATGAAGTCCAACGATTCGATTCATGTATATTTGCTTCTATGTTAACGCCACTGAGCCTCTTCTATTTTGAAGAAATAACGCAATTAACGCTGTAAAACATTCAATACTCGAAACTTTAATAATCGAATATTCAATGAATGCCACGTATTTTAGCAACAAATGGCGGGTATCAAGGCAGAGTAAACTCTTTTAAGGGTCGGAAGGTTTTCTCAAAGGATCACGACGATAGCTCATAAAATCTAAAAGAAACCTATTAGGGTAATATTTACTGCGGTGGGGCATCATCATCATCATCATCATTTCATCCTATCAGAAGTCCACTGCTGAACATAGGCCTCCCCCAAAGATGAATGAAAAGAAGGGGTATAGGTAATAATATTTTTGTATTGGCGCTAGCGTGAAACAATCGTTATATTATTTGATGCTTGCTTAAATTTGATACAACATGCAACTACGGTGGTCGAGCAAACATCAGTTTTACGTAAATGTATAGTAAAATAAACGTTATGAAAAAAAATATTAAATTTTTCGAGCTAAGCCTGAAACTACTTCTACTATACTGGGGTGCTCAGAAGTCTAGACATTTTAGTCCTTTCAACGCACTTATCACCAGAGCTTACTTGAGACAACCTGACAGATATTTCGCATGATTATTTCTTAATATAATTTTTCTTTTAAAATTCGTTTATACCTTCACTCACATATTATATGGCTTCAACATATTTTACTACAACAATAATTATTAGTATTAATCATATAATTATGTTTGTAGTTAAGGAGATTAGCATTGATTAAATTATAAATAATAATATTTTATAATATCATAATAATTATATAATAACAAAAACGTGCGGTAACAGTTTACAAAGTTGAATATGTAATTGAAAGTGTTTTCGAGTCGTCAACCTTGCGAAGGCAGATTGTGAGGAACTTACAATTGTGCAAAATCTTTTGTTATTCGTCTTCCATCGATTCATTCATGAATGCGACGGTCGCTCGAGTAGGAAACCCTTTTGTTGGTTTAATTAAGCTCCGTACTTAGAGATTTAATTGCCGTAACGTGAATTAAAACAAAACGCTTGAAGAGCTCTAATTTTTCGAATTGAAATATTAATTCAAAATAAATTTAGATTTACAGACAGAGAAACAACATGTATGAATATATTTGAGTATTATTACTTTTTTGTCTATAGTTGACTAATAATTTCCATAAGTCCTTATTCTGATGAGCTTTTGATATTTATTTTCGACGATAAGTTTTAGTAGGTTTGTTGTGTATGGCCGGTTTGCAGCTTAACGTTGCACACATTTTTAAATACCTTACCTTAACATTTTAAGTGAAACTTTATTTACGGACTTTAATAATTAGCATTTCAAATACTGATATTTCGGATGCTTTACAGGTGGGGGACTGAGATGTATACTGTAAAGCATCCGAAACGTCAGGATTAAAACAAAAAGCTAATTAAACGCAATCAAATCTGTGAATAATAGTTTCCATTGAAATTAGTAGTATTCGCGTAAATTCAAAAAATCATTATGCTTACCTTAACAGCTTGTAAATAGTCCAAAGCAGGACATAGGCTTCCCCCATAAGCAGCCACGCTCGGAAAGGCGGATTGGCGATCGCAGTATCAGACACCTCGCATCTTAGGCGCAGATGTTCGTCGTCGGTAGCCTTTGTGACCAGTTTCTTCTTTAGACTAAGAGGCACTCTTACGACGCTTACGGAAAAAACTGGGGTGATAGATTCTTAGGTCAATAGCACGCGGCACCATCATTTTACATAGTTTAAAATATTTAACTTATCATTCATATCATACACGAGTTAAAAAGAAAACAAATAAAAAAGCATTAACATATTGAAATTTGTAACAAATCTCCTTAAAACTTTTACAATATTGAGTTACGAAAATCCGCAACTGAAATCTCATATTGCCTTGAACAGTTGAAACTTTGTAATACAATTTGTACACTCGGTAGTAGTTGCATTGTTTGCTGAAAACGCGACCGAAAACATCCGGGATTTAGATTATTAAATCTGTATTTTTTTTTATAGCTTTAATACCGTACATTTGCTTATTCCTATTTTTGTGTAACAATCCATAATTTATATTGATTAATTTATTGCATATTTATATTAACAACAATTTTTCCTTGGCTTTCTTGAAGTAAAAAGTGGGACATGTTGTTCCCTCGGCTTCAAGGTATCTCTATGCTAAATTTAATTAAAATCGGTTCAGCTGTTTAGCCGTGAAATTGTAACAGAAAGACCGAGTTACTTTCTTTGGAATATTATGTCATGATAGTCACTTTCTACAACATGATAGTAGTAAACAAAATGATTTACTTTAAACTGAAAAATATTCATGGCCGGTTAATACCCTCTTCTGTTGATAATCACCCTACCCGCGGAAGAGATTATTCATATTTTATGAGGATTAGGTACTACGTACTATTATCGACAGAATTAAGGTCTTGGTCGGAAAATATAGTTTTAATGGTATTTAAATTAAGCTCAATTAATTATTGTCGTAAATGCAATAGTTATACACCACTATTTTATAAGATTTAAAAAAAAATTACCGTTATCTGCTTCCTGTTACTTAGCAAATTGATGCAAAAAAAACATCGATGTCGGAAAATTATCCTGTGAAAAATGTAAAACATAAACAGAAAGGTAATTAATGGTCAAACATAAACGTTATTTCATTCACCTAATTCATAAATTACGCGGCACATTCGGGTCTAGGTTCACTCGGATCCTTACGATAACATGGTAATGCTTCTCAGACGAGTGTATATTCACTACAATTGGGCTGTTCTGTTTAATCAGCTCAAACGGTGTGTTCTTACCAGTGAAGAAGACACAGTGCAAAGTATAAAAAGAGTGCATAATAAACACATTTGACGAGTTCCACTGCCCGGACGTTTAAATTTGTTAAAGAAACAATCTTTTGAGATGTCCGCATAGTTTATTTGCAAAAAGTAGTGTAAATTATAAAAATTGTTGTTTTCTTAGTATTTACAAAGATTTACCTTTATTTTCTTAATTATTTTTTCCTACTTCTATTATAAATGACCTACCTTACAGATAAATAAAGTAATAATAAAATATTTGAAAGTCAATTTTCTTTAATTGATACAATTAGCATTGTTCTGTTAGTTTCTAAAGCTAGCTGCTTTGTTAATCAAAACTTAAATCCGAGAAAACCGAAACTGACGCGAAAGCTCGAGCAAATGCATTAATTGATGAACGGTAGAACGTAGTATTTTTATAATGTAAATTTACATAAATAACTCCGTCCTTAAGAAGTAACCACAGGTTAATCTACATTACTCAATTTTTTTTTGGAAATAAAAAGATGGCTGGGTTATCATAAACTACAGTTTAGTTACAACTAACATTGAAAATTGTTATACACTCGTTAGATACTAAATAAAAAAGGAACTTGTTATAAAAGAATGATGAGCTCAAATATCGCCAGAAATAAATTAACCATTTTATTGCAATACAAGTGTTTGGCCGCGGTTTCGCTAGCGTTGAATTCGAATAGAAAAGGTCTGAAATCTTTTCTGCCCTTTCTGGTAAGTGGCGCGACGATTATGAGAAATAAAACTTATTATGATCAACCAAAGTGCCACCTATCATGTCTAAATTTCATAACTTTATTTTTTGGCCCTAAATCAACATATACTTGTGCATATGAATAATTATTGTCTATAAATATAAAATTTGTTAATAACTCGACCACAGCTCTACCTATCTGGGTCAACCAGATTAACCAGCTACGAACTATCGTTTCGAAGGTACATATCTATTGTAAGAATATGACCTCAATCGGTCAAGTCGTTCAAAAGTAACACGATCACTAACAGACGCACAAAAGACTTTTATATATAAAAGATAAGCTTTCACGATCGTATACCCAACAATGCGGTGGTCACTGTACTTGACATTTATTATAGTAATTTCAAACCACTTCTCACCGGAGCTTTAGAAAATATTCTAAGAATGTCCATTAAGCAAATAGCGATAATGCCAACTATTCCACTGAGTTCTACAGTACCTTGGTAAGCTTACCGGTCAATATCAAGATTCCAAATAGATAGAGCAAAGCAATCATTTTATTCCAACTCGGAATTGCCAGATCCTCATTCGTCAGCCTGCTGGAGGCACCACATGCAGATGAGGTTGGCATTTGGGGAAAATGGTGATATATTCGTTCTTTAAAGGTCTCCGGATTATATAATAAAACTTAAAGGACCATCGTGAGTTGAGCTTACTTTGTAAATAATCGCGGTTAGCATGTGTACCAATACATATATATATTTGCAACACTGTGATAACGTAATGAAATTATGTTACGGAATCCTCCCGGCGATTCCTATTCACTTGCACTACTTTACCGTCATTTTAAAGACGTGACACTTTTTTTTATTAAAATAACAAATTGTCATAATTAGTAATTTAACATTATCTTGTGTCATTTATGGTTTTCATTCAGTTGCTTTAGGTTGCAAATGCCTGATCTATTTCTGTACGGAAGCGTTTTTATTTATCAAAGTCGAGGTAACGTCATAACCCTACGCGTAGGCGGATGAAAAGCCATGTATGTTGACTATAGTCATAAATGACCTGCATACCAAATTTCACGTAAATCCGGTAGATTTTGCGTGAAACGCGCAGACACATAGACAAGAAATTCCCCCTGATATATTAGATTCATATGGGCTATATGCACTTATTTTTCTCAAACATATTGGAATTATATTTCTATAGATTTAATATATGCATAGATTTATTAAACTTCGTAAATATTTTAATTAAAACGAATAGTCTTTACAACGTTTTTATTATTTAATTATATATAAGTCATCCAGAAGTTAATTTAAAATCGATTGCAGATTTTGTACCGAACTGACAAACGGACAGACAAGAAAGCGAGTTAATATTGTATTGTCTTCCAGGTTCTGAACTATGTTTAAAGTCTCTAGCTCATCAGAAAGTTAGTTCAAAATCGATCGGAAAATTTGTTCCGGACAGAGAAACAAACAAATAAACAGACAGAAAAGAAAGTGAGTTAAGTGGTAAAAAACTTAGTCTAATGAAAGTACTTTAATGTTCAAACTATTACATATACTATTGCATTTTTATGGCTTGCTTTCAGTTGCACATGTAATAACTGAAGAAAAATAAAATAAAAAAGAAGATACCTACGGAGTTTCTTTCGCCTGTTTCTTTTTAGTCAGATGAGGTTCATAACGAAACGGTGGTAGATTGTAAAAAAATAATAATAATATGATTTGACAGTTGTCAAACGTCGAAGAATAAAGAATTTTCATCATTCGCATTCTTATACATAGCGTGTAAATCGCACATGTGATATAAATATTCCTAAAAAAGGAAAGCATACTGGAAGGGATGAAATAGGATAGGATAGAATCGGATAAGGGAAGATAAACACAAGTCCATTTTAATCAACACAAAAAGGGCTTCGCTCGTTTTTCATTGCCTTGCTTTTTCCACTACCTTTTATATTTTAGCAATTTCTTCATATTACAGCATGTTTCCTGATATGCACACAGGGATGGAAATGAAAGTTTGATATATTAGAACTCCAGATGATCTGAAAAAATAAAGTACATATTTTTTTGTAACAATCTATCTGCATTCAACATTGCCAGTTTTCAGCGAACGAAAGCTTTAAAAACTGGTCTAACTTCTAGAAAACATCTACTTAAAACATTACAAAACTGATGAGAAAAGGCGTTGTTTAATTTTTCAGTGGGTTTCGGAGCCAGAAAAAGTTCGCCAGACTGCTTCAATGCAGTTAGAAGGATTTCAAATATGATCGAAATATTTTTTTTATTATTCCTCAGAGATTCAGTTTTCTTTACGATGCTTTACTCCAGCACCTAAAATTGTAATTAACTATTTCAGTGAGGTCGGCACCGAAATTAGAACCCAGGTCAGTTGCGTACTATGAAATTACTTACATTATTATAATAAATAAAATCTTTCTAAAAACCAGAAATCTTCTTAGCAAAAAATGTATTGTTTTAAAGAACAACAAATAGACACAGGTGCGAAATGATACATTATTAGAGTAAAAAAAAAGTAAGAAAGTTTCAGAGACAGTTTCCGCAAGGTGACAATGGCGGCATAAATAGAGAAAGGTAGGTATCTATGATATACGACAACTTATTTTGTTTGGATAGGCAGTTACGACTAACTTTGTTATTTGGATATCGTGAGAAATAGGACACGTATGTCTTTAGCCCATTATTCAATACAAGTGCATTTTTGTATCAAATAAATACCACAAACTTTCACCATTAAAAATAATTTAAACAAAAATGATTTATCCAACAACGAAAGAACTAAAAAAGATGAACCTTCTTTTAATGTCCTAAAAATGCGCAGCCGCTTTTTCGTAACTGTACTTATCTACATATTTAGATAGACCTCTATACCGAGGTGACCCTGTTGGCTCGACGGATTCTTAAAGTGGCATCTTCTCATACCGTGTAGCTTAAAATATTTAATATGGGCGATACTAGAGACCTATTTTTCTATGTTTAATCCATATATGCGTAAGAAAATTGTTATAATTAAATCATTAGGCGAATAAATTATAATCAGTATTCATCAACAGCACCGTTAGATTTAGGCCACTGTAAACTTGAAGATATTTCAAAATCGCCAATAAATGCGTCGCAAACAGGCTGATCTCATTTTAACTTCTTGTTATTTTGTTAATAAAGCAAACACAATAGATAATAATCTTGAGAGACTTTTTGTATAGATGATCGCGGAAGACAATCTACCATTCCCTTTCTTACCTTGGGTATCGTAAGAGTCGACTTAAGAATAGCCGAGAAAACCTAATTGCGTCACAAATAGCGGATTAACCATCTCAAAAATGCCAGACCGATAACAAGCATGTCTACGGTGCAGGGCACCTAGCACTAAGATTGTCTAGCGCGTTTTATGTGAAGTTCTCTGATTAGGCGAGACCTATGTCTTACAGTCGGCTATTAACAGGCTGGGGCCTTATTCGCTAAGCCACAAAAAAAACAAAAACCCAAAAATAATAAAACATCAGAAGGCTATCACCCCAAACAACCCCTGGTTCTAATTTGTTTCTTTACTTTAACACACGTCAAAAGAATTAGTTTAATAACTCATACAAATTGATCATTTCAGCTTCAGCTTATCTATCTTTATGTATAGTAGTCTTAAGGGTTTCTTAGCACCCTAACCTCGAGGCAACCAAATCAGACACAGACTTAATTTTTTTAAACAGTATTTTTTTGTTTATGATCTACATTACCGTACGGCCTGCGTAGACAGGCTGCTACTTATATAAAAAAAACAACACTTTATTCTGTTTACCTTTACGAACGTTGGTAAAAAATATGAAAAAGCAACACAATCATTTTATTTGTTACATGAGGGTTTTAGGGATCTGAAACATTTTGATTTCGTTGTTAGGTTAAATACAGTCGGCCTCACTCCCCTGCCGGACGAACTCGACGAAGGCTCTTTGTTAGCCAGCCTTCATTTAAATCACAACAAAGCTACCCAAAAATAAAAGTGTTTATCGGTGAATGACATCATAAACATGTCTATATTCACTACGACTGTTTAGATGTGTAATAACAAGATATTAAATAAAATACCCAAATGACAGATCCTGTATCCATTCGTACTCAAATATTATAAATCCAAAAGTAACTCTGTCTGTCTGTTATGGTTTCACGGCTAAATATTTTGTGATAAAATTTGTTGGAGACACCTAAAGCCCCGGGGATCAATATAGGCTATCTAATATGCCAAGAGTATCGCGTGGGCGATCATAGTTATTAATTTATAAACTTTATAAACAACTACATATAAGCCTCAAAGGTCGGAGAACTAATAACAGTTGGTTAAGAAAGGTTTAAAATGTCAATTTCGCAAAGGCAAATGTGATGTAGCACGTCCCAACACAAGTTGGAGAGACGACCAACATCGTGTTGCGGAAAGTCGATGGATACAAGTGATTCAGGACCGTGCTTTGAAGTAGGCCCCTGTTCCGCAGTGGATTTGTAATAGGCTGTAATATGATGATCATTAACCAGAACTATGGACAAATTGTCGTTATTGAAACCTCTCTCAGGCAGTCTATGCACGTTTATACAAAAGCATCACTAAGATTTTTTTTGTATTACTAAATTAATTGTACAATTGAACCGTATTATAAAAAGTGCTAGCCCAGTAAATGTGTCACACACAGAGATATTGATGCGCAGGGTGCGGAGTAATCATAATTTTATCTATGTAGTATCTAAATACTAGAAACAAAAAGATGACTAGATAATATTAGCACAAAATGACGAAATCGGCTAAGGACATCACTTTTGTAAAGAAATCATCAGCGCATAATTTTCCTTAGCAACAAATATATAACAAAATGTTTATTACCTTTGTAAGGATAGAATGTAGAGGTAAACATTTTTTGCACGTACGACGATTTATTCTTGTCACGAGTATCGTACGGGAGAATTTCGTGTATCTCTGATAATGGGTGCTGGGGTAAACACTCCTAAAATTGTAACAATATCGTTAAGTATTTGAAATCTGTACTTACATATAAAAAAAAAAATTGTAAACTTTTATATGTTTTTAGTAACTAAAAGCCATTTCACGTACTTTGATTGAACTTTTTTTTTATATTTTCTTTATTATTTTATTCAAATTTTACTTAATATTACTAATATGAAAGTTTGTATGTTTGTTGTTCAATCTCGCTTAGGGAACTGAACGGATATGTGGCAATTTTGGCAGAGATGTAGATGCAGTATCTCATGGCATGGAATAGGACAAAATTCATGACCTCGACTGCGGAGCTGCGGGTAGCCGGACAGCACTACAGCATATTATAAATCACCGTCTTAGAAGCAATAGGCCTGATGTATACTTTCTTACAATAGATAGTACGAATTTCGATCGATCCTTACCTTACTCCCTAGAAATAGTCCACTGCAGGGCCCAGGCCGCCTTAAGGAGGATTTGCCTTAATCACCATGTTCGGGAAGCGGATTGGCGATCGCAGTACTAAACACCTCGCACCTGGACGCTGCCCGTTATTAGTCTAATTAATTTTAGTCTGGTATTTTTCGAGATGATTATCCCGCCACCTGTCGGTAGCCATTGCCATTTAAATTTCTAATCCATACTAATCCATAATCCCTAATTGAATATTATAAATGTGGAAATGACTATATCTGTCTGTTTTGACGAGATGTGGAAGGGAGATATTTATTTATTAAACTTCATATACATGAGAATGTATATAGGCGGACTTAATGCCAGAAGCATTCTCTATCAGTCAAACTTTGGCAGCGATGAAATGAAGTAGGTGTAGATGATAGAATAGAGAGAACTAAAGAGAGGAAAAAAAATTATAATAAATGTAAATCTATACCTTGAACCCTGGGGAGGTACATCTCAGGTTACTTTTCCCACTATACCTAGCTAGTCAGATTATTAATATAATTAAATTTAGATTAAAATACCTAATTAATATCACATATCACTAATCTAGATAACTAGGTAGAGCGACGAGCATTCGAAGCAGGCTGCTCGGGATCGTGTTTTGTTGGAATTGATGGAGAGGCCTCTTTCCATTACTAGAATTGTGATAGGCTGTAACTGATGAACACGCATTTCGGTTTCGTACTCTGCAACTGCGAAAGGGTTGCGTTTGAATAAGAATTTGGCGACGCAGAGACATCCTAAATAGAAATCCGTAATCTCTGCCTACTCCTCTGCGTGGCAGGCGTGAGTGCTTACACATTAAATAGGTATCGTGACGTTGACAGTTACGTTTTTTTTCCAATTATATCTTTTAATTATCCCCGGTTTTGTACAGGAAAATGGCAAATCTGGATCAAATCACAGGTGAGTGATTAGTGTAGGTCTTGTTAACCCGGGTTTAACCGTTATTGTTTATGTGTACAGCTTTACATTTAAAACTAATCCGAGTGAGATCACTCCCGTGACTGTTAAAAAATTCGATTCTCTTAAAAAACATGCGACAATAGTGGAACTACCCCTTTGCTTTATCTTATTAACTTGATGTGAAATTTTGAAATAGCTAACACTTTAAAATAATCTTATCGGAATAACGGAGGGAGCTAAATAGATTACATTAATTTTATTTAAAATCGTTTTACAATAATATAATAATAATATATATACGTGGTAGCCTAGTGATCAGGGCGCTCACTTTAATTTTATAGAGCGTGTGTGACGTGGGTTCGCTCCCCGTTGCCGGCATCACTAAAGTTGTTAATAGAAATTTTAAATGCTGTGTTTACCACGTGCACGTCGGTGAAAGAAAACACCGTGAGGAAACCTGCATGTCTGAGAAATAATAAAAAATATTCTTTCAAGGATATGTGACGCCCGTCAAACCGCACTGGAGCAGCGTGGCGGGCCCTTCCCGACTCGTAACCCTTGCGAATATTTGAGAAGGAGGTCTTTGCCCACTTACAGGCTGCTACTTTACTTTTATATATTCTTAATCGTAATAATACTGTTTTAGTTAAATAATTGATATTATATTGAGAAATATAAGACGAAATTCATTCGAATTAACTCGAACGTCTCTCCGTCCACACGAAAATAAAAGCTTGTAAAGCTTTTGGATCGTTGTAACGCGATTACTTAACTTTCAATAGTCGTTTCGTGATTCGTTGGAAACGAAACCGAGCGAAACCAATATTTGGGTTTTTAGTCCGTTATCGTATCTGAATAGAATTACGAGGATTTAGTATAAACTGGTTCTTATAAATTCTGAAGGGTTTTTTTTATATTAAACTCTAATATTTTATTCCTGAGTTTAATTTATTGCAAACCTTATCTTTCATGAACCTTCGTTTATTTCTATGTTTATATATATTTTTTAACATGTACTCTTTTATATAGGTAAGGTCTGTAGATACTATAAACACTTTTAATGATTGTGGTGATTCTGTATGGTTGTTGGAATCAAATAATTGCACACAACCTAACCGTGGCTATCATAAAATGCGACAGATATTTAAAAATATGTTTGCATTTTTTGTATAGTATAGTTTTATAAATACTGTTTAGCAAAAGAAGAGTTGAAGTGTACTAATAAATAGACATTTTTTTTATTCAGAAAGGATGCTGACGAAACGTGCTCCTGAAACGAATACTACCTCGGTTAATTCGTGGCTACGGGACAATCGAGTTTGGTAAACTTGAGTACCAACAAAGAAAAATAATGGCTAACACTTCAAGATGAATTGTGTCCATTTTTTTTTTTTTTAATAAAAATACTAGCAATGTTATTCATTAAGCACATTACTAATATTCCTGTTAACCCTCTAACTAAGCATTATAGCTTGTATCTGGAGTGGTTCACGACAGTAGTTGAATGGCGGGCTCGAACTTACGACGTCATATTTCGTAGTCCGCACCTAGTATAGATATATACAGACTAACTATCTCTCTTATTAATAACATCGCGAAAAACAACGGCACGCCACTAACTATTTTTTACGCTACATCTATAATGTTGTAATTCCAACCGTATCCGACTTCACCACTTCAGTGCGATCTTGGCGTTGGAGAATCTACAACATTAATTCATCACGCGGTTCATATCAAATTCAACTCAGGTCAAAACGACAAATATGAAAACTAGCGTATAAAAAATATTGGATCAATTGTAAAAGAACTTTAGCCCCAAGAGACAATACCCGTATATTCCCATAAGTTAAGGCCCATTTTAATCATCCTAAAAGCGTGGGCCCACTCTATTTTACCCGCCAATACATTTATTCACTAGCTTATGAGTATTTCTATAAAAGGGCGACCCAGTTCTCCAAAAATTCTTTCGACGGCAGACGGATAAAAATAAAATTTGTTGAAAAATTAATTAAAATTCTGTAAAATATCTTTATTGTCGTGGAAATAAAATCGATAGGCATATCGACTTTACATTTTCCTATATGAGAGAAAAACTGGATAACAAAAGTAGCAAAGCTTTGACCCTTGGATAAGGGGTAATAAAATATTACTATATGTGTATATTATTCAATATTTGTAATAGTCTAACTCTGTAATATCTGACCGTCAACTCAGAAAATAAAAACAATACTTGTATATGTCGTAAGGTGTAATCTTAGTCTAAATCTGGAATCTTTCGTGATTTTGATTATGAACATTGTACAGTATTAACTCTTGTAAATTTTTTAACCCTTCACGTGTTATAACAATGAAATTACTTTTATTGTCACACGTCAATTATTATAAGGCAGACTTTTTTTTAAAAGACAGATAGTAAGCGAACGTCAGACTAAGACTATTTAGGAGAAAATAATTGAAATTCTCGGGTAGAGCTTTAATTTGCATTAATTATTTATTTATTTGCATTATTTAGATTTCAATGTTAAAGTAATATTAATTAAATATTAGTACGACAGCAAGATGACAGCAGAGAATAACACTACCAAAAGTTATTGACCTTGTTACGCGAAGGGAGTTGGGGAGAAATTCGCAACTGCGCAGATTTTATTGCATTCAATTTCATTGATCTGAACTCATGGCAACTTTGTACTAAATATGTTTGAGTTTCGCTTTCGGGTTATTTGTAATATTTTTGATTGTAATAGTGATTATTATGAATCGGGATAACACAAATACGGGTTGTTTGCCTTAAATTTTACAAAGTACGTGGAACCAAAGTTCGATACCTGGTAAAAGTAAAGTGTGAGTACCCACGGCTGGGCAAAGAACTTCTCAAAATATTTCAGCGGGTTTTGGAACCGAGAAAGGCCCGCAACGCTGCTCCAGTGCGCCTTCACAAATCCACGAAATATTTTTTTTTCTCAGACATGCAGGTTTCCTCACGATCATTTCCTTCTCCCTCGAGCACGTGGTTAATACAGAATTTAAAATTCCTATTAACATTTTTTTTGTGGTGTCGGCACCGGGAATCGAACCCTTGTCGCTCGCGCTCAATGAAACTAAAGTGTGCGCCCTGGTGGTAGGCTACCATGGCTCCCTGGTATCGGTATCAAGACTGTTAAATTCAATTTAAATGGTGATTTACTACATGATTCTTGTCTGTCTAAATTCTGATTAAATAAAAAAACGTTGTGACTATTGCTTTTGTCACCACTTGATCAAGACTAAATAAACGATGACACAAAATACATTCGATTCGAAAGCAAATGTCGTGTGATATGTAAAATTCTGGGAAAGCTGTTGGTACTGCTTTCTTTAATCTTTTAAACAATTTAACATCTGTTGCAGTAGGATCACCGAATAAGCACATGACAGCTTAGTACACATACACCATTCTTATTTGCAAAGAATATATTAATTAATTATATGTAATGTTTGCATAGCTGAAATTTTTAATTCAGCATTAAAGAATCAGGAGATTATACCTGGGGTAGACAGACAATCGAGCCACGCAATCTCCAATTAGTTAGCGTCCATTGCTAGTCAAAAGTCTCGCCCGTAAATTAAAATCACGAAGGGTGGGTCGAACCCCGCAACGATGAAGATATTATACGTGTATTTATAAAACGTATTACATTTATCTTGTGTGTTTAAGGCTCCCCGGATTAAAACCAAGACAATTAATTTGTAATGAAATAATGGAGGGTTGTAGGAGAAGTAAATTCTGATGCCTTAATTAAGACAAATCTTCTTTCTCCGCAACTTTGTTGTTTGTACTTCCGAAAGACGTAAAGGGGTAGATCTTTTGAAACCAAATTTGTGTATAAGTGATAATGTAGAAAATTGTGTAAGGCGAGCATTGAAGTTCGTAATTATTCGATTAGACGGCAGAATTTAATGCAGGCGCTAATTCGACAAGGGCCCATTATTATGAAAAACACATCGTAGCTGGGATTATTTTGCATATTTGAATTTTAATATATATATTAATATTTATATGATGAAAGCATAAGAATATTGGGATAGTATTGTTTCCACCCACTTTTCGAAAGTGGATATTTAAAACAACGCGACAGGTGGTAAGCCTTTAGCCGTCTTAGTCTCAACACTAAGATGGCGCCAGGCCATCCGTCAAATTAAAATAAATGACAACGATATAAATCGTACACCCCGGTAACAGCCCACCATAAACAGGATCCAGCCGGAGTTTCTTCTATAATGTGAGGTCGTGCAATTCGCCGGCAACTGTGTTAAGACATTATTGCTAAACTGTTAATAATTAACCCCTGTAATAGTTCCTGTCTAGGTCGATGAGGAGTATGCGGGGATAGACTATCCCTTTTATCAATTTAAACCTCACCTGTACGTTGTGCACGCTGAGACTCTGGCAACCGAATGATGCCAGAAAACCCATCCGTATTTGCCGAACCCAAGATGGACTCTCCTCTCACAGAGTAGTGATGGTAAGCAGAAACACTTTAAAAACAGTTAATTTTATCTGCGTATTTACCTTTTTAAATCGGATACCATGCCTAACGAAAATTCATTTAATCTCATTGGATATTCTATTAACGCACTCATAATGTATAAAATATGAAACTTTTCACCCTTGTCAGCTCTCGCAACAAGTAGAGCATCGTGTGAATTCAAGACTATTAATTCTTGTCCCATATGCCGCATGAACAGTTTCGTTTGTGCATCACAATACCCTATTTTGACTACTGCACTTGTATTTTTTTATAGTATGTTATACGATTTTTTCTAATTGTAAACAAGACTGGCCATATGGGAATTAGAATTACGAGTCGAAGGTAGCGTATTATTTGATTCCTGTGTGATTAATGTCTAGACATTCTCAATTTATCTTCGTTTTAATTTTCTTTTAGATCAAAAATAAATCAAAACGAGGAAAAATATTAGTATATTTAGTATAATATATTTAGTTATTAATAATAAGGGTAATATGTACAAGTAAATAATTTACGTAACTGTGCTAATTCAATAGCAGTGGTGGCTATTGAGCAAAAACGGTGACCAACAGACACAAGGGACAGCATGTTACTTTTAAATTTAAGTAAAAGAGATAACCATAGTTCTTCATATAGATCACATTCCTGATACAAATATGATAGAATTGTTAGTTGCTTTTGTTTGTTGTTGTTGTTGTTGTTGCGGTTGCCATCACTTAGTAATAGTTACAGGGAATGTAGAAACGTTATGTCGGTAATTCTTGGACGGCGCAGTGGCTAAGTGCTTGGCTACCATAAATTTTGGATGATTATAGAAATGAAATATTGTTCCAGGTTTGGTCTTCGAAAATCCTAAAGTATAGGCACGTTGCCTTTAAAAGAAAATAAAATAATTATAAATAAACGCTTAAAAGATGAACGAATTTGTATTTATTTGAAAATAGACTCACATTCATTTGAATACCTGCTTGGTTATCTGTTATTCTAAAGATGTCTTGAATGAACGAAGTATTCCGAAGCTTTATATTGAATAGATAAAGAATTTTCACTCCAGCACACCTCAAAGCAGGCCATGTTGGAAGTTAACGATTGAACTTCAATACGAAGTCTTGGTATGAATAGATCTCTACCAGTTGCTAAAGTCTTAGTAGCTTTTACCTATTTATCTCATAAAATGCGATTAAATCATCGTGAGCACTGGATTGCCATTAATTTGAAGTTTGAAAAATTTAAGGCCGATAGAAAAAAAAGAATCATAATGAGGCAATCTTTAGTCCACCTCTGAACCTAAAAATGTTAAGCGGTGGACGTTCAGCAGAGGACCAAGAAAATATGCATTTCTCACCGAAAGTTTCACCCATACACACTGCCCTGGGGACGCGCGAGGCTGTCGATGCCCATCCACTAGTCATGCTGCTCCATCACTATTCTGTGAGACTTGAGTTCGACAGATTCCGATAGATTTCCCGAACTCAAGTTGGATGTACCGCCATCATTCGATTGCTAGAGGCTCGTTTATCACTTAGCATGTGAGGTTGCCATTAGGAGGAAAAGATCGCATATCCTCATTGCGTCTCAGACAAGCAAGTCCAGTCAGAGGAACTATAATTAGTTTCATGACAATTCACGCTACGACAGGCTTTTTGCAAGCTGATCAATGGCATGCTTGCATTCACCGTCGCATTAGCAGATAATTACAGCCTGAATTTAAACCTTCTGGCATTTCCTTAGCCGAGTGAATGACAACAATCTTACGAAGCGATCGCACAGTGAAAACTGAAACATTAAAAGTTTAATTTTGAGTAATTAAGGTATACTCGTACATTATTATCACAATGCTGCCATATTGCCTCTATCTACGGTGTGATTTCATGATTACAGGCCCTAAAATAGAATATATGGAGATAAATGAGCTCGTAAGATTTAATTTACTTCTGTAATATTATAGGTACGTATGTTCCACAAAAGGAAATTCCGTTACCTTTCATATACAGTCAACTGTGTAAATTGCGCTACCAGATTCATAAATCATTATTAAGTGAGATTTATTACCGCAAATTTATGTGTATTAACAAGACTTTCATGTTACATAAGACTCAGGCAGTATGGCAGCCACCTAAAAATGTCACTATCAAACGGCAAAATCAAAATGTTAGACATGTAGATGTAATGCCATTAAATACTAAATTATTAAGATTATTTTAGAAATCCACAAACAAACCATTACATAGGACATCGCGTAAAGACGTTTTAAATTTTAATCGCAGGTTTCGACTTCGGCACTGAGACTATCAGCGCAATGTCTGTTAGTTCACAAAGAACTATGGAAATCAAGGGATCGGTGAAAGGTTTGATTATAGAGATATCAATATACACACGATATAACATGACATGTTGATAACGCAGGATCGAAAGCATTATTTTTGATGATATTTAATTTAGGCACGCTCCATTTCATTTACTTAAATATATAATATTAGTAAACTAATAAAAAAACATAATAAAGAAATCTGTATTAATATTACATATGCGAAAGGAGCTCTGTCTATCTGTACGTTTTCGTGGTTAAACCTTCAGCCCCCAGACATGGACACCGGCTTCTTTTTATTCCGAAAAAACCGCGGGAAATATTTATAAGCGAACGAAGTCGCGAGCGCAAGCTTATGTATACATTCGTATCTTGTAATACATTACATATTTGTCAAATGAATAGTGAAGTTAATTTTTAAAACATCGAAAGTTTAAGTACCATTTATATCATTTATATTAAAAGGAGAACAATAAAAATTATGTATATCATTTGATAGATAGTGAGTAGCACATAGATGTGCTCAAAAAAGAATTAGTATGCGTATGCATGCCGCCGTCAAGGCAGGTAAAATAAAGTGTAGGTAAACACATACGATTTTTCCATACAAAATGTAAACGCCTGAATGTCTGAAAAATAAGTTAAATATCCTAAATCTACACACACAGTTGGTTGAATTTCGTCTATATGCGAATAAAGTAAATACATTATTACAGAATATACAGCAATCGTTTGAAGTCAATAACCTCCGAGTGCAGGGGGAGTTGAGGAGAAATTCACAATTGTGCAGAATCTATTGTTACTCTATTTCATTGATCTGCTCGACGAATGCATGCTATTCGCTAGAAAGCGACTCACTTTGTCGATTGATTAAATATATACATATATATATATATATATATATATATATATATATATATATATATATATATATGTGTGTGTTCATATAAATATAATATACATATTAATTAGAAGTAGTGAAACTAGAACAAGAAAATGTTGTAGTACTGTATAACATTTGTGTACTGTAATGAAGTTTGTTGTATTTTAAGCTGCAATTCGACCTAATAACAAGTTTTGGGGACTATTATTTCTGTGAAATTGTAAATAGGTGTTTTGAATCTATATAAAGGCATGGGATATTGCTTTAGTCAAAGGTGAAATTTGTTTCTTATTATGAGGTTAGACTGTTTCTTTTTACAAATGAGACACGATGTTAACTTATATTTTAATACCTTTGTATCAATTTTTTAAAGTAATGATTTCTAGTATTTACGCGAACACTACACATCTGAAATTAAATTATTATTTACAGATTTCATTGCGTTTTACTTTTTAATCCCGACGTTTTGGGTGCTCAGTAAATTAAACGCGATGATGATAAGACATAAATAAAAAAATTAAATGAAAGATTATTTATTTTTTATTTATTAATTCTTTATTGTGTCCCTAAAAAAAGAAAGGAATACAATGGGCGGACTTAATGCCTTTTGGCATTCTCTACCAGTCAACCCTGAGAAAGAAACCATGTTGGCAGGTTCAAATAAACAATAAATATAAATATTAAATATATACCCCCTATAATATACTTACATACTTATAACATACATAATACACTATACATAAACATATAATACATAAATAAACAAATTAAATATGGAGAGAAAAATCTCAGGTGGCATTTGCGTTCAGATAGTGACGACGGAGCAGGGTTTTGAAGGAGTTTTTGTTCGGAGCTTTCTTGATATCATAGGGGAGAGCGTTCCTGAGAAGAGTGGCTTGTACGGTGAAAGAAGAAGAAAAGAAACCAGTGCTATGTTGTGGAACACTAGCTGTTTGAAGTTCGAGGCACTCGGTTATGACTCGAATAAAGAAAATTTAAGTTATCCTTAAGATACGAAGGAGAGTTTGCATCGTTTAAAACGGAATAAAGTACTGATAAGATTCTGGAGCTACGCCTTTGGTGGATAGAAAGCCATTTTAGCTTTGAACGATAGAAGGAAATATGGTCATACTTACGCAAACCGAAAATAAATATTATGTGTTTTTTTATGTGAGAAATCCAAAAAATTTACAAAAAAGACTTTCCAAAAAAATTGCAACAATTACAAACACACGCACATCTGTATTTTTTATATAAAGATAAGCATA
Organism: Bhutanitis thaidina; assembly: GCA_029286595.1. Lineage (NCBI taxonomy): Eukaryota > Metazoa > Arthropoda > Insecta > Lepidoptera > Papilionidae > Bhutanitis > Bhutanitis thaidina. The sequence goes on from JAGSMS010000003.1 coordinate 5,863,412, forward strand.
CTTGACCTTATACCCAATACTTGGGTGATCAGAACTGTAGACATTTTAGTACTTTCAGTTCACTGTCAGCGTAGTACCAACAATAACAGTGATGACATAATAGAAACAAAATTTTAAATAATATTGACTGATTCTTTAAATACGAAAAGGATCTGTTCGAGTTTTAGTTTAATAAATTGTGCATGTATTGTGCAGTAAGTGGAGTAATTACTTCAGTACTACAGTTCAAAAGTATTTTATTTTGGTCACGACAGGCAGGCCCATCTTATCCTGTTACTGATAGTATACAGTAGTGTTAAATAACCCACTGGTTTATAAATCTTCGACACAAATGTTTTAAGGTTTTCGAAATAAGAAGACTTTGGTAAATTGAAACATTGTACAAATTTATTCCAAGTACAATATTCAAGTCAGAAATCCGATTCCCTCTCAAGTTCAAACTTAGACTTAACCATTTAGAGCGGCATTGGTTTCAAAAATGAATAAGAAACTAGTAAAGCCCTTTGTTCTCGACTATGATAATGATGTACGCGAGTTACCTAGGTTCGATTCCCGGTCCCGGCGCTGATGATTTTTATGTGCTAAATTCACCACGTGCTCGGCGGTAAAAGGAGAAGATTATGAGTTACCCCTGAGAACTAAGATGGGACCTCTAGTACTGGTACCTAGGTGTACCGTTAGCGATAACTCATAATATGCAGTCGATTTCGCACACTTACATCAACACCGTTTGAATTTTGTAGCCTTAAACTGATCTCTCGAGCGGTTGACATCGACTGGCGTCTTGCAGTCAGTTGTATGTACCGGTCTTGCCGAGTGGTTGTACTCCTTTTACGGCCTGAATGCTGTTCAGCGGGTTCCCTTGTATTATCGTAGCGCTGCCAAAGACGATAAATAACACTTCTATGAATGCCAAAATGCCGAGATACCTGAGATTGATTACTTCCCGCTTGCAACACCCCTACAGCTCTTTGCATTTCATTTGCCGTCAAATGACGTCGCTCCAGGACGTAAAGAATATCTAACAATTCAATTTTGTTGCTAACTTTATTTAAATGGTTGGTAAATTATAAAATCAAGACTAAACGTTGCAACATAAACGCACTTAAATTAAAACAAATTCCCTTTCATTTAATTTTATGAAAAAAACAAAACATAATCGAAATTTTTTTTAACCTTTTTTTTAAGTTTACATACCTACGCACTTTGTGTGAGTAAAGACTTAGAAATTAATTAATGTAAATGGTAAATTTGTAATATCATGCATGTTGCTTAGACTTTTTTGATGTGTGTATTATCTAACACAGAGTAATTTTATACCTCAATGTGACGGCATGGTGAAGATGAGCGATCGATGTAAAGTTACTGAAATAAGATTGTTGGAATGGTCTGATACCACATAAGAACGGTTATATCGAAAATAAGAGGTTAGGTCGTATTGAATACAAATAATGGTGTGAGAAGACATGGGACAAGTGGGAATAATAAAAATAGTGATAATAAATATGATGTCCCAGAGCAAAAGGTGCTTCTAAAATATTTCTCATTTACATACATCCCTACTAAACTAGTTGTGTGAAAATAAAACAGGAAATCTAATAAATAATTCAAACGCTTCTAAATAATGTGGCCTCGTCAGATAGCACCGGTAGTGGGCGGGGCGCACGTGAGGCAGTCCAATCAAGTGAGTTAAGGCAATATCCGACCGGCACTTGAGAATTTATTAAATTGCGCTGGGTCAGGTAACAAGCTCGGACGAACGGTTTAACACCTCAGAGCTTCAAGGTATTCTTGCCCACACTTTGCCTCAAATATTTCCAATATTCGTGACATAAGCATGTTCAGACTTTGAAGCTTTTAATCAAAAACTAATATACTAAATGAAATTTTGTTTATATATATATTTAATACATATTTATTTACTTCTTAAAATACGGCATCTTCGTCGTATCCATAGATTTCCTCACAAGCTTAGAATTTCAATGTGAATGAACCAATTAGTTTGAAAAACTGACAAATAAATCTCCTGTTAGTTCAGTTTTACATATATAAAACTGAAAACCAAACAAATTAAATAAAATCAGTGATTTTAATCTACACAGAAAAGATTTATTTACAAATTTCAGATTGAACCGATAGACAAGGTAACTGATTTACGTAAAAAAAGCGTATCTCAACGTAGATGTTTCGTAAAAAGCCGAAAAATAAAAAATCGGAGATACGAACCCAAATCGGATTACGGACGAGGTTGATTAATGCCTGCAGTGGAACTTTGATGAACACAACAGGCAAAACTGGGAATTGTTAGGGCATACAAAGGAAATACAAAACGATGATTTTTTTTGGAATTCGTTGCTATCTAACTGACTGTGGTCTATCCAGAGCTTCGAATTTCGGATTCTTCCAGAAATTATCATCTGCTAGAACGAGTATTCAGATACAAAAAAGTAACTGAAGGCTATTTCTTATCGTCCCTTATACATATTTTAGAATCTTTTATTTAATTCTCGATCAGAAGGATATTAATTAATATTTCATGGCTCTTCCATTTATCGCTTTTTATGACTCCCAAAAGACGACAAGGGTGTAATACAAAAAAATATTAAATTTAATTATTGGAAGTCGTGTAAGAGAATTTGCTTTTTATAACTACAATAAAATATCAATAAAAAGAGACTGAAGCAAAAGATGTGTTATGTAAAAGGTTGCTTGGTTTTGGAAAAAGTTCAAGAAATGCATACCTACACGCAGCAGATTTGCTGCGGTCGTGGAACCGATAACGCATTTCTTACACGACTTTAACCATACAAATTCTGACCTTTTGTAGATCAATGGGATCTATTTCTTATATTCTTTTTAATAAAGTCACGATTTATTAAACCGATTACGAACATTAGGCAAAAAAATATATAAATGCGATAACGTATCTTTCAGAAGACACATTCGAAATTTATTTCGTTTTATTGTACGCAAAAGTGTGTTTACAGCTCTTGAAGTTGAAACTCTATAAAACGTTATACGTGTATTATTTTTTTATAGGTATACACCATATGTCAAGTGTTTTCGCTGCCTGTAAGAGTTCTGTGACAAATGTGAGCAACGACAATTAATTCTTGTCACGAATGTCGGGTAGAGCAATTTTCGTGTGTTTGATACATGACCATTATTCTTCAAAGAACTGGCAAAATCTTGTAACAGTATAATTAAAAAGAAATTGTTAATTGTTTATGTATGTTGTATAAGTCATTTTTTTTAAACAATATACAACTATTTCAATGACTAGGATGTACCTAATGAATACCTAAATTAAAATGTAGTAAACGTATTAAATGACTGATAGTTTTTGTTATAAATAATATATTTTAAAACGTCCACATGTTAACTTTAATATATTAATGATTGATAAATTTTAAAATATATATATACAAGGTTATTATTCAATATATGTACCCTTTTGTGCATGAATTGATATTGATAAAAACTACAACTTTAGTTCAACGATTTAGTCTACGCTTGATATTTTACGAAAAATATTAATATACTTTTGTTACTTGTAACTTGTATACATACCATGCGTCTTTGATGTCCTGAACGTCACAGATTAAAAAAATTCGAACTATTTATCATTTTCATGTAATATAAAGAATTTAAAAGGTACACAACCTCCTCGTTGTAGTATCAGCGCGATACCATATTATTTCAGTATCACAGAATTTACATAGTCATAAATATCCATTGTATAGCTGAGATTCCTACACCACACAAAGGATTCAACCTTATAACACCACGCTTTTTGCGCGTTAAAATTTTATGTTGAATACACAGGGGATAACCTGTCCACAAAGCTAGCGCGAACTGTTTATGCAAATCGGCAACAGATACGTAAAGTTGATATATCTAGAGAAACCAGTTTATACATGGGAATAAAATTTTCAGTTGTGGAAAATTGCATAACTTGTGTGGCCACGAGTTCGACTTATGTTCCGAACGTGGAGCGATGTCGACTGTAGTTCCTTATAAAACCTCAACAAACATGTTTAGACGACTACGAGCAGTGCCAGGGCGAAGTAGCAATTTGTTGACTGTAAAGGCTGCTGAGAAAATCTTCTCAAATAGAAATAGTATCCCAGAGCCTTTTATATTGAGTTTACTTCTAATGGGTTACTCGAGTAAAAATACTCTAAGAATTTTATATTAAACAAGCGGCTTGAGACTACATCCGCGTTGATTTTACAATGCACAAACATTTTGTGGTATAGAATTCAAAAATGAATGTTAGTTTAGGGTAACTACGTCCAGACGATCCTAAGTGGTTACGTTGGACCATGAATGCCTACATCCATCCTTATTACTTGAAAATACGCAGTCATACCTGAAAGTTGGTTTTCTGGTTGGTTTTGATAAGTAGATTCACAACTCCACTCTTTTTAAATATAACTTGAAAACCTTACTGAAGAATAAAGTCACCAAACAGTGAAAACTCACTTCAAGATAAAAATAGTAGTGATTGTGATTACGAGATAATTTTTTATCTCTTGATAGTTTTAAGTGTCATTGGAAAATTAACATATCGGTAAAAAATAAAGGTATAATATAAAAGTTCGTAAGGAAACATTAGTTTCCATATTAGCATATTACATATTCATTTGTCCACGGCGCAAGTCGTGCTTATCTTGGATGCAGGCGACACGAAAACACACTTGGCACGTCGCCATTCCACTGTGCGGTTTTATTGAAAGAGCCAATAACTGCAAAGCTAACCCTAATATTATGTTATGCCGAACGTATTCATACAATTATGTATATAATATACATGAAACGAGCAGATAATTAAGAAAAAAAATTATAATGATCGTAATCAGGGAGTGTGAGAATATACTATATTTTTCTCCAAATGCCAATCTCACCGGTACGTGGTGCACCCTGGTAGACAAACGAGGCGTCTCTGGCGAGAAATGGCGGATGTTCCATCCGAATGTATAGCAATGTTGTATTATAACGTTCAATGTGTATTCATTATTGTTGTCTCTGTTGGCAGCCCTTAAATAAATAAATTGATTGCTGATTATGAATCAAGCTGTAGGAGACACATATTGCCTTATTAACTAAAATTGCGCAGTGCCAGGTAGATTCTCCACAGCTCTTGTATAAGATAAGTCTGAAGATTCCATCAAGGACCCTAAGACAACCAAGACATATAAATGTTTCACATAGTTTTACAAAATATAGGCAATTTTTTTTTTTTATAAGATCAGCGAACCTTATTAATATCTTAACTTTTCCCCGATTGCTTTAAAATGTTATATTATAAAGGAATGGTTCGATGCGATTTCTTAATTATTGTGATATGATTATGTGCAAGTAACAAACAAGCAGATTGATTACTTAATTAATAAACTAAGTAGTTACGATATGCGAATACATTTAAAATGGTGTGTAGCATTAATAATAATTTGTAATTTATCAAGCTATGTATCACTATATGTTATCCGAATAAAATAAAATAAAATGATTACTTGTAATCTTTTGAATCAGTCAAATTCTTTTTTACTACAGCAGACTCTAAATAGTATTTTTATTTCTTTTATTTTATGTCTAGGACTATGTTCAGTATCTGACTTATACTGGTGGTAAGATGCAAGAACACATAATTCCGTAACGTCCTATGGTAAATAAATATATAAAAGGATTGGGAGTTCCATCCTAGATATTATTTTTGAAGTAATAAACAAGTATCATACAGATAAGAAAATTATTTTATCACCCGTAACGGTATTACACTCTTGCTTAACTAAGTCCATCAACTGATAAGATTTAAAAAAATCTTTGTAATTTGTTAATCAAAAACATTTTATTTCGTATCTTGAACCCTATTCCTCAACAGTATAAGGCCTTTAATAAGACGTCATTTGTAAAGAAACCGTTAAACGTAAGAAAAAACAAAATCCTAGGTGAGCTTAATCAAAACGATCCACCTTCTTTTACGACGATATTTTAAAATAAACTTAAACGACATAGATGAAATTAACGAGGGGAAGGGAATAATCATAACCGGCATACTTTATAAACCACAAATGTTCCTAAAATTAAAACAATCTTTCTGAATGTTAGCTTTGTAAATATATTTACTTGCGTTTCGAGTTACGAAACGAAATCACAAATTATATTCGCCACTCGTGATTTTCTGTAAGGATTAAATTTGGGTAACATACACACAATACGCGCTTAATCATGTACAGTGAGATGGAAAATGTTGTTATTGCGATCCTTTTAAATGGTTGCCAGTCAACAATTTATAGCTATAGGGACCATTTCACGGTTATAAAATGTAAGGCCGTTTTTGTTCGTTTTCAAACAAATTATTCAGAATGCTTTCTGTTCCATCGTAAACTAAGCTGATTAGAATTTGCATATTAATTGTAATAGGTAATCATTATGGTCAAATTATTATAGAAATACAGCCGGTTCTCGAATCCTGGAAGATTCATACTGTCATAAATTAAAAAGATGTATATATACGAATAGTAATATCAAATATATAAATATTCGTTTTAGTCTTTATATCGCTTCTCGATCAGGAGAAATTTCTGTCGATAACTAGTACTACTAGACTAACTTGTTTATGATTTGGCTTATGCGATGTCAAAAACTCTATACAATTGTATTTTTAATGTTTGATTATGCGGCCTCTGCAGAAGTGTTATCTAAGAAATATTTTGTAACGTTGTATTTACTTACCTAGATCTATTGCTGCATAAGCGCGTGTCTCCTACCAATGATGAAATTACCATCACAAATATGGCAACACCAAATCTCAAGTAAAAAGTAAAGTTCTTTTTCTTAGAAAGGGGGCAGACATGCTAGCAGCTCACCTGATGGTAAGTGATTACCGACGCCCACGTACATCAGCAACACCAGAGGCACAGGAGGTGCGTTGTCTCAGCCTTCAAGAATAGGGAGGAGAGGGGAGAGAGAGGGAGGAGGAGTGTCTCCGGTTTTTACTCAACGAACAAAACGCAGAAGCACGATATGCTTCTACTTCACGTCGGTATTCTTCGAGGCCGTGGTACTAACCCGGTATAGCCAGCCCAGCAGCAGCAGCAAAGGCCGCCGCTTGGATCTACCACGTAACATGTTTAAAGTTCTAATAACAATTATTATGATGGAATAGACATAAAGAGTACATTATCCGATAAAAACCTCTGCAATACTATCGCAAAAAGGATTGAACGCAGTGTCTGACACAGGAAACCAGTTACAAAAACGAATAAATTGCTAATTAAACGTACATAATCAGTTGTAACCCACCATTTATCCGATTCGCTTGAAAGGTTTTTAAAATATTGCTCAACGTTGCCCAATAAAGTCGTCTTTCTTTCCATAAAAGTACAATCAAAATCGGTTTCAAAAAATCAAATAGTAGTGCCAAAAGGCGTATTACGAGCATAGAAAAAGGCACGGACAAAGAATTACATCTAATTTATAATTAAGATGTAAAATTCGACTATACTTCGGACTATAGTCGGATTACTGTCCTACTGTTTATTTAGCTAATTTATTAGTATAAGTTTTCCCACACGAGTAAACAAAGGCTTAAATAACAAACGTCGATCGTTACGACCGATGCTGGCACAATTTTCAAATCGGCAATTGGAAAGGATAAAAGTTTTACTAAAAGTTTTCAAACTTAATATTGGGACGATACTCACACACCACTACAATTTATAATATAAGTAACTGCTTCTATTTATTTGACACACAAGTATAACAATTATGATATTTTATATCTTTTCCTTTATCATAATCGGTCTATCTAAGTCCATAAAGATCCTGCTTAATAGGTAAGGCCTTTGACTTACATAAAGTTAGTGTACTAGATTACTAGTGTAATTTACACTAAACTAACTAAAGGAAGGTTCAAATTATATTAAAAACAATACATTTAACTCATCTCGTTGTGGGTATCAATCGGTTTGTTTAAAGCCTGTCTCGTAGTCAGCTTGTTTATTTGTTTATGAGATATACCTTCAGTATATTTACCTGTAACAAAAAAAAACAATCTATATTTCTTTTATTCAATAAACTTTACCATAGTAAAGTTGTAACCTTAAAACTGCAACAACAGGAATCGAATATGGAGACCCATCTCACTCGCGTACTATGAAAATAACCTAGCGCCCTGACAACTAGGTTATAATCAATTTGAATGCTGATTTTTAATTTTCTACATGTAAATAAATTTAGAGTACGTACATAAAAGTAGAGTAGAAATAAGTTATTTGCTTGTGCCCATTGCTTTTGCTATCTAAGAATGAACCTCTGCTAAATACGTGATCGTTTAACACTACGTTTGAACATTTGTCACTGGGACTGTTCGCACTATGGAGGATGCAGACGACACGAAAACACAATTGGCATTAAGCCAAGCTTCGCTTTACCGATTTATTGAAAGAGCCAATAACTGCAAGATTTACCCCATCTGTTATGGTCGGCCTAGTGTATAAAGTGAATCAGTGCCTTTGTGTCTTAGTTCTAGATAACCTACATTTATGAGATTAAGAATAAGTGCTCTTTATACAATTTGGAAAATAAGCGATTTATTTGTATAATGTACTTAACATATCATTGAGATATTAAAGACAAAAAACACTTTGTAGAAGCTATGTAGTAATATATATTTAATGAATATAAATGTTTATTTTAATTAAAGTTATTTAAAAGGCAACGTTAATATTTAAGCTAGTTAAAATGTTCCTGACCTGATCCCTGAGATCTGGAACAATATTCATATTATAGTATACTCGTATATACGTAAATCAGTGCCTTTCCTAAATGTGAATCCGATAAAAAAAAACTTTACCTAAAACACATTAAAACTTAAGTAAGGAATTAGTTATTACTAGTAAATTATATTACACGCTTTTGTGATGTAATATATTTGTGTATAATTTTTTTATAAGAAAAACAAATTAAACACACTAAAATCCGTAAATAGTAGTTTCATTAATTATCACTTCTACAAGGAATTAGCAAGAATGGGGTTTCTGTTCCATTTTCATAGAACTAGAAAATATTATTTACTTCCCGACGGTGTACGTTATATAAAGTTTACACAATGTACATATTTCTATACCATAACACAAGAAAATTGTTACATCCATTATCTTCAAGTACAGTGTATCTTACATGAGGCGATATCAAAACTAAAATCTTAGCTAGGTAATATTGACACGCTTGGAACAGCCTGGGCTTCGAACAAAAGAGGCGTTGTTCGCATTAAACAAAAGGAAAAACATTGAAAATGGAAACAGCGAGATGGAACCGCCAGCCGGACCAATTGTGAAGTTTTGGTTTGCTATCGAGTTTCTTTGTTTTGCATAGTGTTATGTTAAAATAATTTCTGTAATAAAATGCCGAAATTATTACATTCATATCATTTACAGTCCTTGTATGTCCTAATACAGCTACATCCATCGATTTCTCATTACTCTGAGAAGGTCGTATCACCATCTTGTTTTGCCTATATTAGTCGAATTTTGAATATTTCTATAACCGGCACATTAGCACTGCAGCGTGTTGATCCTAAAAGCTACGTCGTTAACACTATCAACTCTGCATGATCTATGTTACTAGTCTGGCCATAAATAATGTCTCAAAATAAAAGTTATTTTCTTTTTCTGAATTGAAACGTTTATTATGTGAAAAACTTCGATCGATTTGCTATTATTTCATTATATTATAGAGTAGGGCGTTAAAGAAAACAGAATTGCAATGATTGCAAATAAAATAGATGTATAAGCGCTTATTAGACTCACCTTAGGGGAGTACAATAGGGATGAAAGTAAGCGGAAAAGCAACGGCTAGTATATTATTATGCCGGACAGCAATAGCATGTACGGATGCAAATGATTCATGTTAATGCCAAGTAAAAGATAAAAATGTGCTTACTCAGACAATAAATTAACTTAGATGTCATGTTACTTTCTCGTAAAAACTTTCGTACTATCACACAAATGGGTGTGATGAATATAAGTGTAGGAATCGAACCAATAACTTTTAGCTCTGACAGCAGGATCACTACCAACTAGCCTAATGAACCGTTAAGGTCCATATTAAAACTCATTCAGAGCTTTTTCATCATTATGATTTATTTGTAGTGTAATTAAAACTCAGTATTTCAAACGCTTGTAGGATATAGCATTATATAAAATATGCTGAATGTTAAATATTATCGTAAACTGAAATCGATATGCACGGACTCGTAATGGAGCCGGTTATTCAAAACGGTCGAATAATCACTGGATTTCGTGTTAAATTACTCGCGGATCATATGGATTAAATAACAAGTACGTTACGTAAACACTTTTGTAGTTACATTTTTAACTTAGTCATTATCAATGTTAGCGTAAAAAAGCTGAAACTGACGGTCCGAAACTAACAATGCGAAGTTACCACGAGTATTGACAATTTCAGGTTGTACCTTTAGAACTTCACAATTTACATTGACAACATTGAGTTTTTCAGTTAGCAAATAAGTCAAAATGCTTCATAATTAATCTAGGACGAGTAAGTACCCGATAACGTTATCGATTGGATTCTGTAAAGCGCTGATTGGCTACTGAATCGCATTTAAAATTTAATGTAGGTATTCTGCCCACATAAAACGGACACAAAATGTTCTCCTGATTAAGAGGCAGATCCCCTCAACACTAGGCTATAGTGGCCGTATCAATATTTGTGTAACATACATAATTATTGGTCGTCAAAATATCGAACAGATCGCCTAATTTCGAAATTTTGCTGTAAAATTAACACCGTAAGTAAAACATTATTTTTAAATTATTCTCCACATTATATACAAAATAAAATAAAATACGTTTAAGTAAACCAATACAACGTAATACTATGCCCAAAAGTTTCTGCATTCAGACGGTCAGTTACTCCTGTGATCTTTTAAGGGGTTATGTTTAATTAAGATCAGTACATAACCTTAACCTTAATAACGTGTAAATATTCCACTGCAGGACATAGGCCTCTCACATAAGGAGGATTTGTCATAATCGTGACGCTCAGAAAGCGGATAGGCGATCGGGACACCTCGCACCTTAGACGCTGCTGCCCGTCCTCGGTTTGCTTTTTTTTTTTTATGGCAAAGGAGGCAAACGAGCCATCGGTTCAACAGATGGTAAGTGATTACCGTCGCCCACATACATCTGCAGCACCAGAAGTACTGCAGGTACGTTGCCGGCCTTTAAGGGTATTTGGGAGATGGGAGGAGGATGAGGACGGGGATGGGGAGGAGGAGTGGGCCTCCGGTTACCTCACTCACCAAACGAAACGCAGAAGCACAAGATGCCTCTACTTCACGCCGATATTCTGCGAGGCCGTGGTACCAATCCGGTCGAGCCGGCCCATTCGAGCAGCAGCAAAGGCCGCTGATAGGCTCTACCACGTTAATTTATATATTTTGTTTTGGTTATATTCACCTGCCATCTATCGGTAGCCATTGCGACTTTCTATACTTTTCCCTAAGTCGCCGCGTACGTTTCCCACGGAAAGGAAGGGAGTGGCAGATTTTTGCGCCGATACCACAAAGTACTGGCAATGTAGTATATAGAGATCGTTAAAAATAACTGAAATTTTATTCAATAGAAAAATATGAGCCTATTTCCAAATATTTGGCGTTTATTTTAATGGAAACAAAAACATTTGCAACAGATTAAATCCATCATAAATTTGACGTTTGTGTATATTGTGGGATTCGCCATGGGAGCGCCGAATATTTCCATTCGGTAACTCATTCAAACGGTCATTCGTTCGTATTGTTTGATCAACATGTTTGATTGTTGATCAATGTTCAATCACGTTGCAGTATTAGCTTTTCTGATCACATTCGTACCCCTCTATTGATGTTTTAACATTTCACCATATCTTCTTTTAAAAATATAACCGGTTATAGGACTTAAGGAATTCTATTATTACATTTCTCAGCGGCATTGAAAAATTTTTCAGCCTTCGATAGATGGAAAATTTACTTTTTATATAGCAGCGTTGAAATATCGTCGTCTTTATTGCGATAGCCATTTCATCTAGTGGCGCTTACGGCAAATATGTACTACTTGGAAAACGCTTATGCGTATCCAACAATAAACTGTTGATGGTAATGTAGTGAAGCAATACTTAAATTTTCCTCAGGTAATGGAAAATGTGCTAAAGGTTTGTCTCAAATTCTAAAATAAGTTTCTAGAGTGTGTGTACCTTAGAACACACTAAACAATGAAATCGAATAAATATATTCATTGATAGACCTTTTTTTTGATGTTTTCATTTTTTATAGAAAGTTACACACTAAATGATTTACAATGATAGTAACATAATCCTAAAACGTAACGTCGCCCTGTGTTGAAATAAATACGGTTTGAGATTACAAAACAAATATCTCATTTCTCTAGACAAATATTTGTATAGGAGGCGCGGCATTTGGTATTATGATCGCGGAACTGCTCGTCACGCTAAGACTGCTATCAGGTGATAATAAAATTTAACGGCGAAATGTTAAATTTAGAAAGAATTTAATTGAATCTTAAGGTGATTAGCAGTGCGTTGTTGTTGTAGCAACTGAACACAACGACTTCGATTGCTGCATTAACAGAACTCGTCTATATTATAAAGTACATGTACCTCTTAGTTCTAATGGATTACCTAATAAACTAGTTCTTGGTGTCTATATTTTCAGTTGCATCACCTTACATTACACGCTACTGTAAGCGTAACAGACGGGGTAATTCATGCATACGTTGGCAAGTCTTCAATAAAACGTACGGCAGACTGCGGCGCACCGCCAAATCTGCTTCCGTGTCGCCTGCTTTAAGCTAGCAAGAGCCGAGACGTTATCGAATATTGATGCCCAGTACTGTCTTTATCTGACGCTGTAAAAGAAAATTACCAAAGTAATCTTCATTTTCAAATCTATAAATATGATTAGTCCAAATATCTCCGATTGGTAGCGACGTTTATCTACAACCCGATTACATCGCGTGGATGTTGAAATGGTCGAAATAAAAATCTGTTTTTCTTCAATAATTGTAAATTCGTTTCATTATCGCTCTACGAAGATTTTATCGATGTGAAGTATGATGTGAAACATCAAGACAATTGATCTTCACTATATCTTTCACTACCCTAAGCAAGTTTTTTTTTATAATTTTATTGTTTTCACCTTCATGCTTGTTGGCATACTCTACCAATCAACCCATGGCGTGGTGAGATACAGTGGCTGTTTACAGTCGTTTGTGGACAGTTATATCAGTTGTTCTTCTAATGGGAATGAACCTGCCGCCTTGTCACTTGAAAAAGGATCTAACACCCAAACCGGTATGTTCTTGTTTAAAATGACCTGGAATCAGTACTTGAAATCATCGTGGAGTTTTTCAAATGTAGACAGAAAACAAGTAAGTCGTAATTTTTGGTGATAAATTTGATTTGTGAAGTTATAAAATTCACGTCCGCAGACATTTATTTTGTGTAATTGCAGTAGAAGCAGCAAGCGGTAAGAATCTTCATCATTGATAACGAAAGCTGACTAAATAATCTGTTATTTAGTGGGTTGCTTCTGATTTATTTACCACCTTTGATAACATTAATTGCTATGTATTTTTTTTATTAACACTAAAGTGATTTACGTGGTAAGAGCCTCCTGATGGAAAGTACTGCAGCTCATGACATGCAGGGCTCTGTTCATGGTTACAGATGCATCGTCACTAATTAAGTATATGATTCTTATCTAGACGACTTCTAGGCGTTATCAAGTCTCTGTCATTGTGTCCGGTGCCCACCAGCAACGACGAAGCTAAAACTTATATACGGTTTATAGGCACGTCGACTAGATAATGCTGAAATAAATCTGCATTGTGTCGATTGATGAGCTAACGGTGATGGCTTAATGTGTAAGTTTAATTCTTTCAATATTAAAGTAAAAGATACTACTCTTTTGCATCGTTTTACATTTTGTATCATTTTAAAATACGTTATAGTTTAACATTGCTTTTGAACATTGTCACACGAACAGCCCTGAATTCAGGCGACGCCAAAACACAATTGGCATAGCGCCAGTCTGCTATATCGTTTTATTGAAAAACCAAATAACTGCAAGATTTAAACATCTCTTATATTTGGTGTAGCATATAAAGTGTCTAAAAAGTTTGCAGAAATTTTAAAATTATTACAATTTCTAAATTAGAAAGAAAGACTTCAGAAGTGAATGAAAAGATTGTATCAAAACAAGAAGAAAGAATTTCCATCACATAACGTAGCTTACGTTCTGTGATGCTCGAAAAAGATGGCTCATAAATATTCAAACAAATTTGGAGGGTTCAAGATTCATCGTTAAGTCTATTTTCGATAAAATGTCAAAGTGCCCTCTCCGAGTTTTAATGGTGAATCCATTTTACCTTATGTCCGTTATACTCAGTCCTCCACCTTTGTTTTTAAATTAGAATCACATTAAAGTAAGTAGCTACTCCAGCCCATGGACATCTGTAAACAACTTCAATCGAAGAAAGTTAGGGATGCGTTGTCTCCCATGAGTGCTAAGATGGACTACATCACCACGTCCTCCGTCACGTCATCGTCCGTAGTTATACTGGCTCTCTATACATTTTAAACCGGAACACAACAGTTTTAACACTGCAGTTTGGCAAGAATAGGGTAAGAGAGTTTGTTTTATCAGTAATAAAATTGTAGTTTCTGTTGAACAGTGGACTTCAGTAAGGAAGAAGTCTCCAGAATCAGCATATATCTATAAACACTAAAATACCATATGCCGCCAAAAATACACTCCACTGTACGCATCATCTTCAATTGACTGGTAGAGAATGCCACGAGGCATTAAGTCCCCCATTGTAACCCTTTAGTGTAAGGTGAGCAATTAAGAATAAAAAAATAAATACCTAGGGTAAGATAGAGACAATATTCTCCGAACATATTATAATCATATAACAGAAACGTAACAAACTATTTCGTTTTTAAATTAAAACACTCAAACTCTTTTATATAAGCACTTTCACTTGTCACCCACAGGAGTAGGCAGGTAGTGCGGATTTTCATTTGCAACGATGAAGCGTAGGTAAATAGGTTTCCACAACTCTTTTTTCGCCTCCCCGAGAGATAAATCGTGACGCAAGGGGAACCTCGTCACCGGGTTTTACGCCTTGAAACTCCTCCCGAAATCTTTATGACAGGCTTTTACCTATATCGCCTCTTACCACATCCACGGGAAGAAACGAGGTGACAGATTCTGCCAGCACAACCCCACGGTTAAATATTGTTTATTGATATTGTCTAAATGTACATGATAATATAATATCACTATACTACTCGGATAGGTTCGATTTCGAAGCGTTTTCAGTAACGTATTCCAATTCTGATCTTATCAATATAACATACAATGTGTGGTTTTATCTGAATATTTAATGCAAGTTGCATGTTTGTGCTGAATTAACTTAAACTGTTAAAATCCACATAAATTTGTTGCGGTTTCGTTACCGCAAATGTATTAAGTCTTGAAAAGTGTTAATTTTATCTTCTATTTTATAACATATTCTGTATTTAATATTTAGTACCTCACATTCCGTACACACTGTAAAATAGCAAGATTTTAAGCAATGTTTACCTATAGTTAGTGACTAGAACGAGGTGTCCAATTCCTTCCAATGGATGCATTTCACCTTCTTGTCTTCAGGGACATCAGCTGAACGGCGTGGTTATTTGTCAAGCACAATTAACAAATTTACCCTTCACTGCTCCACTGCTGAATACAAGTCTCCGCCAAAGATTCCCTCAAACCGCAGTCGTAGTGACCTGAATCCATGGGAATACCGTAACACTTTTCAGGTCGTCTCCATCTTGTTTTAGATTACGTTTACCTGTACGAGGTTGCAACTCTCATCAAACTTTCATCCACAAATGTTATCAGAACTCAAGAATATAATATTATAATTAAAGGGCATTCAGTTATAAAATTGATATTAAAAATTAATAGCGACTGGTAATTATAACAAATATGTTAAAATTCAATACTAACAGCATACATTTGTAAACGTGTTACAAATAAAACTAAATCACAATTATGTCCGATAATTTGATGACATTGGTCTGATGAGCCAGATAACTTTAACTAGTAATTAAGTAAAATAAGAAATTAATCTCAAAAACGTACCAGTCTCGAAATAGACAGATCTATATCAGTCTAATACGTCTGGTACAGCGATAATAAGAAGAAAAACCCCTTTTAATGAAGTCTAAGTTTAACGAAGTTAAGAATGGTGACTGCGTGTGTTTAATTAAAGCTAAACACGTTGATACAGATAGACGATAGGATGCTTGATTCGTTCCAACTCAAAGCAGGCAACACGGAAACAGATTTGGCGCTGTGCCGCACTACGTTGTACGTTTTGTTGAAGCTTTGCCAACAAATTGCAAGACTTATCCCATCTTGTACGGTTAAACTAACTTGTAATGTAAGGCGAGGTAAAAGAACGTCAAGGGGCTTAATTGAAATAAAACTTAGACTTTCGTTAAATCAATTACTTAGATGACTTCCCACTTAATAACTATTCAAGAAACTAAAATATGTTATGCATAAGGTATTTGTTATGTATAAGATATATACATACATGTATTAGAAGATGAATCAGAAATCTCATTTTAAATCCGAATAAAATGAAATAAGCTGTCACTGATTTACAAAAATAATTGAATTTATTTCAAAGCAATACAATGAAGCCGATATTTTTCTAGTAGCAACTAAATTATTCAGTATATTTTCTCTTTGACTGTGAAGGTCTCATTACAGAGCTCGCTTTAATTCGTTCAAAATCAAACTCAGAATAAAACTCAAGAGATCAGACAATAAATGAAGAAGAAGCAAAGAAAACCACAATATTATTGAAAACATTATCGTTTAAAATAGCACAAATCAGTAAAATATAAAATGATTTTAAAATACTAAGATGTAACTTGTATTTACAGAGAAGTAGAAAGGTAAACGAGGCAGTGGGTCAGTAGTTACCTCAAACTACCATATATCTACAGCGCCCGATGATGCACCGATGCTTTACTTATTGGAAGCATTGGCGAGTTAAGAAGGTGCTACGGTCGTTGTAGCCATATATTAGTAATAATGTATAAGTAAGACGGCTCGGTGGCATATCGTGTACGATACGTCCGAATTCAACAGAATTTCTATTGTTACAACACGACATGAGATAATCTTTCATATACTGTTTTGATACATTCGTATGGTTTTGCCGTTATCGATCATTTAAAAAGCTTGGTCCCTGTAAACTGTTTTACCTCACGAGGAATAGGTTAAAATATGAATAAAAGTTGGTATATTCTTCCTTACTGAAATGTCCAATTATTTCACGTAGCTATAATGATTTTTAAAATATATATTTAATTATATATTGATATTGTTAAGAAACCGAATATCCAAACTTGACAGTATTAAAAGTATTAAAAACACAAACAGACAAAGTCACATTTACATATTGTCAATTGAGGTCTTAAAGTTTTTAATACATTGGAAAGTCAAAAGGTTGTCTCAAACTCTGCAAGACGCTATCCTTTTCCTCCTAATCCTCGCCTGTGTCAGGCACAATGTTGCTATCAATAAAGCTCAACCGGTCACCGCAGAGTAAATAGGATCAGTCGCCAACTACTTTAGATAGGGGATTACACCGCGACACGGTTTTAAGTTTAGATACCATGTTAAACTTATTTCCCTTATTCACGGTCGATTTTGAAATAGTTAGTTTCAACAAGTTATGTGATTGAGTATTTACGCTTCCATACTAAAAATCTAACTTTTTTGGATCATTTCTTATCTTGTAATCGTAATCTGTTTGTCTGTCTAATCATACACTATTAACTAGAAAATCTAATTTGTTGAAAAAGAATTTGACACGCATTTATAAAAAAATTCCAGAATGAATATTGAATCTTTCAGAAATAAAAATATAAAGACTACATCAAAAAGATGTTTTGTTGTAAGTTTTAAATTTGGTTGTTCTCAAAAGCTTAATATAACTTTAATGATTATCTTTATGATTATGGAGGAAGCGTGGAATAGTCTACAGCAATTACAGTCTAATATGCAATATCTTGTGACTTGACGCCGCTGTTTTTCGAATGGATTAACAATTTTTATAAAGTAAAAAAAGACATAAATAAAAATCTGAATCCTAATTATAATAGTGATAAAATAGCTACAAGATATAATAATACAATAATCTTACTTAACTGATGAAACCATATTTGAGTCAATTATTAGATTGTGAAATTGGGATTGACGGGTTTTTATGACTGACTTCGAACATACTCGAATATTGTTATCTTTTCCCTCTCAACTGGATTTTTCCAGATTTATTTAAAAATGCCTTTATCTATCCAATTTATAACTATGGGTAAGGCTACCATATTAATAACTAACGACCCATCGCTGTATTATCAACAATTTTCAAATTTTTTAGAAAAAGTAATGAAAAATCGTCTCATTTCGTACTTGGAAAACAAAAATCTCCTTTCTAATAGACAATATCGTTTTCAATCAGGAAAGTGATGATACTAGTGATGAATAATTCGTGAACTCGTAGATCATGATGAGACCTTAGATGGAGGTAAAATGCCATATTCCTCGATCTAGCAAAGGGATTTGACACGATTTCAATACTAAGACATTGGTAAGCTTGAGGCTTCAAGAGTGAGGTAATCAACTCGGACTAACATTTTCGGACTAACTTCAATAATCGAACTCAGCCTATGTGTGTGTAGTTAAATTACACCAGTTACGAATGTTAAACAGAATGTGGTATTCTTCAAGGAAGCATTCTTCTAGAACCCACGCTATTCTTAATATACATTTAATGATCTATGTAATTTATACTTACGCCGATTAAACTGCTGTGCACCTCGAAAACATAGAACAAAGCATTTAATAATGCTCAAATGAGTTTAGATATGATAAAAAAATAAATTTATTACAATACTAAATATTGAAAAATTCAAATTCATCATATTTTCAATTCGATCCCCAGGATTTTTGAATATAAATCTATACAAAATTAGAGCTTAATTCGTAAAATGGTATATTATGCGTTGTGTCAATCTTTAATAAACTACTCCATTTTAATTTGGAGTGATACATCTAAAAATGTCTTACTTTAAGTCAAAAGAGCACAAAGACCTATTTTGAAGATTAGCACTTTCAAACCCTTTCTTTATCCCACAAAAGGACAAAAGGGATGTTACTGGTATAAACGCTTAAATAAATCAATAAATATTTATCTTAATAATATAAATGAATGCAAAAAGTTTTAACATATTGGCGCCAACAATTAGACTACAATGAAACTGAAAACTTACCCAGTCCTTTAACTAAACATGTTGCCACAAATATACACACACTAAAGATTTATGAGAGGTTTTCTTAGATTAATGTTAGAATATATAATTTTAATTGTTCTTTCCCTTTCCTTAGCATTCTTGTATCCAGCCAGATCTATGTTCCAACCCCATATATATTTTTTCATTTATCCATCTAAAATGTTGTTAATAAACCCGCTATGTAATGTTAAATAAGATTATATAACCAAAGCTGTACAATTTTGTTAACGTTGATACAGAAATAAACGATTATTATTATGGGGTATTTATGTGATGTTCTCGTTTGGTTGAGTTAAATAATGTACTTTAAATGAGATAAAAAAAACAATATACAATAAATTATTTTATTTTAAGTATTGTATTATGTTTACTATATTAAACATAATACTTAAAATAAAATAAAACAATAAATAAAACAATACCAGACGGAAACCCTCTGCAGGTGAGACCAGATTACCGCTCAAACCGACCTGCCAGATGCGAGAGATATCAAGGAACACCGCCTTCTGCATTTCAGCTTGGAGTGGTCCGCCACAGAGTCTCAGTCGCCTCAGATATTCCGTGAGGTTGTCTGGGATTAACCCATTAGCCGAGACTTTGGGACAATGTTTAATGTAGATTTATGTATGTCAAGCTCGCTTAGAAGGCTCTGCTTGTGGCGGGGTCGTGTGTCGGGTCTTCCACCTCCCTTTGATATGGTTGAGAATGACGATAGCTGCCACATGCCTCATACTTGTGAACAGGTGCTGCTGGTGAAGACTGGACTGCTCGAGTTTGTGGGGCACTAGTGTTTAACTTTGTGAATCACTATATTCTTATATGTAGCATACTTTCTGTTAGCTATGTAACTCAATATACGTGACAGAAGTCATACTTCAACTTTCTTGGAAATAACTGCTTAATACGAGTATATAAACATTAATGCATTAATCAATAAACAGTAATCAAAAATTTAAATTAATTACTCACTGGTGAAATACGTTCACTACATAAACAAATGAATATTACACACTTACAATTCAAGACACTCATAAGCGAAACGTTGCACTCTACGTTTTTATTCCCAACGCGGCCAAAGAAGATTCACATAAAAAAAAGCGGAGACCTACGGAGTTTCTTTTCCGTCAGAGGAACGTCATTATAAAATGACGTTAGATTGAAAATAAGAATTGACGTTCGACTAACAAAATTACCTTTTTTACATCGAAGAATAAAAGGTTGTTACTTTCATTTCATAATCTGTTTCGATGATACAAATGCAAGCGAGGCAGTGTAATTAATTAATAATTACCTAACTTTAAATGCAGAAATAAAAGAAAATCAGCACATTGTAGGAAGTCGTTAATTTATAAATTATCTGTACAGCACATTAGTAGTAACGAAAAATTTAATTAATATTAATGCTCAACTAAGCAAATCTTTAAATAAGCTTTACGTCGTTTTATAGTTTATCTATAAAGATACAGTCTTGGCATCGCGTTGCAGGCTGTTGTACGAGTACATTTTATTGAAGCCATGCCAACGACTGTAAGGCTTGCCTCATCTCACACAAGCGTGTAACGTAAGGCGATATTATCAAATCCCTAGGCGAAGGGGATAATCCAATATATTAGGATTAATGAGCCTATGTAATTTATTGTGCCTGTACTAAGATTTATACAGTCGTGGTTAAATTTAATACTACGAAAAGTAAGTACATTACATACATTAAGTAGTGTATACAGACGTCAGAACCATCTAGTGGCTTCGTGGTCAGCGTAGTTATATAATATTCCAGTTAAAATCTTATCACAATCATAATCATCTTAAGTCAATATTTTCCACAAGCAAATAATTAGTTTTTAGGTTTGATTTTGCTTGTATCGTGATAAGATCGTGTCAATATACGCGCCGGCTCGACCGAGTTGGTACCACGGCCTCACAGAATACCGGCGTGAAGTAGATGCATCTTGAGCTTGTGCGTTTCGTTCGGTGAGTGAGGTAACCGGAGGCCCGTTCCTCCTCCCCATTCCTCCTCATCCTCCCTCCCATCTCACAAATAACCTTAATGCCGGCAATACACCTGCAGCACCTCTGGTGTTGGAGATTTACGTGGGCGACGGTAATCACTTACCATCAGGTGAACCGCTTGCTCATTTTTTTTAAACATGCAATCAAATCCGTTCTCTAGATAGATTAAATCTATTTAATTTTAACCTTTGAATAAATATTTTGGTATTTAAATGCACATCAATCAAGTGGTGAGAGTGACATCTTTTCTCCGCACTGACGTTAATTTTTCTATGTAGTAATAAAATGTTAACAGCAGCTGCTGGCCCGTGACGGCCTTGAGTTGGACCGCCGACTGTCACATACTATTTAATAGAGATAAAAAAAAAATGTGTTATATATGAAATAGTATGTTAAAAAAAATTATATAAAAACACTTATATAGACATGCAACGTTGTGCGAAAATTTCATGTCACTCCATCGACTACTTTTTGTGTTTAGTCCACAAAATAATTCAAAATTTGTAGATCCAAAAGATCTAGCATATTCGAAATTGGAAAAATTGACAAAGCAGCTGCTTTAACATGTAAGATTTCATGTCTACTGTGAAAGATCTGCCCAAAAAATAAACAAAATTAGTAAAAAAAGATAAAATAGTAAAATAATACATGTAAACAAAATAATACATTAAAAATATAGTAAAATACTATATAAACACGTTAAAAAACGCTAAAATCGTAAAAGTACACAATGACCGCACCACCATCCGTATACGAGTACGTGTAGGGTTCATAAAACATGATGATAAAACTGGCCACTATAAAAATGGGACCGCTGTGTTTTCGATTCCAACTAAATTATTCAGAATATTTTCGCTTTGACTGTAAAGTTCCATTTACAAAGATCCTTATAAGTCGTTAAGAGCATAATAACGTGGACAACTTCAATAAACTAAATAAAACATTGAAGGAATATGTGGGTAGATTGAGTACAACACCAATATAGTGCTTTAATATTGAAAAATAATGAAATGTGTCGAATACGTGGCATTATTACAATTATTACATTCATCACAAGGAATAACAGAGCAAGTTGACAACTATTAATACACGTCAGCTTATCTCCCTACATAACAAAACAAATAGAAATTATCTGCCCACCCCGTTTTAGCTTTACTTCTGCAACATACGATAGTCCATTATTTATTCAAAGCCAATAACTCCACAAGAAAGAAACGATTTTTCCGAATTATTATAATTTCTGTGTACACGCCTTGTTCTAATTATTAAATTATTTTCGAACCTAAGTTTTTATAATTTTTTTGATTTATTTTACTAAACTATTAATGTATTTTACCGCCGCATGAATACTATAGTCATTTCGAAGTTATCTCCACCCATGCCAGGCCAAATGTTGCTATAAATAAAGATTACCCGGTATCCGTAGATAAATATGGTCTTTACCGCCAAGTACTTTATCTATAGGACTCTATCAGAACGTTTAGATTTAGATACTAATCTAGTTTCCAAATACTATACTATTACTTAAACCTGTATCATACTGTCGTTATATGATTAGATATATTTAATAGTGCACAATTACACAATAGGCTTTTCTTGAATGATTTAATTGGCATAAAGGCATAATTGCTATGATTGGCACGCAGGGCAAGCGGATTTATCCGTCCTTTAATATTTTTTTCGGTAATTAATCGCTTATAAGGGTAAGAGAAGCTCGCCATGAAGGGATCTATTTCACGAAATAATATAACGAACGAGGCCACCAACTGTGGGCTATTTAGAGGCTAATAATTTACTTTATGAGTTTTGAGCCAGACAATATTACTAAGGAACGTTTCAATGTATAACATAATAGACAAAACAATAGTTACAATATAACAATAACAAAGCATTATTAAAAAACAGGCGTTTAATGCTTGTAACAGAAAAATATGACCGGAAAAGATACAAGAAATATGTTTTAAAAACAAAAATATCGGCTTATCTTCAAGAGTTCTAAAATGATTTAATAGGTAGGTGACTTTAAGCACTGCAATATATTAAGGAAAATTAATTCTAAAGTAATCTCATGAGATTCACGTCACATGTTACCTTACTATTTTCTTGCTTGGTCTGAGGTAGGTAGATTCCTTTATACATAGACTTCAGGAGCTCGTTTCATTGCGTAAACCATAAAAGGATAATGCCCATGAACAGTATCACTAAAATCTGAGTTGTGTCACAAGATCATTATATTAGTAATTAGAAAAGAGAAAGAAAACTTAATTTGCGCGGATAATACCTTATTAAACTATTCGTTTTTATTATGAATTTCGTATATTTCTTAACATCGTAGTTATTTCACCTGTATCCAGGATCTAGAGAACCCATTTCAGAGATAATTAAATCAATAACTACAAATCGATATTTCTTAACTCATTGAAGATTTGTGATTAATAAAAATTTATACAACAAAATGTATACGAGTTCTATGATGTTCCTACACAAGACCAGTCTAAATCATCCTATAGATAGCAAAACATCTTTAAAGTGAAAAAAATACGTTTACATATACATAAAAAAATACAAATCGATCAATGTCAATCGAATAAAATAAATATTTATATGAATATTTTTGGCTTTGAAAGCACTGGCAGAAGAAATGTCACTTGTCATTGGCATGAGTCATAAATCATTTACAAGTGTTTTTGTGATTATTTTTTAATATATATTAGTTCAAATATACAACCATTGCAGCATTTCCGCTTTATGTAAAATTGCCGTTATGTATTAAAAAATTCGAATACTATTTTTCTAGGAAAAAATATATTTATTTAATCGAAGTTTTTACTCTCATTATTTATACATTTTTGCCACCTGGAAGGAGATCAGTTGTGCCTTTGCGATAGAACTCTACCAAGTCTAAAAAAGCATTTTTTACTAGTTCCAGAACAATTTTTTTTCCTTGCATTAATTTTTCTAAATTGCGGCAAAATGGTAATCGGTTGGGTCCATGTCTGGCGAGTGAGGATGACGTATGATTTCTAACTGCAGGTCTTGTAACGTTAAAACGGTTTGTCGAGGAGTGTGAGGTTTTCTCGTCTCCTCCAGTTATCCCACTCACCCTCTGAAAGGCAGAATCACAAGGTGCCTCTACCACCCCAGTATTCTGCGAGGCCGTGGTACTACCCCAATTGAGCCATCCCATTCGAGCAGTAACAAAAGCGGCCGCATGGTTCTGTCACGTACATAAAAAAAAATCTAAACTTAGCGGTAAAACTATGAAGCCACTTATACATTGACTACAATATTTAATTAAACTGTCTGTAACCTGCAATTCCTGTTCCTAATTATTATAACCTTCCTAGAGTAACATTTAATAGTACAACATAAGATTAGCAGTTAAGTCTACAAATCCTAATGAAGTGAAGCCTTACAAAGTTTTGCGTACAATGCTCGAATTCGACCCTGTATTACTTATCATAAAATGGTCAATTATAATGTATTGTTATAAAACCATACATTAAATTAAGGTATACTACATACATTGTGACACAAGATTTTGAATGACGATACCGAGTATCATGTATCACAGTTGCATGGGCATTTTCCTTTTGGTAAAAAATGTAAAACTGTTCGGAATTCATGGTAATTTGGCAATAAACCCGCCACTCCAAGAACTGAGTATCGTTAGAGAAGAAAGGTTCTTGAGCGGTAACCTTCTACAGATAAACGCGGTGTAGGATGACCACCACCAGATGAAGCAATGATAATGATGATGATGAAATGTAATTGTTAACCACAATTTTAATAAATTAGATTATACAGTTTGTCTATACAGTTAGAAATTCTGGTGACATTATTTATCTTAACTTAATTTAAATTATAATAATATACAACAATTTCAAACCTCTATTTTAGTTATAGTGTACTGTGGTCCGAAACCTCGATCGTAATTTTCTGTACTTGAAATTAATTGAAACAACAAACATCACTGTTAACAAATTTGAGTTTCGAAGAATCTTTGTTCATAATTTATGTTACGAAATTTCTAAACTTTGCGGTAAAACAAACAAACTATAATAAGTAAATACAAAGTTGTTTTAATGTAAGCGAAAGCATTATTTTATGGGTACAGATATTTTGGTATTGGAAGTAAAAATAATTGGATTTATATATATAACTAACAGCTAGACGAAGATTAGAGGCAAGGGCGGACGCTTTAATTTCATTGATTTTTTTTTGTGGGAAGGGCGACAAACGAGCAAGCGGTTCACTGATGATAAGCGATTACCGTCGCTCACGTACTTCTACAACAGCAGACGTTCTGCAGGTGCGTTGCTGGAATTTAAGGGAATTTGGGAGATAGGAGGGAGGATGAGGAGGGGGACGGGAAGGGGGTGTGGGCCTCAGGTTGCCTCACTCACAGAACGAAACGCAGAAGCACGAAATGCTTCTACTTCACGCCGGCATTCTTCGAGGCTGTAGTACCAATCCGGTCGAGCCGGCACATTCCAGCAGCAGCAAAAGTCACCGCTTGGCTCTACCACGTGTAAAAAGTAGTACACAAGTGACCTGGCTATTTTAAATGCTGCATATTAACAAAAAGAAGCTTTATACTTATTAATGCATTTTGTGGAATTAAATATTAATATTTATGGCATAAAAATCGTTTTATTTCGTTTCTTTAATCAAAAATTTATTTATTCTTTTGTTAATAAAAAAATGTGCATATTACTATTCTTAATTCCCTCAATTAAAAATTATTTCATTTGCCGGGCGTCCCATGACGGATAACCCTTTTTTAAGATACGTGGATACTGCCTTCCTAGCTCCAAAACCTTCTTAACTCTACTACCCAGCAGTAGAATGTTTAAAATTAAATAACACATGGAGATCCACAAGAAAGGCTTCTCTCAATGAGACGATTTGTTATAATCACCACGCTTGACAAACGGGTTGGCATTGGAAGAACCAGACGCCGCGACTTCGGTTGTATCAGTATTTTTCGACTCCATGAGATTTTAAATTTTCCCTTAGTCAACTCAACACAACATCGACCCAAGGGAAGTTTCAGATTCATACGCTATATTACGACACGGATAATTATGGACATTCTGATACTATGTATAATATGCTTATGTTAAGTATAATGTATTGAACTGAATGTAAGTGATGCAGTTCATTACTTCGGATAACCACATGAAATTTATTCGAATACACACGTAGCGTTTTATTTTTCTATCTATGTAAGGTTATTTCATCTCAATCGTCTATATTTTCTTTGTCGTCTCGTGAAAAATAAATGTATTTTCCGTAAGAACAATTTAAGAGGGTATAAACGGGAGTGACACGGTATCGCTTACGTGGCCAGGGAACCGTGGGGCACGCACTTGTGAACTCAAAGGGAAATTCTCGGCTCTTCTACTTATGAAAAACGTTTGCGTTTTCTTCTTTTCACTTTAAGAAATTTCATGATTTCATTTTCGCCTTTATGTGCTAGGTTTATTTATTAAATTGATTGTGCGTTTATTAGAAATGGGTTATGACTACTTATTCACAATGTCTATTTATGTTATGAAGGATTTTAATCTGGCTCAGAGATATATGATGACATCTCAAGAAAATCTGACATCTCCATTCTTTCTGTGGCTGTCGTAAGAATCTAATAAGGGAAAAGCTCTGAATATCTTATCTTGTGAGCAAACCCTTCCACCAGTCTGACCAGCCGTCATTTGTCCCTGAGAAGCGTAAGTGGGTTTTGGAGGACCGTTTCAAAATGGACGTGGAGTCGTACAACATGGTCGTATCTGTATTCTCTGCCTGCTCCTGCGCGGGTGTCGAGCGTGAGTGATATATCTGAATAGCGGCGAACAGTACAATTTTTGTGCGAGCATTTCTGTTCTTAGTAACTATCTACATAAAATACCCGTAGCTGTCAATATTTGTTCCAAACAAGTATATTATCGGATGTATTTGTACGACTTTCTCAAAGTAATTAGAAAATAGGAAACTTTGGATATTTTTTTCTAGCTAAATTTTGCGCCACACACAAGAATACAAGGGTTACATGTTCTTACACATTATAACATAACCAAAGAAGTTGTCAATTGCAATGTGATTCAACATTTTCACGATGTTAATGAAAATATTATCACGACAATTCAATTAATGTACAGCGACATCTTAATATTTTTGAGCATATTTAAGCCGTAAAATCGAGTGCGAGTTATTCCACAGACATAATAACTACAAAAAATTTAAAAATGTCATGAACAGAGTTCTATTAACTAAGAAAACAACAACAGGGAAAAATAATGAGATTATAATGTAAAGCAATCGTATTAAAAGTGCATTATAAAACCTGGCAACTTTTGGCTCTGGTTGAAGGGACTAGTTTGATATTAGTTACTGACATTGCCTCTCGATAATCGATCCTCGAAGACGACCGTTTGGCTTAGTCATTAGCGCATCTGTTTGTAGAGCCATGGGTCGTGAGTTCCAATCCCAGTCAGAGTCAACATTAGTGAAACACACAAACTATTGATTTTCGTGTCTGGATGTGTTGATGTGACACTGCATCTCAACCTCCCTCTCATCTTATCGCATAAGCGTCACATCGGGTATAGGAAGGTGACGACAAGTGAGTGCTTCTGCGTTGGCGCGTACATAATACATCCCGTGCAGTTGACAACAGACGATAAGATATTCGTAAGTTCAACAACCCATCGCACTCGGCGAGGAGGATAAATTATTCTTGACGATAATCCTGATGAAATATCTCGATGCCAGTAAGCCTATGCTTAAACATAAAATTATTTGTATGTATTTAATTAAAACGTACTTACTCAAACGCAATTTCACAAATTTTGATGGAAACTTTCTTTTAAATGAAGTGTTATCCTACTAAGTACTACAAATGTGTAAGTTGTTCAACCAGGCTTAAGGAACGCACAGATATGAACGAAATTTGGCCCATGGAATGGTATATAGGAAACTTGTTATCTCAATTAAGAGTTTTTTTGGGTCAAAATCTGTGACCACAAGGACGAAGCCGCGAGCAGCCGCTAGTGTGTATCACCATCACCATGCTGCTACAATGAAATTGTGGTCCTTCCTCAGTCAAAGCGAGCAATTTCTGATGTGCAGACCGACTCTACCTCGTATTTTTAAAGTTTTTTTAAGATTTTACTACCATCACCTAGCAAAGGCATACATAGTGTAGTGTGTAACATGGGAAAGAAATCACTAATGCTTTGAGTTTACAGCGGTGTTTTTTTTGTATATTTGTTTATAAATATACAGTAAGAACTTAACGCAGATTTCGCCACAAACTCAATACGGTTAGATTTCAAATGAGGAAACCTTACAAACCTTATACTACAGCTAAATCTGACACAGGTTTATTTTTAATTTCTGAGAAAAAACCATCCTCGTGGACTAAAATAATGAACTTCATGGAATAACACTGTTTCTGTTAACTAAGCTAGAGAGATAACAGATTAAAATCAAGTAATTAAAATAATGTTCAAGTGCAAGTTCAAATCGCGCACAGAGCGTTAGCGATACGGCTAGCCGTGCCTCACTACTCTGTCACCTTCCACTAGGCACGTGGCAGTACGAGACGTAGAATTTCTTCTCCCTTCATTCTTACGTCTCAGCACCTCTCTGGCTCAGAACCGTTTATTACGCAGAAAATAGAACGTTATTACACAGAGTTATTATAGAATTATAATTTTTTGGTGCTCACGGATAGTCAGCAATTTGATAGATTTACCGAAAATATGGCAAAATTGTAAATTTTATTATAATCTCAAACAATTTATTCCTTTTACAGTTTCATTATAAAATGGGTAGGAATGTCTGTCCGATAGGGAATAATTAATTAAACTCTGCCTTTTGCGTGTACACGCTAGCTTGGGGACGAACAAGGCCAATTAATGAATCATTAATTAGTTTAAAAAGAACGTTGGGAATAAGAGAGAAATGCAAAGAATGACAAATAACGAATCGTGTATAACTTAAACAAGAAGAAAAAACGTGTTTTTTTATATAATATTTATTGAATTTATTTTAAAAAGTCAAAATTCTAAAAGGTAATTTACCAGAATTAACTAATCACCTTCATACCATTGGTATCTTCCGAAAGTGGATTTGCCTCGACCCCCAGACTACAAGAATATGGTTCTTGATTGCTGAAGCAGCTATGTCCAATCACACTCCTAGTCTAGTCTTTCTAGTAGTCTTACATAAAAGACTATAACTACCTACCAAACTAAAACTGTGCAATACTTAATGATGTCACGGGAAAGTGTTTATTAGAGGTAAACGATACGTTGTAGTCTGTAACTCTGAATTTCCCTTTGAGTTTAAAGGAGCGAGCTTTTCACTTCTGTGATCACAAAAGCAATAAAATTTCTGTATACGTGCGAGATACGTGCAGTGCAAAATGTAATAAACATGATATTCTGTTTAAAAATAAAACACGCTGTTTTTTCTTGTGTTTCGAAGTGTAGTCCGATGTGCCGGCTACTTTTGTGGAAACCTTTTAATCCTGTTCTGCACTTCGGCTTTAAACCTTAGTGCTCGAATAAATATACGCATGAAATTTAGCCAAAACGGTTTTAAAGCTAATTTGTAACAGAAATTTTATTTTGTGATTTTGTGATTTAATTACTATCAGAGGATAAGGAAATTATGGAAATATACACCGGTAATACAATTGAAATAATTACAGATATTCTTTAAAAGCCATTTAAAAGCCACGCTAGCCGAATGGTTACATTAGATATGCCTCCGAATGAGGAGACTCGCGTTTGATCCCCTGTGTGAAGAGCTGGTAACTTTATACGTCGAGCCAAGCGGCGGCAATTGCTGCTGCACGAATGGACCGGCTCTACCGGTGTGATACCAAGGCCTCGCAGAATACCGCCGTTAAGTAGAGGGATCTTGTGCTCCTGAGCTTTGCTAGGTGAGTGTGGTAACCGGAAGCCCACTCCCCCTCCCCATTCCCCTCCTCATTCTCCTTCCTATCTCCCAAATACCCTTAAAAGGCCGGCAACGCACGTGCAGTACCTCTATTCCCCGATTTTAAACGCAACGGTGCGTCACCGTCGCCCGCGTAACGTATTAGACGACCCGGAAGACGTAACAGCACCGACAGACCGACAAACTGAACTAGTTTCGGTTAACACTACTCAAGAACACACTGTACACACAGTTAGGAGTAGAGACACGTACACAATCCCCCGCCGATACATAAGAGCGTATCGTGCAAACCGAACACCCGCGTACACACCGTACACCGGGGATTCAGGGCGGTCCTTACCGCCCAATACTACCGAAACATCACGACCGTCCGAGACGAGGCCCGAACCTCCCTCGGACGGTCCTTAGATTGCTTACCATAAAGAGGTACGCAGTAGATGTACTCTTGTACATCTACTTAAAGCATAAACGCCCGCGACCTCAAGGACGCAGGCGCAAACCTATGAAGCTGTAAAAGCCAAAACGGCTAACAGCAATAACTTCATCGAATACATATGCAGTACCTCTGGTGTTGTAGATGTATGTGGGCGACGTAGCGTTGGCTTGAACAATAAAATGGCGACAAGATTCACCACCTGTCACGTTGTCCTAAATAAGCTCTTGTGAAGTGTGGGTTGAAAGGAGTAAAATGCCAAGATATCTGACCACACTACTGTAAATGCAACACTAGTTGTGTGGTGATAAAGTAAAGGACAACAAACCACACTATCTAACCTCTTAGGTTTCATTAAAGCTCGTATAACAAAATGTGAAGAAAAGTCCTTTTGGTCTCTGAAACAAAATCGATTAGCCATTTCCATACGGTAGATTTAATCCATATTGTAATGGCGAGAATTGGGCCTGTCGTGTAGATTGGATAATGTACACATTATATTAGATAAGCGGTCACGTCTGTCTACCATTCACATGAATCCGGCAGTGATTACGGAATGACATTTGGCATAATTGAACCTCGCCAAACGGTTTTCCGCAACTATCTTTTAGCCTCTTCTTGAGATAGAACGCGACAGGATGTGAGACTGCCATGAGATTTTCAAGGCTTTTCCCTTAGTCAGCTCTAATAACATGCACAGAAAGAAAGTGGTGGCAGATTTTTTCATCGCTAAAACACGGTACAGCATACCATTAATGAGCTGAAACTGCTAATGAAACGTAGTACAATATTACATTAGGAGATGATAGAAAGGATAAAGTAGTCCGCAACACCTTTGGAGCTACCGATAGGCGAAATTAATCAGTAATCATCTATTGACCAACGCCTACTATTACTCTATAAATTGCAAAAGCCTAATAGCTGTCATGAATATTTCCTTGAAGGAATTAATGTCAGACAAATTCTTTGTAAAGTGAGGTAATTTTTAATTCTTATGCGATGATTTCTTTTCAGGCAACCAATGTTTAATACTTTTCTTTTACATGGTACTAAAGGTTTTAAACCTCTTTAAACCGAATGGAAAGGCACTGACACGGATTAATGTACATACCTGTTATGGATATACAATAAGTTTGTACTAAAAAGTTTCAACCGAATATAATCGTCGATTTACTCATCGACTATTAAATTAACAGAATTTACTCTACACAACGATAACTACGGCGATAAATGTACCTTTGGGATAGTAAATCGTTTATCGTTTGGCCAAAATACACCGCTTACTGCGATTTTAATAACAAGAGGGAATTTTCACGCTCTATCCAAAACTTCCACCGCTTTACTTATAGCTTTACACAGAGGCCGAGCAATTTGTTGTAAATGATTCCAATTAAGCAGAAAATTTAAAACTTAAGAATAGAATACCGAATGTCTATAAATTGAATTGACGGTGGGAAAGCATGTTTATATGTAGGATAAATAATTAAATATCTTACCTAATACTCTTTTTTATTAAAGAACAAAATAATTAGAACGTTTCTCTGTTACGGGGTAATTAAATAACCCCAGCCATTTGCACGTATTCCCGCTTTAAGTAAACGAAGCCAATTAATAATACCTTAATTGGATTAAGGTGAACGTACGTAAGATCCGGGAGTAATTCGAAGAACAACTTGAAACGTGATGTTTACCTGAAACAAAGGAAAGAAACATTTTTTTATTTTACTTCACACTAATAAAGCAATTATTTAGAAGAAGAAAAAACAAGAAAACAATCCAGATTTTTGCCCGACTACGAGGTGGGTTATGTTTATATGTCAGTATGTTCATCTGCTGCCGAGTAGCTCTTAAGCCACGTACTTATCATATCTTGATAAATGAGGTATTTAGCTTTGTCTTAAGGCCACACGGGCTATGTGATATCAATATA
The DNA here is from genome assembly GCA_029286595.1 of Bhutanitis thaidina. Lineage (NCBI taxonomy): Eukaryota > Metazoa > Arthropoda > Insecta > Lepidoptera > Papilionidae > Bhutanitis > Bhutanitis thaidina. Next base: position 5,896,195 of record JAGSMS010000003.1, read on the forward strand.
AACCACTTCTTATTGTAGGATTAACTTGAATATGTGCTTTTTCGTAGTCAGGTTTTAGTTTTTTAAACTTATTTATAGACTTGATTTTGTGCACGTATTGACTAGTTAAAATAAATTATTCTTCGTTATCATCTTGTACATATCCTCAGCTGTTTATAAATTTGCCAACGAAAGCTGGTAAGCCAAGCATGGAAGATTTCCCCATACTCACTACGATGTTGCAGAAGGAAATTCTAAACCTGTCACTGGCCTATAAAATTTGGTTTCGGCATATTCGAAAAGATTTTCCACTATAAAAAAAGTTTGTATACTATATACTCTCTATCTACTCTTGCACCCTATACCCTGTACCCCATATCATATATAGGGAATTATAAATTAAAACTGGCTATAGACAATTTTGACAGGAGTATATTTTATGTAAATTACAAAGTGGTCGTAGCAGCTCTAGTTACAATATTTAATTACACTTAAAATTTACTTCGAGAATATATTCCAGTGTCACAAGTTAACACTCCATCATGAACACTCGCAAACAACTTGAAGGAGGTTACAGATGCGTTGTCATCCCAGAGGACTAGGATGGAAGGGCTCATGGCCTGGCTCTTACCCTTCAAACCGGAATACATTAAAGCTTGCACTGCTCATTGGCGGTAGAAATAGGTCAAAGGGTGGTCAACCTACCCAGGTGGCTCTTAGGCAGAAAAAGAGTCCTTTATTTATTTCCGACCTGTAAATAATCCACTGCAGGACTTAGGCCTTTCTAATTTTTTATGTAAAGCATACAATTTTTAACACTTTCATAGAATGGTGAATGTTCAGTAATAGTCTACTGTTAGAAAGGATAGAGAACAAATGTAGCTAAATTACAAATATCTTTGATTCGCTACAAGAATGTTCGCTAGTTTCACTATTTACTGTAGTAGTTGATTTTCCTTTTATTTTAAGAAACATGACCAAAAGCAGGCAGGCTTTGCATTCCCACTGTAGAGCGAATTAGGGGGATTTTAAGAAAAGCCCGTAACATATCCCAGAATCCAGTATTTCGCCTTTGTCTGCCGAAGGTAGGTTTAATATGTCTTTTCGAATCCTACATGTATTACGATGTGACTACGGTTCTGAGAAAACTAAGTTTGTCGGATCCTGACTTTTCGATAGGATTTTAAAGATAAAGCAAAAGAATTGCTTTGAACATAACGGCAAGTAAATTAAAAATACACAATTATAGGTCCGACATTTGACTTATGTTTATTATTGAGTTTTGCAGGTTTAAACGCCGCTGCTTACATGAAACACAAAAATAAAATTGTAAAAAAAATTAAAGTACATTCATCATCTTCATTTCAGTTAGTCATAAGTCCACTGCTCAACATATAAGACCCATAGATTACTACAAAGCAAGATCTCAAGCTATCTATATCGTGGGGGGTCGTTCTACGCTACGTTTGCCTTTACGTGGTTGCCCCTCGAGAACCTTTCTTCTCAGATCTGCAGATCCTATCGCGCAGAGAAACGCGGAACATAGCCATTTTCATAGTATGGTGAGCAACTTGAGATCTCTAATACGGCAGTGAAAGACTACGTCTCGGTTCCGTAAGTCATCACTGGGAACATGCACTGGTTGTACACTTTGGTCTTGAGATTCTGAGGTATACTCGACAAGAAAATGTGACGAATTTCCCGAACCCTGCCTAGCCGAGTTGGATTCGTCGATTGACCTCTGGGTTGTAGTAGGACCTTACCTAGTTATTTTAATAAATAAACTTAAATTTATCTACTACACATTAAGTTTGCTACACTTTAACACTTCAAAAGAGGTTTACTTTTAACAAAAACAATAAGATAACATCTTAACGAAAATTCGCGCTAAGCCCTATAATACGATAAGTTCTGGATTTCTTCTCAAAAGGTCGTAATGGAACTTACGAGAAAATGAATAAGTATAGCCAAAAAGTTGCAATTAATCTTGTATATAAATACTTGTTTATCTATTAAAAATAAGGAGTGAGGGAAGTAACCATGTTCTTCAAATCCCTCGTGAGGCTTTGTCGACCGATTGATGGTGGAAAATCTTTCCGAATATGCCAAACCCAATTCCTACAGATTAGTGATAGATGAATGAAGCAGCATCTCTAGTGCGAGGATACTGGCACAGCGCTCACCAACCCACCTGTGAGTATGGGCAAATCTAAAGTGAGAAAGGCATATGTCTAGTAGTGGAGAAATAATATATTTTTTTAATTGTGATGTTGGGCAACCGATCAAAGAGTACAGGAGGACTTGGTTTTATCACACACTTCCCAGCCAAGAGGTGTGTGTGACAGAGAAAAACCTCGCAGAATACCGACGAGAAGTAAAGACTTCTTGTGCTTTTACGTTTCGTTCGGTGAGTGAGGTAACCGGAGACCGATCATCCCTGCCATCCCCCAAATATCCGTAAAGGCAGGCAACCCACCTGTAACTTCTCTGATGTTGCAGATGTTCGTGGGCAACGGTGATCACTTACCATTAGGTGAGCCGCTGGATCGTTTTCCCATTTTCCCTCGTTTTGTAAAAAATAAATGTCTCGTTCAAAATTATCTTTTATAATGTTAATTGAATGTAATTAACATGTAATTAAGAATACAGGCCTTTCGTACAGGATTAAAGAAAGAAATAAAAAACGTAAAAGGGAAAAAAACAGTGAGAAAGATCAATTTTATTCCAAGGAAAGAAAAGTAAAGAATTCTTCTTAATTAGAAATTTTGATAGTCGCTCTCGTCCGTCCACAAGATTGCGCCAAACTATCCAACTAAACCGATAGTAATTAAGTTACGGTGGAAATGAGGAAGAGATTGACTTAATGGCATTAACTAACGAGACAGCTCTTTGGTAAGTGAAGTAACAAAAAAGACCTTATCTTATACCTATGCGTTGAATATATGTAACGTATATAAAATTATTCGTGATGTTGTTTCTATGTTTACGAAATGAAAAAAAAACTGTAAGATCTAGTACAAATCATTATTTGCTTTTCTTTGTCAGTCTGTGCATCTGTAACGAGCACATTAGCGGCGATAATAGAGTGCGTGCGATTCCTGACAAATAACAGGAGAGATGCCTACGATGTACCCAAGACTGGGCAGCGTGGAGGAGAATGAGTAGGAAAGCGAACCCTGGCTGAGGCCGAGCCAAATGCTGGGACGAATAACATGAAGAGTTCACTTCTAGATATAGGGCATACTATGATAACACCCACTAAATTTAGCAAGGCATGCATAGTACTCGTAGATTTGTAGGCTGGTGTGCATAAGATTGATATTTAGAGAAAAAGTTGGTAATTCCCCATTACACCGGCACTAGTATCGGTTAACTGATGGACGATTTTCCATTAACTGTGGTTCGATAGTGAAAAATCTAACCGATCTAGATAAAAAGCGAAAACAACATAATTTACAAATGCATGCTTCTTAGAATCGAATAGAGGTCGCTAAACGTACAGTTAGGAGCTGTTGCCGCCTTCACTGATTTTCTTCAATTGCTTTAGGACTTTTGACAATAACAAAGTTCTTCTATCATCGTACCCCATTCCGTTCGGGAAAATAAATATCGGATGCGTCCGGTACTATCAACGGTCAAAAGGATTTAGAAGTTTTATTGTGTAACTTCCTAAAATATGTTTAACTTAGAACAATAGCTATTTATCAATTTAAATTGACGCATGATCCTAGTCAAACATTGTACAACTGTTTATATAAAAAAGGCATAAGCCGAAAATACATAGACAGATTTAACCAGAGGCTCACTTCCTTTTCTCCTCCCCTTTGACATCCTTCTCGTACATTCCCTAAATTCCTAAAGATCGGCAACGCACCTGGAGCTCCTCTACTGTTGCAGATGTACGTGGGCGTCGGTAATCTCTTACCATCAGGTGAGCCGCGTGCCCGTTTGATCTCTTTCCCTTAAAAAAAATAGAGAATCAAAATCGAAAATGAATCAAAATAGAAAAGAGCAAAGCGGCCTTGTTCACTAGAAGAAACTTTCGCCCCAATTACGCTTTTCAATCGACATGTTCATGGGTGTCGAAAATCAAATACTGAAGAGTGACTCTCGACCGCAAATTGAATTAAAAAAAAAACTAATAATCATAAGGCAATATTCGTGCCATTTCGCTTTTGCGGCCTTACAACCGATATAAGATGTCATTAAGACAGTGTGCTATGCTACTACACAAAACTTGTATACGCCCTATTATGCAAGAGTAGTATTCGCACACGTTGCTCTCTCTATGTCGTCCCTGTTCCAACAAACGTCTTTGATATATTTTGATAAAATCAAAGGTGACTCTAACCAGTTAGCGGCGACCATGTATTGTAAAAGACGTTCGAAAAATGTCATTATAGACGAAAATTGCTTTGTAACCGACACTAATAATTCTTACAAGGCCACGCCCCCGGACACAACAAACCGCGTTTCGTGTACAGCCCACTCTAGCCACGTTCATTAAAATATAGGACTATAACTCGTGTACAAGATATTTTTTAAATAATTCGACTCATTTCCTCGCTTAACGACAGTCATCCAAGCCAATATCTCGTACTTCCTTAATAATTTTTTTTCGGTAGCAAGAGTCAGAGTGCGACACAGCAGCAGGCAGCTAAGTGTCACCGCCAGCGGTCTAGTTGCTCTTTTTATTTCATTATACGTTTGGGAAGACACTCGTCTTCCGCCGAGGCTGTTGAGGCTGCCGAGCTAATAGCATAACTCTTTTCCGTGGTGCATTAGTCAGTGAGCACTTAATGTTGATCCTGGTATAACCGGTAACTGCCTCCAGTAACATGTACATGCGCGATCACGTTTCATCACTAGATCGAAAAAAAAACAGACATATATCGGACAGAAGCGTCTAAGTTGCAAGGCGTCTGAGATTGTTAAGCCGCCTGCTGGTCGTATTATAGCAAAACCTGCCTTTGGATGTGGCCTATGACCAATGGAGCGTGTAAAGGCGTGTTAGAGAGGAAGATGTTTTGGTAAGATCTAACATAGTAAATAAGTATACTTAAATTTTAATAACACTAATAGCAATTCTAATAAAAATCAGTTTCACGCGATCGTGTTTTGAAATACGTAATCATAAGGATGTCTCGAACGACAGCAGACTGACCCTTTTATCTGATATTTCTATTCAATGAAAATATAAGGTTATTGGCAATGACTTCGCATAGGTCAGTGACTTCTGAACAAAATAATCGGGGCAATTCCCGTTTCGCGCGATCCGCTCCAATGAACCCTGATATTTCATGCACAAGCAATATGAAGCGTGTTCCGTTCCGTGTTGGTGAATAATTTATTAGCAATTGTCACTCGAGTTCGATTTCATCTCTCGTTACCGGAAGTGTAAATAAACTAGATAATAATAAGTCTATGAAACTTGATGTAATGTACATTTGTACTACACGTAGAAGAAAACGTTTACACAAGTTTACGACAAAATGTTTCTAGGGTTCCGAACAAAGAACCTAACAGAGGGACAGACTGTGACAGAACACCCGAGTACGTGAGAAATTCAAGCACTCAAAATTGCATTTAACAATTTTAACGGTACACGGGTTAGGACCCCACTCACCCGCGTACTGTGAAACTGAACTGTGAGCGCCTTGACCACTAACTAGGCTACTATGGCCCTACCGTTTTTATATTATAAGAAATTACGCCTAATAAGTATTAAACTACGTATTTTATTACTTGAATCTAAAGTGGCTTATTGTGGTATTTTTTCGCCCAAAATTTTTGTAAAGATCTGCCACGCTGCTTGGAATATTTCACACACAAGAGGAAAGCTATATTATACATTTATATTTAGTACTATAGATCTGTCCGGCTAATATAAAATACGCGCTCCTACCACGGCTCTGATACAATGTCCATTGGTCATTTCACCCACCTTACGTTAGTCGATGTAAAACAATTTTTATTCCCATATCGTTATGATGCAATTGTACCCTAAGACGAGACTGACGCCTCACTGATAGGGGTTTAACTACAGAAACTCGGCGTTGCATAATTTGCCAAGTCGGCGCTGACAGGAGATCTAAACGTTTCATTTAAATATTTGCAGAATTTAATTTATGATCTTGTCGCTGGCACCGGATGATTTATAAAGAAATTGGTATCAACATTACCGCACATTGTGAATCCAGATGTTTGATCATATCTTCATTTTACCTAAAGAAAATTTATGTATTTTATTTTACAAAAAAAATCTCTGTTGTATATTTATTTAAAAATTAGATACATTATTATATCGGGGGAAGCTAGTGCAGTTAGCCGTTTTTGACTTTTACAGTTTTAGTGGTCTCATGGTTGACGGACTAGAGGCTTAAGTAGAGTAGGAAATTTTCGAAGCCGAGTTCCTGATCCCCAACGATGAGTTCGTTGGACTAAAAGGTATTAATATATATATTTTTTCGTGCATTCTATGTAAGTCTCGAGTTCTCCCACAACTTAGCAGACATTTAACAACGCAGGACGTGATCGGTGGGAGGAAGGGTGATCCTCTTTCTCTCTTTGAACTGGGTAATATAATATCGTTTTGTTTTTGCATACCGAATTGTGCGAAATAACTTTCTCTTCCATCTTCATCACTAATAAGTTAAAACGCTTGATTATATGCATATTTCGTTCTGTTAAGTTGGTCAACTCAAGCCTTAATCAAAGTTATTGAAGTACGTAACCATACTAGTTATACATACACATTACTAGCCTATACGACAATAGTGAGAATTTCAACCATAAGTTTATAAAAAAAAATGTAGCAACGTAGGGCGGTAACATTTGGTGAGTTTGGAAAACGTTCAGTTGACAAAATACATATGTGAACATAGTACTAAATGTTATCTATAATTGTAGTATTTTGGAAAAAGGAAGTGGATTTTTACACAATTAAAATACTTCCGGCTGAATTCTGAATATTCTCTGACAGCTAGGAATCTATTTTACACTACTGGATAAGGCCACCTTCTCAAGGATATGAGAGGGTTTTGGAGCTACAAAAAGTTCGTCACACTGCTCCAGTGCGATTTGGCGAAATTCACATGTCGTTAAAATAATAATTTTTATATTTTTTCTGACATGCCAGGTTTCTTCTATATGTGTGCCTTCACCGCCGAGCACGTGGCCATTTCAGCACTTAAAATTTAAATAAAAAAAATTATAGAGGTGCCGGAACCGGGGATTGAACCCAGGACTAGCGCCCTAACCACTAGGCTATCACGATTCTTTATTAATGGATATATAATGCGAAACTTTTTTAAAAATGAATATAAGTAACTAATGACGTGTGAGGGTGGCCCTTAACTAGCCAGATATAGATTTAATTGAGCATATGGCCGTTTCACAAAAGCGCCGACATAAGCTGGTATGATTTGCCAGCTTATGTATGATATGATACCCTGAGTAATAAATGATACACATAAACATATTTCATTTTAATAAAAATATGTTTTCAGTTCAAATTCTCAATCTTTATCAGCATGCGCTGACCAAATGATTGAATATAATGTACTACAAAAATATCGGTATCTCAGTTATAATTAGGCACGGAATATTGCCATGTAAAATATAAATGATCAAGATGATTATTTTTTTGTTACTGTGACAAAAAAACATCACGACGGTATAGCTAAATAAAAGTAACTATATTTTCCCGATCAGTTACATTTTACTTTTGACGAATATTGTCACCGTGGCTAAATTTGTTTCCCCCTGTTACATGTCGTGAAAGTATCTTAAACAAGCCGCATGTATTAGGAAGAGTGACAACGTCGCATAAATACTGCACGGGAAATTCACATTATTTTTTAAGTCATTAACTTTAGTAAAATCGTGCGCATTATTGGCTAAACTCGAGACACCGAGTTGTTTTGCGAATAGCGTAAGCATTTCTTTGCGTCTCGAAAGTTATTCATTACCTATTAAATTTTGTAGGATTCTGAATATAGATGCTTTAAGGGGATTACATTTATTAAAGTACTTTTGCTTTAATTTTTATCAATAACTATTACATCTATGATATTCATTGACTTTACATTTTTATAATTAAACTTACTGTTTTATAATTAAAATAATTAGATTTTTTTAATAATTTACATCCACCAACTTTTAGTGCATACTTACTCTAGTACCGTTTCTGAATCACCTGTATATACGAGTGCCTAACAAAATACTTATATAAACGCTACAGTAATTACTGTAGCTAAGTGAGTAAAAAAAGTAATTACGAACGCGACTTAGGTAGTATTCCACACGGGTAAAACCACGGGGCCCAGTTAGTTCTATGTATATAAGTACTCACGCATCTCACTTGGATGGTTAGACAGAAATGAATAACTATCACTAAGGGAAGTAAATCGTTAGAGTTTGTCTTATATTACATCAAACTATTTTAGTCCCATTCTGAACATAGACCTCTCTAAGCAGTCACCCAGTCTCTTTGCACTAGTGATTTCTTGACCCATCACCAAACTCTCGGATCTGGGTAGGATATTCCACCATTACGCGCGCAGGTGCGGTTGGCATTTGGAGAAAGTGATGGTATAACCCTTACATCCCACCTTACCTTACATTACATAACATTTTTAAATCTGGACATACATAATTAGGTCAATAAGAGAAGCAATAAACCACGATTCGATTGATTCGCCCTATCAACAAACTAACAGAACAACTTGCCAAATTGTTTCGTTAGTTTCTTGAGAACAAACCAAAAGTAAACCGTGACCGTACATAAACTGTGCTCTGCAACTTTATCCATACACAACAGACATTATATGAAAACAATAATGTATGGCAATTACCCATATTCTTTTTCTTATCAAAGAATATTGGCAATGCTGTAAATTATTAATATTTAGTTAGTTACAACACTCTGTTGCTATGTCGCTTGGACCCTTCGAGAAAATACGGACCTATCGACATACATGTCGATGTAGATACAGATGTATTCACGAATTTAATTAATTATGTAGTACAAAAATTATCTTTTAAAATTTCGCACATATTGAATAATTTAGGTGCTTTAAACTTACTAATTACTTAGTTACTAATAACTCTAAATTTACTAATTAGTTAAAATTTTCACTAACTAATGAAAATGTTAAATTTATTACGAATACCAAATTTCTAGGGACATATTCAAAGTCCTCGAAAAGAAAAAATCTGATAAATATTTTACATAAAAAATTACATTTACCTACTGCTTTTACCCGTGAAAGAATGTTTACAAAGTTTAATGATTGTACAAGGGATTGGCTACACTTATTTGGTTATATTTTAGCTAACGTAGAACTTATCGAAAGTTTGTTTATAAAATCAAAGTAAAGAATTCTTGAAATATCTTTGGGTTGTCAAAATTCAGTTACGAAACTGAAACGTGGAACTTCCGTCCTTTTCAATAGCACGTCAGAAAATTGCACATTCAACGCGACCGAACCGACGACCGCGAGAACTGTTGCATCCATCATTGTCATCTAGGGCTGCACAGTTAATAGTCTTTACATTATTAAAAATAAATATTTTTTGCATAATTTAGCGGATGCTAAAGCATTTCATAATTCAGATTGAAAAAGCTTCAAAAATAGTGAAACTTTTAGAAGGTTTTAGAAGATTTTTTTTCTGCCATAGCGACCGACATCCTTCCGAGCGATTGCCAACTATGCGGGATATGTTACATGCAGTAGCGAATTATCTCATTAATTAAGTTACTAATGTGGTACTGGCTCTACCGGGTTAATACCGCGACCTTGCAGAATATCGGTTTAAAGTAGAGCCATCTTGTTCTTCTGTGTTTCGTTCGGTGAATGAGGTAACCGGAAGCCCTCTTCCCCTAAACCCGCTGCCTATCCCTTCCATCCTCCAAATATCCTTAAAGGCCGGTAAGGCACTTGCAGCTCTTCTGGTGTTGCAGATGTACGTGGGCGACGGTAATCACTTACCATCGGTTAAGCCGCTTTTTAGTTTGCCTGCATACTCATAAAAAAACTTTGCTTACTCGATTGTCTCCCTTTTCACATGAATAATCATAACATAGCCATATACGAAAATTATTGATTCGTTTGCAAATATATAGACCTGTTATTTTAATTATTATAGGCGATACGGTGAGCATAGTGTTCACTGGCTATACATAAGTTCATAGCCCGAAGTACTTACTGAGTTTACCAAGTGCCTGGCGGTGACGGAAAACATTGTGAGGAAACCGTCAAGTCTGAGAAGTAAAAATAAACATTATTTTGAGGGCATATGGAGGAGTGTGGCGTACAGTTCCTGGCGTCAAACCTCCTCAAATATTAGGAGGAGACCTTTTGCATCCATCTGCCAGTCAATGCTGCTTTTATTTTAATTTATGTTTGTTTTTCATATATACGTTTATAAATTTAGGTTTCTGACATTTTTATGGAAATATTAACATATAGTTTATGAATATATGGTTTAGTTAGAACTTAGCAGGCGATAACCCTACGAACAACAAATTGCCGCCTCGCCTGTCGCCGCGCGGAGTCGTCTAAATGTGTTTGTTGCGGTCTAAGAAGTAACTCGAATCCGTCGACTTCACCTCGCTTTACAAAACATAAATCGAGCTTTCTACTGCAAGTAAAGCAGGTCCGGGTACTTTTTGACTCAAGAATTTTTGACTTCCGAAGAGTTTCAAAGATTTTCATTGAATGGAAGTTGTTCATCTAATTCTTTCCTTTTCCCATTTGTTTTTCAAGTGCCTACTACTATTAAGTATAAGCTCTTATATGCAATTAATAGATACAATAACAAGAGAAGGGTATAATTAATTTAGGTCTATATTAATATTATTACACAATACAAATAATATGTACATATATCCTGATATACAGAATTATCTTAAAAAATGGTGAGATCTCTGAGGTTGATACAAGTAATTAACTTGGTTAACGCAAAGTACGTTCCTTTGGCTGAATCATTTTACCCCTCTGAACGAACGCCATGCACATTAATCAACCTCGCCCTTAATCCGATCAGAATTCGAATTTCCTTTTTACATTTTTTATTTCTTTGGGAATAAAAAAATACTCGGAAGCCGAAATTTAACTTATATACGAGAAAGTAAAAAGCTCGTAGAAAGTATTTTTAATATTTCTTATCACTGAAAACTCATTGAGCAACAAAATAGAAATATTTTCGATAATTATTTTTATGCTACATATTATTGCTGTATGATATAATGTACATTTAACGTTTCGAAATAGTCACGAGCACTAACATGTATGTAAATTTAAAATGTCTTGTACCTGGTTCAAACGTATTTTGATACGTAACGTATTTATATTTTTTTATGCATGAAACTGCAAGGAGAAATCGAATGAAAAACATTTCAAGACTAAGCAAGACTCATTCAGGTTTCTAGATAGATAACTCTGCTTTACCGTTATTTAACTGTATCTACGAGCAAGCGGCTCACCTGATGATAAGTGATCACTGACGCCCACGTACATCTACAACACCAAAGGAGCGGGTGGAGTGTTGCCGGCATTTAAGGATATTTACGGAGAGAGAGAGGGGAGATGGAAAGGAAGGAGTGGGCCCTGAACCGCAGAAGCACAAAATGCGTCTTCTTCACGCCGGTACTCTACGAGACGGTGCTACTACCACGTGGTACTTTCACCAGTATTGCATAACTATTTGAGATTATTTAGGCACATATTAACGGTGTAACGGAGAATATGCCAACTTTTACAGACTAACGGACGAAACTTGCGATCGATTGATGGCGGAAAATCCAACCGACTCTGGCGAACCTAAATTCCACCGACTAAACTAAAGGCCAACTCGGCTGCCCAGCGTCATGAGTAAGAATATATCTTATCAGGTGGTGTCGGCGCTTTCAAGGAAATGCATATGTCCAGTAGCACATATACCTGCTAAGCAAGAAGGCATATCATTACTTATGAAAGTCAAGAGACTTTAGGAAAAGAAGGAAAATTATATTAATAAATTGATATTTTTTTTAACGCAATGAACATTGTATTACATACCATTATGATTGTGTGTTAACCATTGTGCATGTGACAAGGAACTAAAAGGCGGATATTGTAATTTACATTACCACGAGGGGCGTTGAGCGCGGCACTGTTAGATTAACGTTTAATAACTTTAGGGTTATTGCAGAGCATCAAATAAATTTATTAGCACTCTGATATATGATATGTAAACAAAAACATAAAAAGGCGACACCGACGTAGGGATGCGCCTTATGTAAACACATCAAATTTGATTACCGTATAAACATATTTATGATTAATGATTTGGTCCGATCAGATTTATTACGAGGTTTTCCGTATTTTTCTTATTTAATAACTTCTCATAAATGATCATACCATTTGCTACATATAATTTAAAATATTATAACAGATCTGCAATAAATACGTTTTATCGACATCATTTACCAATTTTAACGATAAATGGGAATATTAAACCATAAACGACGAATAATAAGAATCATACGTATAGCTTGATATCACAAAAATTCATTTATATTGTAGATATTATATTTCCTTTGGTCATTAAAAACAACGTAGGTATCAAACCTACTACATTTGAAATAGTAAGTTTTATAAATTAACAAACTTTAAATGAACTTTTGAATAAAATGTGTTTGCACTTAAGTTTAACTTTTTGACAAGATGGTGAAGAAACAGGCTGGAAATTGCAGAAGGAAGCTTTCGATATTTAACAGTTTTAGTAGTACCAGCACCGGGGATCGAACTTGCTAGATGTTTGGTACTTTCTTTTCATTGGATTGGGTTGAAAAATGAGCTAACAAAAGACTGCAACCCGTGTACACCTGCAAACAACTTCAATCGAACAAGATTACAGATGCGTTGTCACCTCCGAGGACCAAGACGGAATTTCCTCGCAGGAACAGGAACACAACAGGTGTTACAATACTATTTGGCGGCAGAAATGCAAGAGCTTGGTACCTACCCATACGACTCCATATGCTTAGGCAGAGAAGGAGAAGGAGCTACCACCTAGTAAAACCTGTACTGTAACATGGACAGGATATCCATGAGCTATTACGGTTTACAAATTAACGAAACATCTTTTAAGCTTTAATAAAACACGGACAAATGGAAAAACAAAACAATATCTTTTTGCTGAACTCTAAAACCAACAGTCCCAGATTTCGTTTCTGTACACGACAGCCGTTTGACATATTTTAAGGATCCATTTTCTCATTAAGAACGCATTAAGGCCCGTGGAACGGCAAAAAGCCCCTATATTCAGGACGGTGTTTGTTAAGATGTAAATTTATTCCAGATTACAAAGAGCGGCTGTCGGGTCAGTGTCTACATAAAAACTATAACAGTGTACAGTGTACAGCAGGTAGCGTAGCCCTGTTGTATTATCAACGTCATCAAAATTTCGCCGACGTTGTTAAGCGTTTTGTTCGAGGCCTCTTAGAATATATTAACTGTTTTTAATTAATTTATTATTTAGAATTCGATTAGTGTGTACAGATAAGTTTTACTATTATTACACTGTTTCTTTAAAATAAAATATGCACTTTAATTAGTAGCAGGGCCTATATTCATACTACGTGTACAGTTCATATAAAAGAACGAGAACATAAAATATTAAGCGACATATTTAAAATCATCATCGTGAACCTGTAAACATATCGTTTGATTTGTTGTTATTATCATGCGAGGCAAACGGTAGGCCGTCGCAGTGTCGAAAATCTAAGAAGAGTAAATTTTGTAACCTTTATTTTGAGGTTAGCCACTTTTCCCGCTCTTTGAGGTAATTGACAAAGCTATTGAGGAACTTGGATGACATTGATAAAAGGCGTGGGTATGAAATCAAATTTTATATAAATATCAATAAGAATAATGTTAATACAATAAAATATTAGATTTTTTATTGAAATACGCACATGCACGAAATAAATTCAAAGCAAACAGGAAACGCAGCGATTTTCATAAAGTGACGTTTCACAAGATGGCGGCATTAGTTCCGATTTTTGTTACTTACCGAGACATCTTTATCGCACTATTTTGTATGTAGCAGAGTTATATAATTTTGTTTTCACAACAAGTAAGATTACGTTTTAATAACTAGTTTGTGTTATTAAAATTGTAATGGTTGTTTTTTTTATATATTCTATATAAATGCTCTTCTGAAATAGGCTTAAGCGCGCTAGTAGGCTGACATACATTCGTCACTTAACCTAGAACTAATGATGCTGCACCTCATCACATGAGAGATTTGGTTTAGGCAAATTTGTATAGATTTTTCGCTACCAGTCGGTCACAGATGGCCGCGTGGTAGCGGCGTAAGAATCTGCCATCACCTTTCTTCCAGATTGTTGTGTGGTCGTGACTGCCGGAAGAGGTGAATAAGGGAAAAGCCTTTGCAATAGCTACTACTACTGGTGCACCACTTGTAAGTCAGTTTGATGTTTGGAGAAATATGTGTCACATTTCTCCTTATATTCCGATTTGATGACTTACACTAAACTAAGGCGTGTTGCTAGTTTATGATAAACCATAGACCTTTAGAATAGTGTCATCTGTGGATGGTACCAGTTACGACTAAATAGTTAAGACTGGAATACAAAGCATTAATCAGCTTTGAATATTGATAAAAGCTCTAAAGATTATATTTTTAATATTGACTTTTTACAGCATATTTCAAATGGGTGTATGAATAAAGTAAGATATGTGATGAATGAGATATATCTTACGTGAGAATAAGTCAAGTTTATTTTATTTATCATCGTCGTCATCAACAGTCTATAGGCCTCAACCAAGCAGGGACGATTTGCAGTTTTTACCACGCCCGGTATCAATACTGTTGTTATTACTGTTATTCTGACATCGGGTCGGAAGTCTGAGGTTTTCCATAATCTTAGATCATCTACTGTTATAAAAACATCAATATAAATAAGACGGGCTGGCCGATTTTTTTAAATCGCCATCGCATAACTAAATACTTTGAAAGAGTTCTAATCCACAGAATGGATGTGACGTTATTTTACATTAAATGTAACCACATATTCTACAGGCCATTTAGTTTATCAAACTTTTACTTTATCAGCCCATTTAAGTTCACAGCTGAACTCTCCAAGAAGCGCTAACAATAACCAAAAATGTATTTCTTGAAAGGTTTGCCCATATTCACCTCGTAGGGCAAGGGAATTAGTGAGCATATCACCGGACCCCGCTCCCTATCAGTAGTCTGTGGGATTTGTGGGAGTCACGCTCATTCGATCGGCAGAGTATGATTTGTCAGGGCTTAAGTTATACGACAAATATAGTAGTTTAGTCACAAGACATTTGTTACTTTGTACTTTGACTCCAGATATATTTGCCTAAATGGCGTAATTTTTACTAAACACAATGGACTTTAGTTCAGCACTAAAAAAAATATTATAACTACCGACCCGTGTCTCGTTGGTGTACAAATACCATACTATCTTTATGTCTTTGGTTAATTTTTTTTTCACTATTTTCAAATAATTACATGTACTAGCACTAATCGACTTTCCATTAAATGTCAATAACTTCGTATCCATTCTGTATAAAATGTACGTGTAACATTTTTGTACAAAATGTGTTATGAGTCGCAAAATATTAAATCAATTTACATTGAGATGTTAGGATGCAGTAAGCAACAACCCTACAGTCAACAAATTGCTGCTTCGACCTGTCGTCGCACGGAGTCGTCTAAATGTGTTTGTTGTGGTCTCAGAGGTACTAGTAGCACGAATCCGTCGCCTTCGCTTCGCTTTTCAGAACATAAATCGTGTTCGCGAATGCAAGTTATACAATTTCTGCAAGTTTATGTGGCTGAATTTCTATAAGTAAAATAATATAAGTTTCTTCGCTCTCTGGTGAATGCAACATGCAAATGTAGGTCAAGCGGGGTTAGAACTTGACAATATCTTGTGTAGGGAGTGTATGACATAGAAGTAGAAATTCAGAATATTTTAAATTTGATACATTTTCTATTACTGCAATGATGCTTACTTCGTGGCAGTTACTTATTAAGTACTCACCTCTTACTAGGAAGAAAAGGGGAGACGGATAGATTCTCACATCACTAGTACACGGACTTGTATCTTCGAAGTAAAAGTTGATTTCTATTGAAATATTAATAATCGACGGCTGTTCACACTTTATATAGAAGTCAACTCGTCTCTTAGTTCCTATGATAAAATCTTAACAAGTCAAGTGTGTTTTTTAATAAACAGAATGGATGTGACGTTATTTTACATTAAATGTAACCACATATTCTACAGGCCATTTAGTTTATCAAACTTTTACTTTATCAGCCCATTTAAGTTCACAGCTGAACTCTCCAAGAAGCGCTAACAATAACCAAAAATGTATTTCTTGAAAGGTTTGCCCATATTCACCTCGTAGGGCAAGGGAATTAGTGAGCATATCACCGGACCCCGCTCCCTATCAGTAGTCTGTGGGATTTGTGGGAGTCACGCTCATTCGATCGGCAGAGTATGATTTGTCAGGGCTTAAGTTATACGACAAATATAGTAGTTTAGTCACAAGACATTTGTTACTTTGTACTTTGACTCCAGATATATTTGCCTAAATGGCGTAATTTTTACTAAACACAATGGACTTTAGTTCAGCACTAAAAAAAATATTATAACTACCGACCCGTGTCTCGTTGGTGTACAAATACCATACTATCTTTATGTCTTTGGTTAATTTTTTTTTCACTATTTTCAAATAATTACATGTACTAGCACTAATCGACTTTCCATTAAATGTCAATAACTTCGTATCCATTCTGTATAAAATGTACGTGTAACATTTTTGTACAAAATGTGTTATGAGTCGCAAAATATTAAATCAATTTACATTGAGATGTTAGGATGCAGTAAGCAACAACCCTACAGTCAACAAATTGCTGCTTCGACCTGTCGTCGCACGGAGTCGTCTAAATGTGTTTGTTGTGGTCTCAGAGGTACTAGTAGCACGAATCCGTCGCCTTCGCTTCGCTTTTCAGAACATAAATCGTGTTCGCGAATGCAAGTTATACAATTTCTGCAAGTTTATGTGGCTGAATTTCTATAAGTAAAATAATATAAGTTTCTTCGCTCTCTGGTGAATGCAACATGCAAATGTAGGTCAAGCGGGGTTAGAACTTGACAATATCTTGTGTAGGGAGTGTATGACATAGAAGTAGAAATTCAGAATATTTTAAATTTGATACATTTTCTATTACTGCAATGATGCTTACTTCGTGGCAGTTACTTATTAAGTACTCACCTCTTACTAGGAAGAAAAGGGGAGACGGATAGATTCTCACATCACTAGTACACGGACTTGTATCTTCGAAGTAAAAGTTGATTTCTATTGAAATATTAATAATCGACGGCTGTTCACACTTTATATAGAAGTCAACTCGTCTCTTAGTTCCTATGATAAAAATCTTAACAAGTCAAGTGTGTTTTTTTAATAAACAGGTGATGTTATTTGCTCTGTACAAACGTTTACTTTTTGGACGAATCCTCCACCCCATACCATACGACCGTGATAGTGGTAACGTCATCGGTCTATCTTATTCGACTGCTGAACTATCCTTCTCCATGATAGTGCCAGCACAATCCGGCATACAGTTCTTCGCAGGTTTGCCTATCTAACCTCGCTGGTCAATGCGGTAGGCGAGCGGGGTGCCGGTACCCTCGCACTAGGGATGCTTGTGATGGTGGACAATATGAAATGTCTGAAAGTCTCGTAGCTTCCGGGAGAAAGCGTGATAATCAAAAGGAGGCTACAGCATATACGGTGCGAGATTAATGCGTTATTTTATCCACCTTATCTAGGTGGAGAGAGAAAGGTTAGTGGTAGTAGTGAACACTGGTTATATCCTATTATTCTAGTCTGAATAGATAGAAACAAAATAGCGAACGCAACCTGTAGAAAATGGAACGAACGCTGAACGTGTTCTATTTTGTACGTATGGCAGGCATCGCGAGTATATTATAATTGACGTAAAACTTTAGTGGGGGTTCGAATTGATTAACGATGCGTGCAGTCTGATTAGATTTATGTTTAACAAAATAAAGCTATTGGCTTTGTTGCATAAATAAAAACGTAAAATACCGACAACAAAGACGTGCCTAAAATTAGCAAATTTATTTATACGAATATGAAGTGCCTATTTATATTTTATATCGCTGAGAATTAAACGCAGAATTTACAACACACTGGTTAAATCACATACAACAAGTCACAGCTAGAAACTTCTGTCTGCTGTGCCTTAGGAACGTTTCTAGTATTTGTCCCGAATGAACAAATAAAAATAATGTTTCATTAATATTGTTACGTGCTACGGGTTGCGGGAGTAAAAGACCGGTATCTTAAACTTCTATTTATTTTTACCACTTACGAAGTTTAGAGTTTCTTCCTGGGTGTGCTATCCCTAGTACGTGATATTCCAAGGGTCTCTCTGTCAGTAACCAATCCTCTGCCTTTTCCTGCACCGGTCACTTTGTCTTCACTTCTCTTCTTCCTTTCTTTCTCTATCTTTTTTTTGTGATCTTTCTCTTCCACTTACTTGCTCCAGTGCTCCTTATATAGTCCCGGATTCCGATCGTCTTTTTCTTTTCGATTATTCCAGAATATCCCCGAAAAGAAAATATGCTTATTTTGTAACCAGTCTATAGCCACTCTTATTTACCTACTACTAAAGAGTTTCGTTTATTTATTTTAATATATTATATCCAGGAGCAATTACATCGATAATGCACTAAGCTCTTTTCCATTTTCGACAATAACGACATATAAGTTAATAAAGCCGCAATATGCAAATAGCAATTAAAATCAACTGAATGCAAATTAAGGTCATGAACCGTAATTGATACACATGGACCACAAATGATAGCTTCCAAATATACACTTGATATCTAATTTTAATAAAAAAATCACCTGTTTAATCAAATTGTTCATTATCAACAAGCTTTCAATATCCACAGCTGAGAAAAAGCCTATTCTTGAAAGCGACATGCCTTGTATTTAATGCCTCGCAACCAGTAATTATTATTAAGCAGAAATTATATTTTGATTCTTACACCATAACCAAACGGCCACGAAAATATAAATGTAATTTTTGGTAAATATAAGTCGAAGTTGTCCAGTTGTAAAAGTTGACTTTGTGAAAACATTTCTTTATCTTGTTTTTCTTTTCTCAACTAATAGCGCCGATTTGCACAAGGTTGAAAAAATTTAACATCTTATTAGAAATTAAACGACAGTTTTTAACCAAATTTTGTAATCAAAAAAGTTTTTTCAAGTAATCCCTAAAAAAATAAACATTTATGCTGTCATGAACTTTTTGTAGACCTTTTTGATTGCTACAATTCTGTAGTACATTAACCTAATGCATATGTTAAGACTTAGTCAGTAAGCGCCGTAAAGGCGATCTATTAATTGCATTATTAGGAAATGTCGATATTTATCTACTTCTATAAACTAAATATGAAAGCGTTATGAATCTGAATCATCATCATTTCAGCCGACCACAAGTCCACTGCAGAACAACCTCCCTCAAAGACTACCATAAAGCTCGGTCCCGAGCCACCTGCATCCATCGACTTCCCGCAACACTGCGCAGGTCGTCATTCCATCTCATGAGGGATCGTCCTACACTGCGTTTGCTTGTACATGACTGCCACTCGAGAACCTTTTTTACCCAACGGTTGTCGGTTCTGCGAGCTATGTGGCCGGCCCATTGCCACTTTAACTTGAATCTGAACCCTCCTCTTTAATTATTCTAAATGATGGTGAAATCGCATTGAAATCCACTTTGCAGTTTAGTACTTATAAGCGAATAGACTGACAAAAGCGCATTGCAACTTTGCTTTATATTGTTAACGAAAATTTAAGTACTTTAGTATTTATTATAAAAGAAGAGAAATGAAACTCATGTCGTACGAAAGGTACTGTGTCCTAGGAAAGTAAAAAAAAGGCAAATAAAATAAAGTTAACAAAATTTTTCGTTACTTTATAAACACAATTTGTCGTGTTTCGATCGCAAGCGATACTGGTAATAATAATTATGTATGTGTGTACATACGTTTTAATATAAATTAATAGCTATTTTAAATTGCGTAAGCTTTTAGTTCTATTCGCTACGAAGCAATTTAGAATAGCATGAATTATGTGTTAATTTTCCTGCCTTATTCCTTGCCCCTAAAATGAATTTTGGCCATTATGTGTCCCAAAACAACAATTTGTTACCCTTCGCCCGAGGCACTTTCCACGAGGTCGTCATTAATGTTAAATTAAATTTAAAGTAAAAGCCGTAAAGCACAGGTAGTCAAAATTCACTACACTTTCTTACGGAGTCTCACTACGAATTTATTTTTAAATGCCTTGTGGCGAAACGTCCTTGTTGTGTAAGTAATGTTAGTAAAAGCAATGCTGAAGTTTTGCGCAAATAAATGTCCTGTTTGAAATGTTTCAAACATACATACACCATTAAGAACCCATTAGGGTATGTGTTACAACAAAAAGCACCTACACACAGGACGGCGTATGTTAAGATGTAAATTAATTCCGTGTAACAAAGTGCGATCGTCGAACAAACGTTCTTACAAAAACTATAAATAAGAGAGTAACATCGGCGAGCATGCTCTTGTTAGATAATCAAAAGCATTAACGTCTCGCCAACAAAATGCTTAAGCTTTTTATTCCATTTTAATCATTGTAAAATGACCCAATTTAAATTGCAGATCCAATTGGCATCATGAATTGGGAACTAAACATTGTTTTAAAATAATACAACTTAATTTACTGTACCGACCAGTAGAACGTTTAACCAGTAGCTACCTACTAACAGGTTAAGTATAAGCTGAAATATATTTTTATTGAGATGTTTTGCCGTTGCGCATTACGTTGGGCAGGCGTGCCCTCGATAAATTTATATGGATTTCGCAAGACTACGGACAGTTGCGACCGATACCCGGTACAGGTAAGACAAACATTTAGCGAAAAAATTGGTGTATTCTTTCTGTATATGGCAGGTATTATCGTTATTAAGATTTTAACTATGTTTGCCAGGGAAATGCCTGGAAAATAACATAACAACCGACGGATACCAGGATGACAATCTCGAAACGTATTCTTTCCTCCCTTCGAAAACGCCTCAATAGAGTTGATTGGGGATCTACCTCTGTGTCAGAATACCCGAGTTGGAATACTACCGTAAAATACGCAGACCGATGACGGGCAGAAGGGTATAGACCACCCTATGGTTCGAAGAGTCCGGTACTTTAATCACCGATTCGTTTGTCAAGCTTGGCGATTATGGAAAATTCTCCCTTTCCGAGACCCTAAATAGTCTGCTGGACATATCCAGCAGACTATTTATGGGCTGCTAAAAAAGAAGAAAAAGAAGACATCTACTTATATAATAAAAACGCAGTTCACTATTAAATTTTAAAATGTATTAAGAAAAGTGTCGTCAAGGAAATTGTAATATAATATAAATTTCTAGATAAAGACAAAAAGCCATTTTTGTGTCACAAAGAAGGAATCATTTTGAAAGCATTCGCCGACATTCATTAGCATAATGAATGTCGGCGAAGCTTCAAGTTGGGATTAACAAACATGAAGAAGAAAGCGGCACTCAGGTGCTAATTTTATAATACTCTGACTTAATTTTGAGATGAGATGAGCATTTAAAAGTATTACAAAGTAGTATGTGTAAAATGAAAAATAACGTCATTATCTATATCTTGTTTAGTTATTCATTTTCGTTATTTGAATTCTGTACTACAAAAGCTAATGGGATCTATATGGTGCGACTGTCTGCCGTCACAAATTTCTCTTCGAAAATGTTTGTGAACGATTTTCTGTCAAATATTATTACTTTAAAATTACATTTTAAAGAAAAGCATAACGAAGAACATTCGACACAAGACTGACTCTCAATTATTTCCTAAAGCTATGAGATGGTTCATATGAACGATTGAATGATGGATACAAACTTAACGTTCGTAGACTGTTCCTATTTGACGCTCGTGGGATCTGATTCCGACAATCAGTGCTAAAGATTTATGTTTTATTGTATATCCCATTAGCTACAGCTTGGATTCAGATCCAGATACTTAGAATTGCTAGACAAGTCTGGGCAACCTCGAAACAGACCAAGGGACTTATCCGCTATACCACATTTTGTGGATAGTTTGTAATCGTTCCGCGATAAAATAGTGCCATATTATTTTTCACATCCAAGTCACTCATTTAATGGTAACCATGTCTTGGATAAACAAAAACATGTTAAAAATAACACGGTATTAATTGTCCTGTAATAACCATTTAGCACCTTCGATGTCGACTCGTTACTGATGTAGATCATTTCAGATAATTATTCCGTCATCTGTCAGAGAACAAAAAACACAAGGCGATAGAGAGGGCAAGATCTTCTTGAAAAGCCATGTCATGAATTTGCAACTACTATGTTTATAAATCTCTTAAAAGTTTACTGTGAGAATTATAAATTTAAACCTAGTGGAGTGGTTCGATCCCGTATTCAGAGATTCGCGCCAGTGAGCCTTTCGAAACCTCAGGACGATTTGTATGGTTGGCCTGAACACTAAGACAGCGACAGGCTTATTACATGTCACGTAGTTCCAAATAAAAGTCTCTGAGCCCACCTGATTCCTTGGATATACAATAGTGAATGCTTATTATTTTTATTTTTTTTTCAATATTAAAGAAAGGAAAGTTCTACTCACGTTACTGAATCAGGTAGTTAATTTGTAGATTATTGAGGTCTGTACAGAAGTTAAAACGCGAAACAAAACCATTTATCCATATCAACGAAGGTATCGTATTGTATCGTGGCGCACCTAACACATATTATGTAGACTCAACTTCAGCGCCGGTCAAATCATAAAATGGCAAACAAAACATAACAGGCATGTTCCACATGGTTGTGAAGAACTTTTCATAAACAAAGCAAAATGAATGCGAGTGACAATTGAGAACAAATTATTCACTAGCACCGAGAGCACTTCGTATTGTTTGTGCATGAAATATCAGAGCTCATTGAAGTGGATCGCGCGAAACGAAATATCCAACCTCGATTATTTTATTTCGATGCCAATGATTTATGAAACCCTTGGCGAAATACTCTGTTGTTCAGCTTTTGTAATGAAAAAATAATTGGGCCCTTATGGATTATTAAAAGTATTACAACATGCCGCCTTCCTGGTTCTTTTGTTTCATTTAGCGTTTCCAATTTTGTACTTTCATATAATAAGGCGATAATAACGAGTGCGTCTTATTTATTCTATTTTCTTGTTCTTTCGAATAAATTCGAGATCCGATGAAAGCGGTACAAGTTCACGATTCTATTTATTTAACAAAACACATGGAAATATCAATCACATTAATAATCTTAATCATCCTTTGGTAAAAGTTAGGTGATGATAACAAGAAAGACAATCGCAATACAAATGGAATAGCGCTCTCAATTTAGCACTTATGCTTCTTCTTAATTAAGTCCACTATTGGACAGAAAAAACTTTGAACAGGAACATAAAAGATAGTCCTTACTATTCCTGCGCTCAATACAACCAAAAAGCAGTATGACTTTTTCTGCTTCCAAAGCTGTAACCGTTATAGTAAATTTAATAGAATATTATCAATTTATCCATTACCTAAATCTCCTTGAGGGATATTAGTTAGATTACACCTAAACCTAAACCTGACACACACTCACATGTGCACATATGAACAAGTTGCACACCTCTGAAGCGAGGGAATGAGGAGGTCCAGGTGATCTGTACTACAGGTTTATCAGAGACTCCGCAAATCTTTGACTGAAAACACCTCTTAATAACTTTCAAATTATGAAACTCTGTGGAGAAATTAACGTTTATTATTATATCATTTTTATAGTGAACCCTTCTAGGATGATTTTTTAGTTAAATAGGTCTACGATGAAATAAATACTTCTTCATTAATATTTGTTCCGGTTGAAGTCAACATATTATCAATGAGGCGGGATCATTCTTTGCTCGCACAATTATAGCCTTTGTAAAATTAATCCAATAAAATATATTGTTTGTTTCTACAAAATGTTAAAAAGACAAAAAAATATATAAAAAGTTGTCTATTCAAAATGCATAACAGAAATTCCTTCAGAAAATAGCGTCGATAAAAGCCACGAAGCCAATATATCTCCCGCCTTCACTTGTCTAAGATTAAAGTGACCCGTCTACTGTCCGCATCCAGACTAATATCGGGTACGCTTGCTGCCACAATGGACGGGTGGCGTCATTTAAAATGGCTGATCCTGAGGCAGGTTCTCAGCTCGTTCACTGATAACAGCGGTCGGCACTTAAAGCCGCTCTCAGCAAACGTAGGATTACGCGGTGAACTTACGTTTCGCAATGTTACGTTTTGGACCATTTTTTATACACTTCACGTCTTCGCTTCAAAAGGCGATGCGCATACAGCTACTGGTTTTGTAAAGACTCATGTAAAATTATGAGTTATGTATATTTATATATACATAACTTATGAATTTAATAAGATTTTAGAAGAACTTTTTGGTGTATTTTAGAATATACCTAATGAAAACCACACTGTATCAAAACAAATAATAAAACAAGTAAATAATTAATTCTATGCTCAAGAATAAACAGCATCAGCTTAAATATGTTCATTCAGTATAATCGATAAACATCCAGATAAAGCGTTGAGTATTTGGAGTAATTTTCCCGGATTAAGCCACTGAACTGAGCGATTAGAGTAATGATCGGAATCCTAAATCCAAACGCCCCGCAAGAATCCGAGTCGGGTTGTAATCCTAAAGATTGAGTGTTTGGCGGCAGACCCTGTAATTAATTCTACAGTAACTTAGTGAATTTTGTTAATAGTAATCCCGTGAGTTTTCCACCACTTTTTTATTGAAGAGGAACCCAGAATGGGCACTTGTAACATTATTAGTCTGGAGCCTGTATCCATTAGTTCACTCACCCCCACTCCGAATCAAGAGGTACTACTTTGTGGTACAGTTAGTTACGTGCTCTGTACAATTTTAGCAGAGTCATGTGTTAGTTTGTAGAAATCCATAACATCAAAGATAGGAAACAAAGAATTTTTGCTATGAAATGAAATGAAATATCTAAATAAATTTAACGAAAGATATTCAGATTTCGTTGGTCAATTGTCATTTTTTTAAAATCGAAACCGGCAAATTAAACTCCGTAATCATCCTCTTTTTTTTTAACAGATTTTGTACATTACACATAAAACAGAAAGGCAATTAAAGCATATTCAAACATGAAATTAATATCAAAACAAAGGGTAATTTAAATTTGCAATATTTTTAACACCACCTGCTGCTGCTGCTCGAATGGGCCGCGGTTCGAAGGGGGTAGTACCACGGCCCCGTAGATTACCGGCTTGAAGTGGAGACATCTTGGGCTTCTGCGTTTCGTTGCGGTGAGTAAAGTAACCGGAGGCCCACTCACCCCTCCTGCTCAATCCCCCTTACACAAATATACTTGAAGGCCGGCAACGCACCTACGTCTCCTCTGATATTGTAGACTTACGTGGGCATTGCTAATTACTTTCCATCAGATGAACCGCTAGCTCGTTTGCCTCTTACACATATTAAAAAAAAGATATCACACCAATCACAATCACACCCGCACACTTTGACGCCAAGTAATACACACCATCAAAATCTAAAAGCGACTCGTGTTTCACCCCATAACGTTCCGAGAGGTAGATGGTCGCGTGACGATATGTACTTGTTATTTTAACTGCGTCAAGCGTTACCTTAGGGAAATCCATTAAACGTGATGATATGTAACACAACCTTTAAAGTTAACTATAGGAATAAAAATAAGAAAAAAAACAGACAAAAAATTTCAATGATTTGTGCATAGAGACGTATTTTGTTTTAAATAGTGTAGACGTACAAACAGCTTTCTTACAGATTCATAATAGTATAACTTCTACATCATCAGTCTCCATAAGTCCACCACTGGACATTGATCTTTGTATGAAAGTGACAACTAAAGTCGCCATGCCATGCACGAAAGATTTTTCCATAATCACCAAGTTGTGAATTATTAGGACGATGGGTACCGCCCATTCACTTGATATGTTGATCCCCATCACTAGTCTCTGAGATCGGATGGTAACCAGACCCTCGTCCGCAATATAATAATAATGGTATAAAGATACATTTAATACATTTTAGGTTAATTTCCTGCGAGTCACTGGCCGATGGGTACGAATTAGCATTAAACGATCTTTTTTTGACACCGCTCTTTGCCGATGTAGCCTTACATTAATCAACCGCATCGGTAATCCGATCTAGATTCGTAATTTCCTTTTTTCATTTTAAACGGTTACATTTGGCGCCAGTGTTAAAATTTAGACATGGCAATGATTTTTTAGAATAATACTGTATATCATGAATAAATTATAGTGAGTTAGGGCCATGTTGGATAAATGAACAAAGTTAATGAAATTGACATATTTCGGCGTAATCAACTAGTTTGGTGAATTTAGGTTCAAGATAAACGGGAAGATTTTTCGCGGGAAGAACCTAGTCTGTGAATTAGCATTATAATAAATAAAACTACACCCTAGTAAGGGGTAGTTTGATTTACAAGGATTATCTCTTAGTTACTTCTTATGACAATCTTATATTATCAAGGGAAGGAAATGAGTGGCAGGTATTCTTACGGCTGTTCTTCTTCAATTGAATGTTTGTATGTTTGTTGCACAATAGCGAAAAAGTTATTGAACGGATCTAAATTGAATTTAGATCCGTTCCACCGATTATTAAACCATCATCATATTATAAGATATAATGCCCAATTTTAAGTAAAATAACTCCCACAGTTTAGGACAGGTCCTTGAATGATATGGTTTTTATATTCATTCATTGTACGTTTATCCTATCGCGAATTGTATCTTTACTGTCCAGCGTGTGCGTCCTCAGCGCTGAAAATAGTAATTAACTATTTGAGTTGTGCAGCGGCCTGATGTCAAACTTCAATTATTCGCGTGCTATTAAAGTAATAATTGAGAGCGTCGACGTTTTTATCTTTACGTATTTTTATGGACTAGGAGGCAAACGACCAAGCGGCTCACTAGATGGTAAGTGATTACCGTCGCCCACGTACATTTGCAACATCAGAGGAGATCCAGGTGCGTAATGTAACGTAAAGGCCGCCACTTTAAAGATAGGGATGAGGATGAACAGGGGGATGGGAAGGGGAGGGAAGTGGACCTCCGTTTATCTCACTCACCGAATGAAACGCAGAAGCACCAGATACCTCTACTTCACGACGGTATACTGTGAGGCTATAGTAATACCCCGGTCGAGTTGGCCCATTCGAGCAGCAGCATAAGTCATTGTGTGGCTGTACCACCTACAAATTTTCGAATTCACTATTACGTAAGCCCCGTGTCGAAACGACTAAAATTAATAATACAAATAAATGGAAATACAAAAGTACATTAAAATACAAAAGAACGTGTATTTACAATCAGATAATATTAACATTGTATCCGTATGTTATCGGTAACATTCTATCTTTTGAATAACCACGGGATACAATAACAATTTTAAAAGCGAACATAATTCAATTACGTTCCGATAATAACGGGGTAAATTAATACAGCAACTACATGCAAATATCATTAAGTGTCGGCCGTACGCCAATTAAAAAACAAGTTTAATTGATATCCATGGAATTGTTACGTGGAATATGTGAATCGTTATCTACCTGGATTGCGAACAATTGGAAACTTGCTCAATGCTGATCTTGTATAATTACGATCGAATCGATTCCAAAATCAACTCAAAACTTGTTATCAAACAAATTTTAGGGATGGAATATTACCGAGATTCTTTGACCGTGGCATCAGGCACACAAACGTTACAATTTCCGTAATTCCATTTAACACTTTGTAAACGATGTCTTAATTACTTTTTAATTAAAGCTTGATCTCGACTAATCGAAACCTCGTAACTTTTTAACTGCGTATACATTTTAAATCACTTTTAATTTAGAACTGTAGAAAGAATACAATGCGGAGTAGTTTCATACTTAATTTCATCTTAAATAAACACTTAGATTTTTTTATAAGTCAAGTAAGTTAAGTCTTCAATCTAAGAAGTGTGAGAGCTATCACAGTATAATGATAGTATTTTGTGCAAAGTTCATCGCCCTTTTAAAATGGCGACGTACCTCCTTCATTCAAAGCCTGCAAGCCTATTGACCCATATAACCCGAGCTCTTTTCATAGCAAAAGTTTCAAAGTTTCTGCTAATTTAATTATTATTTCAAATATAATACTTGGTAGAGATTTTTCAAAATTCTTTCTTTTTTTGTTTTGTTTTTTTTTATCTTAACATACATAAGCTTATTCCATGAAAAGGTGTTTATGCGTAAGGTCATTCAGTTATAAAGAAAAAGTCGTTTTCTTTACTTACTACGACTACTCTACTGCAAAGACTGTCGCAAGACTATCAAATGGAAATCCTTAATCTCTTCTCTGGGTGAAAGGCGTGACCGTTTGTACGTACAATAAGCAACGCATATGCTCGAAGGATATACATAAATGCGTTAATATTGAACGTCCCGTAAAGCTTTTAGCTACTTGGTGAATTTGATTCGGATGAAACATAACTCATCGCGTTGTACAAACAAACATAAAAACAGTCTACGCGCGATTCCAGCACAGATTATTTCAAGTTACAATCCAACTTATTTTCCAATTTAACTTATTGCCAATAAATTATTTTTTGTCTTCACGCAGGCAAAATGAGTTAAAAGGGGAGGAGGAACGAAATGGAATCACCATTAAACGCCATCGGCGGCACTTTGGCGTTTTATTGGAAATAGGCTTAACGATGACATTTGGGGTCCCAAATTGAGATGAATATTTATGAGACGATCTTCTTTTGCACTTTATTATTGACATGACTTACTTGAATTTAAAATTTGAAAACACATGTATTTAATCTGTGCTTTAAATAACTTTAAATATTAATATTTAAGTAGGTATATAATAATATTCTGAAACCGATATTCATGAATACACAGTTATTCGTCGTCTATTAGGTGCATGGTAAAAGCATATAATAAAGATAAATTATTTTGTTTGATAGCAATCAAATATAGAGTAATACATAGAGAGCTGTAGAAATTCAGAAAAACATCAATACTTAGCCTATGTAGTGTATATAGGCTTTTGTGTGGTAAGGCTTAGATGTGCAGATGCAAAAGGGTCTGCACTCAGACTATCATTTACTGAGGTGTTACTTTCATTCTATTAACAAATAGTGTTTTATTTGATAGTGCCTGTATAAAAATTGTACGAGGGAACAGCGAACTTGCCGAGTTATTAAATAAAGTCTGGAGAGGCCTTACCAAGTTTCTAATACCTGGGTGACATTCGAGTCTGGCACACCATGTGATTACTTCCCGCGGGAAAAATTACTCATATACATTTCCAACAACAGTGCCATCTGTTGTAGAGTAGCTAGCATACTGTTACCTTAATACTCTAGGAGACGGCGTTAAAACACTTTTTTATTATTTATCTGATCAGGATTTGAGAGATGACACCTATCGAGATTAACTTGTAAAGGAAAACATTATCTCATCATTCATCATTTCAGCCTATCACAAGTCCACTGCTGAACATAGGCCTTCCCCATAGATTGCCACGAAGCTCGGCCCTGAGCCACCTGCATCCATCGACTTCCCGCAACACTGCGCAGGTCGTCACTCCATCTTGTGGCGGGTCGTCCTACACTGCGTTTGCCTGTACGTGGCTGCCACTCGAGAAACTTTTTTCCCCAACGGTTGTCAGTTCTGCGAGCTGTGTGGCCGGCCCATTGCCACTTCAGCTTGCTTTATATATCGGTTACCTTAGTTCTGCTGCGGATATCATCGTTGCAGACTATCAGAGAAACACCGCCCATAGCCCTTTCCATAGCGCGCTGAGCAACTTTGAGCTTCCTCATACGGCCTGCAGTGAAGGACCAAGTCTCAGTTCCGTATGTCATCACTGGCAACACGCACTGGTTGTATACTACCGCAAAACATCATCTAAATACTAAGTTTCCGAAAAATGTAATCTGGTCACAAAAATTATTTATACATATTATAATAAAACTTCTAGTTACATCGACAATAGTCGAATGGCGAGCACGAATCTGCAATGTAATGTTTTTTAGTCCGCAGCCTAACCCATTAGGGTATTGGCGCTTCAGATTCCATTTTAAGATTTAATAAGAACGAATTTACGTCAACCTGGCATTGAAACGTAAAAAAAAATATTAATAAAATGCGTCACTGAATTTTCTACAGGACTTTCCGAAGTTATAACCGTGGATAAGGTAAGGTTTTAAAGTACTATCGCCAAAAGGGTCTGCGGATGACAGCGTTTAAGTATAACCTTTTTGCTCGATTGCGTCCAATCTTTATCGTTTTACTCCAAACAAACACTTTTTACATTACCTGACGTAATTTCAAAAGTTTTAATTTTATGAAAAGTATTAATTTTGCTTCAATATATTTTTAATTTCTTTTTTCTGAATGCATAATATAAAAACATAGGTAGGTATTATATTTGCATATCTTTAAATATTTGCTTAAGAACTTATCTAATGAATTTAGTAGATTATGGTTACTAGGTGTTTACTAGATACATACTTGTACACTATTATCAAAATAAAATAATAAAAAGTATTTTATTATTTAATTGAATATTTTATTTACTCGTTTTATTATTTTTCAATGATTTCATACTCGTAGCTGATGTAAAACATGAGCGCTCTGGGAAGTTTCCAGTCTGTGATGATATTTAAGATAGCTCGCTCACTACCAACCATTACATTAGATTTGACCGACCACATATCCTCGCAAAAGAACACCGATTCCTGACAAGGATGATTCGCGAAACTACTGAAATTGAGAAAACATCCTAACTTCAATAGAGAAGCTACTTCATGCTTGGAATCAGGTAATTAATAAAATGAATTTTATCCAAGCAGACCACTTGTAGATACCGTGAGCTCATTATGTGTAGATCAGACCAAAAATTAAATAAAAATTATAAATCTGTAGGTTAACTATGATATCAGGACGACAAACACCTCACTCCCCCCGTGACCACGAGAGCTGTAAAGCACCCAAAACGAGGAGACTTAAAAAAATCTAATTAAACGTGATAAAAATACATTTTAATTAGTCTTTTTATCATGCCCCAACGCCAATAGTTATTATAAACTAGAACAATGAAAGTTATATCATTCGAAAGGTACTGCGCCATAGACATGCAGATAAGTGCAAAGAAGTCATGTGTGAATTTTGCCGCTAAGTGTGTATATTCACTTCATTTTACTAGTCTTACACATGATTTTTCCATACATAACGCTTTAACCGATTAAATGGATGCATCTGATTATCTGAAAATTAGTAACATAACTGGTTATATTTTGATCACAAACGGCAGTGTTTATAATTTTTCTATAACAAAAAATGTCTAATCAAAATTTCGTTGTACCAAAGTTGCTAGTTTTAATAATATTAAAAAGAAAGAAAATAATTTGTCCTCCTGAGACTTGGAAACTTCACCGCTCGGCCTCCACGGCCGCAAATGATACAAACACTTGGTCTTTACTAAGATATATTTCCGCTACTTCATTTAGCTGAAACGAAGCACGGACTTCGAATAGAAGCAGACTTCTGATGCTAGACGCTGCCAAAATGTTTTTTTTTGACATTGAAATGACTAACGAGCTAACATTCCAACTAACGGCAAGTGTCTACTGTCATCCAGGGAAACCGCCAAACCAATTTTTTTAACTTTTAATTTTTGTTCAGACTCCAATAACAGTTAACTACAAAAGAATAG
Source organism: Bhutanitis thaidina (assembly GCA_029286595.1). Classification (NCBI taxonomy): domain Eukaryota; kingdom Metazoa; phylum Arthropoda; class Insecta; order Lepidoptera; family Papilionidae; genus Bhutanitis; species Bhutanitis thaidina. The sequence goes on from JAGSMS010000003.1 coordinate 5,928,141, forward strand.
ACGTTTTTGAATAAGATTGAATGCCTCACAATGCCTGTAATAACTACTGGCATCTCTAGATGTGTCAACGCATTTTTGGTGTATTTGGTGTTGGGACATAAAACAATGTTTATTTAGTTAACACAAACACTACCGGTTACGCCTTTAAAAGCATTCTCCGTCGTTTTATGAGTGAAAGCAACAATATATATGTAATTAAATGTTTATATTTTGGTGTTGGTTGAGAAAAATTTCCTCTCAACATGCAAATATTATAAAAATTGGAGGCAGTTATATAATTTAAAAACTAAATACAATTGTTAATGTTGAATTCTGAATTAATAAATAAGCATTTCTATTTATGTAAAACATTTTTAACTTATACTTAATGACTTAATTATATTGTAGCCACGATTTTTCACTAATTCTATATACAAATAGACCGTTCGTGTCATGTTACATAGGGCTAGGATAAGGCAGTTCCCTGAATAATATCATTCTATATTTAAGGGTATTTACCTAAAAGTATAATTAGATACGATTAGATTCGACGGCTCGGTGGCGTAGTGGCTAAACGTTTAGCTGCGGCGCTGTGGGTCGCGGGTTCGATTCCCGTACGGGACTAGTATTTGTATGGACTACAAATAATAGTTCCCGATCTGGGTGTTTGTCCATGTGCAATTCATGTATGTAAACAGCCTCCGCGACACAGGAGAAATTCCTACAGGGGAAGGTAACGTTTTTTTTAAATAAAAAAAAAAGATACTTGAATACAACAATTACCTACAACACTTAAAATCACAATTAACAATATAACTAGTATAACGTAAAAGTATTCAACGTAAATAATATGTTACACATATATAAACACGTTGTTATCACCGGGAAAGTCTTTACAATTTCAAAACATTCGCAAATACATACAGAAGTTTTTACGTTATTAGATTAGAACAATGAGAGAAAAGAAAAAAAAATGGCGAAATGTTTCTGATAAAAGCAACGCAACAATACAAGCTTTTACAAAGACTCCTTTTAATCGCCTGTGTAAACAAAGCGTAATGTTTTTTCTGGTTTGTTTGTAGGTTCTGCTTTATAAACATTTAAAGAAGTATAGCACATAGAAGAAAGAAATTATTATTGATAGAAGTAATAGAAAAATTTAAGGTTATGTAAAATGTTTAACATAGTTCAAAATGGGTTCTTTTTTAAATTTGAAGTTGTTTTAGGTTACTATTACAAGCCTAAGTTTAGCTTCACTATCATATAAGTAAATCCTGTAAAAAAAAAGCTTATAATGAGTTAATAAATAAGCTCTCACGACCGTCTGTCCAATACCGTGGTGTTAGATGTAGATATTTACTAGAGCTTTTTCACCAGAGCTTATTTGGAACAATGTGGCTGTTGGTGAGTCTGCGATTTATGTGTTCTGTCCAACGATGAAAATCGTGCGTATGTTTCGAAATACTTGTCGGTACCAGCCCTCTACATAGGGGATAGAACTCGGGTCTCCTGATCCCCTAAACACTCGGCTATCGTGGCATCTAGTTAAAATTAATTGTTCATAATATTATGATTTTGCCTTTTTGCAGTAAGCAAAATCGATTCTCGTTTTTGCTTGCTGCTATTGTAAAAGCTGTATAATTTTCAAAAAGGCAAGTAAATAAAGTATGAAATATGGTAAATTTGTGTTAGCGAGATACTATTATCAGGGATTAACCGTGTAGTGGAGGCGTAAGAACATCTGTCACTCCCTTTCTTTCCGTTAGTGTATTAAAATGCCAGACAGCAACGTCAAATGTGCGAGACGCAATACCGTGGCCGTCAACCCGCCGCTAATGACGGACCAAGATGATGGAAGACAAACGAAATAAAAAAAAATTATGACGAAGAATAGAAAATTTATCCATTGTTCATTCTTAGCGAAATACGTACCCGTGACAGTCGTCGTTGAATGCAAGGCTTATTATGAATAAAGTAAAACGGAATTGGCTGACAAAGAGATTTTAAAATATATGTTTTTCACCAAATCCGATTTCGAAATCTAAACTAAGACATTTAGAAAATTTAAACTATTTAAAAAAATGTCTTGCATTTCAGCGACACCTTCGGGTATAATGTACAGTCGCGAAGAAAATTGCAAGCAACATTCCTGGAACATAAAAGATTCATCAAGAGTGCGACAGGTGGCGTTACCATACACATCAATAAAAAGTTATCTTCGGAAAGGAAAACAAAAGCTGCAGTTGATAACGAGAATTGTTGTATTTGTGTGCTTTTCTATTTTATAACAAAATATGTTATTTCAAAGCTTCTATTATTTTCTATCACCCTTAAATTACAAATGTTTATATAAACTGATCGAACAAGTGTATTGTGTGTGTGTATTATAGTTAATTGTATGAAAATATCAGCAAAACCCCAACATCTGGATGAGTAAATAGCATTCCAAACGAACAAACAATCTTTATAACTTCAAGTGTCGGGTATAAACGGGAGCGACACGGTATCACTTACGTGGTCACAGAAGCGTGGGACACGTACTTGTTAGCTCAAAGGAAAATTCTCCGCTATCTATTACGACAGTTTCCTGCTATATTTTTAAAGAATAAAATTTTAAAGCTTTTGTATCACTTTGTTGCTATATTTGATTTATAGTGACTAAGTAACGGGGTGTGAGGTTGAATATACCTGTACTACACTTTGTACGTAATTTTTGTACTTGGCAGAGCCAAGCGGTGAATTTTTCTGCTGGTCGAAAAGGCCTACTAGATAACGGGATAGTACCACACACACACACACATACCGGGCGTGAAGTGAAGGCATCTTGTGCTTCTATGTTTCTTTCGGTGAGTGAGGTGACCATAATATCCGGTCTCCAAATATCCTTGAAGGCTGGCAATGCACCTCTGGTTGTGCAGATGGGCGTACGTGGGCGTCGGTTTTACCCTGCTAGAGGCCTATGTTCAGAAGCGTCATAAGCTAGGCTGATTTATTGTATGATATGATGATTTATGTTATACACTTAGTAGTAAACTTTAACTTTTAGAAATATATTTCGTGTAGAATATTTGCCGTGTCGTGGTGCCTAGGTTAGAATCATACACGAAATAATTGGGTATAATACGAGTAGAGGTAAATAGGATGTCCTCAGGTATCAGGTTCAGTTTCAGGTCCTCAGCAGTTTAAAACGTTGTATGATCGATAAGGCTTTCCGTTAAATTATTCACTTTTAATAATAAAAAATGGTTTGAAGATTCCATTTCTCAATACACAAATTGCTATACCGCAGGTGTCAAATAAATTTTGCATAGGTGTGTATAGGTGGGTTTATACCAACGATCTTTAATAAAACCTAAAAAAATATTTTAAAACGGAGTTCATATAGGTTCGCCTGAATAAGTACACGCCCTGTAGAGTATACTGAATAGAAACAGTAGAGTTAACACTACTCTAAGAGTACAGTGTCTAATTGACCTTCGCGTCACATCCAAAATCGTAACATCATTAATCTAAATATTCGGTACGTAGTCACTTTCTGTGTTATTAAATTGATTTTAGATTCATATTATAATCTTGTGTATAATATAATAATCAGCTCGATAAGAAATAGAAGAAATATTATTAAATTAAAGAGGAAACCAAGATTATTTTCTCACCGAGTTATATTTCTTATTTAGAAATTTCTGGTACTTCTGATAGTTATAAATAAACTATGGATATCGGCATAAAAGTAACTAATTTTCATTAAAATATATTTGACTACAGCTTTTCAGAGGTTGAAATGAGCAGAATTTACTTGTATTTAGTGAGGCGTATAGTCTATATTGCAATACTGAAATACGTACACAACTCGTACGTTAGAGGGTTTTGTATTACTCAAACGTACATGTACCTACGTATAACGTGCTCGATGAAATTAGGTAAGTGGTAACTTTAATTAATTAGCTTTCAAAGCATCTAAGTTTCGTAAAATCTTCTTTGTTACTATTGTCTTGCGATGACTTGATATCATATTGATTGATGACTCTTCTTATTCTGAAACATTATATTACCAACATAGGCTTCTCCCAATAGAATAATCTTAATCGTCAACCTTGGTTGGTTGCGTTCGGCAATCCCGAGTGGGTTGTAGTTCCGGATAACTAGCACCACAGAAACTGTGACCTCTCCAATATCCTTATCGAACAACACAAGGGATGATACGGTATGGCAAATTATCTTACCTCGCCACCTCATTGCAGTTACGTTGTTGACTCACTTAATGACCAAGAAATATTCCACCATGCTTTCCGGGGCTGAAATATACACCTACATATTGCTGTTTTATGGACGATGAATAGAGGTGTCTGTAGGTAGTTGCTATTTAATAAGGTTAACAGAGTTCGTTAGCATCCTCACTGAAATAAAAATAAAAGCAATGTTCGATCAGGTTGATGTCCACACTTTTCGGTTGTTAACAAAAAATTCCATCTTAATATAATGTATCAAAAAGTGTCGGGAGTGCTTTAACAAAAGATAGATAATATTAGGTTTAGCTGCCGTAGTTCTACTCTTACTCTTAAAATAAAACGCGATAAAATCCGTAAATTATAGTTTAATTAAAAACTAGGTGCAAGGTCTAATCACAATCTGGATCCAGACCTATCACCACAACTATCACACCGCCCGATCTAAAGCAGGACCCACGAACAAAGTGGAAAACGCGACGTGTTTCACAAGGAGATCTACCGTTGAGTCCTATAAAACTTATTTATGCCACACCAAATATCTACACACAGAACCAAAATTTAAACAATCTTAAACAATATTAATAAATCGTCTGTTTAAATTTAAGTCAAGATACAGACATGAATAAAAGAGTAATTTCTATTAAAAACATTTATTTCTCATGTTAGCGTTAACTTTGCGTAAGTTCTTGAGAAATAAGCATTGAGTACAACGACAACAACCCGCTGACTTGATAGGCTTTAGTTGAGTTTGTTCGGGATAAAGTTTCCAACTTCTGTGAAAATTTCGCAACGGTCGATGTAAAAAGTAAACCGACATTTAATTTATGAGTATAATTTTGTATTTACTCTCTTATTAAGCGTAAATGAATACTCTCTAAATTGCTTCCATTTATACAAAGTCATATTGAATTATAATTAAATTAATTTAGGTAAGCTGTAGATATTTTTTAGTAAAACCCATTTATTACTTAAATGTCATACTTATCAAAATGCCAGTCATTGATCTGCGTGTTTTCGATCTAGGGCCTTATCCGTTATGTCATAAATAATTTTACATAAAATCCGTGTGACTTCGTTCTTTTATAAAATCATACCGAGTTATTGTTTTCTCATGGTTTTTTTATACATGTTTACCAATTAACGAAACCGTGATACGGTTTATCGAAGAATAACTTCGCATGGAATAGTTGTGAAATATTTTTATGGCATCGCGGACAAGCCATATATCAGTACCCATCAGATTTTCCCAGGATTCCCTTTAGTCGATAACTTTTACTACACCTACGGAAGGAGATGGAATCTTGTTACCTCACACGGCAGACAACAAAACTTGTCTTTCGGTTATTTAAATGTAGGATATTCAAATATCTATATTAGTGATCCTAGTTTAAAAAGAGTGTTCGTTGGTATTTTTTGTACGTAGACATGTACAGTAATTACGTATCACAGTCAGCAATTCGGTTTTAGTTTGTCTGATCACTTTAATATTACATAAATTTATATAAACGATGCGGCGTTACTCTTCTACTTTAGACTGATGTACCATGACTCATGTACATGTGCACTTTAGTATTTAGCAGTCTTCCTAAAGTTGCTATGATTACGTCACTTATACAACACTAGAATTTGATCACACCAGATACTCTAACAGGAATAAGCAGATAGTTACAAAACGAAAGAACACTCGATGCATAGAAGTTTTCTACAAACGGAAACACAAGGAAAACTTCAATGGTTCACTTTCTGCCGAAGATCCTTGTTAAAACTTTGATAGGCACACAGCTTTAGTTATGGACGCTGTTTTAGAATTAACCAATTACTAAGACAAAGCAAACTAAAAAGTATGTGCTAAAGAAAATTCTGAATAGAATTATCTTGTTCAGTCTTTGGCCCTATGGACAACAAACGAAACAGGCTTACTGAAAAAGTTCTAATTAGTTTTTAAATCAAACTAAATGAGGAGACTAATTAGTCGCTTTTCGCTTTCGACCAGCTTTAGTCGGAAATGGAAAACAATAATACTTACCCAATAACAAGTTAACACTACACTCCTAATTACATAGACGAATTTCTGTGTAGGAGTTTTACGACTTATTAATTAAATAATTTTTATACAGAAACTTATGTTTTACATATTTCGGTACAGTTTACGAAAAATAGGGAATCCTAGTTAAGGACTGCATGCTTATATTAATATCGATATATTTTTATGGTAACGTCGTTTAATAATATGAATTACGAACATGGATTTCGAATAATAGTAACACAAAAACACCAAACAAAACCAAATCTATATGCTTTAATATTACTTATATTTATTATTATGTCTATTCATAAACAAGGAAATGATATGGCTAAAAAACATAGTTATTACAATATAGTCTCAAAGACCTTAACGTAAACAATCATAGAAAGTTAATTAATTGACCTTAATTAGCCTGTCATAAACAAATTTACAATGTGGACACTAAAGAAGCCAATTTGCAGCAATTTATGTCCACTGACATAATTGAACTTCATATTTTTCCAAATAAAATCTAATAACGTTCCAAAAGAAAATTCTTTCATTAGTGTCTAAGATTAAAAAATATGCCAAATTATGTAGGGAAATATTTTTCAGGCAAGTAATGAAATTATATTCAATATATAAAAAAAAGAAAGCAGAAATTAAGTATTCCTTAATGTAACACATGTAATACAAGAAAAAGCTGTCTGCAAAATCAACAATATAAAAAAAGTTAAATTAAACACTAACTATCTAACGAACTTTCGATTAGAGACTCAATTTTTATTGACTTTGATTGTTAATCATTTTCACATTATTAAAGTAGTCTTTCAATAATTTAAAAGATGAATATCAATAACGATTTCTTGTATTTACGCGAATACTACACATTTTGAAATGAATCTATTATTTACGGATTTCATTGCCTTTACTTTTTTTATTCAGATTTTTATTCTTAAGACACAGTGAGCTTATTCTGCGTTGATCGGCCCAAAAATTTATAATTATAAAGCTCACAGTAGCTGGGTGCTGTCCGTAACTACGGGTGCTGCTGTAAATGCCCCGAAGCGACGGGATTTAAAAGATCTAAATTAAACGCCAAAAATCTAAATATACCAGTATATTTATTACGAACATACAAAGTTATATTTATACGAAATAAGACATAAAGTCTTCTCATAATCGTCTACAAACTTAACTCCCATATTAGAAAATTCGAAACATTAGTTTGCGTAAGCTGATCATAATATTAGTTAGCAATTACTTTTTTTCTTTGAAAAAATGAGCCCCCCTATTATTAGTAGAATATATTAACAAGCGATATGCTAGTCAATTATACATTTTTACATTATATAAAAAAAACGAAAGGGAATACGTACCTAACTCAGTGATAGATGACGTATTAGAATACGTAAAATAAATAATAAATCTTTTCTATCCGTTTACTTCATACATCCCATAACCCCTTATTAATCACTGTCCAAAACTTTGTCATCAAACATTTAACCAAATTTTGGCTTATTTTAACGACAGACTCAGGATTTTTTTAAATTTAGTTATAGAAGTAAGGGCAAGTATGAGCCTCCTGATGGTGAGTGGTCGCTGCGGGCCATAGGTAACATCCATCCTCTATTAAGAATCAACATGCAGGTAGCAGGTGCGTCGTCACCCTTGAACACTTAAATATAATACCTCGTTACTAGTAAGTGAATTTCTAATGAAATGACTTACCAACTAATAGTTGTTATCGCTTCTAGAACAAACATAAAACAAACCCTCGTTACTCCGATAGTTGGTCCACGCAGTTTTGACAAACATTTGATACGGCGTCACAATGTGACAAGTTGTTAACTGACAATGCAGACAACATGCAAAAATGTTCGCTGTTTGTCGCCGTCAACCCCCGTAGTCAAATCATAAGTGGTCTCATTCTTTAAATTAGATTCTTTAGATACTGTACAAAGCCATACATAAAATGATTTCTTTAGTGATTATTTTTTTAATATACGGCGTTCTTCAACATGATGTTCTTATGACAAAATTAATTCCGACATGCTTGTTCTCATGTTTTGTATCTCGCTAACGTTTTGTTTACTTTACATTCACATTTCATGTCCACTTGTCCTGTTTACTTTAATTGATAAAATGCAAAATATTCTACTTCGTACACCCATGGGGTAGGACATAGTAGAACTTCATTATATATATGTAACTGACATCTATGAGATAATACCTATGATCTACGAAATAAGTTATAAAAAAAACTACGGCAGTCACACGGAATTATTCACATTTTTGTTTTTATGTATCTGTCATCGCTTGTGATAGTCAATGATGTCAGATACATACATTACATCATCAATTATCACTCGTAATAATAGAATTTCAATTGTTTCAACACGTTATTATACTTATGAAATCATGAGCAGACATCAAATTAAAGCAAACTTTCACGATAAACAATATCATATTTCGGCCTTAAATTTTATTGTGACCACCCGCGACAATTTACTTCATCGTACGATTTACAACAAGACTGCTACCTAAATAAAACTTTACAGCCGGAGAGAAAATAGACTGAATAATTTATTTGTAATAGTACGAAAAGGTCGTCACGTTTTATGGCCATAAAATCGACTGGGTTTTCTTTTCATGAAATTGAGACTGAAATACTCTGTGAGTTTTGGTAAAGATTTTGCTTCGGTCATTTTAGTATAGTTGGTAGGTACTTAAACATTTTAGTCTAAACGTGCATTAACGATTATAATAAACCACTGTGTAACAGCATCGTCTCATACGTGTCACATTTCAAAATTGTAAAGACCTAAAATTATAAGTTAAGTAACAGGAAGAAGAGTCACCTGTCCTCCCATAGGATGGTCACGGATTTCCATTTGGCATGAATCAAGGTATACGGGTATACGGTATATGTACCAGACGGGTTGTCCTAAGTAACTTTTCATCTCTCCGGGAGATAGACCGTACCGATGGAGAGTAGACAGTAATGCCGAAGATAGCTATGAGATTTTTAAGATTTGTTCGATGGATTCAGATGGATGCCACATTCTTACGCCACTTCCGCTCGGTCAAGTGTATAACACATATTGAATCCACGTTACGTAAAAAAAACCCCAAAATGTTTCTTTTTTAAAATGAAAATAAACAGAAATAATTACTTAGGTAGATACCATATAATATATTTACCTCAATCGTTGCAGATTGTGTGTACAAATCGAAGACAAGTAAATGACATCATTACCTGAAAGGAAACATAAATATTTTATTCGGATCAAGAATATGACCTCAAGATACAGCTAGTACTTTCTGTATAGATCGGAGTACACTTAATAATTAAAAGCTGACGCTAGACCGCGTTAACTATGACATGAGGGCGAAAAACATCAATGTCTCTTCACGACCATGGGAGCTGCAAAGCACTCAAAATTCATTTTATTTCAATGTGCAGTATAGTATTCAAATAAGAAATCATTATAAATTTTATATTCTAATTTTCTTTTTGGAACTTTTTGGTAATTCTTAATTAAAAAGTGTAATTGTAAATCATTCAGTAATGTATTGAACACGAAATTAGAAAAAGATAACTGACGCCGATTATGTTATTTCAATTAAAGCCGCAGGGAAAACCTAGTCTAACATAATTGTGATTTTATAACAAACAGTAAATAAAGGTTTTTAGATAAAATACATTATTTCGCAGATAACTATTTACTTTCATCCTTCCAAAGGAAATATTGATAAGCTTTGACAAACTAACTTAATATTCGTAGATTTTCATTATTTTTTTTTTTCATTAAAAATATTTAAGATACTGTTTTGACATTACCAAACAAAATAACGAACATGCTTAAAGTTCATTTCCCAGATATTTAATATTTAAAAAAAATATGTATTACCACCGCACTCAGTACGTTTTAATTACTGACATAGGATTTCCAATTAACATATCATATGTATTGACCCTTGAATAATTAAAATAGGCGAGTATTTTTAAAAAATATGTTCTGATATATAAAACTGTTTATTTATGTACGTATGTACGTACATATCTATGTACGGATGGATTTACTCAAAAGCGCTGTCACGAATTTTAATGAAACTTAAGTATTTTCCTTATCCCTTCTCAATAACAATAGAACTTGAATTGTTTCAATGTCAAGACATATTGTTATTCCAGAAGTATTTTGCTACTTAAGTAGTAGTTAGGGCAAAAACATATAATATTAGAAATGTCAAAAAATTTATGTTTCTTGTTATAGATATTCTCTTGAGACAAAGTTTGTGATCATGTTGGTGCTAGTATCACCTAAAACGGACATCCCGTTTTACGGGGAATGTAATTTTTTCTCCAACTCTCAACCACGCTTGCACATTGCACCTTGTTGACTAACGAATAAAGCTCTAGCGAATAATTTTCGGAAAATCCTTCCGAATATGCTGTAACCGATTTGGTTTCACAGACTAATGATGTGGAACAATTTCTGGAGTACTAGGGCACCGGCATACATCATCATTGGACGCCACATTTTCATTGGACATTTTACGAAGATTGTCCTTCACTCGACTCTTATGACATTTTTCAATTTTCCTTCCTGAAGGGTCGGCTTCGCATCTGTAGCTCCTATGGTGTTGCGGATGTTCGTGGGCGTCGGTGATGACTTACCATCAGGTGAGCCGCATGCTCGTTGGCCCCTTCTTTTAGAGAAAAAAAAATGCTTTGACGATTCTTATATAAAATTATCTAACTCTAAATCATAAATGTTTAAAATTAGCACTAATTAGTCCATAATTTTAGTGATACCCATACTCACCTTTCAACTTGTGTTGCTTAGACTCTATTATGCCAAACATTAGCGTCTGGGCTTGAACTTCCTTTTAAATTAATATGTAGACATAAAAGGAGCAGAAAAGGAAGCTTTTGTAATTTAATTCCATGATATCATTCGAGAAATACTACGTTTGGCGCTATCGTTAAACTTTATAAGCTTAGTTTGTCCGTTATTAGGTTAGTTTAAAATAATGAAGGAAGTTTCATTAGCGTCGTTGGTATAGGGTGCGCTATCTGCATACAGACGAAACTTTTTCTATCGCAGCAAAACAGACACATTAAGCAATCCTATCCTGTATTATATCGCCTTCAGAAACACTGTGAGTAGGTAACAAAGTAATTACTATTTGGTTATACTTGATTCCTCTGCCTAATTTGTAATAAAACTAAAAGGAAAATGAAAAGCCTACCCGCGTCTAAATTATAGGCATATATTATTTATTTTATTTCATGGCCACTGAGAAGGTAGTTTTGGGAAACTAAAAATAAAAAACCTTCTGTGATTAAAGTTTTTATTATTTAATTTTTTCAAAGAACTCTCCACCAGCATCTGCACAAATTTTGATACATCTCAACCTACCCAAGGCCTACTCGAATACTGCTAGCGTATCTTCCGGCGTTCATCGCCATGTCCTCTTCAGTTGATTTTTTATTTTAAGGAATAAAAAGAAGTCTTATGATGCCAAGTTAGGGCTGCAAAGAGGGTGACCCAAATGCTCAACCGGTGTGCAGTCTATGAAGGTCCCTCATTATGAGCGCTGAGTGCGCTGGCGCCTTGTCATGGTGAAACAGTAGATCGCGGAGCTCAGTGTTCGGTCGCGTGTTGCTCACAACAGTGAATACTGCTGGCAGGCATTTGGTGGTATATCATTCGGCATTGACAATACTTTGAATTTACAAACAATACCCCTTCATCCCCCGTCAAAGTGAAGAAACTAACGATCTAAATCTTCCCTGCAATTCACGATCGCATCACTTTGGTAGGCGTTGGTTAATTTTAGAAACAGCCAAATCTTCTACTGGCGGGTCTGCTTCTTAGGATCGGTGATGTTGTGCGGAACTTAACGCGAAACTATCCTCCTCATGCGAAGGTGTTCTCGGTTTTATCTGCAATATGTACTGTATCTCTTCATACGTAATTTGCCTATTCACTTCAATACATTTTATTCACTGCAAGCACGTTTCCTTCTGTCACAGCCGTCAAATAGCGCTTCTTAACTTCACTTCTTTCTTTATCTCTCAAAGTTCAGTCGACCGTGAAATCTGCTATACCAGCAGTACACGGTTGCCTTAAAGGGCCTTTCTTCATAAATACCATTTGAAGTCTATCAAACGATTCGTCCGGTTTTAGGCAACATTTGAAATCGTGAAAAAACATTGCGCAGAAATCTTTTCGACGCAATGCATTTTTCAATGAAAAACGAAATTTCAATTTAGCTCGGAAAAAAAGTGAATGTAAATTTGAAATTGGAAATTTATGTGTAAAATACATACAAACAAATTTTTTTTCGCAATACTTTCTACGTGGCCTTGTACTTCATTTCATCATCATCATTTCAGCCTATCACAAGTCCACTGCTGAACATAGGCCTTCCCGAAAGATTGTACACTATTTATTAATAGATACGCTGTAAACGAATCGCTGAGGCTGATTTACGATCTCCTTATATAATAATCTATTGAAAAACCTTGTAGCTGTGGTGTAAGTTTCTGCCACCTTCTTTCTTTCCGTGGATGCCGTAAGAGGCGCCTAAGGGAAAAGCCTATAAAATCGTAATGGCTTCTGATAGATGGAGTGATAACTATCTCGAAAAATATCAGATCAAAAATAAGCAGACCGATGACGTACAGCAGGGTGTCTAAGGTGCGAGATTTTTATCCCCTTGTCCTCCGTGGCGATTGTGGTATATAATTTATTCGTGAGGCCAAATACAGGCTGTTAAGGTAAGATAATATATCGATAGCCGTGGGGTTAGGATTAAATAGGAAGATTACCTAACCACTCGGCTATTGAGGCTTTATATTAAAAGTAAAGTAAAGTAGCTGCCTGAAGACCTTAGACCAGACGCTACTTCTTATTACCGCTCTGAATAAGTTTAGGACTATTTGTAATGATGTCGTCTGTGTCGCTTAGTCTTTGGCGTACCTAACTCCAGAGCCATGTACCCTAGGTACATCGAATCCTACTCAGAGCCAATATTTGTGCAACACATCTAACTATTGGTTTTCGGGTCTGGTAGAACTGTGTTTCTGATCTAGTCTTCAAACTTATCGAACAAGATAAGGGTAAGTGAATTTCTGTGTGTTTTTATTTTGCGCGTGTCTATATTTCTAATTGTTGATGACAATTCAAAGCCTCACGCAATTTAGTTTACACATATTTGAAATTGTTATACAATAATCTATCAAAGGAATTTTTGTTATCTAAAACTACTGGGTACTTACTAGGTAAATATCCGTGATTTAATCATTTAAATTGATTGCGTAATATATAAGATACTCATTACATAAATATTTCGTGATTGGAGAAATTATGAAGAAAACAATTAGTTTCTCTAAATAAAATCTTTTAGATAAACCTTCGTCTATATACTACTAAATTTACTAAAAAAATCCCCTAAATTTAAAAGGAATTGTATTAAAAAACATATGCACCCAAACTTATTCCCTTAATCACATATATCTTAATTGTAGGTACACAGGCTACAGCCGATGTTAAGACACCAAATGAATCATGCTATGTTATGCATCATCATCATCTACACTACATGCCATTTCTAGACCATACAACAAACATCAATGGAATATATGCAGAAGTTTAGTCACTAATACTTTTTGTTGATTTCACTCAATCCACTAATAGTTCACTAGACCAACGAGATCCAGGTCTCTTTGTGGTCCATGTCGACGTTACTAAACTATGCGCTACGAATGGCGCGTGGTTTCATTTAGGTTATTAGGTTATTTAAATTGTATGTTGTTGGTTATTTAATGTATGTATAAGTAATTATGGGATCGTTATCACTTATAATCGTAATATCACATTAATATTAAAAGTAACAATAGATTGTTATTTTAATATTATATTTTCACCAAGTAATAAAAAAAGTAATCTGGATCTCGTGATAAACATTTATGATGTAGCCCGGCGTCAGTATGTGTTATGGTAAACGATGGACGACGAAAGATTCGGCGGGGAAGATTTACTCAAAGCCCTTAACGAGTGACCAGCTGTATTTGAAAAAAAAATATAATATGTCTGGAAAGTATGCCGGTAGTATAGGAAGGCTCAGACAACAATTACAAGTAATTATACACATTTAATTTTAAACATAACAAATTAACATGGCGTCCCTCATTCACTTGCTCTGATATATTATCCGTTTACATTCAACAAGCTAAAACTATTTACCTGCTGCATTCTAGTGGTCCGGAAACTGTTTGAAACGATTGGTATCATAATTTAATTGATTAATTCAAGTATGAAACAGTCTGTAAATAAGAAATGTTATTAACCTCGTCTCAATAAGTCTGATTCAATATATAGAAGACTAGCCTCTTATTTATATTTAAAACATAGTTACGCCAGTTAAATTACTACTGGAAAAGCCAATATTTATAAGCGTATCGAAACGAGGTAATACTTATTTTATTAGCAAACGAACGGTTCGGTGGCGCTATTCATTAAGCTCAGTAATTATAAATAACAAATTCTATGGCGTAACTCAGTAACGACTTCCAAGTAGACTCATAAATAACCCGAGGACAAATGAATTTCTTGAAAAGGTCATAGAAATTCGAAGTTAACGCGAGGGTCCGGTCATGCGAACAACGAAATTTGTTATGTGTTTTACGTAGTATGTTATAAAATCAATGCGCGCTGTTATTTTGATCTTACTAGTTTATTGATATACAGTTTTTGTATCATATACATATCGCATTTTCATCTTTCAAGAAAAATTCGCAACGGACGCAACCGTCACAAACCCAGTTATTTATGCGGTACCGTGTGGTCGCGGCGTTAGAATCTGTCACCCCATAGGAAATGTCTTGAAGATCCCATGACAATCTCCGAAAGCAAACCCGGTAACGAGCCCGCCGAACGACACCTTCCATCACCCAGAAATGTGGTTTACGGAAGTCCTAGCCTAACGCTGGATTAAATCGTGCCAAATTGATATATGTATTTGATGAAGTTATTGCTGTTAGCCGTTTTGGCTTTTACAGCTTCATAGGTTTGCGCCTGCGTCCTTGAGTCCGCAGCCGTTATGCTTTAAGTAGATGTACAAGTGTGCATCTACTACTTACCTCTTGACAGTAAGCTATCTATGGACCGTCTAAGAGAGGTTCGGTCCTCATCTCGGACGGTCGAGGTATTTCGATAGATTTGGGCGGTAAGAACCGCCCTGAAACTCGGGTGTACGGTGTGTACGCGGGTGTTATGTTGGCTCGATAGGCTCCTAAGCGTCGGCGGGGGATTGTGAAATTGTTTCTACTCCTAACTGTATGTACAGTGTGTGTTTGAGTATAATTAACCGACCCAGGTTAGTCGATCTGTAGCAAATTGAAAGGCGAAATCTCAGCCTACCCTATGGTGGAGTTTAATTTATATAATAATTAGATAAGATTGAAGCCGCGAGATATTTTAGCAACGATACCAACACGGCGCATCTAACTATTCTTTTGTTGCTAAGCTATTGTCTTCTATATAATGATATTGGAATGGAACCTAGGACCTATTACTAAAAGACAGATACTCGTGTTCATTACTGTGATATATTTTTTTCAAAATCGAAAGAGGTCGAGATCTTTCCGGTATAAAACACTCGGGAAATTTACTTAATCATTTCACGAAGCCTTACCCAATAAACTATACTATTTTATGCACAAGCAATATGAAACATGTCGAATACATATGAATAATTTATTTCCGATTATCACCCCCATTTTGTACAGTCTGCATTTATTTAAATATCATTCATAAAATCATGCATTCGTGTATTATTATTTAAATTGTGGTAAGCGCAACATTCGCACAATTTGCCCGCCTTTTCTCTTTAACTCAAAAAAGTACCTTTTTTGTTGGATTGGGTTGACAAAAACAATCTTCTAATCTAAAAACTAATCTAACAATCCTCCAAGTCACTGCAGCGCATGAACACCTGCAATCGAATAACACTGCAATCCATGAACACTGCAATCGAAGAACACAACAATCGAAGAAGATTACAGATGCGTTGTCAGGTATGAGAACTACCAAGATAGAATGCCTCACAGCCTGTATGCCATACTGTTTTTTATTACTTAAATACCTTCACCACAGTAATTTTGAAAGTTTCAAATAAAGACACGTCAAGATTCTAAAGCGAACGTTACGACGGGCACGGAACGATTATCACGTCTTGCTGAATTCGATTGATGCTTAGCCCACGATAAATGAGTGGTGAATCAGGAGATCGTGGCGGAATCGTGGCCGGCCATTCCCGGCTCCTATACTCTCTCAGATATTTGAGGAGGCCTTTGCCCAGCAGTGAGAACTTACTTACTTACTAACTTTACTTTTACTATATAATTCCAACCGTTCTAAAAAAATATATAAGTAACTAATGACATATGGCGGCGGCTCTTAACTAGGCGTCTGTACCAGCCTGTGAGCCGGGCGAGCCACTTATAGACTTAATTGCTGGATATGGCCGTTTCACAAAAGCTGGCATAATTTGCCCATGTCAGCATGTTGGGCAGACGGATTGGTGACGGCAATGCGAGTCTACGGCACTGCAAGTCAATACAAGTGATGCAGCTCCCCCTGTCTGGTCTATAGAATTTAGGCCATCTGTCGATCGCTAAAGTCTCCTCCGTTAATCAACAGAGTGCAATACGTGCCCGGGTACGATCGTACATTCCCCCATAGCCACATTGTTATTATTAGCAGGCAACAGCGGGAAACTTAATCAAGTTTTAGGCAAAACTGATTCGGGCAGTAGGTATTTTATTGCGAAGTTTCATTATTAATTTCACATTGCTGCCCATGTCAATTTAAATTTGTTCCAACCAATTGTTCACCGAAGCGTATTTCAATAGAAATAAGGAACACAAAATTTCTACATGGGTGGACAAAGATTATATCAACATTTAATATTTAACGGGTTAAAAAATAAGTAGCAAAATATTCACAAAAATACTTAAACGTTATTATGTTATTGACAAAAACCATCCACCGGGAAGACAATGGAATGTTAATTGAAATACTAAAAATATGTTTATAAATTATTTGTGTCGTTATGCTTAAATTGCTTAAATTTACTATTAAACAGACTTTGTTATTAACATTTTATAATAAGTTTCATGAAAATGAACAAAAGGGTTGAAGCGCCAGTTAAGAAATAATAATTAACAGCAAACTGAGAAAACAATCCAGACATAGGCCTCTCTCGTAGAGAGGTTTCATCATAATTGGCACGCGGATTACCAGTTTGCCAGTCACGCGTTTGTTTATTGTCGTTCTGGCATTTTTTGAAATAGGTATTCCGTCATCGTACGGAAACTATGACATTTTATTTGTTTAGTTTGAAAAATTAAGTTCAATGCTTGTATTTCATTTATGCTTTACAGCAAAGACTGACGACTCTTTTCTTTATTTAAGTTCCAGCCTCCAGATACAACTTACATTACATGATTTGTAGTTCGACAAACAAAAACGCATTCAAATTTTAATTACTATCAACAGCGTCCAGAATCTGTTTTTAATTGTTTTAGAAATCGGTTGAATACTGACAGAATGATGATTACCATTTAAAAAAAAAAAGAAATAGTAGCGCCATGATCCATTTGCCTCACCGTAGCTGGAGCAAGCTCTCACTGAATAAACGAAATACATACGGTAATAGTTGACTTTGCAAGTGATAACAAGGATGACAACTCTCAGGAAATAAAAATATCCTTTGGTGGCGGCGTTAGAAAATCTGGCATACCCTTCCGATTCCTTAAAGAAAGAATAACTTAAAGAAATACCTGCAAAACCTCTTCGATTTCGACAGATGGTGGAAAACCCATCTCTTATAAATCCAAATCGAAAACACAGAACAGTGACGGGCTACGGTGAGAGCTATCTAATACAACAACGGTCAGTCCGGCGATGGAATTGCGATGACGACTAATCCTCCCTATCATATCCCTCCTTAGGAGATGCTTTTCCAGCAATGTACTATTTAATGGCAAAATGAAACCGATGCATGTATAAAATTAAATATTTATTCTCTGTGAGAATAATTCTAACATCTTCGTTTAAAGAGCAAAGTTACAAATTCGTAAACACAACAGCGTAAATCAATGATGACAAAAGTGACACCGCGAAACGTTGTATTCTAAATTATATCAGAGAAAGTCTTTTCTAGAAAAGAGAGCTAGCTCAAAGAACAAACCCAATAAAGCAAACATCCCGCATTCTCGCACAGAGACAAAGCCCGAAGGTTTGTCGGCGAGATAAACATGGTGTGCTGACGTTGATTTATACATGTGGACGTTTGTTTGTCCCGGGGACAGATGGCTCCCAACGCTGTCCTTTCACAGGACCCGGTTTAGATAGCGTCAATGAAGAATACCTGTACATGTGTACTGTACAAAGTACAGGTAATCTTGTGTACTTTAAATGCGTTTTCTCTTGCTTGCTTCTGTAATCAACTCTTTATTATAAGGGAAAAAGAGACGACGGCTTGTTTTTTTTTTATGAATGGGGAGACAAACGAGCCAACCGTCCACCTGATGGTAAGTGTAGCCTATGAATATCTGCAAACAACATCAATCGAATAAGTTTACAGATGTGCTGACACCCCTAAGGACTGCGATGTAATACCTCATAAGTATATATATTATACTGGCTCTTTTTACGTTTCAAAACCATACATATTTCAATACACAACAGTTGTTATATTGCTGATTGGCGAAAGAAATGGTAAGTATTTACCCAGACAACTACTAGGTGAACTAGGCCACTTAATTCTCAAAGCTGAATTTCATGAGTGAAGATACGAATATCATGATTGAGAGTTAAGAAATACAGTGCCCAATATAACTTAACTCGTTTGACTTGATAAACTGAGCACTTAGGCTAATTTTAAAAGATACCGAAAATATGAACATATTACCTACGTCCGTTTATAAATAGCACTTTTAGATGCTCGAGAAAAAGGTAGCTAATACTGGAGATATTAAATATTCATGTACGAAAAATCTCTAAGTTTGATAACGTGAAGTTTCCGAAGAAATTTACGAAGCAAGTGTAATGTCTTTTTTTATGAAATGCGATTATTTAATACGTCATGTTATTTATACATATATTTATATCATTAATGTAATTACAGAGCATTCACAAAAATAATCATAACAACCTACAACATAAATACGAGTATTATATTGAAATTATCTTTTGGACTCCTGTTGTTTTACTTTTTCTTATGTATTTGTTTCACATATGTACTGTCATTTTATTTAACTTACAATAATATTATTTATTTACCTTGGTTTATTAATAGCTAATTCTGAATATGCTCAAAGCTACTATATACATTCCTGAAGTACCTGGAAGCATCTGACCTTTCGTATTACCGCGCTAATCTTAGGAACCTGTCATTAATCTTAATCTTAGGTTATGTCAGGCTTACACCGACTATAACCCCACGGTGTTTTATCTTCACCGCATGTTCAGCCGGGCCACGGGAACGCTCTTCTACACATCCGCGACCTCACCAGAGCCAGCCGCCATAGGCGCCCCCGCTTCGAAGAAATGTTGCTCTTTTCCCACCCCCTCTAGGAACCCCAAGTGGACAACGGACCCACCGAGTTCGCCGAGGACATGGGAGTCTGGATGCTCCGCTCCGGGAAGAACCCCAGCAGCGGTACGAGCCCGCCAGGGTCGAGGATAGGTAGAGCATTGCATCGTAATACCAAAATAAAAACTTAACAAATCACTTAAGATTTGCTCATCTAAAATTTCTTGACGTATTGAAATAATAGAAACTTGGTTATAAAAGTTATTGAATATAAAAAAATTAAACAATACTCGTAATATTGTCAACCGCAAGTATGTCTATCTGTAAAGAACCATGAATATTTTTTCGGCCCTTCTGAATTAAATTATTTAACAAAATAAATTAAATGATTCATCAAAGGTAGGAAAAAAATCTTCTCACAACACTTATCACTTCTGTCATCACCACAGAGAGCACCAATATCACACGTATCACCACAATAACCAAACATCCCGACATCAGGTAATACACACCATTAATGTCGCAAACGTTGACCGTTAGCTCGTTTGTTATTATTATATTAAAAAAAAATGTGTGTCTACAGGAAAAGTCAAAA
Organism: Bhutanitis thaidina; assembly: GCA_029286595.1. Classification (NCBI taxonomy): domain Eukaryota; kingdom Metazoa; phylum Arthropoda; class Insecta; order Lepidoptera; family Papilionidae; genus Bhutanitis; species Bhutanitis thaidina. The sequence continues at coordinate 5,948,563 of JAGSMS010000003.1, forward strand.
CCCAAAAGCCCCCAAAATAGCATGTTAATGTCGGGATACAGACAGGCTTGTCTTGCTCTAAATAGTGTTGTGTTTAATAACAAAAGCCCAGTGTAATTTAATTATTCGTGACTGACACGTATTCATAGCAAGACGGACAAAGGACGATTTGAAACAAAGAGTAATTTCAAAGCCACTATTATTTCAATATACTAACTAATTCCCAACAAATGTTTCATATTATCGTGTGACCACGCGACCTCGTAAATAACTCGCGTACAAGTATATTTCCTGAAAGGACCGTAGAAATTATTTATTCACGCGAAGGTCCGGTCACGTAACTACCAAATTTCTTGTTACATACTGTTCACCATAATAGTGTGTTTTATACTTATACGGGCTTTAGATTTTCGTAGATTGTTTATTCATCTTATGTGGGTTCTTCATGAGGCTTACATGCCTGAAGTATTTATTTATCTTCACAATGCATTGCATTATGCTCAATACATAGTACAGTGCCCAAGAGTTCTAGTAAATATAAAAAAAAAACATTTATTCTCAATTTTTGGTATCCGATAGAATGCATATGAGATTGCAATACAGGACCAGAATTATGTGAATAACCAGTAATAATTACAGAGCTGAAAACAAAGATGAAGAAGAACTTATTTATTATGATTGTTAAGTTAAAACAAACATCTGATATTTGTATTTAATATTACTTTATTGTGTATTGAACGTTCTAATATTTAGTATCTTAGAACGTTTAGAAGCTTTGGAAAATCCAACGCTGCAATATGCGCAGAAGCCAAGCATAATACAACTGTTGTTTTACGAAGCTGGGCCGCTATTTCGGGAATGTTCTCAGAAACATGCTCTATGGCTTCCAAAACCATGGTATTTTCAAATGAAAGCGGGGTGGCACCAAGCTCCGGGGCAGTGTTGCACACTGTACCGAAATAGGTTTTTAAACAATCACGAATCTAAATTTCCTAGCCAGAAGAAAAACGACCAAATAAGCTTGTTATGTACTACACTACTTCATCAGCCTATTCCAGTTCACTGCCGTTCCCCATCGTCGAGTGAAGCCACTCACCATCCCTCGACTGTGGAGATTTGGATTCTGTAAATTCGAAAGGATATTTTGCCATCAATCGGATGCAGGAGCTTTTGTTTGATAGCAGGGTGCACCGCATGCAGGTGAGATTGGTATTGCGAGAAAACGATGGTTTATTCACCACTATGTCTGTTAATAAATATCTGTTTGTTATTGACTCTGAAGTAACTTTTACTTTTACATTTCTGGAGACATATAAATTAGGTATACCAACAAGTAACCTATCTACGATTTGCAATATATTTTGTACTATTCTACGAGATTATTACGGAAACAGATTCTACTCAAAATACGCGGATCTAATATTGTATTGGAATGATCATGGTTAGTAGTAAATATGCGTGAAATGAAAACGAAGGGATTCTTTTTTGGGATTTATTAGCTATCGCTCGCTGATTCGCCTGCGTGGAGAATCTTCCAGTGGCTTTCCTGAACAAAAAAAGGAAAAAGTAGAATGGCCTTTACCAGATTTCGAGGTAGGTATACATTTATAATATTACGTAGGAATATCTCGAATCATTCGAACGTACTAGGCTGAAACAATATTATTTAAAAATGTCGCTGGCTATATATCATTTGTTTAAATCGTAATAAATTATCGTAACAACATTATTTGTTAAAATCCTTGCATTTAAAAGTTAGCATAATTTTAATTGATATGGTTGGTGTTCCATTTATTACTGAGGTTCATTTTAGTGACACGGAATTTTTCATTGAGAATAACTGGGCATTGACTTTAAAATAATAATTTTTTTGTTAAATATTGGTCGTGTGACCACGCGACCTCGTAAATAACTCGCGTACAAGTATATTTCCTGAAAGGACCGTAGAAATTATTTATTCACGCGAAGGTCCGGTCACGTAACTACCAAATTTCTTGTTACATACTGTTCACCATAATAGTGTGTTTTATACTTATACGGGCTTTAGATTTTCGTAGATTGTTTATTCATCTTATGTGGGTTCTTCATGAGGCTTACATGCCTGAAGTATTTATTTATCTTCACAATGCATTGCATTATGCTCAATACATAGTACAGTGCCCAAGAGTTCTAGTAAATATAAAAAAAAAACATTTATTCTCAATTTTTGGTATCCGATAGAATGCATATGAGATTGCAATACAGGACCAGAATTATGTGAATAACCAGTAATAATTACAGAGCTGAAAACAAAGATGAAGAAGAACTTATTTATTATGATTGTTAAGTTAAAACAAACATCTGATATTTGTATTTAATATTACTTTATTGTGTATTGAACGTTCTAATATTTAGTATCTTAGAACGTTTAGAAGCTTTGGAAAATCCAACGCTGCAATATGCGCAGAAGCCAAGCATAATACAACTGTTGTTTTACGAAGCTGGGCCGCTATTTCGGGAATGTTCTCAGAAACATGCTCTATGGCTTCCAAAACCATGGTATTTTCAAATGAAAGCGGGGTGGCACCAAGCTCCGGGGCAGTGTTGCACACTGTACCGAAATAGGTTTTTAAACAATCACGAATCTAAATTTCCTAGCCAGAAGAAAAACGACCAAATAAGCTTGTTATGTACTACACTACTTCATCAGCCTATTCCAGTTCACTGCCGTTCCCCATCGTCGAGTGAAGCCACTCACCATCCCTCGACTGTGGAGATTTGGATTCTGTAAATTCGAAAGGATATTTTGCCATCAATCGGATGCAGGAGCTTTTGTTTGATAGCAGGGTGCACCGCATGCAGGTGAGATTGGTATTGCGAGAAAACGATGGTTTATTCACCACTATGTCTGTTAATAAATATCTGTTTGTTATTGACTCTGAAGTAACTTTTACTTTTACATTTCTGGAGACATATAAATTAGGTATACCAACAAGTAACCTATCTACGATTTGCAATATATTTTGTACTATTCTACGAGATTATTACGGAAACAGATTCTACTCAAAATACGCGGATCTAATATTGTATTGGAATGATCATGGTTAGTAGTAAATATGCGTGAAATGAAAACGAAGGGATTCTTTTTTGGGATTTATTAGCTATCGCTCGCTGATTCGCCTGCGTGGAGAATCTTCCAGTGGCTTTCCTGAACAAAAAAAGGAAAAAGTAGAATGGCCTTTACCAGATTTCGAGGTAGGTATACATTTATAATATTACGTAGGAATATCTCGAATCATTCGAACGTACTAGGCTGAAACAATATTATTTAAAAATGTCGCTGGCTATATATCATTTGTTTAAATCGTAATAAATTATCGTAACAACATTATTTGTTAAAATCCTTGCATTTAAAAGTTAGCATAATTTTAATTGATATGGTTGGTGTTCCATTTATTACTGAGGTTCATTTTAGTGACACGGAATTTTTCATTGAGAATAACTGGGCATTGACTTTAAAATAATAATTTTTTTTTGTTAAATATTGGTCGTGTACAAAAATCTGCAACCGACCCTCTTCCCGATGGAGTCGTAAGAATCGACTACGAGAAAACCCTTAAGAATCCAATGGCGTGCGACAGGTGGTAGATAAAAATATCTTAAAAAATGCAAGACACAAAACGCACAAACCGATGACGGATCATAGCTAGATGTCTAAGGTCCGATGCGTTTGTTACTGCGACCGCCTGCCCACCATGTAGGCTGATAAAGAAAAGGACACACTGACAAAAAGGTGATTCATAGAAACTTAAGCTCCGGTGAAAAGGACTGAAATCTCAAGACCTCTGTATTGGGTATACGCTCGTGAGAGCTTATGTATTTATATTTTAGGTAACAGAATTAAATAAATAGGAAATGGAATCAATTGTACCATCATCAAGAACATCACACAATTTCGAAGATACCTTATAATTCGTAGATAATTTTCAATATTTCCGCATCTATCATTTATCTATATCAACAATTTCATTACGTTTACTTAACAAACATTAACTACGACAAACGCTTTGTCGTCGTTTGACGATTGCTACGCAACCTCGTAATTAACTCTTATACAATGAATTTCTGAAATGCTTAGTAACTAGTCCACGCGAAAGTTTAGTCACGCGATCGCCTAAAACCGTATACGTCAACATTGTTATGCTCTTTTATGTCGGTTTACATTTCTAACGGGGTGTGAGGTGCTAGTGTTTGAAAAATAATACTCTGGATTGAAAATTGCATTAACCCTTTCTGTAAATGTGTGTCATAGAAGTGGACTAACGGCAAAATCTTTGACATCTCAGTTTCTTGTACGCAGTAATTGAAGAGTCGCTGGAAACCTGTCACACGCATACGGAGAGGCGAAATGTGACTTACGCTAACCGTTTTTCGCCTCTCCACGCTTCAACCAGACTACCCTGAGTCGTACTAAACGATAAACTGATAATCTCTACCTACTAAAGTTTCATTGAACACTTGAAGGGATAATTACCTTATCCGTTCACATTTTTTTACAATATTTTTTCTCCTTTGCACCCCATAAAAACAATTTCGCCTCTAGTTAAGTCGCAGTACAAACAAATATGTTTGTTTTATTCTGAGTAATCCCTTTTAAAAGCGTTGCCATCACTTATGGAATTGCTTATATTTCGTAGAGATAAGTTTCGTTTTTAAGTGGATAAGTTAAGTTAAAAAAAAATGCCATCTCCAGCTGGTGCTGGTGCTCTTCAGCTAGCTAAGTAATAATTGTGGCACTGCATTACACTAGACGTACTGAGACATAATCATATCTCATATACTGAGCAATTTCACAAGATATGTTAGCTTCATTATTTCTGATACACACAGCCAGGGAATGTTATGATTTGGAGGCGTCAGTATGCAGAGATATCCAAGGCATTCGCTTCTACAACGCATTGTTTATTACCGCTTATTATAATGGAGAATAATTGGATCTCGTTACTAGCTCAAAGTCGAAAATATCTCTGACTAGTATCTTTAAAACAATGTTAAATAGAAACCTCTCAATGTTCCATAGCTGGGCAAAGACCTCTTTCAATATTTAAGAGGGTTTTAGAAGCCCACCGCAACGCTGTTCTAGTACGGGTTGGTGGTGTTCTAGACTGCACATGTCCTCGAAATTAAATATTTCTAATATATGTATGTTTCCTTCACCACCCAGCACATGGTAAATTCAGCACTTAAATGTTAACAGTGGTGTCGCACCTGTGAACGAACCCAGGTCACTCGTGTACTATGAAATAAAAAAAAAGAGCGCCCCGACTACCAGGTTACCACGACTCGCTGTCTGATGCCATTAATATCATCATCTTATTATGAGTAATAATAAGTATGACTTAAGTTTTCCTTACGAGAGAACACTGTTGAACTTCTGTGAGTTTTTACGAGAGCTATGGTACGAGATAGGTTTGTTAATAGGGAAAACACCTTTTAAAACAGAGCTAACATTATAATTTTTGCTTATAACTAAATAAAATTTGACGCCTACCGAACAGCGACTAAGCGTTTGGGTGCGGCGTTGTGGTGCTGGTTCGATTCCGATATGTAAATTATTTCTATGTCCTAAGGATACAGATTACGCATTTCCATTTGGTTAGACTCATTGCAACTCGCTTTGCGTCACTCCGGGCGCTTCCGGATATTGTAACGAGATTTATAGTCGTGGCTTTTCTCTTAGTTGCCTCTTACAACACCTACGCGAGTGGCAGATTATTACGTCACTTTCTAAGTAAATATCCTTCCAATATTTTTATCCGTTAAAAAAGAATCCCTTTTGAATATTTGCCAAAAGGATCATCCGAAGAAGTATAACTCACATTTTATAAACACACAAATTAAAACACCGTTCGTATTTGAAAGAGACGTTTTTTATTTTTCTAAAACAAAAGTTTCATTTATCTGCGCAGGCACTCTACTGTAATTTTAATCATGAAATCTTTACATGCCGTATTTACAAAATAACAAAACAACTGGCATGGCTGTGACGTCGAATATGATTTAAAAAAAAGAATACCATTAGAAAAGTTTTTGTTATTTATAATAATGAAAGTGCTTCATTGTTAAATCACAAAATCAAAGTCGCGTGAGGTAAGTTGTCGCTGCACCTGTGAACCATACTCGTACACCCAAAATGTGTACATGCAACTTTATTTATACAGAACGGAGCCACTGCTATATATATTAGCTGTAGTACATTAGTACATAGGTCCGTTCAATCGAGGAACGACAGCGTTCTCGTAGCGTAACAGCGTAAACTAACTCATGAAGTTTAATTTCTGAATCCCAATTATTGACATCTCAATTTTGTCTTAAGCCGCAGCAATAAAAATATACCTACATCTTGATACAATGATAAAATGATTTGTAAAGTACGTAAAACTGTTAAGAACGTCAAGGTGCAGACAGTCGCTTGAGCCAGGACTATTTTCTACTGCCCACAGCTATATTGGCTATATGTAGAAACCGTGATCTGTTCGAGTGTGGAAGGTTTTGCATATTGTAAATCTGTATTCCGCCATAATTTCCTGTCAATTTCACAATACCCACAGAATGAAACTAGTAGACTTTAACAGCAACACAAAATAAACTGAAATGCCACATCATTGGTTTATTATTTTGAATGCTTAGCCTAATCATTTCAGAAATCATTTCAGCAATGGAGATTGCGACCAAATATTTTCCAAGCTAAAGTTATGAATCGCGAGTGAACAATTTGCTATTGACAGTCACATCAACGTCATGGAAATTGAGTAACAAGTGGTCCGGGCACTGGCTTAAAGTTAAGCAGAAGTTTATAGCGCAAGAAATTGCTTTTTAATACGAAAAGTTTCATTTGGTTGTTTTTAAAATGATGCCTCATGTTTTACGTTAAAGAACAATGTGATGTTTAGTAACTTAAATTTAAGTATCAATTGTTTTAATATGTGGGATTGTATCGTTTATCTGAGTCATTTTAATGTAATCATACCAATAATTACGCGAACACTAGATATTTGAAATAAAATTATCATTTACGGATTTTATCTCTTTTAATTTTTGTTTTCATATTTCCGACGTTTCGAGTGCTTTAGAGCAACCGTGGTACCAGCGTGTGGCAAATGACCAGATAGAAAAAGACTGAAAGAGTATAGGAAAATCCTATATTCACGGGTACCTTAAAGTTCTCTTTACTAATATAGTATTTAATATACAACTTTTAAAATGCTTCTTCACTTATAACTCCATGAATAAAAAGCATATTTAGATACAGTATTCTATAATGAAATAATGTCCATTAAGAAGAAATAAAAATGTTTCAAGTGAAAATGTTTTTGTACTCTACTCACTTGTACGTATTGTATTTGCATTTTAGTCATAAACCACATAACAAGGAAATATTTTAGAAAAATTTTTATATCCATTGATTTTTTTATCACCCTTAAATCGTTCACAGCTGCGTATGGGCATCTTTCAAAGGCAGGATAACAATTGACCAGCCTGACCGACGAGTTGGTAATCATTGTATCAGATGGCCCTTGCCTTACATACTGCTGCCCATCACGTCTCTCAATTTCCGGTTTATTCTCGTTGATTCCCATGGGAATAGAGGGGATAGCAAAATTCCTTAAATTTCTTAAGCCCATGTGAAATTAAATCGACAATCGATCAATTTGCAGACGCTTACAATTAGTAAACTTAAGAGAAGTTAAAATTAAATCTTTTTGTAAATTTTGAAACAAATTTATTAAAATAATTTCTGACTGAAGCGAATTAGAAAACCTCAGCGCCGAAGGTGTTCATGTTTCTAGTACCTGGAACAATACAAGTATATATTAACAACTGGCCACGATAGGCAAATGGTTAAGGGGACTCTAAATCGGGAGACATCAATCTTTTTATTTTATTTTATTTTCTATGTGAAGAATGTTTGAATCTATGTGAACACCGCTATAATTACGTCGTTGGGTAGAATTGACTAAAATAAATCTCTAGTCTTCCCAGTATGAGGCATATCGATAGTGGGAGCTTATTTTTATTTTTTCTTTTATAATAACACAATTATGCAATCTTAATTACTCATTAACTTCAAAGCGTCCGGTAACGGAATGACGACATCCGCCACACCTTTTCTTTTACTCACGGGCAGTTTTGTAAAAAATGACTTGAAAATATCGTAGTTTCCGATAAATGGAATAGGTCTCCAAATCATGGTTTTCGTGATTACTTAGGCTAGTAACAGGCGTAATTAACCCATTATTGGGCATTAGCGTCTCCTATACGGACGATTTGGCCGTAATCTTCGTGTTTGGCAGGTGACAATTTAAATATAGTTATTCTGCCATTTAACCGAAGCTCACGAGATGTTTCATCATCCTCATAAAATGTTCTAAATGATGATAAAAACCGCATTGAAATCCACTTCGAAGTTAAGAAGTTATAAGCGAATGCACAGACAAATAAGAATTACTACTTTGGTTTACTCTATTTAAAGAAGCTTTGTTATTTTTCGTGCCTCAATCATATTATTTGTTTCGTATCAATATCCGGAATCCATCTTGAGTCAAACACCAATCTTTCTGCCGAAGTCAGCATTTCCGGTTACCTCACCGCAGATGGGAGCCCCCACCTCTGCTGTTTTTGTTTACTTAGTGGAGTTAGGCGCCAGGTATCGTCATTATAGCGTCGTTTTTCGCGCCGTTCACAAGTTAGCTAGTAAGCACGAAAAAGATTATTTTCTTTTCCTGTGAATAATTAATACCTCACCGTAAAATTAAAATTATGGAAGATCATAGTGTTAACGAAATTCATGAAGAATCACAAAGTTCTCCAAAACGTAAGCGTTCTCTATCACCTAGTTCGAATAGCAGTGATTCATCTAGCATCGGTGTCTACAGCCAAACGAGAAATAAGAAAATGGACGAAACCGTAAGTTATGCACATTTTGAATTTTTATCGCAACAAGTGGCCTTTTTGACAAACCTTATTTCAAAAAATAATGAAGTTTCAAGCCAAAATAACATCAAAACAAACGATACTTCAAATGACTTAATATTACGCCGGCCTACGGAAGGCGAGGCAAGAATTAACCAGCTTAAATTATCCGATTTGAGCACTACGGTTAAAGATCCTATTTACGCACGAGCAAACGAATCGTATGTTAAAAAATTATTAGAATTGCAGCACTTTAAGTGTGACGATTGGTATGCCATTCGGTTTGCCGACGCTCAAAAAAAATATTTAGCTACCCCGGTTTCGTTGAACTTAATGTTAATGACTCGTTAAAACGATTCGAAAAAGCAATTTTGTGTGATGACCCTCGTTCGTATCTGCTAGAACGTTCCTTCGCCAGGCTAACCAATGCTTTACTTTGCCAAAAGGACGAATTACAAAAGCGTTACAAACGTTGGTCGATTGGGCCAGTGATCCAAATCAGACATTGACTCCAAATTTATTATTCGATAAGGTAGAATCATTATTTTCCAAACAGTCCACTTACAGTAAGGTAACTGAGGATTTGTTACAAATAGTATGTGGCAGGCGTGCTGATTTCATTAGTTTACGTCGGGAGGCACTGCTACGACAAATTCCGGAGGAATTTCATCGCGATGTCTTTCATAAAATACCCCCAAGTGTAGATACTTTGTTTAACGACGAGTCTGTTCAAAACTACCTTCAAAAAATTGGGGGGGCGGATAAATTGATATCATCCCGGCCTATACCTCGGTCTCAATCGAAGGATAATTTTTATAAAAATCAGAAGCCATCAACAAGTAAACAAAGTGACGAAATATTTTTTCGTCGAAACAATTCTTCGAAAAGAGGAAAACGCGCAATTCGCCATTCCAACCGAACGACTCGAGACAAAACGGGCCAAAATAATCAAAAAGACAAGAAAACGCGATCTCACACGACTTTCAAAACTAAGCGTCCAGAATGACTCTCTTACATTTCATGGCGGCTGTCTAAAACAATTTCAATGTGTTTGGAGCAATTTGGGTGCACCGGAACCGATATGCAAACTTTTAAACGGTGCATACATTCCATTCACGCTGAAGCCGCCACTGATATTTCCAAATCCAAAGATTATTCAAAGTTACAGGACAGAGACCTCATTCGAAATGACCAATCAGATTCAAAATATGATAAAATCTGGCGTACTCGAACTAGCGGAGCTGAGCCCCAACTACCTCTCCACGTTCTTCTTGGTATCCAAGCCAGATGGCAACCACCGCCCAATCTTCAATCTGAAACAACTGAACAAATTCGTAATAACAAAACCGTTCCAACTGTTCAGTCATTTTCGAGTACCAGCCTTCCTGCAGCACAAAGATTGGATGGCAAAATGGACTTGAGCCAAGCATACTTCCACGTCCCTATTGCGCAGCGTCATCGCAGATTCCTGCGGCTGAATTATCACCAGGATCCGAAACAGCACCAGCTGCATCAAATGACCAGCTTACCATTTGGCCTTTCATCCGCTCCGAGAACATTTGCCTCAATAACCAATTGGGTGGCGGAGTTTCTCAGGAGCCAAGGTATCAGATGCGTAGTATACCTGGACGACTTTCTATTGGCCAGTCAGTCGATGCAACAACTGCAAAGCGACATAGCATTAGCAATAAAAATAATGCAGTTATTGGGTTGGAAAATCAACTTCGAAAAGTCTGTTCTGGCTCCGACACAATGCCTCGAGTTTCTCGGCATAACATGGGACACAAAACGCAACGCAAAGTCCTTGTCGGAGCAAAAGTGCCTATCGCTACGCAAAGCACTTCAGCAACAGTTAAAATTGGCAAGTGGTCTCTAAAACAATATCAAATGCTAATGGGGAGACTCTATTTTGCCTCTTACGTAACCCGGAGAGGTCGGCTTCACTGTCGAACACTGCAATACTTCAGTCGACATTTGCCAAAGATCCATCCTTATCGCCGAATAAGTCTCGCACAGGCAGTTCGCTTAGACATGCAATGGTGGTACAAAACTATAGGCCAATGTATGCCGATACACATGAAGGCGGTAACCCACCTATTGACCACCGACGCATCCGATATAGGTTGGGGCGCTCAACTCGGCGACAAAAAGCTTTGGGGGACCTGGACGAAGAAGCAACTATCTTGGCATGCAAATGCAAAAGAAGTGTTTGCCGTTTATGCAGCGATACTTCAGGAACAACATCAACTGCAAGACGCACAAGTTCTTCTTCAAACGGACAATCGAACAGTAGTGTCCTATATAAACAAAGAAGGCGGAACAAAGTCCAAAAAGCTTCTAAAACAAACTCGACAACTACTTGCGCTTTTGGACAATCTGAATGTACATCTTCTTGCCCAGTATTTTCCAGGGAGATTCAATACAGAGGTAGACGCTCTGTCACGTCAGAAGGCCTGCCGGAATGGCACCTCACAATAGAAGCGACATCAAAATATTTCAGATGTGGGAGAGCCAAATATGGACCTATTTGCGTCGAAAACAGCTCATGTGATACCGGTACGTTTCTGTGGACGTACAGGATCGGCAGGCACAACACCACAACGCATTTTGTCACCAATGGCATTATCAACTAGGGTGGTTATTCCCTCCGCCGAATCTCATTCCCAGAGTACTCAGTCACTTAAATCAAGCCAGCGGACTGTTCATACTAATTGCTCCGAAATGGAACAAAGTGTTTTGGAAATCGGATGTTCAACGCAGAGCTCTAGTTCCCCCTTATCTGATTCCAGACTTAGCACATGTTTTAATAGACACCAGAACGGGCACGCACCCGCCTCAGATTCAGGACTTGCAATTGGAAGCTTGGCTGATTTCGGGTGGGAAGATATGTTGACTGAGTGGACAGATCAGGAACAAAAATTACTAATATCAAGCTGGCGGGGCTCTACGATCAACACCTACAAGCCAGCATGGAAGAGATGGAAGAGATGGTGCGAGTTTCACACAGTTGATTATAAATTCCTAATGCTGAGCAAGTTGCTCGTTATCTCGCACACCTACACTGCGATATAGGTCTTGCTTACAGAACAATTTTAGTGCATAAATCTGTTATTTCCACATTCACCCACTTAACGGCAAAAATAAACTTGTCTTCAAATTTCTTTATAAAACATATCCTCAAAGCTATATCGTTGGCACACAATAAACCTATTAAACCACCAATTTGGAACCCTAAACTCTTATTGCAGTACATGAGTTCACATAGTCCTGAGCAAAATAACCTGTATCAAGTGTCGAGACATACAGCTACATTATTACTCTTAGCTTCTGGGCGCAGAGTCCACGACCTTACCTTGTTGCGCATTGATAATAATAGTCTAGTAGATGAACAAAATACAATAACTCTATGGCCAGCTTTTGGTTCCAAAACAGATAATATTAATCAAAGACAATCTGGTTGGAGGCTTAAGGAACACCCTGATAAGAATTTGAATATAATTTTTTGGTTAAGACAATTATTGACATTGACCTTACATTGTAGAAAATCAATTAATCATCTGTTTATTACAGCAAGAGGTGATGCTAAGCCGGCATCCAGAACTGTGATTGCAGGTTGGATAAAATCTCTTTTCAGAGACGCTGGTATTGAAGCCACTCCTGGATCAGTAAGATCGGCAGTGGCTTCTCTAAATTGGTTAGAAAATTTTCCTCTTGACAAAATTCTTGCAACTGGTAATTGGAAAACTGTACATACTTTCCAAAATTACTACCAAAAGGAATTAAATGATACAATGATTAACAAATCTGTGTCGCTTTCAAATTATTTTGATCCAGTTAATTGAGGAATATTCATTAATTTTATATTATTGTAATTTATTAAATTATAATAAAATAAATGTACTTTCTCATACATATGATTAAAACATTTAATCGATTATCTTTTCATTAATATCTAACCATTATCTCATGCATAATTACACATTATAGCGTCATTAATCATCATAAACTATTGGCACCAGGAGATAACAAACAGATCACTCAAGATGGATTCCGGATATTGATACGAAACAAATAATAGAGAGTTTTAACATAAAATAAAACTTACCTATTATTTTTTAATCAATATCCGGAATCAAATAAAACTACCTGGTGCATCATGAGCTCCATAATGACGATACCTGGCGCCTAACTCCACTAAGTAAACAAAAACAGCAGAGGTGGGGGCTCCCATCTGCGGTGAGGTAACCGGAAATGCTGACTTCGGCAGAAAGATTGGTGTTTGACTCAAGATGGATTCCGGATATTGATTAAAAAATAATAGGTAAGTTTTATTTTATGTTAAAACTCTCTATTATAGTTCCTTTTAATACATGGTTCCACTCACTATTCATTCTCGTCGCCCAAGTTTCAGTTACACTTCATCCGACATTTCTTTAATCATTGAAATACAATAATTAATAAATGATTTTTCACATGTTACTTCATCAAGGCGTCAGAGGTAATATAGGAGAAAAATATTTTTTTTATAAGCTCCTATTAATGACAAGTTCATGCGACCCGGTCACGCAAACGACGAAACTCGTTACATGTAATCGCTTGTCTATGATTAATGGTTACACTGTTTCACTTATTTACTTTTTGTATAATTTTTTTTGTGTATATATTCGAATAAAATCTATTAGTTATTTTATAATACGACAATTACGCATTATTATACAAATATAAACTTTGTCGTTGTGATCGAAAAATTAAATGTTACACGCAAGGAATTTATGCCTTATTCAGAGTAGATATTTTTTGAATTTCTGTTATTCACAGACAGCTTTTAATATCTGATAGCTCATGCAAAGAATACTTTCAGATTGCATAGTAAATGTTTGCGAACAACGATCACAAATCTAAGTTAAGTACTTTAAATAAAATTCGAATCGCATAGTAAATTCCATTACGCAAATCTATGTTAACTGATTTTAGACCATTCTACATTCTCTATAAATTCAAAATCAACTTAATCAGAATCGTAGTTTGCATAGAGACGAAAGTTTTTCCAGAGAGGAGAACAAACACATTAAAGGATGCCGCGCTCTTTTACGAAAGCAAAGCTTAAAACCAAGATAAATCTAGTGCATTCACGTTGATTTATGTCTCCGTTTATTTGTCTCGGGGACAGGCGACAGCGGAGATTCCGTTTAAACGGCGATAGGAGAGATAAGATGCCACTAATTCACGCTGAAAATACCTGTTGTTAGTTATACCGAAATACTAGTAGGATTGAATTTTTTTTTTTTAATGTATCGGGATGAAAAGCTAACTAACAGTCAATGGACTAGGCTAATAAAAGAAGTTTTTTTTTAATTGATGCCGATTTTCTTTTCTTTTTCGTTTTTTTTTTGTTTTTAGCTACGTTAGTAGCCAGTTGCAAATTATGACAGAAAATTAAATTATAAGTAATGGATAAAATTCTATGTATGTATTTTTGAACGGATTTAACTCTATAACCAATGAATGGATTGTAATGCTCCTTTTTTAAATGTTTGCTTTATAATTCCAGAAGAACTATAGTCTATGTTGTGTCTATATACATACTAGTTCCATTAATAGGGTCAAATGCAAATGGGAAATATTGTATGTTTGTCATTAAACCATTCTTAAAGGACTGAACTGTTATGAACAAAATTTGGCTGAGATGCAGATTATGCCATAGCAATAGGTAGGATACTTTTTATCTCAATTGAGAGAGATTCTTTTGGTACAACAGACGTGACGGCGCTGGCGCAGCCGCAACAAGATACTAGTTATATTGTAAAAACTTAAGTAAAGGTGAGGTTTCGGTTAACGATTACATGAGTTACCTTTCTAGGCATTATTTTTCATTGAAATTGTCAATAATTTCCATATCTAAGAAGACTGAAGTGAATAATTATTTTAGAGTGTACCCCTGGGTGTACGCATTAATGACCAGTTGATACAAACATCTTGCTTATGTTACTAGTGGTTAACAGGCAATAAGAGATCGAGAGAGTTATCTCGTAAGCAATTGTGTATTTGTAAAACACTGTGATTTCCAATGTTAATTGAAAACAAACGGTGAGCTGTGTATGCTTCATTTTTCACGCGATCTAAAAAATAACTTGTCGGTCAACATTTTTTAAATATAAAGTTCGAATTCCAAATCAATTAGACGGACCGGTCACGCATTTATTGTAGCGCGTATACGCTTTGTCTTTAAATAAATATTAAGTATAAGTAAATAAAAACTAAATAGTGTTATACTCGTATATTATGTAATATTATAAATGAACATATATTTTTTGTATATTATCCGTACAGATGATTTGCTCCATTTTACTAGTAGAAAGTAAGAAAGTGTAACACGTACGCATTACTCATGACGTTTTGCACGTGAAGGGTTATCATTTTCATAATATCTGTTCAGTTATTGGCAATATAGCGTAACGAACATGGGAAAGACATAAATTCAAATAACATTCATTGTATAGCTATTGATCATTGGATACTTTGGATACAGAAAGATTTGGCAGTCAGTTCCTTAATTTTCGGGCAATGGACAATGCGCGCGCATACACCCACGCACTTCACAACCCCCTATTAAAGGGTGGAAAGTAAAAATTAGTTGTCGCCGCAAAAATGGGCTAGAAGAACATCAAATTGTCAGTATACTATGTAATTTTTAGATACTTAAAATATTCTTCTTATTCTTTATTCTTGGGTACCTGACTGCTGAGCCATGAGTGCTGGGTTCGCCAATTTTAGTGTTCGCTGAATTAGCCAAGTGCAAAATTGTTTTTCGTGTCTGGTCGTGTTGTGTTAGCAGCCATAGACCGGTACCGCCGGGGGTGCCGGGAAGGCTGGTGCTTATGAGCGCCAGCCTTCCTTATCCCCTGCCGACATGCGACGAAAGTGGAACACCATGGGGTTTTAGTCGGTGCGAACCCGACATAACCCGTCCTTGCCGCCGAGAGGGCGGGTACGCGTCAGGCATTTCACCATGTAAATAAAAAAAAAAAGGTGCCGTGTCCCACACTGCATCTGAACCTTCCTCCGATCCTATCGCATATGCGTTACATCGGATACTGGAAGGTAAAGAGTGCCTCTGTGTTTGCGCGTACACTTGCGGCACTTTAATATCTCCAGCGCAGTTAGAAACTGCCGATATAATTCGGAAGTTTTTTTTTTTTATAGAAGAAGGGGGCAAACGAGCGTACGGCTCACCTGATGGTAAGTGATCACCGACGCCCACGAACATCCACAACACCAGAGGAGCTACAGATGCGCTGCCGGCCTTTAAGGAAGGAATAAGCTCTTTTCTTGAAGGTCCCTAAGTCGTAACTATTCGGAAATACTGCTGGCGACAGCTGATTCCACAAAGTCGAAGTGCGTGGCAGTTGTCCGCCTAGGACAAAATGTAGGAGTAACAAGAGATCTAATGAATTTTAGGCTATTGTAATCTATTTTTAGCGTCTCCGGGGGGATATATAGCGATGGGGGTCGAGATAATTATAAATAATTTCGTAATAAAACCTGCATATTCAAGCGTAATTAACTATTAGAATTCATGTGAAATCCGATAACTTGCAGTAGCACCATGGAAAACCAATCTACTTAGCTATTCAATGATTCTTATTTTTGTTCTCCAATAACGCTGCACGTGTCATAACTTTGAAGCATTTAAAATTCTGTTATTACGCGTCACATTAGGATTTATAACATTAAAAGGGTTATCGGTGTTCATTTTCGTTATTTCATTCAATAAATGATGTGAAGCTTTTCATATGAAAATCGTGGACTGAAATTGGAAATGTATTTAACGTTAAACGAATTCATAAAACTTTCTAACATTTCAATGGCCTTTGGTAGAAACTTTTAAAATTTGGAATATACCGATGTACAGTTAAAATGAAAGTTTTGTTTTTGTGGGTGCTTTCTAAATTCAATTACTTATATTTTTTCAAACATTTGTAAATGATATGTTAAATTTAGTTTAAATAAAATATGTTTTAAGTTCTAACTACGTTTCGTATGATGTTTAACAAGAGCTAATATACTTAACCAATACCATAGAATAACGAATAGCTCCTAGCTAAAAAAGCAGAGAGACGTTCAAAGATTATACAAAGCATCTAATATTTCATTCATCTTAAAGACGGATGAATGCTTAAATTAGTGGTGTGCTCGTCTACTTATCTTATTCAATCAGTTACTATAGCAACGCTTGTTACAGACATATAGTGGAGTAATTCTGCCTATCAAATTTAACGTACAACTATTTTATAGAACTTTTTAACATTTGTATGGCTTTTATTCGGAACTTTTTAAAATTAGTCGCGCCCACGTAGTTTTCAAACTCGTTTTTTCTGCTCCAACTTTGATTGAACTGAACTTTCATAATATACGTGAAATTTTAGATTTAATAGGAATATTTATAAAATAAAGAATATCAGAGAGCATTCCTATCATAAAAGTTTGTTGTTTACGCGTTGCTGCAAACCAGCCGTGTTATATTCCATGAAACACGTGCAAAGGAACAAAATATACAATCTTTTACTGTCAGTTCTCTTTTCTCATTTCAAATTTAAAACGAAAGTATAATACATAATGCCGCTGTTGTTGTTTAGAGGAAACCCACTAGAGTGTGTGATATTACTAACGTAACAATTAAATGGCCTCTGAGACGAGATATTGTAGGTCCTTATCTTAGGCGATTTAAGGATTTACGCGTAAAGTAAAGTAGCAGCCGGCAAATGCCAAATGGGCAGAGGCCCCTTCTCGAATAATTTTTTTGGACCCTCTCCTCTGATTTTGGTGGCGGACCCGCAAGCTCCAATGCGGATTGGTGGACTTCACAAGTCGACGAAACAATGATTTTTTTTATTATTTCTCAGACATTCCGCCGGTTTCACCACGATGACTACCTTCACCGCCGAGCGTGGCAAATTCACCACTTAAAAAAGCTATTAACAATGTTTGTGGTGCTGGCACCGGGGATTTACTCAGGTCACGCGCGCTCTGTGGAACTAAAACGAGCGCCCAGATCACAAGGCTACCACGGCTCTCTCGATTTACACGCGTCGTGGCGAAATGTCTTAATATGCTCACCAAGTACGTAGGTGCATATATGATAAATAAACTTTCTTCTCCTACGAGAATTTAATCTAGTTTACCAGCTATCCCCAAAAGTTATTTTCAACACGTATCCAGCTCTGTGCTTTCCGACGTCTGACACGCGGGACGACTGGCGCTTGCATGTAGTAACCCGTGAGTGACGGTACACCTCCGTCGACAGCTTTGTCAGTTTATATGTAAGGAGTATGTATAGCATTGATAATAGTGTTTGATAGAGAATTAACTGATAAAATAACAAATAGTATATTAAATTTAAAATCATAAATCACAGTGCCAAATGTTAATACTACTAGCGTTACATATAGCATGTGACTCGGCAAGGAAAGTAGGTACCTGGTAGGCTCCTTCTCTGCCTAGGAGTCGACTCAGTAGTTACCACCCTCTTACCCAGTTTTGCCGACATATAGCAGTGTAACAACTTGCAATCTTTGATGTCTACTTCTATGGGTGGCAGGCTTAAGAGTTATTATTAAAGTATATATATTTTATTATCATATTATATTCTTTTAGTGAAAATTATTGGCAACAATTAATGGAACTCTGATTCAAAAATAGACCTAGTCGATCAATCAATCAATCGTTGACAAAATTTGACGTAAGCACGGAGTACCGAACTCTGTAATAATGAACACGTGACACTGAACGAAATTCATTGATTCGATAAATTTCTTTTATAAACAACGAAATAAAAGGCCACTGCTTACATGACGTGGGCACTCGTTGAATTGACAGTTTCGATGCAAAATAATCGAATGACAAATCCTCAATTTGCACGACTCAATATTTCATGCGCGAGCGAAATGAATTACGCTGCATACTAGTGAATAATTTACACTTAATTGTCACCCCGAGTTCCCTTTGGTCTTCGCTCGCATGTCAAGTGTTAAATGAACCCATGAGTTTTAAATCACAGTAAATCACCATTCAGAGTCTACATACGTACTCGTGTCAGTTATAACATATTTTTCAATAGATAATAACATAATATATTGTGTGATGCATTCACGACATTCGAATATGAACATACACGACGAGAACTTCTGTTCGATAACTGATGAAGTTGATGATCCTCCCAGGAGGACTCCTAGCCGATTCAGACCACGACCAACTTCAAATACTACCGACGTTGCCAACTGCACAGGAATTATTAGTGTCGACACTTATGCGACAAAATCAGAGGAAGTGTCAATGACACGGAATGTTTTATAGCACAAATCGGGACCGTTTGCGTAATACTTCATTTGTATTGCACAAATACCAACTCCGACTCATGGCACTCACTCAGGTACGCTCACCACTAATCTACCCGGTCCACACGGTATCGCAGTGGTTAAAAATTATTACGTTATCAGCGCATGAAAAATTATAGGTAAGGTAAGTAAAAAGGAAGCTCTAGCGATCGAAGAATGGGAGGAAATAGTAAAAAATCGATTACGATTACGTGGTTCGTGAAGAAGAAAAAATTCTGAGATGTCTAATTCTAATCTGAGAAATGTAAAAAATATAATGCTAATGAGTATTCGTTATTAATGCTTATTATAGGCAAATGCCATTTAAGAAATTGCGATTTTTATTTTAAAAAAAAAGGTTCCGTAAGACTATATTTATAGATTTGTCCGTGCAACGCCGGCGTGGTTCTTTAGTAAGTAGAAATATATACATATATTTCTTTTTCTCAAATAATTCATAAGAAAATATGCGATAACCGGGATTCCTGCTTTCGTTTTTTTTTGCAACTACGGTTCTTTTTGTCCTTTTGTTCTCGTTAATGTGAATCCGTTTCTCGATATATCTTTTCGCTAGCCTACAGCCATACAGATCCAATAACAAGCAGGTCCGTTTACTTGACTTGAGTGAAAAGTACGAGCTGTAACAAGCCTCGACGAGTTTAAATACTCGCGTCGTTCATGCTTTGTATTTTGAACGTGCCTGTTTTTAGTAGTTTCCTTTTAAAAAGGATATTTCATTTTGGTATATTATGTGGAATGAGTGTCAAGAATAACATTAGAAACAATTTAATTAGTGTACAGTATGTTGAAATAAAAATTGGGCTTACTGAATTAAATTGGTAATGCTGAATTGAATTAAATGGAATTGTGTTGACTAAAATAAAAAGCCACATTGACATTGCAACCCTTAGTTTAAGGAATTTTCTATTCGGAATAAATAAATAAATATTAATGGAATTCAAACTTAAGATATTTTGGAAAATCCTTAAGTTTCCACATCTAACTTAACCCGTTTATTTATATAAAAGTTTTCTATAACATAATTTATTTGTGCATCGATGAAATTCAATTAAATATTACCTAAAATGTACTCTGTGCCTCCCTTCACAACTACAGCAGCCATGTTTGAACTGCGAGAATTGCCATATAGGCCGACGAACCCGTGAAAAAGAAACTAGCTTAAGTTTCTTTTTCTCGTAAATATATAAATATTTGTGGAGAAAAATGGCGGATTTGTTATTAGTTGAAACCATCAGTTATGGATGTTTATTCAATTACTAATTAAAGTGACAACAGTGATATTCCATTGAATTAAAATACGTATCTATGAAAAAAAACAAAGTGAAACGCACTTTTTTTTCTAATGATATTAGATTCGCACTTCGCGTTCGTGGTGTACAATAGAACTGCGTGAATAATAAGCTACTGTAACTTAATCGCTACAAGTTTCAACTTTGTCACAAGTTTCTTTCAACGCAAAGTGACCTATGATGTAAATATTACTAATTTAACCATTGTCCACTTTGTTAGTATGTAATTTTGTGTTACATACTAACAAAGTGAAAAATGGTTATATTTTACTGTTTTTGTTTCATTGTTATCAATACATTACGCCTGCTAACAAACAATGTTAGCTCGTAACGGCCACACGCCCTCGTAAACAAAACCCATACTAATGAATTTTGTAAAAAGAAGTCCACGAAACAATCCGGTCACGCTATTACAGAAAGATAGTTAACATATATAATGAGTGATAGTAAGTAACATTCTTGAGAAAATTTAATTTTAGGGTTACGTGCTAAAAATTAAACCCATACAACGAACGGGTTATTTTTATTTCTTACTGTTTCAACACGTTTTTTGGTCGCATGTTCGTCAAGACCCTTCTGAGGAATAATTTGACGTATCAAATGCAAATCCTTATTCTATGAGTATACCATATTAATGCTTCTAGCTATACTCGCTAAATCACTCATAAAAACCTTTAGGGTATTTCTCGTTGATTAAGATTCTAGATCTTACTAAAAGATGGATGCCTTAACACTAAAGTTTAATTCTATTGTTTTACTCTGGTTACTCTGGTTATACTAATTTAGCCTGTAGACTGTATCCTATATGTATTATATTTAGTCTCTTAATATCTATGTAGTGCTACAGAAACAGGAAGGCGCGAGTCCTATTCACGCTGGACTATATTTTTTAAACAAGGTGTTACATTTTACATCAATTTTTACCATAAACAGAGGTAAGATATTATAGTATTCAGATAGCATTTTCAAATTCCACTTAACACCAGGGCAAACGGTGCCTTAATTGCAATAAGAAGCCCTGCAACGTCAAGAAAACCGAGCGTTATTTATAAAATTAACTGCGTTTGCCAACCCAAATGCCAAGCGAGGTGATCAACTCAAAGAGGCAAAGCAAATTGCTCCCTTTTGCATGGCTAACATTCAAAGGTGTATTTACATAGTATAGAATTCAATGGATACACTTTTCTTGCATTCTAAAAATTTGAAGAGAAGAAAGCAACATTTATTATCCTGAAGTTATATAATACATACTTTCATTAAATAGAAAATTGACGATAAAGCGGTTCGGTAGGCACAGTAGAGAAGCGATTAGCTGCGGGTTTCAACTCCCTCATAATTGATGTGTATCAAAGTACAATTTAAGACTGTAAAAAAAATATTTTATTTTAGAAAAGATCGGAAATAGAAAGTAAATTAAACTGAAATCATATTACTAATATCATAAGGCTACGCGGCAACGGCCGTAAAATCGAACTAAGAAATTGGCGTTCGGGCAACCTAATTCAAAGATAAGTAAAAGGCTATTAGTACCAAAGTCTCGTGTTTCTACAAAGTAATTTAAACGAAACATTTCAATATCTCTTTTTTTGTGTTACAGTATGAATTACATAAACAATATTAATTAACAGCAAATATTAATTAGTCTTCAGCATGGTAAGCGAACTCCTGCCCATTTTGGTACCAATTTAAGTAAAGGTGAAAAAAACTTTTTTTTTTTTGATTTAGTAGTAGATATGTATTTACTTTTTGTGATATTGCCTCAGATATATTTGAGCTACTAGTTAACTAGTCGAAAGACCTCATCGTCCATCCTCGCAAGCGCCAGTTACCCTTTTAGAATAAGCCTTTAGAATACGCCGACAATCAAATCTCGTGCGGTCGCCGCTTTTGTTAAGGTCATTAAACTATTAGTCATTACGAATAGCGCATGCGTTTATTTTGAATTAAAAGGCTGTTTGATTTTTATAAATAAATTGTTATTTACAAATAATTATGACGACTAGGGCTTGTTTACAATAGTTTTTTCGCAGCTATTGTGTATATATGATATGATAAGTCGTGATAAGATAACCGTGACCACGGGGGGACTGGACCACGGCTGCTGAAAACCAATCGAAACGTCGGGAATATAAACAGAAAATTAAATCCGTAAACAATAGTTTCATTTCAAATGTGTAGTGTTACGTACATACGAGAAATCATTATGATAACTGGTATTTTAGGATGAAGATGTTATGGATATACGATATCACTTCGACACAGAATTTCGATTTAATGTTCTAGACGCCTCTACAAATGTTATGCACAAGTTAAAGTTAAATGTTATTAACGACTTTTTGGTGTCGTCGTTTGGTTAAAAAGTATTTTCACTAGTTTATGTGGTTGGACCAGAATCTAGCTGCAGTGGAACTTTACCATACGGTACAATCAATCATGGCTTCAAAGTCACGTTAAGTTGGTTCCGAATTTTGCCAAAATTGAACACTATTTGTTCAAGTCATGTTAGAACACCAATGAGCTCACCTCCACAGAATCCGAGATGATAAAAAATTCACAATTTGTATTTTGTTTATCTGTATGAACTAAGCAAGTAATAAAAGCAGGATTTTTAGAAATATTCATTGCAAATATTTGTATATATATTTGGGCATAATATTTGGGGCAGTTTATGAACTTCCACAGTGAATTACTATTATATCTTATTAAATATTATCAATATCTTGTTTTAATGCCGTTGTTTAATTTTATTTAAATGTTTTTTCACTTGCTTAGGTAACCGGCCTAAAAAGATATTATAATCCATAACGCAAGTGTTCAATAATAAAACGCTTTCGAAACCTTGGCCAATTATCCTCTACTCTTGATGATAATTGTACCTAACATAGTTTCTAATATCGTATGGCACCAATTAACGCCGTAAGACGACGCTGGCGCCTCATAAATATTTCGAGTACAAATGAATGTATAGAAATGTTCGAAGAAATTACAAGAATAGGCAAATGTCACGCGATCCTCAATAGTCATTAGTGACATATATTAACTATATTTTATTACTATCTTTATCTAGAATAAAATATAGTTAATATATGTCACTAATCTCTCCATACTTCAGCCATACCTTTCTTATAGGATTTGCCAATACTGATCACGTTGCACCATCTTCGCACTAGTGTGTGCACAGCCTATTCTTATTTTAAATATTATTCGGATTCGTCGACGCGATCTTAGATTATAAATATATATAATATTTATTATGGTTTTATATATATAAAATCTCTGTACCATATACCGATTACATAAATCTCATGGTAAGCATAGACTTTCGCGCTTACAAACCCGGCTACGCCGAGTCGAGCCTAATGGAAATCGATAATCTCTGCCTAGTTAAAAGATAGCCCAATATTAGATTCACGATAGCCATATCTCAGAAAAATGTTTTTGTTAGCGTTATTTTAATACAAGTTTCATTTAAGAGAACATTTGTTTACTTCATTACATCCACAAAACAGTTCATCGGGTGAATGACCTAAATTATATGTTCGTTGGATGTCACTTTGGTATTTTCACAGTGATATTTCATAATATCTTTCCGCAGATCGCGCGAAGCCCAATTAGTTCACTTTGAAGCAATTAAGAGCTTTGGAAAAAGTTCTCTCGAATATTGCAACATTTATTTCTGGAATAAATTCATTAAATTATTGAGCATTTATTCGTAGCACGAACATAAACTTAATTTTATTTGACATTTCGTCGAGCACGGTCCTAAGCCACATGCATCCACCAATTCCCGTAACACTGTGCAGGTCATCACTCCATCTTGTGGGGAATCGTCCTATGCGTATACGAGGTTGCCACTCGAAGACCTTTCTTTCCCGACGGTTGTTATCTTTGTGAGCTATGTGGCCGGCTCAATGCTCCTTCTACTTGCTGATATTTAAGCTGTATCGGTTATCCTAGTTCTACTGCGGATATCGTAGATTCTATCACGCTGAGTTTTTTTTTATGAAAAACGGGGGCAAACCTCCATGCGGATCACCTGATAGTATGTGGTTACTGACGCCTTTGTATATCTGCACCACCAGAGGAATTGCTTGGGCGTTGCTGGGCTTTCAACCTATTTTAAGACAGGGAGGGACGGGAGTGTGAAGTGGGGAACGGGGAGACAGGGAGTGGAGGTGAGGGGAGTGGACATCCGGTTACCCCGGTCGAGCCGGCAAATTCCAGTAGCAGCAAGAGCATGTCCCCTTTCCATAACTCGATGAGCACTGCAGTTAAAGACCACGTCTCGGTTACTTATGAACCAATAAACACCAATTTGGGATTGAAAACCTTAAAAACTTATCGGAAACTTAAGATCAGGTGATGTTGCAACATAAGTTTATTAAAATTTATTCCACTATATGTATGTAGTTGTAGATTTAAATGTTACCACACGGTCAAATAATTCACGTCTTCATTCTCATATAATAAATATTAAGTACATATGTGTAAACGTTAATCTCCCAGCAGTGAAACGTTTCCACTTTAATATACTCTAATATATTCAGAAGTTGTTGAAGTAAGAGTTCCGGTCTTCACAAGTAATAAAAATTTTAGTGTTATTTCTTATGCGGCAAATTGAATTTAAAATTGCCATTAAAAAGTTTTACGTGGCGAAAAATCTCAGGCATAGCTATCGATTCAAAAAAATAAATAATCGATTTAACAAAATATTTAAACGGGTTATCTTTTACTCGTCAATTAGTCAAGTTAAAGAATACTTGTCCAGAGGAATCTGAATTCAGAAAATATGCAGATAGCGTAATAAACAATTATCAATAATTCCCTATTTAGTTGTCGTCTTGTGCTATCTAAAGGTTTGTTTTGGTAACGAAGGTGAAAATGTTAAAAACATAAATTAATTGTATTTATGCCACAGGAAGACCGTAATGTCGTGTTAAGCAGCTTAGTATGCCCCAGTTACCTAATTCGTTGTGCATGCCAAACGACTGCTAGAGCGGAATAATATTCTTTGTTGGAGTAAGCACTGGAGTTATTCTAGCTTCTTGTTTTAGGAATGCGTTACACTCAGCATATACTACCCAAGACATGCGGTCGTGATGTGTTATTTTATGAAGTATTGTAATAATAACTTATTTAGTTTTTTTTTATGAAAAAATAGGCTTGCGTTTGACCTCAATCTTCCCCGATGGAAAGCGAAGATGAGGCCTAGGATGGTACACGCTTGCCTAGATGTCTGTTCACTCTGGCCTTGAAGATATCCAGGTTATAGGTTTCCGGAAAAATTATTAAATTTACTACGTATTTATTGCACACTCTCTATCTTAACACGGTATATGTACATTTGTTTTATAAAAGAAATGGTACAAGTTAACAACTATACGGTTTTCCAATTGGAACCTTTATACCAAACGAAAAAATAATAAAAAACACTAAATAAACTAGCATTTTGATTGTGACGAACACATTGAATCGAAAATTAAATCTATTTCCAGGAAAGGTTACGAAGAAAATGTAACAGAAAAACCTTTTAAATTCGGCCATTTCCCGCACCATTGTGACGTGACGATTGTCATTAATGTTTTTCCGCAAAAAACAATGGACAGACTGAAAAATTGATGGCTACAAAGTGAATAAACTTTGCTGAAATGACACGACGGCATTGTGTCCACCATATGTTTTCATTGAATAAAAAGTGGACTCTACCAAGCAGTTACTATCTAAAAACCAATCACCATGTAACTTCTGCAGTGGCAACATTGCCCACGTAAACTAGAATTCAACTTCTGAAGTTTGTAAAATATTTTTACAATGCATGTATAAATCGACAAATCATGTCAACCTACCACAAGTCCACTGCTGAACATAGGCCTTTCACAAAGACTGCAACACAATGCACGTTCTTGAGCCACCTGCATCCATCGACTTCCCGCATCACTGCGCAAGTCGTCACTCCATCTTGTGGGGGGTCGTCGCACACTGCGTTTGCCTGTACGTGGCTGCCACTCGAGAATATTTTTTTCCCAACGGTTGTCGGTTCTGCGAGCTATGTGGCCGGCCCATTGCCACTTCAGCTTCTGCTGCGGATATCATCATTGCAGACTATCGCGCAGAGAAACTCCGAGCATAACACTTTCCATAGCGCGCTGAGCAACTTTGAGCTTCCTAATCCGGTCTGCAGTGAAGGACCATGTCTTTGTTCCATATGTCATCACTGGCACCACGCACTGAGTGTGTACTTCATTTTAAATATATTAATTGACAAAACTTCATTTTAAATATTTCACAAGCAAAATAATTACAAATTATTCATTAAATAATTGATGGAGCTGTTTGGTTTTTATTGAATACTTCTCCTGATGGTAAGATGGTTTGAATTGCGACCCAGAGCTTTGAAACGCTAAGTCATATACACTATCTGAGATCGCAAGGTAAAGAGCGAAGAGCGATGACACAAACACATGTACGCACTCATGCACACACTAATACTGTATATAATACACATACACTCAAAACCCAACGAAAGAAACAAATATTTTTTTGATACTTAATTTGACTAAGAGTCCTGTGGCCGTGTCCGCAATGTCACATAAAGTATTTCACAAATATCTTGTGACAGGTCATTCCACGGTCAAATCAAACGACGGTGTTATTTTGCACAGCCGATAAAAATAACACGGTATGATATTTCACAAGAATTCCGTGTCTAGGCATTCCCCGATAAAATCATAGCGTAAGATCCAATATGCTTGTGTCAATAAGCTATTACTGTTAGTTGTCAAAATTTACTGATTTCCATAATTTAAAAAATATCGATAGATAGATAGATATCTTATATAAAAAAAACCCAAATGTAAAACTTCATTTAAAAGAACGTTTTGTACAAAAAAGTCGATTGGCGCAATCCATTTCGACGAAACCTGACGTTCCAGAAGTGAGCATTATGTGTTCTGTGGCGGTGAATAATGTATTACACGATTGTCACCGCGTGTTTTCACCCTTGTTCACTAGGTGTTCAATCAAATCATACTTTTGCACCCTCACTTTGATTGCGTTTTACATTCTTATGCATATATATACTGAGCTCAAGCATGATTATGAATAAAAAAAAATTAAGTTTCCGTTTTAGTTTTTTATTTAAGAAATTAAGACTAACCTTTCACTTGTTGGGCGTTATGTCAACTAATATGTCACTAGTATTTTGACAGCTGCGTGAGGTATCCCTCGTCTTTTGGCAGCGATCAGTTTTAATCATGTTTCTTTTAAGCCGGTTTCATGTCGGTCTCTTTGTTTGGCACAAATTTTGCAATCGATTAGAAACTCACTTTCTGATGAGCTAGAGACTGGAAACTTTAAACACAGCTCGTAACTGGATGAAAAATCAGGTATTATTATATACTTGTAATCAAAGTAATAACTTATATTTTAATTATTAATTCGCCTTCTTGTATGTCTGTTTGTTGTACTATAGGTGACAATCTAGTTGGAATCACTAGACAAATTATATGCTTTTAGAATCCCTGGTGTATTTCCGAAATATTGTCATACATTGTAATTTAATTTGCTATATTATTACCGATCCTTATTATTATTACTGCAAAATGTGCCATAACATTGTGTTACATTAATATTATAATATATATAAACAGAGGAAATAATTTTTTTGTCCTCAAGAGTATAAACGGAAATTAATGCACTATAAAAATATAGATATTTTTTATACTAAGAGAGACAATTTAATTCAAACATCAATTTTACCGTAGGAACATTGCCCAATCTAACTGAATTGCAGGAGGCTACGATGCCTAGAATTGATTTAACTCGCTCTTTTATAAAGCACTTTCCTATTTGGCATTTTACGGACACATCTATCTGTTACTTATTGTCAAGCCCTAAAAAGGATAGGCGAAAGGTTGGTACACATACTACGGCATTCACCCAAAATATTTTTGTTACTGTATCTCAATAGATCAATATTAGGTAAGCACATTGTATCGACAACTCTGGCTTTCAGAATACAAGCTGCTCAGTTCAGCTCAGTTTCAGAACAAATCTTGTAATATCTTTTTTGAGGACAATAAATAAATAAATTCCATTGTAACTTTATAGAGTGTGTATATATAGTAGCTTAATGATCAACACGTAGCAGAGTTGTAAGCCCTGGATTCACATCCCATTTTACAGAGAAATAGTTGGTTTTCATGTCAGTATTTTATGTCACATATTTCTGGCACATCACCTGAGTCTTTTCAGATTTCAAGCGAATCAAGATACGGAAAGTATTTCTTTAACTGCGTTTTACGGGTAGATGACAACCTCTGCCTGTTGACCAGTAGTCAAAACAGCCATGAGAGATTCATGAAGCAGATTTTTGTTGTTTTAATATTACAATTTCAATAGTAAAAGTGATACAAAGATAGTAAATAAATTGCTAGCCAAAAAACAAGTCTATTATATTCAGGTTTTAGTTAATCACCGTTGAAGAGATGACATTAAAAAATCTGAATAATTTATGTGTAGAAATTATTCTAATTTTCGTAGTTATGTCGCCGTGTGTCATAAAACGTTTTAATTCAAGACAAATTATTAAAAAAATAATAATCGATTTACAATAATATTAGAATATCTTAAGATACAATTATCTTAATGGCTTAAAAGATAACCAAAGCTTAAAGAGGGTCTAAAAGTTTGGAAACAAAAATTTCTCATTGACGCTTCAACGGAAACGCAGTGGAAAAAGTTTTCCTACTGACATTGATGGATGCGAACGGCCACCGTTAACTTTACGTAAGCCAAACGCAAACTGCTCCTCAAATCGAGTTTCAGACTGCGAGTCAAATTTAATAACGAGCGAGTCTGCATGCTTCGCTGCGAGAAGTGAAGAACTGAACCCGCGACGGGCTTCTATATTTATCCAGTCTATATTTTGCCTCAGGAACGTGCCTAGGTTTTCTACTTTTCATTCAGCTCGGATTTTACGCACGGGTTCGGTTAAAAGCTGTACGGAGTGAGATCATGTCATCTTATTTGTGTGATTTATACCCGCCGTCACAGATAAAGTGCATCATCCGCTAATCATAGGCTATTAAAAATTTAGCTGATCTCGACTTAAATTCTTGACGTGTTGAAACAAAAGAAACAATATTATTATGACACTTGAAGGGTTGTAACATAAGTACGTAAGAAAGAAAATCTTAGATAATCTTAGACACCGCTGAACTCATTTTACTATTATAAAGCTATTTAATTCCAGAGAGGCATGGGCAATATTATATTAAAAAATGGTTCCGTAGTATAAAATCTACACGAAGCCCGGTGACCTTAAATTAAATTATATTTACTATTAATTGTGTTTAAATAATTTCAACTTAATATCTTTCAATTCATAAGCTGTGTGAAGAAATTATAATTAGAGGATCATCAATAACTGTCCATTTATTAACTTATTTCCTCATTTGTTTTCTCGTGTCGTAAGTCCTAATATGACTTATAAGGACTATAGAGGACACGCCTAAACAACTATCCGTATAGTTTGTCAAATAGTTCGACATTACAGCGGGCATTGTCTCTGTATTCACCTCGAATCGGAGAACGTCAGGTGGTGTTAACTCTCGGCCGCATTACACATTCGCGCGTGGTTGTGGACGAACTTCTGCGCGCCGCGATACCGTTCGCCCCCTTCTGCTGGATGCATTGTTTTTTTTTTACATCCCACTTGTGTGAAAAATATACGAGTGAACCCAAGAACTACTGGACACTGAACGCACATCAACTATAGCAATTTTCTGGTGAAATAGCCGACGATTCGCATACGACCGACCGCTGCTGTTGGTGTCTGGATCGCCTTTTGTTGGAACGCCACTTACTCTCCACGCTGGACAAGCGGATGCCCTCGCACTGTTGCCGCTTTCCATCACTAATCTGCAGGATTTGGGTTCGACATAATCGGATCGATTTTCCAACAACAGCAGGTCACCAGATAGATGCACCGCGTACAGGTGAGGTTGACCTTCGAAGAAAACATGGGTGTCCCGCTTTCATGCCTAGTTATTTCCTCACTATACCTAGTTATATCAGACTTAAAACAGTTATATAAATGAATTATTATCAACTGTACCACGCTATGCAAAATGCTAGTTAACATTCGAATATACAGCTGTAATATCAATCAATTAGAATTTATTCACAAGTCGATTTATGAAGAGTTAAATAATTTTTGTTTTAATTTCGTCTGTGGCTATAACTCAACCACCGGGCCAGTTTGTTCGCACTGCGGAATAAAACGTTAATCACCTTTCGCAAAGCTGACATGTGAAATGGAGCTAATCACTTATCTAAATACTAAACGCTGCAGACCCATTTCATTGTGTCTGACACCACACGAAGCGTTTATCTTTTTCGACCGTCGAGTGAACGGGATGCGTGCGGGCGTTTAAGTTAATTATGCGTGCAAAAAGTTTTGACGTTTATCCTTAATACATCTATCAGCGAAAGCAAAAACTTTTGATCGAAGCCCTTATCTTACTTACTTAATCAGTCGTTTCGTAGCACAACGATCGAATCTTCGTCCGATTGTCGGTCGTCTGTGTCCCAGATACAGGAAAATTATTATTTCTATGTTTACGCGGACAAATTCGATGTCTTGTATGCTCCGTCTACTCAGATCACGTTGTAATTCATTGTTATGAAAAACAAAAAAAAATGTCTTTGGGTGTGGTAGAAGCGCTAGTTCCGCGGATTTGTAAGAGCCGATTAAGAGAAAAGCTTTAAAAAAACACAACCTCTGGGTGAAAACTTGGTATCGTAGTTCGCCATCCGACACCTTTTAAGTCAAAGAGGCGAAAAGTGGGTTGCGGAAGTTTGAAAGTTTGAAGTAAGGGCGTACACAAAGGTTGTGATGTAAAGACATTTCTCTTAGTCGACTCTTACGAACTCGAAATGCTCAGTGATGAACGAAAATATCGCAATAAAACCTGTGTCCGAATATAATAAATTTAAAAATATTTAGAGAACGGTTTTACAGTCGATTGGAGCAGCGCCGAAGACTATCTAAAACCTAAAATATACTTCCGAAAAAATAGTGGTCTTTACCTAGCTATGGGACATTCAAAAGCTGCTACTTTATTTTACTTTTATTTTTAATCTGATTTTAAACGCCGAAATACCTTGCTTAGTCGGGGCTGTAAGGGAAAGACAGCGGGATCCAGTTTCCGAAATATGGATAGTTATTTTCTAGTTTAGAAGCTCTAGTATGCATAATTTCACCAAGTTTGGGAAAAAACTGTCATCTATGTAAGTAAGCAGGAATTACGCGTTTCTTCTTTTGACTTTAGTTACTTCCTTTCAAATATGCGCTACAAATATAGTAGCGCGTATTGGTGCATATTAGCGTTGCCGTTGTCGAAATTGCTACAGCGACGACTTCCGAATACCTACAAATATATGGTGCCCCTAGTGTACCCGCGAACTCGTCCCTTGTGTGCCGCACTCACTTCGTATTTACCTTTCCGTGTCTTAATCTATCGTCTCTCGTCTTACCCTGATGCGATAAGACCAGGTCGATAACTTCGCAACACCTCTATATTTTGCAACACTACTAGTAAAACGTAAAATGAACAATGGGAATGAGTAGGGCTTTATTTTACCTGCAAGAGCGGTACGGGTGTCAAGTAAACTAGTTAAAAATGGTTATTGCTACCAAATTAAATTGTTTAATATATTTACTTGATCCAATCAAGTTATAATATTATATCAAATAATGTAGCTCTCTGAAAACAAGGTATTTGAGAGGAGGCCTTTGCCCTGCCGTGGAGATTTGCAGGCTGCTACTTATTTCTGTAATGACTAATGGAACCAAATAATACGCTGGGTTGCCTTGGCAGAACCGCCAGTTGATTGATCCTTTGTTGATTAACCATTAACTTGACCGAATTATAATGCAGGATGTAACAGCACTAGCAGCAGCAGCACTTCCTGGATCCAAAACCCTCTCCGATATTTGAGGAGGTATCTTTCCAGCAGTGGACACTTACAGGCTGTTACTTTACTTTACAATTATGTAACAGCACCGATCACATCTAAATAAAAACCGCATTAATTAAAGATCACAAAAAATATTAAATTAAATATTTTGAACGTACCCACTGATTGTATAGTAGTAAGCAATATTAAGAATCCATAAAAACCTGCAAATGAGGTAATGGCTCACATAATTAGGAATGTACTGTACTACCTTTAATAATAATATTAACTCATCTTAA
Source organism: Bhutanitis thaidina (assembly GCA_029286595.1). Classification (NCBI taxonomy): domain Eukaryota; kingdom Metazoa; phylum Arthropoda; class Insecta; order Lepidoptera; family Papilionidae; genus Bhutanitis; species Bhutanitis thaidina. The sequence continues at coordinate 5,981,437 of JAGSMS010000003.1, forward strand.
TTTATTGGTTTTAATTGAGTTAAATTAAAATTGTTACAACAGTTAAAAAATAAAGACGAATCGCATCGCATCGGCCTGGGCGCGGCTGCTGCTCATTCCCAGTTTAAAGAAAAGTTTTAATAGGATTGTGGATTAGCATGAATATCACCATTAAAGGCTGTTACGATCCAGTACTAACACAGTCCACTTCGAAATATCGCCACAAAGTTTTCATGGGAAAGGGGGTCAAACGGGCAAGCGGATCATCTGATGGTAAGTGATTACCGACGCCCACGTACATATGCAACAGCAAAGGAGGGTGTGGCCCCTTAGATTATCTCACTCATCGAAGGAAAGAAAGCACAAGATAACTCTACTTCACGCCGGTATTCTGCGAGGCAGTAGTTCTGCCCCGGTCGATTCCAGCAGAAGTATAAAAATTACTTTCCTGAGTTACCTTCCACCGTGAGAGTGATCTCCCACCTACACTGCGCTGGCATCTGCGAGGTTTTCACTGGAGAATAAAGTAAAAATTAAAAAAAAACATAAATTTTTTTAACAAATTTATATAATATACAAAAGTTTAGTTTAGTTTATGGATGATTTACACCCGAATAGCGAAGTAACAAAAAAACACTACACTGGAATGAAAATATAATGTTTTTCGTTCGGGGCAAAATGGAAATGACACTTACATCGGGATTTATCTGAATAATCTTTGGGATTGAAGACGATTACATTATTGTTATTCAAAACATACATTATAGAGAAACTGTTTCGACGAGACCAACGACTTTTTTGCAAATAAATTGGCTCGATAGCGCAATGGCCTAACGTTTGATTGCCGCGCTGCAGGTCTGGGATTCGACTTTTGCGCGAGTAACGAGATGTTCATTACATCAAAGTATTTGTATGGTCTACGCGAGTTGCCCTTGCCCATGTTTTTGTAGTTAGATTTAAGTGGGGATGCTGCATGTATAATATGGTAAGTTGCCCAACGTTTGCTTTTTAAATATTAATAAAAACTTTGAATGAATGTTTTTTCATTACTCAGCTAAACGAAATGTAAAGAGCATTACGTGAATCTGTTACAGAATTTATGTTTTAAAAGCGTTAATTGCTTTAAATAAAAACGGTAATTGCGCCAGAGATTTTGAGTACTACTCCTTACTTAACATAATTAAAATTAAATACATTTTTTGCAAATGCCTGAAGGCGTCGTTTCCCTATTCAGTTTCGTGTTTTTATCCAAAAAAAATTAGTAATTCGTTTCTATAAAAGACTTAACTTGTTATAAGGTTTTAGTTCAATGAAGCGTAAAATTATTACATTGTAGCTAAATCTTTATACTGCTCTTATGGTATAAAGTTTTACCTACAACTCTGCGAATATACATAAAGAATGCAAATCGCGTAACTACTGCCTTCGAACTTTTCAAGAACACGTTGTTTTCAAGATATTCCGTATTGAAGTGAAATGAAAATGATTTATATTCTTATCGTTTGAAATATCATTTCAGAATGAGGTTGATCTGACGGAGAATGAACTGGCGAAAGAAACTCAGTCTTTAAAACAGCACCTGTTCATAAGCATGTAGCGTTTATCAACTATCACCTTTAACTATATGGGAAGCGAACCGGAACAAGAAACAGTGATATTTATAGCAATAATATACAGCAAGAATAGCACAGGTACACAAAGGTAAAATGGGGATTCACCCAAGGGCAAATATACCTGCAAAGAAATTCAACCGAAGGAGGTTACGGATACCCCTGCTACAAGATGGAATGCCTCACAGCCTGTATTTATACTGGCTCAGTATATCTTTCAAACCCAATGTAAATGTACGTATTTTAAGATTAAGGCAAGGAATTGTAGGCATAATGTCTTAATCCGTAGTTTGGTACTGGTGGTACGCTACTTAGTAAGTTACAATATTACTAGAAAATAAATGCCAATATATTTGTATAAACAGATTTGTAATCTTTCACCCACGAACCACGACCAAAAAGCAAATACATAAGTTTTAACCAGAGTGGCCTCAAGTCGAGACCACAGTCCAATCTGGGTTCAGTGGCCATAATAACTCATACAAACCAATATCCATCATCAACGCAATTACACATTAATAAAGAAAATACTTTACTGAAGAAAAAAAAATGTTTCCCCTAGCACCACTACATTGAAATACATAATACCACCTCATTTCTGAACTTATTTAAGAGTTACAATTGTGATCTCCGCAACAGATCCTATAACTGGAATATTATAGATACTCTCTGTGTCGGTTTACTATTAGTTAACAAATGACTTCCAGTATAAAGCAATCCTTGGCAATGACAAATCTGCTACTTAATTGCTGGTTGGCCACTAAAGTAGCAAATCGAGTTAGAGCAGTATAATGCACTCTGCTGAAATATTTCCGATGATTATAACCATAAATTTCCTGTTTTACCTGCGTTGTGTAAATGTTTGATTTACAGCCCAACACAGAGGTAATGCGTAGCGGAATTTCGTCTCTAAATAGCTTTAAGCGCACAGCGCGCGAAGTTATGAATGCACGTAATATTATGTAAATTTAGCTTTTTATATTAAGCTATTTCGTTGATAGCTGTAATAACGCTCGGAAATGTAGCATACTGCTTAAATAAAAACGTGAATGGTAACATTCTTAAATGTGCTTTAATTTTTACTTAATAATTTCTTCTGAACTAACGTTTAATAATAGGTCCTAACATATCAAATTGGCGTTTTGTCGAACTGGCCACTTAGATCTCAAATAATCTGGGGTTCGGTTAGTAATTTCAAATTTAGGCTTGTGTATTTTTGTTTCGAATTATTTGATAATTTTTTGTTTTCGCGCCATTTGTTTTTTCCCTGACATCCTTCTGTTACCAAAATGGAAAAATTTAAATATCACGTTATTTACGAATATTCCATCCAGTTCCATCGTGGCACCAGAGCTGCAGAAACAGCTCGAAGGACTTATGATGTGTATGGGGAAGCTACTGTAATATAAAGTACGACACGTTTTTGGTTCCAACCATTTCGTTCTGGAGATTTTGACCTCCAAAACAAACCCCGCGGACGGCCGGAGACTCAAGTTGACAATGAAGAATTAAAGGTGATCGTGAAAGCGGATCCATCGCAAACCACGCCAGAGTTAGCAACAGGCTTCGGTGTGAGTGACAAAACAATTTTAATTCACTTAAAACTAATTGGAAAAGCTAAAAACCTTGAAAAATGTGTACAGTCATATTGCCAACAACTGCGAACCATGATGGAAAAGCTAGCCGTTAAACAACTTGGTCAATTGCTCTAGTCACTACTGCTTCATGACAACGCTAGACCCCATACTTCAAGACAGATGGTCTCTAAATTAGAAGGGCTGTGATTGGAATGTCTCCGACACCCACCACGCTCCCAGGACCTTGCTGCGTGCAACAGATTACCACTTTTTTCGGAATATGGACAAATTTCTTTCAAGGAAAAAATTAAATTCCAATGAGGCAATCCAAACCGCTTTCAAAAATTTTATTGATTCTAGCTCCCAAATTTTTTTCAGAAATGAACTATAAAATGGCGAAAGTGGATATATTATAATGGTACATACTTTGATTGATACCTTTGATACTTTTTCCGTATAATACGCTAATTTCATATGTAAGGACCTAATAGTAATGAGGAACACGTGTTTATTTAAAAGTTAGGAGGAAAATACAATCTGCTTTTCAAAATTCCAACCTCACCTGAACGCGATGCAAACCTGCTAGCAAACAAACGAGGTTCTGGCGACCGAATAATGGCGAAATATCCATATGAATTTATCGAACCCCAACCCCACAGGTGATGGGATCAGCGTCATTAGTGCTAGGGTGTCGGAATTACCTGGCGTAATAATTTCTTAAAACAAACGTTTTAAGAAAATATTCTGCATGTATACTGATGCGTTTTTGTAGAGTATTATGTTTAGCAGTTAACTAAAACAGACTGATGTAGTCATTTAATAACTACAATTTAACACGTAATTACTTTATGTGATCAGAATTATTGCCGGACTTAATACTTTACGTTAAGAACTCTCTCAATATAACTTTTATTCTGTATTATAAGTGTGATTACCATATACCTAAACGGCTCAAGATGACATCTGTAATTTGGTATAGTCGTCTAGTGTCTACGTCTATCTAGATCTAGTGATTGTGTAATCAGTTACTAGTATTCAGCTTTTTGTAATATATTTTATGTCAATTGATAACAATGGAAGGTAGACCACACGTCAGTTTTTATTACAGTACTAATATTGGAACTTAGCTGCTCTGAAACCAGGCCGACGGAGGTCGCGCAGGCACATTTACATTAAAAAAGTAACAGTGTACACAATATATCGAATGTTAGTAAGATTAAAAAAGAAACAATAGCAAAATGTGAAACTTAATGTAAAAACACCTAACTATACACCTAACAAACAGTAAAAAAAATAACAACCAAAACTAACAAGAATGTGTAACACTTTTTGCATCGACTGTCTAATGAACTGTGCGAGCGGGACAAAAGCATTTAATCAGTCATATACGAGCGACAGAGATTGTATTACGCGATTGTATTACGTTAATTGTATTATAAATCCCACTCCGTGGTTACCGCTGTAAATTGAAAACTTCGGAGGAGCAAAGTTAAAAAATTCGATCTTCAGTTGTCTTCACTTTTTCAGCCCGCTTGCTATAAACATCAACTAACTGATTGATTTGTCGGCGTTCGCCATACACTGCCGCCCGACATCTGTCTGTGTAATTTCTGTCTTGTATATACGAATATATCTCGTATATGTACTCATTAGTACAATACACTACGATCTCTATGTACTTTAGATGGTGTATTAAATAGGAACCGCAACTCAGTTCATTTCGTGCCAATAAGAAAACAGTGCATCGGAGTAAATTTAATTTATTTTACTGTATTTCACATGAAATGTTTATAACGTTACTATTGGAACAACATCCTTAATCATGAATAATCATTTCACACACTTTACTTCAATAATCACTTTATAACATAATAACATCGTTTTTAATTTAAAAACATAGAAATTAACTCAAAATTTAGACTCCTACCACTAAAGAGTAATAACAGAGGGCACGACTTGAGTGGATTATGTGAGAAGAAATGGTTCTTCTCGCGGATAAAATTTGGAAAACATTATTAATACGAATACTTTCGGCTATTGATAGAATATTGATAATACACATACAATATTATACAATTGCAGTTTGTCCATCTCAAAAATGCACCAATGATGAGAAAGCTTCCAGCATTTTATTCATGATGTTAAGTTTAAGTTTTTTTTTTATAGAAGAAGGGGGCAAACGATTGTGCGGCTCACCGGATGGTAAGTGATCACCGACGCCCACTAACATCCACAACAGCAGAGGAGCTACAGATGCGCTGCCGGCCTTAAAGTTTTGCTTAAAGTCACAAAAAATTATACGTATTTTAGTCTAGCTTCTACCCGCAGCTTTGCACGTGTGGTCACAAACTGAGTCCCATTAGAATCTCTCTAAATTAAAATAAAAAGTATGCTATATCGTACTCCAGAGGAGTAAAGCAGCACGCAGCAGAGGCAGTTCGCAATATCAATGCTGCTTCGCAATGTCAAGACTAACGGTTAATTTTTGGTTTAATAGCTTTCGTAGTGGAAACTTCGACTTGCAAGAATGGACCACGAGGAAGATCAGACGCTAAGGTAAATAACGATGAGCTAAAAGTAATGGTGGAAACCGATACTTATTAAACAATTAAGGAAGTAGCGTCTTGGTTTCACATTACTTTACCCACAATATTGACTCATTTACTCCGAATCCGTAAAATAAAAAAACTCGAGAAATTGGTGCCTCGTAAATTAACTTATGTACATAGGTTGAAACTTGTCTTTCTTTTATGAGTACGTTCAGAATTGTCAGAAGTGATGAATAGTGGATTCTCTACGGTAACCATAAAGCGAAGCTCCCATTGAAAAGTACTGGTAACTTCCGGTAGTAAATGGTAACGTAGTAATTCACTAAAGCTTTTAGATCTGGTGTATCTTAATTCTGGTGTGTAAACTTGGAACAATGATGGCGAAACTCTCAGAGAACAACCCCAACTCGTCTATCGATCTTCGCCATTATTGATCCATGATAACGCACCACCTCACTGTGCTTGACAAACCTTTTTAACAGTATAAGATATGCAGTAGAACACCTCACAAACCACAATTTTGACAATTTTTTGCAAGGAAAAAAAATTGTTCTCAAGAAACGGTTATTAAATGCCTTCATAGACTCTGTAGAGGCCCCAAGTGATTTCTTAGAAAATAATGTGTTTGATTTTTTCATTAACATTAATATATATTTTTTCTGGAATTATAAGTAACGTTTTAAAAAAAAGTTTTAATAAAATCCGTATCCGTTCAAACCGACGTACCTACAAACATGCATATCATATAAAAATATTAGTATAAATATAAATTGCTCTGAGAGTTTATTTCAGGCAATTCGACAAATACAATTTGAAAAATATAAAACAGCTACACACAGTAAGACATAAAGTGAAAAAGAATTTCGAACATTTCTGTTCTATTGAACGTTGTGTCCGTTATTATATTAACCACCTACTTAAAACATTAAAAATTTTAATTCATAAATTGCTTGACCTATGTGTAATATAATTTATATTATTTATGTAATATATATTATTTATGAAAAATAATATTAAAATCTGGCTGACCACGAATCTATGGCTTCACGGACTGTACTCCATGAGAAATTTAGCCACTGCTTGATCTAAAGGCTTTTAGAGAGACTCAATATTGGAGTAACGTTTTGAGGAGGCTCCTTTAGTTCTGATCACAATTTGTAGACCAACGGGTTCATATCTGGACTGACTGGGATGTATTCGTAACTTATGCCATAATAACACAAATCAGTATTTAAAACGCGGTAGGTACAAAGCATTAAAAAAAACCTTTAACATTTTTAAATTTGAGCTATCATTGTTTAAATTTTAAGTGGCCGTTACAGAGGACAACCAAAATCACGCAGGACGTGTGAAAAAGCAACTAGTGGCGGTACAACGTTCAAGCTTAAAATTTCAATAAAATTTATAAACAAAAGTTTTATTTTTAATCGGGTGCTCAAAGAACGTAATTTTGTTTTATGTTATGGACAGAAGATTAGTTTACAAAGCTAAATATTTACCGTGTAAATTACCTTATAGGAAATATAATTACCTAATTAGAAACTTATTGGATATAATGCATATTTTTCGGAAAAAGTTAAGGAGGGTTTATTTGTGTTCTACATAGGTAGTTAATTTTAACAACTGGGGTAGAACAGGTGGGTAGAACTAATTACTTACTCTGTTTAATAAAAATATTTAAGGTAGGATTACCCATAATATTCACAAATGTTTTCGGAACCCTTTTATCTTAAACTGGCGAACCGCGCCGGCTTCGAACGAACAGATACGAAAAATCTATTTAGACTATGTGAATATTTTACACATATGAACTTTTCTACTAGATTATGGTAAAAATTGCATTTAAATCAAGTAGATTAAAAGTTATAAGCGCATACACAGACAAACGGGGAGTGCGACTTTGTTTTATACTGTTAAGAGCTAATCTCTGCATAACATCTTAATTTTGTGCCTTCAGTAAAAAATGTGTAAGTTAACACAAAAAGTTTTCACAAAATTTTTTTTTTAACACTATATATATGCTTTTACCGAGGAATGACAAAAATTTATTACACGATGTGAAATATTTTTTTGGTATAGCGGATAAGGCCCTATGGGTCGGGGCGCTAGATTTAATTTCGAGGTATACGAGTGACTTGGAATAGATAGCTGTCGCCGATAATACCGAAATATAACGTTGTTATTTGCAATTTTATACGCCTAATTTTTACCTCGTGCCGTCTGAGAAATTATACGTATCTCGAGGGCATGGAGACCAGCTCCAACACCTTATCAAATATTGAGAGCAGGCCTTTTGCCTAACAAAATGGGCATTAAGAGGTTGCTTCTTTACCTTATTCTATGTAAGCATATACATACCCCAGGGTTATTCGTCTAATGACATATATAGGTGAATTTATTGTTGGTATATGCAGGTTACATTAATAAGTTCTATTATTTGTGGTAGTGTGGTAGTGAAGGAATTCGTAGTAGTTGGATTAGGGTAGAAATTGAGATGCCGATGTTAAATTTCGTATGTCTTTCAATGTAGGTATTACTAGATTGGGTAGGTGCATGTTTTTTAGTTGAACGAGTGATGTAGTGTCATTCAAACGATGTGAAATGAGAACGGGTTTTTAATTTATTGACTGATCTAAATTTATTAAATGTGTGTGTAAATTTGTTGCAATCTTTCTAAATATTAACCTTATGTATAGGAGTTCCCCAGAAGTCGTTCAGGAAGATGTTAGAGATCGGTGTTTGTGGCCTCAGGTCTCTGTTTTCCTTTATAGCGCTTATGTCATCAAAGACGAAGCCACAGTACAAGCTGTTGTGGTAGACGATCACGCATGCCAAAACCAGAACCGCTCCAAGCCCGCGGCGCGGTGCTTCTGGTATCTCTTCAACCGGTTGACCTGGACCAGTAAGACGTCGTCTACTGCGTCCTGTCCGCGTTCTCACCGCAGACACTACTCCTCCGAACCTACACACGCCACTTACGCGGTCCATTATTTACACTTAAAAAAACCTCTTTAACAACATATCACTTATAAAAAGCATTTCTAATAAACGCTAAAACGGATGAGTATCTCGCCATCTGAAATATTTTATCGAACAGCGAAAACACTAACATGTACCGGGACTATAAAATTCAACACACAAAAATCAAACACTAAACACGGCATTTACACACTACCGAACGTTGTAATGCAATTTTACAATGTATGTTTACATCAACGTGAAGCACACGTCATGTTTTTTTTGACGAAATCGTTTAATTTGACATTTATGTGATTTTCGACGTAACGCGAACAGACGTACTCCCACAAGGCCAGTTCGTCGACTACTGCCGAAGTGCGCCGAGCGAGTGCCGCGTCGAGTCACGTGACCAGTCGTTTTACTGCGGGTCGTTTCGAGATCGCGCATGCGTCTGCATAATATTAGGTGGCGGCAAAATAAATATTATACGTGCTATTCACATTTTGATTGTTTTGCGAGCTGAGATTGACAACACACGTAGGTTCGCTTTAGATTTGTCCAATTGCATCTTTATTGCTTAATTAAACAATAAATTATGTTAATAAGTAATAGTTATTTATTATAACAAATATTTTTGGTTTTTAATCAAAGATGCACATTTATTATAAAAGATTTTTTTTAGTTTTCAGTAGGTAGAATATCTATGTAGACAAGTAATTGTGATGGTAGATTATTTGAGCGGCGAAGTATTGCAATCTGATTAAGTCGACCCTGCGTCCTGCGAGCGCATGCCCGCGAGAGGAGTAAAGAAAGGGAGAGATGTTGATGACGACATTTTGGTCGGGTTTGGGGAGTCGAGAGTCAAATTCGAACGTACGCCATTCACCGGTTCCTATTAGACGTGTTTGTAGTTCGTCGTAAACTCTACTCACATATATTTGGACGAATGCTTTAGTCAAACTCAATTCAGGGAATCACTTAGTCTTATCTGTTTGGATCCATTTCTTCCGCATCAACGACAGCGGATGAGTGCCGATAAAAGGTTTTTGTTGTCGGAAAGATCTACCGCTTTTTACGCCAAAAAGTTATTAGCTATAGCCGTCAAACTTTTTCATGGACGGTTGCATCGCTCAATTTACTGTTATTTTTTTTTTCTTTTAAAACCAAAGAATTATTTGTTAATCGTTATCGGCCTTTTTAACACAAGTCAAAATTACAGGTCAAATTTTCTGCGCAGACATTAAATTTGGTTTAAAATAGGTTTACATCGATTATTTAAACCTTAAGTGAACTGTTGGTCCTTAATGGCACTTAAAATAAAATAAAATTGATCACTTTACTTTAACGAGAAGGCTTAATTACAAACCAACGTTTAAATGACGCAATGCTGTAAAACCTTTTAATTATGCGATACTAAAACAATCTGCAATATTAATTATATCCATAGAATTAGAATTGAAATACTTATTTGAATATAATATATAATAAACTAGCAACTTCCCGCTGCTTCACCCTTAATTATGTCCTAACTGACGCAACCCATGATTGAGATAATAAATGTTATATGTCTTATTGAAATTATTTTCAAGATTTTAAATCCCGGATCTGCTCACTTTAATACTTATGTATGATATATTTGTCATACCTGCGGTTGTAGTCACTTGGTGAGCTCCATCATTACGAAATTGGTTGCTTCTGTAATCAATACATGTGATTTGAAACAAGAACAAGTGTTATGTAATAATTTTTGTTACATATGAATAAAATAAATAAGTACTCTGTTTTAGCTACAATGTTTTTTCATTTCATTATACGTACGCTTTTTTTGTTAAATGGAAATATAGTGCAATATTGCAACAAACATACAATATTTAAGAAGCTTGTTGAAGAAACTTTATTAAAAAAAGACCTAGTATTAAATAGATTAATATATCGAGGTCAAAGTTTATCTACTACAGGCTACTGATATAACAACATTGTAAAATTTCAAGAAATTTATATTAGCGTATTAATTAGTATATTAAGTATAATAGTAATATAATACGCAAATGTGCCGGTGTAGCTTGGCAAAGAAAAAAAGCCCAGAGCCGGTTTTTAGCGGTTCTTCTCTGAGTTCTGTTTGAGAATCTTTTGACATGCCCAAATTGAATTTTTTTTTTTATTTTGTCTTCGAAAATAATAAAAATCAAACTACTGATAAATAATACTAAAATGTACGCAAATTTTTACCAACCAATTTCTTTAAAGGACATTAATTATCATACGAAGAATGTGATTTCTGCAAAATTTATTTTCATTTGATGTCGTCTGGCTTATGAACGCTTTATATATAATGAGGCCTAAATTAATTGTTTTACTTATGTACCAGTAGTAGCTACTTATATTTATGTTATTTAATAAACTGGTCTGCTGAGCCCCCTCAAGTTTTTGTTGGAAGTCTTTCCTTCGTTAGCAAGGGTCGGAGCTTTTTATATAAATTATTTTCGTGCTTTCTGCTCGCGAATCACTTCCGCCGAAGCTGTTACAGCCACCGAGCCATCAGCGAATCTCCTATCCCTGACATTTTAGTCGGTCTGGCACTTAATGCTGATCCTGATAACCGGTCACTGTATTCAGTGAGCTGATCACACCGTTCCCCACGGTCATCAAAAAAAAAGCTACTGTAAGCATGCTGCAATAGTTTAGCGATCCACTAATGTGCAGACAAACGCAGTGTAGAACAGTCTCCCCAAGCCGCACATATTCACCAGTGGTGTGCCCAGAGTCTCATAATAGGGCAAGTGAATAATCAGTTCATGGTACGAATTTTAAAAAATATTGATCCTTATCATAATCAAGATAACTTTTTACATTCATACTCATATAATACAAAATTATTTTGTGTCAATTAAAAGAAGAAAAGTATGTACTATATGATTATACAATAAATATGAATCATAACAATACTTATCTACACTTTTTTTAACTATTTGGCTCAGTCAGTATTTTCTATCGAAAGAAAACTTTAAGTAGTATTATTTCTTGTATTCGTGAACGCGTACACTACGCATTTGAAATGAAACTATTATTTACGGATTTTATCGCTTTTCATTTTAGTTTTTATGTTCCCGACGTTTGTGTGCTTCACTTGGTTTTTCGCATTTTTAATATTATTCAAAAATCTGTTGTACCCCATTTGCGATTTATATATGTATTTGTTAATTCTAAATAAAACATAAAATTACTTTAAAATCATTGGTCCTTTGGTTACCTCACTCACAGAACGAAACGCAGAAGAGCAAGATGTCTCTACATCACGCCGGTGTTCTGCGAGGCTGGCTGGCTACTACGCTGGCCGAGCCGGCAGTTTCGAACAGCAGGATTAGCCGCCGTTTGGCTCTACCACGTAAATAATATATTAACCTGAGGTGATAACATAGGTTGGCGCTATATACAAGTCATAGTTTTCACAGTTAAACTATATTATCATAATTTTCACTCACACTTAATATAAAATCTGGGTATTTTGGTGTGAGCCAGGTAGCTCTAAGTAAGTACAGCTCAGGAGTAAATAAAATTAAACTTTATTTCAGTATTACACCTACTACAGCGTTATGTTTTTTTTATTAGTATTTATGTTTTATTCTTAGTAGTTATACACATAATTTTAATAGCTTGTACAATTATATTTTATATATATATTTTTTTATGTTATATCGTTCCTTATGCAATATGTTTCTTGTCCGGTTGTTCGTGAAGTGAATGAAGGACCCGACTGAAAAACAGTGCTGTGATCACTGAGACGGGAACCTTTTTGACATCGCACAACAAATTAATCTATTTAAGTTTTATTCTTAGTAGTTATACACATAATTTTAATAGCTTGTACAATTATATTTTATATATATATTTTTTTTATATTTTTTTTTATTTCATTTCTTCCTCCTTCTTCAGTTCCTACGAAGATTACGTTGTAAGTGTTACATACCTTGTCGCCTTGACGCCCCGTCGTGGCGGGGGGGATTAGCAACCGTGGCTTGGTCTCCCACGGTGAACCAAGAGGAACCTACATGACTGCCTGTCCATCCCTGTCCTTGCGTGGATGGCTGGCTAGAGGTGGCCGCTCCGAGTGGGTTTGGTGAGCTCACTTCGGATGCTTGTTGGTGGACTGTGGGGGGAGTGTTAGCTTACCGCTCTCCTGGCCCTCCACAGCCGATGTGATGTCGTGGGGGAAGAAGAAAATTGGTATTGCGTTTCGCCATTCTCCTTATCTTGCGCGACTTTGGCAGGGGCCGCACCGCTGTTGCAGCCATGTAGGAGCCACCCTCCGCGGCCTTCATGTGGTCGGCAGCGGAGCCATGGTCGCGGATGTGTGCGAAATCGTGACCGTTCCCTGCCGACATGCGGCGGGCGAAGGTGAGACACCATGGGGTTTAGTCGGTGCAAGCCAGACATAACCAGAGCTTGCCCCCGAAAGGGCAGGTATGCGTTAGGCATTTCCCCAAGTAAATAAAAAAAAAAGGAGTTAAAGTATGACACATGAAAAATTCGAACACCTTTTTGTCTAAGAAAAAATATATTTATGTATCCTCTCTGTAAATTTCTGTTTTCTAAGAATTATATACTGTTTTTAAAAAGAATTGTTTTTATAGATAATTAAATATAATGAGCTCGAATATTAAATCGATTTTGGAATAATACGTACTACACGTTCGTAAGGACGGCTCGGTCTAATTCAGGTAATGTAATGTAAACGAAACGCAAAAACACCCGAATATATTTTACAAACAGTGGGTTGGTTTGGACATTGTCCATCTAGAGACATTGCCTGCAAAATCCCGTCCTACGGGAGTGATAGTCGCGTAAAAACTGGACCTTCTGTGATTGATTGGGCGTCGCCTGTGAGAAATATAAAACTAAACAGAGCTTCACTGCTTGAGCCGAAACTTTCTTCAGTATTATATTTATAACCGTAAATAGAAGAGTATATTGCAGACTTCTAAAATTGATTTTCAAGTTTATTACAGAGTAAAAAAACTTCTAAGTAATATCGGCACAGGATATGTTATATTGGTGAACGCACAAACACAGAGGCACATCTTCTCTTTCCCATATGGTATCCGATGTAAAGCTTATGTGAAAAGATTGGAGGAAAAGTCAGATGCAGTGTAAGAGACACAGGCACACACAATACAGCCAGAACCGGAAACAAATAACTTGTGTTTTGCACAAATATTGGCTTTTTTTATGGGAAAGGGGCAAACGAGTATTCGGTTCACCTAATGATAAGTGATTACCGACGCACACGTACATCTGCAACACTAGAGGAGCTGCGGGTGTGTCGCCGGGCTTTAAGGATATTTGGAGAGCGTTAAAGGGGAGGGGAAGTGGGAGTGGGTTACTTCATTCACCAAACGAAACATAGAAGCACAAGATACCTCTACTACACGTCGATAATATTCTACGAGCCCGTGGTACTACCCCGGTCGAGCAGTAGCAAAAGCCGCCGCTTGGCTCTACCACGAATAGTCCAAGGCAGCGATACAAATCGTACAAAATTTAGAAAAACTCATTGTTTCGAGACCTCATAGTGAATCGAACTTGAGCCTCCTTATTCGGGACCAGATACCCTAACCACTCGGCTATCGTGACAAACTTAACAAAAAATCAGTAAAGAATTCACTTATTTCTAATTTAAAATTTTCTTACATAATACAAAAAGCTATGTTAGCAATAATTCCTAGATTTGCAAGACTAAGTCTGATTACCGGCTCTACTGCAAGCAAATTGCCCTGACTCTGAGTTATTACAGACCAGCATAAATTGACTTCTGACAATACATACGATTTCTCCCTTAACGCCAATGTGTCAAAGACCTTACCGAAGTGAGGCAGGCCACGATTAAATTGGACAGTCTTTGATTTATAGACCCGTTGGGTCCATACTGTTATTTGAAATAACCTGACGATTCTTAGGCTACCTGCATAACTATCGTTTTAATGTCGAGGCACGTTTATATTTATGACCTGTATTTCTTTCAAGATCATAAAAATTGTACTCTCCATAAATATGTAGGAGCTAGACTATCACATAGAATATTTAGCGTCGTATATTAAATATAATACGAGCTTAGTGGTTAGCATACTTGACTCTGTCCTGAATCTATTGGTCCTGGGTCCATATCCCAGTCCATATACCCATTTTTTTTAATGAAAGAATATTTATAGGCTAGTTTTTGTGGTAGTAGTGGATAATTACAGTAACTTAGCTATGTCTATGTTTTTAGTCTGTTTGAACTATAGCTTTACATGCACAGGTCATTTGTTATATTGCACCTGTGCTACTACGAAATCCTCTATATTAATCAATCTGTAGTTAAAGAATATGAATCATTTATTTCAGGTTAAAGTCTCCGTCGCCGGAAAGAGTTCACCACTCCGCAACCTCCCGTGAAGAGACATTTGTGACCACAAATCTATTTTGTGCTGTTTATGTAATATTTTTGGCTGTATATTTCTATCGTTTAGGTTAAAGGGAGCTATATGACTGTTCGGCTTTGATGTAGAAATAGTTGCGAAATTTGTCAATGAGGTTATTGTGTAAATTTTGTATGTCGATGAGACTTCTCTCTCCATCTTGGCATGAGGTGGAGTCTGATTGATCTGGGTTTGTGTTTTTCTGGTTGCTGTGATTATGTATTTATTGTGCGTAGTAGTTAAATTAAATCACTTTGGCACCAGTTTATGAACCCAAAGGAATGTGTAAGGCATGGGTGTTAATGGTTTTTATAGGAAAGTTTCAAAAAAAATCTCTCAAGATTTCTCAAATTTTGGTTTATTCGAACCTTGAATTTTTCAGATAAATCATTTTTTCTACTATTTGACGGATTTGTTTCGACTAAAGAAAACTTCAGTATTTATATGTATTATATGCTTCGAGTAAATATGCTGTACAGTTAATGATCCTTCTTCTCAAAGGCTTCTTAAGTGTATATAATAACGTGTATATAGTGTATACTTGTGTATATAGTTTTAGTTCAACAAGGTAATTTGCCTAAGACGGACCTAAGTTTACAACTAATGTATTTCTACGAATGCAGTTATAACAAAATTAAACGATTTTAATTGATTACTAAATTATGTACTTAAGTACACAAAAGCTTTGATTTTTGGTCTATGGTACTTTAATAATGTAATTTGATTCAATGCATCAAGAAAATTGTCCTCCCTGGTTCGAACAGGGGAGGCGGTATATCAAAACTTTGCCATTAAAACAACGTGAGACCGCGACACCTCGGGATCAACTATCTCAACTTAATTTCTTCAGCCAACTTTATTGTCTTGAAAGTTTTACGCCTGCAGTCAACCCTTCCTGTGGCACGTAATAAAGACCAAAGTGTGCGCTATAACGATTTCGTAGAGTTCGAACGAGTAGTTCAAATAGCGCTGTCTCTGTGTCGGAGTCTTTGAGTATTCAAAATTAAGTGTATCTAATAAAAAAATTATGACACGAAGTAATTGCGTATAAGTCAATTGTTGTTATTTAATTATTTATCGGTTATTAAATCAACTCATTGAAACGTTAGTTCCGAAAATTTTACCCATCTAAATCTGACAATAAAGCAATTGAACAAACTAAACTGTATTAATTTAAGCGACTTATAAACCTTCTCGTGAAACAAGTGTCTGAAATTGCTTCAAGTTTGATGTATTTGTGCTCGCTCCTCTAGAGATAAATTTGTTCGAAAACTTGCTGAATGTGAAAAGTTTGAAGCTCACTTCAATCCATTACACGAGTGAAATATTTCTTTGTTTTCTGACTTCACTGAGGAAGGAGACCTTCTAAATCAAAAGTATATCATTAGTCAAACATTCGTAACATGATGTAAAAACCGCTTGTTTCCTTCATAAACATAATACTTAAACTTCAGAACTATAAGTTTAGCGATGCATCCGCTGCGATATGAATTTAGGTTTCATGTTTACTACTTAATGAGTATAGAATCCTAAACTAATTTCAAATATAAAGATACCAGGCTTCTCCAAAAAATTCAGAGACAGACAACCAAAACTATACCACTGTTTTTGTAATTTTGAGCATGGCTAGCGACAGCTAGGTGCGAATGAGGAGATCTCAAAGAAACATATAAAACTGTAGTGATATTTACTCAAGGACTGCCAATAACCATCTAAGGGGACACTGTCTCAAAAGATAACTAGAACATCAAGTGCAAGTAAGTTGCTCTGCCACTTTACAGATATAACTGCCGCTAGGCAGATGAAATCAAATCAATTCCAAATATCTATTATTCGGTCAATTTCGGCGAGGAAAATAAATTTCACCAAACAATCCGTCTATTCCTGCTTACATATATACATAACATATAAAAACACACATTTAAAAAAACGTGAATATCGGTTAGATATAGTTTCGGAGTTCATCGTGAGCAACAACGTGACACGAGAATTATATACAACATATATATATTATTTTTATATACATGTATGTTATATGTGTTAAAAGAAAAGTTTAAGTCTCATTTCGATACTACAAATATTGGCTTTGTTGAGAGTGGGGAGTTCCAATGGACAAAATAAAATAAAGAAAGAAATACTTTATTTGCCACAAACCATTGACGTACACAACAACTTTACATAGACATACCTAAAAATAAACTAAATGCTAAGAACTATTTCCAATATGTATCAAAATATATAAAATAATAATCGTTTGGCTTTTTTACGTTGTAGGTCCAAGAAGGTCATCACGATTTTTAGTGTTGAACACAGTTTGAAGAATACATCTCCGTGACTAATTATAGATGTGTAAATGAGGCAGACTTTGAGATCTGGAAGTCGACACAGATATCATGAGAGTTCTGTCTACCCCGAGAGGGATAACAGGCGTGAGCTGTTTTGTTGTTGTTGCTGTTGTTGTTGCTGTTGTTGTACCCCCTACTTTATACCAAACTTATAGATTCTACGGTCAGTGCGAAGCTGCAATTATTTTGTTTCGCAGTCACACTGTATTGCCAGAATCTCGTTTATCAGCCAGCTGGGAGCACTATATGGAGGTGACGATGGCTTTTAAAGAAAACGGTGGTATTATACTCCAAATGTACAATCCCACAGATAAATCATCCTAAATTGAGCTTACTTTGCATATAATTGCCGTCATTAATTTTTGTTACTAAACAACAGAAATATCATAACCCTCATTTTTACATCAGTGTAATTGGCTAAAATTATAACCTACGAGTATATGTTGGCCAAAAATATTAGAATTATAAGAAATTAATTCGTAATCTGTGTTGGTTTTAATGTAAGTATTGAATCGAATTGTAAGTAACATTTATAATTCAATATTTTTTTATAATTTGACATTACATTTAGCATTTAAATAGTTTATAAACTTTTTAATTAAATTTCTGCGCTGATTATGGCAGAATATATTGGAAATTACTAAAAATAAGAACTTGTATAACTATATTCTAAGAAATTAATGCATTATTATTATTACTACTACTGTTCAAACTTTATTTTTCTTATTAAAGATAAAATTTCTTATTAAATTCCGCTGTAGGAATTTCTCCTGTGTCGCGGAGGCAGTTTACATACATGAATTGCACATGGACAAACACCCAGACCGGGAACTATTATTCGTAGTCCATACAAATACTAGTCCCGTGCGGGAATCGAACCCGCGACCCACAGCGCCGCAGCTAAACGCTTAGCCACTACGCCACCGAGCCGTCGTTCTATGTTTTTCTTAGTCAAATTACTGTATAGTATGAATGTTCATATCTACATACAAGTTTAAAAAGCATATAAATTCAATGCAATAAAATATGTATTGATCGCAAAATATTAAATTCCAAAATCAAACTGTTTTATATCCTCATATAGAAATACATCAATCTTGTCCCCGTAATAGGAGATAAAATTATATGTTTGAAACGTAATATCCTCCGATTTATTTAATATACCGTCCATCAATCACAGCAGACGGTGTATATCCTGAATGCTGGTGACAGATCGCCATACAACATGTGATATGAGTCAGCCAAGCCCTGATTTTCAACGTTTTTATTTCAATCTATCACATAGTTTCACGACTTAGACAGATATATTAAAAGCGTGTCAATATACGCCTGAAGGATCTACTGTCATTAAAGTATTAAATTTCATCCCAGATGCCAAAGATTATACTAAACTAAGCGAAAAAGTATTTCACTATAAAACATGAGTAAGAATTTAACTTTAAAAGAGTACAAATTTGATCGAGAAAAAGGAGAGTACAGGGCTTAAGTAGAATTGTAGTAAAACTTCGGCGTCTGCTGAGTGAAGATCTATTTTCAACTTTGCAGACTGGAGAATGGATATTTTACATCGAAACCAAAATATGGACACGAAGCGAAACTCCAAGTAGATAACAAATAATAGGGATTTAGCTTGGAAAGGAAATAACAAAGGCGTTCAACTGTTTCGCTTTTGTTATGCAACTTATCTTCAAATCTTGGAACTTGACACGTTGTTGTTTTGCAACGTACATTCTATCTTTCTAATCCAATATGTTATAACTTTGGGTGAATTTAACACACTAGTGACAAAACTTATGTATTTACTTAACTAGACTTTTGACGATTCTTCTAATGTTTAATTGCGTTTACGTGCTATGCAGACCACAGCATTGGTAATACTCTAAACATAGTTAGTTGGTAGTACGAATATCTCGGAATTTTCTGCCACGAACTTTGACTAGGTGAGTGTAACGCCTAGGGTAAAGTGTAACTCAGGGTGCACAGCTGTGAAAGGGTGTCGGTATGATGGTTTTTGAAAGCCACTACAATTACTTGATATAGGGCATTTTATCTTAGTCGGAGGAAGTTACCACACTGTCTGTATATATTATTATAGTGCTTCTTGGCTTTAAATTATTTGCACGTGGATAACAGTAGCCGCTATCCATCAAGTGGACTGTTAGCTCCTTTAGTACTCTAATTTTATAAAAAATAATTATTGGTGGTACCACAAAGTCGAAGTGCGTGGCAGTAAATTCCGAGAGAATCGCATTGTGGTGTATTACCAACCATATTCGCACTACCTGTTTAGAGTATCGCCAGTGCTGAGTTTAGTTTTAGAGCGCGAGTGGGTTCGATCCGATCCCCGGAGCTGGCACTTCTAATATTGTTAACAGCAATTTTAAGTGCTGAATTTACCTCACGCTCAAAGTTAAAGGAAAACATCGTGAGGAAACCGTTATGTCATAGACATAATAAAAACAGAGTTTTGAGGCTTCAAAACCTTCTCAGAAATTTGAGAAACAGGACTTTGACCAGCTGTGGGCATTTACAGGCTGGTACTTTACTTTAACGATAGGTAAGTATGTTACATACGATGTCTCATTCTTCAAAATCCAAGACCTGGAAGGTTTCTCATTGAATCTTAATGTTTTTGATGTTTTAAATCTCTTGTAGATCTCTAGTTGTCACTAGAGATCATCCATCTATAAAAGGTGAGAAGACCTAAACTGTGCCCTCCAGCATGTGCTGGGAGGGTTCACAGAGACAAGACCATAGCGGGCTCGAGAACTTTATTATTGTGAAAAGATTTAAGCGTTCCACAATGTAATGGAAATACATAATTTTAATAATATTTGAAAATTACTTTGCATAATTTCGCATGAAAAAAAAACATTATAATGGCATATAGTACCAAGTCTAAAGAGAAGAAGAGCACCTCCTCCTGCACCACAAATAGTTACATCCACAGAAGTAAGTACTACGGTATTTTTGTTTCGGGCGTATGATGGTGTATTAAGTTTCATCTACAGTAATTAATCGGCGCCAAAACTTTGATCTATTGCGCCTAAACTACGTCAACACAGCGTTGGAAATGTTCATTCGAACATGTTTTTGGTCTGATGTGAGAAAACGCGGCAACCAAAGCGCGGACTGCTTCCTCATGCCAAAATCTTTGTTCAATATGTGACAAACACGATCTTTGGACATATTCATAGCTTCTGCTATCTCTCTCAATTTAATTCGACGGTAGGTGAACTGTAGTGACAATGTCGTCAGTGATTGCACTTTTTGGCCATCCCCAATGTTCATCGTATCGCAAGCTGGTATGGCTTCGTTTAAAGTCAGCAGCCCATTTTCATTTTACGGTGGTAAATTATTGTGCAGAGTCACCGTACACAGCGTCTAACTCATCTCATATTGGCGAAGGCTTATTGCGTTTAAAAAAAACAAATATTTAATGACAACTTGACATTCGATTTTTTCCATTTTCACAAATAAAACTCAAACGATTGTCATACAACATCTGCGCGTCCTAAATGGCTGAAACTTTGGTGAGTACCTGTCAAATGAGATGGGCAAGTGCTGGGAGTGCTGCTATCTTCACGTTAAGGTCGGAAACTTTGCAGACCACCCTCGTATCGTTAGAGACTATAGCCATTGACGCGGATATAGATGTTGTGATGGCGAAAGGAAGGGCGAAGGACAACATCGTTAAAAGTTTGGTGGCGTGGGAAGTAAAACCGGTGTCTTATCAAGAAAGTGTTAATGCGCTTGAATGTACAAGCGCATTAACAAGCACCTTACATTTTTGACAGATTAGTTTGACATTCATATTCATCATCATCAACATATGACGACTGACTTGACATTGGCAGAATTCGTAATAACAAGATTGCCACTAAATTAAAAAAAAACGATGTTTTCAATTATAAATTAAGAACGTAAATCTTTTAAACAGTCCACCGAATAATTGCCCGAATGAAACATACAATAACAGATATTTTCCAGTAATTTCCCTTTATATAACACAGGACCAACAAGTGCATCACGAGGACTTTTTACCTTAATTAGGAAGCTAGAGAAAGGTCGCGGGTACTCGAGTTCACCTATTCTTCGGTGCACTCGACTTTCGTGCATGGTTGCGTAGGCGAATGGACGAATGTTTAGTTATCTATGGTAAAGATGTACTCGTATATTTCTTTTCAGTTCCGATTAAAGTAATTATTGGTGGTACCACAAAGTCGAAGTGCGTGGCAGTAAATTCCGAGAGAATCGCATTGTGGTGTATTACCAACCATATTCGCACTACCTGTTTAGAGTATCGCCAGTGCTGAGTTTAGTTTTAGAGCGCGAGTGGGTTCGATCCGATCCCCGGAGCTGGCACTTCTAATATTGTTAACAGCAATTTTAAGTGCTGAATTTACCTCACGCTCAAAGTTAAAGGAAAACATCGTGAGGAAACCGTTATGTCATAGACATAATAAAAACATTATAATGGCATATAGTACCAAGTCTAAAGAGAAGAAGAGCACCTCCTCCTGCACCACAAATAGTTACATCCACAGAAGTAAGTACTACGGTATTTTTGTTTCGGGCGTATGATGGTGTATTAAGTTTCATCTACAGTAATTAATCGGCGCCAAAACTTTGATCTATTGCGCCTAAACTACGTCAACACAGCGTTGGAAATGTTCATTCGAACATGTTTTTGGTCTGATGTGAGAAAACGCGGCAACCAAAGCGCGGACTGCTTCCTCATGCCAAAATCTTTGTTCAATATGTGACAAACACGATCTTTGGACATATTCATAGCTTCTGCTATCTCTCTCAATTTAATTCGACGGTAGGTGAACTGTAGTGACAATGTCGTCAGTGATTGCACTTTTTGGCCATCCCCAACGTTCATCGTATCGCAAGCTGGTATGGCTTCGTTTAGAGTCAGCAGCCCATTTTCATTTTACGGTGGTAAATTATTGTGCAGAGTCACCGTACACAGCTTCTAACTCATCTCATATTGGCGAAGGCTTATTGCGTTTAAAAAAAACAAATATTTAATGACAACTTGACATTCGATTTTTTCCATTTTCACAAATAAAACTCAAACGATTGTCATACAACATCTGCGCGTCCTAAATGTCTGAAACTTTGGTGAGTACCTGTCAAATGAGATGGGCAAGTGCTGGGAGTGCTGCTATCTTCACGTTAAGGTCGGAAACTTTGCAGACCACCCTCGTATCGTTAGAGACTATAGCCATTGACGCGGATATAGATGTTGTGATGGCGAAAGGAAGGGCGAAGGACAACATCGTTAAAAGTTTGGTGGCGTGGGAAGTAAAACCGGTGTCTTATCAAGAAAGTGTTAATGCGCTTGAATGTACAAGCGCATTAACAAGCACCTTACATTTTTGACAGATTAGTTTGACATTCATATTCATCATCATCAACATATGACGACTGACTTGACATTGGCAGAATTCGTAATAACAAGATTGCCACTAAATTAAAAAAAAACGATGTTTTCAATTATAAATTAAGAACGTAAATCTTTTAAACAGTCCACCGAATAATTGCCCGAATGAAACATACAATAACAGATATTTTCCAGTAATTTCCCTTTATATAACACAGGACCAACAAGTGCATCACGAGGACTTTTTACCTTAATTAGGAAGCTAGAGAAAAGGTCGCGGGTACTCGAGTTCACCTATTCTTCGGTGCACTCGACTTTCGTGCATGGTTGCGTAGGCGAATGGACGAATGTTTAGTTATCTATGGTAAAGATGTACTCGTATATTTCTTTTCAGTTCCGATTAAAGTAATTATTTATTCTCGCAATAAATTATTACAAATAAGATATATTTATAAATAAATAATTTCGGCGTTTATGGACGAATTGTGTCTTGTAATGACTTATGACGGGTGACATATGACGTCTTGACAAGACTATTAATTGTCGCGAACTCATTGCGTGTGACATTATTAACAGACAAAATGATTCCGGTCATTCCCGGTCAAAGACAGGGTTTATAATAATTATATTTATTAATGTAATAAGAAAGAAATATATTTTTCGGAATATACAATCCGTGATATCGGTGTTGGCCGTGTGCTATCTGCATAAGAATCCACCACCATCTTTCTTCCCAAGCGTGTCGAGCTGACGAAGAGAAAAACCTTTAAAATCTCATGGCATCTTCCAGGAGCAAATTCAGTGTCGTGGCTCGCCACCCGTCAGGATATTTCGGAGAGGCGAGAGGTAGGTTTGCAGAACCAGTTTGAATACGCTCATTCGTGCTTATTGAAAATCCGTAATTTCTGTCTACCAACATGGGTGAGAGACCTGGTGGTGGTTATTATGAGATGCTCTTTTTTGTTTGTTTTCATTCATGTAGAAATGCCTAATGCATTCCCGCTCTCGCGGGGGCTACGAGGGGTTAAGACGATTTTGCACCAACCAAAATCTGACGGTGTTCCGTATCGGCAGAGTTATCCATTCGTCGCATATCGACAGGGTCACGGGAATACTTTCGCACACAACTGCGACTGCCGCCGTAGGCAGACCTTTTGGGAGAGAATACCCTCCTGGCTAGACACGCCGAAACATGGATCAGTCTACCAACTCGGCTTCTTAGTCCGTGGGCAACGGACCCACCAGGAGTCCACCTTCCGAAGGCCAATGGAATCAGGTAGTCGTGCACTTGTAATCACCATCCATTCCGGTATCTCGCGGTGGATCTGGTCTATGCCTGCAATGCCAACCACATTTCGGCCTCGGAGGGTAGGGAGAGAGGCGCATCGTAATACCGACACTCCTTTCATCTCGCAACCCCACCTCAACCACATCCGCGGTACGGCCCACTTACATCTGCAAAACCTGAGGGGGCTGCAGGTGCTTTACCGGCCTTTCAAGATATTAATGAAAAATTATTTTGTTTTCTATTCATTCTCTATTCCGTGCGTAATGTTAGGATATCCTTTTCTCGCAGTTTCGTCTTCTTTCTGACCGGTAGTGTACAAATTGCTATGGGATGTTCCATAACAAAATGTAAAAAAAATTGTAAGGTAGCAGTCTATTAAAGTCTCTAACTCTAGTGCTATTTTTATTTTTTTTTATATATTACAACAACAAATGGTAAGTATTTACTATATCATCAATCATCCCCAAAAAAAGGCCACAGGTGCGTTGTCATCTCTGATGACTAAGATGGAATACTTTACAGGCTGAATTTATGCTCATTATCCATACTCTTTAATCTAGAACATAACAGTGATTCAACCGCTGCATATCCTCAAAAATAGGCAAAACGGTGGTTCCTCCACAGATGGCGACTAGGCAAGAAAAGGAGTCCTACCTAAAAAGTTACCTTGCAAGTAAATTCACTTTACACACAAACAACAATACACAATTACAATTTACAAACACTTAATACAAAAGAGATTAGACTCAGCATCAGTAACCGAGGCGCTTGGGCTGTCTGCGCACAGTGGTAACCGGACCAGGCTGAGATTAGACACAGCATCAGTAACCGACGCGCTCGGGCTGTCTGCGCACAGTGGTAACCGGACCAGGCTGAGATTAGACACAGCATCAGTAACCGACGCGCTCGGGCTGTCTGCGCACAGTGGTAACCGGACCAGGCTGAGATTAGACACAGCATCAGTAACCGACGCGCTCGGGCTGTCTGCGCACAGTGGTAACCGGACCAGGCTGAGATTAGACACAGCATCAGTAACCGAGGCGCTTGGGCTGTCTGCGCACAGTGGTAACCGGACCAGGCTGAGATTAGACACAGCATCAGTAACCGAGGCGCTTGGGCTGTCTGCGCACAGTGGTAACCGGACCAGGCTGAGATTAGACACAGCATCAGTAACCGACGCGCTCGGGCTGTCTGCGCACAGTGGTAACCGGACCAGGCTGAGATTAGACACAGCATCAGTAACCGACGCGCTCGGGCTGTCTGCGCACAGTGGTAACCGGACCAGGCTGAGATTAGACACAGCATCAGTAACCGAGGCGCTCGGGCTGTCTGCGCACAGTGGTAACTGGACCAGGCTGAGATTAGACTCAACATCAGTAACCGAGGCGCTCGGGCTATCTGCGCATAGTGGTAACTGGACCAGGCTGAGATTAGACTCAACATCAGTAACCGAGGCGCTCGGGCTATCTGCGCACAGTGGTAATCAGACCAGGCTGAGATCAGACTCAGTTTTAACCAGTTATCAGTAAAGCGAGGCTTGGGGTGGCTATAGGGGAGGTTGGAGGCCACTGCGGGGTTAATCCCCGGATATTACTAGACCAGTTATTAGCGTATCGTATGTAATGAGTAAATATACGTGAATAATTGGTATCGTGGTAACGATACATATTAGTAACATGTATTGCTGTTGGTGACGGTTGTAAGATTAGATATTCGCAATTTGTGTTGGGTTGAAATAATTGGCGACAACAGTTGTTACACTGCTGCTATTTCACCCAAAATCAGATAGGTGTTGATTTGATAATTCGTATGATATGAACTGATTTTTGAGCGTCACTAACACTCAAAATTATTGCGCTGAATTCTCGTTACCACAAACAGATGTGCAATGAGGACTCTTTTCTTTAAGTACCTACAGATTTCATCGCCTCTACGCATTCATCTATGGCAAGACCTCGCAAACTGTAAAACACACAACAGACTAAATATGTGTTGAACTTTATATTATTTATATTATTATGAGTTGAACCTTGCAAGTACCTTCTGTGTATAGAATATTTATATTACAGAATATATCTAGTGATAATAATATTATAGTTCTGTGAGTCTGTGTCTATATGAATAATTATATTTTCATAATTTTGCGAGGACTTATTCCGAAGTCAGACCCGTCCTAAAACGTATTCACTCGAAATACCCGAGAAGGACCGTATCCGTTACGTGAAAGTTTTGATTTAGTGCTTATAGCTGCCCCAGTCGGGGGAGAGCCCTCTTTAAAGTTTTAGTGATGTAATAGAATAAAACTGCTCGAACAATGCTTTTGCTCAAGCATTCATAGTACCGTTCTACGAAGCATTATAGAAATGTTTCAAGTTATTACTCTCAACGTTCGGAACGTAAAATCTAATGTCATTCGATCGAATGAATATTCCCAGCCGCTTCGAAATGCTGAACTTGCAATATAACACGTTTAACGAATTCTCTGAAGGGAGCTTTAGTCAGCGTTTCTTCTTGTTCTTTTAGCTGTTTACAATCAGGTTTAATACGAGAGCATTAAAAATAGGGCAGTTGCTCAAACTCACTTGATTGTCTATAAATATATTTAGGGCATAAAAGACTAGCTTTTGTGGATTAGGTAGACGGACATTATCTTTTTATTGGCAAAGATGAGGGTTTCACTTTTATTATACTGTTGTTTTGTATTTCAGCGGTCATAATTTTATATCGTCAACATTTATACAGGTGGTTAGTATCGCATTGAGTTTGCTTTGAAGATAAATTCTTCCCTTGAAAGTAAACCCTCCTTTGTAAAATGTTTTGAGCAATGGTTTTAAGCATTTATCCTATGTCAGATTAGTACAAGAACAATAAAATTAAACCATTTTGTTTTCCTGAGCGCGAACTAGAGTGTGTAACTAGGTTAAGCTTAGTACAAATGTAATATATTAGGGATTTATATGACAAGTCTATATTCGTCAACAAAGAGCTAAAGGTGTAAAAAAAAGTGTGAGTCAGACTCATACGAGAGTTCCGTACAAACCACACAATATCTGTGTTGTGTATTTATCCAAGAAGATATTTTCATATTTTCAGTTTGGAATCTTTTGTGCGAGCTCGACTCACAGTTGGCCAGTTTTTATTATTTTTTACTTTATTTTAGGGTTATCACTATAATCAGACCTAGTAAAATGCTTTTACGATAGAACAAAAATAATAACCCTAGAAAAAAAAACCTTTCTTGTATGGGGACCCCTATTAATTTCGACTGTTTCTTTTTATTATATATTAGGATATCCGCCACAATAACATCAATTCTACTGGTAATGTGTTAAATTTACCGGTTACCTATTGCGGTTCAAAATATCATCATTTATCATCGTTTTAGCCTACCCCACAAGTCCACAGCTGGATATAGGCCTCTTCCAAAGATTTCCATAAAATTCTGTCCTGAGCTACATGCATCCATCGACTTCCAGCAACACTACCCAGGTCGTCACTCCATCTTGTGGGGGGTCGTCCGTGGCTTCCACTCAAGAATCTTTTTTCCCCAACGGTTGTCGGTTCTGCGATCTATGTGGCCGGCCGATCGCCAGTTCAGCTTGCTGATCCTTGCGACTATGTCTGTTACCCTAGTTCTGCTGCGGATATCATCATTGCAGAGTCTATCGCGCAGAGAAACTCTGAGCAAAGCCCTTTCCATAGCGCGCTGAGGAACTTTCATTCGGCTTGCAGTAAAAAATCATGTCTCTGTTCCATATGTCATCACTGGCATTACGCACTGGTTGTATACTTGCTCTTGACCTTGTGGTATACTCGACGAGAAGATATGACGTAGTTTCCCGAACGCAGCCCAGCTGAGTTGGATTCATCTATTCGACTTCTGGGTCGAAGTTGGACTTACTTGGTCGGACAATTTGTCCCAGGTATACGCACTCGTCTACATCTTCGAGCCTACTATTCCCAACAACAACCGGTATTGGTGTTCAAATTATACAGTCCTTTGTATATAAAAGAACAGACAGACTAATGGACGTAAATACGATTTAGCGACATATGCGACATAGCGCTATTACTATGTACGGAACCCTCAAATGGATGAAAGAAAAAGGTCCCTAAATGCTAGGCAGAAATTGTGGATTTCTGTTTAGTACGATTCACCATAGCCGAACCGACTTCCGAAACCCCCTTTTCGCCACTTCAGGAAACAGAATTGGAATGGAGGAGAGCCCGGTTTGATTCAAAAGATTACCATGATATTTTCTCGGTTTTTTCCTTGTACGCCTCTTAAGTCACCAACGGAAAGAAACATGATTTCGTCACAACCTCATGGTAAACAAATCTATAATTAACACAATTTAGAATAATTCTTACTTGATCTTAAATTAAAATCTAATGAGAAAAGGTTAAAATAAAATTTGTGGATCATTTATTTTACGTCCATAAAATTTAGCTTAGCAACGAGGTATATTGAGCAGAATAAACAGATTAACCGTACGGAAGGCTTTTCCGGAGAACAAGAACAAATGGGATCAACTTGAAAAATGTGTAACAATAACGAAATGGAGGAACTTGAAAGTGACATCGGGCCATTAAGCAAGCGCCGCGACTTGGTCCCAACGAGAAATCTGTACAGAAGCAGATGAAACAGAATGAAAAGTTTTACTCGGAGAATGAAATTTATTATCAAGATTACTTAATACTCAATGCTTGTGTAACCAATATCATAAAGTAGGTGCACTTTTCTTTAGGATCTTTTTTTTAATGGCAACCGCCTTCATCTTACGGTAAGTGATTACCGACTGCTGCAGGTGCGCTGCCGGCTTTTAAGGATATTTGCGAAGAAGGAACGAGAGAGGCAAGAGTGGGCCTCCAGTTAACTTTCAAGTTATAGGATTGACCGTGCTACTACTACCTCGGTCAAGCCGATCCATTTGAGTTGGAGCCAAAGGCGCCGAAAAGGTAAAGAACTACACATATTTATTAAAAAATGTTAAAACCTATTAAGATTTTTATTTTTCATTCTAAAAAAATATTTTCGAAAAAAATGTATGTTGCTAATATTAATAGAAACCAGGAGTTTCGCTTCACTCGTCGGGAAAGTTCGGACACATCGTGAAAGTCAAGTTTTAACGAGGTCCTATTGACTTGGCGCTTGTCGTTGAGCTACCAACTTGTTAATCTTTACGTTTGAAACGTGAAACTTACGCTGTAATAGAAACGATCTCACCTATATCAGAATTCAAAACTTTGAATTAACATAATATTGGTATAGCACGATGTTCCCATATTAGATATAAACAAAAGCATTCATATTTTGGTTGAAGAAGTTGTTATTTAGACTGGATATATGTTCTTATATTATCGTTGCGTTGTAGGAGAATCATGAAAGTTGAAAAGAATATTTTGTGGCATATGACAGAATATGATAAATCTAAATTATTCAGACCAATTAACCAGCTGCCGAGTCGGAGGTATAAGATCCAAAGTATCTGATACAGCCACGGTTAATCCTCCTGGATAGCGTAGTGAATATTGCAATTTCTTCTATTAGAAAAAGTTTATGTCCAGTAGAGGAATTTCAAGGTTGATAATTAATAAAATAAATTATTTTACTGTGAATACAAGTTTTGTGTATTCACAGTAACAGATATGCTTATATTTTTAAATATAATCAGTCACAAGTAATTTAAGCTAACAGAAACTGTTTTTAATGTTCCGTTAATGATTATTAATCTTTTGATATAATATTCAATGTCTTGAAATATCTTCTTCGGCACATAAGGACATGAATTTAACTTGTTAATCGGAATATTTTTTAAATTATTTATTTAACTACATACACCTACGACTGTATATATACCGACATAATAGATTAACATGTTCTCTATCAGTTAATCTTAAGGTAATACCAGAGATAATATACAATTGATCTATGTTGTGTTGTTATCTTATGGAGAACACAACAGATAATATTATTAATATTCATGTATATATAAATATAAATAAAAGAATGTAATATTTAACACACACATGTTATGTTATCTATATGAAATACACAATTTAAATAATAAAAAAGAAATTGAAATAATCATTTACTGAGATGATTCTGCTATTTTATTTAAAAGATGCTTCTTAACTTTCATCTTAAACGCGTAGCGAGTGTTAGCCGTCCCGATTTCAAGAGAGAGTGCGTTCCAAAGAAGGACGAATTTAACAGGAAAGGATGAAAGAACTAAGTCATAATTGCTTGGGAGAGATACTGAAGTAGGAGGTTATTTGACGAATGATGGTTTTTCTGGTGGGCGAAGCAAAGTCATCATAAGACAATAAAGAGTTATGAGAAATTAATTCGCTCTTTTCATCAATATATTTCAGTTTTGAGAAAGCTTTTAATGCATTCCATTGCATAACTTTATCTTATTCTAGTCGCTAATAAAAATAATTCAATTTTTTTAACTAGATGGCGCCACAGACTACTCACTTGTAATTCACAGACGTGTAGTGGTACCAGTAGCTGTATGTGTAAGGTAGGTTTTCAAAGTACTCGCTATTCAATACTTTGTATTACCACCACAACACAATCAGAATGTTCTTGTATGTTTTTTTTAAATAAACTGTGTTATATTTTAATTGAAAACTAAAGAATAAATGTATAACATATATAACTAAAGAATAATAATATGACCATCAAGTTATTTTAAATTCAAACGTAATTGAATTTAACTATAAAAATACAATTAAAACCATTTTTGAGTTTTGATATCTTGCAAATGATTATTTGATATAAAGATATTGGCCCACAAGCACATCTTTATTATGCTCAGAACTATTCTTTTTAGAAAGGTGTAACAGTAAATATTTCTTCAAATGTCACCTCGCTCGCATGCGGTGCACCTTGTTGATTAACAGGGTCTGAGGACCAGCTGAAAAATCCATAAGAATATGCCATACCCAAATCCCACAGATTAGTAATGAAGATTATCGGATGTTTATAAATTAAAAAAATTATAACAGTTTCAAACAAAAATAACTATTTGTAACGAATACATTGGAATACTAGTTATAGGTTACATCCACAGGTTGAAAGGTTTTAGTTTTTAGATAACAAATAACACAAACCAGAGCGGAAGTATATAGTGGCGCAAGCCGAAGATAACGATGCAAGTGATGTTCCGATTCAATGAATTTCTAGTGGTGCTCATTGTGTGCCATTGGCTTATAACTTAATCAACATTACCGAACATCAGAATAACACTTTTTAGGGAACAGAGTTTCGGTTGTAATAATATAAAATTTCAAAAGAGCGTTGTGAATAAACGTCCGCATCATATGACTTCTTCAATCTTACGGTTTAACCTTCGGCTTCGATGTTTCTTCAGCCAAAAATATCTCCCACAATTTATGTTAACGTGAAAAAATAATATTTGTGTGTAAAAAATGAGCTAACAGTTCACCTGACGGTGACGGTGACTTTACAAAAATAAAACCTATGAGCGAATTATAATATCTACGTGGATGAAATCGTGATTGTATCTAGTAAATAAAATAATTGGCGGATTATAATGATTAATTATTTTTTTTAAATAATGTACTACTATATTATTTATTACAAATTATTTTTGTTACAACTCTACAATCGAGGTACTCTCTCGGTTGTAGAGTTGTTGTTATGGGGAAATGAGCCCTGCGGATGACGTCATTCAATGTGCCGTGACAAGGCAGTCTGCCGGCGTTTTTTTTGGCTACAAATCCCGTGGAGACCCTACTCGTCGACTTCGCTACCACGGTGTGGTTGACAGATCAACGCCCTGGTGGAATTCTTACAGCTATCCATATGCTATCGCCATCAAGTAATGTACTAAGATTGCTTAATGGTAAAGCATGTGGCCAGCCAGTTATGTTTATAAAAACTAAACTATGCTAATATAACACATCTATACATGTATATCATTAAAATTTACCGTCACCGCAACCAGATTAAAAAAAATCACTTTATACAAGCAATAAATTAGCTCTGTTGATTGTTAAATTAGTTCTGTATGATTCGCCTGGAAAAATTCAATATGTCGTAATAGTCAAGGAGTTTTAACGACTTGCTATTAACTTGAAGGTTATCTCTGAGTTGACAACTTGTATCTTAACATTTGAAAAAACGATCCTTTACGAAGTAACTTGCGTAAAAGTTATTGCTGAAATGCGAGTTTAAACGAAATCTGTCATTTATTTTTCCCTGTAGGTGTGTCAAGTTTCAATATTTTAGCTACAAGCACACGAATAACACATTATTAATGGTTTCTGATCAAAATCCGCCGTTAAAACGCTGTTATGATATAATTTCCATATTTATACGCGGTAGAGCAAAGCAGTGTCTTTTGCACCTGCGAATCGAAAGAACAAAATTCTCGCAGATTAGCGATGTGAAGAAGAAGCATCTTGTGCTTCTGCGTTAAGTTCGGTGAGTGAGACAAACGGACGGCCGCTCCCCATCCCCATCATCCATCCTCATCCTCCCGCCTAACTCCCTAATTTCCTCAAAGGCCGGCAACACACCTGCGGCCGGCGGCACACGCTGTTGTTGCAGATGTATGTGGGTGACGGTAATCGCTTACCATCAGGTGAGTCGGTTGCTCGTTAGCCCTATTAAAAAAATAATACATAATTTACAATATTTTAGTATTTTTTCTAGTCTTTACGCACTCGGATAATCTTCAAACAGCGCACTAAGCAATAGCACAATAGCGCTGTATAACGATGCCAATTTTGTTAGCTTTTGCACAAGATTTCATCCATGTATAATCTAAATCTTTGAGCATGACACTTAATACATATGCTTCTGAACAGTAAATATAACTTTTAATTTGTCTTTATTTGGTTTCCGTTCTGGTCAATCCCATTGCTTTTCCTTGATCAAATGTATCGCAGTTTCTTCGCATTGTGAAATCCACAGAATTTACAACACTTTTTTGCGTATAAATCTCGCACTAGTACAGACTTTGCCGTGAAATCTGTGATCGACTACTTTGAAAGTGTCGAAGAGTCATAAACCTTTGGAAAATAAAAACAGTACTAAAAATATTATTGAGTTTGGCGTTAGGGCTTTTTTTTAAATTTAATATCTTCAATGTATACAACAAAACTTTTTGTTGATATTTACAGCGAACGATGGTATTTACGAATGGAAATTGTAAAATAGATAATTACAAAATTCTGCACTATCATTTATCCGGACTATGAGGGCATTTCCGTCTTCTAGCGAATCATTTTTTATGCTAAATACTAGTCTTGCAAGCATACTGCCAACCTTAAGGCTCAATTTGCAGCAAGGAGTTTGTAAATTAATAAACTCACAGGGAACCTGACAAAATTTCCCTCAGGAAATAGACTGCTGAAGTTTGATATGTTGGAAGCTAGGTTATTTCGTGATATTTACTTATTTACAGCATTTGCGAAATTAATGATGTAATATTTATTGATGCACATATTTTTTAAAATGTGCATTAAAAGCAATAGGAAGCCTTGTTATCAAATTGAGGCTTATGCAGTGGAGAAGCATCTCTATTATGCGGCTGTTAGATGATGATAATGAATATGATGTCCTTCTGGACGATTTCAAACAAGGCGCCAACTTCCGAATATTATCGGCAGCTGTAAACTGTCTAGGATATATTAGAGTACTAACTCCACGCGCAAATACAGAGGCACTCACTTGTCTTCCTTCCTATATCCGGTGGAACGGTATGCTTAAATATCAGAGGAAGGGACAGGCGCTAAGCGGATGAATTTAGGTGGACGATTTACCCATCACTGCTCAAAGGACGTTGTTTGGTGAAGGCAGTACCGATATGTTGCTCTCTAGCACTAATGGAGCGCGCCGTGTATGGGATTAGGGTTCGGCAAAATAGGATAGATTTTCTAAATCTTTCATTTATAACTTACCGGAATTAGTTGACGTTAAAAAGGCCTTTTTACAGCTGTAGACTTATACAGAATGATAAAGAGGAAGAAGTTGAACATAGCTGTAGTACCGTCGTTTCTTTTTAAGCAATATGACATTGAAATGAATTAATAAATCATATCTATTTTATTATTATATTCATCATTATTTGTTATCGATCTAACTATAAAAACGTATAAATAAAGTTGCATTGGCCAGTAAAATTATTCAGGCGTTGTATTTAATTAAGCCCGGAGCCCTTTTGTTGTACTCTCTCTATTTATGATACCCGAAGAGTTTTATTACGAGTTATAATTTTGGGGCCAGATTTTACAGCTTTTAATTTAAATTAAAGCCTGAAATATTCTGCATTTGCTGGTTGTTAATTAGAACCTTCTTATTGTCGTGATATTTATACATATGGGGTCTCTATATATATAAGGGTCTCTGGGGACCTCTTCATTAAAGTAAAAGGTTAATAAGACATGCTTTATTTTTTCTATGACATAGTTTACTTCTCAGCCAAACTTCATTTGAATATAATTTATGCTTACGATTTGGTTAGTAGTAAGTACTAGGCGTAAAAATGTACCTTAAATAAGTCTTGAAAATAGCAATGGCTACCTAATTTGCCGGCCTTCTGCTCTCGAGTCTCTGCCGCCGAAGCTGAAGAGCACTGGGCCAACTTCGTTACTACCGTGGGGATTTTAGTTGGTCCCACATCATAAATGTTGATCCTAATATAATCAGTCCTCACCTTTGGTGATACGTGGGTATTAGAACCTTACCCCCTCGTAAACTCACCCGCTAAAAAAAATGGCAAACGATAGATGTCGAAATAACCACCACGAAAATACACGATTAAAATGAGGCAGACTGATGACGGGCAGCAGCATCTACGGTACGAGATGTCTGGTACTGCGGTCGCCAATCCGCTTCCCGAGTGTGGCGATGATGGTCCCCATGGGAGAGGCCTATATCCTGCAGTGGATGATATGAGTTTCTAGGCTGTTAAGGTCAGGTAAACTTTCAAGACCATGTTCCCAATACTGAAGGGAGTTAAATACCGTTTTCACCAGAGCTTATTTGTGATACAGATCCCATAACCTCACGGCTATTGTGGTTTCTTAAAATCGAATATTAATGTTAAACTTTATTAAAATTTAATAATTTATGGCATCACATTAAGCATTGAAACAATATAACCTTTTCTGTATTGGGGTAAATCATAAATAACCTCGTTTTAACTCGTCGAACAATTTAATAACATTGTATTAGCTGATAAAATTGTTCGGGCTTTGTATTTAATTAAGCCTCGAGCGCTTTTGTTGGACCTCCTGTATTTACGAAACTCGAAGAGTTACATTACACATTTATGACTTTTATTACAAGGCATAATTTTTGGGTTGAATTTAACAGTTTTTAATTAAGATCAAACCCTAATTTTGAACTGATTTGCCTTTTCTGCCCCAATTCAAGACGTACTAAAGGAAAATGAGTGATTCTTCGACTTACCTTTTTCAATAAATAAATAAATAAATAATGTGTTCAATGAAAATCCATATAAAATATACATATTTATGTGTTATTATGTGATAATGACAAAGCTCAAAGTTGATCAGCGCGCTATGGAAAGGGCTATGCTCGCAGTTTCTGTGCGCGATGGAGTCAGCAAAGATTTCCCGATTGTATAAATTGGTTTAATGAAACTTTTTCTGTTTGAAATAGGCAGGCCGTGTAAAAGAAATCTAAAGGGTTAAGGTCCGATCCATCTGAAGGGTTTTTTTTCATACAGATATCTTTTTACAGACGAACGGTAATGTCGCTAGAGGCTCCTCTTCTTATAATGAAGGGAAATAATTTTCTAAAAATTGAAAATAGCCTGATCCGTGTATGTATCCTGGCAGTTCCAAGGCGTCTAATTTTTCGCTTCTCGGTTGTAGTTTGGATGCGTCGAGCAGTCTCCTTAAAGTCATTTGGCTGGGTTCTTCCTTTTCTAGTACCACTAAGACCACGACCAGATATCTTTCCTTCAGCTTAGGATCCGTGCACTCTAATAAATACGCGGTATTGTGTAAATCTGCCAGTAAAGTGCTGTGCCTGCTCGGGTGTTGGCGCCACACTCTCCATACACAAAGTACATGATAGCATCCTCCTACTCAATGAAAGAGAAAAAGATCAATGGAATACCGAGTATAGTTTTCCCGTAACTATAACGTCAAGCTACAACTCAATAACAACCAAGCAAATAACACAATTTGATCACACAAAAATGCATGTGTCATATTGTGAAAAGAAAAATTGGATATTCTTCAATTTGTAGTCATGGTGCTCAATAATGTAAATAAAGCCACAAAAGTTCGTAATATTTTTTAAAATCTGTCTTCTCTGTGACTGTCTTAAATGTTTATGTTTTTGTGTGTGTATATGTAACCGTGGAACCCCCTGTACTTACCTGCCGGGTGATCCACTATTTACTGAACACCCTGTATATAACTCTTTCTACTGTGTTGATCATTTACTATTATAATTACTCCTTTTTTTTACAAATTTTACTTATTATTAGCAATTACAAAATTAACAGCTCCGATTGATTTCGTCTCGAAAGTTCGGACATGTAGCTGTTGTGGATAAGTTTTAACGAGGTCCTATTGACTTGACAATAAATTGTCAACTTGTTAACATTTTTGTTTGAAACAAGAATCTTTAGCAACGTGAAACTTCAACGTACTCGTAAATGAATTTATCTATCTTTCGAGTTTATATAATGAGTAAATTGTTTCTAATATATCACTAAAATTTTGATTTATTTATCAAATCCCTGAGTTAGGCTATCTCAGTTTACTGTTACAACCATTCTAGAAAAACTACTAACTAAAAATAAGAGTAACTACTAAATAATTAGAAAGAGACATACGGGAGTATAAAGCAACATATCATGTAGCATCATTTCCAAATATCAATCTCAGCACGCAGGGGATGCAATGCCTCGTCTATTTATTGGACGAGGCATTGGCGACCGAAACAGAAATCTTGTTGTTGTGGTTGTCATTAGCTCCAAACCACATAAATCGAGTTAAGATTGGATTAGGAGACTGGATAATTATAATTTTAAAATAATATTCGTATTTTGCCCCAAATCCCACAATCTAGTGACAGTAATCTGCGTCACCAGTGATAAGGTGCAGCTACTGCGCTCACCAACGCGCATGCTTGGTGAATAGAAGAAAACTTCTTACGGAACGTTTACGTCAACATTTGCCGGCGCTTTTTGTAAAAAGTCTATGCCAAAAACTAATTTACATGAAACAATTAACATATAAAACACATAAGCATAAGACTAAGTGTGTGTAAGTGTGTGTGGTAAGTATAAGTCACATACGTAAATCTTTAAAAACTCAAATTACACCAATTTACAATTGATTTAATATTCACCTTTATTAGCCTTTTCTATGCATATACTGTAAAAGGGAATAAAACCTCCGCATGCATTTAAATACTCAGTGACAAAAACGGGCAAGACACAAGTCGTGTTCCGATGCAATTATTAAGTCTTACAATAATTATATATCCGCTTCTATTATTAAGTATGCACTTCAGGAAGAAATCGCTTTATCGTGATTAAACGTAGTATTTCCGAAGAAAAACAATTACATATATATTTTAATGTTTCTTCGCTCTGGTTTTATAGTTACTATGTGTTGCTATGATTCTTATATGTGATTTCCATATGTCACTCTGTATTAGTGTAATAGTAAGTAATATAATAGTAGACTAGCTTCACCTCACGGCTTCGGCTGCGTGGAAACGAATTTTTTTAAGTCCATCTCGCACGCCACTCAAAAAACAAACAAACATTCAAACAGAAAAATAAATCCTAAATAAAGATATTTTATATTTGGAGACGACCCAAAGTTTATTTTGCCTAACCTTTTAAGTATATAGTTGTAAGTGTAAAGCTATGTATACTTTTTTTAAATCTGTATCTTTTGTTTTTACAAAATTAAATTAATTTGAGTTACTGACAAACATTTAAATCAATGTCAAAAATATCATCAAATCGACCTAAATACCAATTAAAAAAAGGTTAAATCAATCATACTAGATGATCACAGTTATTATTAAACCTTTTTGGCGTGTTGGAAGGACAGGGCAAAACTTTATACACATATATGGTGAATTTAAACAGGAATTTATTATAAACAAAATAATGCATATATACGAGTGTTATATAAAAGTTACATTGGTAAGGGGGATACTTGATAATTTGGGAATAAACGGCTGTGCAAGCCGCTTAGGTGTAATTTATTCATAGCAAACGTTTCACGCGTAGCATAAAGACGTGGTTATTTGTTCCAATTAACACAGCGTGAACTGTATTCATGATATTTTCATAAAATTTTTAAACTGTTATAAAATAAAAATCAAATTGCCTTTGCCTATAATAGTGCTTTTTTAATAGTTATTTTTTATTTATTTTACTAGCGGCTGTACGCCGCTTCGCCCGGTTAGTCGCTAATTTTATCCCATGAGAACACTTAATCGAGACAAAAAGTATCCTGTGATTGTATGACAAGCATACTAAGTTCAACTTTTACGTGCCTGTGGCACTTCTGAAAACATAAGGAACATTTTAAAAAAGTTCTATCAAAATCCATGAAATTGCTTTTTAGGTAATTCTATTCAATAATGCATGTAAGTACTTACATACAAATAATCGGCTCGGTGGCGTAGTGGCTAAGCGCTTAGCTGCGGCGCTGTGGGTCGCGGGTTCGATTCCCGCACGGGACTAGTATTTGTATGGACTACAAATAATAGTTCCCGGTCTGGGTGTTTGTCCATGTGCAATTCATGTATGTAAACTGCCTATGCGACACAGGAGAAATACAGCGGAAGGTAACGTTTTAATAAAAAAAAAGAAAAAAGAATTGTTATAAAAATATAAATATTTGAGTAAGCCTATACGCAACATTATTGTGGTTAGCTTGCAATTTCTACTTGAGTATTTCTTATACGACTAAAGAAAGTAATTGTCTTCTCTGTGTAGCTCAATTTTGATTAATAAAAACATTTTAAAAATATTGGCAATAAAGAGGGCTATGGGGAAATATTTACAAATTTTTCTATAAACAAAATAATATTAAAAGAATTTGCGGGGGCGTGTCTTTATATTACATTATTATGTCGTCACTTACGATTTTATCGAGTCCTTCACATTCCTGAAGGTGCAGCGAGACAAGCATTCGCTTGCAATCAAATTATATATTATTGAGCAGATCAAAGGATGTTCGTTAGCGCGTTCTCACAAAGGAACTTTAAGCTCGTGTACCCGCAATGTAACGCTCGGTTCGATCTATCCATTGCCGGCGTTGAGATGCACCTTCATGAGGACTTTGTCATATTATAATACTCTTTTTAGAATAAGCCACTCAAGCTCATTTGGATAAAGTTTTGGGATGCTTGCGGCCCAATTTAAGGATTTCCTGTCGGGTCAGGTCGGTGGCAAAGATTTGCGTTCATCTTTTTTGATTTATGTGTATGACACAGGAAAAATTCACAATCCAACCTCCAAAAAAAAACTTGCAATTGAACACATCGTTCCTTAGATAAACTTTTTATTTTTACGTACAAAGTTGTTTTTCTGACACATAAGGCCCAGGGCTCATCTCAAAACAATAAAAATACACATTAGTTTTGAAGGAGGATATGTGACGAATATGTATGGTATATTAGAAATATATTCCCCGTTATTCCCTTTACCTACGTGCGTACATATTGACAGAATCAGCGCTGATATGTTGGAAGCGCTGTTTGTTTGCTCTGCATACTCGTATAAAACGGTCGAGGCATGAGGCTTTAGAGGTTTGTACAGCCGACGGTTCTCATCCTAACAAATGTTTTCTTTGTCTCAATTGTATACGACAATAAATTTTTGTCACATTGTCTTTTTAAAGATTGCAGTAAAAAAAAAAATTAGTAACCATCATCAACAGCCTATTTAACCGGTCTGCTCGTCATAGAATCATTAGTGGAAGTTTATAACCTCTTCAAGAATGCGATACCAAGCCGTCACGCATTCTTGGAGGGTTTGACTATAATCACCACTCTGTGTAGACAGACGGGTTAGTGTGCACAGTTCCGGTAACATCGCCTAAGTGATGCTCCTCCCCATCACCAGTCTGTGAGATTTGGGTCCTTAGTAAGATAACAGTGTGATAAGGGCTAAACGTTAGTTAAAGGGAATAGAAGTTTAATGATTTCTTGTATTTAAGCGAAGCCCGCGTTGACTATGACACCGGGACGTTAAACACCTCAGTACCCCCGTAACCACTACAATAGTTTAATTTATAAAATAGAAGATTTCAGTTTTTCTGATACTATTTTAGTTAACAGATGGCGGAATCACCGAGACCAAAAATTTCTCTCATGAGAGGGAGCCGTAACTGGTTTTGTTACAGTTTATAACCTAAACGGCGCTTCACAAGCAGTAATCACCAGTTACATATATATATATATATATATTTTTGGTTTATTTTAAATATACTTTACAGTGAAGTTCTGAAACGTTGCGTCGAAACTATGGAGCAGTTTATTGGCGAAAAACATGCATTCACATTTACGTTTTTAGTAAACTATAAACTGCATATTAGTTAAAAACTAGGTTAAATTTACATATAAAGTTATCTCAATAAATTGCATTGACCTTTTTAAACACTCAAGTCCAAAACGGTCCAGTAGACGAGGTTTATCCCACTTCCGCATTGTAGTAACTTGGCAATGAAGCGCAACCACTCCGATCAGAGATCGTATTCACAACGGCCCAGCTCCATTTCTTCATTACAAAGTGCCGAATCACCTTCCTATCCCCACAACTTTTGTGTCAATTCCTATACCGTAAATCATAATTCCACCTTCTTTTTACCATAATTATCGTATTCACAATTATCTTTAATTATAATACGTGTTTTATTCTAGTAAGTATTAATTTAACCTAACAGTACATTCCAATGACTACCGAGGCTTAGTGACGTACCTGAGTGTTGAGGTTGAGCCACATAGCTTGTGCTGGGACTCAAAGCCAGTATTTGTGCAAAATGCAAATTATTAGTTTTGTTCACATATAACTTGTATTTAAATAAACCCAGTCATACACTGGGGCACTTACTAATTACCCAAAATTTATTATAAATATATTTAGTTCATTTATAATATTGACATTGCTTGAAATAATTATTTCATTGTACTATTCCCGATAGTTAAAATGTGTGCTTTTATAAAGAGTTAATTTTGCGGTGAAATCTATGCATTTCCGATAATCTATGATCACTTTTCACGATATTCAAATTCAAATAATTTGTGACAGCCAGCGCACATATTATTCCTTCAGTAAGTAAATATATAATCCTTAATATAACTTAATATATATTTAACGGATTAGGTTGCATTGGTTGCAATTGTATAAAATTTACTATTTAAGCCAAATAGTATTAAACAATTATGTTGTTCAGTATCAAGTATTACATTACGGTATATAACAAATCAATGTTCATTTAATTATGTTTTTGTTCCCGTCCATTGCTCTAGCCCACTGCTGCTTCATGACAACGCTATACCCCATACTTTGAACAGACGGTCGCTAAATTAGAAGAGCTGCGATTGGAATGTCTCCGAATCCCACCATATTCCTCGGACCTTACTTCAACAGATTACCACTTTTTTCGGAATTTGGACCATTTCTTGAAAGGAAAAAAAATTAATTCCGAAAATGAAATACTTTTGTAATCTTGAGATATTAGGATGTGATACTCAATACTCCAATCGGTTGAAGATGTTGTCATACGATCGTTTATTCAACAAATTGGCTGCCGCTGTCGTGATAATTCATAGGACGTCAAATGCAGTCAAGCAAGTTGCAGCGATGCATCTACTAGTAGATTCCAACAGATGTACTAATTAATCGGATATTGCCTAAACAGCATCATTTCAAACAATATTTTGTTTTCGGACATGTTAAAATAATAATCTGTAAATCTATCTTTTGCTTCAGCATCTTCACTTGACTTCAGTCTTATGTGTTAATGTTTACAACATATTTCATCAGAAATTACGACCAACTTAATGATTCAAATGGTTATTTATGACCGACGAAATGTAATGTACATATATTAGTGTGAAAGGAATGGACGTAAATATCAATTACTAGTGTGTCGAACAGTTTCAATTACTGCAAAATAAATTATTGTTATGTGATGGCGGCTGGAAGATTACGTTTGGACCCACCCACGTCAAACTCGACTTAGGGAGATATCAGATAAATATTATGACTTGCGTCAAATGGCGTTGAACATCTCCAATAAAACCAGATCTAAATTAATCTGACCAATGACGAGCAGCAACGACAATTTTTAAAAAAAAATAATACTATCAATGTTATTTATTAAGTAACATTACTAATGTTCTTGATAAACCTCCAACTAAGTATTACAGCTTGTATCTGGAGTGGTTCACGACAATAGTCGAATAGAGGGTTCGAACTTACGACGTTATGTTTCGCAGTCCGACCCTATTTGGCAATTGGCGCTTACTATAGCGACTATAGTGCCAGGTGTTGTGATTATGAATTCGTCGGCCAAGCGTGGCGAATACGGCATATCCTCCTGTGACAAGAGAATTTTGACATGAAGTGTTTAGAAGCTGCTGAAGAAGATGACGAAGAAAATAATCTATGATACCTAAATGGTATCATAGATTATTTTTTGCTGTTATAATATAATAATATGATGATGTTCTTGTAGTTTAAATGACGGCAACGCCTTTTGACCAGAACTAATGCTGTTTCATATGGCATAAGAATCTACCGCCACCTTACTTCTTGTACGGGGTGTACATGGGCGACCCTATGAGGAGACAAAACCAACATTTTATGTATTACAGGCATGTACGTCTCGCTGCTGTTTTTATTATTAATGTTTTCTGGAGTTCACATTTAAGCAATAAATTTTCATTATTATTTAACAAGAATATTTTCATGTACATTTTTATTGCTTTTGTGCTGTGCGTAAAAAAAAGTTATATTCTGATACAACTATTTAATATCAATGTACGGATGGCGGAATTGTTGGAGCGTTATATTTAATTAACATACGATTCTCTTTATTGAGCTCTCTTTATGCGAAAAAACTAAGAGAAATTTTTTAACAGAAATAAGAAAAACTTTTATTTTATTGAACAGGGATTTGAAAAATTATTAAAATATTTCGAGAAAGTATACCGTAATTCAATTAAAATTTATTTTTGAAACACTGATGAAAATAAAAAAAGTTGACTGTATTTTCAAGCCGTCAGATGTATTTCTTTAACAATTAATTTCAAGGTATTATAATAAAAACATAATAAACGTGGTATGAGTTACGCAAGGTTTTTGAGTAGCCGCCGTTTTATTTACAATTTTGTTTTAACTTTGACTATTTCACAAATAGTTAATAGGTAGATAATCATCATCATTATAGCCATGAAAATTTCCACTGGAAACGATACTGAGACACGCCACCTAACGACTTCCCGCAACACTGTGCAGGTCGTCACTCCATCTTGTGGAGGGTCGTCCTATAATGCGTTTGCATGTACTTGATTGACCACTCCAGAACTAAAAGTTTGTCAATTCTGCGAGATATGTGGCCGGCCCATTGCTTATTCAGCTTGCCGACCCTTACGTCTATGTCGGTTACTCTAGTTCTGCTACATATACGAGTTTATCATTATTTGCAGTTTTAACACCGAGAATAGCCCTTTCCATAGCCCGCCGAGCAACATTGAGCTTCCTCATGGTCCTGCAATAAAATATCACGTCTCGGTTCCATAAGTCATCACTTATAACAAGCTCTAGTTGTATACTTTGGTCTTAAGGTCTTGAAATGTACACGAGGACTTGATACGACGTAGTTTCTCGAAAACTTCCTAACATATTTCGATTCGTCGATTGACTTCGA
The DNA here is from genome assembly GCA_029286595.1 of Bhutanitis thaidina. Lineage (NCBI taxonomy): Eukaryota > Metazoa > Arthropoda > Insecta > Lepidoptera > Papilionidae > Bhutanitis > Bhutanitis thaidina. Next base: position 6,025,513 of record JAGSMS010000003.1, read on the forward strand.
GGCTAGACTTACCTTGTCGAACAATTTGTCTTGAAGCTGTCTAGCTTCCAGTATATTATTTCCAAAAACAACTGGTATTGGTGTGACGTGGACGTTAGACATGAACTTCAGGTCAATGATACACATCGTACATAATTAACAAAAATAAATACGTGCATATATACGTGCCATCTACATCCCCTGGGCATACACATAGACTTCGGGTCTTCTGATTTGGCAGTCGATTACCTAACCACTCAGCAATAGTGGTTACGAATATTTATTACGAAATTTTACTTTGTGAAACAAAAGTTGTTAGTTGTGATGATATTAATTTAATTCTAAGGGGATGACGGTATTTTTTAATAACACTGTATATGTTAAAACTACGTTAGTTTCACGTATATATTACTAAATATTTGCGATTGCGGTTTGCGCAATTAACAAAGCGACATATCCAGCGTCCCAGACATAGCGCTGTTTGTTGTCTCAATAACCCACGTTAATATTACAGCTTCAGGCTTTAATGCCATTGTATTTTCGTTGCTAAACTTTTTAGGTAATTGAAATTTGTTACTTAATTTAGCCCGGGCTAGTCTTATAGTACAATAAAAATCAACATTTTGCTAGAACTTATAACTCTGACGGGGACAATTAATTTACAGGTAAGAAAGATACTCTATACATTATGGGAAAGAAGTTTCTACGACTTTCAGTGTGATACATTTTTTATGTAACTCTCGATTGCTACCGTTTCGGCACCGATGCAGCTATGGACCAGATCCGCCATTGGATCCAATTAACCACATTCTTTCCTTTTTTTGTTTAAAGGTTAGCTATAAACCTAAAAACAAAATATTAACAAACAAAAAATCCTTTTCTTGTCTTGATTTTTTTTTATGCGAAAGCAGGCAAACGTGCAATCGGTTCACCTGATGGTAAGTGAATACCGTCATCCACGTACATCTACAACACCAGAGGTGCTGCAGGTGCGTTGCCGGCCTCTAATGGTGAGGAGAGGGAGAGGGGAGTGTGCCTCCGGTTACCTCACTCACCGAACGAAACGCAGAAGCAAAAGATGCCTCTACTTCACATCGGTATTCTGCGAGGTCGTGGTACTACACCGATCGAGCCGGCCCATTCGAGCAGCAGCAAAAGTCGCCGCTTGGCTCTACTACGTATAAAATTACGCAAAGAGTTGATTCCATAACGATGACCTGCAAAGTCAATACCTAGGTTGTATTGACTTTGCCTTCGAATTTAAGGGCTGCTGATTCGAATCCTGCTAACCATTTGTAGGACGAATATTAATGCTTGTTACTGCATACAATACATGCACATACACATACTGCAAACAAATATGACTATTTATATTATACTAATAAGGCTATTTTCTAGCCTTTTCTCCTGGTCACCTCAGACGACACCTACAGGACGAAAGTGGGCAGCAGATCCTCATGCCGATACCACACGGTCGTGGAGTTCTTACTTTGCGTGTAATTTCGTAATTAGTCAGTGGTATTTCGCTTTCATATAGGTGCTTATATATGTTTTATATAGGTACCACCAGGTATTGTAATGTCTTCAGCAATGTATGTATTTGTTTTGCGCTCCTAAATATGGCCATGATCGTGTGAGAGAAGGCATTATGCTTGTTTGTTACTCTTTAAAATTAATAGTATGTATGGTCTATGCACATATATATAAACCAGATTTTTTTAACATTATATAGAAAGAGAAATTAGAAATGTGATTAAAGTTAACTTTTGAATAACTTATTAGCTGTCTTTTTAAAGGATCACAGTAAAAGCTAACAAATATTATTTAAAGATTGAGTTTATTTCTTTGAAATTTCTTATAATTGCCGGGGAAGAAATCATTGAACAATAAAATAGTATTGTATTGGTTCGTAAAATTGTTCAGGCGCTCTATTTAATTAAGCCTCGAGAGCTTTTGTGAGACCCTTCTGTATTTATGAAACCCGTAGTGCTTAATTTAAAATAATTATATTCAGGCATTTTTAATAGACTTAACGGGTAATTAAATTTTTTACTATCACATTACAAAACTTGTTAGTTTTAAACAACTTATAATTGGAATTTAATAAAATAACTCTTCACAAGTCATAGTTACAGAATTTCTATAATTTCAACACGTCAAGAATTAATAGGTGTTTTGAGTACTTGCTGAACAATGACATACCTTACGACTGGTACGCATCTTTATACAAGAGCGAACGCAGCATAATAATTATAAAGGGCATATAGTGTACATATATGCAACCATCGCCGAGATACAAAGTTTATGTCTCGCAACTTGAAGACATCATTGAACAAGTCGTTTTTTCAAGAGTAGTTGCTAAATTTAAGTATTTCTTTACATATTACATTAATATGATATCTACGTTTTAACTTCGAGAATTAGTATTAGCGTATGTGGAAAAGAGATATTCACTAAACTCATTGGTTTTTTACAGTTGAGTACACTCATCAGAAATTTCGAGTTTATTTTTGTAGTCTTACAACAATGACCATAGTAATATCGTACAATACGTCTATTTATCAGTACATATTTTTGCATACGATCACAGCGTTGTAACTTGAACAGTTTTGAAACGAAAATAAAGTAAACCTTTATAGGACGACCCTCAAGAAGTAGCGATTACATGCAAACGTTGTGGAAAGTGGATCCATACAGTAATTAAGGAACGTCTTTTAGCGGCATCTCTGGAGAAGTTATCATTTAAGAGTTCCGCTTAATTTTTGAAGATTCGGAACCTTACATTCCTGGGTTCTTTCGTGATTGAACTTCCTCTTATGTGGAGGATTATAAAGCCGGTGAGCTGTCTGTTATATTATTATGAGTTGTTATACATGAGCATGTATTTGCAGCTTCCCTTTAAGATATTTTTCTTCAATGCAGTACACGTGGTCAAAGGTGGTAGACTACACTTACCTTATTCCTGCGGGAGTGCAACTGTTGTGTTCCGATTTAAAAGGTATAGAGACCAGTAGAATGTGAGGTATTGCATCTTAATCCTACGCGATTACCATCTGTTACCTTCTTAGATTGAAGTTGTTTATAGTTGAAAGTATTGGCTGCAGTAGCTACTTACTGTCGGATGGCCTGTTAGATCGTTTTACATCCCATTCAATAATAAAGAAAAAAGATTTAAATTTTAAATTTACCATTGCAGTTTCTTTTCAGCACTGTTAATAGAACGGTGTGAATTACATCGTTTCATTGCGCGTATTAAGTTGCTAAATGACCGGGACAGTAACGCGCAGGAAATATGGATGTTTTCAGACGACAGTATACCGTAACTTAATAGCATTAATGTCTTCAATTGTGTGCGTTATCTAACTACTTGAACGGACACGGATCATAAATTAGTGTCCATGGCGATACTTAGCAGCTGGTGATAGTTTGTTTAATATATTATGTGAACAGTGAGAAGAGAAGGTGAGTCAACATTTTAATATTATGTTATATATAAACGCAGCAATCAAAAGCAATTCGAATTTCTACGAAAAAATTAACATTAATTTATACACATACGATGACAAATAATTTCTGGTATTTATAGGAACACTACACATTTTAAGTTAAGCTGTTATTTATGGATTGTATCGCATTTAATTTTAGTTTTTATGTTCCCGACGTTTCAAGAGCCTTGCACTTTAGTAAAGTTAGCCCGTGTTAACTATAACATCAGATCGTCTCCCCCTGACTACAGGTGTTGTAAAGCACTCGAAACGTCGCAAACTTAAAAACAAAACTTAAACGTTATAAAATCCGTAAACAATAGTTTAATTTCAAATACATACAGTTAATTTTATAGTTGCCCAGCGGGCCATGGAAAGGGCCATGCTCAGTGTTTATGCGATGGACTTTATCGAGATACAATGATATATGCAGCAGAGACCAAGACGTTGGTTCATATCCACGACATGCATGTGTCGAGCCAGTGAATATTTATTTAATTACAATATGGTGTAATAATTAGAGATTTTTTATTTTCTAACATATAATTTATTTTTGTTATTAAATTAAATATGTTACCTCACTTCGGGAATTTTTACTTTGACGAGGAAGCCGTTTATTTGAGGTCTTTACAAATCGGTGTGTTGCACGGGAATCGAATTCACAGCACCGCAGCCAAACGCATAGGGACTGCGCCACTGAGCCGTCGAGAATTATCTATTGTAATAATAATTATGATTTACGAATATGCCATATATTAGAAGGCAGGTGCGCTGACCATTAAGCCATAGAGTATTGTTACATAAAGTACTTTGCACGTGTATACGATTGTGGTATACGCAATTAGCAAAGATATTTATCAATAGCGCTGTTTGTTTTCTCTTAATCCTACACTGCGGTTTCCTCCTGTGGTTTAAAGAAGTTTCTAGAGCCATATATACAGATATAATTTTATAGAACAAAAACAAATTCATAGAAATATACTCATATAATTTGGAGAACAAATTTTTCTTAATAATTTTAGATATAGCGTATACCGCAACTTAATCGCAATCTTTATGTTTTGTTACTAAAAGTTTATAAAATCTACGGTTTTCAAGTATTATTTGCAGGAATGTATTATTCCTTCTTGCAAATATTACTTGAGTTTTTAAAAAGCAGCAAACAAGAATCAAACAGCACCTTTCTTCCCGTGGGTGTTCAAGTAAGACGCGACTAAGGGAAATGTCTTCATAATCGCAATAACCAATGGCAGATGGCGGGATAACCACCTGGAAACATATTATACAGGTGTTAGGTATTGCGATCGTCAATCCGCTTGCCAAGTGTGACGATTATGACAAACCTTCCTTATGGGAGAGGCTTATGTCATGCAGTGGATTATGACCAGGCTTTTAAGGTAAGGTAAGGATTCTAGAAATGTAAAACATAAATAATTTTACGACGAGATTGGCATTTTTATATAAATTTCTTTTGTGTTTTAAGAATAAGTTTTAAAGTTTAAACCACAATGTTTCAACAGAATAAAAAACATTCATTAAAATTGAAATTTTGGCTTCATCGAAGCAGTCTCCATTCTTCCATTATAATTGTTTGCACATAAAGAAGTTCATGGTTTATTTATTATCACAGTTGCCTCTTTACGAAACATTTATAGAAACACGATAAATATAATATTTCAAGGTACTTTGCAACATAATCTGACCAGACTTATTATGAAAAAGCGAACAGAATTTTCACAAACAAGCATCCAATTTAGCAATGAATAAATGCTTATTTATAGTATCAAACTTAATTAATTTGGAACGTTATAAATATTTTAGTTCAAATTCTGCAAATGTTTATTTAAAACAGACCATCATTTGTGCATACATATCTGCAAAAACGCTTTATATATTACAAATATATCGATAATTATATCATACTCGGATAAATAATAATATATTATGCGCAGAGCGTGACGGGTCTGCTTTTTAAAATATATACGCTCATTTGGTACGATTTAGCATGGACAAATGAACTTCCGCAATGTACGTTTCTCCTCCCCGGGTGATAGAACGTTATGGGTAGCCCCGTCGCAGGGTATTTTCCCAGAGATTGACATGAGATTTACAAGGCTCCTCCCCTAGTCCTACGACACCCACGGGGTGAAACAGGTGGCATATTATTACGCTGCTACCAATTGCCCATTACAGAAATAGTAATTTTCACCTAAAAGGAGTGGTGTCTTTTTATTGGAATGGGGAGAAATACAAGCTAATATTAGACATGATAGTTAGTGGCTACAGCATTCCATAGAAACCTGCAAACAATCTCAATCGAAGAAGGCACAGATAGGCTGTCCCCTCTAAGGACTAAGATGGAATGCATCACAGCTCGTAATTATACCGGCTCTCTATACATAGCAAACCAAATCACAACATCTGTTGCTATGCTGTTTGGACGCAGAAATGGGTAAGAGCGTGGTACCTACCCTGATGACTCCTAAGTTGAGAAGGAGTCTACCAGCAGTTTTTGATTACTCATCACTTTTTAAAATAAACCTTTACAAAACATTGCATTAAGCCGTGAGCTTATCTCCATTAACTGTTGCGTTGGAAGTGCTACTCTTGATTGAAATTTATATTCTTTTCATTCACTCAGTCTAATGAAGTTTTATTACCTGTTAGTAAAACAACTAAGTAGTAAACATCGATTACAATTTATAGGGAATCTATTTTATTTTAGGAACTTTATTTGTTTTTTTTTAGAACTATTGACACACATATATTAGTCTAGGATCTGTTAATTTTTATTCGACTGGGTACTCTATACTTTTGGTCTATGTCGTCAATACTTGGCGGAATTTGATCCAAAAAATAATAATAATAAGAAATGTGTTTAGACAATATTAAGAAATGAGCTTGACTATTCCTGCTTTCCTTTGATCCGTGATGAACAGCACGTACAGGCAATGAATTCTTGGCTGCGTCAAGGTTGCAGGTGGAGAGATCTTATCTCTATTCCTGGTCAAATAACCTCATAACAAGACCTTCGGTGGTTGTAGTACCTACTAGTAAGTAGGCCCTGACGTGACGCACGAAATGGAGACATCTTGTATAGATGTCTTTGTATAGATATCTAGAGGAGATGTCAGAATAATATGGAAAACACTTAGGAGCTATCGCCGATAGGAGTGTGGTAGAGGACGACAACAGACAGCAGTGTTTTCGGTGCCAGGCGTCTGGTAAGTGCAATTATGGCAAAATGTCATAACTTGGCAAAGGTCTAAGCACATCTGTGAACCGCACTCACTGGTGAGTACCCGTATGTCACTCTACTCTTTACTCAAGCCTTTACCCATGGGGATAGATTATAATATCTATATTGGATTTCCATTTGACTCGGCTCAGCGTAAAAACGGGTATGCGCAACCTACTTTTCGCCTCTCTCGTGAATGTTGCCATTAAAATTTTCAAGGCATGAGAGTAATCAGAAAAAAGAGGGTGGCAGGTTCTTACGCCGCTACCACACGGTTCTAGTGGTAACCACATCATTCGTCATCCGTCAAAACTAAATTTTAAAACCAAAAAACCATGCATATCGTCACCGTTGTCATTCGATTCGTTGTATATTTTTTATTTCTCGTGTGAACACTTAAATCCCTTTAGCTCCGGTGGACATCATAAAGTACTGGCTGAACGACTGTCGAACCGTTAAAAAACGTTTAAGCGGACGATTAAACTGTTGAGAGTTGTATTTTATTAAGCCGGGTACCCTTTTTCCGGATCCTCTTTGTACATGATAATCAATGGGTAATAAAAATCCTATTGTGTTTACTCTTTCGATGAAATATCAACAGATAAATATCAGAAACAGTTCAGGAATATACTATATACGCAATTGTATAGTTTTTTTTAAGTTTTAATGATTCATATTTTTTAGTAAAAGAATCTAATTAATTTTTTTTTACTTCTAAAGCGTTAAAATATGTAATAAATGTATTTTTCCAATAGTAATATTTTCCTAAAATTCTTTCAATGAAACACTGGACGTGTTTAATAACTTCTAGAGTAGATGAGTCGATAGTGACAGTATTCGTGTAGTTACTCTGCGTTGGCGCTGGTAGGCTCGCTGATGTGTGCGAATACGTTCCCGTGAACCTGCTGACATGTGGCGAAAGCGAAACATCGTGCCCGTCACAACCTGTCCTGACCCTACGAGGGTATTACAGTAGTAGTACTGAGGGACCTACAATAGAAAAAAAAAGTACTAACTAAGAAATGTACATGCTTTTATAAAACTGCAGTAATTGAAGATCTCAATAAAAGAACATAAAGCAAGAATGAAAAATGAGATTTCAAAAATAAACAAACTCCTACTTTGAGTCTTACTAAGCTGTTGTTAATTATGTTAATCAAATGAATTAACTAAAGTGACGTTGTCTTATAAACGTCAAACTGATGTTAGCAGGTGCAATACAGTTTGAACTGAAACATGGAAGTGAAAACAACTACATTGTAGCTTTGTAATATTCGCTTATAATGAAAATAATTGTAATAAACCAAATGAAATGCAAAAAAAAAACTTTCCGTAGCGCTGTAAAGCGTCCGAAACGTCAATATTTAAAAAGTAAATTAAACGCGATAAAACCCCGTAATCAATAGTCTCTTTTCAAATGTGTAGTATTCGCATAAATACAAGAAACATTTCATACTACATTTGATATTATTTACTAACACACATTAACAATCAATGCATAACTAACTTTATAGCTCTATTAGTTTTACCATATTAATCAAAATTAGCTCACAACTATTTGATTAGTCCAAGATTTATTCATTGATATACAAAAGTTTGATGATTTTTATCTCTAAGTATCGTATATCACCGGTGTGCTATATAGATGACGCTAGTGATGTAGCTTTGGGCCCTCTGGCAATTATGGGTTGCCAGACAGAGAAGTTAACTCAGCCAGTGTGTCTCTTGTTCGCATCAACAGATTAACTGTACGCTGTTAAATTGCACTTATGATGTACGTCACAGAATAAAAATAAACCAACGATACAATATTTTTTATCAAATCAATCAGAATACTTAGTGGAACCCGCATCTATTCCGTAAAGACGATTTTGTTTGTATTATCTCTACTAACAGTTATTTTATAATTTCAGTTTTAGAATGTTGAGAGGGCGATGTATAAGATACCGTTTAAACATGTATATTTCACAGGGACCGTCGTCAGCCAGCCGTGGCGGAAGCGTTAGCTTGTCAGCGCCACCAGTCCGAAAGCCCCATTGGTAATCGCTTCGCTCTCAATTTGTTGACGTTGTCCAACCGTCGTCACGTGAGCAGCTGCCGTATATTTCAATATGAGTTGTTTGGCGGCGATCCGGACGACGTCTCACCTTATTAATCGAAATCGATGAAAATAGAAAGAGCCGTGGTAGCCTGGTGGTCAGGACGCTCAGTTTAGTTTCATAGAGCGCGAGTGACCAGGGTTCAATCCCCGGTGCCGGCACCACTAAAATTGTTAATAGCAATTTTAAGTGCTGTTTTTTCCACGTGCTTGGCTGTGAAGGAAAACATCGTGAGGAAACCTGCATGTCTGAGAAATAATTAAAAATATTATTTCGAGGATATGTGAAGCCTGCCAACCCGCACTGGAGCAGCGTGGCGCGCCCTTCCCCGCTCCTAAACCCTCTCTGATACTCGTATTGGAGAAGGAGGCCTTTGTCCAGTAGTGGGCACTTATAGACTACCTTACCTAATTCATAATGCCATCACGAATTGTATCTTTACTGTCCAGCGTGTGCATCCTCAGCGCTGAAAATAGTAATTAACTGTTTGAGTTGTGGAGCGACCTGATTTCGAACTTAAATTATTCGCGTGCTATTAAATTAATAAGTGAGAGCGTCGACGTTTCTTTCTTTATTTTGTTTTTATAGAATTGGGGGCAAACGTGCAAGCTTCTCACCTGATGGTGAGTCATTACCGGTACCCAAGTACATCTGCAACACCAGAGTTGCAGGTGCGATCCCGGCCTTTAAGGATATTTAAGTCATGGGAGGCTTGATGAGGAAGAGGGATGAGGGAGAGGGGTGTGGGATTTGGCCTCCGGTTACCTCACTCACCGAGCATAACGCAGAAGCACAAGCTGCCTCAACTGAAGTAACACGACGGTATTCTGCGAGGTCGTGGTACTACCCCGCAACAGCAATAGCCGCTGCTTGGCTCTACATGGTGCATTAAATTACCAATACAAAGGTTTATATTACGTACTATTCGAATAGAATTATGCCGACGTTATTGCGATTCCGAATATCCCAGAACATAGCTCCGGTAGTAAAACTTGATCGCTTTGGTTGATGAGGCGAGACGGATTAATTTTAGTCAATTAACATATCGAGTAATATGCAAATTACACCTTGTATTAGAAGCAACCTGTAAGATAGACATCTAATTAAAATGATTGAACATGGAGCAGGTAGATCTGGGCTCTATTCCCAGTGCCGGCACCCTTAAATATTGATAATTACAATTTTAAATTTCGAATGTTCTACATGTTTGTAGCTAAAGGAAAAAAATATGAAGCAACCTGTATTTTGAGAAATAATAAAGAAAGTTTTTGTGTACATGTAAAGTCCGTCAACCCGCACTGGATCAACGTGGCAGTCTCTTCCATTTTAAAATCTCTCTCAATATTATAGCCAAACGCATGGGTCATGTGTTATCGGTAGATTGACGGATTGCTGTAGATGATTTAAAAACTTCTACAAACTAAAACAGGGTTTTTTTTAAAAATAAAGAGCATTAATACTGAGATCAGATGTTGTGATGATGTGTATTTTATCTCACTGCGGCGTAGTTTGTCGTCTATTGAAATTGTTTTAATAATTTAATAATAAACCTTGATTCTGCATTTGCAAAATACGTAAATCTCATTATTACCTAAAATACATAAAAACTACACATGTACGACTTTTTGGACGTCCATTTTCATAGTAAAATTATGAATAAATAGAATGAAACTTATGTAAAAAGTTGAATATAAGCTTTTGTTTTTACTTATTTTTAGAAAAACGTTAACGTATCGTATATTGCAATAAACATTATCTTTCTCCAAATGCCAACCTCGTCTGTACGTGGTGCAACCTGCTAGCTAAAATTGATGACGGAAAATTTATACAAATTTGCCGAACCCAATCTCACAGAAAAAAGTTGAATTAAGTATTAAAATGAATTTTGTTCGATAATATCGAATAAGAATTATCGTGGATTTGGTACAATTTATCTTAGTCTTTCAAATAAAAACTTAACTAACTATTAATTAAACAACTAACAGAGACTTAGACGGCAGTTAAGCACTGTCATGCAAACAATTAAGCCGTAATTACAAGCAGTAACAGCTCTACTCGATTTACATAGAAGCACGTCCCCTGGATATGTTTGTTCGTAAGAGTTAAATATTATAGCTGGTATACGCTAATTGAGTAAGTTTTTCTACCAATATATATGTTATCCACTGATAAACAAGGCTCCCCGTGAGTACGGTTTACCTCTATCACCCCGCTGTGCAAGCGTGGTCTGTCAGTCATCTCTCAATGTACTTTAGGCGTGGATATAGGTCTGGTTAGTTGAGATCGTTTATATGACTTGTTACGACACCCACGTGATGAGTCCATCTCATCACAATGAGATGCGGATTCTCTAATGGCTAAGAGCCATAAGTATTAAGTTCACAATTGACTACACATATGATTTTCAAACTATTGGGGTACAGACATTACTGTAGCGCAGAAATTAACTATATTCATAGTTCATATAAATCTCAAATGTAGAAGTAATAGGTGTCTAACCTTTTTCATATATTTTAAAAGAATTGTTTCTGTTCCGATAACTTTAAAACAAGTGGAAATTAATTACAATGTTCAAATGTTCTCGGAATCAGTGTTTGACAAATGACCATGTATATTATTTGCATTCATGAAATATTACTAAATTTGAAATTTCCACGTTTACAACACTTTATACTTACGAGTAAGTCAATTTAGTGACGGTCAAGGCCATCGTGGAATCCGGTCACGTCACTTCCTGTAGCCGTATATGTATTAGGCAACTCCTAGGCTATCGTGATTATCACCAATTAACAATGGTGATTATCACCACTTAACAGTGGTGATTATCACCACTTAACAGTGGTGATACTATCCAAGACGTGGCAAATCTTTTCTGAGTTAAAAAATATCTTTTATCATAATTTTCTACCAAGGGTGCATATGTGTGTTCGTGGGCCAGTGATGGCTTAACATGTGATCCTAAAAAATAAAATTAATAAAAAAAAGCTATTGAAGCCTTTACCATATTTTAAAGCATTATAATTTTATGTAATGTTTACTTTACCTCGGATCTTAGGCATGATTAAACTATGTTATTCATAATTAATGGGTATTTAAGGAATGATAATCTCATAGTCCTTATACAAGTAAGAGCATATGCATGTCTGTAGCCTATTTTCTTGTCTTAACATAGGTAAAAGAAATATATAAAAAAACCAACTAAAGATCTTTAGGTCTTTAAACAAGTACTGGTCACTTTGAAAACTATACTTACTTTTTATGTTAATATTATGTTACTACTATCCATGTTAACAGTTTTATTTTATTTTTTAAACCTGAAAAGTAGTTTAAAATATCTAAGACCTAATAAGGACCCAAGTATACCCAATAAGGTTTTTTTAAGCTTTCATGTAGATAGATGTTGAGAGGGTGGTGCTTACCAGATAGGTAATAGGACTACCACCTATCCTTTGACGAAATAAAGCAAGAATGTCTAATAAATGTTATATTGGAGTTCACAAAATTGCATCTTACGAGTATGTTCAAAGGAAACATATTCTGAGCCTCAATATTAAGGAATAACCGGACCATGAATTTCCCGTTATATTGTGAAATAGCTGTTGCTTCCCCTCATTTCCCGGTTATTTGGAAACTACAACGCTTTAGTTGCACAGCGATTTCTCTTTAAGTATGTTACTATATAATAGTACTGCAGACTAGATATAGTCTAAGAAAATTTAAAGTTAATTATTACCTATAAACGTCCTTAATACATAAGACTATTTGTAAAAATGTCAACGTCTCTTAAAAAACTTGTTTAAAGAATTTTCTAAAAATTAAAATAGGAAAATAATTTTAAAGTATTATTCTGTATATTAACGAATGTTGGTATATATAAGATTGATAAACTACAACACCGTTTGGCCAATCGCCATGAAAGTAGGCACATATGGGTGTTTTTATCATGGAGGTTTCTATGCTATCCAGTTTGTAATAACTCACCACTAGATGGGGCCGCAGCTTCTATACCGTACAAACCATACTCATTACACCACCTACCGGAAAGGACAGAACAACGACAGATAGTATATTAAAAGCACATGAAATATGAATTATACATAATATTTTTTTATTCTTCATTGTTAGCACCTAAAACTAATTTATACTCTATTCTCTGCCAGTCAACCCTGGGTGAGAATGAAATCCTTGTTAGCAAGTGCAAAAATTCAAATAATTAAGAATTGTAAATTTAATTTTAATTCCAAAGACATAATCCTTGTAATATATTTACATACTTATTACATCCGTCATATGCTATATATACACATATAATACATACATAAATAAACTAAATGTTTAAATCATTTGTTCTATTTATTGATTTCTTTATTTATTAGAAGGGTGGAATGTAGTACTGGATCCTTAATCGATTTTCCTTTATGGTTCTGCTGGAAGATATTCTCTTTAGTCTATTAGTAGTATTTTAAATCGTTGAATGTACCACGTGCTCGGCGGTGAAGGAAACAGAAGATAAAAAAATATTATTTCGAAGACTTGTGAAGCCCGCTAACCCGCACTGGAACAGCGTGGCAGGCTTTTTCTTTTAGATAATTGATAAGGAGGCCTTTGCCCATCTGTGATCATTTACAGGTTGCTACTTTATTCTCCACAAATATTCGATGCGGTCGTCTCTGAAACAGTATCTGATTGAATAAGGGAAGATTAAATAGTGATTGTTTCGGTGTCTGCGCGTACACCTGTAGCCCTTTAATATATATATATATATATATATATATATCTCGCGCAGTTGATAGTATTCTTTCTGCTGGTACAGTGCTACTGGGTACTGCAACTAGTCGCCGTGGCAGAAATCGACCAGGAGGTCATCATCATAACATATTTGGAATCGGTTAAAAATAATTACCTAAAGTTACTTTTATTTCAATTTCCATGCAGTGTTCCAAATGAGAATATTTAAAATAATGTATTAAATAGTACATCAAATCTGTATTGATAGGAGTTGAAGTTGAATTCAAATTTTCATAGTTCATTAACATGACTAAAAAGAAGTTTCCTAGTTTACCTTATGACACCGAATTAATGACAAGCTAAAAATTATCGTTTTCCGTTAAAAGAAATTTTAGCAAAGCTTCTCTTTTATAATATCATCTGTTACCGAAGTATTCGAATCATTTTACCAGAGTTCATTAAACGTCGTATAATTCAATTACATAGAATAAATTTCGAGATTAATTTGCACTGAGACATAATTTATTCAAAAACTTCTCGGTAGAGAAGCTGAGATACTGTATTGAGTTTTGAAATTCGAATTTCCCTAAAATATCAAATTCTATACACTTTCTTCAGTGTGCGATGGAAGGGTTCCATGCTCCAAAACCCTCTCAAAAAGTTGAAAGGGGGCTTGTGCCAAGCAGAGAAACATTAATAGGCTGCTACTTATACATTTTCTTAGTAAATATTGCTTTTCGCTAAAGTTAAGGGTGCTCGCTTTAAATTTTATAGTACGCAAGCAACACCTCGAGTTTACCAAAATATCTGACGAATGAAAAAGAAAATGACTAATATTTTGAGTACGTGTAAACTCCGTCAATCCTCCTCTGTGTGACATTTATTTGTATATGTCACATGTATTTGGATATGTACCCGATATAATTCAGTTTATTAAAGAATGACGCCTAGTGAAAAATCAACTTTGCTGTTTTTTTTTAATTAAAAGCATAATTTATTTTTAGAAATGTATTCCAACAATAACAATTTTAAATCTAGATTTCATGAACACACTTACATATTAAAAAAAAACAGCGATATGTTATCTAATTAAATTTTTTAATTTAAATTAAAACGACACCACATTTAAACCACATCAAGTCCTTTTCGACTCCGCTCCAAGTAAGCTATTTTCGTTACAATCCTCAGGCAAGGGTTACCAATATTACATAACATTTACTAATCATTACAACATGAGAGTATTATATAGATAAGCATTTACGCCTGTCACCAAAGAGGTAGGCAGAGATTACGGATTTCTATTTAGCACGACCTTTTTTTATTGTTTCATGTGGGGGAAAGCTGCATACAACTACCAGTCTTGCAGGGTGGTCGTAAAATGAACATGGATAAGACGAAGGTCATGTCTAATGTCCATGTTAGACCCATACCGGTTGTTGTTGGGAATAATACGCTCAAGTATAAACCTGAGACAAATTATTCGATTACGTAAGTTCAACTACAACCCAGAGGTCAACCGACTAATCCTACTCGGCTGGGCTGCTTTCGGGATACTACGACATTTATTCTTATCGAGTATACCTCAAATCTCACGAAAGAAAAGTATATAATTAGTGCGTGTTGTTACGTTATTAGTAATGGCTTACGGCACCGAGACGTGGTCTTTCACTGCAAGCCGTATGAGGAAGCTCAAAGTTTCTCAGCAAGTCATAGAAAGTTCTATTGTTGGTGTTTCTCTGCGCGATAGAATCTATCGTAAGGAGAAGCAAACCGAAGTGAAAATGGGTTGTCCACATAGCTCGCGGAAATGACAAACATTGGGAAAGAAAGGGTTTCGAGTGGCAACCACATACAGGTCATCGTAGTGTAGGACGACCTCCTACAAGATGGAGTGACGACCGCACAGTGTTGTTGGAAGCCGATGGATGCAGGTGGCTCAAGAACGTGCAATATGCTGTGCTGCGTAGTGGACTTGTGATAGACTGAAATGTAGAGAATAGGATTAAATGTCTCATTGCCTAAGTAGTGTCTTAATGCGTCAATTATGATAATAAGAAATACCATAGAAGTTAAAGGTAGATAAAATATAAGATATTCTCTTTGTAAAATTAGTTTAACACGGTCCACGAAGATCTGTATATTCGTGTAATATATAATCCACAAAGTGTCACCGGCTATTAAGCGTCCCTACGGACGGTATAATTAATGGCTTGAGTCCACCCACACTTACTGCAGTTATAATAGCCACAAACATACGTATAAAGAAATTGCCTTAGACAACTTAACAACACGTACGACACTACATATAAAAAGTAGTAGATTGAGTGTAATGGGCAATGTACCTTTTTCTTTACAAGGTGTACCTGTACTACACGTACTAACAAACGAGACTCTAGGGACCAAATGATGACGAATTCATTCTTCCAAATTTGCTGAACCCAAATCCCACTCGTGATGGGGAGCAGCGTCACTAGTCCGACTGTACCGGCATTGCACTCATCAATGATGAATCGATGAGTACGGGCACACCTTTCAATAGATGCTTTCCGGCTTCTGCTGACGTTTTTTTGTACTATGTTCAGCAGTGGATTTACAAATACTATAATATAAAAAAGGGATAAAGCTTTTTTTTTTTATTAATATTTTGTGGACAAGCGAGCGCCGCTCTAATTTCGTGACACGCACGTGACCTGGATTCGATCTCTGGTGCAGCCACCATTGAAATTGTTTGTAGCAATTTGAAGAACTTAATTTACCACGTGCTTGCAGATGAAGAAAAACATTTTGAGGAAGACTGCATGTTCGAGAAGAAATAAAAATAGACGAAATGTGAAGTTCACCGACCCGCCGTCTATTGTTAATTATGTTATGGCATTTATTGATTTAAGATGGTCTAAAAAATACAGAACAGTAAGTGTTGTATCTGATGATCTACATACCGCTTGTAGAATCTGGCAGTGTCAACTGGATATACAATGTAGTTAAAGGCAAAAAACTCTTTAGTTCTTAGTAATTGGAAATCCTAATTGTGATATGACATGGTAAGCTTTATTTATTTTTGCATAACATAAAAGTTACAAGAAATGCAATTAAACAGTAAAAGCAATAAATAAGTAAAAACAAAAAAGAAATAATTTAAGAGAAGCCTCAGTCGACTTTATAATTTATAACTCGTGTTATGTCAAATGAAAGGGTACTGACTCAGCATAGTGTCGCGGGGATAACCGCATCGCTGATTTTCAGTCAGCACCGACCCTATTGCGCAATGTACTTCGCATACTGTCTCATAATCGCAGTACGCAAGATATGTTTGCTGTAAACGCACTGCACTCCCATGATTTACCTTAAGTCATATTTAAACGGTGAATCCCACCACCATCAATCTCAGCTAGCTAACGTGGGAAAATCTTTGTTTAGGAGATCACCAGCGATCTGTGAAGCGACACTCCTTGCCGTCGTGCTCCAGCATATCAGGCAAGTACTGCATGACAACAAGACTCGGGTTCGGCGGCTACGTCACAATGACCGAGTGTAGCCGGCCACAGTTGAGCGGATGTGGCGTCACGGACAATACTATATCTTAAAGCGAGTTTCCATTAAAACTTTTACTAGTCTCCGGTTTCTATCGATTTCGATCCGTCGTGTAATATCCCTCTAAAAGATACAGGAGAGTTCAAGCTTGATTGTGAATGTGGTCTCTCATACATAGGGTAAACCAAAATACAATTAGAACTAGCGTAAAGGAACATATAGCTGATGTAAAACATCGTCGCTGAAGGAAGTGCGCGGTCTGTGGTCATATTCACTCCAACCATTACATCTGATTTGACAGACCAAAAATCCTCGAACGATTTCTGCCAACGATGATTCGCCAAGCTATTGAAATAAAAAAAAAACATTCCAAATTCTATAGAAAATATGGCTGAGTGCTGCCTGCTTGGAATTCTGTACAAATAAAATTAAATATAACACTATTTACACACACATTTACATATTGCACTACCACTGCACGACCTCACGATACTGTGAACTCATTCTGCGTAGATTGTACCAAAAATTAATAATTATAAAGCTGTCAGCAGGGATAATTGTGACTTCAGGACGTCAATCACCTCAGCCGTGACCACGGGCGCTGTAAAGCTCTCGAAAGGTCGGGTTAATAACAGTTTTATTTCAAATGCGTAGTATTCGCGTAAATATAAGAAATCATTATGTCTCACTAAAATAGCTACGAAGACGGTTTTATTGCTAAAAAAAGCCTTAATTACCTTCTTGGGTCATGGCTGAAAGAAAACAAGACTTGCTTTATCCATTGTTATTCTATTACTTACAATGGAGTGTACAAGATAACCTCTATATGAAGCGACGGCAAATTATATTTTACAGAAAGTGGATTAATGCCGATAGCCTAGAACCGAGCTACGAATGTATGACTCTATCTAAAATTGTGTTATAACATTGTTTATAAGATTGGCAGTCGCATTCTAGCGGTTTTGATGACTTAAAATACAGCAATTTCTAAGATGATGAGATTTTTGAAGAGCCGTTTTTAGGAAGGAGCTCATACAAAATTCAAAGGATGAAGTAAGGATAAAAGCAATACTTTGTAATTGACAAGTTACTCCTATTGTTATAAATTAAAGCTTGTGATATAGCTTAGAAAATAAATTATTTCAAAGTTTAAAAGGAACCCCTTGATAATGCTATAACAAAGTTGTGATCTCAAATTAGCTTAGGAAGGATTGGTCCATTGTCATTATTACAAGTGACTAAGAGTATAATTCAGGTAGTTAATTTAACTTGATCGTCTTAGCAGGACAGATAAATCTTGTCTGATTAACATTTTAGTACGAGATAATTTATATACTGTGCGTGGAATAATTAAACAATGTGTATCAGGATCTACTAACAATATTCTCAAATAAGTATTTGCAATACTTGTTAGAGCCGTAGCAGCCCAGTGGTCAGGGCGCTCGCTTTAGTTTCATAGAGCGCGAGTGACCTGGGTTCGATCCCCGGTGATGGCACCACTAAAATTGATAATAGCAATTTTAAGTACTGTATATACTGCATGCTCGGCAGTGAAAGAAAACGTGAGGAAATCTGAGAAATAATGAAAAATATTATTTCGACGCTCCAACGTGGGTTTGGATACGTCTTGTGAAGTATGAAAACCCACGATGGAGCAGCGTAGTGGACCCTTCTCGGCTCTAAAATCCTCTCTGATATTTGAGGAAGGGCCTTTGCCTAGCAGTGAGCATTTACAGTATTCTACTTTTATTGCAATGTAGAAGTATCCTAATACAAACATACCGTTACTATTGTAAGACTGAGTTATTAATGAACATTAAAAAGTTGTGACTGATAATGTCCGATCCCCCCTGGGGTCGAACTCGGCCGCGGCAACATCTTGCGAATAATATAGGTAGTTGTCAACTGCTCAGGATATATGTAAAATAACATTGACCCAAGTGTAACTAACGCTCATGGGATATATTGAGAGAAGGGCCGGATTCAGGGTCACAGATATGGTATGCAACACTAGGCTCCCAGATCAATACCACAAAAATTATTTTTTGCACGAATAAAAAAAAAATATTATAGTGTGCTTGTCCTCCTCCGCTCCAAGGGCTAAATAATAATGCATACTTGCAATTGTTATCCCTTGGTGAAACCTTATCATATTGACAATTATTTTCACCTTACGGCATCAGTCCGGTCGGTTACTTATATAATAATTAAAATGTATTGTGAAACTAGTACAAGAGATAATAATAATTGTCAAATAATTAATGTATTATGCGGTAGTAAATCGCATAATTTTTACATTTCATAATAATCATACTACGTTGAATGTTTTATTGTTACTGTTGAGATGTATGAAATTGGAAAATTGTAAATTGAGCAATTGAGTTCGTGCGGGGAATAAAGTGCGCTATTTGAAGATCTACGGAGCATCGTTGATGCTTTGCCTCCACAAGTTTATTAGTTATTTAAAGAAAAAAATAACATATTGCAAATAAAATACTCTCGTTGGTTACCCTCAGATTGAATATGATTTCGGTTAAAACAAATTGAATGGTATTTCCAACATTAGCCAACGCCATCTCCTTATTTGTTACTAAGCTCTGTGCTGGAAACATAGCTCGCAGAACTGACAACCGTTGGGAAAGAAAAGTTCTTTAGTGGCAGCAGCGTACGTAAACGCACGATTTTCCATTTCGCACGACTCCTCGTAGCCAGAGAGGGCCTGCAATTACGTCAAACACCAAACTAAATGCAGAAGCAAAAGATGCATCCACTTCACGTCAGTATTCTGCGAGGCCGAATACTGACGTGTAGAGGATCATCTTGGTACTCTACTACCCTTTTCGCCTCTTAAGAATAAAGAAAATGGCGAATGGTGAGCCTCGTCACAGCTTTTGCTCTCTAAGATTACCATGAGATTTTCAAGTCTTTTTCCTAGTCAACCACCGGAACACAGAGGTTAACAGATTCTTACACTGCTACCACATTCAAAAATAAAATCAAGTACCAGTCTATAAATGTCCTTGTGCTGGGCAAATGCCTCTCATTTCTTAGAGGCTTTTGGAGCGGAGAAATGTCCGCAACGCTTCTCTATGTAGCAACATTGCTTAGAGTTTTTAGTCCTACAGCACTTTGATATTGTAACTCTAATGTTACGTCCTCACTTTGTGTTGTTTGGAACAATGTCGTGATATACATAGTACTATTTTATTTTAGTACGTAATACTGTACGAACGCTCAGAAAGTTGCGCTAATAAGTGACATAAAATTACGTTGAAGTACTAGAGTAACAAAGAACGGTAGAAATGTCAAATATTATTGCAACGATTGTAATACGATGATAATTGCACGTGGCATCCTTTTGCATGTATATAACAAAAGAGTTTACTTTGTGGCAACACTTGATTGAGGTACATTCAATATAACGTGTACAAAGTTCATAGGCGACTAATTGCAAATTGTTATAGTAAGATCTTATTTGGACACACTATTGTAATGTAACTTTTATGAATATAACAATTGTAATATAAATAGGTTCTAATGTGCATGGCAGTTAAACTAAACACGCGTTAACTGTTATACAACAAAGTTGAATTTCAGGAAATCTCATTAAGTAATTCTAGACAGAGCATCAATTCTAGAGCAGACTGTAGTTAAGCGTTGTCTAACAAACAATAAAGTTGTAATTAGTAACAGCTCCGCAAGGTTTAAGACGACATCACTACTGCAGGCTTCCACTAACTAAGTTTCGACTATAAATTCCGTTGACTTGATCGTCTCTGTTAATAAAGCAGGATAGATTAATTTAGTGGAATCTACCTTACGTTTGCATAAGTGGAATGAATTATATGTTTTGTTTATGGGATATGGCTGTTTAATATTATGTATATTATATTATTGATGCCTAAAATGTAATTGTAAAGACATATTTGTTATAATTCGTTTATTTATCCATAGGAGCCTATTAGCATATTCTAAGATAAAAACAAAGTAATAAAAAAAAACATCAAAGAGGCAGAAATTACGGATTTGCGTTTGGCTCCGCTGAGTAGTGCCAAACGGAAATCCGACTTCTGCAACCCACTTTTCGCCATCGCCACAAGATCATTAAGACAGTTGAAGTCAATTAGTGAAATTAAATAAATGCTCATAGATTGCTATGATTATTCAAAACGAAATTCTATATAAATTCATGATTTTTTAACGACAATAGCCGAATGGGTTCGGGTGCGGAACATGACGACGTAAGTTCGAGTCCGCCATTCGACTATTGTCGTGAACCACTCCAGATACAAGCTGTAAGCTTAGTTGGAGGGTTATCAGGAATATTAGTAATGCTACTTAATAAATAGCATTGCTAGTATTCTTTAAAAAAAAAAAATCATGATTTTTTAAATAATCTCTGTTATTGACATTTGTTATAAGACTACAATGATATATCTGATCCTACGAGAATATTAAATACCTCATTACACACCCATTTCCGTGTACATCAGTCAAGCAAAATGTTCTGCTGCACTTCCTATTAACTCGCATACAACATCAATAGTAACGGATATTGAACAATCTTCTTGGGAGGTGATAATTATTTCACAATGAGATACTCATATAACTTTAACGTTTATATATTTAAATACCCTATACTATACCATAATAACCTTTGAGAAAATTATATATAGCATAGCATATTAAACGAAGGATTGCTTTACTGTGGCAAATGCGCTAGAAAATTCCATTACATTGTTTCCATCGATAACATAAAGCTATTTGTCGTTGTTATATACTCTCTGCAACACCTCTAAGTGCACTTTGTTTCTTTCACTATTTTTCTTAGTGTAGAAATCATTTAACATCTTACACTAATGTAAGGTACATAAGTTACTACACTTCATTCGCTATTATGAGATTACTACTCGATAATATTGCTTTCTATTTTTCTATTTCCAAATATTACGTTCCTTCTAGTTGTGTGGATGACCCATAATGCCTAATCAGCATTCATGCAGTTACTTGGAGCTTTCATATATCCCTTGCAGTCAAGGAAGGCGTATCAGTTTCTTTTTTTTTTTTTATTAAGAGGCTTAATCACATATGCGATTATGTCGCCCCGTAAGTTTTATACATTAATTACTTACTGCCTAGAAGTAAACAGTCTATATAACAATGCAGCTACGTCTGACAAGGGCTTCGCCAAAATAATATTACAATCGCCCAGTTCCGAAATCTAGTGAATACGCGTATCAGTTTCGTAAATTATCTCTAGGAATACAAAAAAATTAAATATTTTACCGTTACATGACTGGTATATATTATTAATAACTATTAACAATAATTAAAATGAAAGTAATAAGAACAAACATAAAATTTTGATGACAAAAGTGCCGTTGCCTGGGATTGTTTCGCACTAGCCATTAACGTGGTTTATAGTGCAAGGCTTAAATCAAATGATTTACTATTCGACATAAGAAAGTTTCTTATTTCTAATTTCATTAGTCAATAGTTATTTTTTTTAATTTATCACCATTTCGTAATGAGGTTCCTCTGCCGGAGAAAAAAACAGATGAAAAGTTTTCCGTACCGTCCCTTTTCTCTGTGTCTTCCATAATGCAATATTACAATAAAACTATTAGAAACAGCTTGGGAGCTATCAACTCAAACCCGGTTATTGTCATCCATCTATTCCTTCATAGTAATAACTCTTCGCTATTATTCTCATTAAATGTATTATATATATAATATTTGTGTTTTTAAATACATATATATAGAATATAAGATTTTCAAATATTTATCCCTAAGAATTAAAAATTAGCCACTGATAGCGCTAATTTCTTCAGCGACTCATTGTCAGAGAAACGTTTTAAGAGGGTAATTTCCTCTAGTACTGACCTTAGTTAGTAGTCCAACGGATTCAGACCTGGTCTGAGCGAGTGCCAGTCTTCAGCTCTTATGAAGTCCGGTACATTGTTCTCGAACGTTGTTCAGATTTATAACGTTAATTTTTGAAAAGTCTATAACTAAGAGGCTTCACTATGCGATCCAAGACAGCCCAACGAAAAAGTAAAAAAAAAACTATTACTTTAAAAAAAATTGCTTCGTGACTTTTTAGTAGGACACTTACCAAACCAAGATTGATACAGGCTGATTTTTTTTTTTAATTTAAAATACTTTATTGCATACGGGGTGTATGTATTTGTATGTAATTGGAGGTTACAAAGGGCGGACTTAATGCCTATTGGCATTCTCTCCCAGTCAACCCATGGGTTGGTGAGATAGCCGTAGCAGGTGTATTCATTTATTAAATTAATTAAGTAATAAAATGATTTTAAAATAACTATAACCAACTTGAACTTTTTCATCAAGTTGCGAAGGTTTTTTAGAGCTATGATATTATATATCTCCTTAAAATTTTAATACGTTTAAACATTTGTTTTAAGTTTTGATATTATTTAATCATAATTATGGATCAAATAATATCAAATATTAATTGAAGTTCAATTGTAAATACCTCAAATACAAAAAGCTTGTCACGTGAGTATAACTCCATTTCTAAAAAGGCTGGAAGCGATTACCCGTCCTAACCAACTTTTTTCGCTCTTTTCATGGTAATTAAATATTCGAATGTTGTTTGGAATAAAATGAAATTGGAAATTTCAAATGGTTGGACCAGAAAATTGTTTTTGCGAAATGTAATTTAGATAAATAAGATTTGGGTTTTTTAAATACCCGTACTATATTATGCAGATTAAGGCTCATATTCTTTTGCTTACGATTCAGGAGACTCGAGTTCGATTCCTCGAAGTCGAGGATTCGAGTTGAGTTGTCAGTTTTGGAAAATTTATGTACATAATATCTATCGCTGGCATATACTCGTATTTACAGTGTCAAGCACTAAGACGGCCATAGTCGCATCACCTGTCAAGTCTCAAATAAGCTCTGCTGAAAAGTAGTTGCCGACCTCTAAATCAAATTAAATCTTTATTCTTCGATATACATTGATGATTTCTTGTAGGGTTTTAGAGCCGAGAAGGGCTCGCCACACTACTCCAGTGCGGGTTGGCGGGCTTCAGATGTCCTCAAAATAATATTTTTTATTATTTCTCTGACATGTAGGTTTCCTCACGATGGTTTCTTTCACCTCCGAGCACGTAGTAAATAGACACTGAACGTTGTAATGTAAAAAAAATTAAAAATTGTAGTGTATGTAATACAGATTAAATACACTTAAAATTGCTATTAACAATATTAGTGGTGCCAGCACTGGGGATCGAACCCAGGTCACACGAGCTATTTGAAACTAAAGTGAGCGCCATGACCAATAGCCTATACAGTCTAGATACTGTCATTACAAGCTTGTCTTTGGTCCCTGTATTTACATTATACTATACATCACTAATCTTATTAAATCTATTCACATTTTTATGTAAATTTACGTACATATTGAAAGTACATCGTTAGAACATTAATTTCTATAAATTTATTAGAAGCTCTTGAATTTAGATTATAAATAGCTCTTATGGCTCGTTAATCTCCCTATATATATATATAAGGAGATTAACGAGCCACTACTACTTTTTCTTTTACTATATATATATACATAAATATATATATAGTATTATATATGTATTTATACATATACATACAATTATTTCCTTAACGAAAAAAATTGCATCTACTGGGATCGTGATGTTACGCTATGTTTAGACAGATGAAGATCTTTTACATGGTATAGCCTAGCTGCGGCTTTTGCGGCTGCATGAATAGGCCGCAAGAAATACCGGCGTGCGTGAAGTAGAGGCATCTTGTGCTACTGCGTTTCATTCGGTAAGTGAGGTAACCGATGGCTCCCTCCCCCTCTCCATAAAAGTCCATTTGGCTATGCTGAAAAGGTTTACTACTACTACTAGTGCGCTTTTCCTATGCTGTCAAATGAAAATAGCTTATATAGAAGCATATATTATATAATAGCTTACTTAAAGTTGTAAATATAATTTCAAGTACTGTCGATGAAAATAAATACACTCTATTTTGGCTATCTAAAATATAATACTTTTATATTAATATAAAAAAATATATACGGTCTTTTACTCCGAATGCCAACCATACTTGCTTGTTGTGCTAGCTAATAAATGAGGATCGTAGTGATCGAATGATGGCGGAATATCCATTCGAATTTTCCGAACACAACTGCGACAGACTAGTGATGTGGAGCAGCATCACTTGTACTACTGATAGGATATCTGTACAGCGTCCGACTTTTCCTTTTGCATTCTTGGAGAGGTCTATGTTCTGCCATGGACAGAAATAGGCTGTAGAAGATGAAGAAGTCGAATATACTTCAAAACTGTTTCCATAATATCATCAATCAAAACAATGGTATTGCTTTTAGACTTTAAAGATATTCAGTCTGTTAGGGAATGTCGTCATGTAAATTACATCGCTTACTGAAGCAATCATGCAATGAAGCATACGTAATTGTTTAATCTCCTGCATGCAGCGAGCTGTTTGTGTTCTATACGACCACAAGCATGCAGTTTCTCGCTTAATTACATGGAAATTGAGCATAAAATTAAGATTATTGATTAATTAAAATCTGCTTAGTGATTACAAAATAATGTACGCAGAAAATGTTAATGACATGCTAAACTGAAAGTTTTGTTCCCTCTATAATCTTAGTCTTTAGTTGATTAATTCTAAAATTGTAATTATGTGTTTTTGAAATACAGAAAAATTCATTTTATTGTATTAAAACGTTCATACAAGCTCAATGTTATTATATTTTTGCAAAAATTCCAATCATTACTTGTTTTTTTTTTATTTTAAGAATTCCTTACTCAATCTGTACTTGTCAATTTTGTTTTACAATAAGAGCCTATAAGTTTATTTTTCAGTCATTTATTATACCTCCAATAAGAAAATAAATTAGAATTAGTACAAAAAAATTGTTAACTTAAAATTATAAATCCGATCAGTCGTTCATAAGTGATTAAGCGACAAACATTTTAACATGGAAACCTTGACATTTATAATATAATTAGTAGCACTAGAAGTCTAAGTTTAATTTTTTTCTTCCTTTTTATATTAAGTTTGCACTGGACATGACTTCCTTTAGCAAGGAAGGTTTGCAACAAAGTAAAGGGACCAGAAGGATTTGTTTGATCTAAGTGTTTGTTTGTGCAACTTAAACATGTCTTGCCGGATATTAACCTTTGTCCGGATGTTCGATAGAGTAGATTTCGCTAAACTCTTAAACGTATTATTACATAGCAATTAAAAACAAGTTAAATAAATTATCGACTATATAAATATTTATTTAATCCACAAATTGACGTTTACGAATGATTTATAATTACAATAAAAATATAAGTGCTTTAACTGAATTTGCAGTACGGTTCTTTTAAAATACTAGCAGACGTTATTCTGCCATTTCCCGTAGATGGCGCGATGAATTTAATTTCGTAATAACAAGATCACAGTGCCCCCTAATTTGTTCCCCAAAAATCTCCGAAACTAAAGCACAAGTTTGCATTGCACTTGTGTGTTAGTTTGGGGGATCACTGTATTCTTGTGGCATGTTTTCAGTTGATTATGGGATCATACCTTTTATTTTATGATGTACATTATAATTATTGAAAATAAATAAAAAAAGTGGATACCTGCAGACTTTTTGTCGCCGTTTCTTCTCCGTCAGAGGAGTCATTAATACGTGCCATTAACGGTGGAAGATTGTAAAAAAAAAATAAGATTTTACATTTGAATAACGAAATTATCTTTCTTAAGTCGAAGAATAAAGAATTTTTATAAATTTTATTAATTTTCATTCATACAATCGGATCTAGATTTTGTGATTTTCTTTTATGGCATTAAACCAAAATTTACAGTGAATCAGTCATTTTGATTTAGAATTTCTTAATAACTTGATTATAGCGCCACCTATATAGTCCTCGCTAAAAACCATCGTCAATATACCTTAGTGAGTTTTCTAAGGAAAAAATAATTAGTATCCTGTATTCTATTCCATGGCATACTCTACATCTCTAATATATTTCGTTATTTGGGCGTAAAAGTGTCATTGAACAACAAAAAATAAAGTTTTCACATAATTATTTGTAGTCTTCTGAAATCATAAGGAACATTTAAAAATATTCTATCAATAAAATTTTGGCATTACTTTTAAGCTAAATCCTTTCAAACATACATATATGAATGCATACATACAAATAAATAAAGTTATATATTGCTATAGATCAATAATGTGGTGGCAGCAAAATCTGTTACATCTTTTCTTCTCCATAGGTATCTTAAAAGTGAATTAAGGCAAAAGCCTTAATAATTTTGTGGCGATCGACTGATGGCGAATTATCCATTACAGAAAATTCCAAAAATGGTAAGAATTGTTTTGTGATTATGTTAGATATGGGAAGGCTAAGATGAGTGAGGGCTGCTGTGTGTATCCTTGTGAGCAGTTGACAACTATATCAGTAGCCAACAGAAATGGCCGCATTGATCGTAGTCGGCCGGTAAGACGTTTTGAGCTTTGCTGCGCCACGTTTTTATGGTAATAATAAACGAGTATGTTAAAAGATAAATACTGTTTTATGAGTACCATCAGAATTAAAAACAAGAAGTGATATCTAGTTTGATTTTTCTTATCTATGGACCGACCCAAGCATTCAATCCTATAAAGGATTTTAAGTCTAAAAACATCAAATAGTAGTGCAGTTCAAACATTAATACTTTTCTATTTTCACACTGTTTCATAAATAGAGAAGGCAACTAGAACAGTTTGTAATAAAAAAAAAAACTATTAACCCGAGGACAACATTTTATGCCTCATATTCCTTTTTTTATTCAAATAAATGATGTAAAAATAAATTGAATGGCCAATTCCAAATCAACAAATGGGAAATTGAGTTTGAAGATAACAATTACTTCAACTTCTTAAAAAGTATTGAACGTAAAAAACGTGACATTTCCTTAAACTGATTAAGAGCAAGCAGCTTCTTAAATAAACTGGACCATAACAAAAAAAAATATTCCATTCAAAAATCATTATGTATTTGAAACGTATTGTAGATAAAAGTAAAGCACATTTTTCTTTTAACTTCTAATAAAGTTTTAGTTTAAATTTCAGCATCGTCTTCTAACTAACATTATATCAGGGATCTGTGGTGTGCTGCTGATTGCAAGTTCGATTCTCGCGCGGGACATGTATTTTTATATCCTACAAAGAATTGTTCCGGATGTAAGTGTTTGTCCATGAGTTATTTATGTAAATACTATAGAAATCAGCGTTATCCTCTGAGTAGTCCACAACTAACTTATTAAACACTGGCCTTTAGGAACATTTCTTTCATATCTGTCGCGTTTTGGACGACCCTTTGGTATCATCTCCCAAAAAACTAAATAGTCTTATGGGGTAATAGATTCTTTTACTTTTTAATTTATAAAGCCTTGTAACCAGCTTGATATGTTATCGGTTGACTTTGGTTTACATACTAATTTAGATTCAACAATTAAATGATTGCTGATCCATGCAACAGCGTTAGCAAAGATGTTTTAATCTTATGTAAAACCAATATCTATAAAATCTAGCTTAATCATGAAAAATTTTGCATATGAAAATGATAAATTATTTTTGAACTGAAACTTTTTTAGCACCGTTGTGATTTGAAAATTCGATGAAACGATAACGCGACATTAAAAAGAAACAAACATATTCATAAAAATTATTTGGCCTGCGAGAGAATGAGATAGTTGAACGAATGCAATCACGTGTCTTTGCGCGTACAACGAAGCCTTCGGAAAATGTCTCATAAACAATGTGGTGACATAAATCAATATTTGTGTGTATATAGTGTAATTTTTTTTAATATAATATTTATATAATATTTTGACAGTGTGTCGTATTTGAAAATAAGGTGAAAAAGGTCGCAAAAAATAATATGGTTATAATATATATTAAATATGTGAAATGAAATATCGTGTATTAAAATTTAAAATATTTTTTAAATTTGGTAAAAATATTATAAAAATAATCCTTTCCTAATTCTCCTGATACTCTATATTTATCTCATTCTCTTGTAGACCACTCTTCAGCCGTGTGTGAATTGTACACACAGACTTTTTTTTGAAATTATAACATTTTCTTAACCATAAAATTACTCATAAAATTCTTGTACTTTCAGAAATACATTATTTACGGCAACACAGAGAAAAGATCTTTCTCATGTACGAGTCATTATACTTTGTCTGCGAAAAGCTTGTGAGAGACAATCCATTACTGACTGGCCAAATGACTCAGAAAGTAATCTTGTACATTTGTTCAGAGCTGCCACAAAAATCATAGAATACACTATCCAATCTATCTTTGTCACGATTCGATATTAATACAATTTTAATTAAGAAAAAAATTCTTGCTATATACATACGAGAATATATTTATATTAATAGTCAAAAAGTACAATCTTCAACTTTCATAGTATTTTAGTCCCAGAAATGTAGGTCTGTATAGATCGGCCACGATGTGAACTCTTTTGCATGAGGAGTCATTTAACTACATCTTCGTTATCAAGTAGTTAGTAGTCTACTTTAAAATAGGAAAGACTTTTTTTATCACCATGATAGAGAGGCAGATCAACTAAATAGCCTCGGACTATCAGTTCTGTATGTCACCGGTCTAGATATTTTACGTTTGCTGTAGGACGCAAAATCCACTACCTTACCTACCTCACCACACCTACCACTACCTACCACTACCTACCACTACACCCTACCGCCACTCGGTCTGGAGTTGCTGTAATTAGACACCGCATCTGATTCTTATTCTAAATCAATCGATCTCTCATTTGATGAAACCGAAAATCGATTTTTCTCTCTCTGTCGGTTGGAGGCTGGAGGCCCCAAGATGTACAAGTAATCAGACACTTTATGCCGATCTTTACGAGACCGAGGATGAAATTCGATAAAATACATATCTCCTGTTGTAGAATTTTCTCCTGAGTCGTAGGAACGTAATTTGCTCATGGACAGACCTGAATACTTATGGGAATGTAACTAGCGACCCGCTGAACCGCAGGGCTAATTCGTCTATTTATATGTTTACACATTATCTATATATATATATAGATAATCAATGTTAAATAATAATAAATAACAAATTTATTAAATGTGTGCTCAAAAGGCCGGCACCTATAGGTGCTTCTCTCTCTCTTCTGGTGTCGTACTTCACTTTCTATTTCTGGCCAGTGACGTCGCATCCATTCTGTAGATCGAAGTTTTCTTTGACCAATTTCTGTTTTTTATATTTTCTGTCAATGCAATGATCGACTCTTATATTAAACTGAGTCGATTTATCAACTGAAAGTAATAAATCGAACCATAGAACAGAATAAATCGATAGATAAAGAGAAAATAATCTAAGTATTTTTTATTAATTAAGGTTAGCAACAAGCAAAGTGAACAAGTCAGTTAAGTCTAGAAATTGAGTAATTCTATTTCCCACAACTCTCTGGCCGCAAACCCAACTGAAACTTAAGTAAGCTAATCGAATTCAGATTAGGAACGATTTGCCAACTTCTACGTTACTCATTCGAGACGATAATCTGGTTTTAGATATTTATTCTCATTAAAGAATTACAGGACAATTCACTTAACATGAGAACATAATTTATACTACTAAATAATCACTACTTGAGAGCATACTTAAGAGCGGTAGTACAATAATAATTGGTGATGATTCAATAATTTGTAAAAACATTTTCTAATTTCTTATATATCAAGATTATTACAGCTTCTCCTCTGCTGATAACCTATCGGCATAGGATGAATAGACTAGAGAATTTGTATGCAGATGATATAGACAAGAAGCTCAGGTCAAGCAGTGTGAGAAAATATCACCTAGAAATAAAAATAATATGTATCATTCCAAATATACCTGAGGGCTGCAACTTTATTTTTAACGCAAATATCTGTCATACAGGAATTTAAGAAGTAGGATGCGTAAAATAATGGTCAGGGTTACAAAAGTTACTGAGACTAATGTCTATAATCCAATACTAGCTTAGTGTTGGATTATCCTTAGAGATTAGGTTACCATCTAGTCGAAAGCGGGTTAGTGGCGATCACTAATCTCGTTTATCAGTCTGTATGGCAAACCAACTGGAAGTGAGATTAGCATTTGGGAAACAGAAACGCCTTGTAACAAAAAAACTTTTTTTTTACATTGGATATGTTTACATTATATATATTTTCCGGCGGTATCACGTAAACGTAGTTTCATCAAGTACGAATGGTGTAATACTATACTTGCGTATGCAGTTAGTACACAAGACCGTCGCTAACGGTAAATTTGTTTAACAGATACACATCATCAAGCTGAGCACACGTTGAAACCACAATTACAAGACAATTTGATTACATTGCGAGCCTGGAAGCTAGGGGGTAACTGGTACCTTTCATTTGAGTTTGGTTCCGGTACACAGTCTTTATTGAAGTTTTTGTGGGGTTCATTTACAGCGTACTTGTTGGTAAAAGAAAACATTACAAAATCACAACGGCAAGTTAACCCCTCTTAACCGCTCTTAACATAATGCTGGAACATTAAAAGTCACAGCTATGCTTAGCGAGTGTGATGACTAGAGCTTTTAACAAGAGCCTTTTTTTCGTGAGGCTACCCTGGCAACAACTTTATATATATGTTATAATTTAATTCTGATTTAGTATTAATTTTAAAAATCCGCAAATTCTAAACTAAAACTATATACAAAATTAATTAAAAATTTACTGTTCGTAGGGGGTCAATGAGTTTGACCAATGTAGAATAGAGTATAAGGAAGCCCTCACAATCAATTCGGCATTGCTTGAGGATAGGAAACAAATTCTCTATTTATATAATTGTCAACTTTCACCTGTTTCGAATCGCACTCTCGGCTGATGTCCGTCAGATGTTTCTTTCTTCGCGTATGTGATTATAGTTTTTAATTTATTTTATACCGGTTGAAACGAAAACGGTTAACATGGTTACCGTATCCGTGTATCGATTTATAGTATTTGTTAGTTTATAGATTATGCATGTGGTATTTTTTATGGAGGCAACGACTTTGTATGTGCAACGACCTTGTAGGTGAATATTTTTTTTATTTTTATACCCAATACGATCCGTTAATCATAGTTTATCACTGCTTGCCCCCAAGAAAGTCCAAGCTTACCTCTTCACAACCTCAAGATACCGTGAGCACATTCTGCGTAGATCAGACCTAAAATTTATAGTTATAAAGCTAACGGTAGCCCGATTAACTATGACGTCAGGCCGTCAAACACCTCAATGCCCCCGCGATCACAGGTGCTATAAAGCACTCGAAATGTCGAGATTTAAAAAGTTAGTTAAGCGTGATAAAATCCGTAAGTAGTAGTTTCATTTAAATTAATAATTGAGTTTAATTTTTAACTGGCTCTCTTTACACATTGCAGTATTTTCTTCAATTTAAATAAATAAATAAGTAACTTGTGTTTTCTTCTTCTTTTCGAACAAACTATTTAAGTCTACTGCTACTGTCTGTACGGCCTCTCCAACAAAGCGCCAGAAAGCTGGTATATACTTCTTGAGGGTTGGTCCGTACTCACCACGCAAGAATAAGATTGGGGTAAACAACGAGCTAGCAGTCCACCTGATAGTAAGAGTAACTTCATTCGAAGAAGTATATAATATTATAAGAATTTCACAACACAATATCAATATAAGAATATTCTAAAATCTCCGCCGAATTTTCTTTGTATCTCTTAAGTGTTTAAGCGTGATTAAAAGACAATCATTCAATCTTTTACGTTACTCCTCATCACTAATCTAAAGGGATTCGGAATCGTTGTAGTTCGACACCAGATAGCATTTACTCAGCAGGCATGAAAACAAAATTGAAATATTGCTCCTTAGACTTCGTTATGGCATATGCATCCCAAAAATCTAATAATTAAGGCCATCCTGTAAACCCATGAATTAGCAGATAGCTTCGACGTTCTCTACAAAACGTCAGATTGCATATACATGTATGTTATATGTTGTATGTGCATATCAACGGTTTGACATGCATGTTTGCATAAACATTTTATTTGCTTTACTATCTGTTGGTGGCCATTTTCCTAAATAATATGCACTGGAACCATGGTAATTTTTTCTGAAATTAAAAATAATATATAGCACCAAAATAATCTCAAAAATAAAAAAAACTTTTCGTGCCCATAGTAATTACACGACCGATTTAATATGTTCAATGTTTATTTCTAAAATATTTGACTCATATTTAAAAAATAATTTAGGTGTTTTAACGCGTTTTGATATTTACATTATAACTTTATGCTCGAACATATCTGTGTCAAA
The DNA here is from genome assembly GCA_029286595.1 of Bhutanitis thaidina. Classification (NCBI taxonomy): domain Eukaryota; kingdom Metazoa; phylum Arthropoda; class Insecta; order Lepidoptera; family Papilionidae; genus Bhutanitis; species Bhutanitis thaidina. The sequence continues at coordinate 6,058,942 of JAGSMS010000003.1, forward strand.
AGAAAATATATTTTTTCTTTTTAAAGGGCAAAGAACAGACTTTTTGTGATGTTAAAAATTTACGACATCGTAAAAACTCGAAGTGCGCTCATCTGCTATGGCAGTGTCTCTTTAGTACGAATGTGATGTTACAATAAGAATACCTACCTGAATATTTTTCCCTTAAAAAAGCAACAGAGATTGCAACATATAAGTCCTTCAAAATATTTGTTGTACACAAAGGCACATTTTGGCAACTGTTTATTTACGATGTAAAAGCGGTTATTAAGTTTGTTAGTTTTAGGTTTTTTTATTTAAATTTTATGAAAAATCTCCGTAGATGTATATGACAATTACATAAAAGTTTAATGTTATGGATGGGTTAATCTTTAACGTGCAACCAATGCATAGAGGGCACTGCTCTGCTCTGCTGAGCGGGTTTGAATTCCGCTTGCAGCACACTTTTTATGACGGTATTCTGAATAATTATAGCCATGGATGTGTTTTATGTCATATATTGTTTATATGATATTTTATTATACTTAGTGGTAAGCGTATTTGACTGCTGAAGCATGGGTTTAAATCTAAGCCGAAATCTATATTTTTACAAGAAGTAGCAATTGAATTACTGATAAATAAACCTGACTGCATAATCTTTACTGATTTCAACTCGTATAATGATTTCTTGCTTTTACACGAACACTACAAATTTGAAATGAAACCATTATTTAGAGATTTTATAGCCTTTAATTTTGTTTTTATTTATTTTTTTATTGTTTGAAAACATGTATTGCATAGATAGAACCTTCGGTTTCCCCGAACAAGGTTCCTAAGTACGAACAACTCACTACGGCGTGCAGACAGTGTACTCATGCGATGATGTGTCACATTTATATCATAATGAATTATTGAAAAGCCCTTTTTTGTGGCAAGAATATCTATTTTGATTATATTCTATATATAATAGATTTTTTTATTGTACTTTGAAAGAAATTTTGTTACTTAACAGGATATTGAAAAATTTAATATTGTTTGAATTACAATCATATGACTAAAAGTGACTTCTTTACAGTTCGCCCTGCGGCGAAGCCTTGGCGCTCGCGGAGAAGATTGCGGAAATATAAATTTCGGAAATGGAACGGAGACGCCAAAGTCAGCGCATAAACTGAAATTTGGAAGTGCTTTCTTCCATTGTTTTATTTGATCGCTTATCGAGAATATTAAAACGAAAATGCAATTCTACATAAAAGATAAAACAATTGTTCTATTAGTTTAATCTAAGTTTGTGAACTTCAGATCAAATAAATATGAAAAGTCACCTTACTTCACTTGTTGTTATTTATCCACCTAAAAGCAATTACAGGACTAATAAAAAAAAGGATAGAAAAATGTAACTTAGAGTCATTGTTTTCGTACTTCCTACGAACTAAAATCGTAAGGGTTCCCTTTGTGTACAGAATTTTAACAATAGATGGTATATAAATACTTTCTTAGGTCACGTTGTGACAATATAGGGTAATAGTCAGGGAAACAGATTACCATAATTGTCTCGCGTATTTGAAGAAAATTTTAGCAGACGTTACTGATTTATTGCAACTGTGGTACAGAAATGCATTGGATGCGGCTGAAGTCAGCTAACAGTCCACCTGATGGTAAGGGGATAATGCAATCCATGGACACCTGCAAACAACTTCAATCGAAGTTTACAGGTGCGTTGTCCCTCCTGAGGACTATGATGGAAAGCCTCATAGGCCTATAATTATACTGGTTTGAAATAACTTTTAAATCGGAATACACCAGTTGTTACACTGCTGTTTGGCGGCAGATACAGGCAAAAAAGGGAGGGAGAGGGTATCTACCTAGACGACTCTTAGGCAGAGAAGGAGCTTACCACCTAGTAAGTTTCGCAAAAGCTCAAATTAAATAAAAATTGTACCAGGTATGACATAAAACTTGTAGAGCTTCTTAACGATAGTCCTTACATATTTAGCAAAAGGCTTAAAATTGTATTTTTCATCCTATCAAAGTCTTTTGTTGAACATGGGCTCTTTATGAAAATGGCATCAAAAATTGGCATGCATTTCTTCAAAGATTTGCCCAAGCTGAGCAAACGTGTTGGTAAGGTTAACAATTCAAGAAAAATATGGTTAATTAATTTATAGACCAGACTATACATAGTGTTAATCATTGCAAATACTGTTGAATTTTACAATGTTGTGGACGAAAGTATTAACAAGTTTAGATATGACGAAAATTTTGCAAGTTTTTTTAAAAGGATTTTAAAAAATGTCGACTGACATATTTAAAAAATATCGACACAACCTTCGGATATTTTTATCTTCCGAGCCACAGACACATTACGTGTATGTACAAAAATCGCTCAGATCTATTAGAGCTTTGTTTCTTTTACAGAAGCAAAACGAAAAAAGACAAAGTATAATGACGCATTGGGTTCTTAACCGAATGCGTCGTTATACTTTGTCTACAAAAGCCTTTGTCGAGACAATAACTCAGTTCTCAATCCATTACGGTCTGACCAAATGATGCAGAAAGTTGACATATGGTTTGTACGGTTTACTCTATAAAAGCATATCAGATAATATACAGCTGCTACATGGATTCTTACACGCTCAATTAAAATATAAATAAAGACTTAAAGACATTTATTCCTACACTAACATCTACACACATACATGATATGGTGATACATAATAATTATAATAATAACAAAACAAAAAAAATAGTGCCATAAAAAATAAATGAATATATATCACAAGGAATTTGTGTGTGTTGTGATGAAGCGGCGGAAAGGACCGATTCAGCATCAGCCATGCGGTGTCGCAGCGCTGATTTTCAGTCGGCCCCCGGTGTCCGTGTGTAACGGACGGGCGATAAGCGATTAGTTATTTTTTATTAATCTTTTACATTAATCATTATCGAAGTTATTAACAAAATGTGATAATATCAAATTATGTAATCACTACAAACTCAGTACATTTTGTCCACAAATACCTGCTATATATGCGAAGGCGGTATGCTGTTGAATAAACAATGACTATGTGTACACAATCAAAATGATGGATTTAAATTATAACCTCTTTATGAGAAGTGAAGGAAACAGTGGTAAGCCTCACTGGCTTACCACTGTTACCTCTTACCAGTGGTACTGTTACCTCACTGGTACGGGACAGTAAACACGGCCCATAAAAAGTTGTCAGCATAATTAAATTTCGATAAAATGAGTGTGTCGGATAATCTCTTCCGTAATTCTATACTTAAGTACCCACACATCTTATATAAGACTTTCAACTGCTAGAAACAGTTTTTGACAATACCAGCAATGTGATTTTCAAGTCTAAAGTCAGGGCTAACTATAATTCCTAAATTACGAGCATTATCGATTCTTTCCAAAGCTGTTCCTTTAATATATACTTTTGGATCAAAATCGTTAATTTTACCTATCTGTTGTTTAGTTCCACAAATTAAGTACTTTGTTTTTGGCGGGTTAAACACTAGGGAATTTCTCTCGGACCACTTCACTATTATATCTAAATAATATACATACTTCGATTTACTTACTAGTTTAATAGGAAGGATAAAAGAATAATTTATTTTTAGAAGAATACAAAACATGCACATGCATACTTATTCAAACAATTAGTAGATTATATATAGAAAGCTTGGGAAATTATTGCCAGTTGCGCACATAATTATTTTGAAAAATAGTAGTTGTTAAAAAAACGAAAACAACAAGGTTTAATAATAAATCGAACTAAAAAGCGTGGGGTGCTTGATAAATCAGTTCTCGAAAATATTCGATCGGTACGATTAGTCCAAAAATGGTACGAAAGATATGGCACAAAGGATAATGATGACAATCTTAAGCGTGGTAGAGCCAAGCGCCGGCTTTAGCTGCTGCTCAAATGGGCCGGCTCGACTGGATAGTACCACGGCCTCGCAGAATACCGGCGTGAAGTAGAGGCATCTTGTGCTTCTGCGTTTCGTTCGGTAAGTGAGGTAACCGGAGGCCCACACCCCCTTCCTATTCACCACCTCTTCCCTCCCATCTCCCAAATATCCTTAAAGACCGCCAACGCACCTGCAGCATCTATGGCGTTGCAGATGTATGTGGGCGACGGTAATCACTTACCATCAGGTAAACCGCTTGCTCGTTTGCCGTCTCTTCCATAAAAAAAAAGAGATGATCTTATCGAATTATTGTACTGCTATCGGTACCTGTTAAGTCTACAACGTTTAAATGGAATCTGACCGTTTAAAATAGGTCAAAATTGAGTTTAAAGAAGTCGGTTACAAACAAACAAGCAAGTAAGCAATACAAGTGAAACTAAAATAAAAGCGTGTTTTATTTTATTTTATTTTATTTTATTTATTTAATAAGGATTACCAACAAGGTTAACACATAACAAATTCTTTTTATATAAAAATGTTTTTTTTTTTTAAAAAAAGGCATGTGCCACCTTACTTAAAGGCAACCACGGAAAGCCAGTAGACACAGTCTAGTAAAGTTAAATGAATTACTGTACTACTACAGTGTTAAAAAGAATTTAAGAATATATAAAAATACTCAAAAGGTGACACCTGTGGAGTTTCTTTCACCTGTATCTTGTCTGCAGTCTTATGTTCTGCAGAACAGCTTGACTGATGATGATGAAAGACAAGTTGTCATTATTACCGTGATTATTTATTTTCATTGTTCCTCTTAAATTCTGATACATTATTACAAAGATATGAAGGTAATTTAGTAAAGATATTTTATGCTTTAAAATAGAATATACGTACATATACGTTTCGTAGATTTAAATGAAAATAGAGGAGATTTTCACAAGACATGCTCTGAATAAAGTAATTATTAAAGAAAACATTGTAACGGCGTATTTATACTTTACGTAATCGGCTCTGCATGTTATTAGCATGAAGCTTAAAACTTCATATTTATTTTCAACTTTGTTAAATGTGAAGAAGGGGAGCAAATCCTAATTAAGTATTAACTCAAAACATATTACTGTAAACAGAATTATATTTAATTTTATACTAAAACATGTAACCCGCTCAGGATGTGCACGTACTTTTTTTTGTCACACAAAAATCTTGCTTCTGATAAGTAAAGATATATTAATATATTTTGCTCGTTATATTAGACAGCAGATAAAAGAAATATAGCATACGCAGAATGCTTTTAGTATTTACCGGGGATTGCTGTCTGCGCTGTAGCAATTTTATTTATACTTGCGCTAGCTCGGCTTCATTTACAATCATATAACGCCATCTAGTATGTACTTTTGAAATTCTGTCGAGTGTCACCTGTGTCATCGATCTATTTTGTTCCGGAAATAGTCAAGAGATGTCGTTGTTTCACTTTAAAATTAGGTTTAGTGAAATATGGTCGAAAATCAAATGCATTATCAACGATTATAATTAACGCTGTTTTAAGCCTGCTGTCTGCTACCTATGCTGAAGCAGATCCAAACAATAGCTTGAATCGTAGTTCGCTGTCTGTTGTTCCATAAAATCCTGTCAGTCCTTTTGGTGTAATTGAGCGATAGCCATCGAAGCTCACAAACTTTCTCAATTATACTAGTAAAATTAGCAATAATGATGTTAGTGATCAATAACGAAATATGCCAGCTGTGCGCTCACCGATACACCAGCCTAAACTCGTGAGTATGGATAATCTTCCAGCTTTTCCCATACTTATCCGTACAAAGTTAGCTTCTGTTGGTGCTTTCATGGCAAATCGTATGTGCAGTAGTGAACCTTTATAGGCTTATATAAATAGGATTGATAATAGTGAAAAAAAAGTCAGCTTAGAACCAGTAACACTTAGACTGTTAATCCCAAAAGTGTTAGCTTACATCACGGTCTGGAGTTAAAGAAGAATTTAGGAAGAAACCGGCATGTTGTAGAAAGTAAGAAAATATTTCGATAACATAATATGAAGTTCGTTACTCTTTTCTTCCGATTTTAAAACTGCGCAGAGCTACAGAAGCTAACGGTAGCCATGGTGAAAGCGATATAATCATTGCCATACAAATAATAACCATAAAAAATATTGGTTACCATTACAGACGATGTGTGTACAGAATCCCTGTAACAAAAATATAAAGTTATTTATAGTTTAATAATCAAAACTGCCTAAAGTTAAGCAAATATCTAAAAAGGCTGCCGCCATTCAAATTACTTTTGATAAATAAAAGCAAAATTTTAACTATAAATCTACTTCGAAACAATCAACAAAGTGTATACTACATTTTTGTCTAGGTACTTTTTCAAAATTTAACTTGGAGATTTAATAATTATTTTTTTTGACCAAATACTTCGGGATCAGCATTAAGTGACACTAAAAAATAAAGTATTTAAAAATTAAACATGAAACCGCACGCAGTGGTGTTTTCATTTAAATTTGTAATATTTGTTTAGGTGAGTCAAAGGTTATAGTTTTATAACGTCCAGATGGAAATGGGTTTACATAGTAAAATATATTTAGTTTAATTCAGAAAACTCATCTCTCTACTCGTTGAGTCTGTACTTTGTCAGCAAAACCTTTGTTGAGACAACAACGTAGATCGCAATCCATTACAATCTGGACAAATGACGTGGAAAGTTGACTGGTACGTTTGTAAGGCTTTTTGCAAATAACACATTGCGAGAAGTTATAGCGACGCTTTTTATACTTGAATGAACGCGTGAAAAAGAGCTTTTATACTTATGAAGATGGAAATCAAGTAACATAATAATACGTCTGCTAATATGCTTTTCAAGACTATCATAGTAATAAAGTTAGTGTCAATGGTAAGTGTATATCGAACACAAGTTGTTCTCTTTATATAAAGCTATATAGAGGTACTGGCATACTTTAAATTTTAATTTACAAAAACTTAAAATATATCTTATATGGTGTGTATGGAGAAATATGACGTACTCATAACATACAACTCTATCTACTGATGCGAATGAAATTTTAAATTAAAGGAAGCTACACGATCCCTGGGTGTAACACAATGAAAATTATCTAAATCAAGTTAGAGATGAATATGCTTATTTGCTGCTTTATAGGCGATTGTTGACACGAAAATGAACACCAAAAATATTGGTCTTCAATAGTTGTATACAAAAATCCCAGACACTATATTCAGATATTACATTTAAGTCTAAATAACGGTTTTTAAGTTAAAAGATAAAGAAACTATATAAGATTATATTTAGTAAATTCTTATGCTTAATGCTCGATCATTAAGATCAAGAAATTATACAATTTCCAGAATACTTTTTGGAAAACTATTGACTATGATTGGTGCGAGCAGAAAGACGAAATTTGCTAATAAAATTTATTTTTCAGAGTAACGTTGGGCAATCGATCATACTGTTAATAATTTATTTAAGAACACAATATCAAATTGTTAACGTCGGTTATATAGTCTGAGAAATTTTTAATTTTAAAGATCAGTATCGTTGGACTGAGTGAAACAGATTTACGAAAGTTACATAGTAGTTTTATTTTTTTTCTTGAATCATTTCGATATGACACCTATAGAATAGACACCGAATTGCACTACCGAAATTAAGAATAGACCTAAGAAATCCATATACTTACAGCAAATAGAAGTTCAAAAGTTATAAGCGAATGCACAGATATAGACTTTTTATATTGCCGCTTTTTAATATATGGAGCTTCTCAGTTCAGATTACTAAGGATGATCAATGGAACAACCGCTTGTACCCCTTTTTGATTCAAGTGGAGCAATAAAGTCTAAACAAAAATATAACCAATAGCAAAGACGGCATATATAAAATAAAACGAAATAATTTAGTGTTAGGGCTTACATAGTTTTATTTGCTCCAAAGTCATTGTTTGCTGGATACAAACATTCGACACCGGATATTAGCCGTTGTCCGGATGTGTGATGTAGAACTATCTTCAATTTGTGCCTAGACTTATTCCTGTCCTTTTCTTTCATTGCTTTATTTGATTCAAATTACTATTTCAATCTCTACATTTCGTTAAATAATTCATAAATTGAATTCTGAATTTTTTGTAAATAAAAGCTTTTTGCAAAACACCAAAACAGAAGTTTCCGAGTTTCCGCATCATTTGGCTGGACTGTAATGGATTGCAAACTGAATTGTCGTTTCAACAAAGGTTTCCGTACAAAGCTTAGCCGGCTGGTAGAAGCACAAGGTATCTTTAGTGCATCGAAGTAATACGGACCTAAGATATCAAAAACGTTTAACATTAATGCCTTTCTATTTGAATTTACGATCTTAAAATGTAAATTACTTTAATTTAAAATTAAAACCTGTTATTTAATTTGATATGTAACTACAGTAAATAATGTAGAAGTAAAGTTGCTGTTTTAAACATTTTTAGCCTGCTGCTTATAAATGTCGAAGTACTAGGAAAGGGCCTACTCTAATTTTTGAGAAGGTTTTGGATCGGCAAGAGTAGCCCGTAACTTGGGGTTGATGGACTTTACATGCCTTCGAAATAAATTTGGGAAAATAATCGGAAATCTGCATGATTTCCTTACGATGTTTTCCTTCTCTGCCGATCACGTCACAATCACGGATTCTCTTTAGCCAACACTGGTACAAGTGACCCAGTCTCAGAGATTAGAACAGTAACTAATGTTCTGCTGTGCTAAGCACACTAAGCTTTTAAAAGGCCAATTTTTATTCCCCTCCAGGTGATCACGGAACTGGACATCGCTCTTTAGATTAACACCAAGGATTTTTTTACTGGCTGAAGTGATAAAGAGATTGTTATCAAAAAGAAAAGAATCAACAATGGATTTCTTTTAGCGGTAAATGCACAAACAATCCTTTGTTTTATTTTTGGGTTAAATTGGACTAGATTTTGTCGGTCTAATTCGTGACTTTGTTTAAAAAAGTTTCGTCTATAGACAAAAGTTTGTCTCGACATTATGTTCAATATATTCCCATGAAATATTCGAACGCTCTGCAATATCTGTTACTAATTTGCAGCATGTCATTGAAATGCAAAAAAAATGGGTAGAAGTCAGCACACAGCCTTGTGGAACACCAGCTTTCACGGGTTTGGAGTCCAAGCCCTTTGAGAAAAACCGATCCGCAAGAATTCTGGTGACCCAATTGCATAATTTCTTAGGAAGCCCGTGTGAAGGAAACTTCAGAAACAGCGCTCAGTGCCAAAACCACCATTTAAACTAGCCAACTAGCCAGTTCGTTACGTCTAAACTAGTCACCGAGGCCTTCCCCTTGGACTCAATTACTTCTGCTCTTCGATGAGTCAGACAAACTAGAAGATGAACAACTGATCCCGACGAATAACTTACTAGCAATCGCTAATTAGCTCGCGCTCCGTAGGTGTCTCAGAAGCAGGCTGTTAATTAAAAACTTCATTATTTTAGATAACAAGGGGGTTATGGCAATAGGACACTATTTAAGTAAAAGCTGATGTTAAACTCAAAAGGTTATTATTGCCAAGTTACAACACGCTGACATTTTAATAGTAGGGTTTAGTTTTGCTTTCGCAACAGACGTCAGTTCCGTTCCCAGCTATATTTCCTCCGAGACACCTGCGAAGCCAGAATAATAAAGAGCCTTACAACGTCTCAAAATGGCACTTTTTCTCGCAATTCAACCGCAATGTGCACTTAAGGGATTTGAATAACTTATATGGTAGATTTTATCTATTCTACGCAACTCCCAAAACGAACGCGAAACGAATTTTAACACGATATTTTAAAACTGTTAACTTATTTCACTTACCTTATTACAGTAATAATTGATATCAAATTACCCTAGACAGGATGCTCTCCGTATCATTAATTTAACATAACATTACAGACTTATTTAATACCATGAAATATTACCACAAATCCTTTAATTTCTAATACAGACTTGTTATAGATCAGAAAGCATCTATTCCAATGAATATTCCTATAATTGGTGCTTTAACTTCCTTTGGAAAGCGCGACAAGCGAAAGAGATTATACACGCATGAGTTAAGAGCAGCAAATGCAAATAATAAAGTCAAGATTCTATCACTACCTTACCAGAAGTTCCCCAATAGTTTCCGGATTTCACTAGATCGCTATGTTCAGTTACCAAGTAGTTTCATCGTTCTTTTCACTTACCTGTTATATCTGTCTGCTAAGCCTTCAAGTCCATATCGGGTCATAATTCAAGAATCATATCTTCACCATCTATCATCTTGAAATTTCTTATAATACTGTCAAGAGTATGTGCTTCAGCTGTAATTGTTGGTACAGCAATGAACATTGCCGTAAATAGAAGAACTTGTGTTTTTCTCCTCCTTTTGTTACTAAACAATTCATTGCAGCACATAGACCCCTTCCAGTGGAAGGATCTAGCAAGACAAATAAAGTCTCTTCTTATGATACAGTATGCGATTACCCAATCCGCTTACCCAGCGTATTGTGTATGGGCAAACGTTTAAAAAAATACATACCGGCTTTTGTTAGCGTTTTGCTGAAGCTGCTTATGTTAATTAGTGGACTTAAATATGCTGATGGTGATAATGATGAAACTTAGTTTTACAAGAAAAAAAAGAAATATTAACCTGCTGTTACACTTCATTCCAACAGACCTAAAACTTCTTACTCGCAGATTCACGTAATACCTGCATAAACGAAGCGACGAGTCGCACCATTCGTCTTGGCTAAAATCCAAAAGTCAATTACCGAAAACCGACTTTTAGATAACTTCAACAATTATTTCCGAATTATGTAGGCACACCTAACGAGTATTCGGGGAAGATTTTAACGACTTGACATAGTTCTGCAATTAAGCGACGCCTTGGCTATTCGATTGTTAGTCAGCTTGGCAGTGATAAATGTTTTTATTAGTAGTTAATAAATATTTAAATAAACCTTTGTTAAAATTAAAGTCCTTAATAACATATAACTGTATATGATGGAGAAACGTGAATTGCTGCAACATAACTAAAGGTTAGTAATTCAAATTTAATTTAATTAGCTATATTTATTCTTCATCAGTTCACTTAGTCTATTGCTGGAGAAATGCCTATCCTAGTAGGTGGATACGAATTGGACGGCTTTGGACTAGAACAAAGTACCTTATGTATGCAGTTGATAATTAGGTAGGCAGTACATTGTTGCATTTTACTAATTCAGCGAGCTTAATAACTGTTGTATCGACCGTAAGCTACGAGCCACAACTCGCAGATTTACTGCCGACACCGCGTGTCGCTAATGTTTGTAACTCTTAGCTGAGTTTACTAACTTACTTAGAATAACCATAACTGTAATAAATCCATGGATAACATTGTTAAGGTATTATGTCTATTTCAGGTGACTTTTAAGTTTAATTTTTACAAGTGTATCAACCTGACGCCGCCCGGTTTTTAATTATTAAGTAATTTTACGAGTATAATTAACCTTTAAGAAAATCATTATTATATGATTATCTTCCGTAGTCTTGGCTGATCATTTTCGAGTGAGTTTTGGAGCCGGGAATTCGGAGTTTCAGGACTTAACATGTCCTCAAAATAATTTTGATTACTTAGATATTTTACGACGTTATTAGGTTTCACTATGTACTCGATTACTTAACCACGATATTGTTTACAATTTCTGTTTGCCTAACTGGGAATATGGACGAAGGTATAATTTTATAAAAACGAAAAAACAGCAGAAACAAAACTGTAGTCGTGGGTATTCATGGGTGGCAGCGTAATTGATTGGCTTCGTCGTTTGCCTTTAATGTTATCATTTATAAGTTTAGTATTATAATAAAAAAACTGATGGATTGTGTTATGATGGTTTTATTTAAGTATTTTCTATAATAAAACATACAATTTCTAAATGCATGTTTACAATAGAGATACTGTATGTACTTAAAATTATTATTTTCATAAAGATATTATCTTTATTATGAACACAAAGTATTCGAAAGGAAATTTATAATCGAAACAAATTATTTTGGGTGCTTCCTTTTAAATTTTAGTAATAAAATAATCTTTTACATTAAATAGCTAATGAACAATACTTTAGCGTAGGCAATTTGACTTATATATAATTAATAGTACAAAACTTTACTTATTGTAACATTAAACTTAGTTTATTATGTCTATTAACTGCTATTAATTTTTATAAACAATCGCTTCTTCCTCTTCTTTCTTTACCGCTTGTATGAGGACCATCGACATAACTGCATTTATCACCTAAATAAGAAACAAAAATTAATATCAATTAAATAATTGTAACTGTCGACCATAACAGCATTTAGTTGTGCACCATAGCAAGAGAGCTCAGCATTTATGGTTAAAGCAAAATATGGTATTTTCCCCACTTACGAACATTGGAATAGATTTTTATTTGATTACACATATATTAAATAATCATCCTGACCTCAGGTGAAAGCATTAAAATGTATTAAATGTGTTTTTTCTTAGAAGTCATGTACATGCCGCTGTCAAACATAAGATAGAAAGATAGTATTTAACCCAGACAGAGAACAGGGAAGTTTTGTAAAATATTTTTTTTTTTAAATTTAAAAGAATACATATTAAGAATAACTTACGCAGATCATACAAGAAGCAAGAACAATGCCTGCAAGCCAGCCCGTTTTTCCTTCCAAGTACCACGTCAGTTCATCCACACAACCATGGAAGTAAGCATTGCCAGTGACTGAATCACGGCATTCAGAAGGCAATGGCTTGTTTAAGTTTAGGAAGTCCATTGGACCGTCTGCACCACAACAGCCAATCTGCAGTAAATAACTTGCTAGTTGATTTTAATTTAATTCCAACGAAAACCTATTTTATCAATAATGTTGAAAATAGTTTAGTGTATCGGCGTAAGAATCAGCCACCCTCTTTCTTCGCGTGGGTGTCGCAAGAGGCAACAAGAGAGAAAAGCCTTGAAAATCGCAAATGCTACCGACAGATGGCGGTAAAACCATCTCGAAAATTACTATACGGAACTTAAGCAGCGTCTAAGCGAGATACCTCCTTATGGGAGAGGCCTATGGCTTGCAGCTATGGCTATTTTACAGACTGGTAAGGTAATTTAAATAAAAAAAAATATTCTGGGCATGCAGGTATTTTAAAAATAAGTTAAGATAACAAGAAATTAAAGTAAGTAACATAAGTTGTTATTAGGGCAATGACGGTATTTTACAAAATTAAAAAAAATTTTGAAGGTAAATTTTTAATATTTTTCCATATTCGTTCTCGATGCTCAGGAGTCTTCGAAGTCCTGATAAAGTTAAGCCTAGGTTCCCTTCCTCAAGATTTAAGCAAATTAAAGAAAAACGATGTGAATAGGCTCCATATCCTTTCTGATGTAAAGATTTCGCCCTGCACTTTAAACTGGTTTCACCTAGAAACTTGTAGTTAATTATGACTATGGCGAATACTATACATTTAAAATTAATTTATTATTTACGAAATTTATCAAGTATAATTTTACTATTTAATTCCTATGTCACGGGGGAGACTGAGCATATAGATGATGTAAAATATAAATGCATACGAAAATTTTAAGTTACGGTTTGTTCTTTGTGTATAATTTTATCTTAGAATGTGCTTTGATTGCCTGTGAGACTATTTGTTGATTTTTATTTTATTCTATGTTGTATCATTTGTAATGGACTCAAGCGGTGGTAGATTTAAAAAAATATTACAACAAACGTAATTCATTTTCATTTCATTTCATGTCCTAGGAAGCCTGCATATTATCATATTATAGATTTCCCCAACCCAAAACAAAACAGATATCCTGGCCAAAGAACAAAAAAATGCATCCTGATTGCAATAAAGAAGGTGACTGGGTGTTTATTGGGATTTTTTTATAAGATTGTTTGATTGATTTGTATTACATATAAAAATTATAAATGTGTAAATACTTACTCCTTCTTGTACCATCCTAAGAATTTCACGACTACCTTCGTGTTGAGGATTATTTATTAGTCTGATGATAACATCTTTGATTAGAGGCTGTATGCTGGAGTCGTATGTGGAAAAGTCCAGGACTACGCAAGCTCCAATCAATCCAAACACAAACAAGGCAATCTGCGTTGCTACAAACTGAAATAAAAATAAAAAGGTTACATAACACAAAATACAAAAAATATGAATTATTATCTCATTTAATTATAAAGATGGTAGTGAATTCAAACATTCTTGCTGATTTATTTGAAGAATAATTTTCAAAGTAAACTTACAAATAATTTATGATACTAGATATGTAATGCATAACGCAGTTACTTACTCCATATAACAGTAGAACATTTTCCATAAGAGCCGAGCCACAACCAAGGAACGCTACAACCATTATGCCTAATGAGGCAATAAGTATGATGTAGATTCCGATGAAGTACTTTTGAAGTTCCAAAATTCTCATCCATTCGTTGAAGCCAGGCTCAATGCAGATCCATAAGCAAAGAGCAAATATAGATACGCCGAATAACTGGAAAAAAATAGATTTCCCATTATAGAATAAATATATCTAACAGAAAGAAGAAGCATTAAACGTTGTATTTATCACTAAAAATAGTATAGCTTTATGATAATGGAATAGTATATAAAATGAAATTATTTTGAAGAAGTAATCCTTTCTGTAAATTGAATAGGTTATCTTATTAATAATTATTATTCATAGTAGAGGTGAAATTAGACTAATTCACAAGAGGAGAGCCTGATTACTATGCAGGCCACAAGTATGTTCCAATAGCATTCTGAGCACACTGGCCCATAAGTGGAACTTGCCTCTTCTTATACAGCCTCAATGTGCTTAAGTGAAAGTTAGGTATACTATGATAAATATACAAATACAGTTTTTAATTTAACTATCAATATATTAGGAATTACTTAACTTAACTTATATTAGTAAGTTAAGCAGGATTTGTCACGCTCGGCACGAGGATTGGCAATTGCAGTACCAGACACCTCGCACCTTAAACGCTGCTGCCCATCATCGATCTACTTATTTTCCCCTCAGTTACTTCTTACGACACCCACGAGAAGAAAGGGACTTACGTCGATTACCATACGTCAGATTACGGAATTTATTGACTTTACGTCGGGATGACTATGGTGTAAGACGTCCTGGTGTCAAAGTTAACTCGGGCTACCGTCAGCTTTTATTATGCATTTTTGGTCTAATTTATGCAGACATTTAACGCGATTATCCAACACCATCAACAAAGAGATAATCTTTATATTGCAGATGGTTTTTCTTTACGTATTCTATGTTTTAAGTTCAAGTCCCAGGGAAGTGTATTTGCAGTGAAAATATTTTATGCCGATGTCAATTGTATTTTTGTTCTTAATCAGAAGAAAAGATCTTTTGTTTGTCACAGGATTAGATATAAACATTCTTTATATCTAATCCTGTGACAAACAAAAGTAAAGTAAGAAGAAAAGTAAAGACTTTAAATGTTAATACACTGCTGGTTGTTGGATGAATATCGACTCGGTTTGTTGAAACTTTGTATCGAAACAAATTCAATTTAATTATTTGCAATAAAACAAAAATATGAGGTTTTAAAAACAATCCCTAATGTGTATACGGTGTTGTTAAATTTTCTTAATTAAGCAAGCTAAATAACTGTTGCTTCGACGCGCAAATTGCGAGCAACAACACCTAGATTTACTACCAGCGCCACGTGCAGCTAATGAATGCTACTTCAACAAATTTTGCTAATTACATAATAAGAGAAGAGTGTATTATTTTAACAAATTAGAAAAGGTGAGGTTGTTTCTGAAAAAAAAATATGCATTTTTATAGTAAGCAATCGAAAACGACATTTAAGATTCCATAAACATCGTTTCAAAATATATTGATGTTTGTGTTTTATTACACAGTCTATACTATATTTTCTTTCTTGGATGGGGGATGAAACGAACTAACAGTCCACCTGATGGCGAGTGACTCCTGCAGCCGATGGACAACTACAAACAACCTCTATCGAAGAGGGTTACAGATGCGCTGTCACCTCTGGGAACTAAGATGCTTTACAGCTCGTTATTATTGTGGCTCTCTTTATCTTTCAAACCGGAACATAACAGTTATTGCATTGGTGTTTGGCGGCAGAAATGAGTAAGAGCTCGGTACGAACCCAGACGTCTCGTAGGCAGAGAAGGAATCCATCATTTGTTAGAATTCGATAAACATTCGGTATTACATTAAAAAATGGAATTGTGAAACGTCAAACAAACAAAAAAATTCACACAGTATAAAGTCTAAAAGCAAAATAGTTTCCTTCTTACAATAGTCTGAACTTCATATTAAAGATAGTGTTCTTAAAAAAAAAGAAAGATTTCTTAAAAAATTCGACGCCTACTCTCTGAAAGGTAAAATATAACTTAATAAATATGTAACTATCGATCAATAATATGGAACTTAATTAAAGCGCCGGAAGTGATACACGTATTATTGAAAAACAAGTAGTGAATCGACACAGTTTGTTCTTTATGCGTGATTCAGAATATGACAGCATTGTACTTGGAAAACGGGCCGTTGCTTATCATTCGCTGATAACACTCAGCCCTTTTTGGTGCAAACGAGATAGGAATTAATTGTGCTCATGTTGCCTACCAATAAATATTTAAGGCTAAATGTGGGTTGCATTCTTAAATACTAAGCAGCTTCCTCGCAATCGTCTGCTAGATATAGGCCACAAACTAATTTGGGTATTTGTCGTAAATCGCCACACTTGACAGGTAGATTGTAAGCCTAGACTAGACTTAGACTAAAAATAATATAAGACATGCCGTGACTATGAAATATACGCACTAATTTAAGTGAATAAAATCGCAATGATAGGCCTGAAAATCTTGAGGACAAAAATGGCGTAATAGGATTCAAACCGTATGGAATGTGAACAGCGTGAACATTATCTCTGTCCAGTCTAACCAAATTGCACATTTGTCAGAAAGAGATAAACTGATATATGTTATTTCTTTCGTGAAATGTATCATATTTGTATATCAAATGTATAAATATGTATAAAATGTTGTTAATGGTCTGTAACACAGACGCTACTTATTATCACAGCCTAACCTGATAGTTTAACTCTACCATGTTAGAGATGGCTATTCCGCCATATTTCTCGGATGCCATGAAATTTTTTGCTTTACTATATCTTTCATTTTTCGATACCTACGACACGGAATTAATGGCTTTTATATTTATATTTCCTCTAAATAGTGATGATTAAAAATAAAATTTTCCTATAGCTCTATTATGAATTGATATTATCTATCATTCACAGTCCTCGTTTTAAAAGAATAACCTAACCTAAATTAAAATTCATCAAAATGTAATTGTGGACATAATTTAATTTTTGCCGGACATAATAGAAGAATCACTATATTTTGAATAATTCTAATATTACTAACCTAAGAGGTTAGGTTATACCTAAAAAGGTATAGTAAGCTAACCTTAAGATTAAATAACGTAAACGTTCACCACGACGAAGTCTTACTTTAAGTTAAAACAAAAGAATGAAGGCATGTGTTTTACAGTAGTTACAAATGACTACCCACCCACAGCACGACGTTGAAACAAAATAAGGAGTACTTGATGCAATAAATCTGGGATTCAAGTTTCCCGACAGCGGGTCCTTGCCCGTCGCCTCTTCCAGCTCCAGCCATGGCACTTTAATATTTCACTTATCACGAAAACAATTTGCTGTTTCAACTTTAAGTCTGTCCGTACACTGCCTCAATCGAAATGATACTGGTTGTTATCATAAAGATAAAGCCGTTACACATAGCTAGGTTATCGATGTTTGCTAAGATACAACGTACAAAATGCCAATGGCTTAGTACCTATTGCCACACCTATTATATTTTGTGCTTGGTTTTTAGTAAACTTACACTATTTGACCTTTATCAAATAAAAAGGGGATTTGAGAAAATGTTACGTTGAGTTCAGTATTAACCTTTTGCGCGTTTATCGATAATCCGAAATGAATAGATATTAGATATGAAGATGTTATGCATTGGCATGGTTTATAATTTTGGTATAGTTATTGTAAGTTAACTTCGGTCTTTTAATAACTTTATCTGTTATTTAAAATGTGTTTGCAATTCTTTAAGAAAAAATCTTAAGTATTTAAACGCTAATTTAAAATTTCACCAAAATAATATTTAGCGGAAAATATAAAGCAAGCATTATAAGAAGGTTGCAAAATATGTTTGTAGTATCAGATTCTTCTTTTCATAGAATATTTCTTAAACCTTCACGTGTCATAACTTTGAAACAATTTAAATTCTTTTGTTATGAGTCGTATCGGGACTTATAAGATTAGAAGAGTTTATAGGCGATTATTTATCAAATATCGAAAATAGTATGAAATCAAAGATTGATAGAGAAAAAACTGAGAAAGATCAAATTGGTGCTCTACTAAAGATTCATGATGAGTTTCTCTTAAACGATCGTAGCATTTTCGAAGAAGACTTGCAGTGAGATTTCCTGCAGTGTGGAACGGTAAAAATTGCCTTTTTAAATATATGGCTTTGTAACAAATTTTATTTTTGAATTAAAGAAATCGAAACGAAAGCAGTGTAGGTAACATTCATCAAAGCAAGCTTATGAGCGATCGAAGCAAATCGTCAGTAAAACATTGTATGGTGGTAGGTCTTCTTTTCTGCTTTGGAGTAGTTTAAGAAGTTTTTGTACGAGGTAAGCCCAAGCGATCAAATCGGAGACGTTCTGAAAAAAGGCCAGGTCAGGAGAACTCTAAACCAACGAGTATGCATGCGAAGATTGATGAAAGTGGGAGAAGCGAAAGACGTATGTCAGGACCGTAGCTGTGGAAGAAGATTGTCTCTGCCCTACCCCGTTGGGATCAAGGCGTGAATATATATATACAAGGCCAAGCGGCGGCTTTTGCTGCTGCTTCAAAGGGCCGGCACGACCAGGGTAGTACCACGACCTCGCAGAATACTGGCGTGAAGTAGATTTCGAGCTTCTGCGTTTCGTTCGGTGAGTGAGGTAACCGGAGGCCCATTGCCCCCTTCCTCAACCGTCATTCTTCCCATCCCCCAAATAAAAAAAACCTCTTACACATTTCTACCGCCAATCAGGAGTTGTGTTCCGGTTTGTAGGGTATAAATATCCAGTACAGTTACAGGCTATGAGGAATTCCATCTTAGTCTTCAGGAGAGACAACGCATCTGTAACCGTATTCGATTGAAGTTTTTTTGCAGGTGTTCGTATGCCGTTACTAATCACCACAGTGGCCACTTAGCATTAGGTGGACTGTCATATCGTTAGACACTCGAGTGACATAAAATAAATTTGCAAATGTTCTTTGTATATTTAAACGCCTCCAGGGGATATCTACAATAGAACGGCAAATTCTTAAATATCTACAATAGGGCTCGCGGTAAGAATTTCGAACTGAATAAAACAAAACACATTTTTTTGGTACATATATAACACAGATATATTGTGTGGTTACACGGAGCCATCGGTGCGCGAGTTCGACTTGCACTTGGCCGGTTTCTCATTTTGGATTAGTATTAGCAGGTTAAAAAGTAAAAAATATGTGTAATGTTATTATACTTACGCCCGGTATGCCCCTGCACCAATGTAAATTAGCCTGATACGTGTTTGAATTCCGATAAACGTATTCTGACTGCTATAAGGAAATGGTTGCGGTTGGTGTAAGCTGTAAACATAAATAAAGGAGATGTACGACGTTCCACGTTCTACAAAATTCCTACAAACGAACGAGACCAGCGTAAATCTTAAGCATGAAAGAGTATATATTTAAGTATTCGCAACTATTTAGGTAGGATCGGTTCGAAAATATGCTTTTCAAAAAGTTATGTTTCCGATGTCGCAAGACTCAGTGCTCTACTAATCTGCTGTTTGGTACAGGGCTTGAATTTTAGGAGAAGCCTATACTTTTGTAGCCTTCAATTAATTGGATTTCAGAACTCTGGTCTTTATACCGTGTCCATATGTTTTTGATAATATATCCGACCTGTCCTAAGAACATATCGCCTCTGCAATAGTGCTAATACTTGAAGCATCATAAGTTAGTTGGAAGCTGTGTGAAAGTCCTATTATTTTTGAAATTACAGTCAGTAAATCGGAATTTAGGTCAATATTTTTTAGCAATAAAATAAAATTTCATAGAGCGTTATCAAAAACAAGCGATAGAATTACGGCTAGTTAGGTAATCATTTTTTTTATGGGAAAATTTTACTTGTTGTTTTTATTAACTCGAAACAATAAAAATACTCTTAAAATATATTTCATTTGATTTTCGAGTATGAAAGGATTTATTTTCGAACATAATAAAACATAATATGCAAATTACGAACTCCACGCGTTCGCGAGTAACAGCTAGTATAAAATATTTCCTAAATAATAAAATCCAGTGCATAAAAGTTTATATTAAGCGTATAAGTTGATAGGTCGAACGAAAAATTGTAACCTATTCATGTCCTTTTGAAAAACCATGAGGCGAAATGAAGCTTGAAATATTCTTTTCATGACCGTCATAGCTATTAAAGCAGAGTGGAACCTCAAAAATGCTTAAGCGTAAGAAAATTATATAAGAAATATAAGAAAATTATTCAAATTCTGTAAAAAATTAATGTAAGCCGTGCGCCTCTCTGCAGCAAATAATAAATGGTGTTTTGAATTTTAAAGTCGTTAACCAATCCACTATAATAATAAAGTAAAATTTCGTAGTAGCTTGTAAGGTCCCATAGCTGGGCAAAGGCCTCTTTCTAAAATATTTGAGCGGTTTTTGGAGCCGTGAAGGGCCCGCCAGGCTGCTCCAATGCAGGATTTACATATCAACGAAATAATATTTTGAATTATTTATCAGACATGCAGGTTTTCTCACGATGTTTTCCTTCGCTGCCGAGCACGTGGTAAATACAACACTTAAAATTGCTATTAATAATTTTAGTGGTACCGGCACCGGGGTTTTAACCCGGGTCGCTCGCGCTCTAAAGTGAAACTAAAGTGTAGTGAACTCTAATGTATGTGATAACAGTAACCTGCAATAAAAGTGATAACTATCCGACTATTCGCGACAAGCGAAAAAGAGGTTAAACAACAACTATGAGGAGCTGGGTGATCGTCGGCCATTCCAGTTTTTGCATCATCTACTACATCTGCGAGACCCAAAGTTTCCGAAGATTTCTTAATAACTATCTGGACTCCTATATAAACCACTTGCCAAGCAATATAGGGACTGTCATTGATCACAACCTGCTTAGGATTTGCAAGCGCTGGCATACTTAGAAGACAGAGTGTGTTCTACCGTCAACACCCCACGAAGCAGCTGCTCATCTTGCACCAAATACCGCCTTAGAGATGATAGCTAACCAAATCTTTCGAGATGACAAAGCAAGTTCAAAACCCTTCCACGCTCGTTCATAGATCGCATTATCTAGCCCGAACGCAGTACTAGCCGCTCCAAGTGCAGTTACCGAATATTCCCAACGTGTTGGTGCCAATGCAAGAAGATGCGTTCCGTGAATCCGCGTAGCTTTATGTTGTGATAGCTGTTCCATTGGTGGCGTAAATATCGTAATTCGTACTTGGTTGACGTTCACGGAGTGCGTTGCCGACACAGATGTCGCTACCAGTGTCGACAAGACAATTGCATCTTAGTTCTTCGGTCCGTTACGAAAAGGCTTCCAAGGGTACTAAGACAGTCGTTTGTTGCCATTGGCGACCGCCTTGATAGTTTTCCGCCTTGTAATGGCGGGTTTATTGCATTTTCCATACATTGCTACCAACTTTATGGACAGCGGGTCCTTTACAATAATAAAAAAAAACTTACATCGTAGGAACAGCTATTTACATTTTACATAAGAACAATGATAGGTGGTGAGCCTGGTGCTGTTTTAGTGTTCAAGGCTTCCATATAGGAGATCGAACTTGGTATGGTAATGATACTTAAATAAATCGTAAAGTTCATTAATTTTCTTTGATTTTGTAACGTTACGATACACATAATAATAAGTCGTAATGTAGGGACGAGTATTTACGCTTTGGTAATAACAAAGTGGAACTCCTTTACCTTCTTCAAGCAGTAGAGTAGTTGCAATAATCTTTAAAATAAATCAACACTTTACTTTATGGTCATGCAGTGGTTGCAGAGTCCGCTCTGCTTTTCATAATGACCTCCGATGCTCTCTCACTTGAAATTAATCTGCAAGAAGCCATTGCGGTAACTATTTACAAAGCTTCCTCGTGGCTTGTTCCCTTGGCTTTTCATTTTGCTTACAAAAGTGTATAGGGTTGTCTTTTTCTCATTTATCAATACAAACGTTTTAAAGTATTTGTTTGTTATAAACGTTATTATTCTTGGTTAAGGTTGGCTTTTCGGATAAGAATCGGATTTTAGTTGTTACATTGAATTATGGATAATTTTTTGTTATTTTTTCATATTTGTAATGGCTTTAATGATTCATATTTTTTAATGGTTAGCTAAATGGCTTTACTTATGAAGAAAGTTTTTTATACTAAAGTTGTGTATTATATTAAATTATATTTTGTGCTGGTATTTGTGTCCTCTGAAAATCAGCGCTGTATTTTCAGCTAATGCTGGGTGGGGGTATTTTTGGGTAAACCGCCTTTTCTATTTTTGAGTTTACCTTCAGTAGAAAAAGTTTTTAATTTTACTAATGGTAAATTTTCTTCATATTTTTAATATATAGTTTAAGTAAACTTTATCCAGTAAAATTTTTGGAAAGTGCTGTTGTATCTGTGGAAATAAAATTATTCTATCCAAGGATACATTATAGACATTAAGAAAAATCAAGAATAATGAATTAAAGTATGATGGTTTAATTTTTGTACCGTGAAGAGTATTGTTCCTTATTCTAATTCCATATTCAAATATCACAATTTAGAAGAAACGAATTTCGTTAAATCTTTTACAATTAATCTTTTTTACTAGCAAGCACTCTTTGACTTTGAATGGGATTATAAGCAAGAAAGCTTTAACGGTGGACTTATTATGTACACAAAAATTGTATAGAAGTATTATCAGTATTTTTACAAAAACATTCTGTTGTGGCAGCCCTATGAACATTTCCGACAAGGCCCGCAGACATGGGTAAATAATTTTCCTGATTACCGTGCTGCGCCTTCGTCGTTCAAAGCTAGAAGCGAGTTGTCGTCCCGACCCGACAAAAATATTAAAAACCGGAACGTTCTCGCGTCTTTACTTATACCTACAAGTTGTCGCAATTGAAAACGACTAGATATTACTCAAAGAGTAAATTGATTTCCCGCTACGTATTTCGAGACGCAGTTTTGCTAAATTGAGGTGAGGTAACATAAAGCATCCAGGTGTAACCGGCGGTATATTTTCTGCTTTAAAGCGATGTATTTTATTTGAGTAGAAACTTAAATATCTTATTTTATTTACGGAAGTTCTAGTGTTTTTTTTAAACACTTGTTTTCACATCTGCCAATGTCTTTAAAGAAAGAACATTAGAAATACATTTTGAAAAATTGGATACATTATCGTTATGTGCCTCGGTATAACGGTTTAAGTTTTGTTATTCATTAGATGAATGTTCAAATAAGAACATAATCCGTTTATAAAAACAAACGTTTATTTATTATTTTATACAGTTTAATTATTTGTGATCATGCAAATTCGAAGTTTCAGATAGTAAAATACGGTGGGTATAATAATATGCCAGGCATTTAAAAATATTGAAAATTACGATATTTTTTTTATAATGATTTCTTGTATTTACGCGAACACTACTTGTGTTTTGAAATATTTATTATAACTATTCTTTACAGATTTTATAGCGTTTATTTTTTTACTTTTATATTCCGGACGTTTCGAGTATTTTACAGCAGCCGTGGTCACGGGGTACACGTCCAGATGTCATAGTCAACTCGGGCTATCTTCAGCCTTTAATTATTAATTTTGCTCCGATCTACGCAGAATGAGACTAAAGTATCTTGTGGCCGTGCAATGGTATGCTTGGCAGGAATCGGTGTTCTTTTGTGATGGATTTGTGACTATCAAATCTTTTTGGTTGGGGCGATCTAGGATATGAACACAGATTATCTATGCTATGTGTTCTTTTACGCGAGTCCTTACAGATTTTTTAGTTAGAGCTATATAAGAGAGACCACACTCACTTGGCCACTGAGCTTAAGCATGTGACTATCAAATCTGATGTAAGGGTTGGGGCGATCTAGGATATGAACACAGATTATCTATACTATGTGTTCTTTTACGCGAGTCCTTACAGATTTTTTAGTTTGACCTATGTAAGAGAGACCACACTCACTTGGCCACTGAGCTTCAGCATGCCAAGCAAGTCCTGCACCTGGGACACCTGGACGTCTAACATCTCGGTTGCCCCGTGACCACGGCTGCTGTAAAACACTCGAAACGTCGAGAATATAAAAACTAAAAATTAAGTCTGATAAAATCCGTATGTAATAGTTTAATTTCAAAACATTATTTTCTTTATTTTTTATTTACCAAAAACACAAACAACATGGTATTTCCATACATGCTCAATATGTAAGAATTCATAAGAGAATATAGCACAGGCAGATAGAGCGCAATTACATTGTGCAGGTAGAAACTTCGCCCGAGGAAATGTAATAAACGAGTCGCCCCCGACCAAATATTTAGAGAATAGGCTGTGGCCATGAACTTAGCGTATACTTAAAGATAAATAAATTATTTAAAAAAAAATAATATCCGTAAAAAACATTACTCATGTAAGATGATTTATGTTGAAACTTATGTCTAACGTATACCGGAGCTAAATTTAGTCTGGTGACGGACAGCGGCGTCTCTGTGGATCATGACTAAAAATTAAATCAAGCGTGACATTCACAAAATCCTCTCGTCGGTGAAGTTCTTATCACCAACAGCGAACTGTTTACAAGCTGGGGAAAATAAAAAAGACTGTAATAGCTTATAAATACTAATAGATATAGACCATTTATTTATAAGTTTTTCTGAGACAAAAAGAACGCACTACTCAACAAAGTTGTAGGTCAGCGGACTTGCAATGGAGTGGAAATATTTTTATTAATTATACATACGCCGCGAGGAATGAAGAATAATAAGAATAACATTAATAAAGATTTCATATCTCATCAAATCAAAATCTATATTATTTGATATAGGAACGTAATAAGGTTTCTCTGAAGGAAAAGACTTTAATAGACCAATATGATAATAATAAAAAATTTAGAAACAACTTGGGAGCGATCAACTCTTACCCAGGGGTTATTATCATCCATGTATTCCTGTATATATTATAATATTCTTTTTTCTTTTTTTTAATAATTTATGTACACACAAGTAAAACCGAATAAAAAGAAATATGATAGGAAGAAATGGTCTGTACAAAGGTACTGCTTCTTTTTTAAGAAATTTCTTCCAGCAGACCTGCGACAGGAGAATAGCTAGTCAATGGTAGATTGCGCGCGTACAATTAAAAAAAAAACATACATATATGCGAAACGTTCTAAATAAATCTACATACACCTACTTACACATAAATATATACTTAAATAAATATATAAATATATAGATAAATACCCAAAATTTAATTAATATACACATAATAGAATAGTGCCCATAGTTCATACTGCCAATGACATATAGTCTTTGACTCTTTTCTTAAATACAGAAATAGTTTTGCAGTGACATATATTTGGTGGGAGAGAATTCCACAATCTAACTGCATGCACAGAGAATGAGTGGGAATATGAAGCGCTTTTATGAGGAGGGAATTTAAGGAGGGATTTAAGATAGGTTCTGCAGGGATTAAAAGATGGTCGAGCGAAAGAGAATCGCTCGCCAAATCTTCTTTATAAAGTCATTGCTTAGTAAGTTTTTAAAACTTATTTAAAGGAAGACTTTGCGCACCCACTAGGATTTTGTTTTCTAAATGTATACCTGTACCATGAACGTGTGACTCTAGTAACTGACATTACAAACTTGTGTCTGTTCTTGTGATTTACGTTATGTACATCACTAATTTTGTTAAACGGATTTATGTTTTTATGTACATACATAAAGTTGTTACATGCTATTAAAGGTTAAAATAGCAGTTTTATGCTCGAAAATTCAAACACTTTTTTATCTAAGAAAAATGTAATGACTTAATCGAAGTATTCACCTCCATTATCTATACGTTTCTGCCATTCGAGCTTAGATCGTTTATGCCTTTTCGATAGAACTCTGGGATCTGGACCATACAAAGCCTATGGAAAGCGTTCTTTACAATGGACCGGATCTCAAAAAGCTATAGTGAATCACACCATAAAGTGACCACCAAATACGAGTAGTTAACATTACTCTGTATGGATGAGCTTCGCTTTTGCGCATTGTTTCCGTATTTGACCGGGGTTCTGCGATTGCATCTTTTGCTTGTGATTTTTGTACAGAGTCAACTTTTCGGCAAACTTCACAAATTCACAATTCCGTCCAGAAATCATTTAATTTCTGAACCAAAGCAAAACAAGCTTTAACTCATGGGGCACTCTAATTCATGAGGCACCTCTTTTCTCGAGTTTTTTTATATAACCAATTGTTTAGTTTGCTGTAAATAAGTTAACATTGAGGATAAACTAACGTCGAACCATGACGCTAATCCTTTGGTTGTTTGATTAGGATTGACTTTCACCATTACGTTCGTTATCTTAGTGCCTTTTCTTTCCACGTCGTTCATTCTTAGTCATCGTTAGTCATATTCTCACCAAACGCAGCATTGATATTGCGAGTTGTCTGTACTGCGACGACGTCAGAACTTTTATTAAAAACTACTCAAATTCGTATTTCGCTGTTATATTATATTATTAAATGATTAAAAAATTAATTAAGTGTTTGCACAATGTTTCTGTATAGAAAATTTTGATATATTTGTGTAATCCGTATTGGGCCTTATTTATTGTTAGAAGTATTAATTATTTCGTAAGTCGCTGTTGGATTTCCTAATAAAAAAAAGACAAAAAAAATAAGTTTTACTAGATATATAATAAATAAATGATTTTTAAAGTGTATGAATGCAAATTACGATACAATATTTCTCGTAGTTTATCATATAGTCAGAATATTCATTTTGTGTTGTAACACATAACTGAATGACTAATTATTTTTGAAATATATTATATGAGCCCTGATTCACTTACCTGAGGTTCTATCTCCGCACTTAAGGCTTACAATATTAAGTTATAGCTGTATGTTTGTCTAGTAAGGCACTTGTCTATATAGATCCATACTTTGCAAATTTATTTTATATTTTTCAAACTTTTGTATCGCCTACTTTCGAGCCGCAATTCATGCGTGGCTGACCACGGGACAGTAAACATATTCGCTCCCAGTACTCCTCTCCCTTGATTCTATTAACGCAGCAATTTCCCCGATCCCATGCAGCTGTCTTATCACAAGTCTTACATAATTCAAGAGAATACAAAGTTAATCTGACTCGTGAGCAAATATGTACAGACGTTATTTTTGTTGTTTTTATATAAAATATTATTAGAAAGATGTTTCCTTTTGTTTTATGTTCTTCATTTAATTAAGCGATATTAAATATTTCATTACATTAGTTGCTAGCTGAATATTAAGGCATGTTTATGATTTAGGGTATTTTGGTTGCTCGTATCTCAACACGAACTTGGTAAAGGGCAATACTTAAAACGTTTGGCCTGGATTACACTTTAGATTTGCGGTGTAAATGTAGTTCTCGGAAGGATGTCTAGCCCAACAGACTCCATCTAGATCTAGACAGAGATAGATTTAGACTCTTGAAGTAATTAACATAATGAAGAATAATGACCTATTGTTCTTCGTCAGCCTACTAAGGTCCACTGCTGAACGTAGGCCTCTCCAACAAAACGCTAGCAAAACCTAGAAAAGAGCAACCTAGAAAAAAGTTGCTAATACTTGCTCTCTATTTCTTTGGTCCAAACACACAAAAATGGTGTGTTTAATACAATGTCATACGGAGGATTATTAATTTATTGCCAATTAAACAATTAATTAATATTGAATAGAACTTTACTGCCGGTATTTTTTTGTCAAAGTTGAGCCTTTTAGACTTTATACATTCAGAGTATATAACCACTTTAAATACGAATATGCAGTAACTTGCTAATGAACAAGTCGCGACTGCTAAGATATCTTTTCCATGTGGACTTTTACAAACAAGCCGAGATAAATGGTATGAATGTTACTCCGGAGACGTCGCTTAGCTGCTACAATATTATTGCGAGGTTTAATTTGAAGCAAGTTTATTAATAAGATTTCAACTTTGCATATAGTTCTATGTGAGCGTAAAAATTGCCATATTTTCAGAAAATATAAAAGTTAACAACGTCGAATTTCGAAAAAATGCGGAGAAACTTCCTTCCTTGATTACTTTTCCGATTGAACAAATATTTAAGCTTGTTTCGTTTCCTTGTTTCCCTTTCGAGATAACGCGAATTTCAAGATCTCTGTAATGCTGAACTCCAGATAGGGGTTTATCATGGTCTCGTTTTAATAAGAAAATAAGAAATAATAGGGGTGTAAAATTACTAATTTAGCGACAATTTTAGATTGTTAAAACTTTAATTAAGTTGGTAAACGTGAAATGCGGAGCGAGCGGAGCGTGCCTATTTCATACTATGTATGTACTCAAGATTGTATAATTTTAAAATAACTATTTATAATTGTCTCTCAATACTTGAAAAGTTTTAATTATTTTCTATTCAGAATTGACATACTTTATTAAGTACCTTGAGTTAAGGTATTCCAATCACGTACGACACGGCTCCGTTCACTTTGCAAAACCATAGCACGGAACTCAGAGATACCGAAGCTCGTGATTGCTTATATTATCATCGGGAAATATACAGATATTATTCAAAAGGCTCGAATAAGAAAGTTTGTAAGTAAATGTACATTGTGGAGAATATACAATATGTTTATTACTATGTATGTGTATGGAGAATACAGGATTTCTTTGTATTTCACGTTTGCGTGGCCATTCATATATCCGCGTATCTGTTTGTCACCATGGTTTAGTTCACAGATTTGTACTAATATACACATAAGGAGAAAATTTTTTCAAAAAATTGGTTGCCGTTACCTTTAATAACCTAAAAAATTAAACGCCAAAACTTTGGTTGTAGTCATCCCCTCTCGTTACTCAGAAAGTGTAGTAGTTACATATAAATTTCACGTGACCTATATTACAACTTGTAAATGTTAGATATAGGATAGATATCCATCCATACATACGAATACTCTAAACGCGAAAGTTACTCTGTATCACATGACAACAGAACCGATTTTGATGAAATTTTATATGAACATTGTAAGCTAGGGCGCGCTACTTTTAATTCTGGCCTACGCACTAGTTAGTTAACATCCTAAGTTACATTACGCCAACTACTTTCACTGTTTTACGATTAAACAGAGAAAGTAGTTTTTAAAACGATCCAACAGTTTTGTAATCGGAGATTACCCTCATACATACAAACACGCTTTTTATAATATCAGTATAGATATGCACGAGATGGACAGAACCTTACTTAATTTTTTTTTATTTTTTTTGTTAATTTCAAGGAGCGTTATCTCAGGGTTTAAAGGGGAGCAGCCAAGACAAAGTAAATATGAAATATGCTCCAAAACACATTTGTATGCGCGTCGTTTGGTTTATTCGCTCGTTTATCAATACACCCTTAGGCAGGTTTCAACAAGACAAACACAAATTGCTTACTGTGTTACGCAAAGAAATAATAATCTTACCTATAAATTTAATTTAAAAGCGTATTTAATTTCTAGATGATATATACAAATCCAGAATACACGAGTTGTTAGATACCTTCGAATCAGGCCTTGGGTTGCAGCGAGCGTTCCTCTTTCGACAACTATGTCGAAAATCTCTTTTGTCGACAAGGGTCAGTATAGCATTGCAGCAGCCAGCGTCGTGTCAACCCTGCAGTGTCATCGCTCTTTATTACTTTATCTTGCGAGCCTCTAGATCGCGAGTCTCTTCCACCGAAGCTGTAAAGATCGCCGGGCCAACAGGGTATCTTTAATCCGTGTGGGGTTTTAGTCGGTCCGGCACTTAATATTGATCCCGACATAACCGGTCACTGCCTTCAGTGACACTTAGGTGATAAACACTTTCCCCACAAGTGAAATAAAAAAATTGTTAGAGATATTTAAATTTTAATCTATTCATTACTACATACCTTGTTACTTGTAATGGAAG
Source organism: Bhutanitis thaidina (assembly GCA_029286595.1). Lineage (NCBI taxonomy): Eukaryota > Metazoa > Arthropoda > Insecta > Lepidoptera > Papilionidae > Bhutanitis > Bhutanitis thaidina. Next base: position 6,089,147 of record JAGSMS010000003.1, read on the forward strand.
CACAGAAACTCTAACTACAGGCATTATGTGTTTCAAAACTAACCTAGAGTCTATTATCAATTTTTGTACTCTATGGATTGTTGGTGAAGAAGACAAAAAAAAAATATTTTTATTACTGTTATTCCTACTTTTTTGTAAATTGCCCGCCACGTTTCACACATGACTCAATGTACTACGGCACCATCTACGCTGCACTCAGTAACCTTGACTTGTAAACCAAGCTTATTGGAGCTACATGCTCTCCTACTTGGTCCATGTATGGGCTGGCTCCGACCTAGCATGCGGCGTGGCTACTACACCGCGTGCTGATGGTTTCCAGGGTTCAAATTCTACATTAAAGTCTCTACGCTTCGTTCTACGTTCTGCCGTACTCTCCAGTAGCACTCTCGACAACTCCTCCGGAGGTTAGGGAACCCGCCCGCTTCCTCTCGTGCCGGTAGCAAAGGGGGAGATGAGGGAGTTGGGAGGGGCCACCGTTTCCTCAATCAACGAACGAAACGTATAAGCTGATGCCTCTATTTAATGTCAAGTTACGAGTGAGAACGTAGACTCGAACCCCGACCTAACAGTGGCGTATAATATTTTACACCCTTGTGATATGACTTTTCCGTGTCTCAAAATGTTTTATTTTACTTTATATGTTACAAATATTACTTTTTATTTAACACATTTTATATTTTAAAATTACATAAATACACACATATATAATTTGACTACTCTAAAGTACACCTATTTCTGTTAACTAAAGTAACAAGAAGGTAATTACAGTAAAAGAGAACTACTACTGATAGAAAGGCAACAGGCAGGGCTGACTCCATAGTTATAGTGTATAAGGCGTGTAACGTTCAGCTGGTCTTCTCAGTCCAATGCATATATATTCAATGAAAAATAAGTAAAATAAAAAAAATACGTAATGAAATAATTGAACCAGTATAATAAAGTAACAAGAAGGTAATTACAGTAAAAGAGAACTACTACTGATAGAAAGGCAACAGGCAGGGCTGACTCCATAGTTATAGTGTATAAGGCGTGTAACGTTCAGCTGGTCTTCTCAGTCCAATGCATATATATTCAATGAAAAATAAGTAAAATAAAAAAAATACGTAATGAAATAATTGAACCAGTATAATAAAGTAACAAGAAACAAAGATATATATATATAATAATAATCTATAAACGTGTTGTTACCAAAAGCTTTAGTTTATTTATAAGTCATCGATTATTTTCTTTGTAATTATTACATTTTGTGTCGTCATAACCAAGTTGATAACGCTAACTTCGTCGTGGCGTGAAGTCTTATAGTAGACAAGCAAGATACTAATTATATTTTCATTTAAATTTTAATCTAATTCGAATGCTTTCCCGTGTAATATTCAGTTATTCAGCTCACGTGTTACCTCACTTCGTTCGCTACACGAAACTAAAGCGCAGATATGAGGTCCATTAATGCTAGTCTATACTAAAATTATAAATTTAATTTGTAAGTTTGTTTATCAATGTGCGGTAATAAATAATATTTATAATACAACGTTATATAAATACTTAATGTATTAAAACGTATAGATAATATTAAAACTTAAGAAACATTATTATTTGAATGTGAAACAGCTTTCAAATATCGTTATTAGGGTTATTATTTAAGATCTTAAGATTGAATAGTGGTCATGCGTGGTAGGCGGTAAGGTCACGCACCGTGTGTAGATCCTTTAGTTAAATTACATCGGTCACAATAAGTTAAGTCCTAAAAACTTTACCTTTCTTCGTTTAAATGTCTAGCACACACAAGAAATAAAAATTGTTTAAAAAATAAAATATAAACAATACAACAAAAGTGCTTACAACACTTGCCGAACTTTGTAATTAAATCATAAATTCAATAGTTCGACAGTAACTATGTTAGATTTTGGCAAATAAGTTTTTAGCTTCCTCTCTCGACCAATTTTAATTCAGTAACATTTTCCTTCGTGTAATGGCGAGTGTAACTTTGAGACATGGCTCGTATAACCGCCTTTCAAATTAGAAGGCTAAAGAGGTTTTTTATAATGGTAATTACGAAAAATATAGTAGGGATGTGTTGGGACAAAAAAATCAATGCATAAAACATAACATCAACATAACGAATTAAAAAGTGAAGAAACGTAAACATTCGCGGCACCAGTGCCAGCCTCCTTAGGCAGCCTCGAAAAGGACAAATTCTCTCCTTCGTGGTAAGGCGCATCGGAATTCAGACACACTTGCGCTTGCTTCCTGCACAGCCTCCAATCCCACGTGGGCAACGAATAGACGCAATGGAGATCATGAACGCAAGCACTAGGAAGCACCGGTCCCGTCTCCCAGCTGCGCCGTCGGTCCATTACTCCTCAGCCGACCTAATTTCAACAGTGGAGGGTAGGGGAGCGGCGCATAACTCTTACACCTCTTCCCTCACGACTATACCTAGACTGCTGGGGGCAGGAAGAGTAGTGCAAAGTCACCACAGTCCACCAACTCGCTTTGAAGGTAGGCTCGCCGCGCCCATTTGAAACGCGACACCCCGCTACGTTAGGTCGCCTATGTAGGGATCTCTTCGTTCGGTGCGGAAGCAATGGCTACTAAGCCCACCTGGCACGTAAAATCAGAAAATATTCTAATTTCAACACGAGATTTTTTTTTATGGAAAAGACTGCAAATGAGCAAGCGGTTCACCTGATGTTAAGTGATTACAGGTCGCCCACATACATTTGCAACACCATAGATGCTGCAGGTGCGTTGCCGGTCTTTATGGATATTTGATAGATGGGAGGGAAGGGGAGGGGAATAGGGAGAGGAGTGGGTCTCCGGTTACCTCACTCACTGAACGAAACGCAGAAGCACAAGATGCCTCTACTTCACGCCGGTATACTGCGAGGCCGTGGTACCAACCCGCTCTACCACGCTTATAAAGGATGGCTGGGTGCTACGCTACCACCGACTTGGGATCGCGTAAAGAAATAAATTGTAAGCCAAGTATATCTCTGCACGACTTCTAGATACTGTGAGCGCCTTCTGTCGATCGAAATTAATATTCGATGTCTTATTTCGAACTAAATTTTAATAGCTGTAAGACGACTCTTTAACACTTCATTTCATTATTTTGTTTCTAAATTAATTCTCCCATTGTTTTAATTTTTATTTATTTTAGTCGTAAATTGATGTTGTTTTTAAAAAAGTATTAATACAATCTATCAAAATTTTTATGAGCTTTAACGAATATTAAGATGAACAATTAGTACAGATTATTTTAGTTTCTCGTGAAATTTGAACACAAAAGTAAATATTAGGCAATTGTAGAACCACCGTAGCTAGATGTTAATGAACATGAGGCAAAGTGTTGTAAATTAAAATACAATTGGTAAAAGGTCGTGTGTAAGTGTAAATGTCAATCTCACTCGCTTCGTTTAAAGGTAGAAAAATTACGCGAAAGTGCCGAACCGATTTTCTAAGAAGTAGTGATGATGAAGACCATCTTCTGTGTGATGATAGTGGCACCTGCGCTTATCTCAATGCTCTGCATGGTAAGTATCGCCAAATTTTCGAGAAATGCTTTTACAGCGTGTATCTAATAGGCTAATATTAAATAGTGCTTCACATTTTGTACTCACTACATATTTTTTCTTTTAAAGGATGATCGAATTGTTTATTTGATGTACTTATTAGTATTCTACACTGTAGATGATAAGATTAAACTTCAACGTGTATCAAATCAGTAGCTTCTCATTACTGTAATATTCATATTTAAATTTTATTCCACAAGTTTCGTCTAGCACTTATTTCTTCTTACTTATTCGCATCACGCCTAACACGCTTGCGTTATTTTACAAAATAGTACTTATCATGAATCCTAGATATACTTACGCTAATGTTGACTTATAATATGAAATAGCTAATGCATTGTTTCTGTGTTTCGCTACGTATTGAAGACCACTCAAATTATATTATTAATAATCATCCCTTGATCACACGAGTGGGTATGTCTTTTTTTATTGGGTAGTGAAAAATGAGCTAACATTCCCCTTGATGTAAGTGGCTCCTGCAGTTAATGAACACCTGCAAACAACTTCAATCTAAGAAGGTTACAGATGTGTTGTCACTCCCGAGGACCAAGGCGGAATGCCTCTCAGCCCGTAATTAAACTAGCTCTCTATACCTTACAAACCGTTCCGGTGATTGCACTGCTATTTGATGGCAGAAATTGGTAAGATTGTAGTGCAAGCACAATGTACTACTATGCCTAAGATACCTAGACCAAAGACCTGATCTACAAAAGTAGATCATACTTTGCCACTTTCATTATCTTCCTTTCGCATTCTTTCATTTCCTTAAGATGTACAATAAACCATTGATTACAAATTATGCAGTTGTTTGAAAGACAAAATACATTATATTTCATTAGTAAATAATTTACTACGTGCTAAAGCACCAAAAAAAATGTCTATGCCATGTTCAATTTTCTTTAAATTAAAAAAATTAACAATGCAATTCATCTTGATGTGTGTCCAATTGTAAGGTCGAGCCACATCTATATTATTACTTATTTATACTAATATGTGAAATTCTTAGTATGTTTGTATATTTGAACAAATTTTAGTTAAAAACAATTTCACGGATCATAGTTATTTTTTTTATTTTTGTAACCACCCAGGCACCATCGCGGGCAGCCGCTTAATCAATATGCAAAAAGTGACATTTTAAGATTATTACTCAAGTTTCGAAATTTTACTACAGTAGAGACCACTGGATTAAAGTGGCTTACACGGTATGAAGTTACTGGAGAAAATGTGACACTAATCCATTCATTTCTCAACTGTTGAGACGGCTGCTTAACTTTGTTGTCTTTTATAACGTTTTGAAGTGCTTAAAGCAATTAAATAATTTTAATGAACATTTTAAGTATACTTCACGAAGTTTTCACATGATTTATGATTGTAATTGTTTGAGGGGGAATATTCCGAACCGAACTATCCCCAAAAAATCAATAACAACATCACGCGGTGCACCCTCCGGACTAACTAACGAACGGGCGGCTTTGACGAACCTCTCATATCGGTAAACCTACCCGACTACGCCGAACCCAGAGCTAGGGTACGGGTACTGTGCTCACTAGGTTCCGCCTGCTGTTCGTGCTGCATGCGTATATTCTAGCTATTTTTTGGTGTTTGCATAGACCCAGCAGTAAACTTATACACTTCGGTTAAGGAAAAAAAACTGTATACATCGCGTTGCGATTGATATAAATCATGGCGTAATGGTAATGAGTTTGACTAAGCCATTGGGGGTCGCAGCTGAGATATCCGCAGGGTACTAGAACTTGTATGGACTTTGTCAATGTGCAATTTATGTATGTGAACTGCCTCCACGACTCAGGAGAAATTCCTACACAGAGGTTATCTTTTGAAAATATTATGTAAGTGTACCACACATAGTGTCTGCAAGTGTCCACTGCTGGACCGACCTCTCCCGTATTCGACTTGACCTAATCTTCATGTTACATGACAAGAATTGTAGGAAATGGCGATAGCAAACCAAACACGCCTCGCATCTATAAAACGATAATGTTATGGGAAATAAATAATTTTAGTTAGTGAAACTTTTGAACATCTTATCAAATAATCTCTTAATAAGAATAAACCTTCAAATAGGTATTTCATATTAACTACGTTCATTAAAATACGAAAGAAAACATTTATTCTAGTCAAAGTAATCCAACTAAAGCCAGCGGGGTTCCATTTTAAAATTGTATTTGCATTTGAAGCTTTATTATTATTATTTATGTTCCCTAAGATATTATCTGAGCTTGCTGTACTTTTTGCGTTTACTTTTTTTCGAGAAAAGCTATTTGGAAATTTCTTTTAAAGTTTTAAATTAATGTAATTGTGTAAAATTTTAGTATCAATGTTTCACGTTTTCAAATAGAAAACATTTCTAAAAAGTGTTGATAGTACAATTTTGTTTTAATCTCATATTATTGAAAATAAAAAAAAAAATATATCTCTTTAAAAACCTTTTAACATTGTTTACGAATATGGTTTTTTGAATTAGTATGAATTTAATAACTCTTACTTATTGGACATTATAATGTTGGTAGGTAAAACAATATAACAAATTTATATGAAAAAATGACGATGACGTCTTTATGGCCGATTTAACCTCGGTGACAATCTTTAATCGATCGGCAGTTGTTATTTACGTCAGAAATGTACGCGCAAACACAGAGACCCTTATTCGTCTTTACCTTCCCAGATTCGATGTCACCTTTACGCGATAACATCGAAAGAAGGAATATGTCAGAAACGGGACGTAACACAATACAGCCAGACCAGAATTAACCAACCAACAAAATTATTTGTATGTAGTTCAAATTCCAACCCAGGACGATGACTTAACAGACAGAAGGTAAGAGTCTAATGAATTGATTACATTAGCGTGTATAGCTTAGATACTCTTAACAGATAATTTATGTAATTTAACAAACAAACGGAAACACTATAAAAATTTACAAACGGAAAACAATTTGGAGAGCAAGTTAATTAATTAAAAGCTTTTTGCGGATTAAACTATTAAGAAATTTCCTCTTGATCCCTTTGAATTCCCTTGAGAATATGTCTTGCAATAAAACTCTATCCTACTTCAATTAATATTATATTATTAGATTCCTTACATAGTAGTGTTGTATGACTATCGTCAAATTAAATTATATATAAATAATAAACTTTCACGGTCGTTTACCCAACAAGTACTTGACTTTGAACAAAAACACGAGTAGTGACAAGTAAGTTAAGTACAGCCTCTAGTGTTGCAGATGTACGTGGGCGATGGTAATCACTTACCGTCAGTTAAGCCGTTTCCTCGTTTTCCTAATTATAATTTAACGGCAATCCACCCAAAAAGGGGTGAAATGGGGACTGAATGACTGTATAGCCTGTATAGGTTAATAGCTTTAAACAATAAAATACCTGTATGTGCGCTTTTCGATAATGACCCTAGGAGTCTAGAATAGAGGATAAAGTTTATACGGGAAGTACTTTGTAATATTTACGTCAATACTAACTATAAATTTTAAAATAAAAGAGTAAAACATATTTCCGATTTTCGAAGAAGAAAGTATTTATTTTCAAAAATAGCACCCGTACGAAGACGCGAGTGACAGCTACTATAAATTATTTAGACGTATATACTTAGAAATATATTTACACGTATATATATATCACTCAAATCTGTCTCCCATAGAGGTAGGCAGATATTGCGAATTTTTCTTGCTTAATCGGAAGTATTTGTCCATTGCAATTTACTTACGCGAACTGCCTTAACGACACAGGAGAAATACGTTGTGTGGGAGTAACGTAAGAAGTTTAATAAACATATTTGATCTTGGTTGAATTTACAACAAATTTTTAAGATAGGATATAGGATAACGAGTAGCAAGCTTGTCACTTTATCAATTCTTAATTTTAAACAGCGTTCAGTGTTAAAGCGGTAACCTTCTTTGAACGGAAACATTACTATTGTATTTCAAACCAATTTTCTTTCTGTTCACCATCTTTATATTGGATTACTTATGGGGAGACACCATTAACATTATTTGAAATCTAGAGCTAAGATTATTCTCCACGTCAGTAAAAAAAGATTCCCTTAATGAATTTATTTGTGATATTTAACAACTAAAGAAACCTCAGTAAATAAACACAATATGCCTGTCTCGGATTTACAAAGGAAAAAGTGAAGCCACTGAATGAATACATGCATAAATAAACCATTCTTCACACCCTAAGAACCTACACATAAAATGGCGAAAATAAAGGGCATTCCAAGCAGCTGATATTTTATCCACATTCATGATTTACGATTACGGCGTATGTGTATTCAGTGTACATACCATGATTTATTGTCGGCTACAGTACATTTGAAATTCTAATATACTAAAACATTTTAAAAACATTCTCAGTTAGGTATTATACAGACAGAGCTTGAAACATAAATTATATAAACGCTTGAATTCATAATTTAGTTAATAAAAGAACTCTTACAAAGTTCCTCGCTGTATCGGTTGACTAATGCTTATACAAAAATCCTATAGTGTTATTGTTGTGTATTAAATCCTATATGTTCGAAAAAAATCCGTTAAACTCGTATAATCCTACTTAAAGTTGACATTATTATTACATCGTAAAATAGTGTTTACGAAACACATTGCGGATGATAGAGTAGAATGTGTTAGTGCAAATTCGTTTAAGTCAACGTTACAGTAAAACTGAATCCCCTTCTTTATATGTGGGGAAATACCTAACATATACGCGTCCTTGCCCCCGTATCCCCTGATTCTATACAATACCTGCCCTAGGTACGCTTTAAAATCAGGCTTGCACTGACTAAAACTCACCGTGCTCTACCTTCACTGAATGTTAGTAATGTCATTGGGACGTTCTCGCATATATTCGAGGTCTCACCAATACATGCCTCCTTAGACGATCCCTCCTCCGGAAAAAACCTTTTTCTTTTCTTCAATCACCAGGCAAGGCGCACAAGAACTCGAACGCACTTTCCTCCACGCCCTTCAATTCCACGCGGGCTACGGAAGTACCACCTGAAGGACATGTGGGTGAGCAATGCTAGAATTTGGACGCACCAGCCCGGCCCAGTCTCAGTCCCGGCCTAGCAGGGTACCATCCCATTGTAAAAAAAATTGTGAATACTTTTCTATACTCCAATTTTAATGAAAGTGAACAAAATACTACATCAACAAAATTGTGCTGCAAACTGCTGGCTGACAAACATGCCTATACCGATTTCACGTGACTGTCGCAGTTGGAAAATACATTTAATCGGTTTATTAAAGTCGACTGCTGAACATAGGCCTCTCCAAGAAGATGCCAGCAAATACCGGCATACATTTCTAGGAAGGTTTGACATTCCACCATTATTCGGTCGCCAAAGACTTGTTCATTTGTTAGCAGCGTACACCACGTGTACCTCTGCTTTTATAACACTGCACATGATATCTAATACACGGGTAATGTTTATGCTGTGGAATATCAGAACTGTGCTGATATCCTGATAACATGTCATGTAATTAATTAATGGTGTATATATTTTTGCTAGGACCCACTCCTGTTAATAAGAAAAAAATATTACTAATTCTTGACGCATTGAAACAATAGAAATTCCATTGTTATGATACGTTAAGGGTTCATTAAGATAATGTTACAACAATCTTTTTTTTTTTAATGAATTACAATAATATGTTGTATCAAGCGAATGAAAGATAGTATTGTCAACATAACACGCACGTTGGGGATATTTTTTTCCTGTCTATTAAGTTTGGTCCAGTTTGCTTTATACGCCCTGACTCTGTCACCCATAGCGGTAGGCAGAGGTTATATCGTCCATGAACAAAGATTTTCCAAGAGATGTTTTTATCGTTTTTAGTATTCGACTTATATCCACAGGGAGATTGGTTTGATGAATTCCTTTACGCTCCCATAAAGTAAATCACTATCCTCAAATTTTTGTAATACATGATCGTGTACATGTAAATTATGCTTATTTACTTTGCAATTCCCACAAAAGAGCCAAAGTTAAAGTTGTATTAGGAATCTGGCCTTGGATGTATGACTGATGGTCCAGAATTTTTACTTTAATTACTGTTAAAAGTCAATTCGAGTGTGAGCTTGCGTTCACATAGTATAGGATAATTCTTCACTTAACTTCGAGGTCAGACACAATAACATCGGAAGATAAACTAAATGCCGAATACTTCGTTAGTATCTTTAGAAATATTGTTAATGAAATTCCCAAAGATTTCTCTATTCATTTTTGGCGGCTAATTTACTAATTTGAACGGAGGCTGTAAAGGAATCCAAGTTTTCTTCTTTTTAGTTATTAATCAAGCTTTACACCTACTCATATGGGTAGGCAAATATTACAGATTTGCATATGGCACGACTATGCGTATCCAAACAGGCTACTGGAATGAGATAAAACGTGACGGATGACAAGCCATGTTGCCATGTCTGTTCTCGAAATATGCCATGAAAGTTTCAAAACTTTTCTCTGATGTCTCTTATGAGATTATACTAAATACACTCACGGGAAGAAAGAGGTTGGCAGACTAAAGACGGGCAGCAGAGACTGAGGTGCAAGGAATCTGGTGCTGTGATCGCCAATCCGTTTGCCGAGCGTGTCGATTATACCGCGAATCATTCTTCTCATAGGTGAGGTCAATGTCTTCCAGTAGACTTTTTTCAGTCTGTTAAAGTATAGTGATACTACCTCAGCCTGTTTTAGTCACAGCCTCAGGTTTTGATGAATGCGGTGCCGGCATCCTCGCGCTATGTTGTTGCTTCCCATCACTAGACTGTGGGATTTGGTTTGCACAAATTCGGATATATATTCCGCTATAATTAGATTTCCATTGTACCCCTAAATATATATTCAATACAGTTTTTAAAATGTATATCTCATACACGGCTCTGATTTGTTACGCGTTATTAAGCTTATTTTAATCTCGTACTTAATTCTCTACCTAATGGCTCTACAGTTACTTATATAATTATAAATGTAGGTAATTTCTAAGAACCAAATACAAATATCACGTGAAGAAAGTCACGGGCATTCACCATTAATATTATAAATTTCCAAAGAAAAATAGGTGTGTTTTAAATATTTACTGCCTCCATTTCCCTTTTATCCATCGTAGACCTCACTTTAAAGTTGCGATAAGCAATATTTATCGTTGAGGGTTTAATCGCGTACATGAAACCCATGGAAATAAAGTCACGTAGAATTATGAGGTAGATAACATGATTTATTTAACAAGTGTTCTAAGAACATAGTTTTTTATTTAATATATAATTTAATTGACGTAACAAGAACGGGGTAATATGATTATCACGATGCCTTAACGGTTCAGTCCTTTAAAAGTCATGGCAGCAGTATTTTATTTCACATAATTTTGACGCCAAATATCTGGATGTTGTGCAACGCAATCGACAATAATTTAATAATAAAGGTAAACGCAGTACGCGAACGAAGGAAACAGTAATTTTTTATTAATAATATCTACGTCAATTTGATTTTTCGTCCAATAGTTTAAAGTCATTCGGTGTAGTGTTATAAATCGATTTGCACATATTATAAGTTTTTCTTTTGCACAGATCCTTCCTGGCAGTAGCTTGATATAAAAGCTTGGTAAACTTGGCTTTTTTTAGCAGGTAATGACTTGACTAATTTTCAGCAAAAGTACTAACGTGAGCTCACTTATGTTTTTTTGTGTAATAACACATCAAGTGTACTTGTTCAATAAATTATTTATTTATTGTGCCACTGGTCATGCACCATCTTGGAAAATGCCTAAGTCCCTAGAGATTTAGCCTTACAATAAATAATGAGGGCCTAGTAATGAATTTCGACCCAGGCCAGTAGTAATTCTTTTGCGTACAAGTTTTCTATGTTCTTTGCTTTATACGAAGAATTTTCGAAGTCGCGTGTAAAGTTCCATTTAATTCAAGCCCCATACAATGTTTGATAAGAAAAAGGCTTAAGCTACAAGTAGAACACATCAGCAGATCTTAATAATAGGATACGAACTCATCATACCTAAAATATGCCCGTATAAGTATAAATTACTAAAAATAATAAATTAAGAATTATTAAAATTGAGAAATGTGTGATAAAATCACAATATTTAAGGTCGATAAAATAACATACGCAAAATTTGAAATGAAAAAAGTTACATTTGAGGAGAAAATTCAGACTGAAACAACAACAGTAAAAAGGCAATTCAATTTGTTTTGGCTTATTTGTTAACTAATCCTTTACTTTACTCAGGCTTTACCAGGTCCAGCCGCAGGCAGATTCTGCTTTTGTTTATTTGAGCGTAATATTAAGGACAAAAGTTACAAAGGAGTTTGAACGTATTTATGTTACAAAAAAGCAATGTACCTACTTGTTTTTAATAACAACCATTTGTCCTTAAATTTTTATCAAATGTACTAAATTCTAATGTGTTCAAAATATTAATATTGTTGGTACCCTACGAAATATTATGTACCTATCTATTACCAGATAGTAATATAAACTGGCTTCAGACTTGTACAACAAATATAAATCATCAAAATGGAAAGGTATCTGCAAACATATACACTTGCGGTAAGTTTAAATCAAACTTTCAAGTTACCACGATTCATCAAAGATGTTACAATATTGCTATAACAAACTTGCGTGATGATTGTTTCTGCAAAGAAGATACAATTTTACCATAATATATGATATAGTATATGATAATAAAGTTTTTCTATATTTTTAAAATATCAAACTAAATACGCTTAGCATAATAAATTTAAGCTAAGTAGAGAGAATATGGATAATCTTTAGGTGTTATAATAAGTTTAGATTTTCGTTTACAAGATTTTATAATCTTTAGTGTAATAAAAGCTGTCTAAAAGTTTAGTTATTGTACTAACAGCTATAAATGAATACAAAGCATGGTCTAAAGTCCTTCGACTGTCAAGGAAACTTCGTGTTAGTGTATGGTACAATTTTTTTTTATAAAGACATACACATGTCATCCAGTTCTGAACTAGGAATCCTTTCGTCTGGTAACTGGATGGTGATAAGATTGATAAATACGTAAAAAGTTAAAAGATCATATATATACACATGCATATAAATGAATAAGGTATAAATACTAGTTGTACCCGCAACCTCGTTTGCCTGGACGTTCGTAAAGAGCTATCGCTAATTATTTGTGTAATGGACCATGTAGTAGTGATGTAGATTATGAAGTGATATAGTCGTTAGTTTGATACCATTAATACCATTAGTTTGATTATATCAGGAATGAGTAAGTAAACAAACTAAAAGAAATTCACAAGTGTACACCTCATTATTTACCAAATGAACCATTGTTCCACCCTAACCTAACCTACCGTTTATTTATGTAAATTTTTTGTGTGATGTTTATTTTATTTACTGATAAAATTAATTGTTATAGTTGCTCAAATTGAATGTATGTCTGAAAGCATTGATGCTTATCAATGCTTCAAGACATACTTATATGTATATATATTATACCTATATATAATACGCAATTAATTATGTTATCAATAACATTCAATTAATTGAGTTTTATCAAAAATTTACACTGCATGTGTCCCACTTCTCAACTACAGCAGCCATGATCGAACTCTCGCGAGATGCTCTAAATATTGTCACTTGGACACTGGCAGATGGTTAAAGACTATTGCCATATATGACACTGAATCCGGGGAATAAAAACTGCTTTATATTATTTGTAATTATTATGTGGGGTTATTTAGATATATACACTTCTGGTTAAGTGATATATATAAATCTGTATACATACATAAAATACAATAAAATAAGTAAATATTTTTTTTTGTTTAGATATAACATTAACCTTCTCCTGTAGGAATTTCTTGTGTTGCGGGCAGTTTACATACATAAATTGCATATGGAAAATTACCCAGACCCTGAACAATTATTTGTAGTCCATACAAATACTAGTCCCATGCGGGAATCGAACCCGCGACCCACAGCGCCGCAGCTAAATGCTTAGCCACTACGCCACCGGGCTGTCAACCCAACCAGATGGAAGGCCTCAGCAGGAGAGACCAGACGGCCGAGGGTTAGGGGGAAGGGAAAGAAACCGACGGACGATGCGAGCGGTATTGAGAAGCACCGTCTTCTGCATTTGAGCTCGGAGCGGTCCGTCACGGAGTCCCAGCCGCCTCAAATGTTCCGAGAGGCTGACTAACTAATTTGCAGAGACGGCTATCGGAATAATTTCGGCCGGCATACCACCCCCCATGCCGGTCACCTCGTTCCCGGTCCAGATATTTCGTTTTCTTATCTGTTTCGGCTTTCACGAGGGTTTCGTCATATGGAACAGTGATGTCGACCAAAAATATCCTCGACTGTGCCCGGTCCATCAACACGATATACTATATATAGGTTTGTTCGCAAGAATCGTCCTGTCTGTGATGATGGGCCGGTCCCAATAGAGCCTGACGCGGTCATTTTCGAGCTCGGCTTCCGGCGAGTACTTATAGTATGGTAGTCTCCGATCCAAGAAATTGTATTTCAGAGCGAGCTCCTGATGTAGAATCCTGGCTACTAGGTTATGTCTGTGCAGATACACAGAGTTAGAAAGCGCCGAACAACCGGAGATGACATGCCGAAGCGTTTCCCCGGGACGGTGACAGACTCGGCAGATGTCGACAGTGCCGTCCCTCAGGATGTATCTCCGATAGTTGTTGGTCTTAATAACCTGATCCTGTATCGCTTATTATTTGTAATTATTATTATTAATGTAATTTATATTAATATATTAGTTTTAACCATCAGTTTTTTTTTTTGTTTAATGATTAATGAACGTGACGGATTACAATAGTAATATTCGAAAGAGCTGCGCAGAATTAGAAACAGAAATTAATAAAATTACGTTTACATTACGTTTTTTAAGAGATAATCTGCACACAGATGTACAGACCAACTGACGGACAAAAGGTTGGTTTGGTTTTTTTGGTCTGGTTTTTTTACGCCTGTATTTTGAAAGAGCGTTGTCCCTGTAAATAAAGTTGCCTCGTAATTTAGGGGCTACTGAAAGATTCTTGATGCGATAAAAATCCGACCAAATAAGGTTTGATGTACATTGTTTGTTTCTTACGTACTTATATATAGCATTTACTTTTCACGGATTATTCACTACGAAATAAAGTATATTGAATTGACTCATAAGTATTTATGCTCTGATTATAAAATAGTGTTTAAAATCTTGAACGGTCTGTTTATTTTTAAGAAATTATTTCAAATATTTTAATTATGCGTTAAATCATACAATAGGATTTTATAGAAGTTGGGGGCTCCTACGTAATTTTTTATCGATATCTCCTCTGAAACTAATTATCCGACTTTAAGATGAAAGATAGATTAAATTTGATGTCTCTTTGTTCATTGCTATTAAAATCGAGAGTTATCATATACATACAAATTGGTACGTACAGTATATAATAAATTTTTATACTCTGGCCTACTTATGTCCAGAACATGGACCAAACTAGTATTTTTTGACCCATGGTTTGAAATATAATTTTTTCCTACAAACGTTTAATTTCAGAAATGTTTCCTAACTCGGAGCGAAAAATACTGTAGTAGACGTCCGCTCGTAAAATTACAGACCGTCGCGACGAAAGTCACCTAGGCTCAATACCCTCTCAAGAAGTATTACTCGTATTATGAGGGGTCACAAAGTGAGGACGGCGATATTGGCAGCCCTTACCAAGCACCGTAAGAAGGTGAGGAAATTTCACATAAAACCTAAGGAGGCAGGTGCATTCCATTTCTCGGGTACCGAAATGTGCGCGTATTTCACTCTTCACGCGTCATTACCGCTCCTTACAACGAATACGCCCACGTGGCGTGTTCCAGCAAAAAGGGAAAGAATAACAATAAAAATCTTACGCCAGTGAGGTGAATAAAGTAAAAGCCCGTTTTTGCACTAACGACTACGGCTTTTTTAGCGTTACCGGCATTATTTCTTAAGCGAACGTGCTTTTCCAATTTTTTTTAAATAAAATAAAGTGAGTTTAAAATATTAAGTTTTATAAATATAAACTTTACAGATCGAACTAATTAAATTTTATAACTATTATATTATTTGTGCAATGTAATTAGTAAAAGGTATCTCATTAAAGGGAAACCCTTAAGCGAAAATATCAGGTTAAGAACTTGCTGTAATCCATTTCCACTCACTGAATAATCATACGTTCTCAAAAACTATAAACCCCACAAACTAAGAAAGGATGGAAATGGGGATGAAGATTTTAATGTCTCTAACATGTATTAGGTTAGAAGAAAATTTCAGCCTATCACAAGTTACTACTGAACATAGGCCTTCCGCCAAAGATGGACACGACGCTCGGTTTTGAGCCACCTGCATCCATCGACTTCCCGCAACACTGTGCAGGTCGTCACTCCATCTTGTGGGGGGTCGTCCAACACTGCGTTTGTCTGTGCGTGGCTGCCACTTGAGAACCTTTTTCCCAACGGTTGCCAGTTCTACGAGCTATGTGGCCGGCTCATTGCCACTTCGGCTTGCCGATCCTAAAGGTTATGTCAGTTACCCTAGTTCTGCTGCGGATATCATCGTTGCAGACTCTATCACGCAGCATAGCCCTTTCCACAGCGCGCTGAGCAGCTATGAGCTTCTGCATACGTCCTGCAGTGAAGGACCAAGACTCAGGTCCGTAAGTCAGCACTGGCAATACGCACTAGTTTTATAGTTTGCTCTTGAAGTTTTGATATGTATACTACGAGACATTAAGACTAACACTGCGAGAAGATATGACGTAGTTTCCCGATCCCAGCGCACTCGAGTTGGATTCGTCTATTGACCTCTGGGTCGAAGTTAGACTTATCTAATCGGACAATTTTTCGCAGGTATACGTACTCGTCGACAAGTTTGTGCTTATTGTTCCCAACAACAACCGGTATTGGTGTGACATGTACATTATACATGATCTTCGTCTTGTCCATGTTCATATAAGACCACCCTCTTGGGAGACACTATTGAGGTCATGGAGCATAGTACCAAGCTCCTCCAGCGATCATGCTAAAAGAAGTATGTCGTACATTGTATATCACATATGTATCAACATCAATGATTTGATATTTATTGATAGATCAAAGGAGACCCGCTCCTGATTCGCAGGCAGTTATAGTTTATTCAATAATTATACATATTCGCTGGCAGGTAGCGCAATTAACTAACCAGTCAGCTATTGTAGCAATATTTTTTTTGAATTGAATATAAATTAATATGCCAGTCTGTACTATCAGAAAATTATGTCAAATAATTCATCGTCACCCCGCGCCTTGTGTTTAACGTATATCCGCTTAACCTGGCGAATCATGGAAGAGTTGGATGGGGTCACGTCTCTGCCGCAAATCGCACATTATGCATCCACCAGTCCTTGTAAACGAACATCGGCGTGCGACGGACTTTTCGCCTCTTCTGCTGGGTGTATTGCTATTTTTGCATCCGACGCGTGTGGAAATATACTGCTGTGCGCGTACAGTTTCCACCACGAACTGGTGGAAACTGTACGCACAGGAGCAGGCGAAGCAATCAGGTAGGTGAATACGCAATTCCCGCTGGTCCTTCGTAAAAACACATATAATTAACCCAGACTTTACAAACGGCGAATTGCCCCCAATACCTGTTATACACTGCGGATGCCACACCACTATTAGTAAGCCAAGCAGTAAAACAGCTTTAACACTGGACTTAATATGTGTATCTAAATCTAAGACAGCGAAAAGAAAATAAGGTAAAGCGATTGATTCACGGTAATTATCTCAAGGATGTAAAACAGGAAATGCAATTCTTAACTTTAGCCTCTCAATATACGTAAACTGTTACGTTTGTTTATATACGAAATTAAATATCTTCAGATTAAGTTCCATTCAGTACGTAAACACTAATAACATTCTTGTAATTAATAAATAATATAACGGAAGGTAACGTATCATATCACACTACTGGGCTACCAAAGTTACAATTTTTGTATTTTCAGATGTAACAGGCCTTTGATAAAAAATCTCGTGTTTTAAAACACTGCCTCCTACCTTTTAAGGAAATGAAGACTGTTTAAAAATAGCTTTCGTGTTTTCTTATAGACACAATAAAAGTGAACAGTTGTAAAAAACCTCTCCAATCTAAGCCTCTAAAGAACAGAATAAAAATAAATAGTACTTCTGAAAAAGGCAAACGTCTCGTATTATTTAAGACCCCTCGAATCTTTATTGCATAAAGTACGATTTATTTGTTGCGAAAAGTAGGAAATCCGTAGTTTATAATATTTTACATTATTGAATAATCTTTATTTGTTTCTTTTATAATATTCTATTTTTCCTTATATATTGGAATACTTATCCAAAAGTCAACCTCATATGCCCGCAGTGCAGTCTTCTGAATAACGAGGCTCTGGCGACCAACTGATGGCGGAAAATCCATACGAATATTCCGAACCCATGTACCACAGACTAGTGATGAGTAACAGCTTTAGTAGTGCTACAAACCCACCCGCCAAGCTCTGATAATATGGGGCAAATCTTCTATGCATCCATGCATGGCATGCCCGAAAATCATATTTTTAGCAGAGGACAAAGTAATACAAGCCGAAAAAAAAAATATATAAAAATAATATGTGATGAATGTAATATTACTTTGTTTTTTTTTTTATTTTCTTAATAGTTTTGGTATTATCTGGGAATATGAAATAAAGTTAATTATTCTGTGTGCTATTATTATGATCATCATAATTCTGTAATTGGCCACTAGAGGACATAGGTATCTATATAGTTTAAAGGATATGCTATAGGTAATCTCTACACTTGGCTAGATAGTTGGCGATAATAGTACCATACTCCTAGCACTTTAGATGCTGCCGCTCGACAATCGTCAAAGTATTCATTGGAGGGGATATAAGAGCCATTTGACAATAGTTGGTCTTTTCGGAAACCGAAAATTTTGTGACATTACATTGATTTAATAGCTGTGTCAACTGACCATACTAATATAGAATAATTTTGAAGTCTTCCGATTGAAGGACCGATTGAAGGAAACCGGATCAGATTTTAGATCAGTGAATCGGAAATTTCATTTTTAATATTCGAGAAATAAGGTGACATCTAAAACACATATATAAATGGACTACGAAAATGTAAACACATTTAAATATATACATAGAAAACTACATTTATGACCAATATGAAAATTTCTAACCGCAGCCGAAATCTTACGCAACGCACATAATTTTCATTTTATCCCTTATCTATATTCAATGATCGAAGGACAGAGAAGCTTCGTAAGCTAATTCATTGCTTCCGCGTACGTTTATGGACAATATTTTCATAGAAAACCCGCTTACGCATAAAATGCAGATTTGCGAAACCACGATCGCTGAGTAGGGGATCGATCTCCGAATCAAGAGATTAAACTTCAAGCCCCTATGGAGCTCGTACCAATAATATACGATTTGTATCATTGGTATGAAAACTAAAAAGGGGAAGGGAAAAAGCTTTAAATCTTGCAACCTTTGTTATATAGCGAATAAACCGTCACGAAAATGCTAGACCAAAAATTCAGAAACTGGTGACTGTGGTCGCCAACCCGCCTACCAAGGACGGCGATTATGGAATATCCATTTGAGACCACGGTAGAGTCTAGCGGTGGCTTTTGCTGCTGCTCGAATAGCCTGGCTTGATTGGGTTGGTACCACGGCCTCGCAGAATACCGGCGTGAAATAGAGATACGAAGAGCATTCCACAGTTGTATCCCGGAGCGTTGAAGAATTACTGTATATAACTGTGATTTTTCTTTGTTTTCAATCATTTTTTCAACAGGAATCAACTTTGTCCCATTGGCGTAAGATGCCCTGCAAATGGCGCTATGTAATTTGAATTCAAGAGCAGCCATTCCAGCAAGTCATTCCAACTTGGGTGGTCATAATGATGAATTTGCTGCGAGGTTGAGGCGTAAGAATATCTGCCACCTCTATTCTTTTTCTAAGAGTCGACTAAAGGAAACATCTTGAAGAATTGCACTGCGTCCGACAGATGACGGATGAACTATTTCAATGGTTGCCGGACCGCAGAAGGGGTGCTGCGGTTGAGTTGCTTTGTGTTTAGTATTGCTATTACCAAGCCGGCTACCAAACGTGGCGGTTATGGCAAATTCTTCCCATCTATGGATGAGTCCTATGTCCGCAGTAGATAACATTATTTAATCTTCTTACATCAGCCAAAAAAGGTCACTGCGGACAAAGACCGTTCTATAAAAGTATTAACAAAAGTCGGCATGGGATGCATATAAGATTTGCCCATACTCACCATATTAGACGGGCGGGTGGTGACTGGTGGCACGGTACCGGCACCCTCGACCCTGTGATGTTGCTCTCCGCTTGTCTGTGCTATTTTGAGTTTGGCATATTTAGTTGGATTTTCCGCCATTAGTCTGTGGTATTTTGAGTTGTTCTGACGATGTCTGTTAAAAAAATATTATAAAACCGTCGTTTATTATCACTCTACACATAAATTTCCTGTATAATTTAGCGTTTAATTTCCTTCACAGCGTAATAGGCCACTATTAATCGAGTTAAAATTGCTGGCTTTCGTGGTTTATTTCACTCCCATTTATGTCAGGTAAAGTCGGTTCTGCGTGTGAAGAAAACACGCAATTGCTTTTCGATGTCTTAAAGAGTGTTAAATATTTATATTGGATGCGATATTCTAACTTACATAGTTTATAACCTATAATAAAAATATGAATAATAATTACATGCCATGTAGTAAGAGCGTAAGAATCTGCCATCCCCTTTTTTTCTATAGGTATCGTTAGAGATAAATAGTCGAACTACCTGATTACTTTGAAATTAGAGCACGCCCCCTGACCTACCATGGCTCGTCTGAGGCAAATCGTTGAGAATTTAATGTCAATTTTCAAAGCGAACCGCTCCAGCTTTCTTATATAATTGACATTGACAGCCGGTAGGATTAGAAGTTTATTAAAAAAAATCAGTGGTACAATAAAAATATCAAACAGTTTGACAAAATTAAAAAATAACGAAAAGCCCGCAAATATCCGAAAGACAATTTGAAAAAAGTTGTTTGGTTATATTGTCTCAACTTCTAATACAATTGACATTTATCGCTGATCTGAAATATTATAAATTAATTTTGAAGTGATACACAAATAAATAATCGTCGTGAAATATTCTGATGAACATAGTATATAAATCCACTTAGAAGTTAAGAGGTTATAAGCAAATTCACAGACAAACGCGGATTGCGACTTTTTTACACGTTTATACAACGTATTTAACGTACAATTACGTATGCTCAAGTGTAGTAAATACGTTTCACCCCCAGGTACAGTAATTACTCGTATATTTCCAGTAAATGAGAAATGTTCGCCGAATTCTCGTAAGAGAATCCTGTAAATTGTGATTATCTTTAAGTATTTCGTTGCTACCAACAGACCCACTCTAAGTATTTTATGAGGGAAGCCATCTGGGTCCGCTTACTACAATAAATTCAAGGCACATCGTTATGTTCTTTTTTATGGACATACAAGTCTTTAAAAAAAGATGTTAGTATAAAATATTTTTGTGAATGCCACACTACCGTGAACATTTCTTTTTTCTTTACGTATCTGTTTCAAGCTCATGGAAAAGTCAAAAATTTATAAGCAAAAATTTATATTAAAATTACCATAAACAAAATTATTTCTAAATTTACAAGGCCCGAATTTTGTTATAGTTTCTTCTTTGAGAAAAAATAATTCGATAAACATGTCAACATAGATGAAACCATCACATCACATCATCACCTATCTTTTTGTTATTATTGTTTAGTAAACTTTTGTGGTAGACATTCTATACTATCGGGGCATTGTTCAGACGTGAGAAGGGCTCTCTTTTGTAGTAGAATCAGCGATCAACGAGGGGATGTCAGTAAGGTAAGGCGAAACAAAAGCCTTTCTGCCAAATGCAACCTCCCAACTGTCAAAGTAAAAGGGTATTACATTATAATTGGTTATAGATTTAGATCACATATTTATATTTTTTTAGAGTGCTATACATAGACCAATAGCCTAATGGATTAGGATGCTGTGCTCCTACAAGTGCGTGCTCTACTTGTAACAATATTTAGCCAATTCTTGTAATTTTTGAGCAATTTAACCTCTTTTCTCCATATCAATTATTTATATGTTTAAGTATACAATCTTACGTACAAACAGTTTTAACTATTTCTCTTCTTTTGAAAATTGTATAGAAAATTTGGAGCAAAAGCGTTCTCCTAACTATCGAAATTACATTTTAAGACATGTGTTCTTACAAAAGAAGAAAAATCATAAAAAGGCGTCAGGAGATACTTTCTAAAGCGAGGGAACTACCCAGGCGTATTTAATTTTTTTTTCTCATTTCACTTTATGTACTTTTCTTAGGGTCAATTTTTCAACTTTGAAATAAAATGTTAAATAACAGTTGGTTAAAAAAACCTTACCCGCCTCTTCATTAGACCGGTAAGTACATATGGGTTTTTTTAATAGTCTAATATCAATGAAATTGGACAATTACATTAAGTAATAATAGTCCAATATGGAGTAAATGGGTTCATGCACGTTGCGCATGAATAAGATTCATATGGCATTTCTTCGTGTGTTGGAAAGAGAGAAGGATCTGATTGTCATTTTATTGTTTGAAGTTTGATTGTTCTAAAGTGTAGTGGGTGATAGCTTACCTTTCCAAAAGTGCATCTAAAATAAAAGTCGTCGGTTCACTCTTTATGCTGTATGTTCTTCCTGGCAGCCTTTTCTTGCCTGTTTATTTAATTTACTTAAAGACATTATATTTGAATTTTTTGGCGAATTCCAAATTTCTTAAACTAAGGAGTTTTTTTATCTTTATTTAAAATAGCACGTTTTCTTATTTTCATTAATATTCACATTTTTGAGACAATTAATTTATTTTATGCCTTATCCTCCAATATACATTTCACCAAAATTGGCTGAGCGATGTCTCTTTTTGATAATATATAATATAGTTTTATTCATTGATTTAACGTTGATAACGTAATTGAGTCTTCTCAACAAAATTATTTACACATGTTACACTAAGATAATTCTATAATTAGTAAAGAAATTTATTAATTATAATATCGGTAACGGTAAAAATTATGCGCAAGTCTTTGCTTCATTGAAAGGCCCGTCCTTTCTTTCCGTCTATTCAAAGTATTATATTTAGATATGTTGTGGTTTTTAAAATGAAGCATCATTATTATCAAAAGTAAAGTTAAATTTTTTTAAATAAACCCAAACAGTAAACAAATGAAAATATTATTTTTAGTTGTAGTAGTATTCGTGTAAGTATAAAAAAATATTTTTAAACTACTCCTACATTCTAATTTTAACAAAGAAGATGGCTGGGTTCTACCTGCTGGAGATCCTGTAAATCAAAGAGGGATTTAATTTTATTTATTAACAAGTGTAGTACAGTACGACCTCAAGATACTGTGAGCTCATTCTGCGTAGTGAGCTGACTGTAGCCTGTGTAACTGTGATATCAGAACCGTTCACCCAAAACGCCAACGGAACAAAAATTTAAAATAAAACGTGGGAAAAGTACTTTAATTCCTAATGCACATTTCATTTCGAAGCGCCAATAGCCTAATGTGTTAGGGTGCGGATTGCGAAACATGACGTCGCACGTTTGAGCCCGCTATTTGACTATTGTCGTGAAGCACTCGAGATACAAGCTTTTAGGCTTTAGTTGGAGTGATTACCAGAAATGTTAGTAATGTTAATAGCATAGCTAGTATTCTTTACGAAAGAAAAATAAATGTGTAATTCGCGTAAATACAAGAAATCGTTATGTTTATTACGTTTAATATTTATTACATTTAAAAAAAAAACTTCGGATTATAATGAAGGTTTCGTATCAAAAGAACGTGGGTGGTAAATACACGCTATAATTACATTTAAATAAAAGAGGATCGCGTGAGTCGCGTGTTTGGGTGCCTTTTTTTTATAAGCGCTATAGCGGCAAATTAAAAGTTTGGAGGACAAAACAGACACTCCTCTTGTTATTTAATCTCCACTTTCTTTTCTTTAGGGTTAAATGTTTCAAAGGATATATCAAATCCAGACCGGCTTATTCTGTCTATATTTTATGTAATTTTACTTATTGACAATTCTGTAGCTTAGTGGTTAGTGCAACTGACTGCTGAGAAATGGTTCGTGGGTTCGAATCCCAGCCGAAGCCAATATTTGTGCCAAACACAAATTATAAATTTTCGGGTGTGGTTGTGCTGTTTTGCGTTCATTGTCTCTGGTTGTGCATCTATCACTTCCACACGCGTTGTGGAAGTGATAGATGCAGCGTGTGGATCGGATATATGAAGGTAAAGACAAGTGAGTGCCTCTGTGTTTACGCGTACACTTACGGCACTATAATATCACCTGCGCAGTTGTCAACTGCAGATACTATTTAGAAGTTGCAGCTGTGTTCAAAATCAGCCAGGAAAACAATGTCCTTGTTATACTAGTTATCGGAATAAGAGATTTAGCTATCCATCTCATACTGTGTGTTTGGTACATGGAGCTTAGAGATAGATATTATGGATCTATATCACACATAAACGCAGTGTCTGCACTCGAACCCGTTAGTGGTGGCAATAGGTCACTATCTACACTCCAGTACTCGAAAATCCATCTGTTAAAAGGCACCCCAAAAATGTCATCTTTGACGACGGTAACAAAATAACCTGTGTTCAGTTCTGTGACAAAATGAAATACATTTGGCGTCATGTCGAGGTCATGACACACTTCTCAACACACATAAATCGCGTACCGTACGCGTACGCCGGTGAACTCGTGGTCACCGATTTTCGACTTACACGAGATTTACTCGTTCACAAGGTCGTTTCTAAAATCAATCCTCTCCACCCTTATCAATGGTAACTTAAGCCGAGGTCTCGCACCTTCTTATAAGGGGCCCTTATGTTGCCGCAAGCCAATAGTTGTCGGAAGTGTTTTCGTTATTAGGGGTCAGACCGCAGCACAGCACCAGCCAGTGTCGCGACTCCGAGCCACGCGCCAGAAATGCAGCGTCGTTGCTCTTCTAATTTCTTTCACTCACGAGCCACCTGGTCGCAAGTCTTACCGCCGAAACTGTAAAGGCCACCGGGCCAACAGCGTATATATCTAATTCAATGCTGATCCCAAATTAAGACGGTGACTGCGTCTTCGGCGACTGATAGGTGCTTGCACCTTTTCCCCTCGCGTTCCAAGTGCGCAAGGAGCAGAATGCTTTGTCTACAAAACGGAGGAACCCTGCCGATGATGTATCATCGTCATCATCGTTGTATTATGAAATATATGAAAACATTTTTGTTACATATTCGAAAACTAATTTGTTTAATAGTAATAAGAATCATTGCACGGAAAAATGTTTAAGATTATATTTATTATTAAAAGCATAAAAATGAATATTAAAAAACAGAAATAGATTTGGAGTTTCAGGGGTTAATAATAAAGAGTAATAAAACGCGATAAAATCAGTAAATAATAATTTAATTTCTATGAATAGTTTAGCGAATTAGGCTACACTGCGGGGAATTTTTTTTATATTGAAAATAAGAATATGAATTTAAATCGCTAAGATTTGAATGCGAAATTAAAATGGCACCTATGTATATCAACAGTTTGACCACCGCATTGTCTTATCGCTTGATAATTCCTGCGAAACACGTGACGTGTTTTCGACGTCGATGGTGTCGGAATAGTATTACCTCGTGTCGGGATAACATACTAGTAGTGGACTACAATTATGATGGGAGGGATGAAGCTCTTCTTCCCTTCATTCTGGGTAAAAATTAAAGAACATAAATGTCCTATTACTAACGTTTTGGTACCGGAAAGAATTCACCACGCTGTTCCAGTACGTGTTAGCAGATTTCACGTGTACTCAAAAAAAATATTTTTGATATTTCTTAGACATGCATTTCTTGTTTTCCTGTACAGCACTCAAAAGTGGAATTAATAATATTAGGGATAGGTACTGGAAATCGTATCCAGGTCACTCGCATATTATGAAAATTAATCGGCTAACCTCGGCTTCTGGGTAATGGACACCATTTAGTTTTTGTATGGGAATGTCAGTGAATTTTATATATTATATAGTCCGAAACAATGTAATAACAAATAAAAAAAATCTTTGAATACCATGCAATTAAAATAAAATTTTGAGTAAAACGGCAAGCGAAAATATGATGTTCATGCTCCTGTATAAGAGGCGGTTGTCGAGAACAAAAAGAGAAAAAAAAGGAAATAGTAAAGCATAACCACAGAATACTTTGTCCCCAAAAAAGTTATTGCAAGTCTTCTAAGAAAATAAACCCGTAGCACGTAATAATTGACAATGACGTAATAACGATTTACTTTTTAATATTTAATAAAAAAAATTGGTATTAAATCGTGTTGGAATTAAATTCTCTTGGGACATGTTTCTGAAAACTTGACTATAATGGAATGGTGATAGCAAGCACATTAGTAGATAATTATAATAATATGTTAGACCTGATCAATTGTTGTCGCAGACATGTTGGCACCATGTATTAGTTGTAAGGACAATGTACGTTACATGCAATAGAACTTCACGCAGACAAGTGTGTCGTAAATTGTCATTTCTAATTGGAGTTACTGCACATATCAGTTGCAGAAATCCTTTCGCAGTTGGTCAATATTTCTGTTACAGAATTCCTGCAACTGATATGTCTAATACAAGGTTTTTAAATTAATTAATATCGTAAGTAAGTTTATTAAAAAATGTATTTGTCAAATCTCGTGTACTAGTTTAACAACAAAATTTATTTATTTATATAACTAACCGTGCGGTTTCGCCTTACGGCATCTTCAGGGTATTCAATAATGAGAATTGAATAGGATGTATTTTTTTTAAAGTTTTTTTAAATTATTAATTAAAAATGATCCCAATTCCTTTCTGATATTACTTTTAAGTAATAAACACTTTTTGATACAATTTAATAATAGTATAGTTAGTAATAGGGCAGTAAGTCAAATAATAAGTGTGAAAACAAAATACTCCATCTAGTATTTAAACAATTACATTTACATTATAAAATGAACGATTATATAGTACCGTTTGATGTCTGTTTCCTTAAAGTGTTCGATCGCATGACAGGTAATGAGAAGAGTACTTAAAATAACATAAATATGCCAACGTGGCAATAAAAGTCATTGAGTACCTTTTTCTCGTCGTAAAAATATTGCGCAAAGTAATCTTTTACGTATGCAAAACGAGTATCAAAAAGGAGAGAGCTGATTTTATTGGTTAGTTTAATTTGAAAAATACAATTCAAAGAAACTCCTGTTACCTCTAACGGGTAGGCAGAGTTGCTTGCTGACTGAATCAATATTTATTGACAGTCGGTGCATACAGTCTCGACAATAATTGTATACAATAGCTTTGAAATGTGACAGATTGTGAGCCCATCACCGATTTTTAATATTGCACAAAAAATGAAATTAAATATTATTCTTAGACATAAGAAATTCAAATTTCGTTTGTACGTGGTTCTTCATTACGTGGTTATTATGATGAAAATTAAACAGATGATATATAATTTGTAATACCTCGGCTAGTGATTTACCTTTTTATTGAAATAACTTAACCCATGCTCACTGGTCATTATATCCTCTACAAAGTGGTTGCCTGGTAGAGATCGCTTCTAAGCGATAAGGCCGCCAATTGTACCTTTATGTATTTTAGGTTTCTTTTTTTTCTATTTTTTGTTATTTGGTGTACAATAAAGTATATTTTATGACTATAATATTAAAGTATTTATGATTTTATGTGTAGATTTATATATATTGTATGTATGTTTGTATCTACCTATTTATGTAAGTATATTTTAACATTTACATCATTTTACTTTATAGATTCTGTTCAGCTCCATCGCCTCTGTTATATGTTTATCTCTGCTTAGCTTAATGGTTGATTCGGAGAAAATGCCTTTAGCTATGCATAAATGTTTCAGAAGACAGGTACGCTAAACTACGCTACGCTGTCATCGATATAATACTAATATATGGAATGCCCAGAACTTAAACTCGATAGGAAAAGTAATCCAATATGGCTGTGCCTGTAACTTGAATACGTAGGGAGACTAATTTAGAAAACACAGAGTGACGACATCCGTACTGTGCACTCGTGGGGTGTAGTCATGTCGCTCCACAGCACTCATGTGCTGACGAGCATATTCAATTCCGACAATAAGCCAGCGCTCCTCTGGAGTATACTTTGGGACCGTCTCTCTCGCCCTCGCCGACTGCGCACGAAGTGATTGTGGGAACTTCATTGTGTTTGCAAGAAACTGCCATGATAAGTGTTGTTTTGGACCCGCATTAGATACACTCTAGATCACTAGATGCACCTATTTTAAGCGTGGTAGAGCCAAGCGGCGGTTTTAGCTGCTGCTCGAATGGGCCGGTTCAACCAGATTGATACCATGGCCTCGCGGAATACCGGCGTGAAGTAGAGGCATCTTGTGCTTCTGCGTTTCGTTCGGTGAGTGAGCTAACCGGAGGCCCACATCCCCTCCCTATTCTTATCCTCTTCCCTCCCATCTCCCAAATATCCTTAAAGACCGGCAACGCACATGCAGCATCTATGGTGTTGCAGATGTATGTGGGTGACGGTAATCACTTACCATCAGGTGAACCGCTTGCTCGTTTGCCGTATTTTCCAAAAAAAAAAAATGGATGTATCTCTTTAGTAAGTAGTTTGCACACAAATCTCACCTCAGAAATTACTATTGTTATATGTTTGTCCCGCTTGTAGCACTTGGTAACACCTAAAGCGCCGGACTGTGATCGTATATGAAGGCACTAATCTCTGTGCCACTGGACGGAGAGGCTTTCTGTAGTGTACTCACGTCGATCTCTCGATCGATCGACAGCGCGAGATTGACACAACACGATCACCTCTCTTGGACAGTCCACAGATAGTTTACCTAACCAAAATAAGCAGTATGTGTTTTTATAGTACTCATACTCATACTACACGTACTATAAAAACACGCAAACACGCTAGCCCGAAATCCATCGAAGCTTTAAAATCCGGAATAGCTAACAGCACTAACTTCACTAAATATATACTCGTATATTTAGAAAACACATTCTGATCTACAGTATTTTTTTTTAATGAAACATCATGTAGTTTCTAATTAATTTTTCATAAATATAAGACACATATATTACTATAAAGTTACATTAAAAATACTGATTATGTTTTACATTTTTTAATTTTATTCAACTCACAGCGAGAATCACTGCTTTAGAAAAGAATTTCAATGAGGCAGGCTTTTGTTTCGAACGTGTCTGGTCGATTTAGAAAAAGCCTTTGTTTCTCTACCACACCGACATCCCCTTGTTGATTCAAGTACACAAAAGAGTCTCCCTTACGTCTATACAATTCCTTGATAGCTTAGATAACGCTCACAGTAACAGTTTACCAAACAATGAAAATAAATAGAGCGTTGATTTCGTTATTGCGGTCAGCTTGCTCTAAATTACATAAGCGTGATATTGAACCACTTTGTTTATGTTTATAAAATATTCATAATGTTTTCAAAAATGTGTATAACATGAGCTTTTCCGGCTAAGAAAAATACATTTGCAGGTGTCGCTATTTAGGCCAACACAGTATGATGCTTAACTAGGTGAGGGAAGTTAATAATAACTATAAATTTTAGAAGTGGTACGTCGCGTGTGACACGTAAACTTTAAATATTGTTTTAGCAGCGCACGCTACTTTAAAAGTCCTTAGTTTATTTTCAGTGTTGTCAAATATTGTTATAGTTTGTCATATGTATAAAGTAAAGTGAAAAGGGTGTAAGTGGGAATATACCATCTTTGTCTCTCAACATTAATTTAAGCAACCCGTGGTGCACCTTGCTATCTCACAAATGAGGCTCTGGGGATGTACAGATCGCGAAATTCATGAATAGAAGAAGTCTTTTACGTAGAATTAAATTAAGTAGATCCCCCTGACTACTAGGCGGCTCTGAACTTGACATTTTCAACCATCTTATTTCATAAGAACCACAACGCAGCTACATTTTGATTCTTCTGCGGTAACGCAGTGTAGGACGACCCCCCACAAGATGGAGTGACGACCTGCGCAGTGTTGCGGGAAGTCGATGGATGCTGGCTCAGGACCGTGCTTCGTGGTAATCTTTGAGGGAGGCCTATACGAGGATAGCAGTGGACTTCTGATAGGCTGAAATGATGATGATGGTGATGAATGGACCTTGGCTTGAAGACAGTATAGTCTATGGTTGTTACTGACCACAGTGACCTCAAACTGTCAGGTTGACTTACTTACTCATTTGTCTACTACTTATGTGCATTCTGTCTCCTCTGATGGGTATTTTAAGATTAGAATACTTTCCTTTTTTCTTACTGCTAAAACTGTAAAACGTATTATCGGCTACACAAACACGAAATTAAAAAAAAAATGGTGTACGAAATTAATCTTAAATATTATTGTGCTGTAATTCGTTTTATTTTTAACACACATGTCGACCACTGCGGTTTAATGGTTGTTGGATGGTGATATGATAAACAAAAATATTCAAATCAAGAAAACTGCATTCCTTTGGAGCTCTGTTTGCAAGTCATTACAAATGTTATATGTAGTACTTATAAAAAGGTATAAAATTGCATAAGGAAAAATAACTTTAAACCCAGACAATTAAACGAAACGAATAGTACAAAATTCGGTAAAAGAATGATTCGTAATTGACCTTTAATTAAGTGATAATAAATATATGTATATGCATATTTTTATAAAAAAAATAGATATTTGGCTGATGGTCAGTTTTTAATACGCGTAAAACCATATGCGAATTTAATATTCCGTAGATAATAAAACATGACTAGACATTGAAATTTGAAATCTTCAGACAAATTCAGTTTATATTTAAGCTTTACAAAGTTTTGAGTGCTAAGTTCTGTAGCGGTAAGTGTGGTTGTCTTCTCCCGGCTTTGTTCTTAATCCAATCTAAAGCAATTTCTTTTTAAATATGAAATTTAATATTATCGAAATTTATTTACTATGTGTTTGCGACTTTTATTTATTTGTAGAACATGAAAGTTGGGCCTTATCAGCTTTTTCTCGAAAAGTCAACCAAGATTGCACTCGCTGCACCCTGCTAACAAACAAACAAGGCTTTGACGCTCGCCTTATGGCGGAACTTTCATGCAGTATTTGGGAATAACTGAGCCGAAACTGAGCAGAACAAGTCCAGCCTTTAAAGACATAGGTTTGCGCGTTTACCGCTAAAAATAATCCCTTTGCCGTTTCCCTTCTTTTTGAAAACATTCCCCTTATTGCCTCAGCCATTATCATAATCCTTGGCGTTGGCATATCGAGCGACGTTCAGTTCCGTGGACACTTGGGGGGAAAGACCAAATTGGCCTCCTAAAAGCTTGGTGTGCTCTGCAGAGCGGGACAGTATTTCATGCCGGTCCACCGTTTGCAACTTTATGAGGCGCAAGTTCGCCCCCACATGGATTTTTTACAAAATTTACTACGCAGAATGAACTGTTCGGATTGATACCAGCTGTTGAGTTTCACCATCGTACATCACGACAGAATTCGAAGTTCCATCGATACCACCTAGATAGTTGGCATTCCATCGCAGTGCGTTTTAATCGAAGTTTTCTGCCACGCACTTCGACTTTGTGGAATCAGCTGTCGCCAGCAGTATTTCCGAACAGTTACGACTTGGGGACCTTTAAGAAAAGAGCCGATTCCTTCCTTAAACGCCGGCATCGCATCTGTAGCTCCTCTGGTGTTGTGGATGTCCGTGGGCGTCGGTGATCACTTACCATCAGGTGAGCCGCACGCTCGTTTGCCCCCTTCCACTATAAAAAAAAGCGTTATCAATAAAGGCAAATATTCCTTGTCAGTTACTCTAGACTTTGTTGGCGCGTTCACGTTTTGCTGTTCGCGTTTGGGAAAGACACATGTCCAGCAGTGGAATTGTAATGAAGAAGAATAATAAATAAGACTTATATTTTAACGTTACATAAGACGCATTTCAAGAAGTGTAAGCATTCGCTATTATTACTTCAAACAAGTTTCCCAGGGGTATACTGTTGTGCTCAGCATGACATAATCCAGCAGGGGGCATATTATACTTTACATGAATCATCAGTACACCCTGTCACAAGTGGCTTCGAGAAACACGATGTAGGTCGTCACTTTGGCACAACTACACTGCATTTAGTAGGGCGGAAGCCACTAGAGAACCTTCCTACCCCAACGGTTGCCAGCTCGAGCTGGCAGCCATATATGACTGATCCGTTACTATTTAAACTCACTAATCCTTGAGACTATGTTGGGTACCCCTGTTCGGTAACGGATATCATCTTTGCAGATTATATCATGCCCTTTCCATAGCGCACTGAGCAACTCTAAACTGCCTGGAGTGAAACACCACGTCGCGGTCCCATAAGTCATCACTAGCAACTTTACATCAAGCAATGGCTGTACTATTGATCGATGAAATTTTAAAGTAACTACAAAATACGGAAATTCAAATTTAAAATGTTGCAGGGTGTCTAAATTTTAATTTCTTACAACCTGGTAGGGGGTTAACCTGAGCCGTGGTTTGGGTCACGGGCAGGACGCTCGCTTCAATTTTAAAGTTAGTTAGTTAGTTATACACTCAATTCACTCGGAATTGGGTTTGATTCCCCGTTCCGGCAACTCTAAAATTGTTATTAGCAATTTTAAGTACTGAATTTATCCCGTGTTCGGCCATGAAGGCATACATTGCAAAGGCACGTGCATCTCTGAATAAGAATAAAAATAAATGTTACTTCTATGACGTGTCTGGTCTGCCAATCTAGACCTAAGCATCGTGCTGAACCCTTCCTGGCTTCAAAACTCTCTCATTAATATGAGTTGTGGGCAATAACATACTGCTATTTTACTGTTAGACTGCTATTTTGACTGATTTTAAAGCTTTTACAAAATATAGCAATTTTTAATTTGAATTGATCTCTTTAGAAAAAATCATCTAAACTCACTTTAAAGTGCCTGCTTTTATGTCACCCAGACGGATTTTGACTTAATCTTAACATACAGAACTGAATGTTAAGTGAATGAACCGGAGGTCTTATTATTGGTATCGAGGCATTTCATCTTATTTTGATGACTTGACTTTTCATTAAAGGTTGAATGTGGGTGTCGGTGGTCCACAGTGATCATTGAACATTAGACGAACTGAGATCTTGTTAACCAACCTTTCTGGTATAAAACAACCTTTTGTTGACTTTTTTAAAAGCATATTGTTTGGATTTCAAATGGCGAAAACCACAAGAATCACCACCATTTTAAATTAATTTTTAAATAGGGATAACCACATCAGATTCATAAAATTACAAGTTCATAGTAATCGTATAGACTAAGTTCGTTTAATATTAGAACATAATACCATCTAAAATGATTTAGTTATTATTTTTCATCTAAAGAACTTTTAATTTGGAATATTTTGCGCAAATTATGTTTATTCACGTAGATTTTATTTAGTATGATAAGAATATTTTTACGTTCAGAAATAGAGAAAAGTTATCACAATACTGTTACCGGGCTCAGATACCTGGGTTTTAGAATCCTTTATAATCTAGTGCCAACATAAAACTTGATGGAGAGTTTCACGACTCGTTTAATTTTACGACTGAGTTAACCAAACTGTTCTGAGCTTAACTAACGCTACCATCAGTCCCTTCCATAAAATTCAAAGGTCTCTCATAATGGCCTCGAAAAATAATTAGTCAAAATCCTACTTTAGATGCAAAGCTTAAAAATTATAATCAGTATCATATCGCTTCATCAGCATAGGCAAGGAAGCGACACAAATTCAGGTATGCATTACTTAAAAAAATTACCCGTACTTACCACCATCCTTAACGAGATTGGGATGCGAATATCCTTGCACTTATAGTGCTGGCCATCACCTGGTCTGATCTGGTTTCGAGATTGCTTGATCTGGCTTATTTTCGGGCTTAAGGTCGTCACTAGGTCCTCGTCTGCCAGTCAGCAGCATACATCGTAGTGTTGGGTTTTTGGAAAAAAATTCAATTACATGAATATTTTTAACAATCATATTAAAACAAAAATATAAACATTTCACTCTGCAAAATTTATAATTTTGTGTCTTTGTATGCAAATACATATAAGAGGAAAGTTCTCTTCTGTATTATTATAAATAATTAAAGAACTACTTAAATTAAATTAAATTCCCTCCTCATAAAAGTGCTTTATATTCCCACTCATTTTCTGTGGATGCAGTTAGATTATAGAATTCTTTCCCATCATATATACGTGACTGCAAAACTATTTCTGTATTTAAGAAAAGAGTCAAAGACCTTTATATGTCATTGGTAGTATGAATTATTGGTACTATTCTTTTAGGTATATATTTATGTATTTAAGTATATATTTATGTATATTTATGCATATATTTATGTATAAGTAGGTGTATGTAGATTTATATTTAGACGTTTTATAACGTTTTGCTTATGTTTTCTTCTTTTTTGTATTGTACGCGCGCCAATCTACCATTGACTAGCTATTCACCTGTCGCAGGTCTGCTGGAAGAAATTTCTTAAGAAATAAGCAGTATCTTTGTACAGACCATTTCTTCCTATCATATTTCTTTTTTTTCCGTTTTACTTGTGTGTACATAAATAATTAAATAAATAAACGACGTGTGATTGGTTACAATTTCTCTTTTATGAAAAAAAAGTCCTTACCATCCTTCAAAGAGCCAAGAGTAATTATCGTTATAATCTGAATTCCTAATAAATTGCTAAAACATAATATAATAATTAGATAACTAAGATTTGGCGGAAAAAAATATATTTTGTTGTAAGGCGAATATTCCATACCTTTCTCCAAATGCCAACCTCACTAGCACGTGATCCACCTTGGTAGGAAACAAACGAGGCTCTAGCAAATCCCACAGACAGGAGTCTGGTTTTGGCAATATGGGATGGGGAGCAGTATTAGTAGTGAGTATGGGAAAACCTTCAATGAAATGTAAAATGGGCTAGCTTTTGCTGACGCTTTCTTAGAGAGGTCTAATGTTCAACTAAAATATTATTTTGAAGTAGTATTTGAAATGAAACTTTTATTTTCGAATTTTATCGAGATCCAATTTTCATTTACAAAAAAATAATTAAACGCGATAACATCCGTAAATAGTAGATCATTTTATGTGTGTATACATATTAAATGTGTAGTGTTCGCGTAAATACAAGAAATAATTATATGGAAATAAAAACATAGTAGTAAAAATACAAAAAATAAAAAGACTCATCTGTCTATGTTATTGGTAAGCCAGATCATAACCTAATTTCGTTTATAATTATCTATGGCGACAGTTATATTATAGATATATTAAATTATAAAAGAAAAAAATATGAAACTTATTAACATTTTTATACATACATAGTGATTAAATATTGAATAATCTTAATTAATGAAATATATAAGAATATATTTCAATTACAATTAAAAGGTTTGTGAAATAAATTGAAAAATTTTAGTATGTAGTCATAACAGATATTTTATCCTTTAAAGCTGCCACGGATAAGTTGACGATATTGCTTTACAAAAAATAAAAGAGTGCAGCTAGAATTGACACTTCAATTAAACGAGTGCACCTTTGAACGAGTCACTCTGTTTCCCATTACTGCGCGTCAGTTTTGTTCAAATTGCCATTTCGCAAATAGTAATAGAAACTCTTTGATATTGTATTTTTTTAACGACTTGAGTAGAAAGGTACCTACTGCAGTTACCCTTCATCAGTTCTTTTATTTAATGCTAAAACAGTTGACTTAGTACTAAGTAAACTCATCGTATAGAAGCAAAATTGCAGAGGCCATTACAAATTACTTTATAATAATATAGAATTTAGTTTTAAGATGAAAGTTCTTAAATGTATTACTTATTTATCATTTCTCTCTCAAACTAAAATTACTGCTAAGTAACATAGAATACATTTAAAAGTTAACAACATTATTCTAGAAAACTTCCATAGCAAATTTTAATTCAAAAGAAAGTTTTAAAAGCTTGGGTACAATTTTGTCATCAAGAGAAAATTATAACATAAAATTTATAGAAGATAACAAGAAAACGTATTCAACGACATGTGTTATTCCAATCAATTAATTGAAAAATATTACATTATGAGTAGAAAACAACATAGTAGTAAATTATTAAAGAATATAAACTGTATGTTGTATTGTGTAATGTCACAACAAATGCGGCAACAAAAACTGACACGATAAAGGTATACTCGCCTGGTTAGGAAATTTGCATCCAAATCGGGAGACTCCAGTTCGATCACTGAGGTGAAGGGCTCGTAGCAATGAGGTTTTCGAAACATATGTACGATTTGTATGTGGCATGGACATTAAGACAACGATAGGCTCACCACTTGTCACGTTGTCCCTAACAAACTCAAAAAAATGGTTTGAAAGGACTAAACATGTCTAGAAACTTCAAAGGTGACGACCCAAGTATTTAGGTATACGGTCGTGAGAGCTTTTTTTTTATTTATTTTATATATCAATCGCGGTCGGTGAGCACAGTACCGAGACTCCTGCACTGGTGATGCTGATCTCCACTACTAGTCGGTAGGATTTGGGTTCTGCGTAGTTTCATAAT
Source organism: Bhutanitis thaidina (assembly GCA_029286595.1). NCBI lineage: Eukaryota > Metazoa > Arthropoda > Insecta > Lepidoptera > Papilionidae > Bhutanitis > Bhutanitis thaidina. Next base: position 6,125,509 of record JAGSMS010000003.1, read on the forward strand.
CTTTTTGATTTTTGTCAATTGTAAGTGCCTCGTTCGTTAGTCTGCAGGATGCTTGATAATTTCCCGCAGGCACCCACAGGAGGATAAAATCATATTTTAGTAATATTTTTGTTCATAAAGCCGAAGAATCTCTGAATTTCGTATTCGCATTAAATAGCTCACTATTCAACAGAGGCGCTTTATAGCTAGACACTATTCACTCTAGGATTTTAGTTGTCTATTCCATCCTTAATGACGTAACTTTCCAGTCGTATCTTCAAGAAAATTTTTGTAACCTTTTCTTAACGCACGACAGAAATCTTCGATCTACATCTAAGCTTAAGATTAGTATTCCACAACACTTCACCGGTTTCATCGGCTACTCTGTTAGGGTTCAGTCTATAATGCTCTGGAACTCCCTGCCCGACGAAGTTAAGAAATCGACAAACAGGAGGTCATTTAAGAAATCAGTTAGAGAACATTTTTTTAAATTTAATGCTAGGTATTTTTGAAAATTTCACTATTATACAAATTATTATTACTGCTGACTTATTTAGTTATATTTTGCGTATTTATATCTTGTTTATTTTTGTTTATGTTTCTACTTATTTTAATATAGCTGGTTTGAAATTATTTTTTTATATAAGTTAATTTATTTACTTAATTGATACACCTCCTCATGTTACCTCACCACCCCATGAGTTAACTGGCAGATAATGCCAACAGTCCGCCCTTTGTTACCTTATACTTATGTAATCAATAAATATTTTATCTAAAAAATGCCCTAACAACATTAAATGCCACCTACGAGATAAATAGAATTAAATAAAAGACGCTACCGTCACGACCATCCAAATAACTTGAAATGTAAGAGTTTTTTGAACATTAATCAGGCACACAAAAGAAAAAAATTGTTGGTTGGAAGAGCTAATTAAATGTTTTGCTCAGAAATTAAAAGAAAATACTGAAAATGAATACCCGCATTACTTTGAACTTTTTTAAAGGATAATTAGGATAGATAATATTGTATTATGTAATGGTGTACTGGTAGTTAGACATGATAATGATGTAGAACGAAGAGTAAACGCATAGGGTTCTTCATTCTATTTTGGGAAGTCAGTTAGTATCAAAAAGGTATATATGGCAATCTACAATACTGTCTTAATGCCAACATTAATGTATGATGGTGAAAGTCGGCTATGGTAGCAAATTTATGGTGCAGAAGTGTAAAGTCGTCAAGGGGCGCTCTGAAGGCACGCATATTGAGCAAATTGGGCATATAAGAGTACTTAAATCATCGCCGTCATATCTAATTCTTGTGTTGAACCTAATATTTCGAGAAAACAATTACGATGGCTTAGGCACATTTAACTCATCATACTATCCTAATATACTGTTACTGTTATAGTATTCTATACTACATACAGTTCTAGTATTTTTCCAATAGTTATTATGCTTCTTCCATAAAATATTCTATGAGATTTGGGTTAAGTGTGTTCAAATAGATTTTCCGACATATGTATGTCTAATTATACATTGCTAGCAATTTTAAATTACTTGACATTTTGCATTTAGTTGTTTATGAAAACCAACAAAATATGTGTTATACAAATATCTGAAAAACACAAACATTAATTTCCGAACGCATGTCTCGCCTCCGGTCAACCTAGCGCAGGAGGACTGCAACGGAAAAGATAGCAGTCGACTTTAGCCTGCGACTGACACACTTTTGTTTTGTTTTATTATATGTATCCTTATAAATATATATATATATATATACATATATATATATATATAACCCACCCTTCATCATTTTTTTAACACAAGTTGTCACGTTGCCTGGAAAATTTCAGAAACTCCAAGTGTTCGACATTTGAAATACCGCGAGAAGCTGCATCTAATGAAGGAGGTGTCTCGTACTACCATCGCCAATCTTCTTGACAAACATGGCGATTTTGACTAATCCTCCCTAATTTGAGATACGCCAGTGAACTATTGACAATTTATACTGTCACTTATAATGGTAAAATATAGTAAAGGCAAAAATAACATTTAGTTTAATGAATAGTTTTATTATTACTTAAATTATATTTACGATGGCAGTACGGACTGTAATACGATAAAGGTTTATTACAAGTAATACTTAAGATAACGTTAATTTACGAGGTATATTAAGTTATTTTAGCTATTGACCATTTTGTGAGCAACAAATTTTCAACTATTCCGTTTATTTGTTTTTCTTCCTAAATAGCTTTCTTAACAAAATCAAAGGAATTTAGACTATTGAGGCTATTGAGCGGGCGTTACAACATACGATTTTATTTTTGTATGGTGCAGTGTGGTGGCGGTGTAAGAGCCGTTCAGTTTCGTCGTCTTCCCATCGGTGCAGTAAGAAGCGACTAAGGTAACAGCCTGGAAAATCTCATGGCAATCTCAATTAGAATATGGGGGATATTTTTCTGGAAAGCTAGTGCCTAGATTTAAAATCAATAAGAAATTACCAAAATCAAATTCCAGGCAATTATCTGACGTAGCATTACAGCTCTTCAATATTAAAATAAATAAAATTAGAAAAATCTGAAAACCAGATCTGGTGTGATGTATGTTGATACATGCCGCGAATGAAATTGTTTTCACTTGAGCCGCGTCACGTATCACACTAGATATAGTTCCCTGTCACTGGTATAAATATTTAATGCATATTTGCAATGGCTGTCCCGCCATGTATTGGAGGTAACAACTGGAATTTTCTATGAGACTCCTTTGGGCAATGGCCATAAGTTTTGTTATAAAAGTGTTTAATTCGTGTTGTCAAAGTTATAGTTGTGTGATTATTATTATATAATGATAATCTAAAATGTGCCTGAAATTTGGGGCAAACGAGCAAGCCTGATGGTAAGTGATTACCGTCGCTCACGTACATCTGCAACACTAGAGGAGTTGCTGGTGCGCGTTCAGTTTTGAGCATATATAAGAGATCGGGGAGAGGATGAGGAGGGGATAGGGAGCACAAGATTTTTCGAGGTCGTAAGGGGTCTCGACCCAGGTCGAGTCGGCCAATTTGAGCAGTAGCTAAAACTCCTGCTTCCGTACTGAAATATGTTAAAGAAGACGAGTACCTATTATTTACGTCATCATTTTAGTATAATTCAATTTGCAATTCGAAGACTCGTTTAGGTGGACGTTAAGTACTAATAAGCGATGTTTTAACTTACACTTTCACATTTGTTTCAATTTCTCCCGTAAAAAAAATCTTATCAAGTCTTAAACATAACAATGAAAATAAGTTACGATTTATTGCGGACAGCGTATTTACAACTTCCCCTTTTTACCTTAAACATTGCAAAAACTAATCAAGGAACTGTCGAGAACTTCCATTTAGCTTTGCAAAATGACACGCTGCTTAATTGAAGTGTCAATTGTAGTTGTACTTTTTTAACTTAACACTGAAATCATGTGTCAGTATTATTCAGATTTATTTTTATTGCTTTACTATGAAAAAGATATGTGACATTTGACATGTGCGTTTACTGACTGAAACATGGAATACTTGGTGGCCGGAGACCTTAACGTCCTTTTTTTTTCTTGTTCTATAACTTTACTTCAATGAGAAATTTAAATTTAAATAGCTTCCAGGGGAAGTTTTCGAAAAAGTTCGGCATTTTAAAGGTGTACAACAAAAAACAAGTTGTAAACAAGTCGTTTACTGTACAGGATGCTAAGCTCTGGAATGCCCTGCCGTTGAATTTCTGTGCGACGCGATTCTTTTGGCACCTTTTAGAAATTAGTTAAAGAGCATTACTTTTCTTAATCCAAAGGGTAACATCGGGACGAATTACTGTATACTATAGATAATCATGTTTATTTTTTTTTTTTTTATTTATGTATATTTTTAAATTATTTAATTCGGTAAGTGTTAAATACATATGTAATATACACAACATACATAAATTTATTTATGTATGTATGATTTTTATTTTGTTGTAAGTATTAGTTTTAGCTGTAGTTGTATGTACATTTATTACAGTGACGCAAGATTTATATTTGTATGTTTTTAAAATAACACACATAAATACATTATAGTTTAATGGTGCCGACCACCGGGGAACGAACCCTAGTCACTCGTGCTCTATGAAACTAAAGTGACCGCCCTACCCAGTAGACCACCACGGCTCGTAGGATATTCGTCCTTCTAATTTAATGCTTCTAAACTAAAAAACGCACAAAAGTTTAAAAGATGTAATCCTTGTCGTAACGGATATATCCTGATGTGAATATACAAATTCTACATGAAGTGTTGGTTTTTTCTTACGTTAGAGGCACTTCAAATGAATGGCTGCTAATTATTAAAAATTATGAGGTCTTGTGCTGTGAGCTGAACAATTATGCTAATCTTATTTGCTAGTTCACTTCGCGTCGTGTAGTATTAATATTTCTGCACCAACTTTGTATGCAACGCTTTAGGACTTCATCTAGGTTCCCTCATATTTAATTAATGTAGTTTCTGAATGTTTTATTAGAAAGTTCATCGTAAAATATTATGCGTCTATTTTAATATCACAAAGTACATTCTGTTCTGTGATGTAAGGTTTTGTTATTTTGATTATTTAGGTATATCAACGTATGATATAAGTAAACTCTCAGTTTACATTGAGCATAGTTAGGGTATAATTGGAAAGACCATTATCTGTTATGTTAAGTCGTGCACTAAGAAAGAAAACTTTACAAGGAATCCAAGATTATTCGTAAGAATACAATAGACTCATTACTTTTTAAAAGAAAACATTTAACACAACAGATAGTTAACAGTGGTACATGAACTGGTACTTTATCTAATTTATAATGTGGTACGGTAAACAGTTTCCGAAAAATTTATCTTGTTCAGCACAAAACTATAACGAACCAAACCAAAATTAATTATGCTACCAAATATTTCCAAAAGACTAGAAGAAAAAATTCAATAGGTACATTATAGGCTCATTTTTTCGTATATAATACGGTATGTGAATAAGAATTTAATGTGGGACGTGTACCATATATTGAATTAACTAATACAGACAATAGTATCTTAAATTTTTACAAATTGTGTTTTTTAACGCAGCTTATAATCCTATTATCCATTAATGTCTTGTTTTTTTTTAAATATCTCTCTAAAGCTTTTGTAAAGTCGTTATATAACATGGTTGATATTACATATTATTTATTTATTTTCGAAGGCATGATCGGTTTTGCATTTTTTTATCATAAGGATTTATCAAATTTGAGAAGCAAAACCATATAAGCGATTGTTTGCAAAATAATACCGACCATTCTGTGAGATCCCTACATCGAAGAACCATAAATCAATACTGTTTGTATTCACTTAACGACCTCATATATATTACCTAGAGAAGCATCGAAAACATTACGAAAGAAAACTGACAATTGGAAATATTTATTGCCAATTAGATGTGGATGTTTACAAATCTCATGCGAGTCTATCTTTTTTTCGTAACTTGCTGTAATATTTTCTCGGTGCGATTCTTCGAGTCTATCTTATTCTAACGACTTTCTTACGATTGAGCTATCACCGAAAATTATGGTATATAAGAAAATATATTGACGTGAACAAAGAAGCTGAGTTATAGAGATAACAATACGTTGGGTCTATGGGAGAAACATTGTATGTTGAGTAATATTCGTGTATATACTTGGCCTAAAACGGATATGCTTTAAATGATGTTATCACTACCTTAGCTAAATTAAGTCTCAATAGCAGGTTTATTATATTATTACAGGTTTTTAAAAAAATTATGTGTGTCTGTATTTTATAATTATGTTTTTTGCTCTGTGAGCAAACCCGACGAAGAGGCCCATCTCCCGTCTATTGTGGCCTATCGTGTTCTATCTCTTGGATTGGTGAAAAGTTGATTTCAGAATCCATTTTTCACTTTCGCCGCGTTGCTATCGATTGTTCAAAAGTCTGTAATCTCTGCCTACCACTATGAAGTATCCGTACTTACTTTTAAGTTATAAAAGTATATATAAGTAGTGGCCCGATCGTGGAATTTGACCATTTCATGATATGGTGGCCATATCGCTTTTTATATCATATCGCATTTTCAGTTCTTGTGCATCAAAACATAAAAATTATAATAACATTATAAAAAGAATGATAAATTGCGTTATTTTTGTTTTATATTTAAATTAATAATTACTTGACAAGTTTTTATGACGCGTTGTGCTCTCTACAACATTTATTTCAATTGTTCATAAAATTAATTCTGTAAAAAAATTATAGGAATAGTAAGTTCATCGATGTATTTCTTCTTGATTATTAAAAACTCCTCGTTCACAGTTTCCATTATCTCATATTTTGAAATTAAATGGTCAAATTCTACGATATGACGATATGATTAATATATGGTTAGCCGATTAAACATTTCTGAGTTTTTTTAATTATTTATTTATACATTTAATTGTTTTTTGTCACGTGCAAGAAAGGTGCACGTTTCCTACCTGTCATTGAAGGCTGTGACTGGTTATCTCGGGATCGGCAATAAGTGCCGGGCCGTCTTAAACCCCCACGGAGTTAGATACTCGCGTACATAGGTCTGCAAGTAAATTATATTAGTTATTAATACATTATATTTTACTATACATAGATATTTATATGTTACCTTGTTAGGCTTAGCAATGTAGAAGAGAACCAGACACTCAAATTATAATATCTTCTAAATATGGACCAACGTTGTAATATACAATTACTTTATTGACAAGTAATTGTTTTCTAAGTTTGTTACTTTTGTTTTGTTTAATACTCGTGCATTCATTATATTTTCTATCAATTTGTTGTATATTTTTATCGACATAGACAGGGTTCTGAGCTGTGAAATTATATATACTATTTCTTATTTCTTATAATGTCCATTCGAACATACGGAGCCCCATAGCTAACCATACGCCGTCTGTCCAGTTGTGTCCTACCTATGAATGATGACTTTGGAGCCGTAATACTAGTTCTATCTTAAAAACGATAATACATACAACCTTTAAACTTGGTGTGGTTATTGTGCAAATTCTAAAGTAAAACAACAAACAATAAAAAAGGACCAAGAGTGAAACGTCGTTCCCGAACTGAATGACAGGAAACAGTTTTAGGAAATATAGGACATAAGACAGATACGAGTATAATGTGTGGTTGTAAGGGAACCTATGGTGCGCGTGGCCGCGAGTTTTTTAACAAATCTCAATATAGGTCAAACAAAAAGTTCCTAATAATTGTACGATCCTCGTCAGGAATTTATCCGATTAAAATAAGATATTTACAAGATTTTGATCATTATCTAGTGGTTTTACGGTATTATTGGAAAAGCCGTAAAAACCAGCGTAAGCGACGAGGCATCATCACTCTTGATCTTTTCAATTCACTGTATAAATTCTCGGAAAGCTGACAGATGGGGCATTGTCAGCTTTCTCGACGGACATTGCTCGCATCGCCGTGACAAATGAAATAAGAGGATTGTCATGACATCAAAACGAGTGCTCTTAAAATCGTACGCTTTAGTATGTTAAAAGTGTCCCTTACATACGGGTACATATACGTTTATCGACATCTTATTTAGTGGTCATACATAATATTTAACTATATATTCACGCAATATATACATGATGTGTTAGGCACCTCTTCTGCTGTGTAACAACTGTTCCAATTTAAGAATTGCCGGGATAATTACGGACTGTGAGGTATTTCTTCGTAGCGTTTGTAGCCTTATTTGCTTGAAGTTAGTTGCAATTGTCCATAGGCCACAGTAGCCACTTACTATCAGGTGGAGTGGGAGCAAGTTTTTCACCATAATACAAAAACAATATCACGGTGTGCAAATGGCTCGTGATTTTTAAGGTATTAAATCATATGTCTAATAACTTTAGCAGTTGACTGTTCCTAGGCTGTTAAATTTTTTATTGGATTGAAGTGACAAATGAGCCAGCAGTTCTGCAGAGGCTGTTTCTGCAGTCCATGTACACCTGCAAACAATTTAAGAACAGGGTTTCAAATGCGTTGTCACCCATGAGGACTAAGATGGAAAGTGTTTCTGCCTGAAATTAGCTCAGTGTACCTTTCAAAGTCGAACCAGTGAAAACAGTGGATGCCGCTGCTTACCGGCATAAGTAGATAAGAAGGTAGTACCTTCCCTGACGGCTCCTAGGCAGAGAAGAAACCTACCATGTAGGCTAGACTTTTTTCAGAAAAACTGTTTTAATAACTTTAAAATGAATGATGATTAATTTTAAGGTGAAATTAAAAAAATTGCACGAAACTGATACTTTTACTGCATGCTTGTTGATGTGTAAAAACTGTTTCAACGGGACAAAAAATACAAAATGTTACAGCGCTCTTGAACACAAAATACTGTATGGGTAGCACGCAACAAACTTTTAAAATACTTTTCGTTGCAGCTTAAAATAGTAAAGTAAGTCAGTTGGTTAATGAAATGTACATTACGACGTTTTTGTAATAAGTTTTACTCAACTTCATTATACACGTATTATATCTGTTATAAAAAAATTTAGCGCATCTTCGGTTCGTTGCTACATATCTTTAAAAAGAAATAAGGATGTCCACGAATGTTTATTTGTCAGGGAATCTGCCTCCCAATCAGAAGACTCGAGTTCGTTCCCCTGTGTAGAGGACTCGTACTCGCGACCAATGAGGTTTTCGAAATTTATGTACGGTTTATATTGTTGGCTCACCATCTCTTACGTTATTTTAAAATACGCATTGGTGAAAAGTGGGTAGAAACAATAAAAAATATCTCACCTCTACCGCCCAAGTATTGGGAGTGAGAATTTATTTTATTTTATATTATATTAGCTGAACCCTGACACTTATTTTCAAAAGCCGGCAACGCTTCTGTAGCTCCTATGGTGTTGTGGATGTTCGTGGGCGTCGGTGATCACTTACTATCAGGTGAGCCGCACACTCGTTTGCCCCCTCCTTCTATATAAAAAAAACGTGACTACTTTTGTAAGTACTGTTTTTTTGTTCGTTTAACCACTACTGTGTTGAGTCGAATATAACCCGTTAAAAATATAACCCGCTCAATCGGAAAAGTGACTTGCAAGTCCATAAAACACATTATTTTTTATATAAATGTAGATAGATTTTAATTTTTGTGTGTTTATCGTGTTAAACTAAATTATGGTCTATAAATTTTATTTATAATCATAGAAGAAAAACTGGTATCCGCATTCCGTTAGTAACAACAACAATCCGCCTAATAAAGAGTACTTGGCTATATATCATCATCGCTTGCCGGTGATCAAATGAGCTTTAATGCATCCTCCACTATACGGAATTTCAGTCTGATAAAGCGACGCTGACACTAATGGTTCAAGGATTGGGAGCCAGCCAAATTTAGACCTTATCCTTAATCACTGATGCGCTATAATTGCTACAGTCCAAACAGTATCCTATGTGCGTGTGAGTAGTAAGTAAAAATTGGTAACGAAAGTTGTTGTACGCAGCGCGTAGAACATTAGTTAGTACCCAACCTAAATACTGTAATATTAGTCTTATTACCGCCATGCCGGCGACCATATTTCTGGTTATTGTTAATAAAATAAATAAATAAATATATTTAATGATGTGTCATGGTAACTGGATGGTGATAGGATTGATCATGCAACATTATTTTCCATGTACGTAATCTTTGAAAATTGTTTGCAAGCTTTGCAAGAAATCTATTCAAGAGAATAATATACGTCACTCACAATTATTATAACCCGCACTAATGAGACTTGGTCCCTAATATTCGCCTCTGGATTATAGACATTGACAATATAGAGCGTATATAAATTTTGATGGAGATTGCTTTGGATCTTGTTTAATTTCACGACTGAATAATTTCCAATGCGAAGTCGGTGCTATCGTCCACTGAAAAATTGCTAAAATATAATGTATAAGTATGCCTATCAGATCGCTCAACTATCATCATTCTTGTTTCGTTAGCTTGTGTAATGTGTTGCAAAACACTTCTAAATAAGCCGAACTATGATCTTATGTAATTACATAAGGTCGGAAATAGTGTGGCAAGCTAGCTTCTGGTGCCACGTGCGGTTACGTTTTTTGAAGATCGAATACCCCATTTTGTTCTAGCTGAATAATCTCATAGCTACCTACATATAGCAAAATAACCATTTTAAAAAGGATTAGATCTAAAACACCCAGTGAGTGGAGCATCGTCCATGATGCGAAAAAATGCAAACCAACCAAACCAATTCGGATTTACAAGAACTAGCCGTGGAACAGTCTCTTAAAAAAGAAAGAAGATGAGCAACTATAAGGGAATTTCAATAAGACAGTCAGAAATATAACAATTTGTTGTGCTAAAACACAACGTAGAAATCAAAACATTTTTATCTGCAAGAAAAATCAATGTGATATTACTTTGTCACGTTTGATTCACAAAGTTGCTTCTGTGAATATATTAATGTTCTATGCCTATCCTAAATACTTCGATTGACACTGTTACTAAATAATTGCGGCCGCCGGGACGCTTAGCAGCTGGTGACAATTTGTTGATTGTACGCTACATGCAAATACCCTATTTATTTGTCTGTATATATATATGAATATACTTCAGCTATGTGGATTTATTTATCTATTCTAACTGAGATATTTATGTATCCTATAGGTATAATAGAATATCACTTTATCGGTATAGATAAGTGTTATTTGTCTAACAATAATGCAATAAACATTGTACATAGTATTAGGACCTTACATATGAAATTGGCGTTTTGTCGAACTGGCCACTTTGATCTCAAATAATCTGGCGTTTCGTTAAGAATTCCAAATTCAAATGTATTTCAATTCGTTCTAGAGATTTTGACCTCCAAAACAAACCGCACGGACGGCCTGAGACTCAAGTTGACAATGAAGAATTAAAGGAGATCGTAGAAGCGGATCCATCGAAAACCACGTCAGAGTTAGTGACTTCGGTGTGAGTGACCAAACAATTTTAATTCAATTAAAACAAATTGGAAAAGCGAAATAACTCGAGAAATGGGTACCGCACGAGTTGAGTGACGCTGGTTTACAAACACGCATTGAATGCTGACACAACCGTTACAATAACAAGGGAATTTTGAATCGTATTCATCACAAGTAATCGTGATGAAAAATGGATACTGTACAATCGGAATTGCTCATCACAGTGGTTGAACGTATGAGAACCGTCCAAATCCTGTCGGAAACGAAAGTTGACTTAGAAAAAGGTACTGGTGAGTGTTTGGTGGAGCAGTGCTGGTGTCATACACTACAGCTTCCTAAGATCTAGCTAGACGAATACAAAAAATCCGTATTGTCAACCATTGCAAACCATGATGGAAAAGCTAGCAGTTTAATATCCAAGACTGGTCAATTGCTGCTATCTTATCACAACGCCAGACCCCATACTTCACGACAGACGGTCGCTAAATTAGAGGAGCTGCGATTGGAATGTTCCTGACACCCACCATACTCCCTGGACCTTGCTCCAACAGATTACAATTTTTTCCGGAATTTGGACAATTTCTTGCAAGAAAAATATTAAATTGCAATGAGGCAATCCAAACCGCTTTTTAAGAATCAATGAACAGTGCCTATAAAATTGCGAAAGTGCATAGATAATTACATATTCCGATTGATTAAATAAATAATTTCATAAAAATAAAAATATTTTCTTCTTTTTCCATATAATACGCTAACTTCACGTGTAAATATTCTCAAATAATTGACTGTCCATCAGATACGTTAATATTTTAGATTTAGAATCAATTACCATTGAATTATTGTACTGGTTATAATGTTTGTTTCATTTATTTAGCAATTTCATTGCAGTGTCATTTTGGAAACCTTTTGCGGATGTTTGGAAAGTATATATCACTTCATTTATCTGTTTACTACACTCAATCTTATTTTCTCGAGTTTAGACCCTATAGCAACAGTGATTAACTGTCTGCCAGTGTTTTAGCGACATAGAATTTTCGGAGGGAATATATATAAAATCTTATTTTAATAAGAACTCAAATGTATTTATTCCTTTATAGCAAAAACACAGTAACTCCATATAAATTTGGTACCGCGACATATTTTTTTTTAGTCTTGAGTAAAAAAGTATTTAACTGTAGTGTATTTAATGTAATTCTTTATGAATAAATTATTTAATACTGCTATCAACCGGTACTACTAAGTAGCACATAATATAATTAACAAGAACATTACATGTGTTAACTAGGAGTACATAATTAATGCAGTCATATTGCAGGGTCGAGAATTACCCCACAGCTATCAATGACCAATTTGATGAATAATCTATTTTAAAGTGTGTTATTCTCTGTAAATTTGTAGTTAATGTCTTCTAGCTTGGATCAGCAAATGATCACTTTATTAAGTATCACAATCAATCATTACAGCTAAAAAATATTGTGAACTATTTGACGATTGATAACTTTTTTATTACATGGTGTGAAGATAATTTAAAAAAAAATCGACTAATGGTAAGTAACTCACTAGTAATAAATAATTTTAGTTATTTGAGTAATATTCTGAAAGGATTAGTAATAATAAAGGCAATTGTAGGCAAGAATTTGCTTCATGATGGCACCATAGCATGAAACAATGTTCACACTTCATCGATAAGATTTCACAGAATATTTAAGTAAATTTTGAAATAAATTGTTTTATCAAGTAAACACTTTAAAACTGTTTATTTCAAAATAACTGGATTAATAAAATATTATGTAATCTAACAAAACCATTGTTATTTAAATTGTGTGAATTGTATACAACAAAGAATAAAATAAAATACAAAAACTCTCCAGTGTTGGTGTTCGCAAAGTCATAAATTTAGATACGCAATAGTCCAAAAATGTTAGACACAAAATAACTAAATAAATTTAACAACACCGAAAATAGTTTTTGTTTGGGGTTTTAGATGTAGTTATTTGTTAGATACTACTGTTCGACTATTTATATATACTTCTCATCCTTAAGCAGAGTCTACGAAGTTCAACTTGGCGACCCTGGCTACTGGGTACTCTAACACAAAACACTTTTCGCCTTTTCGGGTGAAAAAGTTGTAATGTCAATGTTAACATTACAACTCAATAGTATTGTTAACAGTGCACCAGCCAAAAATATAAAAGTACTACGTTGTACACAATGAAACTGTTTATTGTAGGGCTATGAAGGAATATACTTGCATTTTCTAATTGACCGAAAAATGATGTTTTGGCCAGAAACCTGAAAAATTTCCCGAAAATATGTGTAATATTAAGATAAAAATGTCGAATATTCTCCGCATACCTCTAATTCAAACCTAACCTGAATCTTATAGATTAATGATGGAAAGAACATCACTACTGCGCATACTCTACTCAAATGCCACGCATGGTTAGAATGGGCCAATATTTTAAAGATCGCTGGTCTGCTTCTGATCAACAAAACCTGGCACGTTTTGCTGATGTTATTTATAATAGACTCATATCTATCAGTGGTTTAGATAAGTTCAAGATGTAGATAATGACACAATAAAGATGTATACTGTATAAAAAAAAGTTAGCTAATAATTAGCGTATATTTTAGTGTTCACTTTGCTTTTGAAATTCATCAAAGTTTAATTGTGAAATTACTGCGTTGTGAAAGCTTGTATACATAAATGAAACCTGAGTAGTTACCCCTAACTCACACTGAACATAGTGCCCTCTTACCCGATTAATCCGAAGTTTCAAAATTATTAGGTGTTATAGACACCGTAACATAACAAAATTTAAAAAAATACATAGAAAGGGGTATTTCTTCGGAATTTTTATAGAAGAAGAAGAAACGGGCTTCTCCGACAGAAATATCTCATTAGGTTTTCCTAGGTTGTAGAATTAAAAAAAAATATTTCCTAATTCGAAGAATAAGTTATTTGATTTCATTTAATTTGTCTGCATACTCTGGTAATTTAAATGCGAAGCGAGTCCTTGTTCAATATGTCACACCGGGTTTACGTACTTTCGAGCACTATTCTAAACCTCGGTGGTACTTTCCTTTAGGTGAAATTCCTCAAGACCAAATCAGAAATGAAATAAAGCCTTACAAAATTAAGAGCAAAAGTTGCTTTAACAGTCACATAAATTACATTGATAGCGACTGGCAACAGCCACGAAAGTCGTTAATGTGCACGTAAATGGGAACATATAGATAATGTGCTTATGAAAAGAAAGACATTATTGTGACGATAAATAATTGTGTGCTTATGTGATGATTTTATTTGTAACCTATGAAAAATATATGTTTATGATTGGAACTATAAAAGAACGCATATTAAATGCCTTACCTTTAAACATCCATAAATTATTTATTTCCCTATAATATTAGGGGTTAAAGTAAAACTGCCGTATTACATTGAAAAATTTATTTTTATTTAATCGAACTATTTACCTTCGCTTTCTTTATATTTCTGTCATCACGAGGGAAGGTCATTAATGCCTTTGGGATACCACTCTTAGAAGGCATTTTGTACCGCTTCCTGAGGACAAAGTTCTTTTCCTTTCAGGAAATTGTCTAAATTGTGAAAAAAAAAAATGGTAATCGGTTGGGGCTAGTTCTAGCAAGTACGGAGGATGACGTGTGGTTTCTAACTGCAGTGTAAGGTCCTGCGTTATCATGGAGCAATAATGGTGAAGATCGATTGACGAGTCGGGTTTATCTCTCTGAGAGTTTCTTGACTAACATCAAAACATGACACTAATTCATTAGTTGTTTGATAAGAATCGACTTCTACCATTACTTTTGATTCAACGTTATTTAACTTAGTGCCTAGTCTTCTTCGCAGTGTATTCTTCAAGACGAAGTTTCCACTATGAAAGTGCTTAAACCAGCCGACTAAAAATGCTCAGTGCTTTTGTTAGTCGTAGCGGTCCGTGAGTAATAATAATAAATATAGTATAATAATAAAGAAACACTTTTTAAATAAAGGTAGTTTGAGTTTAATTAGGAAAAATATAATACATAAAATATTTTATTACAAATCGTAATATACACCTTCAGTATATTTATTAGAACATATAAGCACCTTGTTTATCAAAAATTCTATGAGAAATAGCAATTTAAAAATCCGAATTTTACAGAAACACCATGTAACTTTTGCCACTTCGCATGCCGAGGGTTAAGACGGAAAGAACTCTGAAAATCTGACGGAACCCACTAACTCTACCACCAACTCTTCCTTAGTCAAATTTTACGACACTTCAAGGATAATCTAGAGATATATCCTTTTACGTGGCAATCAAAGGTGTAAGAAAAAAAATTAATATCGTAATTTATTTACATACCAAAATAAGGAGTTCATCTAAACCCATGAAATCAGTTGTGGTTACATTTTGAATCAAATTCAACAGGAAATTGATAGGTAGGAAACAGGGTTCTGCGGTTGGATAATTATTTAGATTTAATATTTTTATGATGTTCCACTATTTGAAAGCCGCAATGATATTATTTTGACATATCACAATCCGCATTTAGACATCCAAGGGATTAGACATTAGACGATAGAGTCTCTAACGGAGCCACCATGCGCCGTAGACTCTGAGATATATTATTGGAACGTAAATCGATATATCTTAATGCTATACTTTTCGGCGACACACACGCACATACACAATTTTTTAATATCTAATGTTATATGGGGAAAAAAGCAAGCGGGTCATCTGATGGTTAGTGATTTCCGTCGCCTATGTACATCTGCGACACCAGAGGTGCTGCAGGTGCGTTGCTGGCCTTTAAGGGTATTTGGAAGAAGGGAAGGAGGCTGAGGAGGGGGATGGGGAAGGGGAGCGTGCCTCGGTTACCTCAGTCACCGAACGAAACGTAGAAGCACAAGATGCCGCTGCTTCACGCCGGTATTCTGGGAGGTCGTGCCGGCCGAGCCGGCCTATTCTTGCAGCGGAAAAATATGCCGCTTGACTCTATCATGTAACAAAAAGAATTTAATATGGTTGCCTTATTCAAAATGAAACTATAATTAACGAAATTTATCGCGTTAAACATAAGAATAAAATTAATACATGTAAAAATTTTAATTGCCACCCTAAAACCCCTCTAATATAAATACAGATTAAATCATGCGTAGATATTGTCATCAAAATGATTATATAGCATTAGGAATAAAAGAGCTTCAGCGTTACTGAATTTACGTAAATCTCATTGCGCTACGTCTCGAATTGCTTAGCGACAGGAATTGCGTGCAAATTATTCCAACATTCAGTAAGCTTCAGTTAATACGTAGATTACCGGATACTTCCGTAATTCTCATTCTCATTATTATGTACAAGCAACATTGTTAAATATTGGAAAATGACAAACTTAACTTTATCGTTACGCTCAATATTAAAAACAGGGTTCTTCTCAATTGTGAGAATGTAAAAGAGTCAATAATTAACTGCAGTTAGTGTTCATCAATAACATTCAATTAGAAAAGCAATGCCATCTTTTTTTCTATGCTATCTTCTTTCATTTGAATATGCCTTTTATTTTTATGACATATGGATAACAATTATTGAAAATGAAAAAGCGCCAGCAAATAACAACAGCAAGTCAGAAAATTTGCCAATACCACATTGGACAGACGGGTTGGTAAGTACAGTACTGATACCGTACTAGTACTGCTGATGCTATTAGTGATGCTGCTCCCTATCACTAGACTCTGGGACTAGTGATAAGGAGCAGCATCAAGAGTTTCTTTCATTGATTTTCCGCCATCAGTCGGTAGTCAAACCCTTGTTTGTTACCTAGCAGGGTATAATATACCAATTATAATAACTTTTCCGAACTTCTTTAAGAACTTAGACAATAACTATTAAAAGAATGAAAACTTACTATGATATGAACCGCGATAGAATCTGCAACAACGATATCCGCAGAACTAGCCTTAGGATAAGGAACATAGCCATGAGGATTAGCAAGCTGATGTCACAATGAAGATACCGATACCATTTCTATGATAAATTAATGAATTCAACTTTATTTACTAACCGTTATCAGAAAGAGTGTATTTTATAAAAATAACATAGTGTTAAAGTACAGGCACTATGTCATTGTTTGTATTTTCATTAAGGATATCATGTAAAACAGTAATTTCCTTAAATAATTGCTTCCATAGACTTCGTTTGCCTTTATTAAAGGCCATAGATTTCGCAGGTCGCTCGGGTGAAATTACACGAACATTATCCTTAAATTATGGCTGCTAATATGTCGGTGAATAGCTCTCGTAGTCAAAATACGGAACCGACAGTAAATTTTAATTATAGGCCTTTTTGTAAACTTAAGAAAGTACACCGAACTTACAGGTTACTATGTATGAGAAATGTGACATTATTTTACGTAATTTTAAGACGATAATATTAAACGGTAACGTTGAAGAATCAATTCACTTTAGCAGCAACTCTATTGAAAAATATAACTTTATGAAGTCTTGATAATCTCATATATTATTTAATGACTTTTCGGTTTCTAACGTACAAAGTTATATTCTTGTATTGGCAGACCGTTCGAATATGGTAAATAATTATCTACAAGCTAACTTCTCTCCACTATACTCCGAATTCCAGTTCAAATGAAACTCAATGACTTGCAGACAGTGAAAGAGAACAGCAATTAAAAAGTCATTAACACGGCAAGTATGGACGGAGCAGTTAAGAGGTTTAGTTACAGGCGCAACTACAGCCGCAGATTCAACAAGTTCAGCCGTTTAACACATTGCTCGTTACAGTTATAACATTAATTAATTTCATCGATAACAAGATAGATAAAAGCAAATATGTACATGGCATACATTCACCTGTGACGTGAAGCAGTGTTTCAAGTACGAGGCGATTAGTAATCGCCATCTCACTTACGATTATGGAAATGTGGATTACGATTATCCTAATGGAGCGGTTTATTTCTTGTGTAAAATGATTTTATTTTACACGACGTAATACAAATTAAAATTCGAAATTCAAATGACTTAAATCACAGTATGGTTATATAACTACTCCTATTTATATTATTACACTACCGTACACATGTTTTGCATTTGTCTGTGAGATTTGGGTTCGATAAAGTCAGATGGATTTCGGTCACCAGAACATCGTTTGTTGGTTACCAGATGCGTGCAGGCGAGTTAAAGATATGGTATATTTCCCTTTGTATAAAACAAATACATCTTTCGTAATTAAATTTTAAAAATCTTTATCACATTGATTTACTTTATATTTAGCTCTTCTATAGGCTCAAGAAAGAGTTGAGATAAACTAATTAAAAATTATTTATCGAAGTTGAAAATTTATTACTGATATAGTTATAATTATGTCTCATTGAATGACAACAAAAACAACTTGAAAAGTAATTTCTACATTACCACGACTTAATTCGGCGTAAATAAAATAATTATTAAAAAAAATTACAGGCCTCATTTTATATTTCTCCTTATAATAAAACAGCAGCAAAATATTATAATATTAAGCAATCACATAAATTTATATTACCGAATTACTATCAATTTCTCCAATATCGAGGGTCGCTTGTAGAAGTTACGGCTTAGAAATAACGGTGAAAGTTATAAGGATTGGGAAAGATCTCGTAAATAGCGAAAAGGGAGAATAGGGATAAAGGTATAATATATCAATACGAATCTTTGTTATTCGCGCTGACGTCGTAAATCAAAATGAATGTGATTTAGCAACTCACCACATATAAAATTACATCTTTATGGCACACTATTTTACCACCTTTTCATTAATAGGTAACCAGAGGTTACTTGCTGCTATTCCTGTTATTCTCTTCTCGATAGCGATCAGACCCGTAAATGTGTAAGCTCGATTGCACACGATGCGAATGTCCTTTCTAGTGGGAACAGATCAACCGAAATGTAACTAATAAGCGCATATACTGATTGTTACAATCTGTCATATCAAGTTGTGTGCGTTTAGCCCGAGACCGAAAGCACTGTATAAATTTGAACATTACGTGTCGAGTGATCCCGACATTATCCAATAATTGCGATATAAGATAGCAGATAAGGTATTTGCACCGATATGGCAATACACCAATAGATAATGTGTTACTAATAACTGTGTAAAATTACCTTTAGCTGGCAACAATGAATCGACCCCCGGTCGGAACCAGATTTTCTTTATCGACAAATAAATTAAGATTAATTAAATTAATGAATTTTGATAATATAGCCTGACGTCAAATTTCATATTTATAGAGCCGATCGTACCTATATTGATTATTTTAGTTTTGACATGCAAACCGGGTAGCAAGTCTCAAGGAAATCCTTAACAATACTTTGGCCTTATATTGTTAAGGATCTATGTGAGGGTTTGCACAACTACTGTGGATTCTGCAATAACGCCACCGCCGAGGTACCGCGAAATGCGACTTCTGAGCAATTAATGTCACTGGGAACATGCTGACAACTAATTTTTATTTTAGACGAAATAAGTTGAATAACGCGGTTTTCCCCAAAAACCTGCAACTTATGGACCGGTGATTTTTATTGCACACCAAACTGTAATCACAGTACAGTTGCATCGGATCGAAAATAGCGAAATCAAGTACCTAAAGCATACCGAATTGCCAATATCTTATTCGACGCGCTGATTTTTTATCATTAAAGACATAATTAGGTGGACTCCGGGTGTTCGATCGATCGTTGAGTTCTTAGGCCAACTCTATCACGATTTATTCAATGGCGATGGGGGATGACCTTGTAGGTTCATCGTACAAACCGATCAATGATGCCCAATTGTCTATATTGAGACAGATAGTGAAACTACTCCGTTTTAGGAATATCTCTACAGCACAAAACTGACGAAGACCATAACGATATGACACTCGACCAAAAATACAAGTCACCATCGAAAAGAGTAAGGTTAATAATAGTAGTGGTAATAACCAACCGAGCCGTCGGAACACTTTCCGTTGGCTTACGCATATTTTTTTTTTTTATTTAAACTTTATGCACAAAGTGGTACATATGGCGGACTTAATGCCTAGAGGCATTCTCTCCCAGTCAAGCATTAGGCTAAGCAGAGATAAACACATAATAGAGGCGATGCAGCTAAACAAAATAAAACAAGTGAAAATATATTAATATCAAAATACATACTTACACAGATTATAGATACATTCATATATGTGTACATACATACATTCAATATATACAAACATACCATACACACATAGACTTATGCATTTTAATACTAAAATACAAACAAATATGTTTAATGCATACTATCAAGATTTGGGTAAGCCATTGATAATGCACCTTCCTTTACTTTGTATTGTATGTGAGTATAACCTGTTTTTCGTTGTCATCAATATTTAACAATAATGCATATCTATTCAGACAACATAATATATCTATCGACTAATTAACACAATCGCGCTGAAATAACCGTCGTAGCATATTTAAACTTTTCACCATTTCTAAAGTATGCTTAAACCAATCGTTACGTGTTTTGAATTTATTTATTTAGATTAGGTTTAGATTTCTTAAGCCGATAATAATTATCCGAGTCACGGACCAGAGAGAAGAGGCCGAAAAGACTGGCTTTCCAGAATGCTCGCACTACCTGTGGTTGCAAAGGTAAGTAGGCTTTGCCGAGGATATTGAATGACGAAGTTTCCTTTGCTGAGGAGGAGCAATCAGTGAGTGCAGCTCAAAACAGCAAGCCAAACAAATATGAGTTATATAATTCTCGCCGATAAAAATGGAGATACCTTGAAGCATTTTATAAATAATAATGTACTCAAAAATAAATGCAGCTTTACCCGAATTATATATTTTTTGATGATTTTTTGAGACTTCTGTTTATCTTAAGAAAATTAACGTTAGTGTTTCCTCAATACAGTGAGAACAAAACCCCGTTTAATAAATATCTCTAGAATAATAGAGAAATAAGAAACAATACAATTTCACTTCGTTATAATTCCAAAGGGAGGAAGCCGCAATTATTCGATGCTCACTCGTAATTAAACGACTATAATAAGCTTACTGTGTTATGCCTGATGTTATGTTTAAGTATTTCTATTAATATTTTGGATAAATCATAATCAACGAATTCTGCACGCATAAAGATTGTGATTATAAGTTTTACAGCATAATATCGTTTTTAAAACCATCAAGTAAATAGTAATAAGAAGAAAAGCGTGGATGTTGTAAAAGTCGACTAAGGGAATTGCCTGCAAAACATTGTGGCTGTAGACTGATGGTAGAATACGCGTTGTAAAAAATATCGTGATTTATGGCGATGACGGGTAGTGCCACCTAAGGTGCGAGTTTCCTCGCTTTGGGGGAAGCCTATGTCCATAAGTGGATTATTTAAAGGATTTCAAAGAAAGACGAAATGTTGCAATAATACTTCTATTATTTTCAGTTCAATATTGAATTAGATTAATGGTATTATTTAAGTTGTGTTAATCAATTTAACAAAGGTCAATCCATGTGTATAGGTGTATTCCTAAAGTAAAAATAAAATACCGGATATTAATGTTCGAGACGGTTGCAAACAAAATGTTGATTTTTATTGTGCAGCGACTGTCAATGTTTACGTTGGCAGACTCGAAGCGTATTTAAACGGAACAATGAGTAGAAATTATTAATTTCATTGCACATTGAAAATACAGATTGAAATGTAATACTTGTGGTGGTGACATATAAATATCTGACGTTGAATATCATTCTCGAGTGTCGTAAGTGTCGGCAAATAGAAATACCTGGAAAAAGTCAACGGTATGTATGCCGGAATAACAATCTCGAAAAATACCGGCCCGAAAACACGCAGATCGGTGATGAACAGCAGCGTTTTAGGTGCGACATTTGTAGTACTGCGGTCGTCAAATGGTAATTCTTAATTTGACCTAAATGTTTAGAAACATGGCAGTTACGATCTGATTGGCATATGTCCAACACAGGCTTCTACCATAGGAAAGATAAGTGGACTGTTTACATATTGTTAAAAAAAAGGAGATACTAGCAATTTCTGACGATGCTGATAAGATTATACAGTTTTGCAAAGATAAAGTTAACAAAAAAAAATTACGTACAAGTATACATTCAAAGGCAACGACAATTGCCACAGGTCGCGTTTTATCTCCAGGAATGGTAAAGTAAAGTAGATCGCGACAGCCAGTTCGGCTACGTTGAGTCAGGCCAAATAGAAACACTCAGTCGCCGCCTACCAGTGTAGAGGAAGGTTCATATGCTATCCACTTTGTAGAGGCGAAGTAGCCTAGTGGACAAGGAGCTCGCTTTAGTTTCACAGAGCGCGTGTGACCAGGATCCCCGGTGGCGATACCACAAAAACTGTTAATAGCAATGTTAAATACTGAATTCACCACGTGCTCGGCTGTGAAGGAAAGCATCGTGACCACCTGCATGTCTGAGAAATGATAAAAAAGAGGAGAAAATGCCTTTTCTCCGCAGTGGGCATTTACAGGCTTCTACTTCACTTTACTTTATTTTGTTGTAACTTGTCACTAAATGTCGCTATAGCTCATAAACTTCTCTATAGATCGCCATGAAAATTGGTATGCGTAGGTATTTGAGCACGTAGAATGTGTGTCTGTGTTTTACTGCTATCGACTTTGTTGTATCTTGATGGCGCTGCACAAGCAAGCACAACGAGTTCTGTACCGTTTAACCATACTCATAACCTACCTAATATAAAAGTATTTGCATGAAGTTCTCAGAAATGCTCGCCGTCATGTAAAGTACACTATTATTCATTCGTGTCGGACTCGACTAGTACGTACTAAATGTCAGTTCCCGACTTTGATAAATTAATAAACTCTCTAATATTTAACATCAAAACAGTTCATTTTCTTTATACCTATAACTTACATTTTGAATCGCAGACAAGGTTCGCATTTCGCAATTTCGAAACTTGCGTCGCTAAACACAAATACATGGTCATAATAATGACAGAATTGAGTTTAATTTTAAAATCATGATCTGTTTTTCATTTAATCTTTTATTTACCTACAAATTCTGTGCAAAAAGAAATAATTTAACTATATTACAAATGGTTAATATCAGGTTGTCACAGGTTGAAGGGACTAAAATCATTATCTAGACTTTTAACCACCCCAGTGTTGGGAATACGGACGTGAGAACTTTGATTTATGTAACATGATATATTGTCTTCGTCGGCCGTGTGATGCAATTACTCTTAAAAAGAGATTACGGATTCCATGTTAAACGAAAGATCTGTGGATATGAATATTTTTCGGAGCGTAGAATGTCTTATTAATTTATTTATTATAGTATTAAACTACTTTTACAATGAGGTTTCTCATATTATAAGCCTTGACGTGTTGAAATAACTGAAATTATATTTTTATGACCCGTTCTCATTCTATGAGTTTTTCTGACAGATAATAAACTAGAGAAAGAAACTACATAGGGCTTATTCGAATTTTTTCAATAATTTTATTCTAAATATAAATAATAGCCCTAAGGCAACTGAAAGATTGTTATACGAATAAAAAGTCGACAAAATCAAAGCACCACACACTTGTAGTCATTATTTAGATTATAGAAATCATGAGAAGTTTTTTGGCACTTCTCTAAGACAACTTTAAAAAAAAGTCCTAGGTGAAGTAAAGTAGCAGGCTGTAATTGCCCTCTGCTAGGCAAAGGCCTCCTTCTCAAATAACTGAGAGGGTTATGGATCCGGGAAGGTCCACGCTTCTCCACAGCGGGTTGGCGGATTTCATATATCCTTGAAAGAATATTTATATTATTTCTTTGACATGCAGGCTTCCTCACGATGTTTTCCCTACCGCCCAGCACGTGGTAAATACAGCACTTAAAGTTACAATCAATAATTTTAGTAGTGATCGAACCCAGGTCACTCGCGCTCTATGACCCTATAGCGAGCGCCCTGACCACTATGCTACCGCGACTCTCCCGGGTGAAATTGAATTTAATTACGTAATCAGCAACCTAGATCACTAACGAAATGTAAATTTTTTTAAATTTATTTGTCATTTTAATATTAAGATACAGTGACTCAAAGAAAATATGTTCTTCATCAATCGTTTAATAAGGATCCGATAAGGGACGCATTTACCTTTAAAAATTTGCATTTGATGAATTAACCAGAACAACATTCTGATTTTAGGAATACATCCGTCTTATACTTTTCCAAAAATTACTCATTTTCACAGAAGTAGAAGTGAATATATTGTAACAAAACTTTCATTTTGAGGTCTTATTAAAACCATAAAAGAAGAAATAAATAGTAAAGGAAATTAATCATTGTTTCCAATAATTAATGTTTTATTAATAATTGTTTGTATTTTCACAATATAAATACCATATAAACATCTTTTTTACAAATTTTGTGAGATACCATTTCTATTTAGCTTGTACCCAAGCTGGCCACGAATCAGCACTAAATGGCAGTGAGACATTTAGAAGTTAGTATTACATTTTTATTTCTTACTTTGATAAAATCACATGTAATAAATTAATTAAAATAAACAAAATTTTTGCCACCTGAGTGGTACGGGAATCTGTCTCCGTACCACGAGCCCTTATGTGGATGGCTCGTAATAATAAAATTTTCGAAACCTGCGTACAATTTGTATTGTTAGCTTGAACACTAAAATGGCAACAGGCTCTCACCACTTAGATTTAAAGGCAGTCTCTTACTACAGAGCTGTCGTATATATATATATATATATATATATATATAGGTTACAATTTTCCTTTTCTTTAATCTTTTTTTGCAAATTAGTGTACTTTTATAGTGACATAAGTTATTTTAAAAATATATGCATATTCGGCAGTAAGAGCAAGAATTATTAAATTGAGCATGAAATGAGAAAATTCTACGAGAAATTTGCACTTCCTCGCCAGTTGGACGGTAAAAAGGTTACTGCTAAGCAAATTGCACTTACCGCTGCGGAATCCCCGTTACAAATTCTTGCAAAAATTGAGAATGGAATTTTATTTAAAATTAAAACTCATATATCTTTTAATATTTTTATATAACATAAAACGAATGACTTGAGAATTGTTAAACACCTTTAAGTTATATTTTTAGGATAAATCAATAAATTGACGATACGTATATAATTATACAAAGTTCGAAAAGAAACTCAATTCCGTAGCCAACAACGGCAAAACGAAACTGGCTAAGTGTATATCCTATTTCCAACAGCTGGTGGTTTATTATGATATGAATTTACATAC
Organism: Bhutanitis thaidina; assembly: GCA_029286595.1. Lineage (NCBI taxonomy): Eukaryota > Metazoa > Arthropoda > Insecta > Lepidoptera > Papilionidae > Bhutanitis > Bhutanitis thaidina. The sequence goes on from JAGSMS010000003.1 coordinate 6,150,747, forward strand.
ATATGTAAATGGTATAATATAATGAATATAACAAAAAGCTTTCTATATGTAATATGTTGAGAATTAACACACCCGATAATATTAACTACTTTCATAAGTGGACTTTCAAGCGAGGCTTTAGACATTTAGTGTGTGTGGGAATTATACAACAGTACCACTGTTATTAGCCCCGTGGGCGCCGTACAAAGCAACAGATATGCTTAACACCTTCACATTTCGAGTACAGAAGCGATGAATAGCTGTCCACTTGATTTAGCCAAGAGTAGGTGCTACAAATCTCGACGATTATTAATTCTCTATTGACAATTAGTAGTATTGACATCTATGCCTACCAAGTGACAGATCATAGAAGGACACGGGTGTGTCGTCTTTTTCTTCTGCTTCTTCATCAGCCTGTTTAATTGTTGTCAATGTCTATTACAGAACATTGGCTTTAATCGCCGAACATTGCAGGCAAGTTGGCGACCGCAGTACCAGATACCTCGCACCGTAGACTCGCCTACTCGTCATGGGTCTTTATAATTTTGTAATAGTTGATTTGCCATCTTTCACAACTCGAACGCCATTACCTGAGCTTTAGCATATATATCGAAATTATATACAATAGTTTTAGAGAACACTTAATACACATAAAGTGCATACATACATAAAATGTCCTCTATCAATCTCTGTTAAATTTTGTTCATTTCCGTTCAGTCAATTAAGCGCAATTGAAAGAAAACCTTACAAAAATTCCTAAATATATAATAACAAAAACGTAGGATGAAACCTATAGCACTGGAATCATAAGGGACATACAAAAAGTTCCATTAAATCCGTAAAACCGCTTTTGAGTTAAATCCGTTCATTCATACTGGTAAATACATTTTTAATAATTCTTAACATTAACTATTAATAAAATCGTAATACTAAGGAATGGAAAGGAAATTCTTCATGGTATAAAAAAAAATATTAAACGTGGGATAAAGAGTGCAACTTACTCTAAACATTTTGAACAAGAATTAAACAATACCTGTAGCATAATATTACTCGTATTTATCAAGGAGCCTAGAAATGAATAATACTCTTACGGTACAACGTCCAGTTTTAATCAAAATTGCACCATTGCCACATTTAATTTCTTTTACCGTAGCAATTTTCAAAAGACTTCTTTAACAAACAACGGTTGAAATTCTTGTTTTGTTTTTCAAAATAATACTAGAGATTAGATGATTACTAAAGAATATTCGGATTCTATATAGGCCGAGTTTTATAAATACACCTTTTGATTATCAATAAATTAAAAAATTGCAAAGATCATAGAGAATTAATAAAACTTTCTAAAGTTAAAATCACGCAAGAACAACGTAAAGATAAAAAAAAACTCTTTAAGAGTTATTGCAATTTTGATTAAAACAGCTGGGCAATGCGCAGTTAGAGTAAAGCATTTTGTTGTCTGAATGTAAATTATTAACAGCCTAGTGAGTTCCACCTTTAGCTTTCACAGCAAATTTTTGGTAATACAAAATATTTTTAAACTTTGTTTCATCGTTTTTAAAAGCTTTATCAGTAAAAATACATTAAAAAAATAGAGCTATTATGCTTCTGCATTAAATGAATGGATCTTAAATTTAGTTAACATTATTAAATTTTGACGATCAAGGGTTTTAGACCTAAGACCTATTTATTTATATCAGGTAATATAAATTAAAGATATAATAATATTAATATATTATAGACCAATATAGAATTTTAAACTAAAAGTCTCTTTATTGCCTACGTTTTGTCGGCGATGCATTACTACGTAGTGCCGCGTCGCATAATCTGCCACGGAATGTTGGAACACGACATCGTTTGGCCAAGACTCTTCCTTTAAAAATGTCGCTAGATGGTGTCTTAGAACCCGCATCACACATGACTTAATGTTAATTTTGTAACGTGACTAAATATTAAAGCCGTCTACAAGCGTATGTACTCCACGATTTGCAGACGGGACAAGTAAAGCTGTGTCGTAGTTGTAACTGAAAGAAATAACGAGCTTGCACCTCACTGAACGCTAGCGCACTGGCTACTTAGATCCAAAGTACCGTGGTCGGTCCGCGTGTAAATTGTAATTTTAAGGGCTGAAATTACCACGTGCTCGGCGAAAAAGAAAAACATCGAAAGGAAACCGGCATTTATGAGAAATAACAATGTTATTTTGGCATCGTTGTGAACCTTTCCCGACTCTAAAACCTCTCTCAACTATTGGTAAGCTTCTGCCCAGTGTAGAGTATAGACAAACGTCTCCAGGGTACAGACAAGATTACTTGTCTTCACTACTGTTGTATAATTACAGCCAATGTAATGAATTTCGGGCAGTTGCATTACAGCTGGCGAATAGACAACATCTCTGGTAATTAGTGTACAACATTGGATATATTACAGTATATTTAGTTCGTGTATATAGTGATACCGTGTATAATTAGTAATACCGTATGTGTTGTGAGGATTGAAGGTTAATTGCAATCTCAGCAATGGAATATTTACAGACTACTACTTACCTAAATACCTTACGCTATGGTGTTACATTTTAAAATTGTTATTGCACAATCCATACCAGCCTGATAGTCACTGCACGACATACTCGTAGGCCTGTCCCATATTGACGATTTGCCATAATCGTCACGCTCGGCAAGCGCATTGGTGATCACAGTACCCGCACCTTAGAGCCTAATGCCGACATTGGTCCACTTATTTTTGGGGGTTATCCCACCATCTGTCGGTAGCCAGTGCGGTTTTCAAAGCTTTTCCCTTAGTCGCCTCTTACGACACTCACCGAAAGAAACGGAGGTGGCAGATTCTTACGCTGATGACTTGTTGAATAGTTCCCTGATGCTGTTTAGTTTATTTAGTTATTTTCTAATAAGATATAGTATTAATATATATATGTATATATATATATATATATATATATATATATATATATATATATATATATATATATATATATATATATATATATATATATGTATATATATATATCTATCTGAACAAACATTTAAAGGCCTTTTGATTAAATACGTGGCTGCAATTAGCACTCAGGCGATGGCGTCTTAATAAGTGATACTATGTTACTTACATCATTTTAATTGAGTAAACCTTTATAGTAAAGAGCAGAAATTAATTTCAGTTTCGTCCCAAACTAATATAATTACTAAGTGGTTTTCCTGTTAGAGTACCTATTGGGTCGTGGATTTTCGATTTGTTACCTGCAGGAGCTATTATTTGGGCCAGTTATTGATAATTAGGTTAACGTAGCAGTGTCTCTGTAAGATCTGCGATTTCGAAACTATCGCCTGTACTTCAGATCGAATAACTGTGCTTGCCAATTCATTATCGTTAAGCTGAACTGCACCATATTAGTCGCAGAAAATTGATTTGCAAAATATGTTTTGTTTTATACGTCTCAATTTACGCAAATCTTATATACAAAATCTTTTTCACTTATTCCAAAAAATTTAAAAATATTTTGTACTCTTTAGGCGCTGATGAGAGTAAAAAATCCGTTTATTATTACAAAGTAGTTTCTTACGTAAAACTTAACGCCCTTAGCGCTGAAATGCTTTCTTATTGTAACGTATTAAAATATAAAGTAAATAATGATGATAGTATGGTCTTGTTACTTGTAGCAAAATTAGATTAACTAATTGGATTAAGTTATTATGTTACAGCAATGAATAATAGTAAAGGTATCCTGGCATGCAATATCATAGGAGAAAAACATACAATATTAAAAATTATTTCAATGTACGTACCATCTAAACCGTTGAGTTAGAACAGAAAATAATCCACAGTAACATTTTAAAAGAAAGCAGGAAATTTATTGCCCCTACGGTGCATCGTCTACGACTTTTAATCAAAATTGCAATAACGCCACATTTAATTTCTTCCAAGGTAGCAAGTTTCATAAGACAGCCTTCTTTGACAGATGGTGACAAAGAACAAAAAGTATTCTTTTGTTAGAAATATGGAGCGTGGCTGTGACCTTTCTACGTGAATAATAAAACACGTTCTATGCAACTTCAGTGTAGGAAGATTGTTTTTGAATAAAGTTAAGAAGTAAATATATGAGTTAAAATTTTTAATTCACGCGCAATTGTAATTTACATAAAAGTATAGTTTAAACCTTGTACTGGTAATTAGAGAAACGCATCATTCCATAAAAAATTACCAAAGCTGTCAAATATTCAAAATGAAAAATAATATTGAATAAATAAATACACGTTTATACGTAGAGATTAACTCCACCAAAACTGCCTCGTTATGAACAAAATATATATTTAAAACATGTTTTTGTTTTATACGTCTCAATTTACGCAAATCTTATATACAAAATCTTTTTCACTTATTCCAAAAAATTTAAAAAGATTTTGTACTTTTTGGGCGCTAATGAGAGTAAAAAATCCGTTTATTATTACAAAGTAGTTTCTTACGTAAAACTTAACGCCCTTAGCGCTGAAATGCTTTCTTATTGTAACGTATTAAAATATAAAGTAAATAATGATGATAGTATGGTCTTGTTACTTGTAGCAAAATTAGATTAACTAATTGGATTAAGTTATTATGTTACAGCAATGAATAATAGTAAAGGTATCCTGGCATGCAATATCATAGGAGAAAAACATACAATATTAAAAATTATTTCAATATACGTACCATCTAAACCGTTGAGTTAGAACAGAAAATAATCCACAGTAACATTTTAAAAGAAAGCAGGAAATTTATTGCCCCTACGGTGCATCGTCTACGACTTTTAATCAAAATTGCAATAACGCCACATTTAATTTCTTCCAAGGTAGCAAGTTTCATAAGACAGCCTTCTTTGACAGATGGTGACAAAGAACAAAAAGTATTCTTTTGTTAGAAATATGGAGCGTGGCTGTGATCTTTCTACGTGAATAATAAAACACGTTCTATGCAACTTCAGTGTAGGAAGATTGTTTTTGAATAAAGTTAAGAAGTAAATATATAAGTTCAAATTTTTAATTCACGCGCAATTGTAATTTACATAAAAGTATAGTTTAAACCTTGTACTGGTAATTAGAGAAACGCATCATTCCATAAAAAATTACCAAAGCTGTCAAATATTCAAAATGAAAAATAATATTGAATAAATAAATACACGTTTATACGTAGAGATTAACTCCACCAAAAACTGCCTCGTTATGAACAAAATATATATTTAAAACATGTTTTGTTTATAAAAAGCAAACATATAATCACGCAAAAGAATTAAAAAAAAAACACTATGAACAACGAAACACATGCTTTATATAAGTTTTGAAATTAGAATGTTTATTTTTCATGATGATGAGTAGGTATTTTGAACATACGGAAAAATTAATAAGGAAAGATAAACTATTATTTATTACATGTAACATTGAATTTATTACAGAACCAAACGGGCATTTTAAGTCCTTTTTATTTTCATTTAGTTTTTAAATGGCACAAAATTATCGGGAGAAACGATTTTATATTTATGTTTATATAGTTTTCTATAATGTGGTCTAAAACCTAAAAGTAAAACCAACCTAAAGGCAAAACCAGCGAAATTAAAAAAAAACTTTTTAATTATGTATTTTTACATTTTGCTCATAATAATTATATATATTTCATAATAACATAACTCTAAAAGAATATTTAAAAAAGATATCAGCTTAAAGTTTTAATATTCAACATACCTCCATTTAAAATTTTGCTCATACGAACTTAAACCTGTCTGAGGTAAATTTTGAAGACGAGCATAACTTGTACGAAGTTTTAAAGAACATGCAAATACGTTTTTAAACATAGAAGCTACCTACTAATTCAAGTGAGCTAAAAAAATTAATCACTATCCTATAATCTAAAGCGATCTTCATTTGCTTGTGAGACTATTCTATATTATTTTATTATGTGTTAAAATACTTAGTTTTTACCATCAAGAAGAAGACTAAATTAATGACAGGCAGCAGCGTCTACGATGTTATACTGTTATTTATATTTTATAGTAAAAGCGACATAATATTGAATAATTACTTTCGTTAACAACACTATAAGATAAAATACTTCTCGTTAATGCGTGAAGCCAAAATAATCCTTAACGCGTCATAACTTTAGAATTTTTATTTCTGCAACACACCATGAGTTAAGTTAGTTTAAGAATAAATAAAACATTGAAGCATATACGTTTTCCTCCTTGTATTAATGCTGTAGTAATTTTTTATTTCAGTTCGTGTGGTAGCGTAGAGGATGTGCCAACATATCTCACATGGGTAATGCCAGAAAAGTCTAGTGGCAGATCAACTATGCCAGACCTAAATTATTTAGATCGTTTATGCACAGCAGCGTATAGCGATCACCAATCTGCCTGTCAGTTGTATACATTACAGCTAATTATCCATTAATTTGTAGAGGCCACAAAAGAAGTAAGAAAATATTTTGTCCCTACTTTTAGCGTTATATTACGCATTCGTTAGCACATTTGTCAATACAACGAGCATATTAACCAATTTATCAAGTTCATAGATTTCATAAAATAAAATTTTCATACTGTTTTTCCACTACGACTATCCAACTCCAACAATGAAAATATACAAAGTAACTAATAACAAAAAAATGTGCAAATTAATCTTCGACATGTCACTCTCAAAATATCACATGTATTAAAAAAGGACTTGAGAACTAACTAAAAAACGTTTAACGAATAAACATCTGCTCGAGATACCCACGTACTTACTATGGCCAGAAAATATTATATGATTATTAAAAAAAAAAAAACGTGCTATCGTTCCTATCGTAACTTATCTTCCATTGCGCGTTCTGCCGTTAGTTCGACGTTAACATACATAATCGACTTCCCATGTTTTATACTGCCGCCAATGCACCGTGTGCCTGAGACACGTGCTTTGCAACTACTAACGTCGAAACGTGGCAGAGTCAAGCGGCGGCTTTTGCTGCTCCTGGAATGGGCTGGCTTGACCGGGTTGGTATCACGGCGTCACAGAATACCGGCGTGAAGTAGAGCCATCTTGAGCTTCTGCGTTTCGTTCGGTGAGTGAGGTAACCGGAGGCCCACACCCCTTTCCCACCCCCCTCCTCAACCTCCTTCCCTTCTTCCAAATACCCTTAAAGGCCAGCAACGCACCTGCAGGACCTCTGGTATTGCAGATTTACATGGGTGACGGCAATCACTTACCATCAGTTGAACCGCTTGCTCGTTTACAATCATTATAATATTATATAAAAATAAAACTATCACCGCACCCTTGTTTCTCACGTGAACACTTTAATATTATGTCATTGTGCTTGATTATTAATAACCTTGAACAAGTGTCCTAGTATCTATACTAATAGGCCGCATGCTGGCATTATTCTTCCGAGGAAGCATTGTGGAAGTCAATAGAATAAACAAGATTTATTTCAATATGGAACTAGCTGGTGAATTTGTAAATTAAATATAAATTTATTTTAACAAATTTAACATATTAGTTTATCGATATGAAAGTTGGTATATTTTTCAATTACTGAACATAGGCCCAAGAAAGTGCCAACACATGCCGGCATGCATTTAGCGTGTGTGGAAGCGGGTAATTGAGCGCAGTGCCGTCATCCTCGCGCTAATGATGCTGCTAACCATAACAAGTCTGTGGGATTTGGGTTCATCAAAACCGAATGGATTATGCGCCACCATTCGCCTCGTTTGTTAGCAATCAGTGTGTACCTCAAGTGCAGGTGATGTTGAAATTTGGAGAAAAATAAGTTATATCCACCCTTATACCCCAAAATAAAATAGACATTTTTTATTTAATTATGGAACGTTTGGTATTCTCTATAATATAATGTTTTATTTATCTGTATATTTCTTCTCCAGCTGCTTCCAATTGCGTTTTGTGGTTTATTTTATTATTAAATTTAATGAAACAAACGAAATTGGATGCTTTCATCTGTTTCATTTTCTCTTGATTAATATTTAACAGCGTTGTTTCTAGAAGCAGTTCTTGTGACTTTATTTATTTTGGACACGTCTCGTACTTAAAATAACATTTTGTACATACTCGTTTACTTATGGGTGACTATATGCAGGTTACTTAACTTAATCTGTAACATTAATGCCCTATGCACGCCTTATTTCATTCATCTCTACACTTATCACAAGTCCAGAGCTGAACTTAGGCCTCCTACAAAGATTGGCAAAAAATGACGGTCCTATGTAACCTGCATCCACCGACTTCCCATAAAACTATGCTTCTGTCGTTTACCATAGTTTTGCATAAATAATCATTGCATAGAATCTGCAATGATTATTCTTTCTCTTTCCACGCACTGGTTGTATACTTTCCTCTTAAGGTTTTGAGATATACTCGACGAGAAGATGTGATTCTTAGTCGTCGTTTAACTTACCTACATTAGACAATTAGTCCAGCCATACGTACTAGACTAACACCTGCCGACGTATGACAGATTTTCCTGCCTGTGACATTACATGACATACATCTAACCGAGCATACATCTAGTATGTATACTAAATCTGAAAAAGACAATCAACATGATATTCGTCTTGTCGATGTTAATTTTAAGACCTGTGTATATCTCCGTATTCGTTTATGCGTGATTGAATGGCAAATATCCAAACATCAACTTTCACATTTATTATGTTAATATTAGTATGAATTCCTGGTGATATCGATTCGGTTGTCACTCTTTAGCTGGTGTAGGCAATAGTCCTACTCCGATAATATTTAATTAACAATACCTAACAATACTGCTGTTATACTGGAAAATAACAGAAAACTACGATGCTAGTACTCTCTCGTACTTACTAGCCTCTAAACAATTTACAACAGAACATAGTAATTTTAAAATTTGCTGTGACAACGACGGTTGGAAGATTTATTGACAACCTATAAATGTACCGCTGCTATACAAAGGCATCCACTATGTTTGTTTGAAAGGATTTGGAGCCGGCAAAAAATCACTGGCCGCTTCAATGCAGGTTGACCGACTTCATTAAATTTCCTGGAATTCTAGCTTTTTACAATTTCTCAAACATGCAGAGTTTCTTGATGTAATGTTTTCCTTTACTGTCGAGCAAGTGGTAAATCTGTTACCACGACGTGGAACTTTATATTTCAATTAACAATTAACACTCGTGTATTGTGTCATATAAAGTGAGGTGGATGCTTTGAGCATCCATGGCTGTAATTAAATACAAACTGTGAATTAATTAATTAAGATAGCATCCTATTTTCTGACAAAGGTAGCTTTTGATACAAATGTTGTGCGAATAACCATCTCCATCCGTAAAATAGTGCCTCAATTAGTGCCGTTGTTTTATCTTATAACGTGTTGGAACAATATACATTTTATTCTTACGATACATTAAGAGCGTTTGCCCGTTTCACAAATTTTCAAGTTCAAAAGTTAGTAAAGAAAAGGAAAGTTAGTAGTAAACATTTTCGAAATTTAAAATTACAAAGATCTTTGTAATTATCTGCTTCGAAAATTTTGGATTTGAAAGTTTGTATGAAAAGGTGAGACACGTAAATCCTTTAAGGCTTAATATTGTTAAGAAAACAAAGAAACACAGTAAAAAAGAATAATCTATATGTTATATTTGTTCACGTACTAGTTTACATTGGGAAATGCAGCTTTATTGAATGTATATATATATATATATATTAAGAGGTTATTTTGTCTAACTTCTCTCACCAATAAATAATCTCCAATGAGTTTTGTCAATAATAATTTCCAATGTTCAAGTAAAATTACCCATCCAGAAATAAAAAGAGAAAGAAGGAAACACAGTCTCCAACCCAAAGCAATAAATGTTTACATGATATTACATGGTCATTATGCTCATGATTAAAAAAAAAATTAATCGACAAACTAAAATTTTTATGTTATAAAAATGTAATTTTCCGTGTTTTTACATGCTATGATTTACGTATATGTTTATGTCAGAAAAAGTATTTTTATTTATTTTTAACTAACAAATTCTATTTGGTACTATACTTTAGGTTTTCTCTCCCTACAAGTTATGATTCTACGATGATGGAATATTAATACGGAAATGAATACGCAATCAAGCACGAAGCGAAAATTTGTCGCAATACAACCACTGGAATTAAATTTGGTTTGTCGTTGATTCGGTCTGGGACGTTGATTCCAGTGACATAATGATGTCGATTTTCATTCTAACAATAAAGCAAATCGACGCCATTGTATTTAAATAAATTATTAAATATCAATGAGAACTAGAAAGTATGCCTATTATAAGAATAAGGAAGTGTCTTTTTATACAATACCTTTATGTTAATGTATATTTTACAAGACAAAAGAGTATAAATAGTTGCAAAAAAAACATTATCTTGACAAATTGCAAAGTTATTCAATTAAATATATGGGGTGATTTCGCGCGATATTTCTATAAATAATATATAAGATCACGCTTGACCGCTAGCACGTAGGTTCTATATAGAAAGCTGTGCGCGAGAGCGGAACATTGCCAATGATTAGCGAACTGATCGCGCGTAGATTAGTGAGGGTAGGGTAGAAGTCGTTGACGGTTGTCTCATAAAAACTAGAAATAATATTGACTTAAAATAGAAAAACAGCCGTAACTCAATAATTAGAATTTATTGTGTTACGGCTGTTTTTTTCCTTTAATTTTTTCATGTATTTAAGGCTGATAGTAAGTCAAAGCTTATATTAACTTTTCTTGAATGATGTACATAGATAATTGTAGTTTTCAGTGAGGTTTCAGTTAGGTTAGTTAGAAAAAAGGTACACAGTACATACTTTTGTTAACTGATTTTGTGTTCGATTTTGGAGTTGTAAGATTAGAATAAATATTGTGTAGCAATTGAGTATACCTTACATTTTAGTTTGGTTTGGTTTTTAATTTTCTTGTAGTTAATCAGTTTATTGAATGAAAAAAGTTCTACAGACTAATAATAATTTCCATAGTGGTCATAATGGTTAAACATGAAATGTTAAAAAAAAAATATGTCAATTGTATTGACAGCATTAATTGAGCACTTAATTGTTACTTCAACAACTGAGCGCTAACCATCGTTTATTTGTTTTTGGCAGTACCATACACCAACAACGATGATGATACTGACGTCCAATTTGAAATTGTCGACTACCCCGAATATATTTCTAATAGAGCTTATTTAGAGACATAGAGACAAATTTTCCACGGGGAATGTTCTGAGGAATTGTTCGGAATGATCCTAGCCGCTGAGTTTCACCATAGCACATCGCGACAGAATTCCAAGTTCCACCTATACCACCTGGATGGTTGGCATTTCACCACAGTGCGTTTTTTTTGAAGTTTTGTACCACGCACTTCGACTTTGTGCAATCAGCTATTGCCAGCGGTATTTACGAACAGTTACGACCTAGGGACTTTCAAGAAAAGAGCCTATTCCTTCCTTAAAATCTGGCAGCGCATCTGTAGCTCCTCTGGTGTTGTGGATGTTCGTGGGCGTCGGTAATCACTTACTCGATTGCCCAATTTTTTTTATTTAAGTATTAATAACTTCTTTATGGTTAAATAATAAATAAAAAGACTGAAACTTTTTGACTTCTTTTTGAATCTTTAAAGGCTAGCAACGCCTCTGAAGCTCCTCTGGTGCTGCAAATGTACGTGGGCGTCAGTAATCACTTCTTATCACCGCTTACGAGCCGCTTCCCTGTTTTTTTTTTAAATAATAAGTTCACTAGATGCGTATAGAAGATGCTCTTCCGTGACGGTGACGATTCCTGGGAGATTAGTTTGAATAATAGCGACCGTTCCCGTATCCGTCGTCTCCTTGTTCGTATAAAAGCAGATCCTGGCTATTACAAAGCGCTTATCTCATACAAAGGACTCGTGGGAAGCGACGTTCACATGTTCATCAAAGGAAATTAATTTCAAAATTTAATACACTTCGTCATAACAGTGCGGTGCAGTGTCCTTACTTGCTTAGTGATAAGGAATATTGCATTTAAATTTATGCAACAAATTTAGATACCACAAATACTTCTTAAGTAAATTGATTTCAAATAACTTTGGAATAAATATATATCCATGTAAAAAAAAGTACTAAAATAGTAACCGATTATTTATAGAAAATCATAGTATTGTTTTCACCAAAATGCCAACCTCGTTTGCGTGAAGTAGACTCCAAGCTAACAAACCAGGCTCTGACGGCCGAATTCTGGCGAAAAATCTATCAGAATTTACCGAACCCATAGCCCACAGACTAGTGATGAGGAGCACCATCACTAGTTCGTGGGTACCGGCACTGCATTAAGCAACACGCTTACCCAGCGTGGTGAGTCCTGGCCCTTCACGAAATACTTGTCGTCTTTTGTGAGAGGTTTTTACCACTGGAGGTTTATGTTCAGCAATAAATTTTAATAGCCTAATGAAGCAGAAGACAACTAAAACGTATTAATATCCACTCTGTTAATGTCATAAAAATCAATTATGGGAAATTCCTTCGAAATAAGAATTCGATAATGTCAAAACCCAGACTTAACACATAAGTAAAAAAAACTTTAAATGTCAATCTCACTTGGACGTGGTACACTCTGCTACCCAATCAATGAGGCTGTGGCGATCGAATGATGGCAAAATATCCATCTTAAACTAATCATTAACAACACCATAAACTTATGCGTCTGTCCTCACAAAACCTACTGTATTGCAAATTTGATTATGTAACGCACTATATTTTTATGAAAGGCGAAACCGGTCAGGCGTTAGCAATACATCAGTGAAATAAGTGTTTGTGTTCCTTTCTTTTATTAAATATTTATTTGGGAAAGGAAAGACGCGGGAAGAAGCAAACGAGCAAGCGGCTGACCTGATGGTAAGTGATTACTGTCACCCACGTACATCTGCAACACCAGAGGAGCTGCAGGTGCGTTTTTTTGAAGTTTTGTACCACGCACTTCGACTTTGTGCAATCAGCTATTGCCAGCGGTATTTACGAACAGTTACGACCTAGGGACTTTCAAGAAAAGAGCCTATTCCTTCCTTAAAATCTGGCAGCGCATCTGTAGCTCCTCAGGCGTTGCGGATGTTCGTGGGCGTCGGTAATCACTTACTCGATTGCCCAATTTTTTTTATTTAAGTGTTAATAACTTCTTTATGGTTAAATAATAAATAAAAAGGCTGAAACTTTTTGACTTCTTTTTGAATCTTTAAAGGCTAGCAACGCCTCTGAAGCTCCTCTGGTGCTGCAAATGTACGTGGGCGTCAGTAATCACTTCTTATCACCGCTTACGAGCCGCTTCCCTGTTTTTTTTTTAAATAATAAGTTCACTAGATGCGTATAGAAGATGCTCTTCCGTGACGGTGACGATTCCTGGGAGATTAGTTTGAATAATAGCGACCGTTCCCGTATCCGTCGTCTCCTTGTTCGTATAAAAGCAGATCCTGGCTATTACAAAGCGCTTATCTCATACAAAGGACTCGTGGGAAGCGACGTTCACGTGTTCATCAAAGGAAATTAATTTCAAAATTTAATACACTTCGTCACAACAGTGCGGTGCAGTGTCCTTACTTGCTTAGTGATAAGGAATATTGCATATAAATTTATGCAACAAATTTAGATACCACAAATACTTCTTAAGTAAATTGATTTCAAATAACTTTGGAATAAATATATATCCATGTAAAAAAAAGTACTAAAATAGTAACCGATTATTTATAGAAAATCATAGTATTGTTTTCACCAAAATGCCAACCTCGTTTGCGTGAAGTAGACTCCAAGTTAACAAACCAGGCTCTGACGGCCGAATTCTGGCGAAAAATCTATCAGAATTTACCGAACCCATAGCCCACAGACTAGTGATGAGGAGCACCATCACTAGTTCGTGGGTACCGGCACTGCATTAAGCAACACGCTTACCCAGCGTGGTGAGTCCTGGCCCTTCACGAAATACTTGTCGTCTTTTGTGAGAGGTTTTTACCACTGGAGGTTTATGTTCAGCAATAAATTTTAATAGCCTAATGAAGCAGAAGACAACTAAAACGTATTAATATCCACTCTGTTAATGTCATAAAAATCAATTATGGGAAATTCCTTCGAAATAAGAATTCGATAATCTCAAAACCCAGACTTATCACATAAGTAAAAAAAACTTTAAATGTCAATCTCACTTGGACGTGGTACACTCTGCTACCCAATCAATGAGGCTGTGGCGATCGAATGATGGCAAAATATCCATCTTAAACTAATCATTAACAACACCATAAACTTATGCGTCTGTCCTCACAAAACCTACTGTATTGCAAATTTGATTATGTAACGCACTATATTTTTATGAAAGGCGAAACCGGTCAGGCGTTAGCAATACATCAGTGAAATAAGTGTTTGTGTTCCTTTCTTTTATTAAATATTTATTTGGGAAAGGAAAGACGCGGGAAGAAGCAAACGAGCAAGCGGCTCACCTGATGGTAAGTGATTACTGTCACCCACGTACATCTGCAACACCAGAGGAGCTGCAGGTGCGTTGCCGGCCTTTAAGGATATTTGGGGGATAGGAGGGAGGATAAGGAGGGGTTGAGGAAGGGGAGCATGGCGCTACTTGGTCTACTATGGAATTCAACCCAGAGACCATAATTGCAAGTATTAATTATATGAATATATTTAGTTAAACTGTGTTAACCAATATCTAAGAAATGAAAATGTAAGCATTCGGCTTAACCGCTAACCATAGACTGATATCATACTCAAAATTCAACAACTTCAGAACTAACCGTCTACGGTCTTTTGTTCTACACGGTAATGTTTCTGTGCATTCGTAGGTTGCTTTTAATTACAATTTCCAACATTTCCACTTTGTTAAGAGTGAACACATTTGCAGAGTTTGCTCGTATTCACGGTAACTTTTAGCTGCAAAATATTACCTGGCGCTTTGACAAAGGTGGAATAAATGTATCTTTGTAGTTTTCAAAAATAAAATGATGTTCTACTTCGTTTATCGCATCATTTAAATACTATTATTTTTTTTTTTACAGATAATAAAATAATCTCTTGGACTTTATTTAACTTTCAAGATGATGTATCACTGTAGTATAGACAATCGGATCGGATCGGTGATTTGTTGGAACCTACTTAGAAAGGCCTACCTTGAGTAGTGTTTTTTTTTTTTTAGTTTAACGTGGGGGAAAGGTGCACCTCGCACCTACCCGTCACTGTTTCCGGTGACTGGTTATGTCGGGATCAGCATTGAAGATGCCGGACCGACTAAAACCGCCACGGTAGATCTGCTGTTGGCCCAGTGGCCTTTACAGCTACATCGGTAAGACTCGCGAGCAGGAGGCCCGCAAGTTAAATAAACAAAAAAGGAACGACGACGCTGCTGATGCTGTGTTGCGCTCGGACTCCTGTTAACGAAAGAAAGACTCTCGACAAAAACTAGGGGGGGGCTGACGACAACCCAAGGGCCCCTCTTAGGGAGGTAAAACCTCGGCTTGGGTTGCAATCGAATTTGGGCAAAACTTTGATGTTAAGAACGCCTTTGCATAAGAGTAATCCTCGTGTATGGCGTGAATCTGTGACCGCGCGTTCGACGGGGAACAGCGCGGTGTGTGTGAGACATGTGAGCTGTCTGTGTAGTCTGTGTGATAATGTGAACGGGTGTTGTGTCCTCGAACGCATTGTTGTGTCTTGTGATAAGGTCGTCCTTGTCGATGAGGACGTTCTTGGGGCGCCTTTTGTCAGACATGTCGTTAAGCGCAGCAGTGTAATTTCCTAGTGCTGCTACTAACGGATTAGGGTGATCCTTCAACTTTGCGAAATATCTTGTGGATATTTCTTTAAAGAGGGCCGCCAGAGTGGGCAGATTTAAGTCGCGATCCAGGTCTGCATTCCGCATGTAGTAAGGTGCGCCGGTTGCTCGGCGCATGAAGCGGTTCTGAATCACTTGGAGAGGTTTCAGTCGCTGTTTCGGGACGTGGGCAAATACTACGCTTGCGTAAGACATTATAGGTCGTATGCAAGTTTTGTATAGTAGTAATTTATGTCTTAGTGACATTTTGTTGGTTTTGTTCGTAAGGTAATATAGGCGACCGGACACAAAGGCCGCCTTATTTCTTACGTTTCGGATGTGCTTAGTGAAGCTAAGTCTGTTGTCTAGGGTGACACCTAGATATTTCACTTCCGACACCCATGGTACGGGTTTTGCCGAACAGTGATATCGAAGAGAATTTGCTTGATACCTTGCGTTTGGAAACGGGGTATTTTGCGAACAGGACTGCCTTGCTTTTTTCCGGGTTAACATCGATTCTCCATGTCCTAAACCAATCGCTAAGTGCGTTGGCTGCGGCCTGGAGGCGAATGTGAACCCGCGATACGTTAGTATCGGAGGCGTATAGGGTGGTGTCGTCGGCGAAAAGAGCCGTTTCGTCTTTATTGGTTTTTGGGATGTCGCTCGTGTAGAGGGTAGGCGAGAGAACCGAGCCCTGCGGAACGCCGGCCCTTATGGGCCTGCTGTCCGAGAGGGTCCCCTCGACTCGATAGCGAAAAGTGCGATTTGACAAATAGGCTTGAATGATGTGCACAAGCCTGTCTGGCACTTCTAGAGTGTACAGCTTGTATAGCAAGCCGTTGTGCCAAACTTTGTCAAATGCCTTCGCGACATCGAAGAAGAGAGCTCATACCCGATTTTTCGGGTTTTCTTGAAAGCGCCCGAGTACGTGCTCCGTGAAGCGGTGCACTTGCTGAACAGAAGAGTGACAGAAGAGAGACAAACTGCTCGTTTGGAAGTAGATTTAAGGACTGAATATTGTCCTTAATTCGATTGAGAACTATGCGTTCATAGATTTTCCTCAGAGAGCTGAGGAGACTGATAGGGCGATAGGTGGAGGCTAGGTTTGTAGGTTTTCCTATTTTGGGAATTCCTATAACGTGGGCCTCCTTCCAGGCGTCCGGGAAGGAGCAGCTGGCAAGGAGGGCGTTGAATATCGCTACTATTAAGTATAGTAGCGGGCTAAGAAGAGCTTTTATTATTTGGTTTGAAATGCCGTCGGCTCCTGGAGCCTTACGGAGTCTAAGGTCGCGGATAATTTCCTTGACCTCTTTTATTGAGCTTGGCGGCAGTGGATCACCTGTCGGTGGCAGCGTGGTTTTTCTCCTGACTTCATCATCCACCTTCTGAATGTGGACTGGGTCGGTCGGCTGAGAGCTCGGTGAGCACTGAAGGTCTAGGCTGTCGGCTAAGCATTCAGCCTTTTCCCTGTCATCGAGTGCTGTCTGACCATTGGAGCTGATCAGAGGAGGCATCGACGCAACCGTTTCGGATTTTAGGCACCTCGCCAGCCGCCAGTAGGCGGTGTGAGATGGCGAGATGTCTTCCATCAGGTGGTCCCATCTTTGGCCCCTGAGATCAGCCATGCGCTCTTTGACCTCTCTTTGGAGGTGGCGCAATCTGACTCTGTTATCGTCAGACCTGTGTCGGTCGAACGCTCTAGTGGCGGCATTTTTCTCTCTCAGTAGTCGTCTGAGTTCCTCCGGCAACGGCGATCGTTCGCTATTCTAATCTGCCTTGAGGATGCTCTGACGGCCGCTTTAATGTGAGAGGAAAGATGATCTACGGCTGCTAAGGCCGTTTCTTTGCTCTCTATTTCATCGGGGATGTGGGCTAGCTCCGGAGAGTTCGTAGACTCGAGATGCTTCTCGTGCTTACGCCAGTCCGTAACGATTTTAGTCCTAGTGACTTTAGCGTGAGGCTGTCCTAGCAACATGATGACCGGACGATGGTCAGAATGGAGTTCGTGGTGCACTTCTATAGAATGCAACGGTAAAGTTACGCTCTTTAGTAGCGCAATGTCTAAAATGTCTGGGGTGTGATTACGCTGCATAGGTATCCTAGTCGCTTCTAAGGGACCTATAATATCTATATTGAGGTTTAGGCTATGGGTAAGGAGGGCGCGTCCGTTGCCATTTTCTATGTTAGAGTTCCAAGCGGAGTGCTTGCTATTTAAATCTCCTGCAATGATCACCGAGTCGCTCAATTTTAGCAGTGCCTCGATGTCGCCCTTTACTATCTTTTTGCGCGGAAGGAGATATGCAGATATCACTGTGATGGGCTGATGGCCCGTCATAGCGATTCTGCAGGCTGATGCCTCTTTGTTATCTAGGTACTTCTATCGACACACATTGAAGAGAAGTTTTATAGTAGATTAATGTACCGTCCCCGCGAGTGGGGCGGTCATTCCTAACGATGCGATAGTTAGCTATCTTGGGGTCTCGAATGCTAGACGTGAGCAAAGTCTCTTGTACTAGCAGAAAATCTGTTTGATGGACGGTGAGAAATTCTCTCACTTCGTCCAGCTGTTTTTTAAGGCCGAATCCATTAAAGAAGCCGACAGCCAGAAATTTGGGTTTAACCTTATTTAGGACGTTTGTCCATTTTGGGTTAGTGGGGGTTTGTCGCGACTAGGAGGTTAAGCCTACACGCTTGAGTAGTGTATTTTAAGTGCGTACATTTGTATCTATTCTGTAAAGCGTACGGTTCTGCGTGTTGCGTGTAGCATATTGTGTAAGAATCTGGATAGTCTTACTGCTCACATAATAAAAAATAATAAATAAAACACGTATTTCGTACATGAAGTATTACGAATCTGCGCTTGCGCGCAAGTATTTGCATGAAAGTTTGTAATTTTGTACATAACACTTATGAGATAATATACATGTGATAATGATATATGAGATAAAATCTGAGTAAAGGTCAGATACAGTATCAGAGATATGGGAAGTAAATCATCACAATTCGAACAGGACCAATATCTCAGCAGTCAGTTACGATAACCATTAAGTCGCGTGGGCATAAATGTAAATAAATAGTTGACACGGTTAAATAATCTTGCCATCAAGAAAAGACACAGAACATATTTGTGTTACTTACATTACAACGATGCGGATATAAAAGAAATCGTTTAATTTTTATTTTTTCAATAATTCTAGAATTAATCAGCCACTAAAGAAATTCCATCCGGTATTTCTTTAGTGTCATAACAGTATTGTAACCACCTAACCTGCCACCGTTATATGTTGTTCCAATCGTAAACATATAACTCTACCCTAGACATCGATGGTAGTATTTTCCATCGCTGTCTACCACGCGAGGAGTCAGACAGTAAATTACTGTTAGACTGTTGAAATAACCCAAATAAATAGATTGGAATAAACGTACTTTCCAAGATATTTTTTTATAGAAACTATGCCGAAAATTTATGCTCCGCTATATTTTAGTTCATAAAAGATCGACTCGTACTTGCCACGTTTATTTTGCTGCTAAACCTTTAGGTTACCGATGTAATAAACAAAAAAAATAATGAGTATAAAATTTAATATGAATGTACAATTCGTTGTTTGTAAAAACTTGTCTCATTTTGTACACAGTTTGAATAAGATATACAGAGAAAGTTTTCTTATTTCCATTTCGAAACAAAGAAAATTTTCCCTAAGATTGAAATCTTGTCCATTAGTACGTTGAGTTAGCATTCATTTCAATATTTTGAGACAGCTGCGTGACATAAAAATGTTTTTTAAAAATATCAAAGATTTTTTTTATCTTTTGTCGTTTGTATCTGTGGTATGATAAGAGAAACCCCAAAAGAGTAGACAAATGAAAGAGAACGAAGAAAATAGATTGTACCTATAGAATTTTACAAAAAGATCGTGGTAATGTAATCTATAATTATAGAAATTAAAATGTAATGTTTTTAAGCAAGTTGAAATCACTCACTAGTAGTTATCTAGTGCACTCTTTTAAATTATCTAAACCTGGAACCTCAAAAGCTTGATTAAATTAAGACTACAATAAAATTTTACTTATATAATTTTACATTAAAACGTTATGTTGATATAAATAACATATTCTTTACTTCTATTGTACTACCGAAAGCAACTCAAGCATTGTTTGAACTCTGATCAATCAATATTAGTTTAAAGTTCAAATCAAGACTCAAGCATCTGTCGTATTACACAATAAATACAGATTGAATAAAAAAACATCGGCAATCTAATGAGTAACAAGAATCTGAGAATCAATTGTGGTCAACGGCGTATTCCATTTTCATCTTAAAAATGACAAAGCACCTATTTTTCTTCCAGTATGAAAGTTGTAGTGTTAGGGCCATTTACCCTTACCATGGACGATGTTATTTATTATGAGACTATTTACCACCATAATAAACATTTTAAAGAAAGAATTTCCTACGTTTTATATCAGACAACGTTTCAGCTTCACGACTAATAATATAATTAAAAATGTCAAGATCAATCTTAGAGAGCTTCTACTAACATTAACCTTATTGCAACCACCTAATGTGACATATATTTGAAATTTGATACAGGTACTCGAATTTACTTCTGAGTTAATACGAGTTCCAATTGTTTAAACAAAAATTACGATATCCGACACATAAATATTGCTTTCAATATCCAAGATACTGTGTTTTTATATAACAAAATGTTTAAACAGTTACAAAAACGTTATAAAAATTTTCCACGCGCCTATATATATATAACCGAATGAGATGAAGACATGGAATTCAATATTTAAATTTTTTAATCTAAATAGATTAAAAAATACTTTTATTTTATTTTAAAAATAAAAATAAAGATGATGACAAAAACGCGAAAAATTATTTGTACATTTTTTGTTGTGTGTTATTACGGGTGGCGGGTGGAGACAGACTTGGTATGCTAATTTTATCTATGTTACTATCCTTTAAATAAGACACTTAAAGTGTTAACTATTAATTACAGTAAATAAATGAAAAAAAATCCTTTAGTTTGTTAATAACTAGAAACGTAAAATATGCATATATGCAATAACAATGTTTGCTATCTAATAAAAATACAAACTGTATCGATTTTACTCACAATTCCGCACGTTTTCGGTCCATTGCATATTTCACTGCGCAATAAAAATAATCTTCTTTGTTCAATGGTCCATTTAAATGTACAAATACACGTTCGACAGAAAAAGGGTTTTCATGCTTTTTATTTTAAAATAATGAAGTCGTACACTTTTAAACGAATAATTAAACTTAAAACATTTGGAATGTTTTGTTTGAATTATTTACGCAGTATTTTTAGAAAATATTCTTCTAAGAGAATGTAGCTTTTTACTTTCATATTAGTGGTAGATTCAGGTTATGGTATGTGCAAGCTTTAACAGGGTAGTGAATCTACAAAATGAAAAAAAACATATATTTTTTTTTATATTATTTACTCTTCGTGTATCTATTTAGTAGGCAACATAGGGAATGAAAACTTGTATGGAAATTCAGAATCGTCTGGTGGAAGGTGGAGAGTGGAGATAACAAAACATTACAAACTTGGGGGCACCGGTAAAACATTCACCATAAATGTTTATTTGGGCAGAATACGAAAAGATCGTGGCATACCCTTGTGTTAAGTGTTGATAAGTTGTCGAATACAATTATTTGATTCTGATAGTAAAACTGATGCACTGTTCATTACCATATAGAATGTTTAAGTACTTTCAACCATTAACCTAACCATTCTGGCCTTTTACCGTAAGCAGCACTTGTAAAGTAGTTAAGAAGTTAGTTCACCTAAATTGTGTTATACATCTAGACTAAAAGTAAAAGTTCTCCATAAAATGTTCTTAAAATCACTGCTTGTGCTCGGGGAGAAATAGTTTTTATTTCTAGAATACCCCAAATCTCATCAGACTGTCAGTTCGTTTATCAGATAACATTTCCCTCTCAAATGTGATTGGCCATACATGTCAATAAATCACAAAGTCAGTCGTTGAAAATAGCTGGTATTGGCTTCAGAGAGGAGTGCTTCTTCACGGTCTAGTTCATATGGCACGTTCTTGCGTAAACTATCAGTAGTCTGGGCGTCTTAGTAGTGGATTTCATTGTGGTCATAAATTTATATTATTCAGTCAAATGGGACATCCATTGGATGAAGTGAATTATATTCATTTATAGGACGACCCCCCACAAGATGGAGTGACGACCTGCGCAGTGTTGCGGGAAGTCGATGGATGCAAGTGGCTCAGGACCGAGCTTCGTGGCAATCTTTGGGGGAGGCCTATGTTCAGCAGTGGACTTCTGATAGGCTGAAACGATGATGATGATAGGCCGTTACTTAATTTTACTTTTTCCTGTTATGATTATGTTTGTATTCAAACGTTTCTCCGACAGTATCACCCGAGTACTCCATCGTATAAGAGATGGTATGACAGGTGCCGTATTTGTATTAAAACTTCTACATCAGTCTAATTTAGTCCAATCCTAGAAATAATCTTATCAAAGAAAGCGCCAGCTATACTTTAAGTTTTTTTGCCTAAACGTTAAGTTGTCGTTTATACTCACAACGCCAGGAGAAAGAATTGCTGAGCACAGATCCGGATCCGGCATCAGTAATATCACTCTCCATCACTAGTGGGATTTAGGTAAGGTAAATTTGGTCCCAAGAGCCTCGTTTATTAGCTAGCAAGCAGGGTGTACTACTTTCAAGTTAGGTTGTCATTTGGAGAAAGAGATGGTATTTTCCCCCTCTCTCTCCGTTATACAGAATTTTTATCACTATAATCTGTTTTGCGATGAATGACAATAACTATTAATTACATAACAGACGTCGTCGCAATCTTAGTCAGAAAGAGACGAGGTCATAGCAAATAATGTGGATTCGGAGAAGCAATTAATTTTCTCTTTGGTAGCATTGTTACACTGAAGATATGTTATCATGATGAGGTCACAGAATTTGTGGGTGTTTTGTCACTTATAACATATTATATGACAAAACTTCTAATGTTAGCGATCGTTCATTATCATCATTCTTCTCAATTTCCAAACAATGGCTGTGACATGCTTAATCTGCAGACGTCATAACTAAAATATTAACCGATAAGTTTGTATTACTATCCGCTAAAATGAATGGTAATACTATTTTAATATATATTTTCATATTCTACAGAAACCATTCATTCAGTTTTTGTAACAAAATAAATACACTAGTATATAAGTTAGCTCAAACGGTAAAGTAGCGCCCTCTTGTACTGCATTAGGCACCGAAGATCATAGCCTAAAACGAACGGCATGAAAAAAGTAGTAGCTTCTAAATGTTTCATAGCTGGACAAAGGCCCCTTCGAAATATTTGAGAGCGTATTTTGGAGCCGGGATTGGCCCGCCACGCTGCTACAGTGCGGATTAGCGGATTTCACATGTGCTGGAAATAATATTTTTATTTATTCTCAGATTTTTATTTTTTAGGTGCGTTTATTTTTGTACGTGGAAGAGCCAAGCGGCGACTTCAGCTGCTGCTAGAAAGGGCCGGCTCGTCAGGGGTAGTACCATGGCCTCGTAGAATATCGGCTAGAAGTAGAAGCACCTTGTGCTTCTGCGTTTCGTTCGGTGAGTGAGGTAACTGAAGGCTTGCTCCACCTTTTCGCTACCCTCTCCCTCACCCCAAATATCCTTAAAGGCGATGTACATGGGTGTCGGTAATCACTTATCACCAGGTGAGCCGCTTGCCCGTTTCCTTCCCATAAATGAAAAACATTCAGGCTTCCACGCAAATATCATCTTCACCGTCGAACACATCGTAAACTAAACACTTATAAAGCATTAATATATACCAGTGCGCAAAAACAGGAGCTACACTAAAGTACATTAAAATGCATTTATGTACAAACGTAAAAGTATAATTATTATGTAAAGCCAGATATCTAAAGCGAATATTACTAACCCGCTCGCAATTACCTCCCCATGCTGAAATACCAAATTTCTAGAAAGGTAATAAAAAAATAATGATGTTGCATTTTGTAGTATTATTTTTTAATTGCCTGTGTTGATTTCTTGTATTTACGCGAACACTACACATTTGAAATGAAACTATAGGATATTATCGCATTTAATTTTTGTTTTTATATTCCCGACGTTTCGAGTGCTTTACAGCAGCCGTGGTCACGGAGGAACTAAGGATTCCTTAATAAAATATTATATTTTATTTGTCTCGCTGTACGATTTTAAGCGTGGTAGAGCCAAGCGGGGGCTTTTGCTGTTGCTCGAATGGGCCGCCTCGACCGGGTTGGTACCACGTCCTCGCAGAATACCGGCGTGAAGTAGAGGCATCTTGTGCTTCTGCGTTTCGTTCAGTGAGTGAGGTAACCGGAGGCCCACTCCCCTCCCTATTCCCCACCTCTTCCCTCCCATCTTCCAAATATCCTTAAAGACCGGCAACGCACCTGCAGCATCTATGGTGTTGCAGGGCAGTCTGCAGTTCACGTTTGACATAGTCACAACACTCGGACCACTTGGCTATCTCAAGCGTTTATTGGTATAAACGCTTTGGAAAACCGCCCGCGTTTCCTAACGCGGCGGCGAACACTCCCGGTCGCGGCGAACTGCACAAGCCATGAAGAAGAAAGGCAGCAAGGGTAAAAGCCCTGCGTCGAAGATGTCGACATCGGCATCCTCCAACACCAGCACGGAGACCTCGGCGACCAGCGTTTCCACCACGGACAGCAGCGCCGACAACAACGACACCACGTCACCCCCCATATCTCCAAACCTTGCCGACCTATCACCAAGGGCTCGTGTTAAGCACGAGCTCACGGTGATGCGGTATATGGAGAGCTTGGGGTTATTCGCCTGTCCAACCACTCCGAAATTCGCCATCGCACAGCTGGAGAAGACTCGGACAGACCTCGTGGCTTCGGGCCACAACATCGGGCCGAAGAACTGGAAAAGATACAGCAGGCAGCGAAGTACCGTGTAGACACGGAGATACTTCGCCCTGCTAGACGCCAGAGAAACCCCCAAGGAGGAAGAGGCAGACTGCAAGTGCATCTGCCTCGAGGAAACCATCGTCCCCAGCGCAACTCGCGACCCGCCTGCCCAAGTGGCAGTGCCTGCGCCCTCCGCCTCCCACGAAGCCCCCTCCACCTCTACGGCTGTGACCACGGCTAGCACTCCGCGCACCATCCCGGTAGCACCAGAGCCCCGCAAACCGTGCACCACGCCCAACGCACACCCACACCCGTTCACCATTCCTCTCCCCCAGCCTCTCCAGATACCGCACAAAGCGGTAATGGATTGACGGCTAAGGAGACCGAAAACTCCTCCCAATCCACTAGCTATCACAACACCCACCAACCCTGGTCTCGGGAACCACCGACATCCAGAGGTTGGTGAAAGCTCCTCGCTTCCCTCCCATCATCGTGGAACACCTGCCTAACTGGACCCACCACTTCCGAGTCCTGTCCGGCAACATCAGACGAAGACCCATCGCCCGCCCTTTTGGGAAGGGGGTCAGGTTCTACCCTGAAACAGCCCAGGAAAACCACGCGATCACCAGCTACCTAACCTGGCTGGAAAAAGAGGAAAAAGTTTCTTGGTTCATGTACTCCTTACCGGCAGTCAGAAGCGTCAAGGTTACAATACGCGGCCTGCCGGAGGGTACGGAACCAAGCGAAATCGCAGATGACCTCCGGATCCAGGGTTACACGCCGGAATACATCAAGAGCATCAGTGAGCGGAAGGGACGACCTGGCGTTATCTTCGCGCTGGTGAAGAAGATTTCAAAATTCTTCCAGACACTGTATTCTGTCACCGAGATACTTTGTATGCCCGGTGTCAGAATAGAGGCCTGGAGAGGAAAAAGAGGACCCACACAATGTCACCGCTGCCAACTCTTCCGCCACTCGTCACACTGTTGCCACCGGCCACAGGCGTGTGTGTGCTGCGGAGGCAATCACGCTGCCAGGGACTGCCCAAGACCTCGGGAGGAGCCACCAACCTGCGCAAACTGTGGACAGGAGCACACGGCTAACAACTCCAAATGCCCTGTCTACCAGCGGGAACTCCGTAACCGCCGCGCAGGGGCAGTGGCTCTAACCAGGAATCGGACTGCAGCCAGGACACAAGAGGCGAGGGCGGAATCTGCCGTGAACCATCAGGCTCCGTCAGAACCACCTCGCCAACTGGAAAACGCTAAGCGCAAACGGAGACACAGAGGAGGGAAAAAGAAGGCAAAAACACCTGTGCCACCAAGTCAAACCACAGCCACCACCCAACAACAACAACAGGAGACGAGGCCATGCCCGGAACCCCGGCTGACGCCTGTCTCCGCCCAACACCACGTCCCGCGGACGAAACCCACTGTCCCGTTATTGGCAGTGGTTACCGTCCTGCAGGACATACTCCTGGCCTCCCAAAACGGAGACGATCTAGGCCAGGCAGTAATACTGGGATTAGCCAAATTAGCGGGACTACCCAGCCGTGCTCATGAAGCCGCTAACACCAACCAATCCTAAATAATCTTGCGCCGCCCCCCGCGGGCAGGACGAACGGGCTTCCCCGAAAGGGGTTCCACCTGCCCACCAGCCCGCGTGGAGGCGGGCGCAGAGACACCACGCCGAAGCGTTTAATACACGCTACCCCATGACCCGCACGTACTTCGTGCGGTGACTTGATACCACTGAAAGGGGCCAAGCCCCGACACAGTTCCTCCGACGCCCAAAAGGCGTCGAGAGAAGATCCGACAGAAGGTGTTGCAGATGTATGTAATAACTTACCATCTGGTGAACCGCTTGCTCGTTTGCGGTCTTTTCTATAAAAAAACGATTAATTTCAATTCTATTCGATTTATTCAATAACAACATAACATTGTATTTGAAATACAACAGATGTGTCACTTTAAAAAGTTGATTAAATTATCAACTTTATAATTTGATTCATTTGTTTCCCTTTACAAAAATATTAATATTTTTTATGAAATAATAATAGTAATGATTAAAAAATAAACATCTTTGTAGAAGTTATTATATAGATGTTTAGAGTTGGGTAATTTTGTATATGTTAAAACTCTTCAATTCCAAGGCAACACTTGTCCAAAAGAACCTCCTTTTATTTTTGCCTAAAAAATTTATAGTTTTCACTGTCTTTAGCTCTGCAGGCAGTTTCTTGTAGAGCTTAACCGCCTGATACCGAGCGCAGTGTTTGACGATATTTAATTTTGGCTCTATTATGTTGTTAAGATCATTGTATTTAATAATTGATATAACTGATAATGCTAAATATTAGCTATCAATTAGGCACGAAACTGTGCGAGAATAGCACACAATACTTTTGTGTTGTCATGAAAACGACAATAGGAACGGCTTGTAATATTTCATGCAATGTTGTCAAGATAACAAAAAATATTTCTTGTGATAACTCTATTTTTGCTTGCGAGAAACGCTCTTCCTACAATGTACGTGTTATTGTTACTGTTGAGATATGTGAAAGTGCCAACGTCCGAATTGGAAAATTGTAAATTGGGGAATAGAGTTCGTGTAGGGAATAAAATGTGCTTCTTGAAAATCTATACCGGTATCGTTTGCGCTGTCCATAGTTTGCGTATAACTTATTTCCAAACAAAATTTTCAGCATACGAAATAGAACTATTTGAATCGTTTAATGAGATTACTTTTTTTTTAAACTAATCATCAGCATTTGTTTTTGAAACTGACCTTTCTTTACGGATTACATTGCGTTTAATTTTTCCTTTTTATTCTGAGAAGGTTGTTGTCCTGATGTCACAATTATACCGACTATCGTCAGCTTGATAATTATTAATTTTTGGTACGATTTGTGCAGAATGAGGTCACAGTATTTCGAGATCAGTGCAGTGCTTTACTGGGCCTTGGATTTAATTTTATTTATTACAAGAGAACAGCAGCAGGCTGTAGCACTCGGCCGTGATCTCTATTAAAATAAGGATGTTTTTTTTCATTTGAATAGTCTCGTGAATCATCCTTGGCAGGAATTGTTGACATTTGAAAGGATAAATGGCCTGTCAAATCTAAATTAATGGTTCGGGCGATCTAGTATATGATCACAAATTCTAGACTTCCTACAGGGGTCAGCAGTTATACGTTCTTTGACGTGGTTTATTATTGACCTTTTTGTTTACCCTATGTAAGATAGACCACATTCACAATCAACCTTGTGAAATGCTGCATCTTGTAGAGGGATATTGAACTACCTAAAACAAATGCGGTATGACCCAAAGGTCAGCAGTTGAAAGTTCTGTTCACTAAATGTAATTAAACCTTGAAAGATCAGTTGGTAAGTCTCAACTGCCCTGTTGTTGCATTTGATCTTCTAACCGGAAAACATGAATGTTGGCGCACTACTGCTTTGTGCGGAGTATCTGCCAATGCAGTGTTGTCGACCCAGAGAGACTCATACGAGTCGGACTCATACACATAATGGGGGGGCGAGCCTTATTGCAACATACGAGTAGGTATACCTTATAATAATTTCTTTTCCAAAATTCTTTAAGTGCATGTCAGATATGAAAAGGCTAAAAAAACTGAAATCTAACAAGAATTATTATAAGATAAGCTATTTTACTGACGTTGTTTCAAATAAATTAAATAATATATTAATATATGAAATCCAATACATAACAGAACGGGGAACAGTTTTTTCGTATTTTATATGCATATTAACATTGTTTGTTAACATTTGATTATAATATATATACATGTCATTTGTTCAATAGTTTTTTGATATTTTGTAGGTAGTGACATAATCCCACTGCTGTAGAAATTTTGGGACATCCGATCAAAAAACTTTGAGAGTCCTCTGTTGATATTACTTAAAGAATCTACCTATCAAAAAACTGCGTCAAGTCAGTCCTCTAACAGTCCTCTGTTGATGTTACCTAACCTAACACACACAACTACTTAAAGAATTTTGAAGAGAATGAAACAGGTAAAATCTATGGGTGCAAGCCTATATGGTGGATGATTAACACTTTCCAACCAAGATCTCTCAATATTTAGTGGCTAGAGTAGCTAAAGATGTTTGTGGTCTGTTGTAATCATTTTGAAAAACCACACCCTTTCTGTTAATCAATTCCGGCCGTTTTTTCTTTATTTCTTGCTTGAGTCTCATCAGCTGTTGGTGGTAGAAATTTAGATAGATGTTTCTTGCCCGGTAGTAAAAGCTCATAATGAACGATGCGCCCTTCCAATGCAACCATACACAGCATCACCTTATTGCGAGTTAATCTGGGTTTCGCTATAGTCTGTGGAGCTTGACTGCCGTTTGACCATGATCTTCTTCGCACGATCTTGTCGCAGGTAATCGACTTTTCATGACGAGTGATCAATTTTTTCAAAAACGGTTGGCATGGCACCCAAATATCGTTTTTTTGGCATACCAGACTTTTCAACTGAGTCAAAACTGTTTTATAGTCAACTCCTACCTCTTCAGCTGTGTCGTAACTAATTAATATGCCGATCTTGCTCCATTTTTTCAAAATGGCATTGACTTTATCCGTAAACTTTTTTGTAATAAATCTTCAAAATGTATCTAATTTCTTCATTGGATTCACTAATTTTGGCGGATAGAAAAATAAAAGAAAAATGGCGGGTAACCGTTTCTAATTTTTATTATTTTGTTTTTAAAAGGCCATATATTTAATGGTATCAAAACCAGTCTGATATAAACAGATTTTTACAAACAAAGAGATTTTACTCCAACTTTTTACTTATAATATAGAAAAAACTTTTTCCCCGATCTGATATGTCAGTCATTAATAACAATGTTGGCTGTTTATAACCATGATCTTTTTGCATTCATGAACAAAGCATGAACTTTAAGTTAAAATAGAAGACATGCTTAAAACATGTGTGTATTTCTAAGTTTCTGTAACAGACGCTACACTCAGTTATAATTCTTCGGCGCCATCTGCTTCTCACCGCCGAGCATATTTGATATGAGTATGCTTTTATGCACGATTTATTTAGCCATTTAACCACGCGTCTGAATCCGTGCTGAGATTGTGTTCGTGAATTTTCACAACAAATATCCCATAAATAATTTTCACGATAAGGGATAAGGGGATTTCATTGTGTAATAGTACACTGGGTTAATTCCCCTATATAGGTTTTTCTTAGTTTTTCAATAAAGAAAGTGGCAAATTTTCGATATAACAATACATTCATATCCTTTTTTAAGAATTTTCCAAACTCTTCAACTTAAAAAACAAAATTTATAATAAAAAAAAATTATAAATAATATGCGAATAAAGAAAGTGAAT
The DNA here is from genome assembly GCA_029286595.1 of Bhutanitis thaidina. Taxonomy (NCBI): domain Eukaryota; kingdom Metazoa; phylum Arthropoda; class Insecta; order Lepidoptera; family Papilionidae; genus Bhutanitis; species Bhutanitis thaidina. The sequence goes on from JAGSMS010000003.1 coordinate 6,180,834, forward strand.
AAATTCTGGAAACAAAATGAAATATAACGCATCCAAGCACGACTTCTGCTATTTATTACAATAATGTTATTGTACCTTACAACGTTTATTTGGTGTCTGCGACTTGTCACGTGAACTATAGGATAAAATGTTAATTCCGAACTATTTGCGACACCACGATGAAAATAAACCAATTCTAAAGTAACTACATAACTTATTTTTTTTTTCATACATCACTACTTTCTTAACAACCTTGCATAATTAAATTTTATTTAATCATTTACAATTTGCGTATTGGCCTGCCTCCGGTAGCTTCATTATACGTATATTCAACATACTTGTGATAGACAAATCGAAGGTGAGTGACCTACCTGCCATTGATGTTTCCATGTCGCATCCTTTCCAGTTCAAAAGCTTTAAAATATCTTTCAGTGCAGCGCTGAAGAATTTCGGGATATTACATCATCCTGTCATAACACATGGTTTAGGATATCACATCATGGTCAGATATGGTTGGCACTATTCTGTAATTCTGACAGCCACATGAAAAAAGTTCTCTGGTAGTCAGCGGCAATAATCAATCGCGGATATCGAATCGTAGTACCATGAAATATAGATTGTTTTTTTTTAAATTTGTATCGATTCAATTCCCAGAGTTCTATTAATGCAATTTTTCTTACCTTTTAAACAAAAATAAACTTTATTACAAGTAAAATAATAATAATAATCTTTAATATTTACATTACTTTTCTCCAACGGCCACTTCGTTCGACTCGCCCTGATACCTGTGTATTTAATTAGTAGAGTAAAGTTATCACAAAGTTCATCATTAAGTTCGCCATAATGTTATTGTTAAAAGTGTAGTTAGTAAATGATCTTGTACATTACATTTTCAAGCGTAATCTTGATACCTATATTATTTTTCAGGACTACAAATTTAAGAGTGTACACATCAACATTGACACACACTTATAAAAATAAATAAATCCTTTAGCACATTTATTTAAGTGTAACTGTAAAATGTAATTTTGAAGTATAAACGCAAATGTAACTTTTGTGAAAAAGTCGATTATGGAAACAAAGACCGTTTTATTTCAACCTTCCACTCCATGAAGTGCGTTTACCGGTTTTTAGTTTCCGCGTGTAAAGTGTATTTTACAAGGGGCTTTGCACATTAAATCCTACCATACTCTTGTCTAAAATATTTTTCTTGTTTTACTGTGTAAATAAAATGTTCATTTTTAATACTGCAAGTCTTATAAGGTGTAGGGTAAGCTCAGATTTGACGTGTGCTACAGACAAGGCTGTGCACATTGTTTCTCTGCGTGATAGACTCGACAACGAAGCAGAACAAGGATAATCGACATAGTCTTAAGGCCAAGTGGCTATGTCCCATTGGCTATAATATGGCCCATTGGTTATAATAGTTATATTACTATTAACTGTAACACCTGACGAGACAGTTGTTGAAGAAGCACTAGTTTGTGTTCTCTGCTTAAAATAATAACAATTTATACTTAACAATCTGTGAAAATTTGGAATTTTCATGTTATACCTGCACCGGTTATATTATATCTAGTTCTGCAAGTGTACGTGCGAATACAAAGATACTTTTCCCCTCATTGGAGGACAGCGGAGAATTTAGTTTCAGTAACAACACTATACAACCATACCAGGAATCTACTAATTGTGTGTTGCACAAATTTTGAACCTAATTCGAATTTGAACCCAGGACTCAGTGTGGACTGTAATCCACTAGATTACGCGGTCGACATAAGATAAATAATAAATGTTTGTGTAATCATTATTGAAACTAAACCCTTAAGATCTATACAATATATGCTCAGTGACAATCATTGAATTAAATTGTATTAACTATTCTCATAGAAAAGGACTTGTTTGTGTTATATCGTTTATCATTAGTGAAAACCCCATTAGGTTAATAATATACTGAACGTTCGACTAAGCCTCCCTTTCATAATTACCGACGTGCCAGTTCAATTGAAGGATGGATCTTGTAGAGACCCAAATTATGCGTAAGTCAGGTTGACGTGGTAATGGGGAGCGAAAGGCTTTGTGAATTATTGTTATGGTTCGTGTTACTTTGAACTAATATTAAGCCGATTATGCTAATAGTTGAACACTAGTAATAAACATTTCAATATAAAATATTAAATAGCTAGTACTGTTGAATGTACTTGAAAATAAAAAAAAATATGTTATTTGCCCATATAATATTTTGAAATAAATGCATGTTTGCTTCCGATATACAAAATTCTTGTCATACATTCTACGTCATTTCCTTAAAAGAAAAGTGAAGAGAAAATAGTTTATATCAAAATTAATTATAAAATAAAAGTTGAGATGGCCACCGTTTGTAATGGAGTTTTCGCACATTTAAGTGATTATTTAGGGTTAATCGAAGTTAAAACTTTTATATTCAACTTAGACACATTTAATACTCTTATGAACGTCAACATCTACACCCTTTCGCAAAACTAGATCTCAGTGAAGACCTGGAAAAATCGAAAAATGTCTGAAAAATTAATCAGCACAAAATGAAATCAATGCATTGTCAAATGAATATAAATATATATTTTTTAAATGTATATTTAACCATATATCAGCATTATAATTACTTTTTGTCATTAATGCATATCGAAAATATACTGTGTACTTAATACATTTAACTGTTTAATTTTATTACACCTGTAATCTCTTAGGTTATATCTTATCTAAGTACTTTTATGCGAAAAGCTATTGTTACACGACTAATTAAAAGAAGTATAATCTTTTCATATTATTCCAAGGCTAAGAATATTATTCGTTCCCAATGTTGTTTGCCCTGTACACTGTTTATCTCTTAGAGTAGAGTATTAATTACTCTATTCTAAAGACGATAAATGGAGCTTACGTACAATGTATATGTATGTCATAAATTATCCCGTTAACGTATGTATTTAATAGTCTTTTGGTATGTACCGTGACAATATAGTGCCCCTTTATTGTCATTCTGATGTACGTTGTTGGGAAGACTACCATAATGTTAATGTTACTTTGTGTGTAACATTTATTTTTTTAATTACTCCTGTTTGATATTGTATATTTTAATTCATTGTATTATTGGGATGTAGACTTTTCAGAGGTGTTATTTAAAATACAATGTCAAATAACGATAGCTATATCCTTGTGAAACTAAAATTTATGGGTCCTACTTTTTTAATCCATCGATAAATCGACCATGTATAAAAACAGTGAGTTAATTTTTAGTCACTAACAACTGGCGTACTGTGTACTTGTTTGTATCCTTCTTTACATTTAAAAATACGTAACACATAAACATACCACAAGAAAAATATTGTGTGTTTTTTTTTGTTTTCTTTTCAACTAAAGTAACTTTAGTTGAAATAATAAAAAATATCTTTCAATAAAGAGAATCGAAAACTGTATATTTATTTAAAAATATGACTTGGAAACATTAAGAATACAAAATTTTCTTACTGCCATTTGCATCTTTTAATGCATTATGCAGCACTTAAAAGTTAAGATAGTCAACATTTTGCATTAAAGCCATCTATTTAAAATAAAGTTTAACGATATGGTAAACTGTGCTCCGTTCTTCTTCTCTTTAGATTATTCATAACCTCTGTAAGTAACAACAAACATAAAAAAGATAAATTAATTAGATTGTTTATTAATTAATCATTTTATAGTTTCATTAATTAAACGCCGGGGTGTAAGGAGAATACACATCTTTTTTTAAAATCCCGAACTTACCTGCATGTGGAAAAATCTCCTGGCTAACAAATCAGGCTCTGACAACCGAATGTTGTTGGAAAACCCATTCGAATTTGCCACACCCAAATCTCACAGACTAGTGATGGGAAACAGCATCACTAATACGAAGAAACCGGCACTGCACCCAGCAATCTACTTGCGTAGCATGGTGAGTATGGGCAAACCTTACAGGAAATGCGCACCGGCTTTGGCTGTCGCTTTCTTCGAGAGATATGCCTCTCAGTAATGGATTTGAATAGGCTGATGAAGCAGAAGCATTAAAAGCTTCCTTGTTTTATTCAGCCTGTGATACATTCCTTACTTCACATTTGTGGTAATGTAATAGAGTTCAAATTAAGGTAAATTTGATTCCCCATTCAGAGTCTTCATTACCTACTTTCCGAATATACAAGTATATTTTTCTTCATAGGTGTGATGAGTAACGAATATAACCAATAAGCTAAATTGAATGTGCCCACAACAAACGTATGAATATTATCCCTCTATTTTTTTAAAATATTAAGATTGTATTTGAAATGAAACAATTGTTTTTTTTTATGGGAAAGGCGGAAAACGTGCAAGCTGTTTACCTGATGGTAAGTGATTACCGTCGCTCACATACATCTGCAGATGCGTTGCCAGCCTTTAAGGGTATTTAAGAGATTTACCTCACTCATTGATCAAAACGCAGAAGCACAAGATGGTTCTACTTGAAGCCGGTATTCTGCGAGGCCATAGTCCGGTCGAGCCGTATATTGCATTTTATCGCATTTGATTAAAATTTTATGTCCTCTGTAACCACGGGTGCTATAAGCAAACGTCGGGATTTAAAAAGTTAATTAAACGCGATAAAATCCGTAAATAATAACTTCATTTCGTATGGGTAGTATTCGCGGAAATACAAGATATTATTATTAAGATTGTAGCTTTTTATTTATTATCTACATTTCTATTAAATCATTTATATTAGACAGGTAGACGATTACCTTTATGGTGTTGAAATAAAGACTTATGGAAATTTCAGGAAGATCTCAACGTTTCCATCTCAGAAATGCTGAACCGAAAATATGTGTCTAGTGCTGTGATCACCTATTCCGCCTGCCGCCAAGTGTGGCGATAATTACAAATCCTCCTTAGAACATAAAGAGGATTCGCAATAGACTATTTAAAGGTTGTGAGTAAAGAAGGAAATGGTAACACATTACTTATACGTACGAGTATGTTATGATACAAGGAATGAAGACAATGATGATTTGTGAAGATTCAAATTGACTTAATTTTTTAAAACTTAGTTTCATGGCTTGGTGGCTCAGCTTTAGGTCGATACAACACAAGACAAAGGACAAGTATTTGTAATGACTGACATGACAAGTAATTGTTCCGGGTCTGGGTGTTTGTTTATATACGATTTATGAATGTAAGCTGCCTCCGCGATACAGGAGGAATTTCTACAGAGTAGTATTGGTTTTTTTTAAAGAAGAACGTTGCTCTAAATTTGATCATATTTTATTGACAGTGATAAAGAGATATATCAGATTCCCATATAAATCCTCATTTAAAGTTTAGTTTCAAAATTAAGCATATGTACTAACTATGTTGGGATTTGCCTTTGAGGAAGAACTTTGTGTCTAAGACTGGGAATTTAAATGATGTTGTTAAAAGTGAATATTGAGATATACATTTCGATCCTCTTCTTTGCATTTGAAATTATTTGTTTCACATTTCCATTTCTAATTATGCAAAGTAATGTAAATTTAAAAGAATATGGTTAAAAATGTTTTTTTTCTTCGTTAAAATAATATTAGTTACGTAAACTACATAAGGGACAACAGCAATTCTATTAAACCGAGATTCTTCTGCAAAATATGAAAACACCCACAATTTATTCATATTTTCTCGTACGCTATATCTTTCCAAGATTTATTATGCAATATTCTGTTGGACAGACACTGGATCTAATGTCTGGGCAATGTTTTCTTACCAACTATAAAACGTCGGAATATTAATCTAAGGCTATCCCTGTATGTTATAATAAAAACATTTTCTCTTTTATCGTAGATTTATAACGACAAACATTTATGTCAATTATGTTTGCACATCTTGGGGTTAGGGTTCGAATCACAAACTAAGTAAATTTTGTTAAGGACTCAAATTATTGGTTTTTGGGCCTGGTTGTGTTGTGTTCGTCCCGTGATGCTGAGCCTTTCTTTCGATTTTATCGCATAAGCGTTACAACGTCAATGTTTATTTAGAATTTAATTTATTGAATTATTTAAATTTAATTGCATGACTGAGAATAAAGTCAAATAATGACGTTTGTTTTTAATATTAATTCTTGACTTCTTAAATCAATAGAAATTCTGCTTGAATAAATTATGTGTCCTTATTTTTTTTTTTAAGAATACTAGCAATGCTATTTAACTAACATTACTAATATTCCTGTTAACCCTCCAACTAAGCATTAGAGCTTGTATTTGGAGTGGTTCAAGACAATAGTCGAATGGTGGGCTCGAACCTGCGACGTCATGTTTCGCAGTCCGCACCCTAACCCATTAGGCTATTGGCGCTTAAATTGTTACATATTATTAAAGGATATCGTTGCATTCGAACTACAATATATAACAATAAAAAGAAAACTTTGACAATCTTTACATTATGTTTTTGAACATACTTTTTTAATTTTATTATTTGATCTATATCTGCAGACTATACTACAAATATTAATTTATGAATCTGGAACGTTACATTATTGATGGATCTGTTCACGTCGCAGCGCTACTGTAATATAATAATAGATACAGATTGAGCTTCAGGTGTCAACTATTTTAATTATCTACTTCCAAAGCAAGTCAGTTTTAATACTCACCGATGCAGTTTGTAACAATGATATATGTATTCGATGAAGTTATTGCTGTTAGCCGTTTTGGCTTTTACAGTTTCATAGGTTAGCGCCTGCATCCTTGAGGCCGGTTTATGTAACAATAAATATAATATCAAGAAATTATACGTGTTAGACATCGATCCTGGTAGTGCCACGGCCTCGCAGAATACCGGCGTAAAAAGAAGCATCTTATGCTTATGCGTTTCGTTCGGTGATATAGGTTACCGGAGGCCCACTCACGACAAGTAGTTTACTAGTCAAGTCTACAACAAAAAGTTTATAAATAATTCAATTCCACTTCATTGAATTAAATAACGAAACTCAGAGGAGTTGCACTTAGGTTCAAATTAAAGCCGAACATATGTTTATAATTTACCAAATACTCGCACAAGAAAACATTTTTTTGTGCAAATTATCTAGAGTTCTTTGTACATAGTATATTATGACTACGTGTGTTGTAGTCTATTCGTTGGGAGTGTAGTGAAACACACTATTTTAACAAAATTTGTAAACAGTAAAACGCGCTATCGTCGCCGCTTTTCTCTTATTATACACAATATGTAAACGTTTTAAGCATATATACCATTTATCCTTCTTTGACAACCATAGTCATATAGGAAAGGAGCAATACTGTAACTGAAAATGTTTACATTTGGGAAAAGCTTCTATATTATTCCTCCTGGGATTAAATCCTCCCTTTTGCAATATTAAACAATATTTCGATTAGTGGCTAGCGAAGTTACTTAAAATAAACTTACAAAGGTTGAATGAAAGAAGTTGTCGCAGGTACCAAATTATTCTGGCAACTTGATAAACTACGGAATGCCTTCTTCCTAACGCTGCATGTTCTAGTTTTCATTTCTCAGCGTAAGTTAATTATTCTAAATCACATACCGTAAAATAGCACCCGCAATTACTAACGCCACATTTCCTTCGTCTACGCAGGCTCGCAATTTACTACTATTAAGTTTTATCCGCAATTGAAATGCCTTAAGCGCTTTACTCGTTCTATAGAAATTCATAGTGTAGTACAACTCAAACTCAACACTGAAAAGAATTAAATCATATTTTCAATGCTTAGAAAATCTCCGCGGTAAAATAGACTTAATAAGCATTTTCTCAAGAGGTCTTCTATAAAAATATTTTTAATATTTACTATGATAATTTGTATCGGTAATGCAATAAATTTTATTTAAACACACAAACAGCCATGTTGTTGCAGGCTATACGATGATTGCAACTTATATAGATATCTTAGTGGTTGTAATGATCGGGTCTCTGAAGTATACAATAATAGCATGAGTTCGATCCTAATAGAGACAGTTCAGAATAACATTTAATATAGTTTAGTTCAATCTTTCCTAAGTTGAATACCGATGCTCTTATGAATTGAATGCATTTTAGCGATTTAATTCGCGAACTCACAATCTCGCGAAATACATTAGAGAGCATGTCTATTTTATTGTACACTTTATATTTTGTTCTATTGTTACAGAAATATAATACCATTTCGGGAATTACTTAGTTGCTTTCATTAATTATTTACATCTATAGGAGAGGCAACTAATGGTTATTTCATTTGAATGTTGAATTTAGGTCTGGATAATAAATCAATGTGACAGAGTCAAATATCGTTTCCATTTTAGCCATACTATTCGTCATTCATCTGTTTTGATGAACATACGGTAATAAATAATTAATATATAATATTTAGATTGATTAGTTATATAATATTTGCAGCATTTTAAATGAATATTATATATGCAGAAAGTGGTAAACGATAACTTCTATATAACATATTGTTGATTACATTCTCGTTGCTCTGATCGACTATCGTTATCATAGTTTTAACCTAATCTTAATTTTGTTTTTAAACGACGATGTATATTTTTACATTTTAAGAACATTATATGTGACCAAAAGGTTAAAAAGTTTGATACTGTAATTTACCTGACAATAAAATAAATAACAGCGAACTTTATAATAGAATTTATCCTGTATCTATGTGTAATAGAAATTTAGTAACCACTAAATCTACTCTACGATCTCCTATACGATGCCATTAAGGACCATTAAGTCAGCTTTAAATGTGCTTTGCAATACCATACACTTATTATTGGTACAAAATGATAATGGTATGCACATAAAAGCTTCCAATGACGTAAAATAATTATTCAACTTGAACAGAAATTATTAAAAGTAGCCATATTAGAATTTAATGTGTGGTGTAAGTAAGCACCGTATCACGTCGAGTCGGGAACGTAAAAGTAGACTATTTTTTTTTATGGAAAAGACGGCAAACGAGCAAGCGGTTCACCTGATGGTAAGTGCTTACCGTCGCCCACATACATCTGCAACACCATAGATGCTGCAGGTGCGTTGCCGGTCTTTAAGGATATTTGGGAGATGGGAGGGAAGAGGAGAGGAATAGGGAGGGGATGTGGGCCTCCGGTTACCTCACTCACCGAACGAAACGCAGAAGCACAAGATGCCTCTACTTCACGCCGGTATTGTGCAAGGCCGTGGTATCAATCCGGTCGAGCCGGCCCATTCGAGCAGCAGCTAAAGCCGCCGCTTGGCTCTACCACGCTTAAAAAGACTACAAGAATTGCTATAAATCCTCCAAATTTATTGTGCCAATAACCATCGAAACTATACCAAACCGAAAACAAACCAGACCGGTCACAGGCAGCAGGTGCAAGGTGCAATGTGCCCGGTTCTAAGATAGCTTGGTGATTACTTCCAATGGGAAGGGGCTATGCCAGTGAATAATTAAAAAATATAAATTAAAATTACAAGGATGATCTCTCGATTGATTTAATCACAGATGACAAAATTTAATGACATGACATTCACAGTGCTTCCTAAAAGAATCAGGGTTACTCTATTTTTTTCAGTTCTACTACTGACGTCAGCATAATCCAAGATGCATTTTTGTAAGGTTCTCATTGATCGCCCACATTCACCACACTTGACAAGCGGATAGGTTGAAGCAGTGCCGGCACCCATACACTACGCGGACGGCACCGCTCCCCTTCACAATCCTGTGGGATTTGGGTTCGGTAAATTCGGATGGATTTGTCGTCATCTTAAGGTCGCCAGAGCCTCTCTTGCGCTCACCATCGCAGCGTCGGCACCCTCGTTCTAGTGATGTTGCTCTCTATCGGCGATTTGGATTCGGTTTTACCACTGGTTGACTTAACACGATTACGATGTAATGGAAATAATAAATAAAAGTAATATTAAACGTTAACGTTTAAATAAATTTATGAAAATATTTTTTAATACTTTCAACGATTTTTTTTTCATTTACTTCTCAGCAGAGTTAACCGAGCACCTAGTTTGAATGCGGTCTGCTTCTCGTATACACTCCCCGCACCCCGCAGACGTCCAAACTGTACTATTGCATGAATGTGACGTCATCATCCCCAGGTGCCTAGTAAGCACGACCGGACTGTAGTGTATTGTACGGATAACTTAATAATACTGGATATTTTTCAAATACGTACAGTAGTTTCTGACGTTACGTTTTTAATTTAATAAACTTACAAACATAATTTTTTATAAAACATAAATATCATAGTAAGTATAAAAAAATAATAAACACACAAATACGCCTTTCAGTCTAACCACAATGAAAGTAGTTCTTGTTTGATGGGCTTCGCTTTTAGACGATAAGTTTCTAGCTATTGTAGTGAAAAAGGTTTTTCTAGTATTTGCCGCTTTGTTTAGCGTTTTTAGAACATTTACATTTCTTACCACAAATGTAGAACTCTTTTTTAGAGTTAGTATGTGTAATTAATAAACAGTTGTAAAAGTTGAATGGAAAATAACGTATTATATAGTAATTTGATTTCTTTACCAGTACTGACTTTAATGAAAACATAAAAATTACTCATATAGCGTATACGTTGAAATTTAAAGGGTTTTTAATATGTATAAGAAACCTTTGACAATATGACACCCTATAATCTATTTGACCTCTACCCTAACATTGAACTGAAGAAACAGATACCAATCAGTTATCACCCTCTTGAGTACCGAACCCTCCTAACTTTGTAGTATCCTAAGATGACAGTCAAGATAAGATCCTCAAAGTGTTATTGTAAAGAGCACTCCCTCGCTTCTAAACCTAGCAGAAGCTAATAAGAGAAAGATATTTACAGCCATACTATGTAGAGAAACCCAAACACATTTGTGAAATTGAAATATGTTCGCAAATACGTTCTTGCAAAGTTGTAAATGTCGCTAAAATTACTATGACAATAAACATGTCTTTCTTCTTAGCTGAAACACTTCCTTTGGTGAATTGAGCACTAATTTCACTTTTATCTAAGATTTGAATAAGAAAAAGGCGGGAAAAACATTTTAACCATTCTTCTTATTATTTAGCTCAACTAATCGAATAACTGGTTATAAGCATACATAAGGAATGAGACGCCAACATAAGCTGGCATGAAATATTTTAAATACACGTAATATTTGCAAAATTTGAAAAAAAAGAAATGGAAGTGCTTTTAAGAGTAAACGCAATTTTAACAAACACTAGGTTTCAGCACATACAGTTACTAAAAAAACACAACGTCAGTCGATTAAATATTTAAGATTCTTTATTTAAAAATGCATCGGTAACATAGGGTTTAAACAAATCACGAACCTTCTATATAATCGTAATTGTATTAAAGAGATGGAAAGGGGATAATATACTGTATCATATCATACAGGGATCTCGCGACCTTATGTAAAATGGACAGAATATCAAATATTTTAGTCCTTTCAAATCACTTTTTACCAGAGATTATTTGGGACTACTATAAATCGTACATAAGTTTCTAAAAAGTACTGGTACGACAAGATGTATTTCTAATCAGAAATTTGACAGGCATGCAACTTTGCTAATATTATGTCTGCAGGAGCTGTTACATGTTCGCCACTATAATTCTGGCTTATGCCAATATTTAGTGCACTCCTTAGTCATGAAAATTTGTAGAGTTATTTTACCATTAGCCTTTAAAATAAAAATTAATTACACTACTGACCATTAACCTTTTTAATAAAAGTATATATGGCTGGTTTGCAACAGCAACACATACTCCTACGGTCAGAGGTGTACTGCTCAATAAGAAAATACAAGCATCAAACTTTATGACATATTTTTATTTTTCAAGTACTATGTCAGCGTTTCCAAGAAAATGTTTATTACATTGGAAGAAATGAATTTTCCATACTGAATCGCACGAGTTCTCCACTACAAATTATCTAATCATTCTCCGATGACGGCAAATATTTTTGATTCCCCAACAACACGGAAAAAAAAAATTTAAGATGCGGTATTTTTAATTACACGTATTTATTTTAATTTGTCTTCAGTAAAAAAAAATAAACCCCTACTTAAATAAAACGACAACAAGACAAAAACTAAACGTTTATTTAACAAATTGTTCACTACGCCTATCATTCACTTGTAATGCATTTGGAAGCACATCATCTATCAAGCTTCTAAAACTGCTTTACATGTCAGATGGAATCCCGAAAAATACGACGGGAACGAACGAAAACAGTTAGAGCATATCCAGACATGGCCATTAATTTACGTATTAATGTATTACAACTATGCACACGATATTCGTATTGGCTCAGGATTAAAACAAGTAGGAAATAATGGAAGAAAGGAATGTACGAGTAGTAGGAGTAGTACATTCCTTTCACATTCTTCACCTCGAAACCTGGAGTAGTTAGCCATTCTTTTATTTCAATATTCTTATCATTGATCCACCTTTAAACAGTTTATAGTTCAACATAGTCCTTTCCGAATGTGAGGATATATAGTAAAGAAGTAAAGTAATAGCTTATACGTGCCCACTGCTGAACAAAGACCCCCTTCTCAAATTCGAGTATCAGAGAGTGTTTAGGAGCCGGCAAGGGCCCGCCACGCTGCTCCAATGCAGTTTGGCAGGCTTCACATATCCTCGAAATAATATTCTTATTATTTCTCAGATATGCAGGTTTCCTCACGATGTTTTCTTCTCCGCTGAGCATGTGGTAAATACAGCACTTAAAATTGCTATTAACAATTTTAGTGGTGCCGGCGCCGGGTCTCGAACCCAGGTCACTCGCGCTCTATGAAACTAAAGTGAGCATGCTGACCACAAAGGCTACCACGGCTATAATTTGGACTTTAAGCGCTACTGTATCTCACCGGTCTAGTACCGAAAGGTAGTTGTTGACAGATCTGTTACCATGGAATTGTTTGTAGATGTCCACGGGTTGCAGTAGTTCCTGACCATCAAGTGAATTGTTAGGAATAGGTCAGGAATTGGAGATGGAGTTACAAACAAGCTTTGTAAATCCAATATTAAAGAAAATATGATTGATCATTTATGATTTTCTTCAATGAATTCGTATCAAACTTTTGTCTTATTCCCCAAAATATTCCCTAACTGACTGCCGTGACTTATATCAGTTTTTAAAACCGTAAACACTGAAATAATGCTTCGTAACAAAAGATCTGATAGTACGGAAAAACCAAAAAAAAGGCCTTAAAGGCTCTCTTGTCTATAAATATTTCTACAATCCCAATGAGTATAAATAATAATATAGTAAAATGGTGTATAACCATTTTATTTTTGGCACATTAAGCTTTTTTTCCATCTTAATTTTGTATGAAATAAAAGAAGGAAATTTATGAAATTACAAACAAGTTTACTTAGTTTAATTTAGTTAATTTTATTCGACTCAGCAGCCCAGTGGCGGTTATGGGTCACTGGTTCCATGCTAGACCATGGTACGTATATTTATATGAAATAGTGTCATAAGTCCTAATATGGCTCGTAAAGGAATAATATATGTAAACTGCTTCAACAGCACTAGAGAAATTTCTGGTGGGAGTAAAATTTTTAATAAAAAAAACTTTTATTAACACACGGTATACAATTCTGACAGTTTACAAATAATGTAAGTTCTTTGTTCCAGAGTTTCTGCGAAATCAAGATTTCTTTATTTGCTTTGTTATTTCAATATACGTTTAACCGTTTGCGTCTCAAGGCTTCGTCGAAATTAGCTCTCATTTATTTAATACGTGTGACAATCACAAGGACGCGTCTGGAATGAACTGAGAGTGTGAGGATCGTCTCATTATTTGACTTCTTACTTTTGTGTAATTAAGACCGTGAATAAAAATTTTCATTAGTGGAAATTAATAAATATAACTAAATTAGTATTACATGTTAAAACTGAGATAGTGTGAGCACTTAACATTGTATTTACATTTGTAGAAGTAGTATTTACGTTACCTTTGCAGAAGTACCTAATGTTTCACATTTCTCGCCCAGTACCTGAGTCCCAAACCAGCTGCTGGCACCTCTAAGATTCTTCGTCAGTTCTAATGTTTTTATTGTGTTTCTATATTGCGCAGGTTTCTTCAGTATGTTGTCCTTCGAGTCCTGTCGAGAACGTGTTAATATTCATGTACTTAAATTGTAACTAACATTATTATTTCTACCGATACCGGTGACCAAACTCTGGTCCCTCACGTAATATGTACGCGTAATTTAAAGCGACCACAATACAGGTATAGTGTAGTCCCTTCATAAAAATACTCCTCATAAATTAGTTATTTCCTATTAATATATTAATAACAATTAATAAATAATTATAAATAAGCCCTCACGAGCATATAATATATCCAGAACTTATTTGGGACAACGTGGCAGGCACCTTCTAAGTGTCTAAGCCAACGATACAAATCGTACATAAGTTGTGGAAAAACTCATTGGTATGAGCTATTCATATAGGGAATCGAACTAGATTCTCCTGATACCGTTGCAGATCAGTTGATACCCCTAACCCTTCGACTGTCGTAAATAACAATTAATAAAGGGTATTAAAATAGCCTCAAATGATCAGCAGTGGATAAATAGACTGACATATTATAGTACTTAATAATATGATTACGTGTTTTACAGTTCAAATATCGATATGAGTACATAGTGATAATTGTCACGCACAAAAACTTTTGCATATGTCTATATGCATGTATGGTGTACCACATAATTTGTTTGTAGTTTTGTGATGTGTAAACGACACTCAACCATAGGGTGGTAAATAGCAATTTCACTATTGTCTATATATGCATGAACAAAGGAATTATCTCCTTTTCATCTTTTTGTTCCAGATGGAACGACACGTAGATATGTTCAGTTGAAAGAAATAATGCAATGTCAGAGAATCGTTAACGGTCACGATAGATTAAATAAAATCTTTACGATTGCATGAATCAGAAATATAGTTTTATATGCACGTCCATATGAATTTGGTACGACCGTTGACCCATGCATTTTACCATATTAAATCAACGGCTCACCTAAAAATGTACTTTATATTTACAATGTTTCGTTATATACAGTACAGACATTACAAGATAAGAATAGAGTGGAACATGCTGAAGTACTTTTATCGTCTGCAAGAAAAAATAAAACTGTATTAAATGTAACACTGAACATATATTTCCATTGAAACTATCTCATTTACATTCAAGCACTACAGCAACACCAATCTTTATAAATACTTAACTGTATTTTATTTGAACATTTGAATCGAGGGACCTGCAATAAAGGCGAAAGACCTTTCTTTTGCTTAAAGCTAGATTTATTCTCAAATCTTAAAGTCATCGCCCGCAGCGAAATCGATTCGAAATACTCGTAAATAGAATTGAGTGTGGTAGTTCAGACACGTGATGTCAACTGCACTTCGTTGTGGTAAAGATATTTATTTTTATTTATAGTCTTCACTTTCACTTTTATGTTCAACAAAATGTGAAAAGTTAATGCCTATTAGACAATACAACCATTTATACAATTTTAATGGCAAAAAATGAAAGCTTACAATTTTGATAACTCGTAATTCCTTTTTTTAATTTCGCACTATATTTAACTACTTGAAGTGATTTCCGTAACATCATAAGCCTCAAAATATTAACTTGAACGTCTTTAAATACATACGAAAAGGAATACAGGTATATTCCTATACAGCTTAGTTTTTAAAATTTTATTTTCAATGACATGGCACTATGAAATACATACGGGACAGTACAGAAACTACGACAACGATGGGACGTGTCATAACAATAGAATTTATATTCTTGCAACACGTAATGAGATCACAATAAAAGGCCCAAATAAAGGTCAGTGTAAATAAGTTATATGTTAATGTATTATTTATTTTTACATTTACTTTATTTAACTTTCCCAAAAATCATTCAAACTATTCATCATCGATTTCCAAGACTTTGAATGCCTAGGTCCAGATTTAACAGATGACGTCAATGACATATTAAAAAAAAATTGTATAAGCAACGTGCAAGTGCAATGCTTTATAGTAGAAATTATATTATCTTAAACAATATGTTGCAGGACTTTATAGAGCATGTCGAGAGTCGTCTTACCAATTAAGAACAAAGAGGTCCGTTGTTAGTGGAACACATCGACTTAATCCCTGTTCATTTAGAATTCTCGATCCCTTTCTCTTCTCTGCTTTCCGTTACAATTATTTCATTTGATATACTCGTATGGACGTGTATTGTAGATCTAATTATTGCTATTTTGTTTTAGACCTTAATTAAGCCGCGATGGGTTTATTTGTAACATTTATTGTAGTAACTCAAGGAATTTTTGAGCCGGGAAGGGTTGCTCTAGTGCGGGATGACGGAATTCACATGTCCCCGAAATAATTTTTTTGATATTTCCCAGACATGCAGGTTTTCTCACGATGTTTTCCTTCGCCGCCGCGTACGCGGTAAATACAGCACTAAAATTGCTAAATGTGTAACTTTATTGTAGCCAAATGAAA
This sequence comes from Bhutanitis thaidina, assembly GCA_029286595.1. NCBI lineage: Eukaryota > Metazoa > Arthropoda > Insecta > Lepidoptera > Papilionidae > Bhutanitis > Bhutanitis thaidina. Next base: position 6,197,317 of record JAGSMS010000003.1, read on the forward strand.
GAAAAAATCTCACAGATATCTATGTTTTAGCGTTTATGTATAATGTTAGCATATATAGTAAGGGTTGGAAAGGGGAATATACCATCTTTTGCTCCAAATGCCAACCTCACCTGCACTGTGCACCCCGTTAGCTACAAACAAGGCTTTCGCGACCGAATGATGGCGGATAATCAATAAGAATGTGCCGAACCTAAATCCCACAGAGTGAAGGGGAGCAGCAACACGAGTTCAAGGGCACCGGCACTGCGCTCACCAAGTCGTTTGCCCAGCATGATGAGTATAGACAAGCCTTTTACTAAAATTTTACTGTGATGCTTTGGCTATGCCTGTTCAGCATCATTAAGAAGATTTTTTAATATGAAGATTGACAAAACATTTATTTCATTTTCTCAAGATAATAATAATCTTAGATTTTAGTCGTGCAGAATTTTAATTTTAAATAAATCTTGCTTACTTTTGTGATGTAAGTATAAAAAAATATATAAATAGTTTTAGTATCTTGTTCTTCTTCTTTATCAACCTTTAAGAAATCCACCTCTGAACATCACCTCCTTCTTTCAAAGATTTGTTGAAATCGCCACCAAACCAAAAAAGAAGTAGTTAAATAGTTAGTTAATTTTTTGTTTACGCACTCTTTACTATAAGAAAAGTACAGTCGTATATATTGCCAGAGATTTATTGATTATACATAAATAAAAACGAAATACCGGTGACTAATGATGAAATCTCAGGAACTATTAACCCTCCAAAGCCAAAATTTGGCAGGTAGGTTCCTGACTGGTAGGCATCCGAATACCGAGTAGGAGTTTACGAAAAACCTTCCTTTTAGAGAAGCCCTCTAGGGGTGAATGAATGAATGAAAACTCTTTATTCTTCGGCGTTCTAACGTATTCTTAAGGAACAACTTAAGAAAGTTGTTCCTTTGTCAAATGTCAATTCTTATTTTTATTACAATCTTTCACCATTTTGTAATAAGGTTCATCTAATGGAGAAGAAACAAGAAAAACAAACTGCGTAAGCATTCCCTTATTTTGATTTTATTATAATAGTGAAATGGGGATTGGCAGGCAGAATAAAAGTCCTATGATTATAAAGTAAGATATATTAAAATCTGCATTCAGATTCCTACCGAGTATAGTGTTTTGTTATTATTAACTTGATATTAAGTGAAATGAAACCACCATATACGGACTTTATTGCGCTTCATTTAGTTTTCATATTCCCGACATTTCGATTGCTTTACAACAGCCGAGGTCGCGGGGAGATTGAGGTGTAAGACGTCAAGATGTCATAGTAAAGTCAGGCTTCCTTCGGCTTTTATTTATTAAGTTCGGTCCGATTGATATTTATTAATAAAAATATTCAAAATATGATATTCAAATAATTTTACGAACTACACGTTTACGAAGTCTCGAACAACAGCAAATATTAACATTTTTTATAACATAAAATTTACTTAAATCCTCATTATTTGACGTTTATTTTGACAACATTTGAGAGCTTAAATCAAGGAAATTTCCTAATCACAGCCTGAGTGGAACAGCAAATACTAAACTATAGTTAATGTCATTGCTGTTCCAATTGTAAATCAGTACTTTAGGGACGCCATTGAATTCAGAGCTTCCTCCCACTCGCCTAAGCTCGGAAATAGGTGGCAGAGGAGCAATTGAATGCATTTCATGAGGTCAAGTGTAATGGATTGTATTGCTACGTTCACAATTTGAAAACTGTTGAATATGCAGCGTTCATTTGGTTTATGCCTTAAAGTTTCTCAACTCATCACGCCAAGAAATCGGATTGGTGAGAGCGGTGCCGATATCCTAGCCCTAGTGATAATTGTCTCTGGATGTTTGTATACAATTTAAAAAATGTTAAGTTAAGTAGCTGACTTTGGAGTCGGGAAGACTTCGCTAAGCTGCTCCTCTTCACATGCCCGCGAATTTTTTTTTAAATGGTAGGTTTCCGCACGTTGTAAATTCAGTACTTAAAATTATTATTAACAGTTTCATTTCAGTTGCACCGTGTCCACCCCAGGACAGTTGTGTACTATGAAATTAAAGAGAGCGCACTGACCACTAGGCTACGGCGGCTACGATGTGCGCGTGTTATTGATTAACCCTTCACGTGTCATCACAAAACAATTTCAATCGTTTAACACGGAAAAAATGGTTTATGTTTATTGAGAATAATAGCCTATTAAACGTGGTAGCGGCCAAGCGGCGGCTTTTAGTGCTGCTCGAATGGGCCGGCTCAACCGGATTGGTACCACGGCCTCGCAGAATACCGGCGTGAAGTAGAGGCACCTTGTGCTTCTGCGTTTCGTTCGGTCAGTAAGGTAATCGGAGGTCTACACCCCCTTCCCATCCCCCTCCTCATCCTCCCTTCTATCTCCCTAATACCCTTAAAGCTGGCAACGCACATGCAGCACCTCTGGTGTTGCGGATGTACGTGGGCGACGGTGATCACTTACCATCAGGTGCAGTTACAAACCACTGGCTCGTTTGCCGCCTTTCCTATAAAAAAAGCTGCGCTATAAATTAAGTAAAATTACTAATATTCCTGTTAACCCTCCAACTAAGCATCAGAACTTGTATCTGGATTGGTTCACGACATTAGTCAAATTGCGACGGCTCGAACTTACGACGTCATGTTTCACAGTCCGCGCCCTAACCCATTAGGCTATTGTCGCTTAATATAAATCTGTTATTCATTTACTGTGCTTTTTAAATTGTAATAAAACCATAATTTTAGAATAACAGTGCCATTGAACATTAAGAACTTGTACAGCATGCGTATAGAAATAATACCGTAACCGTGACATATTCTGTAATGAATTTAAAATTGTCAATCATCAATTTATTTTGGATGGAAAGCAATAATAAATCGATTAAACTCAATATTAATGTCCATTGGCTATATGATATTTACATAAAGTTATCCTATGCGTTTTAACATCTCAGCCAACTGAGTATAATTTGAATAGTATTTAATTTAATCTCTCAGATGCAATCTATGTAATTGTAATTTCATATAAATATTTTGACTGCAAAAGTTTACTTAATGAAAAGACCGTTAGCAAAACGAGTAGAAGTAAATAACAATCGTTCGAATTCATTTTTTTTTAAATTAAATTGTAAGACCGAAATCACATCATCAATCAATCTTACATTCCTTCTGTCGATGTATCATAGTGATTGCATTCGTTATTTATTCTGAAGAATCTCAATTTATTTTAAATGATAACTTGAAGAAGTTTCTCTGTACACAAATTTAAAGATTCATTGACTTATTCTCCTTCTTCCTCAGTATGTGTCAGTCAACTGCTGAATAAAGGCCCCTCATAGAAAATCCTTGTAAAAGCCAGCGTGCATTTCTTGAAAGTTTTATCCACACAACCCTGGGCGAGACGGTTGGTGAGCGCAGTGTCGGTACCCTCGCTCCAGCTATGCTGTTCCTCGTCACTAGATTTGGCGATTTTTATATAACAATGCGATTATTATTTTTTTGGGGTATTTCTATATTTACTCATCTGGTTGGGTTGTATAAATAGATACATGTATAAGTACATATATAAGAAATATTTTATAAATTATATATATAATAAAATTAAATAGATAATTAAAACCCAACCAGATGGAAGCCCCCGGCAGGGGAGACCAGACGGCCGAGGGTTAGGGAGAAAGGGAAAGAAACCGGCGGACAATGCGAGCGGTATCGAGTAGCACTGCCTTCTGCATTTGAGCTCGGAGCGGTCCGTCACGGAGCCCCAGCCGCCTCAGATGTTCCGAGAGGCTGACTGGATTTAACCCATTCGCAGAGACGACGATCGGAATAATTTCGGTCGTCATAGCACCCCACATGTCGGTTACCTCGTGAGCCAGGTCCAGATATTTTGTCTTCTTGTCTGTTTCGGCTTTCACAAGGTTCTCGTTATATGGAATGGTGATGTCGAACAAAAATATCCTCGACTGTGCTCGGTCCATCAACACGATGTCAGGCTTATTTGCATGAATCGTCCTGTCCGTGATAATGGACCGGTCCCAATAGAGCCTAGCGCGGTCATTTTCGAGCACGGCTTCCGGCGTGTATTTATAGTAAGGCAGTCTCCGATCCACGAGACCGTACTTCAGAGCGAGCTCCTGGTGTAAGCCTGGCTACTAGGTTGTGCCTGTGCAGATACTCAGAGTTAGAAAGCGCTGAACAACCGGAGATGACATGCCGAAGCGACTCCCCGGGACGGCGACAGGCTCGACAGATGTCGACGGTACCATCCTTTAGGATGTATCTCCGATAGTTGTTCGTCTTAATAACCTGATCTTGTATCGCACAGACAAAACCCTCGGTTTCCCCAAAGAGATCACCAAAACGCAGCCAGTTTAGGGAGGCGACGGTATCTACGAAAGGCTCATGTAGAGCCTTGTAGAACCTCCCGTGGAGCTCTTTCTCCTTCCATACGGTCTCCCGGTCGGAGGCGCTCTGTACTGCCGGGTCCTGCCGTTGCTCGTTGGCCAAGGATAGAGGGGTAAGCCCTTTATCACAACTAATGACGTCCGAATAGAATGACTCATCCGATCTCGCTAGGAAGTAATTACGGAGGCTGCACACTTCGCGATTGTGCATGGTGAGGGCGCTTAAGTAACCCCGCCCTCCACGCTTCCGCGGCAAGTACAGCCTCATCACTGACGATCTCGGATGATGCATCCTGTGGGACGTCATGATTGTGCGGACTTTTCTGTCCAGGGCGTTAAGTTCGGTTTGAGTCCATCTGAGTATGCCAAAGGTATAAATGAGGACTGGCATGACCCAGCCGTTATACGCGCGTGCCTTGTTCCCGCCCGACAAAAGGCTATTAAACACTTTTGTCAGACGCGCAAAAAACAAGTCGCGAACCGAATGAAACATGAAACAAACATGCCAGCCTCATCGATACCTATGTTTTGTGACATACCCAGGTACCGGTATGTATCAGCCTCGGAAAGGGTCCTAATGTTAACGGGCATTGACAAGTCTATGCCCTCAGAATTAGCGACCTTTTCCCTTTCGACGTGGAGGACCGCACACTTATCCGTCCCGAGCTCCATTCTGATTGAATTGCTAAAATCGCAAGTGATTTTTAGCAATTCCATCAGATGGGAGCGATTGGTGGCGAATAACTTGAGGTCATCCATATAGAAAAGGTGGGTCACTTTTGTACCTCCCCTCCGAAGCTGAAATCCTCTCCCTGAGTTCTCCAGCAACTTGCTGAGAGGGTTCAAGGAGAGGCAGAACCATATCGGACTCAAACAATCACCCTGGAAAATACCCCTTCGTATCCTTATCTGGTGTTCCGCAGCCGTCATCCGCTCACCTAGATGGCAAAGATCGTGCTCCATTGCCCCATACATTGCTCGAGGAAGTCTCTTACTGTACAGTCTACCTTGTACAGCTCGAGGACCCTCTTTAGCCACGTGTGAGGCACCGAGTCGAATGCCTTTCTGTAGTCTATCCAGGCGGCAGAGAAGTTCCGACGGTTGCGTTTAACCAGCTTGCCAATGACCGCGTCAATGAGGAGTGGTTCCTTGGTCCCGCGACCGCCGCTCCGACATCCATTCTGAGCGCGCGACATTACTTTATTTATATCAAGGTGTCGGGTGATTTTCACGCTCAGAATGGACGTCAGTGTCTTATATATGGTGGGTAGACACGTGATGGGGCGGTATTTACTCGGATCTGCGGTAACCTTATCTTTAGGATTTGGTTCCTGTGTGAGTGACCCCAGTGGTGAAGAGACTCGGGAGCGACTTCTGGTCGAGAGCCTCTTGGAACTGCTGCGAGAGCACAGCGTGACACACCATGAACCCCTTTAACCAGTAGTGATGCAGCCCGTCGAGTCCCGGACTTTTCCAGTTAGGGGCTCTACGGACCGCCTCAGCTACGTCGTCAGGTGTAATGACGACGGGGTCCATGGGCTTAATACCTGCACACCGACTCGTCACAGCTTCTGTCCAAGGGCCCTCGCTGTGGTATGCGGGTGCAGACCACAGGCTTTGCCAGAAGGCGACAGTGTCGGCCTGATTTGGTCCTTGACCCGTTCCACATATTCAGGTCGCTCCAATGATTTGTAGAGCCTCTTCTGGTCACTCTGGAAGAGACAATTCTGGTTAAATCGCGCTGACCTCTCGGTAAATCGCCGAATCCGCTTTCCCCAAGCCGCGATCCTTTGCTTCAGGTCGTCTATGCGCTCCGTCAGCTTTTGCGTTATATTCGGCTGGGACAGACTAACATCCGTCCCAGCAAACGCCATCCTCACGGTGCGCACAATCCTCGGCCTGTTATTGCCCGACCTGAAGCTTATCAGTCTGCCGATAAGGGCTCTAGCCTTTGCGATACGGTTCTCAATCCTTTGTCTCCACGCTGGGACAACGCTACCTTGTTTAGTAGCGCGTCCAGCTGTGGGAGGTAGCGCCAACAATACGGCAGACTGCCAATGCAGCGCCAAAAGTATAGAGTCCGTATCACAAAGGTCCCGGCTGGTTTCAAATAAGTAGCCAGCATTGGGTTTAGAGCCCCCACGACATCCCGGTTGCCCTTACTTAGTGGTATGCGGGGGAGTCGTGGTCGATTTTCGAGAGACATTTCGCGCGTTTCCTTAATCGCCTCCTCCAGTATGCTCCTCATTTGCCCTATTTCTTGGGTGACTGTTCCACCATTGTCCGAATCCTCTACAGCTGGAAGATTCACAGCAGCATCCACTTCTGCAAGATTAGTCGCAGTAAGTGGAGCAGCATCCTCAGCTGCATTTTCATTCGATGGGGGAACAGCTTCACGTCTTAGTCGTTCGAGTTCGGCATCATCAAATATTTTCGAGCGGATGATGTACCGAACTCGGTCTGCCAGGTTTTGCTCCGTGACACTAACGGAAGGCTCCAGCTCAGCAAAATAGCAGTGCATCCTGGCTCGATATGCTATTCCTCCAGTTTCTTCCCCTTTCGCCCTAAAGTACGCTCGCAATGTGTTCGTATTCATTAGGGATGTCCATCGCATGCGCCGTACTCCACCAGCGGCGGGTGCCGATTGCTGGATCCTGGAGGACCCTGCCGACACCAAGCCAACTGGTGGGGATGATGGATGCGAGGTGCTACAAGGTGGTCGAGCAACTCCTCGCGCTTGGCTGGCGGTCCGCATGCTGCCACGTCCAGCGCCAGCTCCAGACGTGCCCTGGCGGCCCCCAGGCAGCGGCCCTATGCGCATTCTCGTATTTTCCATCATCCATATTGGGCGTCATTTAACGGAAGACGCCCGGACCGGCTCCGTTTATTGTGTGTCCATTTGCACATGCGGGCCTCTGCACCCTCACTTTTGCCGAGGCACGGCACTAACACCTCTTGACAGGGTGCTGACTGCTTGCGCCGACGCAACAGCTCTGTCACTTAAACTGTTACGCCGGTGGGCGATGGGGTCGTCACTTCCCTACGCCTTATTATTATTATTATTTTTTATACCTTAAATTATTGCACTGAGCTAAGAATATTTAAGAAAATGAACAACAAATACAAGTATGGGCATAAATTGATATCGAATTGACAAAATATCTTACAAAGCAATGTTTTGATATTCTACGACCGGCGACATCCCCTATAATATATTCCGTTAAATATGTAATAAATAAAACGCCTGTCATGCATTAAATCTCCGCCCCCGGGCACAATGCCCAGAAAACTACTATGGGCGTTGTCTCGGCTTGCTTTTAATGCTGATATCAACAAAGTTCTTGATCAAAACATACCTGTAATGTCGGCTTTGTTCTAAAACATTTGCATATGAACATTTTATTATTTTATTTACTTATTAATGATAAATAGTTTAAGAAAATAAAGTTTTTTGTAAATACCGTGCAGTTCCTACATACTTCAATGGCCGTGATGGACTTCGATGGACCTATATTCTATTTCAGAATAATAAGTATTTCATTGGCATGTAAAAACTCTGTAGTTTTTATTATATCAGAAAACTTGCGTTAAGCGAAAAGTTATAACGCGGCGAGTGACTTGTGAAAATGTTATTTCGAGGACCCGCACTGGAGTAGCGTGGCGGACACTTGGCGATTCCAACCTCTAACAACACCTCTAACAAAGAGTGTTAACTATATTAACTCCTACCCTACCATTTGTTGTGAAGTATTATGCCTACATATATATACATGCTCTGTGAATTATCCCCAAAGGAAATATGGTATGCCTATCGCTAAATTAAAATTTATTAAATATCGTACGCGATGCAAGCAGGCTCATATGTAAGGCGATAAGCTGTATTGGTGAGCTTATTGCTTAATGTGTGGCTCCGAAACTAACGACAGCAATACAAGATATTCGAAAATATTTAGGAAATTACAAAAGTTAATCCTCATTTGTTATTAATTTCTTTTTTAAATAATTATGTATACCTGCATTTCTAAGGTAACAGCCTTTTTATATTATAAGTGTTCTCATAAACAATTGAAACACTACTGACGTCTTGAGATTCCAGCGTTTTTGTGATTTGTTTTTGGATTTTAAGTTTATATATTATTAGTTAAAATTTTCGATTTAATGGCCCGGTGTAGCTCACAACTACGCTCACGAATCCTTTGCACATGATAATTCAAGTTCTACATTAAAACAATGACGAGACTCTTATTCCACTAAAACAAAAATTATTTACAAGATGTTTGTTTGTCTAAAAACTTTGTAGTGACTACTTGAGCATTATTGCGACTGATATTTAAATGACTGTTTTCATTTTTATTTATCACGATACTAAAATGTAATAATATATGTATATATAACAAAAATTAAAAATTTTAATTCGGATAACTAATAACAATAAATATATTATCGTTCGTAATAGAAAATTTAGAACACTCAACGTTATTTTTTTAAAAAATAATGTAAATATATGAATTAACAAAATAATAAAACGATAACATGCATAAAGAAAAATTTTATATTTGCCAAAGTATAAAATTATTAGTTTGAAAAGACGTAAAATTTAAAGTAACAGGCAATTAATAATTGACAAATGAGTAGGTCATTTGAAAGTATAATTTATATATTTATAATACTTAATTTTTTTATGGAAAACTTACACAGATTACTGTCAAACAAGTAACATAATTATTGTTTATTATATTTACAATAACTAAAATCTAAACATTATAGTTATCGTAAAGCCCTGTTCTCCTTGGCGAGGTACCAAAAATGCTGTCTGCATTTCGACGTTGAATGGTTGAACTTAACCTTTGAGCGAGAGAATAACCAGCGAAACAAGGGCTTTGCTTCTCTTCCAAGGGATCAAAGTCATGTCGTCAAGTCCTTGAAAAACCGAGGGAATATTTATGGAGACAAGAGCTTTAAGGATAATGTCATTATAAGAGCCCTTAGGGGCGGTGTGCAGGCACTTTTTGACAAGAAAGCCCGCAGAGGCGCACCTCGTCGACGTTGTCATCCTAAGGACATCGACATCCGACATCGCACATAAATAAAATATTTGTTACTATGTAATAATAATACATTAAATTAATTCTAACGCTAATTCTGTCTTCTTTGGTGCTCAACACGTATTTTTATCTATTAGCATATAAAATCAATCATCACACGACCGAAGTTGCCAATTGTTCGTTAACGTTGTAGATAATCTTGAATTGTGAAAACTCACTTGAATTAAAGATATGATCTTAATGGTAAGCCGATAAGAGCCAAATCACGTTCTAAAATGTCTTTATTTGCGTAAGTACCTATCAATAGAATTCTGACTCGCCATAGCGAAGTCGCCGGTAAAGTGTGGGATTATGGCGTATTCACCTTTTGAACATTTTAAATGTTACTTTAAAATTGTAAGTAAGTAACATAGGAAACTGAAGCATGCTATGTTTAGAAACTCTACGCTTTATTTTATGCATATGATTAAAGTGTGATGAAGTGCACAGCGACCTTATGGTCACTAAAAATTCACCCATGAACTGGTGATGGCAAGCGGCACCAATCGAAACGCTTGCCCAGCGTAGGTAGAAATGATCACGAGCGTGTGAGTGGTCTTATGATGTTATTTATCATTGACAAATAATAAATAATCAGGCATTGGTTTGCGGAAATCCATCATTTTATAGAAGTTGGGAAAAAATTACTCCGCAAAATTCCGCATGAAAAAAAACCAATGAAATGGCATACTTTAGTACTACATTGAACTCTAGGTAATATATAACACCAAAATTTAATACGAAACACGCGTTTCGCCTTGCAACAAGGCATTGCCGTGCAATTAGACGTCTACGACGTTTGTAAGACTGCATACGAGTACTCGGCTAGTACTCCAACTTCTTTACAATAACATATTATTGAAGGATATCGTTGGATGCAGGTGGTTCAGGACTATGCTTTGTGTCAGCAATATTCGAGAAAGGCCTATGTCCATGTGGCATGCTGTAATGATGAAGGTAGGGTAGAGCAGGGCTAAAAGGACCAGTTAACTTACGTGTTTTATCTTCACAACTACGAAAGCATCATGTTGTTGCTAATAACTTTAATATTAAAGTTATATCAACTTTAATGTTAAAAACTTCAACAAGGCCGCAGTCGCAGATTCATTGGTATGACTGTTTTTAAAGTGAATGAAGAATAAAAAATGAGCAAATTAGTGAAAAGAACCAAGATAGTTAAATAGTATTTTATGGCAAAATATCAAAGAAAATTATTTATAAAATAAGTGTAACATGCACACATGCACTATAACAATTCTGTGATTTCCACTATTTCGTTATAAAAGCTGTATTTTACATAGTTAAAATGTTTTTACAATCTTAGCGATTTAACTTGAAATAGAAGTTTGAAAAACACAGCAATACAACTGATTAATTTCCTATCATAATTATTACATACACTAAACTGCGGTTCTTTTTACTGTGAAACTAAATACCACAGATTAGTATAGAGTATAGAGGTTTAGCAGGTTTTTTTTTAAAACAGAACTGTGAGACTGAAACAAGGGGCATGTAGAATATTCCATAGCTGTATTTTTTGAACCATCACAATATCCGCGCAGATATTTTCACCAGTACTCGAATCTCCTTGGGCGTGGGGGCATATGTACTCCACCAGCAATCGTTTTGATACAACAGTCACTCAAGTAACTATTGAATTTCGTTATATTCAGAAATAGGCCTAGGCCCTCTCCCCCCTCCCCCTCCCCAAATATGGTAGCGGTATTTAATTTTGAGCTACCCCAGGAGGGTACCAGTACCTACGGTTCTGGAGAATCCCTCACTGAGCATCCACGTTCAGGCTTTCCTACGCTACCTAATCGTGGATGCTCAGTCTGCCCCGCGTATTCTGGGGGGCAATATTCCGCTCTCTTTCTTTCCTACTCGAGGCAAACGCAGCAAGGAAACTATGGCATCCCCTACCGCGCTCGCCGTGGATTTCTGCAATATCAGGGGACTCCACTCGAACCTTAGCGCCGTTCATTACCATCTTGAAACGGCGAAGCCAGCCTTGCTTTTCTTACAGAGACTCAGATATCGTCTCCGGCTGATACCTCTTATCTCCATTACCCGGGGTACAAACTGGAACACTCCTTTGTGCCCCGTGCCGGAGTTTGCGTATACGTCAGAGATGATATCTGTTCTCGACGCCTCGGTAGTCTTGAAGGTTTGGACCTATCTACCCTTTGGCTGCGCATCGACAGCGACGACCATCCGCGCGTCTATGCGTGCCTTTACAGGTCCCATAGCGGTAATACCGTAACTGACCGACTCATCGACCACATCCAAATGGCTACAGATTCCGTGCTACAACAGATCCCATCCGCAGAGATCGTGATTCTCGGCGATTTTAATGCCCACGACACCGATTGGCTCGGTTCTCGCATAACCGATCATGCGGGGAGATCTGTTCACGACTTTGCATTAGCATATGGCCTGAAACAACTGGTAACCTCGCCGACGCGGATCCCAGACGTGGAAGGTCATACACCTTCCCTGTTGGACCTTTTGCTGACCTCACACCCGGACGGATGTTTGGTCTCAGTCGATGCCCTCTTGGCTCGTCGGACCACTGTCTGATCCGGAGTGTAGTGCCTATCGCGCGCCGATCCCGAACGCGATCTGCGGGGTTCCGCCGTGTGTGGCACTATAGGTCGGCAGATTGGGATGGAATGCGGTCTTTCTTTGCTTCCTACCCATGGGGGCAGGTTTGCTTCTCGCTGGATGATCCCAACGTCGTTGCAGATTCTGTCACCGATGTGGTACTTCAGGAATGGAACTTTTTATTCCGTTCTCTGCAGTGTCTGTCGGAGGTAAATCCCAGCCTTGGTTTGGTCGCACCTGCAAAATAGCGTCACGCCGAAAGCGGAAGTGCTACCGGGCCTGGGCCGATGCATCGGCGTCTCGGGATGCAAAACCAGTGCTCTTAAAACGAGTACAACTCTGCCTCCAGGTCCTTCAAAGAGTTATCGCTGCGGCAAAGTTAAAGCACATTGGCAGAATTGGCGAGAGACTAGTTCGCCTCCCATCGGGATACCGCGCATTCTGGTCTCTCGCCAAGGCTGTCCAGGGAATTTCTGTCAGCCATCTCTCCCATCTCTACACAAGGAGGATGATTCGCTGGCCCATACTGCAAAGAAAGCCGATCTCTTGGGCTCTCTTTTTGCATCAACTCGACTCTTGATGACCGGGGAAACTCTCCACCTACCATCCCGTGGTGTAAGTGCTCCATGCCGGAAATTCAGTTTCTGCAGAGCTCAGTGCGAAAGGCACTCCGCTCCTGGACATTCATAAGTCGAGTGGGCCGGACGGAATCCCTCAATTGTGCTGAGGATGTGTGCCCCTGAGTTGGCACCGGTTCTCACGCGTCTTTTCCGGCACTCCTACTCTTCAGGCGTCGTCCCGGAATCTTGGAAGACAGCATTTGTGCATCCAATACCCAAAAAGGCGACCGCTCTGATCCGTCCAACTACAGGCCTATTGCCATCACCCCTTGTTATCTAAAATAATGGAGTCACTCATCAACACCCAGCTCCTGAGGTACCTGGAGGAACACCAGCTCATCAGTGACCGACAGTACGGTTTCCGTCGCGGACGATCAGCTGGTGATCTTCTGGTTTACCTGACTCACCGATGGGCAGAAGCAGTTGAGTCTAAGAGGAGGCTTTGGCGGTTAGTCTGGACGTAGCGAAAGCATTTGATAGGGTTTGGCATAAAGCGCTTCTTTCAAAGCTTTCATCTTACGGGGTTCCTGAGAGATTGTGCAACTGGGTCACCAGCTTCCTCACGGATCGGAGCATCAAGGTTGTTGTCGACGGTGCATGCTCGGACCCCAAACCCGTGAATGCTGGTGTTCCACAAGGCTGTGTGCTATCTCCCACTCTGTTCCTTCTGCATATAAACGACATGCTACAAATCAGTAGCATTCATTGCTATGCAGACGACAGCACGGGTGATGCCCTATATACAGGCAGTGCGAATATTTCTCGGGAACACGTCGACGAGTGCCGGAACAAACTTGTGTCTGAAGTCGAGACCTTGTTATTCAAAGTCTCGGATTGGGGTCGACGTAATTTGGTTCTATTCAACCCCAAAAGACACAGGTTTGCGCGTTCACCGCTAAAAGAATCCTTTGTCGTTTCTCCTCTTTTTGAGAACATTCCCCTTATTGCCTCAGCCAGTATCAGAATCCTTGGCGTTGACATATCGAGCGACGTTCAGTTCCGTGGTCACTTGGAGGGAAAGGCCAAATTGGCCTCCAAAAAGCTTGGTGTGCTCTGCAGAGCGGGACAGTATTTCATGCCGGTCCACCGTTTGCAACTTTATAAGGCGCAAGTTCGGCCCCACATGGAATACTGTTCTCATCTCTGGGCAGGGGCACCCCAGTACCAACTCCTTCCATTTGACCGCATCCAACGTCGAGCGGCTCGAATTGTCGGCGACCAAGCTCTCTCTGATCGGCTTGATCCTTTGGCCTTGCGAAGAGATGTTGCTTCTCTTTGCATTTTTTACAAAATTTTCCACGGGGAATGTTCTGAGGAACTGTTCGGATTGATCCCAGCTGCTGAGTTTCACCATCGTACATCGCGACAGAATTCGAAGTTCCATCGATACCACCTAGATGGTTGGCATTCCACCACAGTGCGTTTTAATCGAAGTTTTCTGCCACGCACTTCGACTTTGTGGAATCAGCTGTCGCCAGCAGTATTTCCGAATAGTTACGACTTAGGGACCTTCAAGAAAAGAGCTTATTCCTTCCTTAAAGGCCGGCAGCGCATCTGTAGCTCCTCTGGTGTTGTGGATGTTCGTGGGCGTCGGTGATCACTTACCATCAGGTGAGCCGCACGCTCGTTTGCCCCCTTCTTCTATAAAAAAAAAAAAATCATTGTGAACTTTTTTACCTGCGGAACTTTAAGCTCCGCTCTATTCCAATGTGAAAAGTTTTTGTAAATATTAGGTATATCTAATGAAGAGAATAGTTTACATCAATAATTATGTTAAATGGATAATCATTAAGAAAAAATAATTGTTCTTGACTGAGACATCTTCTAATTATAACTGGAATAAGTCCACAACTAAGCTCCAGTGACCTCGTTTTGCTTGCTCTGTTCTGTGATTAGTTTGCTTCAAGCAAATCTCAACCCACTGTATTACATTTAAATAATACAATTGTAATCTTGACTTCATCGTAGCGTTCACAAACGTAATGTTCAACCGTACCGTGGTTGCACGGTATTAGCAACATGTTCAAGTATCGGACTTGTACAAATGTGCCTTTGTGCTTATTTGTTTTTACAGCTAGTTACTAGTAAGTTTTCATCTCTTCAAAGAATTAATGATCGAAATCAAATTCGTAATACAGATTAACGCAATATTTGCGGAATTACGTAGCTGATACTACTAGTAAGTTTTATGCGCTTAGAGTGGAACTTTGTATGTTTAATTTTACAACAATGGCATTCTTCTCTAAATCTTTCTACATCTAAACATTTTTAAAACAAGGCTATTATTTCATGTAAACGAATTTAAAATTATTTAATTAATTATGTAAACAATTTAAGTTCTATTATTATTATAAGAATCTCATTACTTATTACGAGGTATACAGTAGAGACTCGGTTCAAGACAGAAATACTCGTAGGACGGCTCGACCGTGGAACGAAGTCGCTCTCATAAATTATATTCGTGAAGTAGCGGAGCAATGCTGCCGCATTTCCTCTCATTTATGAAGAGAACCGGAAACCAGTAACAAACAGCGAAGAGTTACGCCCTAAGATTAGTGTTTCGTGATAGTCATCAAGGTAACTCGCATGGCTCTGCATGTTAGGCTAAAGAGCTGCCGGTTGCTGGTTAGATTCTGGTACGTGACCAGTAGTTGTAGAGCACAAATAATTGTTCCGAATATGAAAGTTACCGTTACGAACTTACCTTGCGTTACCGGGTTGCAAATAGTCTACTGCAGGACAAAGGCTACTCTCATAAGGAGTAATTGTCGTTATCGCCACGATTAGCATTGGGATTGGCGATCGCAGTACCAGGTCGCTTAGTTTTGATATCGTTATTTTAGAGATGGTTATCCCGCGATCTGTCGATCTTAAAGTAGACTGCGAAACAGATATCACAAGTTGAAGGTTAATACTTTTTATGGCCTATAAACCATCATTTATTTCCATTAAGTTGTTTCTTTTTACGTTTATTTCATTGTAAATAAATATTACAGTTTACTTAAAATAACATAACATGCCTTCAAAATCTTAATGCAGCTTTAGTTAAGTGCTAGTATGAAATAGAAGAGTGCTTGTGGCTTCAAAGTTATAAGAATGCATATTTCTGTAGAGAATGCCTTACATTTACATCCTAAATGTAGGCCACTCGCGGCGTCCTCAAGAATGCCTCACAAACACTTCCAAGTCTATTTCAAAGCGTGCTCTAGAAAAAAGAAAGCAAAAGACCGTTTTCATTTCTGTTGTTTTTTTTTGCTTATTAGATTAAGAATAGGTTATGTATAAAGAAATAAATCAGCGTAATAGTTTATAGTAATGAATAGTTAAAAAAAAATTGTGTGCAGGTTTACCGCCACCCACCACCATCTGAAGTCAGACTGATTATAGGCAGTACTTGTAGTAAGTAGCGTCATTTGTCTGTGGGAATCTGATTCGGCAATTTTGATGTTCTTTCCTCCATCCGTCAGTCACCAGAGCCTCGTTTGTCAGCCGGCATGGCACAGCCATATCGAAAGCATGGCAGCTTTCTTCGAATTTTAATTGGAAATGCTTATATTCCTGTGCTGGTCCATTTTTAATATTTGTATATTTTTAAAATACGTAATACTAGTTATTAAACCCTATAGTAATGGCGTTATTGACAATTTTATTTCTAAATGAAGTTATTAACATGTAATGATTGAATATTTACAATAATTCATTCTTTAAGTCAAGGAAATAATATTGAAAAGGGAAACTTTTAAATTGACCACCTTCATAATAAAAGAAAAAAAAAATCGATTACGGAACTACTTCACGGGCGTCGACAATTATATTTGATCATTAATCTTTGTTATTTGTTGTGTGCTGTTATACGTCTTACGGAAATGTAATAACTTAAGACGGTCTTACCTTTGTAATGTATGTGTATAGTGAGTGTATACTTGTGCTACTACTTTAGACTATTTTAGTCCACCTGCTTAATACGAGCCTCTCAAAGAAAGCGCCACCAAAAACCGACACAGATCGGAAGATTTCCCCATACTCACCACGCTGGGCGAGGGTATTGGTGAGCGCAGTGCCCATAGCACTACTGATGCTGCTGCTCATCACTAGTCTGTGGGATTAGGATACGGCAAATTAGGGTGGATATTTCGCCATTACTCGGTCGTCGTTTGTTTCATAGCAGGGCGCATCTCGTGCTGGTGAGGATGACATTTGAATAAAGTTATGAAAGATTCACCTGTATTACTATATTTAGGTTGAATAGTTCAATGACTCCAGGTCCAGGTTCCAGTCCAGCCGGAAGCTATTTGTATAAAATAGAAAGTGGTTCAGGGGTAGTCGTAGCTAAGGAAGGGCGTGTGTTTGAAATTTCATATTAACTCCTTAACCATGACACCAGCGTTGAAATAACTAAAATTCTTATTAAAACTTTGAGTATTATGTTTTGTATCCATTACAAGCGAACCGTACATACAAATGTTCGTTAGTTCACAAACTTGAATCTTCGAAAATTCTTCACTGATTGCTTCGAAATTTTGTCACAACGTAGTTTTGAATACACGAAGTTACATACAGGTAAAACACCTATATAAAAAAACTATTTGTTATATCAATATCGCAATTTCTTACGGATATATTTGGTACATAAACGCGGCACACGTTGGTATCTATGGAACTATCTAACGTCTAAAGAATATTTTAGGATGATTTGATAGCTTGGCTAGTAGATGGCAAGAAAGCAGCAAGGTATTTAATTATTTTATAATATTTGACAATAACTGAAAACAAATAAAGAAGTTTCTTACGGATCGTAAAGGGAATCAAGCTTGACCATTTGTTTTACCTAATATAACTTTCCAGTGGAGAAAAGGTTTTATAATTGCTCCTGTAGTTCCAGAGATTACCCACACATATAATACAAACTTTTTACTATATCTGTAAAGATATTTATTATGAGTAAACAATGCGCTTCATTACTCTCTCCATTCCGAGGCTTTATGGTATGCCAGGGTTGTTTGTAGATGGATAGGACCTCGGTTTTCGTTGTTACTTCATACTACTTCATTATAAACTTAGAAATATAGCTCATAAAATTTTATATTTGATTAAAAAGGCTTCAGCTTTCGAGTTTCTTCAAACGATGATGGTCTAACGTCCAACAAAGAAACCATTTCTCCGCATTGACAACGCCACTTATTATGTGTTAGTAGGCAGCGCATCTGTAGCTCCTCTGGTATGGCGTATGTTCGTATGCGTCGGTGATCACTTACCATTAGGTGAACCGCATGCTCGTTTGTCACCTTTTAAAAAAAAATCACATGCAGCTGATTAAGTTCCTTGTGAAATACTTAGATTAGGAAATCATTTAAGTTCATCAACAACTCATGCCACATGTCACGTTGGAAAAAACAAATGCCACATACTTATAAGAGGAGTGAAAAAGTCGCCGTTAATCCTGATAATATGCTATTAGAAGGATTGTACATTCGAATGTTTGCTTTTAATCACTCCGAAACAGTTAAATGTTTTTAAAAGGATACTCAGTTTAGATGTAGATTATGTCACATAAATACACAGACTTGGTCGAGAGTTTCCATGCGAAAACATATTAAACCACGCTGACAGTCGGTATTAAAAATATAAGGCTAAGATCATCACATAACTAATATGTGAAATCCACGGGAAAAGTTGCATATATTCATTCCTAATAAGAGTAGCTAATATCAATTTAAATATGTCGATACCGATAAACCAATAACATATTCGTATAATGAACGTGTATCCATATACACCAGAATTGCTCGCTTAAAGTATTATGATACTACTTCGTCCACGTCGATTTTAGAAATTTATCATAATCACTTTAGTTACAACGGTATTTTATAACATGTTATGATACATTCCTGTTTCCCATTCTGTACATTCCCGTAACACTTAAACATTTTCAAAAGTTAAATATACTCAAAACTATAAACGATTAATAGCAATGTCAGCTGAATATAGTGCAGAAAATTTGATCTACGACTCCCTCCATAAAGTAATAACGAATAGAGACTGCCAACATTTTGAGTTGGCAAACTTTTATTGGTCCATAAAATGCTCAGCGAAAGTAAAGTGCACACTCCATCGAGATTGGAGCGATGTAAGCATAATTTCCGATTTCTTTATATTATGATCAAAGCTAGTCACACACTTGTCTCTAGTAAAATATATTCGACTCAGCGTCTCAACTTCTAGTCACAGATACGTGGCGCACTCAGAAAATTTTGAGAAACTAAAAAAAGTTCTATGGTTCGTGTTATTAAATATTTTCAAAGACTATCCATTAGCACCTAAACAAAGTTTCTTGCGTGTTAACCATTTTTTTCAGTCCTCTTCAGACACATATTCTACGGCCTGCACGAATACTGCCAGCACATCTGAAAAGTGTATACCTATCAGCAAATTTTTTTTTTAGATAAGAAGACACATGGTTGCAAAACCCGGGCTGTAAGGAGTCCCAATAATATAATAATAACTAGATGTAAACAATACATTATTAAATTCAATTTATTACCTTCAATATCTAAATGTGTTTAAGATATTATTACATTTAATGATAAAAGTAAATAAAAATAATGAGATAATACAGACACATACAGTCCATTGCGCGTATCGCCTTCACATTGTTCAATTATTACATTTGTTTGTGCTTAAAAAATATTGGCTAGATAAAAACTACCTACAAAATTCTACTAACGCGGCCGACACGTATCATCGCTAGTACTGTTTGTTTAGTAAAACCCTAACACGTGTCAAAACTTAAATCTCCAAGCCATTTATCATATTCCGATTTATCCACTAAAATACCAATAACATTTATAATTATGCCACCATAGTTTTGTTTAAAATAGAATATAACATTACAGGCTGCACATTTCTCGTAAATCAACATACAGAGAGACTGCACGACGCAAGTGTACACGGCTGAAACATTGACGAATTTACAATTGCGCCCCGTGTATAGTTTTCAGCGATATCTAACTTTTGTTACGTTAAATTTTGGGGATTTTTCAAAAAACTTTCAAGTATTCCTTATAACTGAATGAACTAAATTAAATGTTATGTTTTATTTAAAAGTTATATGAAATATTAAAAACAAATATTACAGGATGTAATTCTTTTTAAATTAACTACATACGTGTCGTAACAACAGAGTTTAGATTATTTTAATACATCAAGAAATATCATAACACTGTACTGTTGTACATTGGAAAACTATGTTCGTCGGCTAAACACTATCCCTCGAACCCACTCCCGCGAGTCCAGTCCGATAAAGTTGTAAAATTCAAAACGGCTAGCGCCACACATTTCTGTACAATAATAACTATAGCATCAGAAATCGACGACTGGACAACTAAAATTATCCAGATTTGTATTAGTGTATATATTGCTATATTACTTCAGGGTGAATTTGAATCCAGGACTCACGACTAAGCTGTGAGCATAAATGACATAATGAACTACAGCGCCAGGTAGATCTACATCTTTAAATAGTTTGATAGAACGTCGCAATCCCCGGCTGTCTGTGTATTCACTTATAAACATCGAAACATCTAAGTGAATTTTGATGTAGTTTCTATCATCGTTTAGAATATTTTAGGGGAAGGTATATAAATGTATCACTAAATTATTTATTAAATCACCACCTGTTATATTTCTATATTATACGGTTAGACACAGAAACAATCTATCAAAGGCTGCATTCATACGAAGTTTTGTAAATTCAAAACTTATAGCAAAATATATAATTATAAATGTCTGCGCTCATAATTTTTTTTTTAACTAATGGCTTAGTCATGCGTCCTGGATTCAAATTCCAGCCAAAGCCAATATTTAAGCAACGTACATAATATTATGATTCTGAATGTATTGTCATCGCCCAATTGTTGGATTCGAGGAGCTAACATGTTTATCCTCGAAATATTATTAATTTAATTTACATATTAAATTTCAGACTTTAATCACAAGGCTGTATTATAGACTGTATGTATAATACGATTTGCGAACGAAGAATTAGATAGCTCAAACTGCACTTAAGAAAAGAAATCTTCATGGATAACAACTAAAACAAATAGAAGCCATAAAGTTTTCTTTTTTAGTACAAATTTCTGAAAAGAGTTAATAGGGTAGTCAGGTCATCAGATATCTACATTTGACAGTCTACAGCCGGTTCAAGATCTGAGTGAGTCAGTACATTACCCCTAGTTGTTCAATTATCATGTCTAAGTACTGTGAGACAAGTTAATTACCTCCTAGTTCACAACTTATAGTTCCAAGAATACCGATGTCTTTACCACTGAATTATATCCATATGTGTTTGACATGCTGCTTGCATAATCAGTTCAAATACAAGAAATGTAAAGTATTTGGTAGATTTTCATATCGGTATTCTATAAAAAAATTAAACAATTGTAGGAATAATATATTGAGATATAGCTTAATGTTTAAATACCGAGTAATTAAATAGGAGTGCTGAATATAATTAAAGGTGTAGATAATGTATTCAGAAGTGATTCGATGCTAATTAGACGCTTAAAATTTGGCATACAATATAAATCTATACACCTACACAGATCATTAAAAAAAACTCTATAATGGTATAATGATATAAACAGGTCTAATTCTCCTTCGTAACGAAATTCACATTGTATATGTACGACTCACGCTATGTAGTTTCATAACGAAAGCTAAATTTTCACATACATATTTTTAGTAATTTCACCTCAGGATCTAAATTAATTGAATTAAAACTTTCTAGGCCTTATTGTTCTTGAAATATATTAATCAACAATTTAGGGATTGAGTAGTCTTGATGTTTACTCTATCAATAGATTGTAGCGGACCAGAACTCACACAGTTCTGTGTTTTAAGTTTTGCTTGAAAATAATCAAAATAACTTATCGGTACTTGAAACGGTGTCGTAAAATAATTCAGCTGCACATATTTCTGGGCGTGGATTTTAGGCGGCAATATGTACGTGATAAAAAGGACTACCACTTTATTAAGACAGCATAGCTCAGTGATCCATGTACCAATTTGCTAACTGGTTACAACCCTATCTGTTGCATGCAATATAAAAAAATTATTGCGTCGGGGTCTATTTATTGTAAAATTTATGTCGTATCTCTGATACTACCAATCTTCTGATCGCATAAACGTAATTACGTTAAAGTAAGATACTGATCATCTGAGTGCATATGTGTTTGCGCTACTAATTTCAGAATTAAAATACTTCCTTCTGCTTCTCTAAGCAGTGCAAACAAAATAGTATTTGGTATACTATAACAAATGCAGTATTTATTATTATTTTAAACACTTCGTTAAGGTTACCTTTAACACATTTACATAATATCTTATTATCGTTAACAGTACAGGTCAAATTAGGGTACGATTAATATTATGATAATTCTCAGATAAGGTTACTGACTTAACATCGATTTTAGTGCCTACGCTGATTTTGAAATGTGATAAGACATTTCCAAATGAAGTATATTACAATGATTCAAGCATTTCAAAATATCTACGTTGAAATATGTAGGTACGAGTATATGCCTACACTACGAATTTAAATTGATTTGTCCTAATCATAATAGTCGTAAGTGTCGAGTTATTATACCATCAGTGTGTTACTTCCACATACCTTAAAGTATGTCGACGTGGGCCGCATTGTGTATCTGTCGCCAACATAATTATTGTCTGCTTCAACAGCAGGAAATGACAAGTTCATTGCATTGACGGCTTCCATACGCAATACATTTTAGCCCGCATTTAACCGACTACATTAAGGATGACGATAACGATTGTCTCATTATTTTTAAACTCTTAATCGGTCATAAAGATTGTTCAAGAAAATATTGAAATTTTTCTTGGTTAACGTAAAATATGGTGCAAAAATGATTGCGCTTGGCTTTTCCACCATTTGCCAATAACAAAAAAAAATAAGGCCACTACTAGCTACTTTGGTTTCTTTTGGATAGTAAAGATGGTATCTAACCTATAGTACTAGTTATAGTCTAACTTATATACACCGTAGTAATATATTGTGTCAATCAGTTTCAGTACACAGTCTGAAGCTGTCAACGCCACAGGATATGTTATAGGTCGGAAGTAACAGCGTATATACCAAGGTACGCATTGACACTTCGCGTTGTTGATGTTAACAAAAATGAAATGTCGTGTTCTATATTATAGACGTAAGAGATATGACTGTACATATTTTTTACTTTATTTTATACTTGGGGAAATATCTAACGCATATACCTTGGACGAGGTACATAGGGCTTGAACCGTCTAAAAACCCCACGGTGTAATTCTGACACTCTATCAGGTCTTCTCTCGACGCCTTTTGAGCGTCGGAGGAACTGTATCGGGGCTTGGCCCCCTTCAGTGGTATCTGTTCGCCGCACGTAGAAGTACGTGCGGGTCGTAAGTGCGTGAACGCTTGGCTTCGGTGTCTCTGCGCCAGTCTCCACGCGAGCTGGTGGCCAGGTGGACCCCTTTCGGGGAAAGCCCGTCCATCCTGCCCGCGTGGGGCGGCGCATAGATTATTTAGGGTTGGATGGGGTTTGTGGCTTCTGGGGCACGGCTGGGTAGTCCCGTTAATATGGCGAGTCCCTTTATTACTGCCTGGCCTATGTCGTCTCCGTTTAAGGAGGCCAGGAGTATGTCCTGCAGGACGGTGATCACTGTCGACAACGGGACAGTGGGTTCCGTCCGCGAGACGTGGTGTTGGGCGGAGACGGGCGTCGGCCGGGGTTCCGGGTTCTCCTGTTGTTGTCGTTGGGTGGTGGCTGTGAGTATTTTGGGAGGCTCTGGTGTTTTTGCCTTCTTTTTCCCTCCTCTGCGTCTCCGTTTGCGCTTTGAGGGGGGTTGCGCGTTTTCCGGTTGGCGAGGTGGTTCTGATGGAGCCTGATGGCTCACGGCAGATTCCGCCCTCGCCTCTTGTGTCCTGGCAGTCCGGTTCCTGGTTAGAGCCACTGCCACTGCGCAGCGGTTACGGAGTTCCCGCTGGTAGACAGGGCATTTGGAATTGTTAGCCGTGTGCTCCTGTCCACAGTTTGCGCAAGTTGGCGGCTCCTCCCGAGGTCTCAGGCAGTCCCTAGCGGCGTGGTTCCTCCGCAGCACACACGCCAGTGGCCGGTGGCAACAGTGCGATGAGTGGCGGAAGAGTTGGCAGCGGTGGCATTGTGCCGGCCCTCTTTTTCCTCTCCAGGCCTCTATTCTGACACCGGGCATACAGAGTATCTCGGTGACAGAGTACAGTGTCTGGAGGATGTCAGGTCTTCTTCCGTTGCGCGAAGAAGATAACGCCTGGTTGTCCTTCCGCGCACTGATGCTTTTGATGAATTCCGGAGTGTAACCTAGGATCCGGAGGTCCTCTGCGATTTCGCTTGGTTCCGTACCCTCCGGCAGCCCGCGTATTGCCACCTTGACACTTCTGTCTGCCGGCAGGGGTACGTGAACCAAGCTACTTTCTCCTCCTTTTCCAGCCAGGTTAGGTAGCTGGTGATTGCGTGGTTCTCCTGGGCTGTTTCGGGTAGAACCTGACTCCCTTCCCAAAAGGGCGGGCGTTAGGTCTACGTCCGATATTGCCGGACAGGACTCTGAAATGGTGAGTCCAGTTGGGCAGGTGTTCCACGATGATGGGTGGGAAGCGGGAGCTTTCACCAACCTCTGGGTGTCGGAGGTTCCCGAGACCAGGGTTGGAGGCGTTGTGAGCGCTCTTTTTGCACGCTCAGGATGCTCGCATAACTGGTGGATTGCGTGGTGTTTCCAGTCTCCGTAGCCATCAATCCATTACCGCTTTGTGCGGTATCTGGAGAGGCAGGGGGAGAGGAGTAGTGGACGGGTGTGGGCGTGCGTTGGGGCGTGGTGCACGGCCTGCGGGACTCTGGCGATACCGGAGCGGTGCGCGGAGTGCTAGCCGTGGTTCCAGCCGTGGAAGTGGAGGGGGCTTCGTGGGAAGCGAGGGGCGCGGCCACTGCTACTTGGGTCGCGAGTTGCGCTGGGGATGGTGGTTTCCTCGAGACAGATGCGCTTGCAGTCTGCCTCTTCCTCCTCTGGGCTTCTGTGGCGTCTAGCAGGGCGAAGTATCTCCGTGTCTACACGGTCCTTCGCTGCCTGCTGAACCTTTGCCAGTTCTTCGGGTTCGATGTTGTGGCCCGAAGCCACGAGGTCTGTCCGGGACTTCTCCAGCTCCGCAATGATAGTTCTCGGAGTGGATGGGCAGGCGAATGCCCCCATGCTCTCCAAGTACCATATCGCCGTGAGCTCGTGCTCAACACGAGCCCTTGGCGATAAATCGGCAACGTCTGGAGATGTTGGGGGTGACGATGTATTGTCCTTTTCGGCGCTGCTGTCCGTGGTGGACACGCTAGTCGCCGAGGTCTCCGTGCTGGTGTTGGCGTTGGAAGATGCCGATGTCGACATCTTTGACGCAGGGCTTTTGCTACCTTTCTTCCTCCTCATGACTGGTGCAGTTCGCCGCGACCTGGGGGTGTTCGCCGCCGCGCTAGAGAACGCGGGCGGTTTCTCGAAGCGTTTATGTCAATAAACGCTTGAGATTACCTGTGGTCCGAGCGGTGTTGCTATAGCGAACGCGAACTGCAGACTGTCCTCTGACACTCTCCACCCATCGCGGCGTCAGCCACATCAGCGGCCCCGCTAGAATTGCGGAGGATAGGGACAGATGCACATCGTTATACAAAAAATTCCTCCTCCTCCCACAGTCCACAAATACGCATCCCAAGTGGACTCGCTAAACCCACTCCTAGCTGCCACCTTGGGCTGACCATGTAGGTTCCTCTTGATTGACCACCGTGGGTGACCAAGCCTCGGTCATGGCTATCAAGCCGCCTCGTCACGATAAGGTTCATCATAAGGTTCTCATCTCATCTTCTGCTGCATCCCATGCTTGTTCATATATATTACATTGAACTCGATATTCTGCCCTTACGCGTCAGGTTTCCATCAACTATATACACAGATATTATCGCTTTATTTAGTAGTACACGTTTACTGTTAGTACAGTCCTTACTGCAGGTTCGTATCTGTAGGTTATTGCGACCTACATTTCAAAAGTTTTGAATATTTCCACTTAATAACTACGCCAAGCCAGGTAAAGTACAAGACAGTTGAATTTCATAGTACGTGAGTAACGTAAGTTAGTACGCAGGCTTCAGTGCTACTATACATTTTAATTGCAGTTTTAAGTTCTGTAATCACGTACTGAATTGATTACATCCCTGCAGTGGGCCTTTTTTAGCCTGTATAGCCTCATACCGTATCATTTTACTTTTCTAGGATTCCGAACGTAGAAAATATATGTATGTATATATTACCAGCCACTGAACGGGTAGGTATTTACAATAAAGGATATGTCATCATCAATAAAAGTAAATACTTTTAAAAGTACATAATATCTTACTTTCACCGGATACATTATTAGTCTTCAAAGGAATGGGAACTACAAAGTAGAATGCATTTTGTACAAAAATGATGCAAAATTGAGTATTCTATGCTCTAGGGTATATTCAGGATTGAACTTTTCTCGGCTATTGCATTTTATCAAATCATATGCTCACTTCGTTTTCATGCTCTTCAATTTGCAAAAATCTTTGTGTGTTATTCTTGTCGTAGAATTCTTGAATGTAAAAGTTAAAATAAGTCGTTGGTTGATATATTACTTGTAAGATTGATAAGCTAGCTTTGTATTACCAAAACAATAGAAGAGGCTTCTGTGAAAAATATGCATGAAAATCAATCACTGATGACAAATTTAGAATAAATTTTAATTAAGACTACTTTTAAAGTTTTATTTGTGAAGTGTACAGTTTTTTTTTCATTACGTGTACAAATTGATTGACATTTCTAAATCGTATTAAATACCATTAAATATTTTCCCATGATCGTTTCAAAGTTAATTCTTAAAATTACAATGCAAAACGTTGCGATATTCAATCTCCAAACAATTATACCCATTTGTGCACCGCACAACGAACGTGGGTCATGGCTGCTAGTTCAAGGCTAGATGCTTTCATCAAATACGACCGCGATGCAGTCACATGGGTGGCGAATAGTCTGGCATTTACGTGACAGACATATCACAGCATTAGTTGTATGACAATGAATTTAAATTGAATGTAACGTAAGAAGTACTTCTAATCAGTAACTAAACCCTTTACGTGTCATAACAATATAAATTCTATTGTTTCAACACGTCTAGAATCAAACAACTATACAGTGACTGTCTTATTTTTAGGAACACATTGTTATTAGTAGAGATCAATCCCTAATTGTCGTTTAAATATTTTAACACATTTTATTTTTAAATTTGCCTTTAGCTTTAGAAAAGTGTTAGCAATAAACTAATAACTCGTTCATGGGTTCCGAGAACAATATTTTTGACTTCTTTCTTTTTCTTTATCATATCGTGTTGCCGGACCTAGGCCTTTTTATAAAAGCGCAGCATTTTTGTTCGTTTTTATAAATAATAAAAATGTTCATATAATAGGTACAAACCTCCTCAGAAAAGATGAATTCATAACTGATTAAATAAATAATTTATTTTTGGATGTTATAAATAAAAATAATAATGTGTCATGACCGTATACTCAATAATGGAGTAGTATGAGGTGTAGCATTTCAGCTAGCCGCCATCTTAGTGTTTAGGCCAATGATAGCTCTCGGGATACTGCCTCTCGACACTAATTCTGCAGATTTGGCGATTTAATATAACTTTTAGATCAATCAGACAATCATGTGAGTATAATAATCGATTTTACTCACATTGTCTGATTGATTAAAATAATCGAAAATATATTTTCAAGTCACAATAATACAACATTAGTTACTAATAATGTCTTTGATTCACAATGATTCAAATGAAGGTTAAGAAAAATATGTAATACTAATTTAATAAATACTAACTTAACGTTCCATCTAGGTAATAAAAACGACACTTATTTTTTGTAAATCTTGTTGAAGAACACAATCCTAATCTCATTTCTTCTTCTTTACGAAGGATTAGCCATCGCTATCATTAGCCATCAGACGACCCGATAGCCTAGTTACCTGGATGACGAGTGTGATTGTTCAATACATTTATTATTGTTTATTTATTAATGGTTAGTTAAATAGCAATCACAGTATGTATGTATAAAAGACACGTTGAAACCTGCCAAGAGACTGTGTGTTTCCGGTCTGCTATTTTAAGATGAGTACTCCACCATTTGTCGTAATTTTCGACTACATTTTTTATAAGCAAAGTCACTCCTCTTAATACGTTTTCTTATGAGATAGAATGAGCTATAATGTTTAAAGGCTACTTATCTCAATAAAAGAATATTTAGATGGCATCTAGTGTCGTCATATATTTCATTTCTGTTATTGGATCTCTCATATTATACAGAATCATACATATATTGGTAATTCATGTTACTTTATACCACTACGTTTTAGTCATATGATATGTAAATAAAATAAAAATTTAACCTTATTGATAACATAATAAAATGCATAATAATTTAAAAACGCCAATCTCATTTTTTTTGTAATGAAATCGTTACATGTCCTCTTTAGTGACAGTATTTAGTACTACGATATAAACAGTACCACACTACAAAATGTTATCGATGCTAGGGACAAAAGTAGCAACGCTATCTTTTTATTTAACAAATGAAAACTGTTTCAGTCCATGAGTCCGGCGCCGTCGGAAACCGACCGATGTCACTGCACTGTCTGAACAAGGATTGTTCACGCGATGCTGTGACAATTGCTGTAAAACACAAAAGGCGGTCGACTATCTTTCACCTCCAAAATAAGAGTTAAAATATTTTTGATAATTCAAATTGAAGTATGAAGTATGAATTAACAACTAATCATTGTCCTGCTAACGGTCATATACCTTCACTCATTTTTGTTAGGTTAATAGAATCGGTAATTGTTCAAATACTGGTTACAGTCAGCAATGTTTTTGTTACAATTCTACTTTAGAACTTAATTTTTCTAGGCAACGGCCTCTCCTTAGGGTTTTAAAGTCGGAAAGCGTTGTTCATCCTTCTCAAAAGCTTGTTTGCACATAACATCGGAAATTGAGGTACCTTTCTTTTTACATTACAAAAGTAGAGAAATGAAACTTGTGTATAATATTATATATATATATAATTGAAAAAGATGTGCACCGAAAAGAAAATATGAGGCTATTTAAGCAGGAAAAACAAAATGAACATACGCAAGACTTTCCATACGCTTTAATCAATTTAAGGAAACATCTGTGTATCTGAAAAATAAGTTGAATTTCTTTACTTTACCAACACAATCGGTCGTATTCCAACCACAGGCGATAAATCAAATCAAATCAAATCATTTATTCAACATAAGAAACATACATGTCACTTGTCGAACGTCATATTTTTTTAAAAATCTACCGCCGTTTCGTAATGAGGTTCATCTAGCGGAGAAGAAACCGGCGAAAGAAACTCCTTAGGTATTCACAATTTTTTTTCAAAACATACGAAACGTTTTAATAATCTAATATTACAATTTTTTATCTAGAAACGGCTTGGGAGCGATCAACTCATTCCCAGGGGTTATTATTATCAAAGTATTCCTTTATATTGTAATAACCCGTATTATAAAGTTTTTGTTTACCAATTTTTTAAAACCAATAGGTTTATATTATTATTATTACATCCAGATTTCCTCTCCGTTTTTTCCTTTATGTGGTAGGAACTAACTCGCCTACTATGAAATTAAAAACGAAATTAAAGCGAACTCCCTGACCAAAGAAATAGTAATTAAGAAGAAATTCCTAAAGGGAAAATTCACCTAAACTTACAGTTGTAACATTTTTAAAATTTCTTTTAATAACAAGCATTGTGTATTGCACGTTTCTCGTAAATCAACTTGCAGCTTTGGAATATAGCGCGAGTGTGCACTACTGCTACAATGACAGATTTACAACATATGCTCGTGTTTACTTTCCCCACAATGTTTTGCGATTAAAGAAGGTATTTATAAACTTTCAAAGTAATACAATAATCGCTGTTTTAGAAATATAAATATCAACATTATCCTTCATGACACTACGGTGTCGGACAAAGACTCGTTTTTATAACAAGCCTTGCTTTTAAAATGTGTATCACTTAGTGATGCGTGTAAAAAACTCTTCTGTGTATTTACTTTCTAATCAATTTTTTTAATAATTTGATTAACACTGTTTGATAATAGGGTGTATGACCATATTTTTCTCCCAATGTCAACCTCTCCTGCACGCAATTGTCCCTGCTAACTAACAGACGAGGTATGTAAGAGACCCATGTAAGTTATTTTTTTCTCTTTCTTCATTATTAGCCTGTTAGTAGTAGACGACATATTTATTTATTTTTTCAGATATCTATTTCACCGTCTTTCGGACACGGTTCGGATCTTCCATTAGTCGACTTTTATTTCAGTCTCGGGAAGAAAGGAATACTATATACGTAGTTTAAATTTTTTACTATACCTTTTTGTAGTAATCTCTTAAAACAATACACAATAGCTATTCAGCTTAAGTTATAAACATAAGTATACAATGTATGGAAGAAATTATACATAGAGACAAAAAACCGGCCAAGTGCGAGTTGAACGCGTGCACCGAGGATTCCGTTTAACCACACAATATGAGAGCTGTGGTAGCCATGTGGCCAGGGTTAGTTTTTTTTTGCTCACTTTATTTTTATAGAGCGCGAGTGAACTGGGTGTCAACCCCTGGTGCCGGCACCACAAAAATTGTTAATAGTAATTTTAAGTTCTTTCAGCCTCCTTTTCAAATATATGAGAAAACCCTCTCATATATTTGAGTTCAATTACCGTCTTTACGATAGTTTTGTTTAAATAATAAAATTCTTTGCACAATTCCACACGCATAAATGATAAAGTAGCCTTAATAATACCTGCTTCGAAGAGAAGAGCACCATCCTCACTCTCACAAATTCACTACTCCATCCATACCATGCATCTCCACCACACCAATCACCCAAATAATTTCTGAATTTTTAGTAAAGTAACCCCGGATTAAAATTTTTAACTCTTTGTTTTTTTTTTATGATTTGTTGAAAATTCTGAAATATTACAATGATATTATAATATAGATACATTATATGTTCACAAACCAACCGAAAAAATGTTTCGAACGCAGCGGCAGCACAAGTTATACGTTTAACGTTATTTTTTAGTTTACTTACATTACATGAAATTTGTGCATTTACGCATAACACATCGAAACCCGAGTAGCAGGAACTGAGAAGCGCGTGTATATCGCCTACTTATTCGAAGGCGAGTCGAGGCCAGAGTCAACTATTGTAGTCTTTTGTTCGTTTCATTTTCGGTGCGCTGGTGACGTATCTACTATTTTTGTATTATAAAATCATTGCCATAATAACTCATATTCTGTGAAATTTTCACCCAGCCACCTGTTAAGGTTCAAATGATACAGCCGTTTACGTATACGGTTCCGTACAGATCTCTAAAAAGATAAATAATACATGTACGGAAAGGAATGTAACAAATAATTTATTGCCATACAAAAGTATTAACATAAAAGTTTCGATTATAATTAAACGTTTAAAGAATTAATAAATATTGATTAGCTTACACATTATGTTGTCTTGCACTTTAATGTTTTTATTTTAAGCTTTTATTTGAATCTTGAATAAATTAATAGCATAAAATAGTAGATACCTACCTATGTGCTCTTCATTAGTTCATCATTTAGCAGATTATTTCATAGTTATTTAAAATTACATAATGACTATTAAAATTAAATATTGTTTGCTAAATCATGTATTCGGACAATTTCTATTAACATAATAAAACCATAGGTTCATTCCCTTATTTATTATAATACGTATTTATTTATTTATTTATTTATTTATTTATTTATTTATTTATTTATTTATTTATTTATTTATTTATTTATTTATTTATTTATTTATTTATTTATTTATTTATTTATTTATTTATTTATTTATTTATTTATTTATTTATTTATTTATTTATTTATTTATTTATTTATTTATTTATTTATTTATTTATTTATTTATTTATTTATTTATTTATTTATTTATTTATTTATTTATTTATTTATTTATTTATTTATTTATTTATTTATTTATTTATTTATTTATTTATTTATTTATTTATTTATTTATTTATTTATTTATTTATTTATTTATTTATTTATTTATTTATTTATTTATTTATTTATTTATTTATTTATTTATTTATTTATTTATTTATTTATTTATTTATTTATTTATTTATTTATTTATTTATTTATTTATTTATTTATTTATTTATTTATTTATTTATTTATTTATTTATTTATTTATTTATTTATTTATTTATTTATTTATTTATTTATTTATTTATTTATTTATTTATTTATTTATTTATTTATTTATTTATTTATTTATTTATTTATTTATTTATTTATTTATTTATTTATTTATTTATTTATTTATTTATTTATTTATTTATTTATTTATTTATTTATTTATTTATTTATTTATTTATTTATTTATTTATTTATTTATTTATTTATTTATTTATTTATTTATTTATTTATTTATTTATTTATTTATTTATTTATTTATTTATTTATTTATTTATTTATTTATTTATTTATTTATTTATTTATTTATTTATTTATTTATTTATTTATTTATTTATTTATTTATTTATTTATTTATTTATTTATTTATTTATTTATTTATTTATTTATTTATTTATTTATTTATTTATTTATTTATTTATTTATTTATTTATTTATTTATTTATTTATTTATTTATTTATTTATTTATTTATTTATTTATTTATTTATTTATTTATTTATTTATTTATTTATTTATTTATTTATTTATTTATTTATTTATTTATTTATTTATTTATTTATTTATTTATTAATTTTATTTTTATAATTACGAAACAGTACACATTCAAACTAGAACTTGACATTTTGATAATATCTCCTATGATTGAGCATTTTGTTAAAATCTTAATTAAAACAAAACGATCGTTAACAACTCGTTAAAAAGGTCACCTGTATAAGTACAACATACGTAGGTACCGTAGTTTATAATAACATTTTATATTTTAATACACTTCCTTAATTACGCGTTACAAAAAATGTGACATAATTTGTCATGATAAAGTCACGAACTTCCTTTACGGATCTTTCAATTTCAAATGTTTATAAGTTGGAACTTTTAGCCCACAACTCTGACCTAAGTGTTTTATGAGGCAATACTTCGCCGATTAAAATAATACTACCTGATTTATTACAATTTAATAAGGATATATAATACATAACCTTCTCAGAAATAGTGCACAAATAACTACATTTTTAGTCAGGAAGCTAAAATCGCTCTTAGGTCGTTGTATTATAGAAGCCGGTCAACATTTGGTATTACTGAAAGACCTTGGATACTTAATAAAACAATACACCTAACGTATTAGCGTCCAGCTTGGAAATACCTTGACTAACACACCACTTTGGAGGAGTTAGATGTATTTACAAGAAAACGCAAGGTTTTACGTTGAAAATTTTAACCTGAGTTACTACAAAATTCTAAAATTAGTGTTCAAATTCGTAACAACTATAACAAAGGTTAAGTAGTGAGTTTATGAAAAAAAATTAAACGTGACTGGTAAACTATACTCGATATGTAAAGATCATGGATCATTCACTATCATGCATAGACGTCTGTGTAAGCACTCAGACCTGTCACCTGCGGTAAGTAAAGATTATGGTATTCATTTCGTGTGATTTAGAGTAGTCAAAGCAGTTTCTGCAACCCAGTATGCTCTCCGGGAGATAGATCTTGACCATTGGTGAAGCTCGTCACCGGTCTGCCATCCCGGGAATCATCAAAGCTTTTCCTTTTTCATTTTCCTCTTACAATCTTGGCAGATTTTGACGTCGCTATGACGCTGCGAACAAGATCGCGTTCTAGAATACACATCTTCCGAAAGAGCAGCAAAATGGTTTGAATTCTGATGATGCTAAAAACTAATTCTTACTACTACATACCTTTACTACAATTCAGATGAAACCTTCACTGCTTCATGATAATCTCCATCAGCAACATAAAATATCGAATAATGATTAGGTACTTGATAATGAAATATTGGAATAATATCTGACACGAAGTATCACGTATTAGTTCACTTTAGTGATCACCGGGTGGAGAAGACTATACCGATCACCCGTCTATGTGTATGATTTTTAAATTCCGTGGTATATGGCCGTGGTAGCTTAGAGGTTAGGTTACTCCGGTTACTCGCTATAGTTTCATAGACCACGATTGACCTGGATTTGATACCCGGTGCCGGCACTTAACTAGTTAACAGCATTTTCAACCGCTGTTATTACCACGCGCTCGGCCGGTGAAGGAAAATATTGGGAGGAAAGCTGCAGGTTTAAGAAATAATAACAAAAATTTCGTTTCCGGGATATGTGAAGCCCGTTAACCCACACTGGAGCCGCAATACGGGCATTTCCCGGCTCCAAAACCCTCTCAGATAACTGAGAAGGGGTAGCCTTTTCCCATCGGTCAGCACATACAATTGGCTACTCTATGGTTTATGACATGAAAAAACAAAAAACGAAACGCTGTATGGTGGCGACGTAGGATAATCCACTACTGATTATATTCCGCGGGTGTTGTAAAGTTAGGCTAAATAAATAACAAAGGTGGAGGATTATCGACAGTAGCTTATCTTTTAAGCCATAACGCTACACAGGCCGCAAACAAAACCACCGATGACACCTGTGGAAAACACAGATAAGTAGTTACAGTAGTACGGAACAAAGAAAAGCATCGAAACCGGTTATAGAATAATGATTTCGTTTACTTTTACATTGCAATGTTAAAGTTGAATCTATTAACTTCTCCATTTCTGGATGCCTCTGAAATGACCTGATAATTGTGTATTACAATAATTTAATTAGGACCCTGAATCTATTAGCAATGCATGTGCAAGTCGACTGACCCAGGTCGTTGTAATAATTCTTTATCAAATTATTCAGTGCCTGTTAAACAGTGCCTCAATTGCGGATAATTAAAACGATGGCTATGAACAACGCTGCCCTATAATATAATAATACTTGATAATATTAAAATGTCAGTATGTATTGATATTTGGGATGTTCTTTGGACTACGTAATGTGCGTACATAATGTGCAATCATTGCCCATATTAAAAATTTATTTACATAATATTTTAGTAAATGTCACTCATTTGGATAAAAAAAAAAAAATTTTTCAAAATAAGTTATATATTAAGTACTCATGCTCATATATGCTAATATAGGTAGGCAGACAGGATTTCCATTAGACACTACTCACTGTAGTCATAAGGGCTTCGACAAACCACGTTACCCCTCTTCAAGTAATCATCCCCGTGTTTGCTCCCCATAGTTGTAATGACATTATTAAGGCCTTCGTAAAAAAAAATCATGGTAGATTCTCAGACAGCCACCTCTCGATATAAAAATATAACACATGGTATTAAAAAGTTTGTAGTTAATTTAATGCACTTGTGACAGTGTTAAATTGACCGATCTTTATCAGCGGACTTGTGTCAGGTTGTGATGATGTAACTAATGGCACATAGACTGTCACGGGAAGACTTTTTGTAATTATACAATCGAGCTGTTAGATCAATATTGAAGGCATAAATAGGCGGCAGGATCGAATGCGGAAGCCTTATTCAAGAAAAATAAAACAAGTACGTTCACGACTCATTACTCAGAGCATTGTTCTATTGTTATTTAATACACGATTTTGTCTTAATATGTAAATATGAAACATCAATTGTCACACGATCAAATGTGCGAATCAAAACGTTTTTGTAGAATAACATGAATCTAATTATCAATATCGATTGATATGATCATAATGTTAAGAATCTACTCACGTTTTCATAAATAAATGTCTCTGGCTCGTGACGAGTCACAAATACCTCACGTTATAAATCAACTTCAAATTTAATCATAGTGTTTTGAAGGTTATTGGATTTTTGGATACGATATTTACAGCAGAAATAGATACCTAAAATGTTTTTTAAAACGTGTGTAGAAAAGATTTTTTTATAAACATCATTAATCTCTTAATTATTAATGTTGTTAATTTGATTTTACTGGGTTTGGATAAAGACTGCTATAACGATAGTTGGTGCATTCGTAGGAGACATCACGCGGTGGGTGCAATCAATTATTGCGTAATTCGAATGATAACTTAGGCCGCGGTAAAGGCTGGTTTATTTATATTACATATTACTAAGCACAAGCGGGAGAGTTGTAAAGAAACTTACAACATGCACTAAAATGCACAAAATGCAATGCAGCCAGCGGAAGCGGCGAGAGGTCCACGGTTGCAGTCCAGTGGTTGTGCAACTCACAAGACTATTAAAGACTACTAACAGGAATATGCATTCCTGGAGTCCAACATTTTTCCAACAGCGTCACTTAAGTACAATTAGGAGGTGAGATTCAAATACTATTTCTATGTTTATGTGTACCAAATTTTTCGTTTTATACGGAATTAAAAAAAAAAAATTATGTTTGTAATCACTTTCTTCAAACAGCTTCTTTATGGGAAAGTCGATAAATGAGCAAGTGGTTCACCTAATGGTAAGTGATTACCATCACCCACGTACATCTGCAATCGTGCCGGCCCATCGTGCGACCAGCAGCAAAAGCCGCCGCTTGGCTCTACCACTTACCATTACCGAGGTGAGCCACCCGCTCTTTTGCCCTACATTTTAAACCTTTGAGTATTAATGTAGCTTATGAAATTTCTGCCAGTTCGAGGAATACGTCGTTGATTAAAATGATCAAAAAATCAAAAAAAAAATCTTCATTATCAGGACATAAAATATAATATAACATAAAAAAATGCTTATTAAACTTGACTGCCTTTAGTTCAAAGTTGTAAAGTAATTGGCGTTTTTAAATAATTAAAATGCATTGCAAAAAAAAATCGATTTGCTTAACCGCATAAGAATGTAAAGTAAAGTAGCCAGTAAATGTCCTACAGCTGGGTCAAAGGCCTACTCTAAAAGCACGTGGGAAGCTCTGCACTTAAAATGCAATAAATAATTTAAGTGGTACTAGAACCGAGAGTTGAACCCAGGCCACTCACGTGCCATGAGAATGAAGGCTAGTGGCCCTGACATCTGGGCAACCACAATGCGTGATGATACATAATACGATAAACATTATCTGAACAATGTAATGGAAATGTATTTTACCAAAGTTTATCGGAACAATTGAAATGTAAAGAATTGCGACGTTTTATTATAATGCTTAAAGTACTTATAACTTATATTATATTGAATATTATGATTGTATCTACTTTGAATAGCACTTCGACTTCGTGTCATGGTCGACAGTTCATGGTTTCTATCGTGATCCAGACAGATAGGGAGCAGATTTTCATTTACGGATCATTGTCACAATTATTTATATTAGCATAAATAACAATGTAATTGAGATTTAACTCAAGTTCTTTATTATGCGTTTTGTTCTCATAAACATAAAGAGACATTAAACGTGGTTTTGTGCAACCCAAAACCAATAGTCTGTATTATATACGAGGATGTATATTAAATAATTCTCCAGGACCATTTTGCATGCAATTTTTTTGTAACTCACCAAAAAATAAACATGTGTTACTAATTTTTAACATATCCTTATCGAACTGAACAAGGAAACGTCTTTTGTGATATTTTCAAATCAATTTTTTGTTATCTATTGTGATCTTCCTACAAACAATGACTTAACAAATAAAAAAGAAACGTCTGTCATCGCAGTTCATTGTATTGCAGCGCTAAATTTGACACCTGTATGATATTAAGAATAACGGAACATTGACAAGTAGGTGGGCTACTTAATACCACACCAAACATCACTTTCTTAGAACAAATTTCTGTGAATTTGAAGTGGATAACTGTTTAAAATAGCCTACAGAATAAGTTAAAAAAAGATATTTAACTGTTTTGATGCGTTGCACACATTTAATGCCAGGTTAACCACTTAAAAGCTGAACATCTAAATTCTTCATAAAACTTACAGGACTCAACACAAATCAAGTTTCATCCCTGTAGCTTTTTAGTATCGGGAAATTACGTTATCAATCTGTATTGGTAATAGACTTTTATAATAATGCAAAGATCTTCTCTTATCTTGAAGTTCCTAGAGTAAGGAGAACTCATTAAATTTCAATACCGATTCAGTATGTTTACGTTGAATTAGAATAATTCCTCTATTTGTAAAATATTACATTTGTGTTTGATTCTAAGTAAAATGAAGAAGGCTTATTTCAATATTCACATTTTACGACAAAGTTTATCAGCTATAAATTGATTGTCATTAGCTACCTCACGAAGTCGTGCAACCTTTCCCCGCTATGCAACCGACAGGCATTCACATAAGAAAATATCCAATAATAACCACCAGATACTTTGCTAATATACATATTTATGTGTTATGGTAAAATGTCATCATTACATTTTATTATGGCTGTTCATAAAGAAATATCCGCAACAGAGACGAGGCTAGCATTTTACTGGACATATTAGTATTTACTTTAACCTTCGATAATATATGAAGTCAACTTTTGTCTTGTCTTGTGATGTCATTTCAAATTAAACAATACAAATTTCAACTAAGTGTAATGCCAGGAAAATGTCGAGACTTACGAAAGATACGCAGAATAATAATCACAAATGTGGTATATGATGACGATGCAGTTACAAGAGGAATTATAAATGGCGCAAGTATACAAGCAAACACAGCGGCACTCACTTTCTCACTTTTACCTTCCTATATACCATGTAACGCTTATGCAATAATATCAAGTATAGAGACAGATGCAGTGTCATTAACACGGGCAGCAACACATGCAGACCTGATGTTAAAATAAATGAATTAGTTATGTTTTTGCATAAATAGTGACTTCGGCTGAGATATAAACCCAGCAGTCAGATAAGCTAAGGCTATAAGCGAAACGTTCGTCAGTGCTATATATAAAATATGTACACCGATGACGAGCCAGATACCTGTGTGCAAAATTATGCTAGATATATTGTGTAGTTAAAAAGGTCCAAATAATGAAAATACAAAAATGCAGTCAGTTCGGTACGGAGATAATTCATTTATTTTACTTGTATATCTGATCCGATGATGCCGTAATTTTACAGCATAGGGCCCTGCCTTCACCTAGTTTTTCCAATACTAAATTACGAGTAGACCGTTCTCTTATTTCGAAGGTCAAGTGCAAACTTTCGTATATTTGTAATTTAGATGGTTTTTGATTAATTATGATATGTGTGTATGTTGGACATCGAGGTCATGTCTCTGTACCTTGAGCTTGAATCGTGACTACACTTGCTTAAATAATATAAGTTAACCGGCACTTTGCTGGTTCAAGTTCATTAGGTCGAGAAAAAAGCATGAAGGTGGCCAAATCTGAATCGCACGCCGATGGATTAGGTCATTTAGCAACGATATCCGTGTAATCTATTTACTAAATAATGTGATTTATTTATATCAGGGGAGCCGCGTGCTTTCTTGTTATTTTGAGACTTGTATGAATTACCCACATTTGGCAAAAACCACAAAATTGTGGAAAAAAAACACGTTTCTTATATGGGTCTTTAATTTATGCTTTTTGTTATGTTTTGTAACAAATATTCTATGTAAATTTCGACCAGCTATATTAATTTTATACAATGTACTAAAAGGTCATTCAACACTGGATCAACATTGTACGTTCGAGAATATTGTTGTAGCGTTCATACAAAGCAACAAATCTAAATCACTGTGAACACGGCACGTCATGTTGGTAAAGCACGCGAGTTTCTTTTTGCCATCAAGTTTTATGTTAAGGCTAAGTTTGTATTAAACATAAGTGTAGTAGTTAAAACACCTTAAGGTAAGAACAGCCTAGAAACGACCCACAGCATGGCACAAGCCTCTCCCATAAGGAGGACCCCTAGTTGAAAAAAACTCGACTCTATCAATATCATCTATGTAATAAATATACTATCTCTTTCTTAAAATGCCAACCTCGCCTGCACGATGTGCATCCTCCTGGCAAACAAACGCCACTCTGATTGAACGAACGTGGACCAAATGATGGCGAAATATCCATCCGAATTTGCCGAACCCAAATCCATCTGATAATTGCAGGGGAGCAACATTACTAGTGCAAAAGTACCGGCACTGCGATCACCAACCCGCTTTCCCAGTGTGGTAAGTACCGGCAAGAAATACATGCCGGCATAAACTGATACTTTGGGGGAGGTAGGAATGTACTAGGAGAAAAATAACATAGATATAATTAAACCATACCTTGTAATGGCGGCTAAGAATCCAATGGCTCTTCTCGTCTCTTGGATGACGCTATAATAGATTAAAGGAAATGTCAATAAATCTAGTGATCTCCTGCAGTTAACGAAATAAACATCACAAAAAAAGACAGTTTTAAACAAACAAATCGGAAACAGATGCGGCATATAATGAGCGAGGTCTGATACCTGCTATAATGTTAATGTTAATGTTAAGATTGATACTCGGTGATACACAATTAATCCTACTGTTATATTGATAGAGGTAGAGAAGCCTTAATGCAGAACAAAAACTAAAAGGCCATCATGCTCTTTTAATAGCATATAAAAATTAGGCGAGCGCTCTAACAACGCTTTAAAACGGCGGCTCTAAAACTATTTTTTCGTTTTTTTTTTATATTATTTGACAGTTAGTAGAGTAAAGCACATCATTTGAACATAAAACTTTATTTCGAAATGTATCTGGTACTGTATTTGGATAGTCGGACAGTTTAATTACTAGTAATTGTGCCTTCAAACCTATAGGTTGTTCGAATCCCACTACATTTCGAGAGATTACGTTCGAGACACTAACATTTGTCTGATAAATCTAAATGACAAACATATATCCATCACTCAAATGTTTATACAGGTCAACAATATATATACCATATATGGGACAAGTAATGAGGATATTTTATTTCTTAATTATTTACATTTCAAGGTTAATGAAATAAAGTTTAAATTCATTTTTACATATGTACATATGAACCGATTTAACTCAAAAGAAATTTAACGAATTTGGATTTGGATTTGAACTTCTTAAAAATGTTTCTTATAATTCCAGAAGAACACGAAGAATATATTTGTCGAATACGTTGAAATTCATATTTTTGTCGTTCAATTACGTTCAATTAAAGAACCAAACGGATATGAACAAAATTTGGGTGAGATTATTAGATATTGCCATGGAATAGGCTATATTTTTTTTTTATCTCAATAAAGAGGGACTAAGACTTTGAAATTCAAAACATTGAAGTTTTACTATGATTTATATTGTTTATTAATTTATGGTTATTACAAAATAATAAAACAATCAGCTTACCCTTAATTTCCTTTAAGCTCAACAAGCATTTAATGTATTCATATAATACTTTAAAGCCGAGGGTGCCGTTGATAATCCAACGTCGGTCCCGGCCGTTACCCTCTTGCTTACTCTGTTTGGTAGTAAATAAACATACTTATTATTTTTTTACAAATTTCGGACTTTTTTTTTAAATAAACAATAGAAGGGACGCAAAAATACAAATACGTTTATATTTCAAAGCCCAAAATCGTTATTGTTTTCAAATACTCGGTTTTTTTTAATGTTAGGAAAGGAAATTTCGAAAAATATAAAAAATACTAGCTTCGTCCCAGCGACTTTATTCGTGGGTAAAAATTTCCCTTTGTACTTCAAGGTCGCCTAGAATAATTTCATTAGAATCGTAAATCATAAATATTGTAAACGCTGTTACAACCCAATACTCAGTACTGGGTAGGTCAAACGTCAGCTAATTTAGTTCTTTCGAACCACTTTTCATCCACTCTTCTGACGCCGCGGTATTAGTGTCCATTCCAATGATACAAATCGTACATAAGTTTCAAAAAACTCATTAGTACGAGCTCTTAAAATTGTAAATTAACTCGAGTCTCCTGAATTGGAGGCAGATCCTTTAACCACTCGGCTATCACGGCTATTATGGCCGAAATTCGGCTTCAATGGGAATAATCGTTCATTCAGCTTTTATATCATATGCATGATAATAATCGTTCAATCATAAGAATCAGTTCAGTGGTTTAGCCGTGAAACATTACAGATAGACAGACAGGGTAACTTTTGAATGTATAATATTATAATGGATAATTGGACGTAATCTTCAGCCGTAACGGTCAGTCCGGTACGATTCAAACTCGGGGTATCGATATATGCTTAGGATCTAGCCACGTCATCGTCAAACGTTAGTATAATAAACCCAAAATTATTTATTGATAGAACGACTTCCACACGATATCTCTACAACCCATTATTAGATTTTCAATAAATTTGTATGTCACCTTACTGCAATAGAACCTTTCATTAAAAAAAATTACCCAAATAGACATAGACAAATAACAGAGACATACAATATACATTCAAATAGAGTAACCCCTTTTCCTTTCTAAAATATGTAAGAAAATGAAGCAAATTATATAATCAACAAAGTAAGCATAATATTACCACGACTTCGTCAAAATATATGCGGTGATGCAATTATCTATAAATATTTTGGTAAATCTAATGAAAATTCAAGTTACGTAAGTAAGCAATTGAAATTTGCCGACACTGCGAGCGTGTAGAGTCTATGCGTGTGGTTGGACCCCATACAATAAACCGTATTTGCATATCTTAGTTATAACAGTTTCGGATTAAGTCATTGCCAGTAATTCGAGTTGTAGTTTAAGATATGAATGTTAATAATATACGAGTATACCACAACATAAGTAAAGCTTTTGAACGAATTACGTTAAGGTTTATTGTTGTGATAATTTAAATGTGATATTCTATTTGTATTTTATAATTTAAATTATGAACTATCATAGTATTATGCTATTAAAGTGATATAAACGAATTGGAAGAA
The DNA here is from genome assembly GCA_029286595.1 of Bhutanitis thaidina. Lineage (NCBI taxonomy): Eukaryota > Metazoa > Arthropoda > Insecta > Lepidoptera > Papilionidae > Bhutanitis > Bhutanitis thaidina. Next base: position 6,240,093 of record JAGSMS010000003.1, read on the forward strand.
CGTGTAACAAACTAATGATATCTTGTATTTACGCGAACACTACACATTTGAAATGAAACTATTATTTACGGATTTTATCGGGCTTAATTTATATTTTTTAAATCGCGTCGTTTCGGCCCCCCTGTGATCACGGGTGCTGCAATACCCCTGAAACGTCAGAATTTATAACACCTAAATTGAACGCGATAAAATACATAAATAATAGTTTCATTTCAAATGTGTAACAAACTAGTTCATTTTAAAAAAGTGTTTTTTGTATTAATGCCGTACACAATTAAAAAGTAGTTAAGCAAATTCGCCAATTAAATTTGTTTATTTACCATGGGTATGGATATTTGCCAGGGGTAATGTACTGTGTAATTACTTAAATTTATTTATACTTATTATTAATATTATTTATACTCAAATATCAATACTCATTCAATGTATATTCAATATAAAATATTGCCAGGTTGTAATCATCGAAATCAATCGAAGAAAAAGATGTTACAAACGCAGTATTATCGACACGAGTAACTTGTTTCGATGATATTTATTTACCGATTTTTCAGTTCAATAACCTTTAAGTATTATAATCCCGGTTAGTGGATAATAAAAAGTATTAACAAAATACAAATGTTGACATATTCAGGAACATAAACAAAAACGATCCTAGAGATGCCACTCGCTAATTACTTGGCTACGACTATAATTATTTCGATTTTAACTTTATTCCGTGAAGCGTAGAGACAAAAGGTTGCCAAAAATAACCATAGCGTTGCCGCACTTTGTTGATGATTGGACACAATATGTTGTGAAAATTTAAAAGTGTTACAATTTTCATTAGTATTTTAACTTTGGATAAATATTCAGTGTACTACAAAATAATCAAATATAAATAAAAGTAGAAATAGCAGTAATTCATGCACGGCGGGTTTCCTTCCCTTTGTAATTGATATTATGTTATAATTTTTTGTTTTTTTTTTAGGATATCTACCAATGCTGTTTAAATAACATTAGTAATATTCCTGTTTACTAAATATTCCATCTTGTATCTGGAATAGTCATGACAATTATCGAATGGCGGACTCGAAGATACGACATCACGTTTCGCAGTCCGCACCCTTACACATTAGGCTATTAGCGCTTGTAACTTGTAATGTCCTTTGCGTTCAGAAGAAGCTTTATGGTTTGTCATTTCTAATACGTACAGCCAATGACTAGGATAATTTGCCTGCGACACTGTTTCCCTCCGGAAGTCTTCAAGAGAAAGAGTGAATGGGCCTTATACCAGCTTATAAAAAAACCACTAACGATTGTATTCTCAGTCAGTGGTTGGGGCAATTATTATATTATATTATATTTATATATTTTCTATCAAAGATAAATAAATAAAAATTCAGTAACATGTAAAACAGTTAAGTTAGTTTAATAGTACTTTTTTATATTTATTTTTTTATAATTTTATCATAAATAATCATTTAAGTAGTCAACGATGATATTATTACATTTAGTTAGTTAGTAGTTAGTAATTTTTTGCTCAGTTGCTTAATTTTATTTTAATACTTTACCCTAATATTTATTTACAAATGAACCAATTATTTCATAATAAAATTAAATAAATGATAGGAGTTGTTTTTAATTTAATTTACACGTAATTTTTTTTGTTATTTCTTAGACATGCAGGTTTTCTCACGATGTTTTCTTTTACCGCCGAGTACATGGTAAATTCGGTACTTATTCCAATTAACAATTTTATCGGTGCTTGCACTGGGAATCGAACCCAAGTTACTCACGTACTATAATATTATAGGGAGCGTCCTTACCACTGAGCTGGCGAGTTAGATTTACAGATAAATTTTACACGCTGTGCTAAGAATAGTTAATATAAGAATAGTTCAATGACCGATTCATTCTATCAAATCGTTCTCGTTATAAATGACACAAAGTCATTTGAAATGATATAATAGCACTGTTTTATTAGTGTTGTCAGTTAGGCAATCTTTAGTGGACTGGATAGTGCCGCCGACAAATTGTGGTCTCCGTTGCGGTCGTGCGTTGCTCACCGCAATATCTTGAGTTTGACGTGCCTTTGACATGGTCAGCTGCAGACACCGACCAGTTTCTATTCAGGACTAAATTGAAAATTAATTTAAGCTTATTCAAACAACAAAAACACAGAATGCTACATTTTTTGTATATAAAAATTATCGGTTCTAGTAGTTTATCTAAGTGATGTCATAAGTGAAATCACTAAGAATAAACTTATACGAATATTGATTTTAGCGGTCGAAATTTAATTATCGTTTTTGATTCGATGTCATCATATTTGTGAATTTTTTACAGATTAAAAATGGGTAAATAACCTTGTAGTCGATTTCATAAAGTAACGTTTCCATATTATACGTGAAAATAATAAAAAAAATATTGAACAAAAATTATTTTTGCATATTAATGCATACTACATTTAAAATGAGAGCTCATTAGGCTGAGGCTGTCTAATAGACACTCGTCTTAAGAAGTGATTTATCTATGCATATCTTAGTAAGTACATCTAACCTGCGAAAACAAGAATCTGTGGGAATACGTAGCAAAAATAATTTGAATTTGAAAAGAGTTTCGCTTCGGTATTCCTTGTTCCTATATTCACTTCTCAGCGGAGGTTAATTATCCCGAGTAACATGCCGCAAAATAGTGCACTGCAATTACGAACGCCCTGTTTTCTTCGACTATGCGGTGCGACAACTTTATGCACTTAAATCTTACTTTGTGAATACAGTCTTTGAATATTTTCTGCAATGGAAATCTTGCGGGTGTTGAATTACGACAAAAGCCACATTAATTTCCATAAGTTTTGTTATAGCACTTCATAATATGTAGCAAAGTTTACGAAATATTACCAACGGCACAGTTAGTTACTCTTGTCTTAAGAAATTTCTCATACTGGATCATTTATGCATATGTTTAATTTTTAAACTTCTTAATATTTGAGAAAATGCAACATGAATTTATGCAAAATAGCGTTTAAAAAATATTTAAAATTCATACACACAATGACGAGTAAATTAAAAAAAAATAGACATTACAACTTAAAAATATGTAAACTATTAAAATATAATGCATGAGAATAATAGATTTTAATAAACACACAATGTGGAGACGACCCCCACAAGATGGAGTGACGACCTGTACAGAGTTGCTGAAAGTCGATGGATGCTAGTGGCTTAGGACCGAGCTTTGTGGCAGTCTCTGGGAAAGGCCTATGTTCAGGTGAGGACTTGTGGTTGGCTGAAATGATAATGATGAAACACACAACAAATATAGGTTTTACAGAGCTCTATTTTTAGTTACTTTTGTTAGTAGACGAGTGATATGGTTTCCATTGTCAGTGTTAACCAATAAAATTGTAATTTGCTATTTTAAGTCCTGAATTTACCTCGTTTTTGGCGCTTTAGGAAACCCTCTCAAAAATTGAGAGATAACCTTTACACTTTACCCAGCTGTGGGAGATTAAAAGACTGCTAGTTTACTTTTTATTTTACTAACATTTATTATGAAACTATTTTCCGTGTGTTTTATTGAAACCTTTAGAAAATTCTAGATTTGTAAAGCTCGGTTATTAAAATAAAATAAATAAAAAAATATAATTAAAAAAACAGTTATAACAAAAGTATAACATTGTAAAAGATAAATTTGCCAAAGAAATTATTTACAACAGTGACTCACCGTTTTTAACGTTTCACACAATTTGTTAAAGTTACTTATTCTTCTGTAAAAGTTTTAATTGCTAACGCAAAAGTTTAAACTGATTTGACAATATTAAATGAAAGTTTCCTTAACATATTTTACGAAAAAATACTTTACTACATATTTTGATTGAAATTACAGAAGAAGAAATTTTATTATTCCTTTTGTTTTTTTTTTAATTTTGATATTAATTTATTTTTTTACAGTCGTGGCCGACGATTAAATCAGTTTTTGATAACCAATTCTCAGTAGCACAATAATTGCACTGTTTACGTTTCTGTTTTTTATTTCCTTTTCTGTAGTCCTTTTTAGTTGTTGCAGGAGACCAGTTTGGTTTACTATATGTGCGTGAATTACACGGCGAGGATTTATTTGAATTGTTTTCACTAAAACGATTTCTGTTCTTCATTAATTTCAAGAATTTTAGCAAATATGATATGACAAGCATTGCTATACCAAAATAAATAATATTTATTGAAAAATATTTTTCCGGTTCCCTAAAAAGTAACATGCTTGATTTTGTTATTTCAATGGGGGATATTAACACTTCACAATTTAAACTCAGCAACCGTCTAAGACATCGGTATAAAATTTTACTTGTCACATCATTTATGTCAGTGTCGTATTCAAGCTGTCATTATTTTCATAGATTACTATTTTACTAACATACTACTATTTTAATACCAGAATAAGTTCAGAAATGCTTTATTTTCACTATGGGTCGTGTCTGAAAAACGAATGGTAATTATATTCGGCAACTAAACTTATTTACTCGAGATCTTTGTAATATCATCCGTTATTCTGTTGTAATTATAAGCCGAAGTTTGAACAGTACATGGTTAGTCCCACATCTATGGACCCAGTCCCATATTCCAAGTCCACAAACATATATTTGTTATCTATGATCGATCATATTATATGTATAAATATAATCGATAATCTATGGCTGCTCAGCAACTTAAGAAATTGTACGACCTTGCGAAAGTTAATGATGATGACACTCGGGAGAAATGCTTTCAGTGAGACCACGTTTAAAAACACCATTGTTGCAGTGAACACTGATCTTAACCTTACATATAATATCATGCTATTTTACTATTATGTTATATACATAGATTAAAATTTAGCATATTTTTTATGGGAAAGGTGGCAAACGAGCTAGCAGATCACCTGTTGGTAAGTGACTAGCGTCCCTCACGTACATCTGAACACCTAAACGTGTGGACCCCATGAAGGATATTTGGGCGATAGGAGGAAGGATTGGGAGGTGAAATGGGGAGAATGAGTGGGTTTTTGGTTACCTCACTCACTGAACAATACGCAGAAATACAAGATGTTTCTACTTCACGCCAGTATTCTCCGAGGTCGTGGTACTACTACCATCTAGCCGGCCCATTCGAGCAGCAGCCAAAGCTGCTTGGTTCTTCTACGTCAAGTTTTGACGTTTATTGCTCAACCATACATAGGCTTTTACATCTAATAGCAATAGAATTTCTATTAAAACATGTCTGACAGGCTGACAGGATTTTAATAAAATGGGGGCAGACAGGTAAATAAAATTAGTCATGGAATGAGACAAACAATATTTTTTCTCTTCAAATCAAGCGGACGTAACCGCGGTTTGTCGCTAGTATACAAATTAAGAAAAATCATCAGTGTTCAGAAGTTTTTACCTTACCTTACCTTAATAGTCTGTAAATAGTCCACTGCAGTATATAGACCTATCACCGGGCAAGCTCATAGGCCGAGGACAAAGCCAGGAGGATTTTCCATAGTTGCCAAGCAATCTGATTGGCAATCGTGGTACAAGACGCCTCGCGACTCAGACTCTGCTGCCCGTCATCGGTTTGTTATATTTCAAGATGGTTATCCCGCCATCTAACGGTAGCTATTGTGACTTTCAAGGCTTTCCCTATCTAACCATTTTTGACACCCATGGGAAGAAAAGAGGTGGCATATTCTTACGCTGACATCACTCGGCAGAAGTTTTTATAGACATTGAACTTTAATATAGTTATTTGGTTTTATAATAGAATTTCATTACTTTTAAACACTTATTTCACTTTGTCACAAACTTTTATTATAAAGGAAAAAGCCTGTTGTCAAGACAGTTTCATATTAGTTGAATTTTCTCATATATAGTCTTTCTCGTATAAGTCATATGCAGAAAATGCGAGCTGCACTCAACTCAGACACTTGTTTGTCACGTAACTTTGTTCCGCTTGCAACAAACTCAATATACTTATCACTCATGGTGACTGATACAATGAAGTTATACTCATGTGATGCAGTCCTCGCTTCTCCGACTTCATATTTCATTATTTTATTTCCATGCAACATAAATAGCTATTTATATTCTAAATCTGTTTCCTCACTTTTGATATAAATAAAAGTATGATGGCATGTATGCACTCTTGTTTGTAGTCGCCTTTAACAATTTCACTGGTGTATAAAGTCCTCTGTCAATTGGGAATTTCACGTAATCGCCACGCTTAGCTGATGGATTCTTAGATCGCAGTACCAAGCACCTAGCGCTGTAGACGCTGCTGCCCTCATCGATATTTTACATCTACCAGTGTCTCCCTTATCGGGAGGACTTAGAAACCGTAGCTGGTTACCCACGAAAAGCTGAGAGCTACAATCGGATGCAGTGGACCCGGGAGGCTGCTACAAGTGGGCTTGAAAAGAGACAGTTTTACAACACCCCGTTTTTTCTACCTTACGCTGCCGAGGCAAAGTCACAAGAAGAGAGGAGTTTTGGTATTCCTATACGCCGTTTTCAATGATTAGTCAATGGCTTCGCTGCTACGGGCAGGCAAAGATGGTTCATCCGTATCCTCGTTTTTTGACTCTAAGGTCTTTCGAAGGTGAACTTGAAGGGAATACATGAGTTCATAGCATTCATAACAAAAGCGTGCCAACTATTCCATTGCGCCAGTTTCGAGAGAAAGGAGAAAATCTCTACTAAGAAGAGGCCTCTAGTGTGAGACTAAAAGGGTCGCTGACTATCAACAGGGTCAAATATGTTTCAAAGGCTTTGATGGGTGATAGCCCAACATCTCAAAAATGGTCTGGCATAATTAAGATGGTATTTCCAACGACTATCAACGAACATATGATTTTTGATGACCACAACAGGCCATTGCACTATGTTGACTTTTATGACAGCGACGGGACAAATTGGCGCGCCTGATACTTTAACGCCACAGCCACACGTCACTATTAACACCTACTTTCAACGTTACCTTTTATTTAGATTGAATTCAATTATTTATCTGTATTGATACAAGCGAACCCCGCGGGCTTCGAATGGACTAATATGTTACATGTAATAAAAATATAAATGTCATGGATGTTCTAAACCTGGGATTCCCGAAGATACTGTATAAGTTGTGATACGTGTACCAACTAGTTATAAGAATTACTAATATTAACTTACTAATTTAGTAAGAAGTATTAGTGACGCAATTTTAATTTTTTTTTAAATTTTGATGAGAAAATTATGTCAAGTTAACTCACTTAATCAACCCCAAAGTTACATATTTTGTATCAGTAGGAAAAAAATTAGAGAAGGGATTTTTAAAATTATTTGGCTATGGGGGTCGGAGGTATCAGTTCATTTTGGAAAAGGGGTCTCTCGCCCAAAATAGTTTGGCAATCCCTGTTCTAAACGATGGTGAAAACCGCATGGAAAGCTACTAAGAATTTTAGAAGTCATAAACGACAAACAGATGTACGCGATTTATTTTATACTAGTTACATAAAGATAAGCCGAAAAGGTGTTGTATGTTTGTTAGTCCATCGCGTTAAAATTAATTAGTTTTTTTATATTTCGCACATAAGTAATTATTTGTAATATTCATAATCGCACAATTGTCACTAAATTATCCTTTAAGCATATAAACCAGAATATATATTTCATGTTCTTAACATTCCAAGAAATTACAATTCAGTTGGTGTCTCAAGGTATCGACGGGCGAATATTTATTCTGCCTCGGCGAACAGTTTACGGAGAGTAGTTTGTTATGCATGCCGTGGCGGTCAGCGAATGCACTGCCAAATGCAATGGCCAAAAGCAATCTCATTTCTAACTTACATTGTGCTCATGCCTAAAACAGAAGTTGGTGTCATTTATTTCTATCTCGTGAAATTTTCCACAGTAAATTATAGTTTCTGTTTTAGTCGTTAATATGTGAAGGGTAATTAATTTTAGAAAATTATTTGAATAAAGTAAAATAATGTAAAAGTAGTGTTTGAATTGTGCTCTGGTAACCAACACAAGGCGGAAAATCTATGACTATGCCGAACGAAAATCACACAGCATGCTGGTGAGGCAGTTTGCTTACCAACCTGCCTGACCAACTGGGTGAGCAGGGGCAGATCTTTAATGCATGGTAGGGCCTGCTTTTCTTAGTACTTAGATACCAAGGCCTATGTTCAACCGTAAACTTACATAACCTAATAAAGTAGAAAAGGAAGAAGCTAAATGGCATGGCAAAATAACACAATTTACTTTCCAAAGAACCTAGTGTACATTTTACGAATCGAATGCAACGAATTTGCCATCATCTAGAGATTCGAGAGGTAATCCGTGTATTGTACCTGGTGGTTATGGTGAATTATCACTACGTGGGTGAGAGCAATCTATGGTATTTATAGACTGATTTTAATGACATATTTTGACGTTATTACATTGAAACGTGTTTAGCGATGACAAATATTTAAATTTGTTTTTTTATATTTCTTACGATTATTTGTTAATAACAAACCGTTTGCTTTTATGTACGAAAATATTTATAAAAGTACTTGCTACGCTATACATCAAATATGAAAGAACCTAATGTGAATAAAATTCAAATAGTTTTCAAACTATGAAAAAACGAAGACAAAATTACTAGGAATTTTTTTAGTATTTAACTGAAAATAATTATAAATATTCAAATTTACATTAACACACAGAACTCATTCAGTAATTTATTAAGTCGAAAAAGAAAATATATTACACTAGCAGACAAAATTTATTGGACGCTATCCTAAAATTGCCTTGGTCCTTTAATTGTATCAACCGAATTTGCAAGGGGAATTACGTACAACTATTTATGTACATTTAATGCTCATTTTGAAATGCAATGCTGTTTTCAGTTGGGGAATCCCGGATCCTAAATTAGGTAATAGAGCACAGCTTAATTAAAATTTAGTTAAAACTTGCATCATTAAATAATAATTGGAGGAGATTTAATTAAAAAGAACTGTTGATGTATTATTGCAAATTATTTAAAATGTAACTTTTGAGTTTTATATACAAACATAATTTAAAAATGTAGGTCAAAAGTAAACGTGTACTTTCTAACCTTTGTTAGTAGGAAACACGTCAACTTTCTAACGCTGTTTACCTACAACTACCGTTACTACATATTTTCGTGTTACTCTTTAACTTTTTGAACATTTAATTGTTTTTATACCTTTATGCAAATTATTGTTATAATAAAATTACTCTTTTATACTTTGCACCATCATCAAGAATGATACGACTACTTTATTTATATTAAGAATAAATATTGAGGTAGTAGAGCCCAACAACGGCTTTTGCAGCTGCTACTCGAATCGACCGAGTCGGTACAACGAACTCGCAGAAAGAGAACCAGACCGGTGTGAAGTAGAGCCATCTTGTGCTTCTGAGTTTCATCGGTGAGTGAGCTAACCGGGGACCCACTCTACGTCCCCCTCCTTATCCTGTCGCCCATCTCCGAAATATTCTTAAAGGCCGTCAACGCACCTGTAGCCCCTCTGATTTTGCAGATGTACGTTGACGACGGTAATCACTTATCATCAGGTGAGCCGCTTGCACGTTTATCTCCTTTTCCACAAAAAAAAAAATACGCATAGTACACATATATCAGCTGGCGCAATGGATAAGCGATTGGTTGCGCTGCACGGGTTCTCCACGATTCAAGTGAAATTCCTAATGCAGGGGTAACTTTTTTATAATAAGAAAAACAAAATCGATTCGAATCAAATCGAAAACCTCCTCAGATATCATTTATCGATATTATTCAAAACATGCCAATATTGTCATAATCTATTACAACTACAAACTAAAATTTTATATTATTTACGGTTAAAGAAAATATTGACATAAAACACACATATCTCTATCTATTCCTTTCAAAAACCACAGTATGTAACTGTTACATATTTATGTAAAATACTTATCACTCTAATTATGTTTAGAATGCAAATGACCGATTACAAATAGTGAATTTTAAACGTAATACTTGCCTGTAAAACGCAACATGAAGTCTCGACGCTCATGTTCATAATTGCCTACTTTGCACAAGTACCATAGCTTACACGCAACATTGCAGTTCATGTAATAAGCAGTAGTTTATATTGTCGACACTAAACTTAAGTTGGCGGCATTATGTACAAGTTCACCATCAACTTGTCCGGAGCATATGCGTGACATGCTGCCGTTGGTAACAACCGCCTGATAAAGGTCTTAGTTTAAAGAAATTAAATAAGAAACGATTGAAAGCGATAAATACTAAAAATTCATATCCATAACCCTATATAATTTAATAAACCACAGCCTTTTTACTTCAGTCAATGTTACAAGTTTTTATGTATATGAAGTAATATTTTTTTGACATTTTTGTTTGTTCTCGTATTTTATGTTGTCTGCAAATCTATTTAGGCGCGAATGATTAAATCATATTCTTTATTTTGAAATAAATCTGCTACAAGATTCACACGCTCTTTATTACAGCGGTCTATTTACGTATGGCCAAATATTGTGCAGAAATTTAACTGTATTTGAGAAATTGATATGCCAAACTAAATTGTTCACCAGTTCTTAAAATTAAATAATTAAGTTCTGGCATACATTAAGTCTCATAGCACATGCTAGCACAAATGAAATTTTAATTGAAAACTTAAGTGTTAATTTACCATCTACTCTGCGCTCAAGGAAAACAATAAAGTCCATCTTGTTCGCACTTGAACTGGAGGGCGTAGCTGCAGCTCTATTATTATAAATAAAAATGAGAAAAAATCAGTTCCAGTTGTGGAATGGTTATGTTACCAAGAGCCTCTTACTTAACTTCTTACTAGTGTAATCTTGTGAGATTGAGAAAAAGCTGAGAAAATTATTTGGAAAAAGTAAATTATTGTTCTTGCTAGAGCAAGCGTTTTCCTAAAAGTAAACCGTGGTTGGGTAAGGTACTTTTAAGTTTAGCTGTAACTTTTATCTAAACTTTAAATATGTCAAAATTTAAAATTACTTATCGATTTCTAAAAGTTATCATATGCATTAAGAGGGATATTATACAAAGGGGTGTAATGGGGAATTTTCCTTTTTTTTCTTCAAATCACAACATTATCTGTATATTGCATCCTCATAGCTAACAAACGAGATTTTAGCAAAGGACTAATGGAGAAAATTCCATCCGAACCAAATTCCACAAACTAGTGAAGGAGGAGAGCAATCGCATTAGTACGAAGGATAATCGGTACTCCGCTCAACAACCCGCTTGACTGGTTTTTGAAGTATACCTTTTTTTTGAGCAAATAAATTGACAATTGGTCAGCATTCAGATAATGCTGGTTATATGCAATGACATGGAATTTATTTTTAATGATTCATTATGCAATTGATCTAACACTACTTTAGTTCAGACAAAAAAACACAAAATTGAACTCTGTAGAAAACGTTATGCCTGGTGTGTTTCTCCTCATGATAAAATCTGCAACAATAACATCCAATGCAGAACTAGGACATCTAACTGACACTGAACTAGCTGGAAGGATCAGCAAGCTGAAGAAGCAGTATGCCTATATATGTCTCATTGTACAAGCAAACGCATTGTAGCGTACCTTTCGACAGGACTATGTTCAACAGTGGACTTAAATAGTATATATAAATTTACTAGGCGGTAGGCAGGCTTCTTCTTGGCCTAGGAATCGTCTCGGTAGGTACCAACCTGTTACCTACAACTACCACCTATTAGCAGTGTAACCACGGTTGGATTCCAGTCCAACAGGTACACTGAGCCTGTATAATTACAGCCTTTGAGGTATTCCATCTTAGTTCTCAGAAGTGACAACGTATCCGTAAACTACTTCGATTGAAGTTGTTTGCAGGTTCACTTACCTTCAGGTAGACTGTTAGTTTGTTTGTCTCCCCAAAACAGAAACATCAAATATAGTTTTGTAAAGATGGCGTTCCGCGCAAACGTAGCAAACGTATATATACTTACTATAGATAGAGATACTATTCATGACCTAAAACATGTTATCTTCTTCTTCTCGTGTGGAGAATGCAAAAGCAGCTGGTGGCAAAACTTACACGGACGATTTACCCATACTTATCACTCTGATATACTACTCATAGTGATTATGATCGACATATTCCGACGAATTTTCTCACACCAGTACGGTGCAGATGTGATTGACGTTTAAAAAACATTTGGTGTTATGTTAGCAATATATTATCTTCTGTCAAAGCATTTCCAATAATAAAGGATCATCATTGTCACCCTATAACGAATTTAGAGCCCGAATGTAGTTTGATAATGTTACATAAATATTTTACATCAGAAATATAAACACAAATAGGTAATCAAACAAAAAAAACTGATTATGGACATAAGAAGTTAGCTCATCTCCGTGATAAGTTTAATATCGTGAAAAGAGCCAAAGATCTATATTTTAATGCGCTATTTCCTTTCAAGTTTGCATATAAAAATGGAACGGCTCGTAAAGATCTTGTCGTAAAAAAATTGGCCCTGAAACCCTATCGCATACCGACCTTTATGAGAATAACATAGTGAATAATTTCCCGTGGAGCCGCACAATTCAATCTCATACAATATTTCAGATGATTTGCACTGTCGCAAATTCTGAACACGCACTGTTACCTGACAAATTTATCACTTTCTCGCATTTGGTAGAACCGGGGCCACACGCTGCTCCGTTACAAAACGACACTTCGTAAAATTACCATATTTTTGTTTTCATTCAATATATTCGTTTCCTATACAAAAAGGTTAGATTATATGAAAGTAATATCAGATAACGGACCATTGTGAATATATTACGGAAAATTTTATTTATTTATCCTTGTGAACATTATTTTTAGTAAACATAAACTTTTTAGATAGTTATATTTGTACTAACGCCAGAAATAATAAATCATGTTATATGCCTGGTATAAATTATCTAGACAGCAGAATCTACGGTGCGAGTTGCCGTACAGCAACGCATGTTAGGAGGATTGGCAATCGCAATACCAGACGTGCAGCGGTTTGGTGACAGCAATTTGTTTTATGTCACAAACAAGATAACATGATGGACGAATTCGCAGAATTAACGAGATCTATACGACATGAAACCAATATCAGATAAAAAGCAAAAAAGTAATAAATGTCTAAAAATAGTAGGAACATTTTTCACCAGCGCACCAACATTGCCGGCGCTTCCATACGGGAAACAAATTTAAAAGCATTACTATTGCGTATCGGGTTAGGGATGGAGCACTATGGGCCGGTAGACAGCACGTACGTGTACTTACTCATCCGTCCATGATGACTCGCCTGTGAAATAATTCATGTCCTGTTTACACACGCGATGGTTTCCAATTTGACGTGGATGTGTGAATATTGCCAGAATATATTGCGCGTGTACTGGGCGTGGAGTATTTACATCCAGTGTTATTGCAAGCTGAGTTAGATTTAGTATGCAGTTATGGGAATGTAGTGATATATAAGTTACAGCAGAATGTTTGATATAGATATACTTTGATACCACAATTTGTTGTATAGTATAATCATGGGACACGTTTATAAATTTAGTGTATTGTGTTTTAGTGTAGTTTCTCCTCCCGCTGAATGAATATCTCTTGTATCGCGGAGATAATTCACATATATAAATTGGACGTTGACAAATACCCAGACCACGAACACTAATTTTAGTCTATACAAATACTTGTTCCGTGCGGGAATCAAATTCACGATTTGCAGCGCCGCAGCTGATGGCGACCCAAGGAAATCTAGCTTTTCTACACGGATTAACCATCATAAAAAATGCTAGAACTAAAAAAACCCATGATGGGCACCAGAGTCGAAGAGGCAAGAGAGGAAGAGTTCTGATACTGCGACCGCCAATTCGCTGGCCAAGTATGAAGATAATTGCTAATCCTGCCAACACTCACCCATATGTCCATTCATAAGCTGCTGTTTACACTTATTAACTATTCTCAGTGCAATAACTAACTATATTTATTTACAAAGCTAGATTGTGACTAAAGCTTTAGACAAGTGGCAACTTTTAAATTATTTCTAGTACATTTTATGCAATTATAAGATATGAGCAAAGTTGTGAATAAATTGCAACTTATGCTCATAATCATAAAGCTTTGGTGTTATCTAATACAATATGTTAGCTTGATGTGAAAATAAATTTGTAATGTGTACAAGATAAGAACGTACATACAACGTTTAAATTAGCGATTTAAGTCAACATTATTTATAAAGAGCTTAAGGAGATTCATGTGAATAATATTACTATTTATTATTCTGAAATTTGTTCAACATTACTTAAATGTCATTTACATTATTGTGTTAACTATTATCATAAGTGAATAAAAGTAGGCACCCTGGTGCCCTGGTGCATCCTGGTGCATCTGTAAATAACGTCCAGATGTCATAGTTTTTTTTTATTACATATCTCGCATTTTTTTAGTCCATAGGTGTAACCGCTTACCTGGCACTGTTACAATGCTGGACTGACTCAAACCCCCACGGAATTAGAGACACGCTGTTGGCTCGACGGATTCGACAACTTCGGCGGCAGAGACTCGCCGCCAAAGGCCCTAAAGCGTAATAATTTAAGGAGCGAACACGCTGCCTGCTGCTGAGTCACACTCAACAAATCCTGTTGACGAACTTGAGTTCCGGAAACTAGGGGAGGCATAATTAAAAACGACCTTCCACACGTGTATATATCATGTAGGCCGTGGACCAGGGACCTCGCGTCCACTGGCGAACGCACTACGTGGCATTTTTAGGGCGCCTTTGGATAGGTGAGATATCTCGCGCGGAGTTATAATTACCCAGCGCAACCACTGACGGGTTTGGATGATCCCTTAATTTTCTCGAAATCTTTTTATTCGTACATACAGTCGATTGATATAGGTTATTAGATGTATTACAAACGCTATAATATTTCACATCTTACGTTTTACCATTAAGGCTTGTCCATTATGAAATTAATTCCAGAAATTTCTTTTCGAGTCATTTTTAATTTATTTTTACTCATCTTCTAGCGCCCCGCTAACTTTTTCCAAGGCCATATTATAAATTACAAGAGGGTTTTCCAAGTCAGTAACTCCACTCATTTTCCTAACGAACGCCCTCGAACGCGCATATTTCAACGATTACACACGTGAAGAATGTGCCTCGCCAACGCCGTCTTGTAACAAGCACTAATTATTTGTAATTGTAAGAGAATATATATATATATGTAATTAATTATTCAAGAATGAATTATAAATTTAATTAATTTTATTATTATTCTAGTTTGATAAATTCGTTTTTAGAATTGGATACTTTACATTAAGTCATAAGAATGCTTTTATTTTGTTGAAATCTTAAATTCATTACACGCCATTGCCACAAAAAATAAACTTTTTCGTTATTGTCATTTAGCGGGGATTTGATTCGTGTGAACAATGGAGAAAATCGCGAATAAACGATTTAACGGTACTGCTTGCAATTATTTTCAATAAAAAAATATTTTTGAAGAATTACAGTCTACTTTGGGAGACAATACTCCATCATATTCTCCAGGAGCAAATACAGGAATTTTAACTCGGCGGAACCGTCTGTGAACGAGATTCGATTAGTTAATACACAACTTATTGATTAAAAGATCGACCTAAACTAAATATCGACGAAAAGTAACTGAGATATACGTTTATTAAATCACACCACCGGCCTCAATCTCGGGATCTTAGAGATCGATGGAACTGTAGAAGTGAAAAACACCATCGAATACATACACTAAAGCTAAAGAGTAATTTACTTTTAAGTATTGACTTCATCAACATCCGCACGTAGCACCTCGTGCTGACTGCTAGTGAGTGATTGCGATCAGCAGCTGATCAAAAGTGGCTTATCTGAGTATGCTATTTAAATATTCATGTACCCCACGTTTACACCGAGGCTTTAAAATGATTGTAAATTGTTTTATATTGAGTACTTTCATATTTTTCATCTATGTGGGTGCAAAAGAATTAATGAACCACTCCCACCCAAAGCCCAAGGAGTAGTTACTCCTACACAAGTTTTCTGCTACCTAGTCCCTGTCTGCTTAGACATCACGGGTTTCCATTAGGTAAGGCTCAGCGTAGCCAAACGGATTTCTAAAACCTACTTTTCACCCGCGGACTTCTATAAGTGACGTAAAATAGAAGGTAATAAATGACGTGCTTTGTTGTTTATCGAAAATTGAAGAGGAAATGGGATGGCAAATTCTTACCACACTGCGTATTTATAACATATCTGTGCATCGTTTTAAACTTTAACTATTTAAGAGTTGCTACAAATTTTAAAACTATGTGATAGACCTAAAGGAGTCTTCGCAACTGTTAAAAAACAACAACATAAATATATAAATAGCACAGAATTTATTGGTATGCAAATAGAGCGTGGGACAGTAATTAGTCACCATCGCATTGGTAGCACGTATATTATCTCCCTACGTTGTCAGGGCTTACTGTCCTTAACCTAAGACGTGACGAGTCGACCTTCCTCCGCGCACTCCTGCGATAATTCACATTGTTCGACCTGGGTGCGTCAAACAGTTATGCAGTGATTGTCTCTTCTCGATGCATGCCCTCAAGGTTAATATCAATTGGCCTTTGACTTCATAAAGCTATTTCCATTTGAATGTCATGTTCAGAATGAATTTTCGATTATTAGGTAAGTTTTAATTGTTTCGGTTTTTTATTTTAATTATTGAAGTGGCTTTGATAGGTACACTTTAACATATCTAGTCAATGATTTGACGAAGGCTACGTCTTTTGCTTAAGCAGAAATTATTCAAATATAATATGAAGAGATAAATTATTGAAATAGTAAATATTAGCTTTGGTTGAGTTTTTACTCAAGATAGAAGCCTGTTCGCTGAAGATATTGCGTGTATCTTAATCTCTTGTAATAATGAGCTGGTAAGACATTTAATTTAGTAGTGTTTACCGACTTTCCTTCATCAGTTTTCACCCATTAGCAGCGAACCTTCCACATAGGGGTTCAAAGTCAAGTCTCATGATTATATTTATTATTATTATCTGGCCACGATGTTAATAATAAATCTTTTAACCCTAATAAAAGTTGGGGAGTCTTTACAAAACTTAAATAACCATCCTAATCAACAGTCGGTAAGATGTCCACTGCTGGACATCCGACTCTTCAAATTTATTAATATGCATGGCAGGTTGGTAGGATTGCAGCACCAAAAGTTGTACACCTTAGACCCCAGCTATGCGTCGCCGGTCTGCTATCTGTCTGTGCACTTAGTCTACTCTTGTAAGACCTTTTTTTCATACATGGGAAAATGCTCAAACACATAATTATTCCTACATGGTCATTACCCGTCCTTGGGTTATGTCGGACTTGCACCGAGTCCAACCCCACGGTGTTTCACCTTCCTCGTATATCTGCTGTGCTTCGAGAGTACTTTCGCACACATCCGTAACCTCACCGGCGTTGGCCGCCGTAGGCATCTCCGTCTCGGGAGAAATTGAATCCTCTATCTTTCGCTCCTGGCTAGACGCACCGGAACGCGAACCGACCACCAACCTTGACTACTACTTTGACAACTACTTGAACTTCTAAACCAAGTGGGTAGTCCACAAGCTAGCTACCCATCATGGAGATCAGGTGCTGCCTGTGGAGGCTGGTCTGCTCGAATGTGCAGTGCATTTATGCTTTAACTTTGAGGATCACTATATTATTTTTGTAGCATGCTTTCGGCTCCAGACATTGAAAATTATTTAAAAAAAAATAACCAATTAACAAGAAAATACATGATGATTCTTTTTAATTTGTATATTAAAACTATAATTTAGATAATACTAAACTGAGAAATACTAAATGCATTTAGATAATATTACATAAAAATTTAAATTATCTTAAAAGTTACGAAACACACGTCAGCTGAGCCGTTTTTGAACGGACAGATCAATAACATGATCACATGAGACTTTTCAAAACATTTATTTTTGACTAAGTTGCACAATCAAATCGCATTTTCTGATTGAACAATATTTTTTAATTAACAAACTAAGTCGATTTCCATGTGGAGTAATATGGCTTTCACACGGTGAAATTGATTCCGTCCAATAGTTTAGTCGATACTACCTCTAACACACTGTCTATCTCTCTATCTATGTAATATAAAGAAATAAACAATTTAATCAAAATACAGCACCATTCAATGATGGAAGCCTATTTCTAACATAGTTACATCTAGCGACCCTTGCCTGGAGTCGTCTGGGTAAAGGTATAAGTATGATCTTCAAACAGATTTCCATTGTTGTGTTCCGGTTTGAAAGGTATAGAGAGCCAGTATAATTATGGGCTATGTGGCATTCCATCTTAGTCCTTAGGGGTGACAACGCATCTGTAACCAACTTCGATTGAAGTTGTTTGCAGGTGTCTATGTAGGTACCGTCAGGTAAACAGCTCGTTTATGGCCGTATCCATAAAAAAAAATCTTCATCACGGAACAATTTAAAAACTACCTGATGAACTTGGTACAATAGGACAAATAACATCTTTTTCTCTAAATGGTATCCTCATCTGTACATGGTGCATCCTGGGAGAAAACACGCGAGGCTCGTGCGACTAAATGATGGTGGTATATACACATATGATTAAAATCGGCTGATCTAGTAGTAGTTCTTTTACAATATTTGTAAATAAAAAAAATACCGTTTCGACTTGTAAACAACCTTAAAAGCGTGTGAACAACACTCGGCAATGGCAAAAAAACTTTAACGCTTATGTAACTGGCTTACTATTTGTACTTACACAAAATGTCGACCGGCAATTCGTATCCGCCATCACACTCACATATCATACTTTTTCCCGTTGTAACCCAACGAAATCGTATAACTCATCTACCTACATCACTTTAGGGCCGGTTCGACCCTCGAGGGAAAATAATTTCACTCTGGTTTATTTTCCTACATATCTATACCCTGAAAAAATACGTACCACATTAAAATAATTAAACGTTCGTTTCGTGAACGAACTAGGAACACTATAGGAAACCAATTCGATTTAAATTTAAATTGTCACTGTTCAAGCTCATTGTCCAGCTGAACGTGAATATTGCACAATAGCAAACGTTTCGAACAATTTAGTTATTGTCTAATTTGTTAGACGTTATAATTAAAGACTCGCCAACCTAATTCCTTCCAATCTAGCGTTTTAATTTAACGCTAATTTCGTTTCTTATCTTCAGAATAATACTTTCTAATTGAGTAAACGTATTTAATAATTACACTAACTTAATTAGTTAAGCATTAGTTTTGGAACAAATCATTAGAAACAGGAAGTTTGAATGTATTATTTTTTCTCTCTATTCTTTGTTTTTTCTAATTTTTATTAATTATAAAAAGCATTTACTCACACACAGAAAAATGTCTTTCAGCTAGTGGTTAGAAGCTTAGCTCCTGCAAAAGATGATTTATTTGAGTTTTATTTTCGTCCTACATGTTTTAAGCTAGGAACGAATTCGCGTATCCCATTTTGTTATGTGTGATTTTTTGTACTTTTTTTTATTATTATACATATTCTCTTCTGATTGGGTTAGTTCTGTTCATAGATACATATATATGTATATGTAGATTTAAAAATACGATACAAAAAAATGTAAACAAAACCTGACGGAAGGCGGCTGATGGTTAGGGGGAAAGAAACCCATCGCACCATGTGGAGGAGGTGCTTTTTCTAGATTTCAGCTTGGAGCGGTCAAGGGGACCGTGCCGGTTACGGATGGCTTCAGCTCAGCAAAAAATCAATGCTTCCTAACACGGTACGCAAAATACCTTTGGTATCTTCTCCTCCTCTACTTTACGCCGGTATTCTGCGTGGTCGTGGGACTACCCCGGTCGAGCCGAACCATTTGTGCAGCTACAAAAGCCGCCGCCAGGCTCTACCACGGCAAAAAATTATCTGTAAACCACGCGAATACTTGTGAGAATCGAACCCTCGCTGACTTACCTAGATGTTTAACCGAAACGAATTCCGCGACGTTGAAAGTTCTCGATAATAATAGATTCATATCAGATATAACATTGTATAAAAGATAATGTACAACCATAATATATTATTTATTGTGAACTGAATAGCATATAAATACAGACATACAATATACTGCGGTGTAAATATACCGGAAATACAACTGACTTCAAAGGCAATTCCTACAATTAATGCATATAAAATAACGTTATAAATTTAATTGGCTTACTACCGGAAAAGTCTAGTTATATCTTACTACATAGAACTTTTCCAATCAAATAGATGTCCTTACTATATAATAATAAAAAACTGTATGTAACTGTGTGTGTTAAAATAAAGATTACATCAGAAATATGCATAGGAGGATTAATAAAGGTAATCGGTACGCCTGCTGTTAGTGAAATAAAAATATGAATATTAAAAAAGTTGTTTATACCAGGCAAGTGTAGAAATAACAAAAGTTGTTTATCGTTATGGCTTTGTGTAGGCATTCAACTGCGACCCTGGAGTCTATTTCCTCAAGCAGTTCTATCTCGGTACATGCCTTACCTGCATGTTTTTATCTCATCACCGAAGTAATGAATGAGACTTCTGACGATATCATTACAGTTTTTACCCGACTTAAATAAGAGGTTACCTATGCGACTGTATTTTATTTCAAGTTTTTTAATATCTTATTTATTATTTTTTTTAAAAAAAATATTCCACTAACGAAATTTCTCCTGTATTGCGGCAGTTTACATACATAAATTGCACATGAACAAACACTCAGACACGAAAAATAAGTATTGGTATTGTAGTCAATACAAATTCTTGTTCAGTGCGGTAATCTAACCTGCAACCCGCAGCGCCACAGCCAAACGCCTACCCACTACGAAACCGAATTGTCGTGTAAGTTTTAAGTAAAGTTACTTACGGACTTAAAATAACTATAAATACACACCAACCTTAACTGCCTGTAAAGTCCACCAAGTTCAGGACATAGGCCTGTCCCGTAAGGAGGATTTGCCATAGTCACCATGCTCGGCAACCGGATTGGCGATTGCACTACCAGACACCTCTCATTTTGGTTGATATTATATGAATCAACATAGCAGCCGCTACTTTTACTTATATTTTGTTTTTTTAAACTCCACTTTTTCTAAATAAATTCCTACAATCCAAAAGTATAACTTCCTAGCACTTAATTATGTGGTGACGATGAGCGGTAAAGTGCAATTGTGTTCAGCACTATCCATCAATATATTCTCTGCTATTGTTAAAATCTTACAAGTGTTATAACAGATACATACATGAACTGTTAAATGACAAATTATGTTGTTTTGTATTCTGCCACCATTACACCTTTGACTAGGTGAGAGCCTTGACCAACGGCGACATTATGTTCATATTTATCATGACTCAAGTAAATTGAAACACACAAGCACAAAATATTCATAAAATGCAATATATTCTTGTTAATCTTACAATCTCATAACAGGAATGGCTAGTTTTTGCCGCAAACGACAGAGGTTACGCGAACCTAAAATATTTAAATAAGAAGTAACTAAAAACTAGTACTGCGTCTAATGGATTTGCTACCATATAAATCAAGAACATAAAGCCATATTTGTTATGTAAGTACACAATTAAGGTGAATGTAAGTCATTTTACACGACAATGATTGAAATTGTTCTAGAAGACTACTCCATTTTCTATGCAAGGTTATACTCGCAAATGGGTACGACACTTATGATGATGTCGATAAATGTCTGCGTTGATTCAAATAAGCTTCTGGAACTAATGCAATTTTCATTAATATTTTTTTTTTTTAATTTTATTAGTTTAATAGAAAAGGTTTCTTTAATGTTTGCAAATTAATGTTTGAAATTTTATTATCCGCCGGAGGGTGTCGGGAAGGCTGGTGCTTAAAAGCACTCTTCCCGAATATAAAATACACAAGTAACGAGAGACCTTTCCCAGCTGAGTCTCGTTTACCGACATATATTTTATACGTGGTAGAGAGAGTCAAACGCCGGCTTTTGCTACTGCTCAAACGGGCCGGCTCGACCGGGTTGGACCACGACCTCGTAGAATAATCATCTGAAGAAGAGTCATCTTCAACCCATAGACAAACTAAGAAGACTATAGGTGTATAGTCACATCTGAGGACTAAGCTAGAATGCCTCACTGCATGTAATTATACTGGCTCTTCCTATCCTTATAATCGGTGCACAACAGTGGTTGCGCTTCTTATTAGCGACAGAAATAGCAATAGTTAGTATCCAGACGACACGTAGGCAGGAAAATAAGAGAAAATAAGTGCTACAGCCTACTAACCTTTACTTTTCCTGAAACCAGACCTCGCCAGATAGCGGCTTTCCCATTAAGATGAAAATACTAATCTAAAATGTAAGCGATATTCAGTCCGTACTGTTCCATACGATGCATTCATTTGTCACGTTTGAGACAGCTAATTTGTCTGGCATGTATTCGGCACCAGAGGCGTATAAATCTAATATCGACAGATTTCCAATGGCAACTTCGTAAATTCTCCTACAGAGTCTATATACAGACTAATAAACATTTCTCTAGTTATCGATGTCCGAATAACTGATAGAAGTTTTACATCTAGAATATAATCCAAACAAAGAGACATCTTCCTTCGAAGGATTATATTTGACGTTTTTACCTCTTTTAGCATATTACACACAATAATCTTTTATTATAATTCTTCTAAAATCTTTTATCACTTCTTTTTATAACGTGGGTCAATGGCCACATATGGATAAACCATAAAAAATTTCATCGTGTCATATGACTAAGGGCAATGACTAGAAAATCACTTGTCTTCCGGTAGTTGGCGGAACACCGTATTACAAAATGCCAAACCGAAGAAGCACAGATGCTTAGTGTTTGGCGGTGCGATCGTCATCCGTTTTCCAATTGTAGCGTTAGCAACAATTCCGATCAGGAAATGTCTAAAGGGACATGCAGCAAATAAACCGAGTTGCAGGATAACTAACACTGTAGCCTGTTATAATCCACTTCGGAGCATCGGCCAATTAAAGAATTTGTCATAATAATATGCTTGGCAGGCGGGTTGGCGATCATACGATCATAGTACCAGACGCTTCGCACCTTAGACGCTGCTGTGTAGTATCGGTCTGTCCATATATAAAATGGTCATAAAGCGATCTGTCCGAAGGCATTCTATTTCCATGCCTTTTACTTTTAGTCAACTCTAAAAACACCAACGCAAGGAAGAATTAAGGTTAGCAGATATCTGAATAGTATGTATGTATATATTCACGCCTTGTTCCCAACGGCTACCCGCAGATACAATCTTCTTCTTGTACTTGCTACGGTCCTGATATACGTCTTTCGCTTCTTCCACTTTCGTCAATCTTCGCATGCATGCTCGTTGGCTTAGAGTACTCTTGACCTGGCCTTTTTTCAGAACGTCTCCGATTTGATCGTGAAATGTTCGCCTAAGTTTTCCTCTCCCGACTCTACCATTTACTCTCGCCTCATATATTTGTTTCGTCAACCTACTTTCATTCATCCTCTCTACATGTCCAAACCAGCTGAGCATCCCTTTCTCAATTCGTATCACTACATCCTCTTTACATTACATTCTGAATATATATAACGAATTTTGAAAATTTGATTTTTTAAGTTAGAATTTGTCTAAAACGAAGTGCCCAGGCACTGTGACGACACTGAGCCTATTTTACAGTCGACACACACTTGAGAATTACCGACTCACCGATCGCCGCCGCCAACCGTGACCGAGACGCGTATCGCTTAGCAAACAGTGGAGTGTTTCGGAGAGTCACGGCGGATACTCAATTTGTACCTAATGCCGCCCTATCCGTTGAATGAAGCCGAGGCAAACAATAGATCCGTATTTTACATTTGAAATATAGACGTCTATTTTAAGTAACCTGAAATAAAACAATAATCTAGTAATAGCAATTGTGACAAAAAAAAAAGCGTCTCATTTATAATCTGCTAGTAATAAATATCTCAGAGTCGAAGTGCCGTACAAGACACCATGTATTTTAGGGGCTGTTACCTGTCACAAGACAATTTAGGTGTTGTATATTGAAATGGGGATGTAAATACCATCATTATCTCCAAATGCCGACCTTACCTGCATGTAATGCACCCGGTTAGCTAGTAAACCAGACTTTGGCAATGCCTCGTTAATACCTTAATTCTGTAGCAGCAGGGTGGTGGGCTGCAGCACCACTAGTACGAGAGTGCCGAAATTGCGTTTAGTAACCTGCTTACCCAGCGTGGTGACTATCGGCTAACCATTCAAGAAACAGATGGAACCTTTAGCTGGTGATTTCATGGAGAGGCCTATGTTCAGCAGTAGACTTGAATAGGCTGATGAAGAAGATATTGAAAATGGTTGTGTCCATCAATATGATTTCACGAGATTTATTCGACACTTTTTCACGCCACACATTTGTATGACAGATGACTTATTCCGCCACTTCACTGCATCACCATCTCTACGGACCTAATGTTATATAATATAAAATTATTTTTATACTTACGTCATAAATTCGTAATACAGAAATAACCATATAGAGTGACCTATAGTGATATATAGATTGATTAGGAAAGCTGTCGAAAATGTTCGGCATGTCGTTAGCATAAATTGATAGAGAGTAATTTTGTACATGGCCCTTCATAGGTCGCTTTTCAATGGGCTATAAGTGCTCGGTGAACTCATACTAATCCTTCTTACATATTCCGATATTTTTATTACGGAATAAAAAAAGTCAAGCGTGAGTGAGATATGCGTGAAGGTTATGATTCACTATTGGCCTGAACGAATGAAATTTTAATGAAATTGGGAAAGAGGTAGACTCTATTACAGAATAAGATATTCCCTTACGATTAAATTAGACAGCGCCGTTAGTTTGATTATAACTGGCTTTAAATATATTATTTACTAGTGCTGAATAATGCTGATCAACAATAATATTTTTTTACTTAATTAGTCTGAAATTTCACATTTTTTCTTCACATATTTATATAATATTTAAACATACATAATATTTAAAATATAACCAAAAAACCATTCCTGAGAAAAATGGTCTACAAAGAAGAACCCTTACAACCAATGAACTACGATTACGACTATCACGCAGGGGGTAGCCATAAGATAATATTACAATTCTAGAAACGTATAAGACCTAAAGAGTATAATTTCCTAATAATCGGCAAACGTGCACATGCTTTTTTATTTTACGTCCATTACTTTAAGAAATAACATGGATGCTGGATGCATTTTTTGCATATTTTTCAGTGCACCTTTTTAATTGCGAAAAAAATAGTCACACACCCCTGTCAATATGGGTAAGCAGAGAATTTTAGTTTCCACAACCTACTTTCACCTCTCCGAGAGATAAAGCATCACAACTGGTGAAGCACTTTTAAATGTTCCATATTAGAGAAGATAAGGAACATTCCGTCGTAAACCGTAGAGTCTGCAATGCAACTTCTTTTTTAAAATGAACAATTAACACCATAAAACAATTATTCTATTCATTAATAACAGTTGTAATATTTCCTCCTCTGACGTGTAATTTACAAACAAACCCTTTTATGACAATAATTCATCATCATTATTAGCCTTGCGAGAATTGGGTTCCGGAAATTTGCATGGATTTTTTGTCACTCATGGTCCAGTCAGTCGCCAGAGCCTCGTTTGTTAATTAACATGGTGCACCACGTGCAGGTGACGCTGACATTTGGAGAAAATCTGGTATTTTATCGCTCAGAACAGAATAAACGTTCAGTCGCATGGTTTAACAAGGTTAAAATATTGGATCAAAAATTAGGTACAGAACAGGGCACCGTGTTGCATACCACAAAATAAAATAAGCATTTTTACCAATTTATTTCACGTGAAAGATGATTATGATTACGACTATCACGCAGGGGTAGCCATAAGATAATATTACAATTCTAGAAACGTATAAGACCTAAATAGTATAATTTCCTAATAATCGGCAAACGTGCACATGCTTTTTTATTTTACGTCCATTACTTTAAGAAATAACATGGATGCTGGATGCATTTTTTGCATATTTTTCAGTGCACCTTTTTAATTGCGAAAAAAATAGTCACACACCCCTGTCAATATGGGTAAGCAGAGATTTTTAGTTTCCACAACCTACTTTCACCTCTCCGAGAGATAAAGCATCACAACTAGTGAAGCACTTTTAAATGTTCCATATTAGAGAAGATAAGGAACATTCCGTCGTAAACCGTAGAGTCTGCAATGCAACTTCTTTTTTAAAATGAACAATTAACACCATAAAACAATTATTCTATTCATTAATAACAGTTGTAATATTTCCTCCTCTGACGTGTAATTTACAAACAAACCCTTTTATGACAATAATTCATCATCATTATTAGCCTTGCGAGAATTGGGTTCCGGAAATTTGCATGGATTTTTTGTCACTCATGGTCCAGTCAGTCGCCAGAGCCTCGTTTGTTAATTAACATGGTGCACCACGTGCAGGTGACACTGACATTTGGAGAAAATCTGGTATTTTATCGCTCAGAACAGAATAAACGTTCAGTCGCATGGTTTAACAAGGTTAAAATATTGGATCAAAAATTAGGTACAGAACAGGGCACCGTGTTGCATACCACAAAATAAAATAAGCATTTTTACCAATTTATTTCACGTGAAAGATGATTATGATTATGATAAAGATGACTATACCGATGATTTCTTTTCTGTACATTTTGTATAAAAAATATTTTTAAATTTGAACTGGAAAAGTAAATTTACCAAAAGACGTAATCATATTAGACCAATGAACAAATTCGATAAATATAGCCCTAATATCTAGTCGAACATTTTGAAGCTAAATTATAAAATTCGAATAAATCATGAGTTAAAAAAATAACCATATGCCATAATTTAGAGGATGAAATTATTGAAATAAGGCAGTTCTAAAATTTTGCCTGTCATTTTGCTATATATAGGTATTAGTTTCTAGAATAGGTACTCGTACATATACGGTACATTTGCAAAGTATACAACATAGATATTTCAAATTTTCGTGCTGTAACCACAAGAAGACATCCTTACTTTTAGTTACTTTTCAAAAACAAATTTACCGTTGTATATGAATATTGTATGTACATACAAAGTTTACAATACTTGTTGCAACAATAATTCTATATACATTCCTAATATCATATAAAAGAACATTTGCAATGATAAATACTAGGTAGACTGTTGTACAACTTTTTAGAAAAGATGTTCTTTTAGTTTTAGTAGCGTGGTAATGAGTTTATTAATTAATTAAATCCACGATTTTATTGCAATTACATCAAAACGGCGTCACGACTGAGAAATTACAAGAATGTTTGTGGTACTTACGTTGTTAGTGGTAACAACCGTAGGATAAAGCTTTATATTGAGAAGTGAAACTATTCTTCACATTCACTTTTTAAATTCACGACGAAATAATTTTATGAGTCTAATTAATTTATTGTTATTAATTAAGTATTTTTAATTTAAATAATAACTCTCCTCGTTAGAAGGAGTAATTAATGAAGTATTATTTATTAATCTTCTATTTTCTAAAGCTCCATTATATTTCTGAAAAAAAAAAACAATAAACGACGAATAATAAAAACATTGACAATAATTTCTTTATAATACTCAATCATACGTTAGCTTAAAATTAATCATCGTATTATATTCGTGTGCATGACTTAGTAAATAATTAATGAAACTCATTTGTTTGGGTACCCGTCCCAGATAGAACAGTGTCAAGTGCTCTGAAAATAAATAAGAAGATGAACATGAGTACACTCATAACGCAAAATGCCTTAAATTATTAAATTTAATTATTTTATCTGTTCGTCGATGAATGCTCACATAATACACATTTTTTTTAAGGTACCGGGACCAAACGAGCGACGGCTGACGTCCACGTACATCATGGTAGACCACATAGTTATAAAAAAAAATAATGAATACGTTTTTACATTCAAATCTTATAAATAAAAATGATTATTTTTATTATTTATATTAGTTACTACAACAAACAAAGAAATGAAACAAAAAATTTTAAATCTAATAAGTTTTTAGGTTCCTTGTGAACTCAATAATTTCAAAGCTAAGCGCGTTTTACTGCTTGTAAAGCAAACAAAGTATTAAACCAGACAAACCTTTTGCCAACTTTCATTTCCTCTAGCTGTTTCAGCGCACTTTGCCAATTTATTTATTTAAAAATTTAATAAGGTTATGTATCTAAGTTATAACATCGGATAAATAAGTACGTTCGTAAATATTAAAATCAACTGAGGAGAAGTACATTTAACATTTAGAAATAAAAGCTTTGAATCGAAAAACTCCTTTGGGCGTATGTAATTCATTCAGACTGCAATAATAATATACCACAAGTTTTTTGGCAACGAACTTCCTACGACTTACCTCAAAGGCACTTAGTTTGACCCGACCTGATATTACTGAAATGGTATTATGAAAACTTTGGAAAATTTTTGTTATTGAAGCAATTTTTATTAAGCAACTTTGATTTCTAATGAAAAAAAAAATATTTAACTGATTTTATATTATTAACTATTTATTTGATTTTATATTCCCGACATTTCGAGTGATTTACAGCAGCCGGGGTCATGGAAGTCTCAGGTATTAGACGTTCAGCTTTTTAATCATTCATTCTGACCCGAACTACACAGAATGTGCTCATAGTGTCTTGAGGCCCACCCATTATCTATTAAATTTATTTTATTTATATTAATGAAAAAAATAAATGAAATCATCCATGGCAGGAATCGGTGTACTTCTGGGAGGATTTGTGGTTTATCAAATCTGAATGGTGAGTCTTGGGCTTGACTCCAGGTGCCAGCACCGCTAAAATTGGCAGTGAATGTAAACAACATGAGAAAATCTGTGCATTTATATGAGAAATAAAAAATAATGGTATAAGATGTATCATTCGCCAACCCGCTAGGGAGCATAGTGTGGCAGACTGTTCTTGGCTTCCAGCAAATTCATAAGAAATATTTTACTTTCGGCCTTCAATAGTAGAATGATGTTGCCAAGATTCTAATTTTAATCAATTAAACGTAGCTTAATTTTTGAATTCTTTTGTTTATTCATCTTGAGACCTTGGTTATCACTTACCATCAAGTGACTCACTTGCTCGATTGCTACCTCTTCTGAACGGTAGACATTATTCTGCCCTATCCGCTAGGTGGCGCGTAAGAGGCCATCGGGTCCAGATTTTGTAATTTTTATATTTGACCCTCAACGGACATATATTGTAAATATGAGTTATTTTTATTCTTAAATATAACATTTTTCTTTAAGTCCATTTACTGTGAGTTATGAAAAGTTAGTGTCGAAGTCATTAAAACCTGTTTTCTTATGTTAGACACTGCCAACCGCACCGAACGATGGGACAAACAAATTGCCGGAAACATTTGAATAAGAATGGACATTTTCGGGAACACTAATGTGCGAGGTGGAAAGCCGGGCCTTTGAGGGCACTTTTAATATCTGTTTTATTTTTTCCGGATTTTTATGAACGGGGACAACAAACCACGTAGCGTCCTATTGTTGAACAGCGGTGCAGAAACAGTCTCAGTTATTATTATTTATGTGAACAACTTTACGGCTTTATATGGCCCGCTCCACCGAATAGTATTTACGTTTCATATCTTTTATATCATGCAGTCACCGTGTTATCTATTGTTATATTATGAAAGTGATCTGTGAATACAAAATGTGAAATATTTTTTAGAATAAACTAATTTATTAGGTAACACAGACATCTTGCTCCATCTCTCTTCTCTAACTCGCTTCGAAGGTCTTGTAAAATGTATCTAGATAAATGCTATGGTAGCCAAGTCAAAGCCTTTCCACCCAAAATTATAAACTTCTGTCTATGGTGCGAGGCAATAGTAATTAAGATCAAGACTTTGCATGTCTTTCTTGGCAATCATCTAACACAAAGACCAACCAAACGTCGATTTCCTGCAGTGGATTATGCAGAGGTTGGTGATGAAAGCTCATATATTTTCTAATTATATAACACTTATATTTAAGCACTCGCGTATGACACCCTTAGGGTTAAGTAAGACATTTTACCTCTCCAGGAGATAGAACGAGATGTGACAAAGCCCGCTGCCTAGTTTGCTCCCGGAGGGAGGGAAGAAAGAGGGTGATAGATTCTTACGCCAGTACTATTAAAGTAAGTAACTGCTTGCAAATTCGCACTCCGCTATCTACACTCCGTTAGCTCATACCTTCTGCAACGATTATCGGTTCCTCCAGCTATATTGGCGTCTCTTTCTTTAGGTCATTTTCGCTTTTTTTATGAAGGTTACAAACGAATCCACAGAGCACGAGCACGGACGGTACTTGGTGGCTGTGTTCTCACTACTACAGATTTTGATGCAACAGTAAACATGGCTCCGGGGTAATTACTCACCATGCAAAACATAATAACACTATGCTACAGTTTTATTCTAGTACTCTGAAAGAGTTTAGTCTTTCCCGGTATAGCCAACCTGTCCTGTTATAATAGAGCCGCAGCTTTGCGTTGCTATAACTCTGTGCAGTTTCTTTTTAGCAGTTCCAAATTATCTGCAATTTAAAATTGAAAGAAAACTAAAAGCACAGTTGGTTATATTGTAGCAACTATCAAATAACGATAGCTTAACACAACACTTGCAAATGTTGCAGTTCAGGGATAAAGGCTCAACCCTATCACGATCACACCGTAATGATACATTGCGAAAAAGCATTTACCGCCGACACAAAACATTTACAACTGCGTTTACCGCGTAAACACCACATTATTGTATTAGTAATTGTGAGTATTACAGCGATGATAGCTTCAAAGCTTTCAGAAATAACCATATCATGTTTTATTTATTGTTATATCTCTCAAGCTCTGCAAATTCATGGTCTTTTTCTTAAATTTTATAAACTTTCTTAAATTTTACTACTTGTAAACAAAAACTAAAGCGGTTACTTTTTTAATATCACTAGTGACAAATAAGCTAACAGTCCATCTAATGATAAGTGGCTATTGCGGCCTGTAACGGAACGTACCGAATGTGTCAAACGTCAGATATTTGTCAGGTCCCTTCTGCCTGACCTCTGACACGGCCTTGGACCACTGACATTTAATATAGCAACAGACTTAACCTATTGTCTATTCGTTCACACTTATGAAACATTATATAATAATATGCTTTTTTTCATGTGTAGCTACATTCACTTCTACATTTCATGAACACAATATGACAATTCATGAACCGTGCGCTGTTTCTTTCAAGTTGCCCATTGTAGGCAGCTTAGTAAGCTGCATCACTTTGTATTGTGAAAGTAATAAATTATCTTTCACTGTGACAAAAAAAAACAAAATTGTTTATATTAAAACAAAATATTTACAAAATATAGCTGGATTTTCCTTTAATCGGTTATTTGAGCCATGGTTTTGGATTTTTTTTATGGACAAGGCGGCAAACGAGCAATCGGTTCAGTAGCAAGTGATTACCGTCGCCCACGAACATGCCGGCAACTCACCTGCAACACTAAAGGTGCTTCAGGTGCGTTGCCGGCCTTTAAGGGTATTTGGGAGATGGCAGGGAAGATGAGTAAGAGGAGTGGGCTTCCGCTTACCTCACTCACCGAACGAAACGCAGAAGCACAAGATGCCTCTACTTCACCCGCTAGGCAGCGGGTGAAGTAGAGGCATTCTGGGTTTCGCTAGGTATTCTGCTAGGCCTTGGTACCAACCCGGTTGAGCCGGCCCATTCGAGCAGCAGCAAAGGCCGCCACTTGGCTCTACACGTAGATTAAGTGTGATTAATTTATTAGGGCACGTTTTGTTAATTGTCATGATTAGTCTGCTAGCTTAATTAAGTGTGTGTGTAGGGCACGCATATTATATATTACTTTTAATTGTAACAATTCATTCTGCTAGCCAACAAACGAGGCTCTTAAAGGCCGGCAGCGCATCTGTAGCTCCTCTAGTGTTGTGGATATTCATGGGCGTCGGTAATCACTTATCATCTGGTGACGCGATTTCCCTTTTTCCCCGTTCTCTTAAAAAAAAAATTCAACAGCATGATAGCGGAATATCCATCCGTATTTGCCGAATCGAAATTTCCAGAGTCTAGTGATGAGGAGCAGCGCGGTAACGAAAATAGCGATGTACTTATATAATGTTTTGAGAAGAACTCGGACAAATATAGAAGACAATCGTAGGTTGCTTAATTATTTCTTTATTTCATTATTTTTGTTATTACCTTTCCTTGTTATAGTGTTACGTTAGATAAGCAATAGATCCGCTTATTATTAATATTCATTTAACTTTACTAGGCTGTGTCTACTGGCTTTCCGTGGTTGCCTTTAAGTAAGGTGGCACATGCCTTTTTTTAAAAAAAAAAACATTTTTATATAAAAAAACAATTTGTTATGTGTTAACCTTGTTGGTAATCCTAATTAAATAAATAAATAAAAATAAATATCATATTTTCTTACGGATCCTAAAGTTTTTGAAAATGAAAGGCTCTGACCATCTGAAGAAATATAGCTTACAAACGATGACTTTTTTAGAAACGGCCGAGTATTTTCGGAGATTACTCCACACGTACAAACAAACTCAAACTCTTTATAATAAGGTAATAAGAGGGTGTGAGGGAGAATATGCCAGCTCTTTCTCCAACCTCACCTATACGTGTTGCACTCAACTTGCAGAGAAACGAGGCTCTGGGAATGGTCACTGAGTGATAGCGGAATACCCATCCCAATTTACTGCATCCGAATCCCACAGACTAGTCTCACTGCGTTCACCCACCCACTTACCCAGCGTGGTAAGTATGGGCAAGCATTTCAAGAAACATATGCCGAGAAATGCATAATTCCTATAGCACTTTTGCTCGCGCTTTCTTTGAGAAGTCTATGTTCAGCAGTGGACTAAAATAGGCTGATGTATGAATGTGGGATTTGAAATTAAAAAAAAAATCCTAAATGCTCTTGGAACACATTAATATTTAAAACGCTTTGATATACCGCCTTACACACTCCATCGAACGCGCATTCTTCCTACAGTATTTTTTTACAGCGTTACTCCGGTACTCTCGCGTACATCTATACATAGAAATAATGAATACAGAATCATCCCCTACCCCTATCTGGTAACGCATTTAAGGGAAATTATAGTTAAAACAATGAACAATTAAGGTAATACAATGTAATATTCTATTGATATAAGTCCGCCATTAGCTCGATAATTACGCAAACAATATTAGCGAGCGCGTCGATGGCAGCTGCCCGCATATTAGTGCTCAATGCGGCAATTGTGCTTACAAATCGTATTGGGTAACGTATGCTGCGCTGTGAAATCTAATTGTGATAATTTTCTACGTGTTAAAACTTTCAATAAGCTTAAAATATTACATAACTAACTAAAAGCATAGCTTTCTGGTGAGTCGTGAAGCTAAATGAAAAACGATTTATGAATGATTATGAAATAACAACTAATACAATCATTTCAACATCTAAAGAGCATTATCACGATCAAGAATCTTAAAAATCTTGCGCATTAGAGACATGGCAAACTCAATTCACAAAGGGAATCGAACTCAGAGTCTCATATCAAAAAAATAAAACACTAATTGAACCTTTCTAATTGTATTCGATTTTCGTTTAGACATTCGAACGCGGAGCCTTAATTATCATTTTTTTCCCATAAATGACATTTAGTCATAGAAATATAATTATATAATAAAAAAACTGTTTAAAATTAAACCAATAATCCCATTACAATTCCATAAACGATACAAAACCACACAATAACAAGATTGCTTTGCACGTTTTCTTTCAATATTTCCCAATTTGATACGATATTACGCCCCTCGCAGCGAGAGAATAGAAAATATTCGACAGTGACACTGGAAGGGCTAAATTTCGTTAAAATAAAAGCGTACAGTGAACATAAGATATAGCGCCTACGTGGTCGCCGTGAGATCCCCGGAGCACCTACAATGGAGAATTGGAAAAAGCTTTTATAATCCGACACGTGACTCACATACGAAAGGTACCTTGCCATCGCCTACATATAACATCGAGAGTCCGCATGGTCGTAATTCTTTCTCTAAATGTATTGTATTACAACGCGGGAGACAATATGTGCTACAAGGAATTACGTGATTAATTAATCATTACAAATATCAATATTTATTTTGAATTCATAGGTATCAAAATGGATGGAGGTCGTGGCTCCATCCACTGGGGCACCTTACAATTTGGACTCAAGTATCAGTACTTTATTGCAATCAATCCTTATTGAACAATGGAATGTCAATAGGTTGTAGAGGAGATATATATAAAAATTTCATATCAGTTTTTCTCACTAACAAGTTCTCAAACTTATAACATAAGAACGAAGTCAAGATATTTTGTTCTATTTTAGTGTTTTTCTTTTTATTCAGCGTATGTTAATGATATGCAAGCAGCACTTTTTTCAATTGCAAGCGATGAAAGTCACATGAATAATTTATAGCTATAAGATTTTTCTTAATAAAACACGCATATACATACGAGGTATTTTTTGTGATAACGATGTTTACTTTTAGAAGACTTTAAATTCTCTAATGATGTAATTATTAATGTCATTGCCATAGGCTGAATATCTTTTATCACATCTCTATATCCTGCGCAATTCTTATCCCCACTTGACTGAGGGGTGTGCTTGGCCTTCGTTCACTTCACTGTGTTGTGGTCTTCGATAATATTGGAAGATTAGACGCTTTTCTGATCAAGTATCGCCTTTAAAATCGCCCCGACCATTACATCAGATTTGACTGACCACAAATCCTCGCAAAAGAACAACGATTCGAGATGCTATAGAAATTTAAAAATATCCATCTTCTATAGAAAATTGGTCTGGGTCCCTTACTTTGGATCCGGTGATAAATTAAATCCATGGTCAAGCATTGCATAACTTTTGCTTCATACACTGTGAGCTCTTTCTGCGTAGACTTGACCAAAATTAGTAATGAATAAAACTGTTAACAAGATATCGAGACGATCAACGCCGCAGTCCCCCATGAACCCGCGACCAACGGGAATAAAAAAGTTAAATTAATCGTAATAATCCGTAAATAATAGCTTAATTTCAAAATGAAAGTATTTAAATGAGAAGATTGTTTTAAATAATGGTTTTCGATTTATATGTTGATCCGAAATAGTACAAATGATTTTATGATTTTTCGGTAGAGATTTACCATGCATTTGCCGTAGTCAACTTTTAAAATATCTAACTTTTGAAAATCTTGATTAACAAAGAGGTTTCTAAATTATATAACTTTTTATCATTACTATACTTGGCACGTTTCCACAACCTTCCAGCGCGGAGTTATTATCTATTTCCCACATCCCAAGGGAACTTGTTGGGATAAAAGTATTTCATATTCAAACAAAGAGCGCTGCTTGCGTTATTGAAACCGTTTATACATAAGAAGATAGACGGTCAAGTATAAAACGGGCCGTTGAAAGTAAACCCAAGACGGGTTTAACAGTAATTAGTTACTATTAAATATTTTGAGCAATGGTACTAATTCTCTTGCTCTTAGAATATACCTCCACATGTAATAGCAAAAGTATGTCCATTAATGATTCCTAGTATTTACGCGAATACTGCACATTTGAAATGAAATTTTTTTTACGGATTTTAACGCGTAAAGCACCCGAAACGTTTTAAAGAGGAAGAATCTGAAGAAACTAATTCAACGTGATGAAATCCTAAAATAATTTGTAAAAAATTGTTTCAATTCGAATGCCTACTGTTTAATACGTACAGAATTATACATCTACAATTATTTTTTTTTACTTTTGCTACGATATCGTCCAACAATAAAATTTGCCGCCGTTCAGATGATAAATTCAGTTATTGTTGCATACTATAAAATTAAAGTAACGAGATAACCTATCTAACTTTTTATGGAGAAAGCGGCTCGTCTGATAATAAGTGGTTACCGTCGCCCATGTACATCTGCAACACCAGAGGAGCTGCAGGTGCGTTTTCGGCCTTTAAGGATATTTGGGTGATGGGAGGAATAGGGAGGGGGTTTTGGGGAGGAGGGGACTGCGCCTCCGGTGAGTACCTCACTCACCGAATGAAACGCAGAAGCACAAGTTGCCTCTACTTCATGCCGCCTCTACTGCTACTCTGTGAGGTCGTGGTATTTACCCGTTCGAACCGACCCATTCGAGCAACAGCTAAAGCTGCCGTATCGCTCCACCACCTTAAAAGTTTTAGTTATTATTAGAGTATTAGTAGAGTTCAATTAAAGTGTGACTTTATAAACTAAAATTTAGTTAGATCATCATTAACAACTGAATGCTGTCTACTGCTACAAATTGGCCGCCCCAAATAGGAAGGACATATGGTAACCGCCACGTGTGAAAGCTTTGCTGGTTACAGTCCCAGACACCAGGAACCGTTAACGCTTTCTTTTGTAAAGGTTTGTATTTTTAATTCTGACTTTTTGAAATGATCATATGACTTTTGAAAAATACCAGAACATCTCAAATTTCATAAGTCATGTGATTTTACTTTAGTCAAGTCTTATTGTACCCATGGGCTGCATTACTTCTACTTATATATTATAGATAGGTGTTGTAACATTTTCTTTTTAAAATCACTCTCCGCCCCTCATTAGTGAGCGGAAACCTTTTGAATGAGCGTGCTTCTAGCTTTGGGTCTGCAATACACTTTTTACATTTACACACTTCTCGTATTTAATTTCCTGGCTATATTTATAAATGAAACCGACCCGGTTTTTATGCCAATATTTTTATTAATTAAAAACAATAATTCTATCATAGAGAATATTAAAAAAAAGAGTAATTTAAGCTGTGCAGTGAGCGGAAGCTGACACCGGCATATTTTTATGTTTGCCGAATAATATACGTTCGTATCACTCACTCTCCTATTCCCGAGTACAACGTATCTAGAATAATGGCCAAATTCTGTGCCACAGATCGTAACGCAATCCAACTAAATTCGAAAACGAATAATTAGTGTTTAGCAAAACTTTGGTGGAGTGTGTAAGGAGAAATATAGTAACTTTTCTTCGAATGTGCTCGAACTTTACTCCTGCATGCGATGCTTCCGCTGATTAACGAACAAAACTCTGCCGACAGACTGATTGAGGACAGATATCGAACCTGAATATCACAGACTAGTGGTGGGGAGTGACATTACTGGTGCGAGGGTACCGGTACTGCGCTCATCCACAGGCCTAGCGAAGTGATATACAAATTCATACA
This sequence comes from Bhutanitis thaidina, assembly GCA_029286595.1. Taxonomy (NCBI): domain Eukaryota; kingdom Metazoa; phylum Arthropoda; class Insecta; order Lepidoptera; family Papilionidae; genus Bhutanitis; species Bhutanitis thaidina. The sequence goes on from JAGSMS010000003.1 coordinate 6,277,467, forward strand.
TGCATGCGTATACATACATGGGTATTTTTCATAATTACTATTCTTATCAACTGAAGAATATGCGTGTTGTAAATACTCTTATGCCTCTACATGATGCTTTTCTAGTCTTTTATTATTACTATTACATGGATATTTTATTAGCTTGCTCCGTAAAAATAAGTTTCACATATTAATTTTGCCCACTTTTCATGAATTTAAATGAAATATTTGAGTTAATTTTCATTTAAATTTTTAGCATGCTACTTAAATTAAATTCACCAGACTCGCTGTGTTTTAACTTTAATATGATAATATTAATTTCATCATTCCCCATGATGGATTCATGTGCGGAAGGGGAGGAATACAGGTACAAACTTTTTCTTCAAATCTACCACACCTGCTTTCGGCGCACTGGAGAAGCGAAGGGGACTCCGGCGACTGATTAATTGCGGAAAATCCAAATTACTAAGCCGGACTGAGATTCCACTCTCCATCATTAGACTGTATCTGTAGTGTAAGGGCAAGGCATATTGCGGTCACATTCCCGCCTGCGCAGCGTGCTGTGCATTGGCAAATCGTCATGCCACATTTTGTTTACCTTTGTTTAATAGTGAGGCGGTATTCACTGAGAAGTTTCATGTAGGATGGACGTTATTAAAAGACGAATTACGAATCCGGAAATTATCCTAAGCAAAGTTTTTAACGCCGTTATCATTAAAACGTATGTGAAGCGTGTAATCGTACAACGAAATTTAGCCGGATTTTGCTTTTAAAATCCAAGAGCATAGGAACGTTCGCCTCTAACGAGCTCTCCGTGCAAATATCGACGAAGTTCTCGGGCGGCTTTTAAAGCAATCACTGTGGTCGTTTTATTGCATTACCGAATATACATTTTTGTAATCAGGCAGTCGACTTTGAGTAATCTTTTTGCTAAAATGAAATTCATTAAACTAATCCAGCTCGGAGCCGACGATCCGCTCGTTGGGTACCAGTCGCTGCCGTGCTTGCATATTTTACGTGCATTAGCTAATGCAATTGAAATTGCTGCTTTCCTTCATCTAAATGATTAAGCTGCAAGAATTATTTTCCATGGTTTAGAAAGAAGCAAGTAAGTTAAAAAAAATATATCAATCATTGTATTTAATTTTAAAACACCATAGCTCAGTGGTCTGAAGACCCCAATTTATTTTTATTTATTTATTTATTTATTCTTTATTGCCTTAAGCTTAAGGTTACAATGGGCGGACTTAATGCCAAGTGGCATTCTCTACCAGTCAACCCTTGTTATGGTGAAAGGTAGTTGGCAGGTATAAAACAAAGAATAAAAAAAAAAAAAAAAACTCCAATAAAAATAACTTGATTAGTACATAATTAAACTATATAAACTATATAATTAAATAAATATTTATAACATAAAATACACAAATACATATACAAGTATATAAAAGGATACATAAATAAATATATAACATAAATCTAAAATAGATAAGCCGAATATTGTCAATGATCTATTATTCTGTTAGGTAATTACGAAGTAGACTCTTAAACAGTTTCTTGCTAGGAGCTGCTTTTATCTTATCGGGCAGGGCGTTCCAGAGGAGTGTAGCTTGTAACAGTAAAAGAAGAGTTATAGTATCCTGTATTATGTTGTGGAACTCGAATCTTAAATTGTTTTATGGAACGAGGCTCTCTGTCATGAGCAGAATAAAGATATTGGAAATTATTATTAAGATAAGAAGGAGAATTAGGATCAGTTAATACAGAATACAATAAACACAGAATTCTAGAGCTACGCCTTTGTCGAATAGAAAGCCAATTAAGCTTGGAACGATAAAAAGAGACGTGATCATATTTACGTAAACCAAAGATAAATCTAATGCAGTTGTTAAGAAGGCGCTCCAACTTATCGAGACGTGATTGGGATAGGTCCGGGTAACACACATCTGCATAGTCGATAATGGGTAAAATTAAGGATTGAGTGAGCAAAAGCTTAGTTTTAAAGGGTAAGAAATTTTTCAAACGATATAGACAACGTAAGGTGGCAATGACTTTCCGGCTGACTTCAGCAACCTGAGTCTCCCAACACAATGACTGGTCCAGATGAATGCCTAGATTTTTCACAGTTTTGGAGAAAGGAATTAATGTTCCATTGAAATAAACTGGAGCAAGGTTACCATAATCAATCCCGGCAAGCATCCTAGGACCACCTACTATGATTGCTTGACATTTTAATGGGTTGACAGTAACCCCAAATCTGTGCGACCAATCTCTAATAGAGACAAGATTGTTATTTAGCTTCATTATGCAGTTATTGAGGTCGTTAGTGCCTGATTGTGCATAAAGCTGAAGATCGTCTGCATACAGATGATACGAATAGTCGACAGCGGAGGTGATAGAATTTGATCTTTGTAGAGGCCTAGCAGGCGTAACAATGAGGATCTCGAAATTTTGTCTTTGACTGAACACTAAGAGGGCGACAGGCTATCGTTATTCCCAATAAGCTCGGGTTAAGTGAGTTGAAACTACTAAAATAACTGTATGTACCTATAACTATCCTAGCATTGGGTATACGGACGTAAGAGCGTATTGGTTCTTTTTTATTCTTAAACTGACTAAAAAAATGAAGGTCTTTTGAAATTATTTTGTATGTATTTTCATTTCTTTTAAAACCTTTTTTGAAAGCTTTCTCAATGAAATCAATGAACAATATTTTTTTATAAAGTAGATCCGTTTCAGGCATGTAGCAATTGTGCTGTTTGGTAATTGATTATTGGTCGTCAAAATATTGCCGATTTATTTTTAGTTTGCTATTTATAATTTAAACTTGTTATTTCTTTTAATGCACTTTAACTATATTTGAAATTTTTATATTTGTTCAAAACTGGACACAACAAAGTAACATTTTTATAACTTCCAACCAATTAAAGCTAGTAGAAAGGGTAGAATGTCTTCAATAGGGTACATCTACATACCCGATAATCATGGAACTTTCGTTTCATTTATTGTTGGCTTTGGTAGCTTATGAATCTGCCCCCCTCCCTTCCATACCTCCCCCGGGGTACTTTTAATAAAATATAAAAAACTGTACCAAAAACAAATAACCTGTCATGCTCATATTAAATGCTTTGTATTCATATATACTATCGCGATATAAAAGTAAAGAAAAATGTATTTTTGAGATGAAAAATGTATTTCTACGCTCTTCATTATTAAGCGGGAATCTTTTGAATAAAATCCCATTTACGTCGCAATTCACTGTTACATGAAATTCGTAATTTAGCAGTTAACCATTATTATACCTTTTTCTCATTCACATTACTCGTTAAATGTAATTCAGTTTGATTAAAAATATCACATAAACATAATTTACTTCAACTTTAGGGAATAATACAAATAATATAATAATTATCATGATTTCAACTTATAGATGGAGATTGATATTTAGTATGGAATATATTATCTATTCTGAACGCAATAAGTTAAAATATAGTTTTTTTTTCAGTAATAATAAATGTTACTCTTTCTTATAACAGTCTCTAAATAGGCCAATACATATATGTACACACATATATGTATTGGCCTATTGAAAAAACAAAACCTCATGCTCTATGTATTGGCATACACAGAGCATGAGGTTTTTCTAGCATTTTACTAAGACGACTTCCACGACACACTAAAATGTTTACATTACTTTTTCTTGAATACTATTACTATGGAATACCTTAATAACATTTTTCGAGAATTAAGACGATTTCGAGATTTAACTGAAGGGCATTTTGAGATCACAGTGTCTGCATTCCGCAAATTACGTGAAAAACTGGCCAAGTGCGAGGCGGACTTGCACTGGGCCAGTTCTCCAGATCTTACAAAAAATTATCAACGATCCATGTCTTTTAAATTTTGAATTATCGTCGTCTATGTCCCCCGGAAGCTTTCATTATGTTTTTTTAAAGATAAAAGATTATTTTTAAATTCGCTAAATTATTGCGGTCATTGGTATCAGCATGTCCAGCCAACCAGTACGGCAAGGTATATACCAAAGAAATTAAAATGCGCAGATATATTAATTTATTGAACAGTGATTATAACCGATATATGAATCTACCAGACTAACTTCCCTCTGATTTGCACCGGTGGCTCAATAACATTGAGTATTCAGTTTGTCATATAAGACACGATAATGACTCCAGGGAAATGTTTTCACATGAAACACCCACGGGAAGAAAGTTGGCTTGTATGATGTTCATACCTAAACCTATGTGGCACTCATAGCAAGTACGTCCAACAACATACAAGTATGTAAATACACCAGACATTATCAAATAACTTAGCGACGTCAATGATGAGTGCTTCGATGCCGTGCTTTGGCCTTAGTTTAGTCTCAGTTTTTTGTTTAGTCGATGCATATATTGAATATTCTGCTCGAAACACAAACTGCTTTTTCTGTCTAAAATTGATTGTCTTTCAATCAATTAAGAATTATTCGTTAAAAGACTTTTCACATCGAAGTAAAAATACTTATGTGTGAACAATTACTCGTTCCCCTGGGTTTTTCATTGTTGTCTTATCTTAGCCTCTTTCGTTTCGTCCAGAAAACTGCAAGCAAGAAGAGCTTTCAAGTGTGTGTGTGTTATAGCGAACTTTCCAGAGTTTTGAAATTATTCGTGATGTTTTGTATCGCTTTTTTTGTAATGAGTTTTAGTTGGGCACCCGTCCGTGAAAGAAAGTATCCACGTAACTACTTGTTAACCATCTCAAGATGAGGGGCGTTTGTAAACTAAGAGCTGGGACACCATTGGCTCCAGGCTGACAGCCAAGCATCTGTCTTTTACATTGCTCATATCGAATGGTTAAGTACCATTGGAGCTGATCAGAGTCGTATTTTGTGAATAAAAATATATTTTATGGACAAGATTACGGCTCTAATTTATTAACGTACGTTATACTAGATTTCGGTAAATCATATGTGTAGTTAGATATTTTTTAATTGTATAGTTTATTCATAATACGTTGTTTCTTAGGGTACTCACTTTGCTACTAACTATGTTCAGCATAGCAAGTTTGTTATCGTTACGTAAAGTTTTCCTGTAGGAAAAACCGATTTTAACCACCTGTCTCAACTATGCGGCATTACCGTGTGTACCTAAACATGTAAAGTTTGAAACTTAAATTAAAATTTTGAATTATATACAAAAGGCGGGATGGTGAGCACAGTGCCGGAAACCTCGTAGCAGTGATGCTGGTCCTCATCACTTGTCTGTAGTATTTGGGTTCGCCATAATCGGATGGATTTTCTGCCATCAGAGGATCGGCAGAAGCTCGTTCGTTAATCAAAGGCCAAATTGGCCTCCAAAAAGCTTGGTGTGCTCTGTAGAGCGGGACAGTATTTCATGCCGGTCCACCGTTTGCAACTTTATAAGGCCCAAGTTCGGCCCCACATGGAATACTGTTCTCATCTCTGGGCAGGGGCACCCCAGTACCAACTCGTTCCATTTGACCGCATCCAACGTCGAGCGGCTCGAATTGTCGGCGACCAAGCTCTCTCTGATCGGCTTGATCCTTTGGCCTTGCGAAGAGATGTTGCTTCTCTTTGCATTTTTTACAAAATTTACCACGGGGAATGTTCTGAGGAACTGTTCAGATTGATCCCAGCTGCTGAGTTTCACCATCGTACATCGCGACAGAATTCGAAGTTCTATCGATACCACCTAGATGGTTAGCATTCCACCACAGTGCGTTTTAATCGAAGTTTTCTGCCACGCACTTCGATTTTGTGGAATCAGCTGTCGCCAGCAGTATTTCCGAACAGTTACGACTTAGGGACCTTCAAGAAAAGAGCTTATTCCTTCCTTAAAGGCCGGCAGCGCATCTGTAGCTCCTCTGGTGTTGTGAATGTTCGTGGGCGTCGGTGATCACTTACCATCAGGTGAGCCGCACGCTCGTTTGCCCCCTTCTTCTATAAAAAAAAAAAAATCAACAGGATGTACCGTTTGTTATATGGAGAAAAAGTTAGTATGTTCCACCTTCCACCCTATAAATCCATTATTCTGCTTCAAATGCTATATTAAAATGGGCTACATTTTATTAATTTCATTATTATTATACATTTATATCAGTCACCATACGAAAAAGGACCACAAAACGGTTGATCCTTAATACGTTTCTGCATTCTATACCAGTAACTAGTTATATTCTTGCAATTGTTTTAAATCAATCATTAATTTTAAGGTTTTTACCTATAGACATACACAAAAAACATATTCAAAACCCATTAAAAAAAAACAAGCGGTGCACGGATAAATAATAAATGTGTGTGCGTGGGTATGGTTCTACAAGGTATTCGGGTAGGATACTGAGGATTCATTTTCAGAGATGTAGATTCTCGATCAAAACTCAGTGTTCGAGATTTTATTTAAAGCAAAATAATTACATATTATAGCAGCAGCAAAACATTTCTGACTCGCTGCAATGCTCGGACAGAAACATTTATTCATTATGAAAGATTCATTAAAATACAATATTGATCATTATAAGTACAAGTACAATTTGAAGTACAACACACCATTTACCGGATTTATTGTGACATTAATATAAAAGTAAGTATAGGAATACTTACTTATGTAATGTAACTATCAATCTTCAAGCACTCAAACCTCTTAGCAATTCAATGCCTGATTCTACACACAAGCATATCACAGCGGACGGCTAAAGCTATGCAAGTGCAGTCGAGAAGTGTCCTAGATATTTAAGTCGATCAATCTACTCTCTCCAAGCCGCGTAGCATAGTAGTCAGGGTGCTCGCTTCATATCACAGTACGTGAGTGACCTGGGTTCGATCATGATCGGAAATGTTAAAACCAATTTAAAAATTCCGAATTTGCCTCGTGCTCGACGGTACACGGCTGAGAAACAAAAATTTTTCGAGATTATATTCCCGGCTCCAAAATTGTAGACATTTACAGGCTGCTACCTCTACTTTACTCTCTAAAGGGTTACATACCATTTAAGAAAAAACGCAGAAACATTTTACGAACTTCTACCTAAACGCAATTGAGTTTCCTTGATAATATATCCAACCTATGACTAATTACACAACAAAATCGAATATATACTTATGGCTGCGATCACAAACTATTAACAACATTTTTTCTACTGCTACTCGAATGGGCCGGCTCTATCAGGGTAGTACCACGACCTCACAGAATACCGGCGTGAAGTAGAAGCATCTTGTGCTTCTACGTTTCGTTCCCACTCCCCATCCCTATCCCCCATACCCATCATCCCTCCTAACTCACAAATACACTTAAAGGCCGGCAACGCACCTGCAGCCCCTCTGGTGTTGCAACGTACGTGGGCGACGGTAATCATCGCTTAAATAGTTATAAATGATTCGCATGTTCTAAATTACCCCAAACATTAACCAGAGTTGAGAGATATCAAATTCTTGCAAAAAAAAACATCGATACTATTAATATTAAAGAAACGTCCTAATTACAAAAGAGATGACAAACGGCTGTCTACTGACATCTGCTTGGGACCTTGCAATAAATAAAATGAATACATAGGTAGCATTAAAGCTAAGCATACCACTGTATAATCTCAAGATACAGAGAAATTTTGCTGCGTTGATTATAAAGCTGACAGTAGCTGGATTAACTATGATATCAGGACGCCGAACACCTCAGTCCCCCCGCGACCACGTGAAACGATCAGAAAAAGAAATTAAAATTAAACGCTATTAAATTCGTAAATAATAATTTCATTCCAATGTGTAAATACGAGAACAAACTTAAACGTAAACGAGCAATAATTATATTATTTAATTATTTTTTATACAACTTTTGAGTGAAACGATATTATGGTAATGTTTAATTTTAAAACCTAGGACACTCGTCCGCATAGAAAACAGTTAAATGTAAAAACGTGATTAAATTTTCACTTTCCTCTTTAGTAAGTGCGATTCATGTGAATGAGAGCGTTTGAACAATTTATGTCCCACATACTTTTCTTATTAATTCGCTGAAAAAAAAATATTTTGTCGGCATTATAACAACACCACGTAACACAGCAACAGAATGGGATACATATACAAAAACCACTGAATGATTTAACTGTTCGGAAGTCTAAGAATAGTTTAAATGACTACTTGTATTTATTAATAAACAACCTTGTAAATAAGACTATTCCGTGCTCATGGATTATACGCGGATTTCATCTCGAGCAAAAGCTAGTTAAACATATAATCGACATCAAAGCTCACGCATCTTAGAACAAATAATGAAATATTGATTTTTTTTACATGGGCTGCTGCTCGAATGGGCCGGTACGATCGGGACAGTACGCATGGGCTCGCAGAATACTGGCGTGAAGTAGAGGCATCTTGTGCTCTTTTTTTTTGTTTCTCATGAGGGAAGGTTCCTGCCACTGGAGGCAGTGATTGCTTATGTCAGGATCAGCATTAAGCCCACTGCCCTCATCCCTCCCCCTTCCCAAATATCCTTAAAGGCCGGCAACGCACCCGCAGCTCCTCTGGTGTTACAGATGTTATATGAAAAAAGAGAGTTTGAAGAGTCAATTTGCCTTAATTGTCTCTTCAAGCTCTTTCATGATATTTTGCTTCTAAAAATAAGCAAAATATGGCTATTGGCCAATATGGTATTGGTCTATTATACGCGTGTGATTATTCTGGACACATATAAAAACTTTTACATTACAATAAGGCTACGTCTTTCGTTTCGTTATAATTCATTTTTGCCAGATATGTTATGAGGACCACTCCGTAATCGAACGAATAACCTTGCCCACTTCGTGATCGCTCTATTGAACGAATTTACTTTTATGCCGTAAACCTTCATTTACCTGTCACTATTGTAGTGCAAAAGTATTCATTCGTGACCTGACCCGATGATTAGGTATGCATTCATCGATCATACCTGTTCTAACCATTTACGCAAACACTAGAAGTAAGCTCTCGGTTGTCCTCAAGTCGCATCCTGTTAGCCTCGTCAAGCCTTTGCCTTCTTTTTTCTTTCACTGCGATCTAGTTTTCCGCGTTAGGTATTGCCAGTCAACAGGACGTTTATTTAATAATTAATTAGAACCGCATTTTGTTTTGCAATCATTGCGGTTTTACTTCAACTTCAAAGTGGAACTTTGAATCGATTTCTTTTCATAAATTAAAAAAAGAACCCCACCTTGTAACTTTTAAATGTTTACATATTGTTTATTAATCTCCGAGGACTTCAATATTTTTGCAGCCTAACTACGTGGTGAAGTGAAACAAAAGCTGTTTAGTTAATGACTAAAGTTAGCCCAAATAAAAGACATTGTTGAAAACGTTATAACGTTTTTCTGGTGGCAATCTAAAATAAAACAGAAATAGAATGCCAATTTCAAAAGCAACTTTATTCGTAAATTATAAGACTTACTAGCAAGTTAATTTCTTTTACCAGCTAGAATTAATATTTTCCTTTCGCCTTCAGCGTCGGTAAGCGTCACCTCGTACCTTGTGAACCCATTATCATTAATCTTGTAGAAGCACCCCTAAGATAATATTCTTGAGGCTGCCGTAGAAAAAACACTATCCGTTGGCTCTTCGAAATTTAGCAAGAACATTTTTGTATCTCGTCCTATTTTTCTTTTTTTGACAGTGTATATTTCCGTGTATATTTTTTGCTAATACCGGGAATCGCATGTTTTAAATTACAGGTACTATGTAATTTAAAACATGCACCCGGCTCTGACCAACGTGGGGAATTCATTAATTAATTAATTTTATTATTATTTATCTCTGCATGTTAGAGATAAATAACAATAAAAATAATATATTTCTGAGACATGTGAAATTAGGTGAAATAAACCCGCACTAGAGCATCATGACTGTATCTTCTCGGCTTAAAACCTAACGAATATGTGTGAAGTGCTTTTCCAAACTTTGAGACGTATGTTAAATTATAAAAAAATGTATTAACAGAAATTTAAAATATTTAACTGTCCTTTCTAAATTGAGAAAAAAGAACAGAGCAATTTTTTAAATATTATAATTTTAATAAAGTAAGGGGCTTGTCGAGAGTAAATCTCGAAGTACTCGGATTAAAATTTAAAATAAATAAATTTTGCATTTTACCAGGAATAAAGTTCATTATACGAGTATCACCGATCTCGGGGGAGTAGCGACTTGACTGAAATGAGTCTTTAAAAATAACATGGTTTACGATTGACGGCGGAATATCTGAATTTTGTCAGCGCTCAAATGCCCAGATGAAAGACGATCGGTAGAGTAAAGTTGTTAACGATTAGTAATTCAACATACATATAGCCACTCCTCATAATTTTTGGGAGTTCTCAAGTTTGAGGCGAAGTAAATATCCAGTATACAACAATTTAAACCACAATAACCGAGTGGATATTGTGACCCACGAGACCCGAGTTCGAACCTGTGTGGAGGCTTGTATCAATAAGTTATTCAAAACTTGAGTAAAGATTTGTATCGTTGGCCAGAACATTTAGATGGCGATTGGTTCACCATTGCACTTGTCACGCGTTTGATAAAAAAAAAATCTAGAGTTTTGACCATTCCTGTATTGGAAATAGCTTTTTTTTTATTACATTTTCACCTGTATTATTAAATTAGTCACTTCAGTACATCAACCGAATACGTAACACTCACATCCACGCCAGTCTTGGTACGCGACATTTTACACAAACTGTGACTATGATGGTACGAGCACGCCTGAATTGCGCTGGTTGTATTTCGTAAAAAAATAACCATAGGGCAAAATGGAAAAGGTTGTACATGAATGCTAACACTGGCCCTAGACACGATAAAAGCTAGGAATTAGAAGATATCAGTACGAATGTACAAGAATATTGCTGTTTGGTCGTACACTTATCTATTAAATTTTATTAGAATGACAGTTTCCAAAAACCCTCGAAAAAAAACGTGAAACCGACCGTATTTTATACGCGTAACCTACCTAACATTATTTTGTATTTGCGTATCAAATATTAATACCATGAAAATGTAATTTATTTCGTTTTAATTTAATAAAAATTCTGTTGAGTTTATTATTTTATTATTAATGGCTCTAAATATGCACTTGACATTTGATTAAAATTTGCTTGCTGTGTTTTATACATAGATAACAAAGCATGTGAACTAAAAAGGATTTTACATCATATAATATCTTGAGCGAATAAAGATTTATCTTATCTTAAAAAACACACCAATTTATTTGATCATTCCTAGTTTATGTAATTATTATTATACTACCACTATTACGCTTCCAAGGAACGTTAAATATCGTTAATGAGTGCAGCTTATAGCTAAAGTGCAGTATAATATGAAGTATTGGCCAATTTAAAGTTTAAGCAGCATTCAGCATACAGCGCCGGAAGCGTAGAATACTTATACGCCCCAAGCGACACATAATCCCTTCTACCCGTATGGGTTCTACTTAACGGTAAACTAACCTCATTTTCATATTATTGTGTTATTCAGACTAATATTAAACACGTTAATGGTAGTAACGCTCTATTGCTACTAATGGGAAATCCTCTCATGGGAAACAAACAGAATACGAAATTAAACTGTATTGTTAAAAGGTTGAATGTGGTGTACGCATTATAAAATAAAGTTAAAATTTACAGTCGACCACGTCAGACGCTAGCCAGTTAATTAATTATTTTATTATTAATGGCTCTAAATATGCACTTGACATTTGATTAAAATTTGCTTGCTGTGTTTTATACATAGATAACAAAGCATGTGAACTAAAAAGGATTTTACATCATATAATATCTTGAGCGAATAAAGATTTATCTTATCTTAAAAAACACACCAATTTATTTGATCATTCCTAGTTTATGTAATTATTATTATACTACCACTATTACGCTTCCAAGGAACGTTAAATATCGTTAATGAGTGCAGCTTATAGCTAAAGTGCAGTATAATATGAAGTATTGGCCAATTTAAAGTTTAAGCAGCATTCAGCATACAGCGCCGGAAGCGTAGAATACTTATACGCCCCAAGCGACACATAATCCCTTCTACCCGTATGGGTTCTACTTAACGGTAAACTAACCTCATTTTCATATTATTGTGTTATTCAGACTAATATTAAACACGTTAATGGTAGTAACGCTCTATTGCTACTAATGGGAAATCCTCTCATGGGAAACAAACAGAATACGAAATTAAACTGTATTGTTAAAAGGTTGAATGTGGTGTACGCATTATAAAATAAAGTTAAAATTTACGGTCGACCACGTCAGACGCTAGCCAGTTAATTAATTATTTTATTTCTTTTTCCAAAGAACCGGTTTGAAATCTTTATGTTCGTAAACAAATAAAACCAGGTGATTATTTATCATAGAACTTTAACTGTTATATATAAAGTCATTGACGGTGTATGGAAATGGGTGTATTAAAATGTTTTTGACCCGTACCTTTCTGTCTTTACTTTTTGACACTTTCCGTTTAAGGTTATGCTGAATTCCTATCGTTTATGTGGTGTTCGTTTAACCGTTTATACCCCTGGGTGGTGTTCTTCTCATAGTAACGTTTTCGCTCACTATCAGAGCCGCGATTCTGGTAGCCTCTAACTGGCTCTTTCTCATTGGGAGTAGAAGCTGAAACTCTCAATATATATTGCATAATGACTACCTGAAAGTAATCACAGATTTGTTCAGGTCATAAAAAAACTTTGCCCTACTCTAGGATTTTTCCTGAATCGTGGAAACAATTAGGTGTGTGTCAAATAAATTATGTTCCTAACATGGAACCTACTACTAGTAGCGTGAAACTGATAACTAAGCCATAGTGTCAATCGAGCTGGCAAATTATAACATTATGTTTGGAGGAACTTCAAGGCCGTAGGTAAAGTTTTAGTTCATATTGAACTTTAAGTACTGCTTGGACGTAGTGAAAATGAGCTCTTGTATAAGATGTTAAAGATCCAGTAACAATTATAAAAAAAAATGTTTTACTACTTTCTTATGTGTGACGCAATAGTTTTTCTTTAGTTATTTAACATAATATGTAGATCATTTTTGAAAAAAACGACACAAAAAAATTTATAATTACCCCCACGGTGACCTCCCTAACATAAATTGATGGTTCATAAATTGAACTGTTAATTTAAATGAAGTACGCAGTAAAAAAATGGATTTTATTTTAAGGTAACTTAAATACGTTAAAAAATAATCATTGTATAGAAATATTTTATTATGTGTCCATTAAAGACGTGCAAATAAATTTATGAAACAATAAATAGTTGATCCATGCATAACATTGGTATGAACAGCCTCCAATTTATCTCGTCAGGAACAATCCAATTATATTTTTTCCGCCAAATGGACAGACTCGCCATGGTATGGAACATATTATTCGTTTTGAGCGGCCGACATCGCTTCGTTGATTTTATCTGCTCTTTTATATTGCTCTGAGTTCGAGATATAGATAAAATAAATAATGTGTTCAGTATTATGTGATTTCTTTCCATCGCATCTTATAGTTTTGTTATGTAGTCACTTATTTTGGTTCAATTAAGTACGTACAATACTATGTACGTAATTAATTGAACAATTAATGCTACATTAATTGTGCCCAATAACAGACATGAATAACACGGAGAGATACAAAAGAGCAAAAAATCCCAATTAGCAATAGAAGGTGTTAAGGAGAAAGATGCATACATTCATCAATTCCAACCTGCCTTTCGGGAATAACGAAACAGCACGGTGAAACGCGTCCGGTTTCGACTGAGTAAATCCAATTTTATTACGCTAATAAAAGGCAATCCAATTAAATCCGGAGGTTTTTTACGGGCATTGCTCGGAGCGAGCTCAAGAGTACTTGAGTAGAGAGCCTTACTCAGACCTCGTCGCTCTACAGGTCCCGAATGTAACTGTTGCTGATATGAATACGTGTTTTGTTGTAAAGAAGTCAATTAATTTTTAGCTTTTGAGGTTCAGAGAGTAAATTCAGATCAATTTTTATAACAATAAGTACATAAAAAAGTTTCATACACACTTAATACTACGTATGTTTTAATGATTAAAGTGAATCCCTAAACGACTAGTTAGGGTTTTGACAGCGCAATGGACGCAATTTTTTGCCTTTATTTACTGCTTACTTCTCACAGACTTGTAAAGAAATCTATTTGAATTACATTTCGATATAAAGATAACTTTAGAGTTTAATCTTTCAGATTTTATTGCATAATCTGCCGTAGAGATTTTTAGTTATTCTTCAAAATCGGACGAAAGTAATTAGGCGAAATATGTCTTCAGAATAAATAAAAATGTTTGTGTTCAAATCAATATTTAAGTTATTATTGAACTACTGTAACTTTGATTAAATCTTAAATAGTTTGATTAATTTTTCAAACTTCATATGAAATTAAGTAAAGCAATTAAAACAAATAACTATGTCGAAGTCTTTGTATCAAAGTAAAATATAAATCGTTCCTGAAAAGGTTGAAGTTCTCGTGGATTAATTATCCAATAATTTTTAATTTTCTTTAATTTTTTTGATATGTATGGAGAAGGTAATTGAAAGTCGTTGGTAATAAAAAATAAAAAATACGAATTTCTAACTTATTTCTAAATTATGTGTCTGCTGTGTGTTGCTGCAGATTGCAAACCGTAGAGAACGTAGCGCGATTGTTGGACCGCAAGGATTTTACGAAAACCGACATTTAAAGGGCTGTAATGGGGATTGGAACGCAGTATTAATGTCCTATATTTTAAAGTTATAGATAATAAAATCGCCATTCAGAGTAATTACATTTAAATTCGAAAATACCTGTGTAAGAGCTTCTTGAAAAACAATCCTTATGGTATAGAAAAGGGGACAAAACCTGGTTAGGGAAAGTTTTATTCACTACTATCTTGAAACTTAATTAAAATAGTGTTCAAAATATATTTGATACGATTTGCTAAAAAGACAGGCAATATATCCGTAAATATATGAAACGATCTCCAAGCGCACGAAGTCGCGATTATCACCTTGAATAATATGTTACTTTTTTCCAAACGCCGCCTTACCTGTCACATGGGGCACCCTGCTAGCTAATAAACGAGATCGAGGCGATGGCGGAAAATCCTTCCGAATTTAATGAATATAAATGAAACAGATCAGTGATAACCGGTGCTAGGATACCGGTACTGCACTCACCAATCCGCCTGCCCAGAGCGTGGACAAACACTTCAACAAACATAAATCGCCTTCTTGTATCTAGACGTGTACTTAAGTGGTTCGATTAAGAAGTATACTTACGAGTGTAATAGATTATGAATAAAACGAATATTTTGTCGAAGGCTACTTATGTTGTATTTACTAATAAGCCAATGCAATTTGCTATTTGTATTGGCTGTAAAGTAATACAAAAACAAATGTAAATTTTCAGGTTATTCATCGTAGCATCAGAATTGATAATAAAGTTTCGTGGCGTATAAAACTGTCATATTCGATCCGTTGATTGCTTGTCGTTAATCACCGTCGTTGCAGTGCTGGTGCTTTTCAATATTAATCTCATGCTCGTTATCTACTACAAATCGGGCACAGCCGCAACGTGTTCGATAAATAAAAAATATTTTTGGTAATAATTTTCTTTTCGCTATAAATTTTCTGGTTACTATCCTTATCCTTACCATAATTCATCTTCGGAGCGCTGATATCTAACTCATTTATTGTTATTTGATCTTAAAAACCATAAACACCTTAGAACTTTTCTTAAGTTTTGTATTGTCGTACAGCAATATACAACAAACCTAAAAGAATATAGTCATTCAAGAATCATTTAAAGAATTTTACTATATTATTGTTCTATTGGGAAGGGCTATGCTCGGTGTTTCTCTGCGTGATAGAGTCTGTAACGATGATATCCGCAGCAGAACTAAGGTAACTGACATAGCCGTAAAGATCAGCAAGCTGAAGTGGCAATGGACCGGCCACATAGCTCGCAGAACTGACAACCGTTGGCGAAAAAAGGTTCTCGAGTGGCAGCCACGTACAGGCAAACGCAGTGTAGGACGACCCCCACAAGATGGAGTGACGACCTGCGCAGTGTTGCGGGAAGTCGATGGATGCAGGTGGCTCAGGACCGAGCTTCGTGGCAATCTTTGGGGGAGGCCTATGTTCAGCAGTGGACTTCTGATAGGCTGAAATGATGATGATGATGATGATCATTGTTGTTACAAAAATAGGGAATATAAACATATACAAAAAATATATATCGATACATACTGTATCAAATATATCTGCCTTTCAAAATAGATTTTTGGTGTGTCGTAGAGTGTAACGGCGGCTTTTGCTGCTGCTTGAACAGGCCGGATCGACTGGGATAGTACCACGGCCCGAAAAATACCGGCGTGAAGTAGAAGTAATTTGTAGTTCTGCTTTTCGTTCGATGAATGTGGTATTCGGTGGCCCACTCCCTCACCCCTACCCTCCTTCCGAAGTATCCTAAAAAGTCGGTAATGCACCTGCAGCTCCTTTGGTATTGCAGATGTACGTGGGCGTCGGTAATCACTTACCATCGTCGGTTATCATTGGCCACCATCCACCACTGCCTGTTATTTTTATGCCATTGCCTTTCTCATATACAAAAAAAAGATTTAGAAGAATGAGAATCATTTTACAGTTAACTGTTACTGTCACTGGCTTGAGTCAATGTTAAAAATAGTGACACAATAAATACAAAAAGCAGCATCAATGAAATTATAAGATTATTTTAGCGGATAACAAATAACACTGCAGTTGATAAATAATTGAAAGAGGTTTTTAAAAGAGACTGTCACTTTTCAGTTAGGTATAAACTTAGCAGTTAGAATCAAAAACGGAAACATAAGCAAAAACGGGTAAACAGGTGTTTTAAACTTATTTGGAGACACTAACAAGCGGAAATTTTAAATATACTTTTAAACGATGTGTCACCACCGGAAAGGATTTGACCCGAAAACACAGTGTAATGATAGCAGCGGTATCTATACTTTATACTGTGCTTCGGAGCGACAAAAAGGTATAATCTCAATCAAACAGGGCTTACAGGTAAAGTATGAGAAATATAATTTCGAGGAAATATGAAGTCCGCCAACCCGTATTGGAGCAGCCTAGCGGACCCTTCTCGGTTCTAAAACTCTCTCAGACATTTAAGAAAGAGTTCTTTACCCAGCTGTGGGCTTTAGCAGGTTGGTACTTTACTTTTACTTTTACCCACAGCTCACAAGTCAGGCATACTAACTACTTAACAATACGATCGTTCACTCATGTCTGTATAACACAATGTGATTCGGGAGAGAAAACACCATGTTTAATTATTTTTTAGTACTTATATAAGTATTTATAACAACACCATCCGCGTGTCATAAATTGAATATTAACTAAAACTTATCTAACGTTTGAAAATTAATATATAAGGCAATGTGGAGAATATATGGCCGTCTTTCGTAAATATCCGTAACTTTGAACGTTAGAGTAAATATGCAATATTGCAGGTGAGCAAACACCGTTGAATCCCACTATATTGCCGTTCATATAGAAGTCGCTCTAACGAAACATTGTGTATTTCTGCAAGGCAATGAAATATGTCGATTGTTTGTGCAATATCTAAATAACTTTCAATGCATTTACATAGAACTGTCAGTTCTATGTAAAAGCATACACATATATAACCATCATTCAATTTGTTTTCGACGATAACTGGATCTCTCACTATGTCAAAATATCTAAACACTATAACGACATAACATTATTAGACCATAGAACAACAAATTATTTTTTATCATACATAAACATGTACCTAACATATGTAGTACAATGTTTAATATATGTAGATTAAGCATTTCTAGGCTCTTGCGCATCGCTCATCCGATTGAGTTCAAACTTTTTACAGTAGTTATTGGCACTTCCTTGAATGTTTCTGACATAGGTGGCCCACGAGTCGTTTCAATAAATTAATGTATTTCATATAGTTTATCGGCCGTTCATCTGATTTCGGTGTATAAGTGCAAATTATCGTATTAAATTTAAGACCACGCGAACGAGGTAGCGGGCAACAGATAGCATTATTTTATAATATCTTAAGGTTATTTTTCTATTACAACTCGAGAGCTAAATGAAACAGATATTGGTTTGTTATATGCACTTCTGAATCCATGCATGATGAAAGCATACAATTATACGCAAAACATGTAACACGTATCTTTACACTTTATGACAACAACCGAATGTAAATAAGATTTGGAATTTGATATGTATACTTCTCGAACATATGCATTCATTCATGAAATAAAATCGTAATATTTTTGTTGAATTAATTATATCTTTCTACGAATACCAGGCGAAGACAGGCTTGTTAATTATAAAACATAATACGCAAATAGCATATGCATTATACATATTTACTAAATAATCTGGCACCACCACTTATCCTGTGTGTGTCATAAAAATAGATTAAAGATAATAGAGTAATGACACAATTATCTAGCATCTACGGCACACCCTCACATTAGAAGTATTCGTAACTTATATCCGGCAGTGAATATGGACAGTTCCGAGGTTGCTGAAGAAGTTTATGATGGAACACCTACGCCTACACCTTTAAAATAAATACGAAGTACTCTAAAAATTTTGCAATTGATAACGTATTTTTTTTTTAATTTACGTTGTCAATTGTATAATTTTATGAATTACCTTTGTTATTAATAAAAAAAACTGATTTTGACACAACCAATCACAAAGATGTCCGCTACATAAAACGGCACCGTTCGGTCCATTGATTGCTCGTCGTTAATCACCGTCAGCACAAAGCTGTTGCTTTTCAATATTAATCATATGCTCGTTATCTGGTACAAACCGGGCTCGACGCTTTAACTACCGTTTAAATTATTTAATTGCCCGTTAATCGATTTCGGCGTCAAATATATTTTTGTGGTTTTATAACACTACTATTATTGATTCCTGGAGGACATAGCTATTACAATGTGTTTTTTTTTAATGTTAAATGGTAATTTGTACTTAATAAAATAATAGTAAGTCCTGTATCTTATGTAAGACTATCACAACACAATATAGTCTCATAAGTAGCCAATTATTAGTACAAAAGAAGCAGCCTGTATATGTTTGACTACTGGGCACAGGCGTTACTGTCGATATTTGTGGAAGTTTTGGAGCCGAGAAGAGTTGCTCCAAGGCGGACTGGCACTTTCGAATATCCTCGAAATAATTTTTTCTCAGTCAAGCAGTCTTCTCACGCACCGATACGGGATTTAGCAATCCACGTTTCCCCTCTTCGGGGGATTGAATGTGACGAAAGGCGAACCTGGTCTTCGGGTATGTTACTGAAGATAGTCGTGATGATAAAGATTTTCACGGCTTTTCCGTCAGTCGTCTCTTACAGAGGAATCTGTCCTACGCCGCTAACACACGGGACAATGAATTAACTTTTAATTAATTTAGCAGAAAGATTTTTTTTACAGTGAACACAAGTCGGAGATTGTATCTTTAAGTGCCCATTGCTGGGCTAAGGCCTCCTTCTCAAATATTTTTGAGAGGGTTTTAGAGCTAGGAAGGTCCCGCCACGCTTCTCCAGTGCAGGTTGGCGGGCTTGAGATATCCTCGAAATAAGAGTTTTTAATGTTTCTCATCTGAGAAATCAATATCTATGCAGGTTTCCTCACGATGTTTTCCTTCACCGCCGAGCAAGTGGCAAATACACCTCTTATAATCGCTATTAAAAATGTTAGTGGTGCCAGCACCGGAGATCGAGCCCAAGTCACTCGCGCTCTTTGAAATTAAGTGAGCGCCCTGACCACTAGGTTCCCATGGCTCATTGACCGCAAGAAAATAAATTAGATGTGGTTTAAAAATATGTGATTCATATTTGTTACACAGAAGCAAATGAAGTGTAAAATAACTTGTACAACATGTTACCATAGCTACGTCATTAAATCGGTAGAAATCTGACTACATCTATGCCTTGCTATCTTGTAACCTTCCGCATCCCTAATTGCTCCCCGTCCTTGGAATCTGAGCCATTGTGGAAAGATTCCATAAAATTTTTAATGAAGCACACTTAAATCTTTTCAGTAATAAGACATCTTGCATTAACCGGTGGAAAGCAATTATGTTTTAATTAGTAGAGAAAAGCTATTATATTTTTATTAATATTTTTTATCTTTCGTTTATGGTGCTTACCATTGGCACGAATGAAATACGATTAAAAATTAATTTTTCATTATTATTTATTTTTTGGTTTAGTGGAGATTCCTAACACTGCCAGCCACCACCCAAAACGGGATTCTCGAACGCTGAATACGAATATTGATTTGGATGTTTGCGTAGCGATGAAATCAGCGTAACAAAATAAAATTTTGTGTTAACGAATATAAGTTGTGCAGTGCGACTGATATTATATTGTTTTACTATTACTTTTATTGATTTTATATTTTCGTCGTCTTCTGCTCTCTAATCGAACTTCAATGCGAATTGTTGATGTTATGGTATAAAATTATTTATTTAGTAATATTAATTTTATATTAATTTATTATTTATATTATGATCTTTTTATGAATTATAAATTTTGTAGTATATTTAAGGTGGGAGGCATCTATTCAACTATTCCAAGTTTTAAAGTACGTATAGTAGTATATAGATAAGAGATGACTATTTCGCCTATCTTCGGGGGCCACGAAAGAAAATCAACTAAATAAGATGAGGTATTAGATTCTAATACACTGACCACCTGCTTCGTGTTAATAATATTTTTAATACCATTATTTTCATTTTTAGTGCCCGTTCTTTAAAATAAGTTTTTTTATAAATGTTTTTTTACAAATGTCGCACACACCAAAAAATGAGATAAAAATGAGGTAAGTACTAAAATTAAAAATACTGTTAAATTGTAGTTCATCAATGATTAACTTATTTTGAACTTATGTACGTTGTCAGCAACCCATCTTGATAATTTTGTTAATTTATCAGCCCGGTCAGTTCGTCAAGAATTTGATTAGGAACCGGCTAGCAAGACTGATTACGGGAAATTTCGGAGAGCTGATAGTTGTTTAGGTTAGAGGCCACGAAAAAGAAAAAAGCAAATAAAGCTTTGGAAATTTCTTGCCACCATGACACCAGATAGCGTCATAACCAATTACGAAAATTCACACATTGATGGGCAGAAGCGTCTAGGTCGGTGTCTTGGACGTGGCCATTACTGCCCAAATTTGAATTATTGCACGTCCTCATGCAGCACTTGACTGTTTACAGATTAATGATAATGGTTCTAAAACAGAAAAGTACTTAATAGTAAAACTGGTATTCAACTATCTGCCACGAAGTTTGTTTAGAAGCATCGGAAATAGTGAACGTGATATCAAAATATAATATAACAAAAGTAAATCGCACTCTACGCACTCCATCAATGAGTTATTAGGCCATTTCACAGTAGCTTGACTAGATAATTTATCTTAATCGATCTTTCAGAAACCCAAAATTTTTCAGTGTCACGTTGATTGATCACCATATCAAATGGCCGCACTAATAAAAACGTAATTTTGAAGTAACCATTCGTAAGGAAATTTAACATTTCTGTTAACTTAACAACCCTGTTAGTTATTCGAATATTTGATAAGCGTTTGAGAAACGGGAGATTTAAAAATATAATGGTATAGTTACTTTATACAGATCGAGAATCCATTTATTTCTAAGAACATTAAAGACGAAGTTTATCATCGAATACTTTTTGTGCCTGTTTGTGAAATAATGTTTTATTTAATAACGCTAATACCTTAATTCTAGAACCTTTTGGGACATTAGAATGAAGCTAGTCAATGGATCCCAACCTAAATCACTTATAATCTGTGATAAAGAATTTAAAAGTGACAGCTTTAATAAATGTTCCACTTTTTAACTGTTATGTTTGAGATAATCTTAGAGGTGAAAATAATTGCACAGAGCCTGAGTTTACATAGCTGCAAAAAAGCGTTAAGTGACAACTACATACAATGGTCGATTGGTTAGTTAATTCCATTAGCCGACAGGCGTCATAAAGTCATTTGTGCGAGGGTAGAGGCCCTTATTAATCCACCTGATCCGTGTGGTGAGCATGGACAAATCAAAACATTATATTTTAAATTTCAAAATCCAGTAAAGCTGCATATGTAAGCTTTTATCTCTTATAGCTATATGTAGATTTAAATCTATATAACGTAAATTATCTTCACTACCTTGTCACTTGTTTCAGATTAACGGGATAACAGCACAAATTTGTAAGCCCAGTAAATTCATACAAGTGGCGCACTTAATGGATTTCAAAATTAGCAGGCGCTCTATTACTAAACCTCCAATTATCTTATGAATTTATAATAATTATTTGTTCGCACATACTTTGTTCTATGTGTGAGTTAACAACCGGCTTTAGACGATTATTTGCAATGTTTAAATGCACATTTTAATCATAATAAATTTTAAGTTGTCAGTTTGGCATCAGTTGAAAATAAAATATGGAAACCGAAAACAACACGCTCACTTGACAAAAATCGTTTTGTTTTCCTGGTCGATGTCGATCACGTCGACATCTTTCGAATACTATCGTCAGTTATCCTGCGCAGGATATATTATAGTGCCACAAGTGAAGGCGCAGGTACCGTGACACTGTTTCATCTTTACCTTTTTGTATCCCATTAATGATTTCATAATACAAAAAAACATAGATAGATTTCAAAATGAAGCATATAGAAAGCTACAATTGTTGCCTCTAGCTTCTGTCGCTTTTGAATAAGCAGGGGATATACATGTGCTCGTACGCGATTTCCTTTTATAGCTTCAAATGCCATCATGTGTTGTGCGTAAATGCACTAATTGTGTGTAAAGTAAGTAATATAATAAATGTATGAGAAGTGCCGCTGCGTTTGGAACATTTTTTTCGTTTGGTTTATGAGCATATAACGTATCTTTAATTTAAAATCATTGTACCCTACTTAAATTCTTTTGCGATAATATTGGAGAAAGGATTTAATACAGTATCAAAGCCTCAGGTCGTTTTATTTAGTATGAAACAAACTGGAATACAGCAATAATTGCACCGGTGGTTAGGGGTAAAAATAGATACGAGGGTATCTACCCAGTGATTTCTTGACAGAAAAGGAGCTCTATCACGTAGTATAATTAATGTGAATATAAATATTAATATTGCAATGTGAAAGCAAACTAAAAAATTACAAAATACAAAAACTTAATTAGGTTACTTTATATGTTCTTACCTTTGTACTTGCAGGTATTTACCCCTCTTGTGTAATGTTTTTAAGAGTTTCAAACTTTTGTAATTTAAGTAAACATCCATTATTATTAGTTAAGCGACATCCATCGTTACTGAGTTGGGATCGATACTCTACTTAAATTATGCATAAGCCTGAAGGGGTGAAGTCGAGATCCTTTTAAACTTACTGTTTTAGCCTACAATGAACAGCTGAGCTTTACATTTATTTATAAATTTTAAAGCAGACTTCTGGTACTAGGTAAGATATAATAAAGAAGTACTATTTAAAATTTTCGTACTTTGCGAAATACGCAGTACCTCTCATATATCTAGTCTCTGTCTTAACTTTCGCTGTCAGAAGAATGTGAATAAAAATTCCTTGCTCAGTAAAGTCCTCATCTAATTTTGAAAGGATATCGAAGCTAGAAAGTGTACGTCACGCTCCGACGCTGCCTGTTGGCGGATTTCATGTCATTAAAATTTTTACAATAAATACAGTTTTAGAGTTTTTGTCACGATGTTGATCAAGGGCTAAAAAATCTTTTTTTTTATGGAAAGGGCGGCAAACGAGCAAGCGGCTCACCTGATAGTAAGTAATTACCGTCGCCCAGGTAAAACTGCAAGACCAGATGTGCTGAAGGGGTGTTGCCGGCCTTTAAAGGTATTTGGGAGACGTGATGGGAAGATGAGTAGGGGAAAGGGAGAGAGAGTGGGCCTCACTCACCGAACGAAACGCAGAAACACAAGATGCGTCTACTTCACGCCGGTATTCCAAGGCCGTGGTACCAACCCGGTAGAGCCGGCCCATTCGACCAGCAGCCGAAGCCGCCGCTTGGCTCTACCACGTTAAATCTAAACCACTCTAAACAACCACAAACGTTTTCTTAACAATAAAGTAAGCCAAGCTGTATGAATATTTGAAATAATATATAGGTCTTTACGTTTATAGCGTTGCATACTAATATCATGCATTTACGCGTACTAAAATTGAAGAAAGGTTTTCCATAATTTCGCCAACTAAACTAAGCCCTAGTTCCATAAAACCACTTTCTCAAAATTTCTATACGTCATTTGACAGGCCTCCAGCACATTTTTAATTACATTTGATTCATTCTCTTTAATAATTATTTCTAAGAAAACACATAATTTACATTGCGATAAAATAAGATGTGTAAGTACAGAAAGACGCCCTATTCAACGTTTCGTGATACCAATCAAGACAATTCAAGATACATACAAAGTACGTATTGGAAATAGACAGAACCCTAATATCACTGTTCAAGCGGAAAATCCGATATCTTGAGCCAGAACATTGATGAGTCTTTAAATATTCATGAGGGAGACGAGACGCGTCGCTCGCTCCGAGTATCTACACTAAAAATGACGGCTGTTGCCGATCAGACCCTTAATCCTTATAGAAAACTAAGTGTTCTGTAAAGCTATATGTGAAGATAATATAAATAATTATAATTATGATAAAAATCAATGACGGTTAAGATTAAAAAATAATTTCTATATACTTTCACATTTTTAAAATCGATTCATGTCATGAATTTAAAAAAATAAACATTCAATAACTTTATGTAGAATATTCGGATACTAAGAATTCCTCAAAAGTAAAACCGCAGTTAAATTAGACGTACACATAAAACTCAAAAATCGATTTTATGGAAACCTGCGTCTGTAACGATTACTGTAATGCTTACCAGCTTCAAATTATAATCGACATATGAAAAATACCTGAATTATTTAATTCATCGGATCCATTAACTTCAAAGCAACTTGGTGCGATTTCAGAAGTCATAACTTATTTACCTTTAGTGGATGTCGTAAGACGCGCCTTGAAAACCTCATGAGAATCTCCGGGAGCAAACTCGGTGACAATACCCACCACATTCCGGAGATTCCACATTCTCACGGAGAGTTCTCTTTCTACTTTAGGGTACGCCAAATCGCTACAAATAGAACTCTGTACACTAACAGGCGTAAGTTCGTATGTACTGCCGAGTACCTTTGTCATTCAGGATATACTATTCGTATGTCGATTTATTTGTAGTACCCACCCCAGGGAATTCAACTTAGGTTGACTCCTGCACTTTATACCACGTAGCTCACATGTCTGAAAATCTATGAATATTAATTACCATTACGTATTTAATAAAAAAAAATAGAATTTGCGTTTGTCTGTCTTTTTGTTCATCTGTCTGTCTGTTTGTCCGTCTATCTGTCTATTCGTGCGTCTGTGTCTGTATGTCCACGTTTTACGCAAAAATTACTGGACGGGTTTTCATAAAAATTAATATGGAGGTAGTTTATCACCATGGTTAACAAATGCTACACTGATGACGAGAGATGATGATTTCAATCGACGAACTTAATTGTAGTAACCACTATTGAAGTACTGTTCTATGAAATTGTTATATCGCAAATCATTGTATTAGGAATTTATATATGAAATTGGTGTTGTGTCGAACTGGCCACTTTGATCTGTAATAATCTAGCGTTGGGTTAGGAATTCCGAATTCAAATTTATTTCAAATTTAGGCTTGTGTATTTGTGTTTCGAATTTAGTGATTCATTTATTTTCGCGCCTATTATTTTTTCTTTCACATCCTTCTGTTAAAAAAAGGAAAAATAATAATTACGGTACGTTTTTGTTTCCAACGTTTACGTTTTGGAGATAATAATAATAATAATAATCTTTTCGACTATCGTATTACACTGACTTGCGATAGGCAATACCTCAGTTTATCTCCAAATGCCAACCTCAATTGTACATGTTCCCTATACAATAGTATCTGCCCACGACTTCGCGAGTGCTCACAAATTTTATCCCAAAAAAACTAAATTTCATTTATTTACCATCTCCAACGATTTTTGCTATCTAAACGAACTCCAAGTTAGAGTACAAAATGATATAGAATACAAAATCAATTCATCCAACAATTAGCATTTTTTGTGTTAAAATCATGATCATCATAGTTTTTCAAATAGTCCACTGGATGATATAGGCCTCTTTAGAGTTTAAAGGATTTTCTGAAGTCTCAAAGCGTTTAAAGATAGTTAGTGATTGCAATACCAGACGCCTCGCAACTAAAGATACTCTATATACTCAGCTCCATACCCATCAAAGCATTTTTATAGCCGTATTTATTAAATAATCTTCTTCAGCTATCCATATCAGAACGAGGGAGGACTTCTCACTTCCGTGAGAAAGAAACTCGCGTTCGCTCATAACTCGTTAACCTGCCTTACCGTATCTCACGCTTCCTGTACCGAGGCGTAGCTATCGAGATAATCGTCCACACAATAACTATTTGTAATAACGTAGAGTACTCGCGGAGGCGTTTCGTCGTGTCTGCGTGCGATGATACCTGTGCATAATGACTTGGACTATTATTAATAGTGAGTGAGACGCGAAAGGACAATTCGTGCAGCTTTGACTCCCGACTAAATATTAACAGTAAAGTTACCATGACTCATCAGCAGATAGCTAACCAATTTTGACTTAAACATAAACTTTTTGACATTTTAGTTTGGCCTCACTTACAAGGACGATCGTCTTGTATCTCGCACCTAGAAGCTGCTGTTCGGCATCGGTCTGTTTAATTTAGTTCTGGTAATATTCAAGATAGTTATCCCGCCTTCTGTCACTACCAATTATAATTTTCAAGGTTTTTCTCTTAGACTCCTCTAACGACACCGATTCCACGCGGCAAATTTGGTCTATAAAGTCACTAAATTCTTCCCCTACTGAGGTCGAAACATTATTAAAGGAAACGTATGTGCTTCTATCAAACTCAATTGAACAAAAAAACAAAAAAAATCTTAAATTGTTAACAAAATAATAATGAGATTTGCCATTTGACAAACTAAATTATCTTTCTTAAGACGGAGAATAAAGAATTTTCATTCATTTCAATCAGTCATTCATTCTTCACTGGGCAGTAATTTTAAATAGTGTCATAAAATCTAGTGAATTTCCCAACTTTATATAGCATAGTAAAGTAATTCTTTTATTTAAATCTGGTAATACTTTGGAGCTCTCTAACTTCTGTACTATCAACATTTTATTATTAATTAAGTTTTATTATTTATTAATTAAAAATAATCTTGGATGAGAATCTTTAAGTCTTAAATTAAAATAATATGCTACTTCCACCACACAACCGTAATCAATTTGGTTTTCCATTTGGCTCTATAACCATGGCTGGTGTAGAACTGATTAGGCATATATTTGAGGCCAGAAAGAATTTAAAGGATGCCTTAGTAGTTTTTTGTAAAAGTAGTTTCCAAGACCCTCGATTGTGTTCATCATGAAACACTTTTTATGTTTAGATCATTAAAAGGTTGACTGGTAGAGAATGCTTCTGGAATTAAGGCCGCCTATATACATTCTCATGTATATGAAGATAAATAAATAAAAAAAAATCATTGTGGTATACGGCGTACAGCCCTTCAATTTATTGTCTCGCAATTAAGTAATTGAATTCAAAAATATGTATTCAGTGGTGCGAGTTCGTCAGAGTCGACGGTATGAATTCTTCCAAGAAACACCTAAAAGAATCTGGTTACTAAACAAACGTAACGTAGCAACTGTCGATCCTAAAAAGACGATAACGCTATTTATTATAAACGACCTTATATATCATAATCATAATCATAATAATATCCCAATGAAAGATCAATATTTTATCTTGGTCACGAAATATTATTTTATTTTAACGAATATTTTATTATTTATTTTATGAATAATTTGACGACAGGCGGTTACATTGGAATGGGCCAGAGAATGGATGTTGAAACTGAAAATGTATAGATGCATTCCCTAGACAATGGTGTGGCGTGCCTTTACTGTACAGGAAGTACAGTTTTGATAATATTCGTTTATAATTATTCATTGGTATAGTTATGCATATATAATAATGACATTATTTTATAAAGCACATTTAATTTTTAATTTATGAACATATTGTAATATAATGCCATGTTCAAATTATCTACAAAAGGCAATCTTTAAACAAGCGGTAGACCACTCTATGACGGCAGTTTATGTCTAACTCTTGGGGAAGACAATGAAAACCGGTTGGACAGTGCAACAGTATATCGTCCTCGGCACCGCGGGTAATCGACGGCAGTCCGCCCGAAAGCTCGTAGCGCGACGCATGTACCGTAACCTCCTTGGCTTTTATATACACAACGCTTACGCTTAAAACGCTCAATCTCTTAAGTGTATTTGTATATCTTTACTGCTTGACCCTTTTATTCTTTTGAATCCTTACTTACTTGTCTTCTGATATTGTGTTACCCCATAATAAATGTTGTGGTGTGGGTTCTTAATTACTTTCGTATAAATTCATTTTTGCATTTGCACTGAATAATGAGTTTAATTATGAGTAAAGTCTTAGTAATTCGGAATCCTAATATGAGCAAAAACACTCTTGTCGGCAGATATTTTAACAGTGAATCTCACCACCATCCATTTCACTGGAATCACCCGTAGGAAAACCTTTGTTTCAGAGAGCACATCTATGACGAGAAACACCTGATTGCCAAGCTCCAGAAAGCCTAGCAAGTATTGCATGAGAACAAGCCTTGGGACCTGCGTTTACACAATGACCGAGTGAAGCAGGCCATTGTCAAGCGGGTGCTTCCTGTATAACAT
The DNA here is from genome assembly GCA_029286595.1 of Bhutanitis thaidina. Classification (NCBI taxonomy): domain Eukaryota; kingdom Metazoa; phylum Arthropoda; class Insecta; order Lepidoptera; family Papilionidae; genus Bhutanitis; species Bhutanitis thaidina. The sequence goes on from JAGSMS010000003.1 coordinate 6,306,372, forward strand.
TCGGTTTTCACAGTCACTACCAAAGTCAGCTTTTCATGAAAATTTGTTACAAGCCTCAGAGAAAGATGATGCAAGCTTCGTCAAAAGATCAATAAAAACCCGGCTACAGGAACATATAGCTGATATTTTTACAAATGTTTTCATCGACCCTCCAAAAAGTCTGCAGCCTATGATAGTAATCTAGATCGCGCCAACCATTACATAAGATTTTACACACCAAAAATCCTCGCAAAAACAAAACACTGAAATCTGCCAAGTATGATTCGCGAGGCTATTGAAATCCTCATTTCAATAGAGGAGGTGCTAGCACCTGCATGGTATTCAGTGATGAAAATATAATGGCCAAATATAACAACAGCACAATCTCCAAATACTGTGAGCTCATCTAACGTAGATCGGACTAATAATTTATAATTTAAAAACTGTCGGTAACCGGGTTAACTATGATATCAATACGTCAAACACCTCGACCCCCTTTGACCACGGAACTAAAGAGAAAAATTTAACGCGATTAAAAGAGTAAATAATTTCATTTCAATATTAAACTATCATCAAACTATTTCAAAATATTAGCATTCTACTTGTGCACTATCAACGTAATGGTAGGACTTCTTCAAAGGAATTCGACACGAACTGTGCATTTACCTCCCGATATATTCACGGCACCCATCACGAATTTGAAGACGTATTTGTATTTGCTTTGTTAGCGACAGCCTGTTCTTACGCTCGAGTGCATGCAAAATAGAGTTTACGAAATGTTTGCATGTTATTTGCGTTTAAATTTTATGTTAGGTACTCTAGCTTTCGACAAAAGATTGTTTATAAATAAACTAGCTTCGCACGGACAAATCAATGTTATATAAACTAAATGTGAATTTGTCATACATAAAAACCTTCCACACAAAAAATTCTAAATTAAGATGAAAACCGAATTAAAATCCACTTCGAAGTTTAGAAGACATAGGCTAAGGTAGACATGGATTGTGACTTCGTTGCACACCTCAAACGCTAAGCGAAGAGGCTAACGTCTAGCAGAAAAAAAATTGCAATTCACTGAATTTAAATTATTTTCTCCAACTTTATTTTGAACTTCAATGCTAAGGAAAGTGATATGCAACTTATGGCATTTATTTAGACTATTATTGAACAAAAGTTAATTAAAACACTTTGCTCTTTTCAGTCAATCTGTATATGAGTAGATTTTTTTAATACATAATCCGAAATTGTAATCCGAAACGTTCATTAAAAATTAAATAAAACTCAAAATTGATGGTTGGACTGCATGCCTTGCAAGCACCACATTTTCATTGGCATTGGCCACGAGGCCTTCAGCCATAAAGTTATTTTTTAATGTTGGAAACTGATATCAGAAGAAACCACCAGAAGTCACAAAATGGAACTTCTGGAGGTGCAAAGTAATTTATTTTAATGATTATTAGTAGTATGTAAGATAAAAACAATACCGGGTATCGTACCATCAAAAAATATTTCGTGTAAAATAAACAGATAAATCTTACGCCCTATAGTACCCCTTTCTTCTTGTGGCAGACGTAAGAGGCGATTAGAGGAAAAGCCTCGATGAATCGCAATGGCTACAGACAAATGGCAGCATCGCCATCTCGTAAGATACCAGACCAAAATAAAGCAGACCGATGACGGGCAGCAGCGTCTTAGGGGCGAAGTGCCTGGTGCTGTGATCGTCAATCCGCTTGTCGAGCGTGGCGATTATGGCAAATCCAAGGAGTCCCTTTGCAGTGAACTATTGATAGGCTGGTAAGAATAAGGAAGAAGGTAAACATTTTTATAGTTTCTTCGAAAAAGAATACGAGTATCAATAAATTATAATTAAAAATTATATAACATGTGCAGTAGAGGATTTGCCAAATTTGTTGTACTATTACAAGATTTACGTATTATTCTGAATATTTAATTTAAATTTCGAAAAGGAAATAGCTTGATATTACGTCATAAGAAAATCAGCTACTCACAACTATAATATTATTGTAATTGAAACCACTGCTCTTGGCATTAATTTACCGTCCTCATAAAATACAGCTTATTAATAAATGAGCTACTTAATTTTACATTTCTTACTTCTTTAGGAAGCTGCTTCTCATAGTTAGTGTGTGAAATTTAGGTTCAGCATTTTTGGAAGGATCCGTCAACGGTCGAGCACTATAGCCACGCCCGACAGTCAGAAAAAAAAGTTATTATTTCTCCCTCCACACCCCCCGTAGAATTAACAAGTGTATGGATCGTGTTATTATTTAAAATGTTTGTATGATATACACCTGATCTACAGGTTTGTGATTTGGAAAACGTTGTTCCACACTACATTTCGTATCCTTGATATCCAAAATAATTACCTGTACTCGCTAAGTTAAATTCAGCCACTGCGCCAATCTAGTAGACGTTGCATACTTCCATTTTTTAATAATTATTTACTAACAGAACTTTGATACTTAAAGTTGATTTCAATAAACATTATTTATTAACTGAGAGCACCTAAGTTATTCAACATGTGTACATAAATTTGATTGTTCACCAGTCATGCTAAGTTTGTGCAAAAAAAACATAAACCAGTCTGTGTCGAATTACTTAATTCAACAAATGCATATCTATTGTGACTTATGTCCTTGACGTACACGGAAGTTGATAAAACAATTGTCAGACACAGCCTCGAAATACTTTGAGAAAAGGATTTATAATATCCTTTTCTCATAGTGTCATAAAATGGTGTTACAAATCGCTACTGTGTGACCAGTGACAAACCACATGGTTTATGTATGATATTTATATATATGTAGTATCAATTCAATTTTAAAATGTCAATTTTTCTCTTTTCTAACGGCTCTACGGATTTGACCGCATAATCTCAACGGCACGTGATCTATCATCAGATAAGCTTTAAAATAAAACGTCGCTTTGCGATCCTGGGATTAAGCGCATCGGAAAATTTCGAAGCTGGCTTTTTGCATAGCAAGAATCCACGATAAGCTTTTTAATTGAATTTTCTGCATAGGCAGTTTACAAATCAGTTTACGAGGTATTTAAAATGTGCAACATATTTGTTATAGTTTTTATCACAGAAATCTTTAACTGAGTCATACAATATTTTGCCGTAAACGTATGTAAGCGTTATATTTTGTAGTAAATAATTGGTAAAGTTATTAAACGACGTTGCTTAGTGATTACCGTACATATTGTGGATCCTGGATTCTATTTCTATTATATTTTTATATGTGGGGAAAAACCTTACGCATGCACACCCGTAGGGGCAAGCAAGGATTATGTCGGGCCTACACCGATTAACCGCTGCATAGCGGCAGGACAAAGGGACACATTCACGATTCCAGCAGTCCCAACCGCCCTAGGCAGCCCCTCGGAAGACTCCAAAGGCACTCCTCCATCTCCTTCCTGGCAAGCGTATCTACCTCATATGCGTTACATTTGTTTTTGGAAGGAGAGGATAACTGAGTGATTCTGAGATTGCTCTACGTCCTAAGTTGAAACTTTTTCATTATTGACTGGTAGATAAAAGTCACTGAGGACGTAATCGGAGGGGATGATTGTCGATTGTGGAGGTGTAGGGGATTCTGCCAATATGAGTTGTAGTATCCCTTTAATGTCATTAACCTTATGGCTACCAGTAGATGGCGAAATAATAATTTGAATTATCTTATGCCTTAATTATCCAGACAAACAGCAAATCTTCCGAATGAAAGAGTCCAATGGAAAGATGGCAACAGTAATCACTTATAACCGCTTGCACGTTTGCGGCCTGTCTATAAAAAAAATTTGCTATGCCACAAAATACACAATTTTAATATTTCTATTTGGATTCCTCAGCCCCGGAGACAACAAATGTACATCTTGATCCGTCGGGGATGTTTGTATCTAAGGGCACTGCTTGGTTGAACAGAAATCTCACAACCACAAACATTTAGGTAAATGTTGGACAGTTTAAATTATGCGTTTAGTTAAAGTTTGTGCGTAAATGTAATTCTGTTTATGCATTTTAATTACAACTACAGCTGGCATTTAACGACCCGGTGGTTGTTATGCTATAAATTAATTACTTAGACCTTATAAACCAACTATTCGGAACCTAGAAACAAAAATATATGTCTGTAACAAATTCGGCTAGCATAATAATTAAGTAACGGGCGTTCCATCAAGGTTGAACAGGTTACAGTACCCTAATAGCTGCCTGAGGTTTCGCAATACGCATTTGTTCCAGTTTCAAGCCTAAAGTCAAAGTACAAATTATTTAGGACTAGTGTGTTGTCTATTATGACAATGATAATGTTTGATCGAATAATAAGCGGGTGCAAAAGGAATTTTGCTTTAAGCTAGCTCAGGATATAGAATGGTATTTAGCTCGTTTCTGTTACAACCGATTTGTTATCATAAATTTCGTTATTATGGTACCCAAGCTGTGTTCCAGTTTGAGGAGTATAGAGAGAGAGGGTAACTACAGGTTTTGAGGCATTCCATATTAGTCCTCGGGCTTAATATGGAATGGGTATCCCTTCTTCGATTGAAGTTGTTTGAATGTATCCATTACTACTTACTATGGGGTGCACTTTAAGCTCATTTACATTTAAACTCCCGGAAATTCCCATGATATTTTTAACTTTAGGCTTTTCTCTAAAACGCCTCTAACAATACACAGAAAGGGTGCAACAAATTCTTATGGCGCTACCCCACGGTACCATTCTGGTTGACTGCATAATAGATTGGAATAAACTAATGGCAAGACTTTGTGGAAAGTACTTGTCTACGGAACTCTGTAGACCGTATTATGGAGAACTCTAATTTTTATAATTTCAATTAATTTGGTAAGAAGATATCTTGATAAAATACGTTACGTTAGATATACTTAAAAATACTTTAATTACGATTTTATCACTATACTACTATTGAGAAAAAGCAAATATAAGCCTAACACGTTAAAAATTTGTGACAGCAAATTACTGTAATTAGGAGATATAAAGTTATAAAATGGGTGTGAACTTCAGAAACCTTGCATACAACACAACGCGCAGTAACTTGTTACTTTTAGGGTTCCCAAATAAACATGTTATAACCGACTATTATCATTTCAGAATAAATTGAAAAAAATTAAAAATTTATTGTAATCAAATTTTTTCTGGTTACAACGTTACCTTCAAAGCCTTTTTTAATTAATATTACATTTTCATCCATCTCACTTTTCAAATATTATATTTTTCATTTATTATATCACTATCAAATATATCGATAAGGCTAAGGCGTTACTTCACCCTCAGTCGTTGCAAATTGTTACTTAATTAGTTAACAATTTAGTACGCTACAGTACTTTAGGGGTGACGCGTTAGCTCAAATTAACAGTACATGAATTACCCGAGTTGTGAGTTCGATCTTTAGTTCCAGCGGTATTTATTTGTAATAACCATTATTACTTGACGATTCTTCGGTAGTGAATGAAATAGTAGTGAATAAACCTTCACGTCTGGCCAGAAAAGAATATTTCAAGGATATCTCCACTAAATGGAATAACCACTCACCCACTCGAGAGTAGAGTGGTGAATTATTTCCTTTTAATAACCAGTGATGTTCTAATGGTGAGAAAAGAGCTTCTCAATCTGGAAATACTGCGGTTTCTTGCCAATCTTTGTAAAATATGTCATTTATCAAGGTTAACTTTTACCGTGTACAAAACCCTCTTAAAATTGTCTGTGCCTAACAGCGAGACTGATATTTTTTTTTTTTTATTTATTTATTCTTTATTGTGTATCTAAAAAAAAAGAAAGGAATACAATGGGTGGACTTAATGCCTTTTGGCATTCTCTACCAGTCAACCCTGGGTGAGAAAGAAAACATGTTGGCAGGTACAAAATAAATAATACATATAAATTAAATATAAATATTAAATATATAACCCTTATAATATACTTACATACTTATAACATACATAATACACTATACATAAACATATAATACATACATAAACAAATTAAATGTGGAGAGAAAAATCTCAGATGGCATTTGCCTTCAGATAGTGACGACGGAGCAGGGTTTTGAAGGAGTTTTTATTCGGAGCTTTCTTGATATCATCGGGGAGAGCGTTCCAGAGAAGTGTGGCTTGAACGGTGAAAGAAGAAGAAAAGAAACCAGTACTATGTTGTGGAACACTAACCTTCAAGCTGTTTGAAATTCGAGGCACTCGGTTATGACTCGAATAAAGAAAATTGAAGTAACCCTTAAGATGCGAAGGAGAGTTTGCATCGTTTAAAACGGAGTAAAGTACTGATAAGATTCTGGAGCTACGCATTTGGTGAATAGAAAGCCATTTTAGCTTTGAACGATAGAAGGAAATATGGTCATACTTACGCAAACCGAAAATAAATCGTATGCAGTTATTGAGAAGGCGCTCCAGTTTAGTAAGAAGATATTGCGGTGGATCTGGGTAACACACATCTGCATAGTCGATAATGGGTAGAATAAGTGAATGGACCAGCAAGAGTTTGGTTTTAAAAGGTAGGAAATTCTTGAGACGATAAAGAGAGCGCAAAGTGGCAACGACTTTACGGCTGGTTTCACCGATGTGTAAATTCCAAGTCATAATGTGGTCCAGATGTAAACCAAGGTTTTTCATGGAATGACAGTATGGGATGAGAAGGCCGTTGTAGAGAACAGGAGCATGACTTCCATAATCCACCCTTGTGAACATTCTTGCACTACCCATAACCATCACTTTACATTTTGATGGATTGACAGAGACTCCGTATCCTTGTATGGATTTCATAAAAGAATTCGCGAACATAACGAAAATTTTCGCAGAACCTTTTATAAGCACACTGCATTTCAAATTTGTAAGGGTTCGCTTTCACATCTTAAAAGATTTTAGAAGATAGTTTAAAAAGTATTAAGCGCCTGTTCTTGTGTCAATTAATTAATGTTTTAATGAAACCTACCAACCCTACTGTTTCTGCCTGAGTTCACAGACTTGTACAACCGATTCGACAGGTGCCTGCAGGAATGAATGAATTGTAGGCCAAATAGTGGTAGAATTTATGTACTAAATTAATTCATTTTACACGTTGTATAAACTACATTATGTAGTCGTATGGTACATACTTTTTAAAGACATTTTTATATTTCTGATGAAGTGAAACTAAAAATTTAGTTGTTCTATACTGTACATCCTTTAAAGGTATAAAATATTCCGTTTCTTTCGTTTAAATATCATAGTAAAACGTAAAAATTGGAATATTTTAAATATTTAACATTCGCGTTACTTGATTTTTCCGGCACCGATTTAAATTTTTGACAGTTTATTTCATTCGGTAGCAGATTTTTCGGTACATTTTGATATCTGATTGCTCAGCATTGAAAATAAGAAACAAATTTGCCTGCAAATAATATTCATCACCTGGTTTTTGTTTATACGCAATATTAATTTTATTAAAATAATTATCATTATTGTATATATCGTTGCAAGTCGTTTAGTAGTGTCGTGGAAAGGGACAATTGGCCCATATCTATAAAATCAGTGCAAATTTTGGGCAGTATTTAAAGAGCAGCTGCAATCGAACAACCTGATAGGTTTTGAAGCTGTATACAATTGTTGATGAAGAGTGAATGCTTCAACTGTCAACGAATAAATCTGTCCGTTTACAGTGGGTTGGTTACAAGCGTGATATATATTTGTGGGAGGATACGAGACTGCGTGCGGGTAGGCGTGCATAAGTGCACGCATGCGTATGTCTGTAGGCGTGAGAAAATGCTAGTAAAATGCAATAGTCCAAAATTGCGATCCATGACGATATTAATACGACATAAATTCTGTATAGTAAATATGAGTATTTGAAAATGTCAATTATAAAATCGCTCTTGGTGCTAAAGTATTTCAAGGTATTTATGAATCATGGATTTGTACATAGGCTCCATTTCATGGAAATCCCGTCGACGAACATATAACATTTCTGTCAAATACAATACTCAAGCATGATTTATTTTAGATTTTTGCTTTGTAACCTTGTATTATCAAGATTCTATAATCAGTCGCAACACAGGCTGTTCTTTACACAAAATAATTGCCTATATTGGACGAGTGGCAGTTTCCGATCTATCTGAACGGATAATATTGTATAATAGGAAATCCTGCGCGTGCCCGTATCAGGTTCCTTTCCAAAGTGCAATGATAATAATGTTGCGAAACGATCGAAACGACTGTGGGAGTACAGCCGGTCGAGGTTAATGTCGATGGGGGAACGCAGGCCGGGCTCAGTGTCAGCAATTCAATTCAGAGCAAGTAATTTGAACGAGCCAACTGCACTATTGAACGGAAGTATCGACTGGTTTGAAGCGATGTGGAATGCATGTACCATGTGTTTACCGGTTGTTATTATTTCAATCTAAATGCTCTTATCAATCACTCACATACAGAGTAGAGGGATGAGAATATACATAACACAACACTCTCTTTATTGACACTTACGACACTCATGGGAAAAGAGGAGAAAGAGGATCGAATTTTCAAATGCACAGTAAAATATAAATAGTTCCATCTTGATGGATTAAACAATATATTATCATGTTATGGATTCAAGTAGCGCAATATCAATAAAATGCAATCCTACGATCTTTTTTTTCCTAAATTTATTTCCTACTTAAATTATTATAGTCAAGTACCAAACCACCAAAGCTAATGTCAATTTACGTCTTACTTAATGATTATTATTACAAGAAGCAAGACTTCTTGTACAAATGGAATAAGATTAATTAAAATGTGAACGTAATGGAAGAACTCATTAATGATTAATGATTTCTTCACTTCACCAAACACTGGGGTGGTCAGAGATATAGATATTTTTATTCCTTTCAAAACATTTTTCACCAGCGCTTATTTGGGACAGATGGTGAGCCTGTCGCCGTCTCAGTGTTCAAGCCAACGAAAAATTCGTACGTTAGTTTCGGAAATGCTGATTTGCAGATCCTCTAACCGATGGGCTATCGTGATTTAACAACTATTGTATAGAGCCAGACCCTCACAAAGGTACGAGAAATCCATAGTTGTAACAAAACTCGCTTCGTGGTAACTTTGGGGCTGTGGACCACGGGCGGGTTTACTACATGAGCCTATTTTAGTCCACAGCTGAATATAAGCCTCTCCAAGAAAACGGCAAAAAGGTCAAAATAAATTTCTTGGAAGATTTTTCCATATTCACCACGCTCGGCACACGGATTGGAGAGCGCAGAGCCGATATCCTCTACTGTAATGCTGCTCTCCATCTCTAATCAATACAATTTGGGATCAGTAACGTGGGTTAGATGTTCGGCCATCACTCGGTTGCCAGATTCTAGTTTGTTTGCTTTGCTTGAAGGAGAGTTAAGTGTATTAGGTATTATACCATATCCATATTGCGTCATGTTGACAAATTTGCCAATCTCACCTGCACAGGGTGCCTGCTATATAACAACCGAGGCTATTGCAACCGAATGATGGTGGAATATTCATACTCATTTGCCAAACCCAAATGCCATAGATTAATGATGGGGAGCAGCATCACTAGTACTACTAGTAATCTCGCCGGGTACTACGCTCCTACCCATTTGTTCAACGTGATGAGTATGAGCGAGCCTTTCAAGAAATATATGTCGGCTTTTGTTAACGCTTTCTTAGATAGACCTATATTTCAAAGGTGAATTATAACACATAATTTGGAAAATATTTTTGTTATTCAACTTAAATGAAGAATATATTGCTAAATAGCACAACCAAATCTCTTTTCCCAATAACGTTTTCCATAAATTGTACATTTACGCAATTCCACACCAATGAATCACAGAAATCGATTACAATTGTGCAATAGACAAACCATTTTATATACCTGTTCGAGTTCGAGTATCCACCGGGCAGGCATTTTACGCTTCACCGCTACAAATGCATATAAATAACATGCAAACTTAATTGAATTAACAACAACAACCTACCAAAAAGTTATATTATTAGATGTGTTCGCCGGGATGCTTTTATTTCAATTACTGTGGATGACATTTTGTTAACTTTTCAATAACCTCGTGGAGTTAGTTAAATACAAAGACAAAAGTACTGAATTTTTTACGAGTTATTTGTAAATAAATTTTAGTGCATTTAGGAACAATGTATGTAATATTTAAGGTTTTAACAACAAAGCATAATTTTTTTATTGGAATATTATGAACCTACCCAGACGATTCCTTGGCAGAGAAGAAGTCTACCACCAGGAAATTCCTACCACCAGAAAATAATTTTGAAAATGTCATATGAAATTCCACCTTCCTTATCTCGACAACCAAATGAGACCTTCAAATTAGGTATATATTTCTATGGTAACTCGATATGTTAAAGTTAATAGCTAAAGTTGATGCCAAAAAGCAAACATTACTGTAATATATTACATAATACTACGGTTGCTTTGTCTAGAAAAGCTGATAATAGGTTATCAGACTTATGTTAATAAAAGGTAAATAAACATTCATGGTTCGGGGTTACACATTTACGATATTACAAAAATGTTAACCCCAAACTTGTATTCGTCTTGATTTAGGCGTTCAATTAAAAAATTACTTAATTCAGTTTATTTACTTTGTATTTTGTTTACTCTATTTTTCTTATGATTAACTGCTATGTCACATTCGTATAAATCAGGGATAATTTTAATACAAATCAAGCGATAAAATACCAAATATATGACTTCCTCTTTATCAGCCTGTTCAGGTCCACCGCTACACATTAACCTTTCCACGAAAGCGCCAACAAATGCTGAAATGCATGGAATGGTACCGATTTGGCGGTACTCACCATGGTGCGTAATGTTCCATTTAAAATACATATAATCCACAAATATTATACATGCGAAACTAATTGTGTTAGTCTGTCTGTTATGTTTTCATGACTAAACCGATGAACATATTTTAATAACATTCGGGAGGCACATGAAGTATAATAACAATTTATTCCGCCATGTACTAGAGACCAAGAACTTTCCTGGCATTTATACTCTATAGTAACTTTCACGAACTCACTGCATGAGTCTACTGTTGATGGATTACTGATTTTCTTATGCCGGCATTAGAAGGTGAAGCCCGCGTGGTTTTATGGTCTAGCTGACTACTGGCCTATGCTAGTCTTGGGTTTGAATCGCGACGTCAGGGCGGGCATTTAAGTTCCTCTTGGTTAAACGTGGACAATCAAGCCACACTTACTAAGCTCTCCTTCCTTGATAAAGCCGCCGGTTAAGTAATGAAGACGTTGGTTTCTACACAGATACAAAAAGGCTCCTGGATACAAAAAGGTGTCACAGTCAAAAGTATCCTTGAGAAGCGTAGTATTCGTTTACAGAATGTTCTTGTTATTAAGTTGATGTGGTTAATACCTATTACCAACAGTTTCTTTTCACGAGATAAGTATTCGGTACTAAATTAATTAAATTTTATAAACGTATAGCGAGTGAAACGAGAGTTAAAAGTTGTCTGGCGATTTATAATTATTAATACTACTGACAAAACATGTTTTCGGTTTATTATCGCCAGCTATACTAATAAATTATTTATTGTGGCCAATAGTTGGCCCCTTTACAAGTACATAATATTGTGCTAAATCTATTCTGTACATACAATTCTGCCCTAAAAGTGGTCAATGTGAGGTGAGGTGAACGAAGGAAGGACAAAAAACTACGAATCACGGACAATTTTTAGACCAATGTGAACTTATTTGTAATGTTAAAATTTCAAGTTTTTTACGTGTTCAAGGGGACTCGTTGTAAAAGGGCAGTTCGTTTTCTTGGCAGTTCGTTGTCAGTATTTAATGTATACGGTGCAAGACAAGTAGAGCGTTATTCTGAGCCACACCCTTTTCTGTTAAAGCAGGAATTCGTACAGGGGCCTGGCTTTGTTAATGATCGATTATAGACACCGTATTATTTTCTCAAAATAAAATTCAGCTAATTAACATAATCAAATAAAATATTTTTTTTCGAGTTGAAATTAAAAATTATTTACGGATTTTATTGCGTTTAATTTTGTTTTTATGTTCTCAACGATCCAGTAATAAACTTAATTAAATTTAAAGCCAAGCACACTATCTCAATATTCTGTGAGCACATTCTGCGTAGATCGGACCAAAATTAATAAATAAAAGCTGAAGGTAGCCCGAGTCAATTATGGCATCTGGACGTCAAAAACCTCACTACCCAGTGACCGGGTACTGCAAAGTACTCGAAACGTCGGGAATATAAAAACAAAAAGAACGCGATAAAATCCGTAAATAATAGTTTCATTTCAAATGTGTAGTGTTCGCGTAAATACAAGAAATCATTATTTTTTCTGTGTTGATAATTGTTACAAGCATAAAAATATATTTATGTTCGAAAATAAAATTGTGAGAAAAATTCCTATAAATTGGCTGTACTGTTAAAAAGTTTTCTAGCTGCGAATAATACGGTTACAGGCATCTTAGCTTGATACAAGTTCGCCCAACAGTTAATATCTGAACTGGGTTGATGTCGTGAACAGGCAGCAGGCAAAGTTCACTTTGATTGTGTTCCAACCAAACTGCTGTTGTAAGCTCGGAGCCCAGTCCGCCCAGTCTGTGCAAAGGCTATTAGGTTTTGTGTTATAAGGAAACTTCAAAACTCTTGCTTTTCATGCCGGATAGAGGTTATGCTGCGATTACCAAAATTTAACTTCAATCTTTTTAACATATATTTGAATACAATAAAACTAAAAGAAAGATTAATACAATATTAATAACAAGATTAATTTGATTGTCTACGCAAATTATCTTTTTTTCTTACAAACGAAGACATGTTTTTACAAGCACTTTTGAGTGAGCTACATAGTAGGGCTGAGTGAAAGCCTTAAATTTTATAGCACGCGAGAGACCTGGGTTCGATCTATTATTAACTGTTTTTTTACTTTTTAATGTACCTATTATTTGTTTAATTATTTCGTTACTTAGTTCATCAGCAGATATTTTTAAATAATATGGATTTATCCTGAGCAACAGTAATCGTCACATATTATTACTATCACTAACAATTCGCTGCCATAAATAAATTGTCTCAAATAAACGACGAATGAACTTAGGTGCACCTCGTAAACATGAAACTAACGTAACAGAGTGAAGCAGCGTTGGCTGAAAATGATTGGACTAGACTGGAAAGTTGCTCGTCGCTTCCCGTAATAGTTTCTGGGTTTTATAACATTTTAATTCTATTTCTATGATGAAAACTTTGATATAGCGATTCGTTTAGCTTATTCACTGATGCATTATATATAACGTGTGTAAATAATATCTTTTTATGTCCTTTACGCCGATGCAGTACCAATAACCCACATCTACTTTATATTTTATCACCCTGTATTGGTACCTTTGTTGAACGTGGACCTTTACATGAAGGCGCCAACAAAATCTAGCATGACAAATCGAAAATTTGCCCGTACTCATCTCATACTGGGCGGATTGTTCAACGCAGTGTTCGTACAGTCGCACAAGAGATGCTGCTCCTTATTAAGTCGCGAAACCCCCAAGACCCCATTTGTTAGCTGGCGGAGCACACCTCGTGCAGGTAAAGGTGAGGCTCCCATTTTGAGATTGTATTAGTAAAAGTAAAAAAGTAGCAGCCTGTAAATTACAACGCTGGGCAAAGGCTTTCTTTCAATATTTGGATACGCCATCGTTGCTGCAGTGACTGCTTGCGAACTTCACATGTACTACAAATTATAGGTTTTCTAATGATATTTTCTTTTTCCTCGAACACGTGATAAATTATAGACTTATTAATTAGTTAAGTAGCCTGTAAATGCCGACTGCTGGGCAAAGACCTTTTCAAATATCTAAGAGGGTTTTAGCCCGACTCCAAATCAGTTTGCAGAGGGTCACGGAGGTAGATTCAACATTGCATGTAATAATTTTAGTATCGCTGGCACAGGGGCAACGCGCTGGCCATTAAGCTAACACGGCTCTCAGGTCCGAGAAAGTGTAACTTATGTGTACTTATAAAGATTTTTTGAGGTGCCTGCACCGGTAGCGAACTAATGTCACAAGTGTACTATGAAATTAAAGCGAACGTCCTAACCACTAGACAGTGTGTAAGTACATACATGTATTTATTTTTATTAACTTTTACTGACTCATGTTCAGACATGTTTGTTTAACAAAGATTTTTTTGATATTGAAATTGACTTTTTCTCTAATACCGTGTCCGCTAACACCTGACAGAGTAAAACTGATAGAGTAGGAGTACTATAATCCATTACCAACATACACAGACCCATGGTAGCCTAATGGTCAGGGCGCTCGCTTTAGGTTTATAGAGCGCGAGCGACCGGGTTCGATCTCCGGTGCCGGCTTCACTAAAATTGTTAATAACAATTTTAAGTGCTGTTTTTACCACGTGCTAAACATCGTGAGAAAACCTGCATGTCTGACAAATGTGAAGCCCGCTGCCCGGTTCGAAAGCATAAATGTCGTCTAGTATATTCCGTGTCTAGATAACATTACTTTATTTCCCTCTGTAAACTTTTTGACACCTGCGAGACCTTAGAATGAAAGTTAGATGCTTTGGACACATGACAAAGCATTTAGGAAAGGTTTTTATGAAACAGAATATTTTGTATGTATGTATATATTCACGCCTTGTTCCCAACGGGGTAGGCAGAGACAATCTTCTTTCACTTACAACGATCCTGACATACGTCTTTCGCTTCTTCCACTTTCATCAATCTTCGCATGCATACTCGTTGGCATAAAGAACTCTTGACCTGGCCTTTTTTCAGAACATCTCCGATTTGATCGTGAAATGTTCGCCTAGGTCTTCCTCTCCCAACTCTAAATTTTGATCTTACGGAATATTTTGACTTTCATAATTAACCATGACATTATCAACTAGAAAAAAACTGTTTCATCAGAAGACAAGAAGTCAAGTCCATGACACCGTAGAATATTCTGGTCAGAAAACTTTTTTTTAATTGCTTTAAAAATACAGCTACATTTAATTATTTTTTTAATAAATTATGTAAATCGATAGGGATCTATTCTGCATTCACAACATGAAGTTGTTCACAAATCAAGTAGTAAAGTGATTTATACTCGTTGTTTAACCAATTTTATTAATCTTTAGAAAATTATTTTCTTCTTTAAAGAAAATACTACTTTATTTTTTGTATTTTAAAACTATTATAGAAATATTCTTCATTCTTCTTCATATATTCGGTTTTTTTTAAATACATTCACTTCTCGGACAAAACCGGGTGTCATTCCTCTTAATCCTTTTAATTGCCCTTCATTAAGTTTATTCTCTGCTGCCTCTTCATAGTCTCGTCCATGCTAATAGCTTTCAAAACTTTCTGATTAGATTTATTCCTTGAAAGTTCTAAGACAATTGTAAATTAATTGTTTATAAACCAATTATTACTTAGCATCAAAATTACGAGAAATCCTTTAAAATACTTGTTACTATCCCGTGAACTTTTAATTTGGAGTTAATCTTCTTCTTACTCTCCCCTCTCTATCTTGTTAGAAATTTAAATTAGTAATAGATAAAAGCAGTCGCCAATAGTTGAGATTAAAATTTTAAATCTCCAATTCAGTGATACGTGCTTCAAATCTAACACATGTCCTCGTGTAATTGAGGGCTCATATTCTCAACAGTGCTATTATAACTGATCGCTGTGTAAAATATCGAATTTAAACAAAGAAGAGTTTCAATTTAAATTAATGGAAATAAAAAAATAGATATTATAAAAAGTTGTTGTACGACAGAGGAATTTGTTTATGTTTAGATTCAAAAGTTTAATTTATATAATGGAGAAGCCTTTACCCCTGTCATCCGTAATATTATTGCCATTTTGCATAACTATGCGTAACTAAACAGGCTTCCGTACGTGGCAAAGCCAAACGGCGTATTGTGACGCAGCTTGAATGGGCCTGCTATATCAGAGTTGTACCACGACCTCGCAGAATACCGGCTAGAGGTCCGCTTGTAGAGTGCTCCTGCGTTTCGTTCCGCGAGTGAGGTATGCGAAGGCCCTCTTCCCCCTACCCTAACCCCCATCCCCATCATTCCTGCCATCCCCAAATATCTTTAAAGGCCGGGAACACACTTGCAGCTCCTCTGATGCTGCAAATGTACGTGGGCGACGGTATACCTTACCATCAGGTGCCCCGCTTGTTCGATTGCCCCCTTTGCCATAAAATAAAAAAAACTTTTCGCAATTCCGGAAGATTTACTTTATTTAAATCAGGGTACCAAACGAGGAAAAAGAGGTCACTGTAGAACTTTCAATAGTCCCTTGTTTCGCCTTATTAATTATAATTTACCAATTAAACTATTGTAACAAAGTGCCAATATTCCCTGGTTCTCCCCTGCGCATTATAATATAAGCTGTGTATTATAATACAAGCTTGTATTATAATGTACAGCACAATATTGTTAGGAATATTACTGAACTTATTACTTTTTTTTAAATATTGATTCATTATGCTTGATTAAACACATTGCAGTCAAGACAACCTGGCGTTTTGATGATGATCTCCAACTAATACACAGTTTTCATCAAACGACCCTCTCGAATTTTATATCTCTAGTATACGACTGCAGGTCTCTTAAACTAATCGCACTCATAAACGACAAACATCTAAAGCAAACGTAGCGATTCCGGTTTTGCAAATAACTTTAACAGCAAGTTTTTTATTACAATGTTACTCATACGAAAGCAACTAAATATATTACGAAATCAACACTCAACAGTGGTGCTTGATTTCTTACGTTTTTTATAAAGTTATATTACATATAATAAAATATAAGTTTTCGGGTCTTAAACGTTTTATGATAATTTGCAGGCTGAGAAAGTATTTTACGAATAACCAGGATGATGCAATATGGATTAGAAATCAGTATGAAAATTATAAAAAAAAGAAGAGAAGGATAAAATATTATAATTGACGTTTAAGTTAATATTTTTTATACCTTTATACGCACATCTAATTAACTGTTTATATTACCTTGAAACTTAATGGAAATAATCTGCGGAATCTATCAATTAAGAAAGGATTTATTTTGAAAATTAATTTAAATTATTTTAAATTATACGAACTCCCCGAGTACGGGGTCGCGAGTAAAAGCAAGCATTATATATCTTTAACTTACAGAAATATTTTATTGCGCAACATTAACAAAACTACATACGACTGTCAGAACCACTCTGCGTTTACACAGCGACCCTCAAGAGACACAAAGCTTCGCATCTCCAGTGTACGAGAACTGCTTTCTATATTAAACTCCCATTTAGCCAACAGACATTGCCATAATAATAAAACGTACAAGCTTTTAACTACAACATCATGAGCGAGAAATTTTAGATCATGTCTACTATGCTGCATACTTTTTATTCTTGCTTATCAGGCTGTATAAGTCAACTGCTGAACATAACCTTTTCCGTGAAAATAAAAGATGGATACCATGCATGGAATAGTTGGTCATGCTTACCACACTGGTCACCGCGATTGGTGAAACACTGCGACTACCCTCGCACTAGACACGCTGCTCTTAGCACTAGTCTGTAGGAAATTGGTCCGGAATATGAGCTTTGTCCACTGGTGCACCGATAGCATGGTGCACCAGGTGCAGTTAAGGTTGACCTTTGGAAAAAAAAGATGGCATATTCTCCCTTAATTCCTCGTCCTCCTTTGCTTGTAATTTATAATTTATTTAGTCAATTTAACCTTCACCTTAACGTAGTTCAACGAGCTAGCTATGAAACGAGGCTAAGGGAATTCCATGTTGCTGTGGAGTAAAACGAAGATTTGCCCATAACCACTTCTTGCACAGACTCGCTAAGGGTACGGCTGGTACACTCGCATAAGAAATGCTTCTCCCCATCACTAGGCTGTGAAATTTGTGTTCGGTACATTTTGGTCACCAGAGCCTGGTCAGAACAGTGCACTGCGTGCGGAGAAACTGATGTTTGAAGATGTTTATATTCTCAAGTAGTAGTATTGTAAAAACTTTTGTTTTAATTTCCCCTTTTTTGCTTACTAGCTAGTAAGTAAAACTAGGTGGTAGCTTTTCTAAGAAGTGCGAATTTTAATAACCTGTCTCCTTTTGAATTGTAACATAATTTTTTAGATTTTATGCAAACTTTAAGATTATATGCAATTTTTGTCAAAAGTTTTTGTTGTTATTTTTATCATTAAAAAAAAAATTGCTTTATATACAATGTTGTACAATTCTAACGTAGTGGTACTTTTGTTTTTGATAGAAATTTATGACTCGTGTTCAAAAACCATAAACTTTAGTTTACTTTTTAAATATTGATTCATTATGCTTGATTAAACACATTGCAGTCAAGACAACCTGGCGTTTTGATGATGATCTCCAACTAATACACAGTTTTCATCAAACGACCCTCTCGAATTTTATATCTCTAGTATAAGACTGCAGGTCTCTTAAACTAATCGCACTCATAAACGACAAACATCTAAAGCAAACGTAGCGATTCCGGTTTTGCAAATAACTTTAACAGCAAGTTTTTTATTACAATGTTACTCATACGAAAGCAACTAAATATATTACGAAATCAACACTCAACAGTGGTGCTTGATTTCTTACGTTTTTTATAAAGTTATATTACATATAATAAAATATAAGTTTTCGGGTCTTAAACGTTTTATGATTATTTGCAGGCTGAGAAAGTATTTTACGAATAACCAGGCTTAAAGTGATGCAATATGGATTAGAAATCAGTATGAAAATTATAAAAAAAAGAAGAGAAGGATAAAATATTATAATTGACGTTTAAGTTAATATTTTTTATACCTTTATACGCACATCTAATTAACTGTTTATATTACCTTGAAACTTAATGGAAATAATCTGCGGAATCTATCAATTAAGAAAGGATTTATTTTGAAAATTAATTTAAATTATTTTAAATTATACGAACTCCCCGAGTACGGGGTCGCGAGTAAAAGCAAGCATTATATATCTTTAACTTACAGAAATATTTTATTGCGCAACATTAACAAAACTACATACGACTGTCAGAACCACTCTGCGTTTACACAGCGACCCTCAAGAGACACAAAGCTTCGCATCTCCAGTGTACGAGAACTGCTTTCTATATTAAACTCCCATTTAGCCAACAGACATTGCCATAATAATAAAACGTACAAGCTTTTAACTACAACATCATGAGCGAGAAATTTTAGATCATGTCTACTATGCTGCATACTTTTTATTCTTGCTTATCAGGCTGTATAAGTCAACTGCTGAACATAACCTTTTCCGTGAAAATAAAAGATGGATACCATGCATGGAATAGTTGGTCATGCTTACCACACTGGTCACCGCGATTGGTGAAACACTGCGACTACCCTCGCACTAGACACGCTGCTCTTAGCACTAGTCTGTAGGAAATTGGTCCGGAATATGAGCTTTGTCCACTGGTGCACCGATAGCATGGTGCACCAGGTGCAGTTAAGGTTGACCTTTGGAAAAAAAGATGGCATATTCTCCTTAATTCCTCGTCCTCCTTTGCTTGTAATTTATAATTTATTTAGTCAATTTAACCTTCACCTTAACGTAGTTCAACGAGCTAGCTATGAAACGAGGCTAAGGGAAATTCCATGTTGCTGTGGAGTAAAACGAAGATTTGCCCATAACCACTTCTTGCACAGACTCGCTAAGGGTACGGCTGGTACACTCGCATAAGAAATGCTTCTCCCCATCACTAGGCTGTGAAATTTGTGTTCGGTACATTTTGGTCACCAGAGCCTGGTCAGAACAGTGCACTGCGTGCGGAGAAACTGATGTTTGGAGATGTTTATATTCTCAAGTAGTAGTATTGTAAAAACTTTTGTTTTAATTTCCCCTTTTTTGCTTACTAGCTAGTAAGTAAAACTAGGTGGTAGCTTTTCTAAGAAGTGCGAATTTTAATAACCTGTCTCCTTTTGAATTGTAACATAATTTTTTAGATTTTATGCAAACTTTAAGATTATATGCAATTTTTGTCAAAAGTTTTTGTTGTTATTTTTGTCATTAAAAAAAAATTGCTTTATATACAATGTTGTACAATTCTAACGTAGTGGTACTTTTGTTTTTGATAGAAATTTATGACTCGTGTTCAAAAACCATAAACTTTAGTTTACTTTTAACACCACTTCACGTTTGCACATTGCGATTAAGAATCTTATATTGTACATTGTCGACAGATTTTTCATACATATCATGGACGATATGGGTTTACGAGGTCAATACAAAGTTGCCTGCTACTTAGTTTAGTTGTGAAATTGTGACGTTGTTTCTAAAACAAAAGGCAGAATTATAACCATTTTCTTATATAAAAGCCATATTATGTATAAAATAATATTCTCCCCTCCGCAGAACTATCTTGTGTCGTGAAGGCATTTTACTCATGTCAATTTCATGTGGTCAAACATTCAGATCCGAAAAAAATATTTATACTGCATATAAATACTTGCTCTGTATGGAAATCGAACCCGTGCGCTGAAACACCACCGTTAAACACTTAGCCATTGCGCCACCAATCCGACAAATATTACTTTACCTTAAAAGTTATTGCTTTGACTTTAAATAATAAAACATAACAAAGGCGCTATCTACGAATGCACAGGTAAAAAGCAATTAAGTTTCTAGGCAGATTTATTGAATTGATTAGAAAGTTTGTCGTATGAATAACCCTTAGAGAAATTTTGTATGCAAAATTCTATTCAGCGAGTTGCCGTTGGTTGAAATTTGATAACTTTGAGAAATGTAATAATAGCTAGAAAGTTTGTATATAAGGTGAATTATGACTTCCTTTTCGTATGCCATGAAGATGCAAAGTGAGTGTTAACGAACAAAGTTAGACGTATTCTCTTGAATTCCCGAAAACTATCTTTAAAGTATTGATGAATGAGAAAACTTAAATTACGAAACGAGATTTATTATAGCTTTGAATGTCCATTGCTGGACAAAAGCTTCCTAGCCATTTTGTGAGAGATTTATATTGAGTTGCAAGAGGTAGTTCCCTTTTTGAAATATTTCACTTAAAATTCGTCACTGATTTAAAATAAGTTACATATATTTCAATAATAACCCACTAGGAGAATACGAATGGTCGTATTCTTATCATTTTGGTCATAACACTGGTAGATATGTTAATGCAGTTGAATTGACAATAAAACAAAACATAAACACAATAAGTTCACCGAAAATTCACTACTGAATACAGATTTTAACATAGCACAAAGTAATTATTGTAGGGAATGTTTATCGAAAATGAAAAGGAACACAAATAAAGTGAATAAGGTACAACCTACCAGTCAAATAAAAGTGGATAACCCGGAAAAGTAACTTTGGCTAGGTTCCAAATGTCGTAGTCGGCGGATCACACTCTTACAGTAAAGTTTATTTTTTACGATGTTCTCGTTTATGTATGTACTAGGTGACACTTTGTTTTATATACTTCGACGTTATTCGCGTTAATTATAGAATTCGAAAATAAGTATAATATTGTCAAACATTAAAGAAAACAACTACAGAGTAAATAATGCCAGTAAAAGTGTGGAAATAATTTTAACAAACATAAAATTCACTATAGAACCTCTTCCGGTTTGCGGTGTTTGACAGATGTAATTTTAAATACGTCAGGCCTATAATACCTTGTTTCGAAAACGTATTTTATATCCAAAAACCGTTTTGTTACAGTTCTATTTTATAAAAAAGTGTTAGTTTTTATTTTCTTACGTATCTTCTTACGCTAACAAGCTTTCTTACCACAAAACTCGACAATCAAGTAGAAGTGATCTACCTAGATTTTAGAATGGCTTTCGATAGGGTCGACAATGATGTCCTCCTCAACAAGCTCAGCTAATTGGTTTTTCAACACGTATTGGCGTTTTAGCTCTTTGCTGACTATCTCAAGGATACGCAGCAGTTTATCGGACTTGGCTACTCAAACTTGCAGCCCTGTGATATTCAGTCTGAAGTCGGCCTAGGATCACTTTAGAGCATCTCTTGCTTAAAATGATGACCAATGACCGCCCGGACTGCATTTACACCAGTGATGACCTGAAGTTGCTGCAACGATTGCTATTATACGCAAAGCAACTAGGATAGTCTATATCGTTGGAGTGAGCAATCAGCTTCATTTCAACATCAGCAAATGCTTCGTAATGAGTTTTACGTGTTAACTGTTTACTAATTTTAATAATAATAAAACATAACAAAGGCGCTATCTACGAATGCACAGGTAAAAAGCAATTAAGTTTCTAGGCAGATTTATTGAATTGATTAGAAAGTTTGTCGTATGAATAACCCTTAGAGAAATTTTGTATGCAAAATTCTATTCAGCGAGTTGCCGTTGGTTGAAATTTGATAACTTTGAGAAATGTAATAATAGCTAGAAAGTTTGTATATAAGGTGAATTATGACTTCCTTTTCGTATGCCATGAAGATGCAAAGTGAGTGTTAACGAACAAAGTTAGACGTATTCTCTTGAATTCCCGAAAACTATCTTTAAAGTATTGATGAATGAGAAAACTTAAATTACGAAACGAGATTTATTATAGCTTTGAATGTCCATTGCTGGACAAAAGCTTCCTAGCCATTTTGTGAGAGATTTATATTGAGTTGCAAGAGGTAGTTCCCTTTTTGAAATATTTCACTTAAAATTCGTCACTGATTTAAAATAAGTTACATATATTTCAATAATAACCCACTAGGAGAATACGAATGGTCGTATTCTTATCATTTTGGTCATAACACTGGTAGATATGTTAATGCAGTTGAATTGACAATAAAACAAAACATAAACACAATAAGTTCACCGAAAATTCACTACTGAATACAGATTTTAACATAGCACAAAGTAATTATTGTAGGGAATGTTTATCGAAAATGAAAAGGAACACAAATAAAGTGAATAAGGTACAACCTACCAGTCAAATAAAAGTGGATAACCCGGAAAAGTAACTTTGGCTAGGTTCCAAATGTCGTAGTCGGCGGATCACACTCTTACAGTAAAGTTTATTTTTTACGATGTTCTCGTTTATGTATGTACTAGGTGACACTTTGTTTTATATACTTCGACGTTATTCGCGTTAATTATAGAATTCGAAAATAAGTATAATATTGTCAAACATTAAAGAAAACAACTACAGAGTAAATAATGCCAGTAAAAGTGTGGAAATAATTTTAACAAACATAAAATTCACTATCGAACCTCTTCCGGTTTGCGGTGTTTGACAGATGTAATTTTAAATACGTCAGGCCTATAATACCTTGTTTCGAAAACGTATTTTATATCCAAAAACCGTTTTGTTACAGTTCTATTTTATAAAAAAGTGTTAGTTTTTATTTTCTTACGTATCTTCTTACGCTAACAAGCTTTCTTACCACAAAACTCGACAATCAAGTAGAAGTGATCTACCTAGATTTTAGAATGGCTTTCGATAGGGTCGACAATGATGTCCTCCTCAACAAGCTCAGCTAATTGGTTTTTCAACACGTATTGGCGTTTTAGCTCTTTGCTGACTATCTCAAGGATACGCAGCAGTTTATCGGACTTGGCTACTCAAACTTGCAGCCCTGTGATATTCAGTCTGAAGTCGGCCTAGGATCACTTTAGAGCATCTCTTGCTTAAAATGATGACCAATGACCGCCCGGACTGCATTTACACCAGTGATGACCTGAAGTTGCTGCAACGATTGCTATTATACGCAAAGCAACTAGGATAGTCTATATCGTTGGAGTGAGAGCAATCAGCTTCATTTCAACATCAGCAAATGCTTCGTAATGAGTTTTACGTGTTAACTGTTTACTAATTTTAATAATTTTACATGAACGACCAAAATACCAAGCGAACGCAGCCAATAAAGATTTGGAAGTGTTTTTCGTGTCTCGAACTTCATTTTCGTAATCGTTTTAGTCACAACCGACAACAGATTAGGTTTTATTACTAAAAACTGGAAAGATTTCAAAGAATCGTATGTATTAAAATTACTGTTCTGCATTGGTGAGGTCGAAATTATAATCAAGTGCGGTTGTCTGGAACCACCATAAGTTTTAAGTATTTTTTTTATGGGAATGCCGGCAAACTAGTGAGCGGTTCACCTGATGGTAAGTGATTACCGTCGCCCTCATACATCTGCAACACCAGAGGAGCTGCAGGTGCGTTCCCGGCTTTTAAGGGTATTTAGGAGATCGGAGGGCGAATGAGGAGGGGGAGTGAGCCTCCGGTTACCTCACTCGCCGAACGAAACGCAGAAGCTCAAGATGCCTCTACTTCACACTGGTTTTCTGCGAGACCGTGGTACCAATCAGGTCGAGCCGGCCCACTCTAGCAGCAGCAAAAGCCGCCGCTTGGCGCTACCACGTTAATAATAGAACAAGATTTATATACTAATGATATAAAAGATACATATTCTTACGGTTTCTTTACGAAATCTATAATTGTTATCCTTTTTATATTCTATAATTTTTCCTAAGGCGCCTGGAGTACATCGCGCTCGAAAGTCGTCACGTATACGACTAAATGATATTCATGTGCAAACTGCTTCTTGATTTTGTAATTAAGTTGCTTTTTATATACACATTTTCATTAAAATAATTTTAAGTTGCTTTATTAGATTATACGGATTTTTTTTAATTTAAAAGGCCTTGTATAATTGATTTGATTAATAAATAGTTTGGAAACAAATTACGTGTTGTACATTCATATCAAACAATTAGCTTACAACCTTTCAAATTTATACAATGTAGAAATGTTACACATTTGTTTTCTCCGTCTTTACCTGACCACCCAGCGCCAACTTTCGAACAAAGAGGCAAAGGCGGAATTCAACGCCCAGAACAATAGCAACACATATTGTTTGTGATGATGGTTTTGTAGGATGGTATTAAAATGCGTTAAAAAATATGGGTTCAAATTACATCATGTTCTACGTTTACAATAGATTCAGGGAATTTTCTCAGCAGGCGATATTTATTAAAGTTTCTGATAACCTGACGTAGAAAATGTTCCGTAACCAATTTCTGAAATTACTGGAAAGTTCACAAGCTAAAAACTAACCCTGAAGTCATGAATGCGTAAATTGCGGACAAAACTTAACGTAATGAAGGAGAAACTTTGTAAACCTACCGTTCGTATTAAATAAAAAATAATGAAAAGTTATTTGTATTTAATAATTAAAAATTAAAACAGACCGAATCTTCTATTTACTTTGTCGGTTTATAGTTTGTTACGATTGAAGTTTTGATGAAAATAACTCACTTACTTAATGAAGTGTTAAAAATAATTAAGATATCTAAAAATATTTTACTATTGTTTTAGTGGTAAAGTAGCAACCTGTAAATGCCCCCAATCGGCCAACGATCTCAAATATTTGGGAGAGCTTTGGAGCCGAGAAGGGTTTGCCACACGCTGCTCCAGTGCAGGTTGGCAGAATTCACATAGAAATATTTTATTTTTCAGTGTGTTAAATTCTGCGTTAATAATAATCTTAGTAGTGCCAGCACCAGGGACTGATCCCAAGTCACTCGCATACTATGAAATTAGAGCGAGCGCCCTGAGCTCACTCACCATGGCTCTATTATGCTACCACGGCTCTCATAATTTTACATATAATGCATGTACACCACACAATAGTGAAAAGAAGATTACCAAAAGCAATATACCTAATTAAAAGGGACCAACCAAGCAAAACAAACAGTACTGTCAAAACCACCCAGTGTTTACACAGTGACCCGGACACGATACAAAGGCAAGTTGTTTTACGTCTCTGGCGTTCGTCCACTGAACACTTTAAATTAAGACTCCCTTTTACAAAGCAAGCGTAACAAATAGTGGCATTTCCGTTTAACAAATAATTATAAATTTAACTTCTGTCTTCAACGTTGCAATTTTTTTTTTACACGTTTCTTATTTATCTCTTTATTATTCTTATTTATACTCCTATGTTAGTTATTGGCAATGTATTACAATATGCTAGTGCATCATAATATACAGAGTTCCAAAGCCCAGGTTTATAATTTTTTCATCAATTCAGCCTGTCATAAGTGCACTGCTGAACATTGCACTGCTCTCCCAAAGATTACCACAAAGCACGTTCCTGAGCTACGAGGCTAGGTACCTACATCAACTTCCCCCACCACTGTACAGGTCGTTACTCCTTCTTGTGGGAGTTCGTCCTACACTGCGTTTGCCTGAACAAAGTCACTCACTATACAACCTTTCTACCACAACCTTCACGATACTTCTTATTAAATGAATACGGCGTATTATTTATCTTGTAAATGTATACATCTGTTTAAAATATAACTTCCCGATACAAAGTACTGTATGCCGTCCACCTTCAAAATTTTCTTGGAAAAAACGTTATGAGCCGTGGTGAGATTACCAAGCACTCATTACAAATCGCGTTCGACATAGGTTCGATTGTAGTGTTGAATTTTTAGTTAGAATTTAAGAGCCAAGTCTCTCTTGTGGCACTAGTGGAATAAATTTGGGGAGCAAAATAGCCGACATTTGGTGTCACTAAATATGTCACAGCTTTAGAATCGACTACGAAATTTCCGAACTGGAAGTTCCAAAAAATCATCATAGGGATTATTATTAACTCTATATATAAATCCCTTGACAGTGTAGATCTGACTATATTGGATATACTAAATATACTTAATATTAAGGTTTTTTTCATACCACAATATTAGTATAGTATTTAAAATTACACATTTCTTTCACAACTCACAACTTCGCGATTTCCATTACTTAAATGTTCTCAACTCTTCTGACTTTACAAAATTCCTTCCAGAATGATACATGAGGTTATTATATCCCCGAAGGAAATTTTATTAGCATCGTATAAAGCAGTAAATTTTGAACTCTGAATTGCATAGTTTTCGGTTATCTCAAATACTTTGCTTTTAACACCTTTCTTATTATCCTATGTAGGTACTAGTATATATTATTATAAAAAATATCTAAAATGGTTAAAAAGTCATATTTTGCGTTCTGTTCGTCTGATAATCTATAAATATATGCATAACGCAAGCATGTCCCACTTGTCAACTACTGGGTACGGATGCCAATTTACTTATATTTTGACTGCGCCTGGGACTAGAACCTAGGAACTGTACCTTACTGTTGAGTCATGGAGTCATACACTAATCACTAAACCATGCAGTCAATTGGAGTCAGCAATGGAGGCTGTTTATTAAAAAAATATCCCATTTATCCTCCAGTGTTTTCACTTCGATTAAAGATCACAAGCGCGGTTCGAAAACTTTAATTGTCCGTTAAGCTTCACCCCCTCGATTTACAGGAAGATAGAGTTCAAAGAAGACGTCTTCTATCAGGCCGTTGCATCTAAAGGTAGATTTTTAATGATATGTTCTAAGTGAAGAGTTTTAAGAGGTTCAAAATTAACCTACCGATTGAAATTCAATTCTTATAACTTATGTTACGTAAATAAATTTTGTAGTTAAAATGTTTATTATTTTTTTATTTCTTGCCATACATTAAAATATTAAATAACAAACAGAATTCAAACCACGACATCCATTTGGTAAGGGGATCTGCCTCCGAATCAGGAGGTTTAAGTTCGTTCCCCTAATTGAAAGGCTTGTACCAAAGAGTTTGTTGAAACTTATGTACGATTTGTATCGCTGATGTGAATACTTAGACGGCGACGGGCTTACCACCAGTCACCTTATTCCAAATAAACTATGATATGAAAAAAGTTCGAAAGAATGAAATAAACGCGAAGACCTTTAACGGTCCCAGTATTGTGTATACCGTCCAGAGAGCTTATTTTATAAACCAAAACTGTTTATTCACGAAACGTAAGTTTTCACCATCAAAGTCTTTTAAGAAAATAATATACGTGGGGTAACACCTAAGGTGTAATATAAGGTATATATAAGGCAAGGACAGGTTATGTCAATTTATTTCTAGGTACTTTGAATACTGACCGCCAAGGACCACAAGATTTTAGGGTGTTTACGCCGCCAATGGAATAAGAGTAAAATTGTAGAACATACCTGAACATAGTCCTCTCCATGAAAAAGTTTTTTGCGTAGGGTTTGTCCATACTCACCACGCTGAGCAGTCGGGTCGATGAGTGCAGCACTGTTACCCTATAACTAGTGATGCGCTGTGAGATTGGATTGAAAAATTGGGCGTCATCTACAGTCTGTCTGTGCGGAGGTATGTATATATATATATGTAAGATGTGTTTCATCAGTACTTTTTTCTATTCATTCGTCAATGTTACCCAAAGAGTGTATTACGAGTACTACGTTAGACGCTACCAGTGAATATCTAAGGGGACAGTAGATATAATTATTTGTCACTCATTAATTATTTATGATACGATGATAATAACTTTTCTCTTATTTTGTCAATTATTACGGAATTTTTACAATAAAGATTAACAGGTGCGTTTGATTTTCAAATCTATTATAAATTTTAATTAAAAATAAAATATTTCGCCAGAATCTTATGACTTAATCTTCAAGCAAAGTAATCTGCAAGCTCTGAACTGTACTGTAACAAAGCAGTCAGTGAACTTTCTCATGGGGTGAAATTTTCCAATGTTCCGGATTACCTGGTATCGACTACTTGGAGTTTGTTACTTACCAACACTTTATGTAAGTAGTTCGCTAAAATCCAATATTATCATCCTCCCTTAAGTCGCGTTTTTTTTGAATTGTTATTTTTAAAGTAAAATAAAATAAAGTTCGTTTTATTATTCTTTATTAATTTTTGATAACTATAGGCCGGAAAAAAGTTGTATCGTATTTTGTATGCAAATTCAAGTTATTCTTTATCATAATTTATTTACATTTGATTATAATTTTGTTCAATAAACATTTTGTTTGATAACTTTTTGAAGGTGTCACTACCTTCAAATTATATTTTGTTTTGCTGTAGAAATTTTGGAACTTCTGATCAAAACACTGCGATAATTAGTTTTGACAGTCCTCTCTTTCTGTTAACCTAACACTACCTACAGAATTCTGAAGAGACCGAAACCGATGAAAATCAGAGGGTGCAATGTCAGGGGTATATGGTGGATACATTAACACTTCCCAAACAAGGTCTCTCAATATTTACTGAGTGGCTAAAGATGGCCCACCATACACACAGCATCAACTTATTCCGAGTTAATCCTGGTTTCGCTATAGTCTGTGAAGCTTAACTGCCCTTTGACCATGATCTTTTTCGCAGGTTCTATTCATAGATAATCCACTTTTTCTTCAATCTTTTCAGAAACGGTTCGGTTTCATTACGTTTTAATAGTGAATTTCAAATTAATACACGATTCATTAAGTTCCTTTCAGTGAGGTCGTACGGCGCCCAAAAATGCATATTTTTTGTATATCCAGACTTTTCAAAACTGTTTTGTGGTCTACTCCTATCTCTTCGGCAATTCTGCCGAAGCACAGCCGAAACAATTCTGTCGAACTTCCTACTTTTTCGAATAGGTTAAAAACGATGCATATCGTAAAATATGTTCAATATATTATATATAAGGACCCAAGCTAGTCACCAAAATACTACGACTTTCCATTTGCCCAAACTGGCTTCCGTAAACCACTTTTCGCCTCCCCAGTAGATAGAAAATGGCAAGTGGCTTGTGTTATCGCCTGGTTTGTTCCCGGAGATTATTCATCTCGTATAATACGGTAAGATATAAAGAGGACAAAATTTTATACACCTTTCACACGACAATTAAAATAGCTACCATAATATTTGTGATTATGTTTTAACAAAACCATCGTCATCTTCTTCTTTAATGTTACCGCGGTCCGTGTATTTTCTGTCAGTCTGACATTTTTGATTTCAAAACTTTTCATAATTGTCTCTTCTCATACCCACTCGTAAAAAGAGAGAGACAGATTCTCTTACACATTTTCAGTTTATAAAAGTACAATCTTTCTACGTGTCAAACTAGTAAGTGTGTATCCTGTGCTCTTAATATGTATCAAAAGTCAGAATATAAGTTGTGATATCTTCGCTCCTACTTGCAATAAAGTTACTTCGCTAGTTCTCCGAGCGAGACTTATTGGAACTTGCTGAAAATATCATGCAGCTCTCTTAACGCAAGTAAACGTTTTGCAAAGCAAAACTTATATCAAAGTTTCTCCTTATTTGATGTATAGTTTGCTGAACAATTACAAAGTAAAAATAAATATTACATAACATATCGTTTCTTTCTCACTGTTGTGTCTTCTTCTTTAACAATAATTTTATAGTCCACAGGTGGACATATAGGCCTCTTCCATTCGGAGAGTTTACCCTATCGCCACGCTTTACCCATTGTATGTGCATATAGCAATCTCAGTACCACTTCGCACCTTTTCAAGTGCCTGCACATTTATCAAGATGGTCATTTCACTATCTGTCGGCTTTTTTCTCTTAGTTGACTTTTTTATATTAGTTGTAGGTAGGAAAGTAAGGTTAGACCTGTCTCCTCTCAACCTGTTGGTAACAACCACACGTCACATTAGTGTCTTTTTTTAAGGTAAATTTAGCAAAGAAGCTGTATGTATAAAGTTGAGGATATTACATATTTCCATTAAAAAAATATATTTATTCCATTGTTGTTTTTCATTATTCACTATATTAAAATTTTCACCATAAAACTTAACTGCGTAACCAACGTATTATTGTTATTTTAAACGACATTTACACAAACGAAGCTATTTTCAGTCGTCGTTCAATTCGTAAAGCGTTTTCACTACGTGATAAAAACAAATCGTTTGCGAAATTATGGTAAATTACGTTACATGCACGTAAAGTACCGTTTTGCAATTAATTTTATTTATCTCGACTACAATCTTTAATTACGGAGTGGGGGAAAGGCACTCCATAAGCGTGGATTAAATTTGTCACAATCAATCATTAGATAAGGTCACTTTAGGTGGGACCTTGGTTAATTTAGAAGTCACTTTCGTCCGATTTATTAAATTATTATTTAAATATATTTTATATGAAGTTAATATGTAATGTTGCGTACCTCAGAAGGAAAAAGAAACCATAATATAATCACCAGATTCCCGGCATGTACGTACTAGACGGTGAGCTGCGCGTCTGAGAAATAATAAAAAATATTATTTCGAGCATATGTGAAGTCCGCCATCCCTTGTGTCTCCCCGTGTGGAAACTTAGATATCATGTGATGAACTAGAAATTTACCATAATAATCTTCATAACCAACATTAACGTAATAAAGTCACATCCTCTCATTGTGTGACTATATTATGTTAGAAACGATAAACTCACATTGCAGATATTTTACAGTCGATAATCATCTAAAAGGGTTCCTTGTTGGGTGATGGTACTAGTACAACTTAATTAAGAGTATAAAGAAACTTATTGAAAGAAGGTTGCATCCCATTTAAACCCGTAGTTATCGTAAAAGTAAACAAAAAAAGAGAAAAACCTGCGGCAAATGATCATTTAGATTCAAATTGAAGACATACAGCCAAAGTCTATGGTGAGAGGTGTCTGGTACATTGCCAACCCTCAAACGTGGCGATTACGGCAAATCAGGTAAGAATTAAGTGTGATATTTTCACTGCAGTAACTTTTTAGAGATTTGACACGAAATTGTAGAATACAATGATTAGAAAATAATTTACATATTAATTGCATTACAATTACTGATTGAAAGGTAGGCACAAAATATAACTTTTAATGATAGAGTTAACTATTCATAAAATACTCAAGTAATAAAACTGTTGCAATCCCGGAGGAAATCTAGAACTTTTTAAAAGAACAAGTAATGTAATAATGTATTCTAGAAGCTACGCAATATTGCCTTACATTGTGCTTTAATAAATCAAACTACAAAAGAAATTTGAATATAAAGTTATTGTGATGCCAAAGCTTTTGCTGAATTTTCTCACGATAAATACAAATGAATTTTTATGGCGATATATACATAATTGTATTGCAGGCAGCGTAAGAAATCCATTTTTTTAAAAAAAACACTTCAATGTACATCAGAAAATTCTTTTCATTACATTTTTAAGTTGTAGAAGCATGTTAAGCACATTGTTGCACAACAAATTTGACTTCCTCTAAAAAAGATTTTGTGATTTTGAAGCAAGCGCGATTTTCTGAGATCGCATACCCATTTGGAATAATACTACAAATGTGAAGATGCAAATGACTGCAATTAAATGGCTACGGAATTAAATCTGTCTAAAATTCTCTTCCACCAGTTTGAAATATGTTGAAGTAGCAAGAAATTATTTCTCGTTTATGGCGTTAATTAACGTTTATGTACTTCAACAGTAGCTGCGTAATAACTGTCAGCTGCGAGATTAAATTAAAGTACACAAACAGGTAAGCTTAATTATTCAAAATATTTTAGATTAGTTAAGGTTTTTGAATGAAATTTTTCATGAAACTGTAATTAAAGAAGTCCATCTTATTCTATTATTTTATTAAAAAATTAACATTAACTTTTATTCATCAACCACAGATGTTAACAGTTATTTAGAGGTAATATAAAAGTAATTGTATAGCTTATCACTAATGACTTCATGGTGAAACGATCAGTGTTATTTATTTGACCTCTGAATGACGACTGAAATACAAAACTATAAAAAATTAATGTTTAAATAGTAAAACGATATAAAGTAATCAGTGATACATAGTAGCGCCAATCACTCATTTATTATTTAGTATTATGCTTCATAATAACGACTCTAAAGTAAAAGTAAGGTCTAATTTGAAATAAGTATTTACGAATTTTGTAGCGTTTTATTTTTGTTTTTATATTCCCGACGTTTCGAGTGTCTGAGGTGTTAGACGTTCTGATATCAGTTAACTCGGGTTACCTTCAGCTTTTAATTATTAATTTTGTTCCGATCTACACAGAATATGCTCACAGTATCTTGAGGTCGTGCAGTGGTATGCTTGGTCGAAATAGTACAGCTACTAAGTTCGGAGCCAACTAAAAAGACAATGCGATAACAGTATCAAATTATTAATTAACAAATAAACGAGTAAAGATTATATCAAAGTAAGGTTAAGATGATTACATGCATAAAAGGAGATGAGAAAGTGAATCTTCATTTTCACGTTAGATAAATGTTCTCTTGATTTCTATATATATATATAACTATTAATAGTTTGTAAGTGTAGTGCAGTAAAAAAAAATCGTTAGTTAACTTATTATAGTACCATATAATCACTGTACATACCTTTATTACGGTTGTGAATGTTTCCTTTATTGTGGTCATGAATATTGATTGTCACAATAAAAAGAAGTAAGTGCAGTTGACTGGCAAACTCTACTTTATGGACCAACTACGGTCGTATAGGCGCTATAAAAAATCATCGTATTTGTGCGAACGGCCGTAAAATATAAAATGAGTCCCGATCGCCCATGGCTTTATTCCGTTGATTTTATTCGATATCACGTTCTAGCTTTAAACCTAAACCCAATCGATGTGAAGATTGTTGTTTAGTGGCTTTAGCTTTACGTTTGGTTTTGGTGTTTCTACGATTAACCCATGTTTCTGTGTTAGGTGGAGTGCGACTAACGTACTTATAATTATTTATTTCTAATAGGCAAAGAATCTTGGCTTTTCGGTATGCGAAGTGCAGTGCGAAGTGAATCTCTATCTGAACTTTAATGAATAATTTACATTGAATCTGAAACTTTTCTTATTTTGACGAGTTTTCAATCCCATACAAGGAGATTAGCACGAAATAAGGGACGCTTTATTTGGGTGACCATATCACATCACTTTAAAGCATAATGCAAATAACATTAGCATTAGACATTCCCGTTTAAAAACCTTAATCTCCGTAGACATTATATATATTTTTACATGGTAGAGCCAAGCGGCGGCTTCTTCTACTGCTCGAATGGGCCGGCTCGACCGGAGTAGTATCACGGCCTTGTAGAATATCGGCATGAAGTAAAGCTATCGTGTGCTTCTGCGTTTCGTTCTGTGACTGAGGTAACCGAATGCCCACTCTCTTTACTTCGGTGCGGTTTTAATGCCGATACCGACATAACCGTTCACTGTCTTCATTGACAGGTTTTTTATCACACCATTCTCCACGGTTACCCAAAAATCGGTCTGAGTACTGTGAGTATGTGTGGAAGTGGTATACAGAAGAATTTTCAATAGTAGGGGTAAGGGTGGGTATTTTATTCCTTGCCTACGTTTCGCCAGGGCATATTCCGGACAACTCAATATCCAAACCAATGATACAAATAATAAAGCTCAAGCAAAACTAAAGATTGAACGTATTTCCAAATTTGTTATTGGGCTAATATATTAATATATAATCGGTACAGAAGCAGAAACCACATTTTTTTTAAAGTTGTCTGTCTGTGTCTACCTGGCTGTTTGACTTTATGACCACGCATCGCGTAAAAGACAGTAGACGGTTTTAAATTGAACTTTCACTGTTAAGTTACTTGGAGGACTGATCTACATCAAGGATATATCATCACACTATCTATTATAGGAGCTAGGTACGGCGTAATTGTCTTGATACATATAATGTAGAAACCCTTCAAAAAATTTAGATCGAGCGTTCAACACAGTATTTGTCAAGAGACCAGCCGATATAGTAAATCTTCTAAAATAACAAGGCCCAAGGTATGAATTTGATGACATAGAAACCGATAGACATTAATTTATGCGACTTACATTATCATTATAAACAGCGTTTCTAGACGTAAAAAAATATATCTGCGTGCTACCACCTATTAAAGGAGATTGGTAGTAGGCGTTATTGTTTAAATGCGCAATACTTCAAAATCTGTTGACGGATTTTGATAGCACCATTGTCACATTGTTAGTAGTGGTCGGGCTGTTACTCAATATGAGTAGTTAGTACCTTATATTTGTTACTTTATCTAAGAATGTTTATAAAATATGTTACCTGGCAGACTGGACAGTCCAATTAATAGTTGGTCTGGTCAGAGCGTTCCCTTTAGTTCTGGGTTTGATCCCCGGTGCCAGTACCACTTAAAATGTTAACCGCATATTTAACTGCTGTATTTACCACATTCACGGCGGTGAAAGACAAAGTTGCGAGTAAACCTACTTGTCTTAGGAATAAAAAATATTATTTCGATGACATGTAAACGGCACTTATAGGCTGCTACTTTACTTTAATTAATGTGGCTACTCCAGCCCATGGATAACTACAACCATCTGCAAAAAGCAACAACAAGAGCGTTTTCACCCCTGAAGATTAAGATGGAATGCCTCACAACCTGTAATTGGCTATTAGCGTTTATTATTACTAGCTCTCTATATCCTTTAAATCGAAATATATTGCAATTGGCATTACTACTTAGCGGCATAAATAGTAAAGATTTACCTACCCTGACGGACTCCTAGATAAAAAGAGAGTTATAATATAATATATTTAAAAACTATAAATTTACAAGAAAAGAAGAGACGTTATTTCTTTATGCTACTATAATTTGAGTGAAATGTCTTCTCCATAATTTTAATTCACAGCACCATTAGCGTTTTATATTTTAGAAAATAAAAATAATGATAGTGCAGTGACATATACCCAAATGAACTCACATCATCACAATTTTCTCTCCATATTTTTAAGTAAAAGTCTGTTTAGGCGTTTAGACGAATAATTCTCAATTACGACTACAACTGAATGGATTTTGATGATATTTAGAAAGCAGACTGAATATGGCATGGTGTTTATCCTCAGTATAAAATTAAAGACAATATTTTAGAAACTACTTTATGCTGGTAAAGCCGCGGGCGGTCGCTAGTCGTACACAAGTTAAGAAAAGTTCATTGATACATCGGTGATCGATCTCGAGTCTCCTGATTTGGAGACAGATCTCCTATCCACACGACTATCGTACCCCTTGCCAATCTCTACTGGGCTTTCTCTCTTTCTTTTGCACAAATATTGACTCAGGCCGGGATGATGAATTAATGATTTCAAACATTAAAATAATTTTATTTTTGCACAATTTCGTATGAGTTTTAATTGCTTCAATTGTTAGAATCAGCTTGATTTCGCACGGACGAACTGTAGACAAAGTTTACATACAAAACTCGCTTTTGGATTGTGTAAGGGTGAAGTTTGATAGCTTTGAAAATTTGTAGTAAGGTATATCGTGTGTGCGATGAATTATTGCTTCCTCCCTAAGCTATTCTAAAGTCATAATAGAATTTATAAAACAACTTTTCCACGTTTGTTACAATTCACAAAAGAGATATAAAAGATGATATAAAAGCTTAAAAAGTTATTCGATAATAATAACAGGCCGATAGCAGAGTGTAAGTAGGGTTCAAGTCTCAGTAGGGACAAACTTGTGTAGAATTTTTAAATAATAGTTTTACTAACATTTCTGTTAACCAGTCCAACGCTTAGTTGCTTCTGGAGTGGTTCATGACTATAGTGGAATGGCGGGTTCAAACTTGCGACGCCATGTTTCGCAGTCTGCACATTATCAACGTAGATAGATAAATAATGGCGGTAAACGAAAATATGATGACGAAACGTCTCTTTGTAAAATAATAATTAAAAAAATATGTTTGGAGACATATGATATGCACATACCCAATTTAGAGCAGCGTAGCGAACTTATCATGGTCCATAAACCTTCTCAAAAAAGACAGGAGATTTTTTTTTGAATATAAGGACAACCTTGTACAGCGGGTACTTTATTTTTTAGTAAATTATATGTAGATAGGTCACTATTCTGGCCATAAATAGTGTTACATTTTGAAAAGTATTTTTTTTAAATCATTTTTGGAATTAATTCAAAATTCTGATATAATTTTTGACTGTTGGTGTTTAAATATATTATGGAGACAGGTGTTAAAGAAAACCAAATTGGAGCTATTGCTTTGCACAACATAGGTATGGAGCAGTAACTCATTTGTAAAAAGCTAGGCATTTCATGTAAGTTTGTGTATCGCACTATAGATAGGTTACAAAGCCTGTGTCAAAGATCTACCTATACCTAGGCATCGAACTCAGATCTCTTGATTCGAAGGTGGATTTAGTAACCACACGGCTATCGTGGTGACTATTAAAATCATTATTTTAAATATTCATGAGAACTATCCATAACAATACATTTTTTTTAATTTGTTATAGTTTCCAAGTTCATTGTGACGTATTCACAGTAACACGAAACAATTTACGACGTACTTTGCTAAAACTGTTGTTTATTTTGGCCTAACTCTAACAGACAGTTGTAGGAGTAGGAGTCGGCACCCGCGGTCATAGATTTGTTTCAAACTTAGTTTTAGCAACAACAATTCGAACAATGCTCGGGATATTTGCCGATTGCGAAACGGTTCAACTAACTACAAATTACTCTAAAATCAATATGAAGAAAATTTTGGACTATTATAATACAGCTTTATAGAGTACTAGCGTCTGCTTTTAGATTCGCCAACGTGAATACATGTTTTGTTCCAATAGAATCCAATAGAATTCTACGAAGATTAAAAAAATATTCTTTATGTATTCTATATCCTATTTTATGGTCAAATCTATAACTTTACTAATTTTGTTTACATCCGTACAACACTCGAAACATGATTGTGTGTCAAACATACCAATTTTCTTATTTGTATTTTAATCGTAAAGTAAAACAGAATCAATTAAATAGAATCTTCTCCGTCAGAGGATCCTCATTACGAAATGGTGGTAGTTTGAAAAAGTATGCCTTGACATTTCACAAACGAATTTATCTTTCTTTCGACGTAAAATAAATAATTTTCGGTTAAGTTAATTTCAGAATAAAGTGCGTCAATGGTAAGGGAGAATATCTCTCTGCTCTGCTGTTCGCACGTGATGCAGCCTGCTAGCTAACAGACGAGACCCTGGCGGCAGAATGCTGGTGTTATATACATACGAATCTGCGGTACTCAAACCCCATAGACAAGTGATGGGGAGCAGCATCACTAGTGCAAGGGTACCGGCACTCCACTCACCAACCCGCTTACCTAGCGTGGTGAGTATGAGCAAACCTTCCAAGAAATGTATACTGACATTAGTTGGCCCTTTCTTGCCCAGCGTGGTGAAGAAATCCAATGTTGCAAAGAAATGCTTGCTTACTTTTGCTGATACTTTTTTTGAGTGGTCTGGGTTCAGCATTGGATTTGATCAAGCTAGTGAAGAAGAAGAAGTACTTCAACATACACATAATATCATGTATGACGGAAATGCAAATTATTTTATACCGCCACACGGCGAAACTTTATTTTAGATTTTAAAGTGGTGGGACAGCTGGGATAAGTCTTCTCAGTCTGTTTATTAGAGAGGCTACTAAAATTATATTGCTAACCCGAAATTAGCGCAAGGTCGAGACCAAAAGCTAGTATCTCAATAAAAATATATTCATTCGCAGACTGTCTTTACAAACAAAAGATATTTGTCGTACATACAAGGCGAAGTTCTGTCTTCCCCAGTGACAAACATACATAAGCACACATCAAGAGCTCGTAATATTCAGCGCAAGTCTGGCTAAGAATCTTGATATCTTTGCTTCGAAAACTGAATGAAGCAGGTACATAAGTTTACCAAACG
This sequence comes from Bhutanitis thaidina, assembly GCA_029286595.1. NCBI lineage: Eukaryota > Metazoa > Arthropoda > Insecta > Lepidoptera > Papilionidae > Bhutanitis > Bhutanitis thaidina. The sequence continues at coordinate 6,344,974 of JAGSMS010000003.1, forward strand.
AGTCTTGCGTGCAGATATTAGAGATTTCCTTGATTGTAGTAGTGTCAAAGAGTGTGTTAGAAAACACCCATAATTCCAGATGTTTATGGCGCAATTCCGTTAGCCTGCATAAATCATATTCTGGATAAAGGAATAGCGCCAAGCTGGCATTCCATGCATGAAAGATCTGATTATACTCACCACGCTGGTTGGGCATATTGTTGAGCACAGCGCCAATACCCGAGGGTATTGACACAAGAGATGCTGTCTCTCGGATTACTAAATTGTAGGATTGAGTTCGGCATATAGATATACATTTTCTGCCAGTAGTTGTTTGCCAGAACCTCGTGCGTTAGACTGGCGTGTAAGGGGATGAAATTATCTCTTTCTCCAAAGGTCAACTTCACCCATATTCGGTACCGCCTCTTGACTAAAGAACGCGGCTAATCATTTAATACATTTTCAATTATAAATTTAAATAAAATTTATGTTTTATCTGTAAATAAGTCATGATAATTACAATTAGCCAAGGAGAAAAAACCCTTCTTCAATACATACTTTTTTTTCAAAAACAGCAAATTTCAATTGTTAATATTCTGTGACTAAGACAAATCAATACTTCACGTTCATGATTTTTTATCTATTGTGAGGAGTCAAAGAAGCATTCTCACATAAATTATATTCGCCTATTGTTTTTTTTTATTCTATTTCTATTGTAGGTTTGTAAGTTTTATATGAATTGATAGATAATTATCGAAATTAAACTTACTTTAAATTTGAAAAATTACTTAGTATGTACAATATTATTAATTTCGATGGGTTGTAATCTACAAATTATAACATACTATTTAAAATTTGCTCTGTAATTGGAATTCTTTGGGTCACAGGAAATATAAATTACATTTTGCCTTTTCTGTCCTATAAAAGCCGTATAAAATACATATCCATGTTCTATTATAATGTGATTAAATTATACTTGACATTTTGTTTCACCAAACGTTTATTTTTAAGAGTTTAATAATTATTACCATTTTGATGTTTCAAGAAATTGAGTAAATAATGCATTTAGCATAGTAACCAAAGTGCAATACCTTAAGGATTAAAATATACTGCAGCCTATCGATTTTTTTAGATGTTCCAATAAATAACTCTCTTAACACCAATCAACGTAATTTATTTTCCGAACCTTGATTTGGTTTTGACCTAGTAGTCGTCTAAATTGAGGCAAAGGGTATCTAGTTCAAGACCGGTCGCAATGATCGACTATTGTTTGAAGCACTCTAAATCTTTCCAGTGATCTTCATCTCTGCAAACACAGTGCGACACCAACTCTGTCGGCCATATTTTTTCTTCCTTTGAGAATTATAATCTAGGATCCTTTTAGGGATATGATTAGGATCACGCCGGAGTAGGTGTGGCTAATTAATTTCTATTTGCGTCTCTTGATATGCTGAAATATCGGGAATTCGCGACATCTTGCCATTCGCATAGGTCTTCGTTCAATTTTATCTTGAATCAGTAGATACCAAAAAATTGACGAGAGGTTCGGTTTAAGGGTTTATCAAGAACCGTATTAGGCGCGATGTGCTGATCTCACCCGTACTCAAGATTGAGTCTTTGGGTCTCACACCGCGATTCCCGCAGGATCCGGTTTAGCGATCCGTGAAGAGATGGCGTATTTAGTATTTTCTGTCAGATACGACGCTCCCGCTGTGTGTGAATTTGAGGACTTGATCTACAACCAATGCGTCAATCAGTAACATGCCTCACTTCGACACTTGAACGTGATAGAGCTCAAGCGGTGGCTTTTACTGCCTCGCAGAATACCTGCGTGAAGAAAAAGTATCGTGTGCTTCCGCGCTTCGGTCGGTTGTGCGTTACGCCGGTTTCCTACGAGGCCGTGGAGCCAACTTGGTTGAGCTGGCCCATTCGAGCAGCAACAAAGGCCGCCGCTTGTCTCTACCACATTAAATATGGATGTCAATCTTGGCTTTAGGCAGGCCTATGATCAGCAGTGGACTTATGATAAGTATTAAATAATGATAAAATATACTTCTAAAATATGACTAACAATAATCCTGCTGAAACAAAATTTCAATATAAATTCTTAAACGCTTATGTTGACATGCGGTGACTTAACTTGGATCGAGATGCCTTCTCAATATTATTTTAATTTATTTATGAATACAGGACCAAGCAAAGGTAAGTTTGCCGCTCCAGGTGTCGTAGATGAATCGTTTGCATTATTCAAAACATCCATCTACACTCCGCTATCTTTGTACTTAAAACTTTGCATAAACCACTCGCTCAGAAACCGCGAAAATAATATAAGTTCACGAATAGTTCGACGATATCACAAGAACCTCAGGGATTATACTTGTACACGTCAGCCGCGTGGCTTTGTGGAACAACATTGTTAGGTTGAATTGGAGCCTAGAGTTCGTAGCTGCAACACAAAATTAATGTTGAAATTATAGGTATAAGTAATTTTGCTTTGAAAAATAGCTGTTTTATATAAGGATAGGTTGGGTTTATTATTTTTCTTATACGGCGAAAATAAATTATTCCTTGACTTTTTTCATCATATGTAAACGTTTTTCTTCTCTTACCGAGAACTGTACAAAAACAAGAAATACTAACGCAATAACAGGTGTGAAACAGACTTTTGTAAACTATATTTTTCTTTTAATACACCCATCCCGTCATACGTCTATTATTATCAAGGACGAAACAAAGATAATTGTTTATACGATCACTGTCTGTGACATGTTTTTTTATGGGGAAAGGCGGCAAACGCGCAATCGATTCACCTGATGGTAAATAATTACCATCGCCCACACAAAATGCCTCTACTTCACGCCGGTATTCTGCGAGGTCGTGGTATAAACCCGGTCGAGCCGGCCTATACGAGCAGCAGCTAAAGCCGCCGTTTGGCTCTACCACGTTCAAAAATATGTCCCAATCACAGCTCCCAAGAAGTCCTATTAAGCCTGATCTTCGACTTTGCATATCCAGTCGCAGCCAATACCTGCACGACGCTTTTACTCTCGATTCTGAATCTCACTTGTTCTTGTCGAAGGGAAAACCTCCATTGGAGGATACACCTCCGCTGTAGAGGCGAAGAAGGTGTCCTCACGGTATTCTCTCATTGCCATTTGTTAAAACTGCTGAAACAATTTCACCCACATCTCACCCAGGACGACACTCGTCCTTATCGGGACACTTGATGATGAAGTTGAGCTGACTTTCACACCTTCTTCCTTAGGACTCAAAGAAACATCATTTTTCTAGGCCCTCTTTAATCTCTACGTCCCACAGACAACAGAAAAAGATAGAGGTTGGATTTTCACACCAGAAGCCTTAATGAGCTCTCCTCACTGTGGGTAAAGCTGGAGAGATAATTATCTCGAATTATCGTCGCCGATCCCAATGAAACTGAAGAAGATCAACACGTCTACACCCATCTGACTTTATTCAACTATTTTGAGGGAGAGATAGGGGTCCATAACCGCCTCGCCTCATTCCGCAGTCTATTCTAGGCCCCTACAACGTACCCTTCGCTTATCCAAGAGACACGTTACAAAACCCCTCTGGTCGGGTTAGTAACACAAAAACTTATTAAGGTATTAATATTGTTTTGTTATTTCTTTGTCGTCAATAACTAAAAATAGCTATTAGCATCGCATTGGCAATAAATCAAATTCAACCAAATGCACTATTGATTAACGCGGTGTAAGCATGCCGCAAATAACATGTTCCAACCTATCATTAATACATAATGACATAGACCTTGCTGCTAACACTAAATAAAATATACTTCATCGTGCACTGTTGGGCCACATGAGTAAATATATTGATCAATGGCCTCAGTTACCTTTGTATTTATTTTAGTTGTTCCGGTTTGCTATTTATCAAATTATATATGAAGATATCATCTATAATTTCTTGTAGAACCAACATTTTAGAGATTCTAAATTACTTTACATAGTCTACAAATAATAATTAACACGATATCATTAACATTAAGAATTATTAAAATAGGATATTAAGACATAATACACACATAATCTAGCTATAATACATAAATACAATAAACAGTTTAAAAATATAAAAAATCGACTAAAATAAATGTATCGCTTCGTTCTGTAGTAATTTCTGTACAAAAAAGTAAGTTTCTAGTACTAAATCAGTGTAGATAGCATCTACAAAACCGTAAATGAGAATTAAAAAACATACGCATATTGGGCATCCCTATAACACCACTTTATAAAACTTTAAACAATAAATTAGATCAGTTTTTGCTCAGTGCGACATCGAGATCGCGGATTGTTCGCTGCGGTTTAATATTTAGTGGGATTGTTTCGTAACTGACCCTCATAAAGTTTCTCCTACCTAGAATCAGGTGTTACTTACACGTAGCTATGCAGTAAAATTAATTGCTGTTATTGACACTATCATAAACCTGTTAAAGTGTTTGTACCCTCTATATTTTATAGCATTTGACAAAGCTGCGTGGGGGCTTTACGAAATCGTAATCAACCTTATGTTTGCAGCGATTTCATAGATATTTATTCGACTGGTCGTTAATCTTATTTTTTTTTCGGTTCATATTTTAATGTACGCAAATTTATTATACGCAACTGTGTAATTGTCATGTCAATAACCGCCAGTAAAATGGATCTATGTTGTTGGTGTACCTTGAAATATAGAAACTATTTAAATAATAATGCTGTCTCACCAGTGGGCGCAGAAAATGCGACTAACCAAATAATTTTCGGTGCTGTATCTGTTATATAATATTATAGTAAAGTCTTTGAGTTAAAATTAAAATTCAATAGTGATTTTCTGTGTACTTAAAATAAATTAGGAAAATTAATATTTTTTTTGTTTGGGATTTGGATTTGTAGATAAGATCAATGTTTGATCGCAAACGCACTTAATAGTGGATAGCGTAACTGTTTAAGACGTAAAGTATTTTTAAGAGAAGCTAATTCATTGTTAATTTTAAGAGCCCGAGTGAGACATATCTGTTTGGGAAATCTGACGCCATCACAAAGAACTATCGGCGCGTCAAATTAAAACCCGATTATTAATCCATGGGTCCTGATTTCGAATCTTAGCCGAAGACAATATTTTTGCAATAGACAATTATTAGATTATTTTTTTTAGACGGGTTTGGTTGCGTTGCTTTAAGACAATTACTTTGTAATGTTTTTTGAACAATGTCAAAAAAGACGCACACCTCAACGTACAGTTTCATTAAATTATTTTATTTTTGCAGGGTAAAACAAAGTTAGACAAAAAGTTCTACTCTTTATTGTCCAGATCCATAAACTACCTGCATATAAATATTCATGGAAATCTGTCCAGTACATTTTGACATGATACATAAAAACACAGACGAGTAAACAAATATTTTGACAATCAGAAACTTGGCTTCAGTATTACACATATAGCCTCCTGCACTTATTTATTTAAACGACTTTCTATCTACGTTGCGACCTACGTTTGTTGGTTATTTATTGAACATAATGAAATATAATACTTATATTACATTTTATTATGTATCAAGTACTAGTTTTAATATTTAATTTTTCCACAAATCTTACATTTGTAGATTTTTAAAGTTAAAAACTAATTTCGAATATAAAATATTATAAATAACTGCAAGATGAAGTAAAAGCAAAGATCCTTTACTGTCTTTGACTACTTCCTTCAGCGTCGATGAACAATTTCTTATAGTAAAAAAGTAATAAAGCAGAGCGAGCGAAATTGCCTTCAAAGGTGAATCTCAATAAAAGGCTTAACTTGAGCGACCTCCTTGCATATTATGAAGGAGGAACTTTTGAAAAGGGGTTAAAGTAAGTATACTGATTTGAAAAAGACAAGGAAAAGGTGGTGCCTAAGCACGAATAAATTGGAATTGGTAAAGTATATATAGAAATGGAGTGCCTTTGTTACATTTTAAAGAAAGGAGGAATTAATAAAAGGAATAAAGTGGTTTTATCTTTAATCTTTAAAACTTAACAAGAATCTGGAGCGTTATTTGAAGTAATAAATCACCTAAAAATAAATCAAGCTGGAAAGAAATTACTGGGTGAATAATAAATCTGTAATGATCGGTCCCTTAAAGCATTAAGTGAGCACTAATGTCGCCTGAACTATGTTTTTCAATTTTTTTAAAATATACCAAAACCACATAGGCACACGATGTCACTATCTGTCACTGTGGTAGACAACGAGAAAAAAGTCTTAAAAATCTCTAATTATAATGGCAATCTCTTTTGCCGTAATTAAATGCAAAAGGATTAATTTGTCTTCTACAACTGTGCCAAAATAAAATGTTTCGTCTATTTTTGTCGAATTGTAATTTGAGTCGAAATTTTTAAATGGTTTACTAAGAAAAACGCTGGAGATTTGCAGACAAACGCACAAAATAGACAAACTCTAGCCATAAGGATTGCTTGTATAGATAATAAATACTACATCATTTTTGTGCCGTATGGTAACGTCGAAGGAAAAAAACCGGCCATGTACGAGTCGGACTCGCCCTCAAAAGCTTTAGAGATACCACAATATGTCTATCTGTGTAATGATTTTACCAAAATAATTATGTTTTGTTTTCGTTCGGGATCCTTACCGCGAGCCCAATACACGCTTAGTCGTTTTTTATAATTTGTCGTTTTACTATAGAGGTTACCATATAATCACACCAAGTTTGACGCTTTTACGTTTTTCAAGTAAAATTTATGAATCTAATGTTTACCTTCTTCGATTGATGTTCCAAAGAACATGCAAAGCTGCTGAATAGAAAAGAAAACAATCTATCGTAATTGGTACATCACATTTAGATGTGATTTCAACTTACCTACGTCTGACGAAAAATTCCCTGTTCAATGAACCACGTTATAAGAGATAAAATGGACTACAAAAAGAAAGAAATTAAAGGGGAAATTAACCGTTATTAAGTTGAACGAAACTCCTTTAGGACAAAGAAAAAACCTTAATTAAAGCGTGAGTTATCTGAGAAATAGCCTACGTTTTTAATTTTAACATTTTTTGCTGTCTAAGCCCTGTTAGAATAAAGGGCGTTAATAATCATTGTACCTCTTTGCTTAGAAAATTTATGGTGTTTTATCTTGGGTATGTTATATACGTAACTAATAAAATACCCTGGATACTTTTTTAAACTATGGTAACTCTAAACATAATTACATAATAAGTAAAGCTAAAGTAATATCTCAGTAGAATAGTAATTAACCAAGCATTATTTTAAAAAATGTCGCCAACAGATGTCGCTACAAGTATTTTAAGCCGCGCCAGCGTTGTCCGCCCCAAGTCTTACCGCTGGCTATCGGGCCTACAGCGTATGCCCTCTGAAACCCTCGATTACGACCTGAACAATAATAATTATTGTTTATGTAAAGTCTACTATAATTGTATGACTTTAAAGTCTACTTTGTTTTGTTCGCATTTCTATCTCTACGATCAAGTCATTCTTAGCTTCGTGATCGCCTCACTCTCATTAAGATTGTTATCGAATGAAAAGCGTCTTCGTCACACTTAAAGTAGAATACCAATCGCATCCAAAGGCTCAATAGTCTTAAGAATAAAGTACCAATAAAAATAAGAGAAATAAATAAAAATTATATTACACCCCTAACACTGCATTTTGCTTTTACTGAGGGGATGATCAAGATCGGTACTCATTACTAAGCCTTCAAATGGATTAAGGAGTCAAACGGATTGTGTGGTTCAAGCGAAAAAAAATGATAAAATATTTTTCAAGCTTCTTTCAGACCTTCAGACCTTTTAAAGGATCCTTAAGTGGTGAACATCCACATTCCAAAAAACTTTTATATGTAATGTAACGTAATAATCTTAACGCATGTGTAACTGCTGCAAATATATGCATCTTAATGTGCACGTAGAAGACTGGCAACGCATATATTTAAATCCAGATATTGCCAGGAAACGATTAGAGAGGGGTGTGATATGGACTACTTCGTTAAAACATAGTTGTACGAAGAAGTTCCATCGTACTATACAAACAACGTGGCATTTTTATATCGCTGGAACAGAAGCACGGTACTCTAGGGCTGGGAATAGGATTTGAACCCAGGACTGCGGCTCAGCAATCAGGTCCACTAACTACTCGTACGTCGGTCGTGTATCTATATATTATAATCTAAAGTCTAATCTAATCTAAATAATACAACATTCAATCCAGGGTACTCGACCACTCACTCACTCCATACATCTTATGAACGAGAACGAAAGAAGACGAAAGCTACGATGCAGAACGCGATATTCACCTCCTGAGCACTTCGACGTGTTTCTAGATGTTCGATAATGGAATAGGGAAGACTAGCATCACACAACCCTATCAATATCCTTGGAGATATCCTGCAAAAAAGAGCAACTGTTTTTATCTAAAGTTTACTCTTAAAACAAAATTCTCTAGGTACCAAGAAAATAAATATTTCAAATAGCACTTTTCGCTTCGCTCAATAAAAGATTTCATTAGCACGGGCAAAAGAAATTTCTCCGCATGTTAATTATCTCGAGGGATAATTAAAGAAAGTTTAGTAGTACAGTCGCCGTGAGGATAAAAAGAGCAATCCTAAGATCCATTAAGTTAATTTAAGTTACGTTCGTTTTACGATACACAAGGTATCCTTTCTTGTGCATTAACTGCAGTTCTACTATTTCACTAGCTCGGCAATGCCGCGGGGTATCTTTAAGAAGTAAAGTTTCATCGCGTATAAGATAAAATATCCAATATAACAATTACGACAACGCTAAGAATCATTAACGTGTCACATTCTTAATTTAAAACGTGAATGTTACTGATCTGTGATCAAATGTTTCCATTTGGCAAGACCCAGCGAAGCCAACGGGCATCCACGGCCTACTTTTCATCTCTCTGGGAGATAGAATGTGATGGGTGACAAGCCTCGTCGCCTCTTACCACACCCACCTAAAGAAAGGGGATGACAGATACTTACGCCGTTATCACATGGTTAAATAATACACTTTAATACTAATCATTTTAGGCATTATTACATCTCACATAATTTCACTTTTAAGATAGAAAATCCATTTTATACCTAGTGTTGAGTGCAGTGCTTGTATGGGTGGTAGTTGTGGTGAAGGGGATGGGGATCTTTTTTCTGTATACTTATATAAAATTAATAAGTAAAAAACATAACACAATTTTTTTTTTTATAACAGCTTAGGGGTCTAGTTGCATATAGAAAAGGTCGTTAAGGTAGAAAAGTATAGTTACACCATATTTTCTCCAAAAACCAACATCTCCTGAACGTTGTGAATCCTGCTAGCTGACAAACGAAGCTCAACCGAAAAATATCGGATATTATATCCAAGAGATTGATTGATAGATTAGAATTCTTAAGCTAAACGGTATTCCAAGTTAACTAAAGAGAAAATAACGGGCATTTATTCTGCTTGATGAAAACTTTAATATTGTTGGTAACGAGAAGATTAACAAATTTTTTTTATTAAATAATGTTGACATTTCCATTCTATAATAACGATCCTACTTTAACGACCTACTCATTAAAACGACCCAACATGGGATTTGAATTTTCCTCTTCGTAAAGTCCATCAACATTAAACCTACTCCAAAGACCTGAAAAGATTTCTAAAAATACTCGCAAATGCTTTGACTACTCACTATTTCTTATCGAAAATGCTTAATCCGATCCTCCGATAAGCCGTTTTAATTAAAATTTAACCCAAAATTTAAGTTAAATTCATTCACAGCACAAATTTTATAATAGTGAAGTTTATAATCCGTCCTAATGAATAACGATAAAACTTTTTAAACATTAATCAGGAAATAATTGTGTTTAAATTATTTTTCTTTAATCATTAATTAAGCAAATTCTTCAACCGAATTGTCATTTACCTTTTAATTAAATAAAAAAATTCTGCTTGGCAGTGGTCCCGCAATCTAGTCGTTCATAATATAAGTCATTAATACTTTTTTGGTTTGTAAATCTAGTTCTTCCTGACAAAATAACAAAAACTGTCCTAAAATTAAAGACCTTCTACGCATCGACCGAGTTTTTTCATTAAAACAACTACCACCGCTCCGTAAGCTAAAAGTAAAATAATGTGCGATTACCATAATGAAATTGCCCGCAGCTCTGGAGCCCATAAGAAAAATGGCAAAATTTGTGGCGTTAAATAATATCGTTAAACGTAAAGAAAAATGGTCCTGCCCTGTAGGACCGCACCCGAATCGCCCCGCCCTGAAATTGCAAGTCGTATATTACACAGAGAATTTTCAATTACGGCAATCCTGCGGTTTTTCATTCGTAATGTGACTTTTAGTCATCGTTTCGACCTAGTAATTCATAACTGCCTCGCCATAGAGCATAGTATTGATAGATCAGTAATTTAAATATATTTAATAACGCTGTCGATTTACCAGCTTTGTACTATGATATATCTAATCAAGTTATACAACAAAGGAATTTATTTTGTTATGACCAAATGATTACAATAATAAGGTTGAAATATTTCTAACCAACTATTTCTAAAAGATACATAACATCTTTTTTTGAAAATTCTTCTGTCAAATATTCTTATTCTTCTCTAGGCTATTTCGTAAATTATTTTTAGATACCTAAATTTCAGTGGTAGAGAATTTCAAAAGTCATTAAGTTCAGCCTTTGTTATCAACATTATTAAGTTGAATGCAATAAAGAATAACTAAATTTTAATCAGGTTACACCAAACGACACTCAACACATAACTATTATTCAATTTGCAACCGGACTATGATTACATAATGTCAAAATATAGACTATAGTCGATATTTATATATATATTTTAGTAAAGCCTAAGTATTTTAATGGTAGAACTTCGAACAGCGTTAATAAACTAACCTTACCCTTTTTCTTTGCGTGTGAAAGTCGATCTACATAGAGACGCCGAACTTCCTCCCTCGATCCCCAAGATTAGGCAGTAGTCTGTGCAAGGCACCGGCTACCCTCTCGATTCGGGGAACTAGGCACTCGAAGTGTTCTTCGAAGTCCCAGCGACTGTCCAGATGGAGGCCCAGATACTTCATGCACCCACTCCAAATTCAGATCCTCCTACGCGGATGCATGAGTCTGATGGTTTCCTGCACGGCATTTTATGGAACCATTGCGCCTAAGTCTTATTCGGCGCTTTCTCCATTCCCAACTCGTAGATATTAGCGACGAGACTTTCGCCCCGAGCAAGGGTTTGACGTTGTCGATTTGCATTGAGTATGGCGTCGATGATGTCTAAACTGACTGCTAAAGCAAAGCCACCCCGGCACACCGCCTGCTCCGACTGGGAACGGACGCGCATGATCACGTCTATAGTCGACCTGAAGCTCCTGTCTGAAGCCAAACTGAGATTCGACAAGATGGCGACCGACGCGCGACAAATGCCCCTTATGACAGCAGGCAAGAATCCTCTCAAAAAGTTTCCCAATTTCGTCCAACAGGCATATAGGTAAAGGGAGAATCTGCAACCCTGCCTTCTTCAAGAGGACCAATGTTGCCTCATTCTAGGACGAAGTAAACGAGGCGGTACGGCTCCGTCAGCCTGTCCCTCAGGGCTAACCAGACTCACTACCAAGTCCCAAATTCGTATTCCGTCGGGTCCTGGCGCAGTGTTCAGAGCTCTCTAGCGGCTAAGGCGGTCGATTCAGCTCCTGTACGGTTACCCCCATATCGTACACTCTCTTTGCCGGATGGATGATCCAAGTCAGAACAGACTTCTTGCGTCTGCTCACGGATGTGAATAATCTCCTCCGTAAGTTTCTTCATTCAGCTATTAAGGCAGTTAATTTTCAATTTATTTACTTGGGAACGCAATAATCCATTTTCCCTCTATAGCCTTGCGATATTATCGCACGTATGTGTCGAACGGTAAAACCTACCATGTACTAACTTCTTATGGTAGAAGCCTGAAAACTAAAAGGGACGCTTTCTAGTAAATCCTTACATTTACCAACTCATGTCGGTAAATCCTAAAATTAACAAATATACGGGCTTTCATTGTTTCATAAATATTTATGTATATATTATATATGTGTTAGTTACTAACGTCCATAATATGCTGTAGATGCGAATATACGTAATACAAAAGTTTCATACAAAACAATTTAAAAAAAAAATCTCATTTCCAAATAATAATCGATTTTAGAGAGACTTTTTTAAATCGATCACGGAACGTTGAATCGTCCTATATAAATTTATTGTAATGCAAATTGGAACTTTTTGTGAGAGAGTATGCACTACTTATGCACAAACTCATTCGATTTATATTTTATAGAAATATTGTTGTATACTCTGAATACTTTTAAAATATTTCTTTAGGATTCTTACAAGGCATGCTTGTGCTATTCCACTTTTGGAAACATGAATATATATCGTTAAATCATTTTAGTATGTAATCGAAATTCAAATTCTTTATTGTTGAAATAAATGAAAATAGACAACGGACAAGAGCGAGTGCGACTTGCGCACCGAGTTCTGTATAAACACAAAATACATCTGTATTACGTATTTACAAAAAATATAAGTTTTCTTTCATTCAGTTTGGGGTCAATAGCTCGTGCCCGACTGATACTTGTCTGATCTTTGTTATTTTTGTTGTTTTACTTCAGCGATTGTACTATAATTACACCAAATTTGACGCTTGTATGCCTAAACATTTTGTATGTTTAAACGCATAGACCTTTTTATATTTACTTTTTATTAATTTGTATACTTGTTAGGGTATCTACTATAATAACACATATTCTGTGAAAAGGGAACCGGATTATAGTTACCGTTCAAAAGATGGACAAAGGTCGGACGGACAAACGGTGATAAGATATATCTGAATCGTAATCTGTGATCTAATTTTATTAACATTTCGTAATTTTATAATCAAATACAGAATCATTGTTATTTTCCGGTCCATCGATTCAATTTCCTAGAAAGGGATCCATAGATAAGAAATGTCACCTACCAAACCATAATACTTACGGTATAGCATCAAGTTGATAGCTATCTATGATATTGCGGCGGACCAATTTTATCCTTGAATTATTCGATTCGATTGTTCACAAATTTTATCAAACTTCAAGTTCAAAAATGTAAAATTGTAGCAATTCGTTACAAAGGGGTATATAATTCGAAAGATAATAACAATAAGCGCTAGTAATAAAATTTTCATGTTTCTATTTTAATTCGAACGAAAAATTTTCCACTACGTGCAGATGAGGAGGAGCTGTTACGTATTCCTCAAAATAATAAACACGTTTTAATTAATTCTATCGTAAATATTTGCGATCGTAAATGATTGTAGGTTGCGTACTGGTGATGGCAAGTAGGTGTTGCAAACGGTAGGACTTATTTATTAAAAGATCAAAACAATGAATATTTTTTTAACATGACACGACTCAACTCACTTCAGCATCTTGAAGGCCCCATACCTGCCTATTTATCCAAGTTCTGTTTGTTTAAAAATATTAGTAATTATCCATGTCATCTTGTTCTCGCAAAAACACAATATATGCAGATGAAACACAGGCAAATTACCTTTTTTTTCTATCGCATAAATATTACAGCTGAACCGAGATACTTTGTCCACTACTGGTCTCACTGTAAATCAGCGCCAAGGCTGTCATTACAGCCGCGGCCATAGCTGAGTGATGTTTTTTTCACGGCAACGTTGCAACACAGATAAATCATGGCAAAGACAACATACAAATTCAATAGCTTTTTTTTCTCTTTTTTTAGTTTTTATTATTGTTGTAGTATTTTTTTTATTTTTTTTTAAGTTAGTGAATATTTAATTTTTATTTTTGGTGATTTTCGCATTCATTTCTTTCTATAAAAAGCATTGTGTTGTACTTGCGCCGTGAGTAAATTGTATTTCTTTCATTCTTTCTTTCATAAAAACTATAATACATAAAAACGTCAAACTTGGTGTAATTATAGTGCAAGCTCTAAAGTATCACAACGCATTATAAAAACCGGCCAAGTGTGAGTCGAATTCACGCTAAGAATCCCGAATTGAATGAAAGAAAACAAAAATTTTTTGAGAAAAACATAACACTGATATATTGTGTGCTTGTACGGAACCCACCATGCGCGAGTCCGACTGACGCACTTGGCCGGTTATATTTCATGTTACTTAAGCAGATTATTGTACGTATTAAAAAAATATAAATAGAATGTATGTCAGCTAAAAACTTTGTAATAACAATTCCTTGAAGTGCAGCTACGATGCAATATCGAAGATTTTATGATTACCTTTCACAGACCGGATGTAGTTCGGCTCGTCCGCCGACTATCCCAATTTTCTGTTGCTGTCATCCCCAACTTAATGGATCGAGATAAAACGAAATAGTCAATTTCGCAATTTCCAATGATAATAATTTATTTGTAAAGTGAATACGGATTTTTAAAAATAAATGTAAAATGTAAGTAGTAATATAAGTAGTAATAGTATGTGAAGATATATATTATAACAAAAATATATATTTTTATAAAGTCAGGGGTAATATTCCATGTTTTCTCAAAAGGTTAAGCTCACCTTCATCAATCTCATCTGATTTTCTTACTAATTTGCCAAACCGAAATTTAATGGACTAATGATGAGGAGCGACGTCACATGCGTGAGGATACCGGAACTGTGCTCACCAATCCTCCTGCCCAACGTCGTGGATTTGGAAAAATAACTATTGCTGGCACTTCCATGGAAAGACTTATGTCCAGCAGTGGATTTATACAGGCTGAACAGAAGAACAAGATGGGTAGATTATGATAGGGAATAAGTTACATGATATATTTGATCTCTAACAAGAGTTTTCTTGACACAACATTTATGATCAGCAGGCTTATGTTATCAACACTCGTAGGTGATAATATCGATCACATTTTAATCTGTTTAAGAATTATATTACTTACTGAATAAATATTATAATTGAATGTACCAATATAAATAAAAATAGGCTTACATAGACAAAATAACAAAAGTTTAAATTTTCAATTAATCTGATTCTACAACGTTATCCGCCCACACTCGTAGAGTTCTTTTTACATCACTTAAGAATACTCTGTGATCGATCTTTTTGTAATCTAATAAAAATTTATGTAAAAAAATTACGCAGAAATTTTAAGTTTATTGTTTGTAGCGGTATCTTGCGTTGTAGCTGCGTGAAATCATTTCATCCATCATCTGATTATTATTAATGTTGCGAGAGTGTCATGGAACAGTTATTTTTAACGGTAAGATAGTCTCTGGGCCGGACGCTCACTTTTTATTTCATAATAGGCTAGTGGCCTGGGTTCGATGCTCGGTGCCGGAATAGCTAATACTTTTAATGGCAATGATAAACGCGAGTGTTACCACGTACTACGCGGTGAATCACCGGATACAACAAAACGTATGGGAAAAAATACTTTTTCTTTCACTATATCAAACTTTTAGAACAAATGATGTTTTTTTAATTTATTTCATAGATTATGAAAGAGGATAGAAGTCTCAAAGAAATATCTGTTTTAATTTTAAATGAAAGTAGACTTTTCCGTCATCAGTCTGTCTAGGAAAGGAAATTAAATGTCTTATCTTATCGTCGAGATACAATCCCCTCGGCTTTTTCAAAACGGAACATTGACATGGAAAACTGTTTCTATTTAAAACGAAAATGACTCTTCTGCTGTACTTCAGATGTACACGTTAATTACTGTTTTAGGTTTATTTCTACTTTACAGAATTTGTGTTGGAAAAACGTTTAATTTATTAAGACAAATTGTGACCTTCTATCACAATTACTTTTTCCTAAATAGGTATATGCTCGTGTGAAAATTACAGAAACTTTATTCCAAAAAATAGAAAAATGTTATAATACTTATAATTTGTAATACTTATAATAAACATATAAATTTGGTATTGAAATACTCTTATAACTAAAAACTCTTTTTTTAGAAAACATTGGTGTTATTATCTTTTGGTTGTAACACATCGTATTCAACGTAGTAGTTCAACGTGGTAGATCCAAGGGGAGGCTTTTTCTGCTGTTTAAATGGGCCGGCTCGTCCGGGGTAGTACCACGGCTTCGCAGAATATCGGTGTGAAGGCATCTAATGCTTCTGCGTTTCGTTCGGTGAGTGAGATAACTGACTGGCAACTGAAGACTGGCAACACACGTGCAGCACCTCTGGTCTTGCAGTACGAAAGCATCGGTAATCATTTATCATCAGCCGAGCCGCTTATTCGTTTGCTTCCTTTCCCATAAAAAAAATCGATTCAAGGTAATCAATATTAATATACCAATAAATCCCTACATTGGCGGTATGTCTATATCGTGAGATTTTAAAGTTTCCCAACCACTAGTTTTTAAGAAAAACATATGCAAACTCGATATTAGTATGTAGCACATACTAATATTTAGAAATTTTATGACCGCTGATATTAAAACTATTTTTTTTAATATGTGTACATTTGTGATAATAAGAAAAAAAGAATGAATGAACCGTTGAATACTTATTATAGAACTTTGATTAATCTCTCCATTTTTAACGAAGGTGGAGAGATTATTAAGAGTAATGGCAATTCTGAACCTTTGCTCACCATAGTCGATTAATGGATGTTAAATAAATTGATTATCTTAAGGACTATATTGACGTTTACTATTTGATAATGTGTTTATTTTTATATGATGTAGAGAGAGCCTTGCTTTGCTAGTTTCTGGTTCCAAGATGACTCCAATAAATAGGTATGGGTTTGACCGGAGGTGGATTATACTTACATAGAATAACTGTGGAAAGTAACAGCATGACACTGCTATGTTTAGTATGATGAGTGGAAAAAGTACTCATAAACAACTTTAGTCCAAGTCAAAAAAGCAACACTGTACAAAGTACGGCCTTCCTTAATGTGTTAGTACAGGGTTTTGAAGTTTTTTTGTTACTCTTACTTTGAAGCCTTATAGTAACGTTTGTGACTGACGTCAACTACTGATAAGAAACCGTCGGTTGGTGACTAAAAAGAATCTACCATAACATATCAGTTTAAATAAACATATTGTGAAAACGCCACATTTTTTTTACCAATATAAAGAAAATAACTGACCACGTGATCGGTGGTGAAGGAAAACTTCTTTAGAAAACTTGCATGTCCGAGAATTAAAATAAAATAAGTATTATTTCGAGGACATATTTATCGTGGTAGAGCGAAGCGGCGGCTTTAGGTTCTGCTCGAATGGGCCGGCTCGACCGCATTAATACCACGACCACGCAAAATACCGGCGTGAAGTTGCGGTGAGTGAAGTAACCAGAGGCCTCTCTTTATCCTCCTTCCCATCTCCCAAATACCCTTAAATGCCTGTAGCTCCTCTGGTGTTGCAGACGTATGTGGGCGACGGTAATTATTTACCATCAGGTGAATCGATTGCTCGTTTGCCGCCTTTCCCATAAAAAAAAGACATATGGAGTCCGTACTAAAGCAACGTGGCGGACTCTTTCCAGCTCCGAAAAAGAGGGCATTTGCCCAGCACTGCTACTCTTAAAATATAATGATCGGAATTTTTGGTACTCCAGGAGTCAACTAATGGAATTGCTTGCAAAACCATGTGGCTACGTGTCTATATACAAATGGCGGAAATCAAATATACATGCAGCAGCGCCTAAGGAATGGGATCAAAAAATGTCAAAGCCTTTTCATAATCTTTAACGATTATATGACCATTAAGACAAACAATAATCCATAATTATACAAAACAAGTGAACGAACAACAAGATAATCCGGAGAGGGGAATAAATAATATAGCCGAAGTTAACAAAGTTTTAACTCTGTCTTAAAGTTTTCCTTGTGCTTAATTACGTTTTCATTTATATTCTGTTTTGTCCATCGAGTTACTAACTGCTGAAATAATCTCAAAAATTCTCACTGAAACTTCAAAACATTCTTTTTATTCTTGCGCTTGGGTGCCAAAATTTTGTTACGTGCCTCATACGTAATTTTCTAATTTTCTTCTAAACTCAAATTCTTTAAATATCGGGTTTAATTCTTTGTGAAAATTTATTTAATCACACATTTCTTTTCTAGTCTGTATCTATACTTAAAATATTAAATGAGGTAAAATGTATTTGTATGTTGGGGTAATCTCTGTAACTACTAAACAGTAACTACTCTTTTACCAACAGAAAGCCAAACTATCCCTGAGGAATGTAGGTAATTTTATATTGATAAGAAAATTACAAAAAAAGTATTCTTTTAGTATGAGATTTCAGGATTTGTAAATCAAACCCCGCATTTTCCTATAATGCATGTTATTTGATTGCATAGTTTTGGAGATAATGAGAAATGAGAGAATTTACAACTGTTTTCTCTGAATAACAACTTAACTTGCATGTGGTGAGGTTAACATTTAGATTTGATACCTCCAGCTGACTGACAAACAAGGTTCTGGCGAATCCTTGTGTCCATGCATGCATATATTCACGCCTTGTTCCCAACGGAGTAGGCAGAGACAATCTTCTTCCATTTGCTACGGTCCTGACATACGTCTTTCGCTTCTCCCACTTTCATCATTCTTCGCATGCATACTCGTTGGTATAGAGAACTCTTGACCTGGCCTTTTTTCAGAACATCTCCGATTTGATCGTGAAATGTTCGCCCAGGTCTTTCTCTCCCGACTCTACCATATACACTCGCCTCATATATTTGTTTCGTTAACCTCAGCTCAGCATCCCTTTCTCAATTCGTGTCACTACATCGTCTTTCACGCCACTACGCTCTCTGATCACATTATTTCGAACCCTGTCAGTTATCTTCACATCAATCATACTTCGTCAAACATCAAACATACGCTCTCATTTCTACTGCATTTGTCCTGCTTTCATGCCTCTTCTGCCATACCCTTTCGCTTCCATATGTTAGTGTTGGTTCCTTGTGGTTGTGGAAATAAAAGAATTTTCTCACCCTATTGAACTAAGTTCTTGAAATATGTTCATTTGTTCTGCACACCTGTATTTCATCACACATGCCATATTTGACGTATAACAACTCTGTGCATGGACAGAGTTGTTATACGTCGACTGTTGGAGTTTTCGCTCTTGGCCAAAGGAAAATCTATAACGTATCGAAATGTTACTCCGCGGTGCTTTTCTGTTAATGCACAACAAAAACAACCGCAAGGCTGTGAGGTGGATAAAAATAAATTATAGGTTCTCCAGGAATGAAATACAATACGGTTCTGGCCCTCAACACAATAGTGTTGCATCCCATGACTCTGCCACTGATCTGACCCATGTTCCGATACTATCTCATAAATATAACATCGAATACAGGAAAAATACCGGAAAGAAAAGACGAGACACTGTTATAAACACTGCACAGATGACAACTGCCGAAAGTATTCAGAAATTGTCACCGTGGTTGAAATCGGCCAATCAGCATTTCAACGGTTTCAAAGATATAAGCCAATTACGGGCTGTGAGGCATTCCGCCTTGGTCCTCAGGAGCGGCAACACATTCTGTAACCTTCTTCGATTGAACTTGTTTGCAAATGGGACGATACCATTAAGTGGACTGTTAGCTAGTTTGTCACCACAATCCAATAAAAAAAAGTTAATTTTACCTGACAGATGTCATAAGAAAACACTCACAGTATTACAGAGTAGCAGATTCTCTTAAGGCACAACCAATTCGTTTGGCAAGCGTATCGATTACGGCAAATCTACCTAGAGAGGCCTACGTCCAGCAGTAGACATAAGACATAATATGTAGTAAATTATTTGCAGACTATAAAACTTCTTGCTCCATGCGAGAATGGAATCCGGGATCCACAGAGCCACAGCGAAATGCTATGTGACACGAACCGAAAATAATATTATTCTTATTCAACGATTATAAATATGATTCGAAAACTCTAACGGATAAGTCTCAAATGATATTCTTGATTGTTTTTTTTAAGTACTGGAGTCCACTGCCGGTGCACTCGTAGTTATGGCGCCCTATTTTGTCGATTCAAGATTTGACATGTCTATAGTGACGGCACAAAATCTATACGTCTGTATAGATTTTATCATCCATCACCATCACCATAATATCATTTGACAGTATTTAATGAACTAATAACGTGACTAACTAATATAAACGTGACATCGTAATGCTTTCAAGTTAAAATTATAATATAACAACAAAATAACTTTTAATGAATTAAATAAAAGGAAGAATGTAAAACAGTAGATAATAAATTCTCGGAGTTGCTAATCAAGAGAATCTCAATTAAAGGAAACGATTGCGATACTTTCCGAAATGGAAGGTATGCGTTATCGCGAGAATCCGAGGCGGGTCGGGATATTGTCTGTCGAATTGGAGCTGACGTGAGCACCTGGCTCTTTTCGACGAAATTAAAAAAGTTTCAAGTTACATAAGAAGTTCGCAGGTCTCGCTTATTTAAATGCTAAGGGATTCTCTGTTAGCAATCGTTCAGTTTTATCATTGACGTAAAAAAGTTTTACACTTTATCGGTAACGACTTTTTAAAGTATTTTACAGTTGTATTTTTTTAATAAACTGTGTATATATGCGCTAATTCTTCATACGAGATACTTTTTTTATTAATATACCTCAAATAAAACTGATACTTTTCCTTTTCTTCATTTATAATAATAAAAAAAAAGCCAAATAGTTCTTCCATTATTTTTTAAATATAGTTATGCAAATATATTTAAAAAATAATGGAAGATTCAAGTTAAGCATGAAACTTAGAAAAAAAGTAAAGAAAAGTATTATAAGTATGTGAATGTCCCACAGCAGGGCAAAGGTCTCTTGTCAATATCTGAGAGGGTTTTGGATTTGGGAAGTGTCCCACCAGTGCGAGTGCTGCCACCCACACTTCACATATTCTCGAAATATAATTTTATTTTTTCACAGATATGTTGGTTCCTCACAATGATTTCCTTCACCACCGAGCTCGTGTAAATTAAGCTCTTAAAATTGTTATTAATAATTGTAATGGTTCCTTGTTTTTTCTTTTATGGTCACGAGTTAGCGGCTCACCTGATGGTAAGTGATTATCGAAGCCCCGTACAGTAGCAAAACCAGAGGTGCGTTGCTGGCTTTTATAGCTATTTGGGGATGGGGAGGAAGATGGGGTGAAAAGGGGAGAATAGGGAAGAGGAAGGGAGAGAGGAGGTGGGACTCCGGCTACCTCACTCACCGAACGAAATGTATAAGCTCAAGATCCTTATACTTCACGACGGTAATCTGCGAGGCCGTGATAACTACCCCGGTCGCGCCGGCTTATTCAAACCCTGGTCAATAGCGTATGAAGTTAAAGGGTACGCCCTGTCCCCGTAGTAAACACGGCTCTATTATTACATATTATAATTTTGTTACTATCTTCAATTTCGTTTACTTTTGATTTGTTACAAAAATTAAATGGTAGTGAATTTTAAATAAATCATACAAATATATGTCGTACAACAAATTTATTGTAAACAGTGTCTCTTTTAGATTTTCAGCAAATACCATTAAACACAAAAATATAAAGTTTTCTCCATGATACACTTGTCACAAATTCTTAAACACCTTTGTTACGTACATGTTTATGTTAAAGCAAGTAAATATTTCGAAGTCGTACTCTTAAATATATGATGTCATTATCATCATAATATGAAGTTTTATCTGTCAATTTGTTTTAGCTTACACAATTAAATAAACCATAGATACATTTTCATTGAAATAAATTTTAATTTATATATTTTTTAATATCAATCAATGTTATTACATCAATCAATATAAATCTGCAGTAAAAGAGGTATTTAAATACGACAACATAATTTTCAATGAAATACAAGAATACTAACAAAAGTTATAATGTATTATTGTGTTAACATAAGTGTAAATACACATTAATTTACTCAGGAACGGTATTCCTTAAGACGTCAGCTTAAACAGATTTTAAATTTATATGTAGGTTTGAATTTATTTCACTTTTATTATTTATTCAATATACGTAACAAAAAATTGCAAGAACCATTAATTCATGTTCATGTGCATCTCATTTGTTTTAACCATCTTTGTATATCCGGATTGCACAAATTACTGTAAACACCAGGTGTATTGGGCCTTGCGCATCCTACTCCAAACGAAACTACTCCTACTTGTGTTTTAGATCCTGTTCTTACCAATGGTCCTCCTGAATCTCCCTGTAATAATAAAACAACCTTATTAATTAACCATCATCATCTCGTACACAATGTACTACCGATCAAAAACCTCTCTCCTCTGCTCCAACTCACAAGGTGCATACGGAGATACGCCACATGCAATACCGCGGTGACGTCAAATTATTTGACATACTATACTAACAATCCTTTTGTCGTCTTCGTTGCCATTAAATCTAAAATAAATCGGATATCCCGTGATTTTTGCAGGCTATGAAATTTTTTTTTTCATGCAAAAGGCGGCAAACGAGCTAGCGGTTCACCTGATGGTAAGTGATTACCGTCGCCCACGTACATCCGCAACACCAGAGGTGCTGTAGATGCGTTGGCCTTTAAGGATATTAGGGAGATGGGGAGGGAGGATGAGGAGGGGGATGTGGGCATCCGGTTACCTCACTCACCGAACGAAACGCAGAAGCACAAGATGCCTCTACTTCACGCCGGTATTCTGCGATTTATCATTAAACCTTGTCAACTGTTACAAACCCAACAGATTAGATGTGATAGAAAATTTTCTTACATTGACACCGCACAGCTACTATCCGAGGCATCGTCCACGTGATCTTAAATATTAAGAACCCTTTATAGAGATAAAAAGTATCCCTATTATTATTCCATGATATAGTCTATATCTCAGGCAAATTTTATTCATATCCATTGTATTTTAGACGTGATTAAGTGACAATAAACACATTCTATTTATACCATTAATAGGATAGCATTTATAATCATTGTTAGATACTATCCAACACCGTCTACAGCGACATATATTGATAAAGAAAGAAAAGGATAATATATTATGATTTCTTGTATTTACGCGAATACTACACCTTTGAAATAAAACTGTTAATTATGGATTTTAACGCGTGTTGAGCATATCGCTGTCTTAGTGTCCAGACCAACGATACAAATCATAGATAAGTTTCGAAAACTCTTTGATACATGCTCCCCAGGTAGGGGGTCGAATTCAAGTCTACTAACTCGAAGGTAGATCCCCTCCTACTCGTTTATTTAGTGTACAAAGTAAAAGTATCACATACCTGACACGAATCTTTACCACCTTCTGGAACACCAGCGCAAATCATTCGAGGTGTTAAATTCGAATATGCATTTTTGCACTCATCGTCGGAGATTGCATTAACCGTAACCGCCATCAAGGTATTGCTAGTTTCGCCGTTTTCCTTTAAACATAAATAAGTAACGTGTTTTTTTAATGTTTTTAACATTTTCATTTAATCTATTGCTACAAAAGTAATATAATGACAATTTTATTTACATTTAAATAATCTATTGTTTGACGTAGACATTAACCAAGCACGAAGGCCTAATTACAACGCTTGACAGGTGGAGGTGGGCGTAATGCCAACTGTCGGTGTATTTTTGTTTTAGGTCACGTGACAGTTTAATATATTTTCGTGAATTAGTTAGTATATTTTACCAACTTTTGCATTGGCATGTAAGGGATTTCTCCTTTTTCTCCAAATTTCAACCTTACCTACACGCGGTACACTCAATACCAGGCAAAACCACAGACTATATCTAGCGAGAGTACCGGCACTGCGCTCACTGACCCTCACGCCGTGCTCAGCGTGATGAGTAATCAAAAAAATACAAATTGACGTTTCTTCTTAATTACTGTCAATCCGTTCTAAAACTCAAAAACAAATAATGCGATTGACTGGAAATTTGACTTTGCCATATAGTAATGCCACATTATTTCATAACATGAATAGTAAGCATCACGCAAAGTTGCGGCCACTGTTTGTTAAACATAAAAATAAATTTAACCAAATGTCCAAAGCGGAGGAAAGCTTAAAGCTTCTAAATTGGAAATCTACTTACACTGGTGGTGCCCCAGCCAGTGACAGTCAAGTTAGTCCCCGGAGTAACAGTACAATTACTCGAAGGCAAGTTAATCGTTGCGCTGTTCCTGCCATCTATCGCAATACGCCTCAACAGTTTAATTACAGCAACATCGTAGTCACTTGTTCTGGCGTTGTATTGTGGATGCCTCTCAAGTATTCTCGAATTGTATGTAGTGCCGCCACTTGATGCGTCAGTGCTTCCAACTCTTATATTCGCGGACTCCATTCTACAATCATTTTTTTATTACATTCGCTTTATTAATATTATGTACAAGAAAAGAACTGAAAACAACGCAGGAACATACAATTTGTAATTTACATTGAATTATTGCAGAAGTTTAATTTTTTAATCTTATTTGTTACATAATACCAATGTATTATTGGAAACTATTACTTTTTTTTGCAATTATTTTTATACACTAATAGATATTCAGACTCAGTGCTTTAGGGGCGTTAATTCTGAATGAAAAACTCTTGTATTTTTTGTTAATAAATGCATACATACCCAGTGACACAGTGTGCTGCCGTGAGAATACATCGTTGTGTAACAATTGATCCGCCACATTGGAAGTAATCGTCGGTACCCGCTTGCTTTAGCAGTAGGTATACTTGGTAAGGATAGGATTGGATGGAAGCGTCATTGCCGCCGACTATTTTACCATCACTAGCTATGTGCACTTTACGAGGACTATGCTTCTTACAATATACATCTGGCAATTTAAAAAAAAAAAAATATCAAGATGTTGCTATGCGGTTTGTTTTCTTACACAAATAAAAAAAGACAACACAACGGGGTACGCTATCCATTATCAATAATTCTATTAGGAAAAAAAAATTCTAAAAATATAATCTAATAAATAAAAATTCATAGTCAGGTAGTACCAGTTCAAAGCCTGGTGTCAGAACCATGAACATTCACATTATTCATAATTTTAACAAAGTTCTCAACGGTAAAGAAAAATTTTTATAAGAAAATTTACATGACTAACAATTATAAAATATTTCCGGGATTTCATTATCCCTTCAAAAATTAGTAGAGGCCTCTGGCAACCATGGGGATGCTTACAGGGTGTTAATTAATTATGTACTTTTTATTTACCTACCCGAGACTGATATGTAAAAAAATGACAGTAGGAGCACATATATTAGTGTATCCATTTCGATTCTGAACTGGAAGTATTTCCATCTCATCGATGTGTCGTTCTTAAATAGTAGTGTTTCGAATAATCATCACCCAAGATTATAGTGTTGTATCTTATGATGATGTTAAACGATTCCTAGTTATCTATAATTGTTGTGCGCAATATGATAAAAACGGTATTAGAAGTAATTTGAACTCTTTTTCTATAATTTTCAAAAGTGATTAGCTTTTCTTGGAAATAACTATCGGCAATTAAAAGTGCGATAGAAAATTTATTCATATAACTTATTTTTACGATTGTCCGTAATGCATTGCTGGACCGAGATAGTAATGGGACCTGCCTTCGAATTAGGAGTCTCGAGTATGATCCCTTATGTGGAAGGCTCGTACCAATGAGTTTTTTCGAAATTTATATACGATTTGTATTGTTAGCTTGGACAACGAAATGGCGACAGGCTCACAACCAGTTCCGTTGTCCTTTACAAGCTCTGGAGAAAATTGGGTTGAAAGGACTAAAATGTAGACTCTGACCACCCCAGTATTCGGTTGTGAAAGAATATATTTATTTATATCATTCACACGACTGTACCCAAGTTCAAAGATAAAGCGTTTAATAAAATTGAAGTTCTCAACAAAAGAACTTGTGAACTATTGCACTTCAATGATGATGCATTGCAGTTCACAATGTCTACCGTCCATGTTCACCTAGTTTTGTTTCGAAACTTTCAAAGTTGTCTGCCTAAGTTAATACTAACTTACTTAAGTAAATATAATATATTGCCACAAAGTAAATTTAAAGAAAGATTTTAAGATATTGTTGTCCGTTTGCACTAAACTAAGATATAGCCTTAACTTAATAATTTAGGCATTTCCTTATTACAAATGTGTATTCCATTAACTTTAAGAAGTACACGTAAACTTGATGTTTAGCTGGTAAACTTAGGGGAGTTAGGTAGCCGTGTGGTGGCGGCGTCGCATAATAATCTACCACTCCACTTCATGCCGTGGGTCTTGAGGAATTTACAAAAGTATTTAATAAAATATGAGACCTATATTATTGGGACCAGTGTCTAATACTGCGATCCCCAACCCGACCGTCAAGGGTGGCGGCACAGCTATTACGGCTAATCTCCTCAGGGAAGAAGACAATGGCCAAGAGTGAACTGTTAATCAAAGACATTTAAAAAAATCAATAAGATGTGATTTTTATTACTAAAATATAATGAAAAAAATAATAACGAAAAGTTACTTTTTCGGGGTGTGTATCGCCAGTTTCTTCATCGTCAGAGGAACTTCATCACGAAACGGCGTAAGGTTGTAAAAAAAATTGGTTTCATTTCCTTCCATTATAAATGGCTACAATAATGTAAACAGTCATTTGTCTAAGAGCTTGGTCTGAAATCGACCTTTTCTCATTTGTCAACCACGTGTAAAATAAATTTCATAAATCGTAATATATTAACGATTAGGTATACAGCAAATGAGTTGCCCAATGACATCAGTTCAAGGCTACCTTTAATTAAAATTATTGTAATCACTTTTTATTTTATTTCTTCATTCATTTGTTTACCAAACGAAACAACTTTTGAACACAAATTTTGAAATTAGAATTTTTTTTATTATTACTAATCCTCATCGTTATCGCAGTTTTTCAAGTTGCTACACATACTCGACTTGTAAGAGGGTTGGCCTCCAACAAGCCCTGTTGATTTCAAATAGTCATCCATGAACCATTCTCAATTTTCAGGATGTTGCTTAACACATTCAAGATCAGTTGCATGAAGTCACGTAGAATTAATGTATATTGTTCCTCAGGTCCGAATTTAAAAAAAAATTGTAATGCGACAACCGTAACGTAATTAAGCGATCTGTATTTTCATATATATTGAATTAGAAAACCGATGAGGTAAATATATTACTGCATCAACTCACCTGTTTATACCTGGCAACCCGATTACAGGGATCGGAAAAAAGTTTTGACCTAACTTTCTCTTTCTTCTTTATGCTTCGTTCTCCCGTTAAGCATGAAATTTGTTTGGTAAAAAATAAAAATTAAACATTGATTACACTAATTTTAACTAAAAGTAGCATTGAACTGATTCCCTTCGATTCATTTTTGGTATATTCATTATAGTAATATGATTAGTAAAAAAAATACTTTTTATGTGCTTAAAAAATTATTGAAGGTCGATTTTAGTCCAGGATATCGTAATTATGAAACAAACTGACGTTAACTGGTTTGAAATGCTCAATGTCGAAACAGTTCTGTAATCATTATTGTATACTCGAATAAATAAAATATTTGACAAGAACTCAGCTGTATCCAATCGACATTGATGTAGCAAATTAGAGCAATGTCCTTCCGCATTATTGTGATGTCGTGGTAGGTTAAGGCCAGTTCTCTGCCATTTTAAGATTACTAATAACTGCTAGGATATATTCGAATTTTAATACATTATTGTCTATATAGCTTTATTCTCTAATATAGCCATGGTAGCCTAGTGGACAGGGCGCTCGTTTTAGTTTCATACAGCGCAATTGATCAGGGGTCGATTGCGCCGGCACTGGGGCCGGCAACACTAAAATTGTTAATAACTGCTGTTTTACCACGTGCTTAACGGTGAACGAAAACATCGTGACGAAACCTGCATCTCAGAGTAAAAATAAAATAATAATGTTTCGTAGATAAGCGTATGTGTAGCCCGGCAATTCGCACCGGAGCTGTGTCACTGGCCCTTCCTGTAGCTAAAGCCGCTGCTTGGCTCAACCACGTCGCAAGACAAATGATACAAATCATACATAAATTTCAAAAAACTTTTATGAGGGTACCCTTCGCAAAGGGGATTGAATCTTGGTCTCTCGATTAGGTGCAAACCTACAAAGCACTGGACTATCGTAGGTAATGAAAAAAATATATAATTATTCCAGTTTCTTTTTAGCATGAAATATACCTATGTAACTGTTTTATAATTATGGAGTTGAACGTTGAAAAGAAAATCACAACTTTATGAAAATGGTTTTAATAACTGATGATCTGTTATTTATAAGACTCCTTAAGTACTTAATGATGTAATTATCAAGAGATACAATATTTTTATGTAATCACATAGAATATATTATGTCGTCCAAATTCATGAACCAATTTTTCCTAAACGTCTCCATTGAACCAAACAGCCGACGTTTGTAAACACAAACAATATTAAGTTACTAGTATCTTTGCGTAAATTTAATCTTGAATAACTTTAACATAAATCAGCTAAGGTATCCCAAAATGTGTCAAAGAAAAAGTAAAATTTGAATATTTTCGCAATAGCAATGCGAAACTTATGGTAATTTCGAGACATCAACGCCCCCAGCCCATTCTTATACTACAGAGTCACCTTGCTATGGGCTAAAATAACCATGAATTAATTTAAGTAGCTTTGGCCCTGTATTATTCCTATTTTTATAATATTCTTCTTCTTGAGCATTACATTAAATATTAATGAAATAAAGTAGCATCAATTTAGATATAAAAACACTTAATGAAATCTGAATTCTACTTACTATCTAATAATAAGTACCTAATGTACACATTAATATTCAGATTTTTATTAAGATTTTTCATCATAAAGAAAATTTTATTAAGTCCTTTTTTTTCTTTCATGTCTTTATTAGACAAGCCAAGTAAGGTTATAGAAACAAGTATTAATAGTGCTCTGATATCTCTCGTTTAATTTTTTTTTGTTTATTTATTCTTTATCGATGACACCGTAATAAATATTTATATGTTATATGTATGTTGATTGACAAACGTAATGACTCGGTGGCATTATCTACCAGTCAAAGGAGGTTGGTGTGTAAATTTCATACATTAATGTTTCATTTTTACTTATAGACAGCATTTATATGAAAAAAGAGAGTAAAATAGCAACCCTCTGCTGGGAAAAGGTCTCCTTCCCGAATATCTGAGAGAGTTTTGGAGCCAAAAAGGACCCGCCACGCTGCGCTAGTACGGGTTAGCGGACTTCCCATGAAATCATATTAAAATTTATCACGTCCGAGCACGTGGTAAATACAGCACATAAAATCGCTATTCAAAATTTTAGTGGTGCGCGGGCACCGACCCGGTGCCGACTGGGGACCGAACCCAGGACGCTCGCACTTTATGGAACTAAAGCGAACGCTTAGAGCGCTTGACTGCAGGTACTCGCAGAAACATTTTAAATAAAACACTGTAGTTTTTAACAATGAAGATCATCAAGTCGATGTCGTATGATATATTTATATTTTAACCTTGACGACCCCGTAGCGTATGCGTGATTGTTACGCATTTCTTAAGACACTGCATGTGTTCCTTCCTCTGTTCATCTTATAGCCGGATGGGATGTAACGGTTATACATCGGATACGGAAGGTAAATTAAAGTGCGAGTGTCTGTGTATGCGCGTAAACTCGCGGAACTATAATATCGCTCTACATACAGCGAGACTGACAATGCAGGTGATATCATTCGAAACTTATGACGGGAAATCGGCTAGAAAGACAACATACGTTAAACATCAACAGACATCAATAAATTTATGCATAGATTGTTCGACTATTTAGTAGTAATTGTCTATTCTATTGGTACGTCGATACATTCCGTGGAATGCTTTACTACGTACATACATGCTCGTATACTCGTAAGTGAATTTGCCCATCGCAGCGCTTTTACTATACAAAACCCGATTCTCATGTAATGTCTACTAACCATTCTTACCCTCCACGATTTTTAACTTGTAAGTTTCTTGTTCCATAGCCAATCAATTAAAGGAGGCCTTAGATGAAAATTAAATAACATCCGATAAATAATCCCACTCTATCTTTAACTCACGATTATTTAATCAAATCGTGAGTGGCTCTCAAATAAATATACAATACAGAATAACAAAAAATAATATTACGTTAGGTATATTTTTCAACAAAAAAATCTTGTAATTTTTTTTATCTCTTTTGTAATTCTCGAATACTACTACTACTAGTGGATTTTAAGGGGGAATTTAGCATCGAGTTCTCCAAAGGATGTTCTGACAGAATGTCCATTCGAATTTGCTGAACCCAAATCCCACAGAATAATGATGAGAGCAACATAACTAATACGAGATTACCGGCTGATCAATCCGCTGGTGACTAGGGGCAAACCTTTCCAGAAATATACGAGGAAATCTGCGGAGAGACCTAAATATTCAGTAATTGACTTATTTATGAATAATCGTACTATTGTTAACTACTGAAATAAAAGCTTATCATATGAGATGGTATTTCTCACCTCTCCAAGGTTCCAAGTCACGTTTCGTAGTCTCTACCTCTTAAGGTATGGCTTACCATTAGGGTATTGATTCAGAAGATTGTATTTTAAGAGTGCGCACCCAAAACCGAGATAGAAACTAAAAAAAAGGCATAGAAAATCACCTCAAAATTTCAATTATTTATGAGATGTTCGGTGGCAGATGGACGCTATTGAAAAAAACCTGAAATTCTTAGAAATCGAACATATTTCGAAGGACTCTCTTGATTGTAATCGATCATGGACAAGATTGTTTCTAAGCAAAGACTAAATCAGTTAAGATGAAGTTTTTAATCTATACAAGTTTATATCACCCGTATTAGTTATTTTTAAATTATATCCGTTGAAACAACTCATAAACACATGATTTTGTTTACTATAAACTTAATCTCTCCCGTATAGATTTTATTAAGAATATTCTCAGTCTTCGTCATTCTGGCTAAATCAACAACTGGACATAGGAATGTTGAAGAAAACGTCAACAAAACCGTGTTTGTTTTCTCGGAAGAATTACTCACCGCAGTAAGCCAGATTAGTGACCCCAATGACGTAACTTTCGATGTAAGTTCGTCGACAGACCCTTGGGTGTCAGTTGCTGGTCAAATGCCACCTCACAAGTATTTGGGAAGGTATAGGAGCAAATATTCCAACAAGTTGGTATTAATGCAAATGTATTTATCTTCTTTATCTTCACAACCTAGCAAAAAAACATCTAAACACTCCATAATTTATTTTGCAATGTGATATCAATTCCATTTAAAAAACACATTCCAAGATTTATATACTGTATACCATAAAAAATAAATTGAATTGATAAATGATTTATTAAAAAAAAGATAAAAGCAGGTAAAACCTATCAAGTTTCATATATAGCACACAACCAACCGCGATAAGCCAGGAAAGAACAACAAGGAGGTTCGGTTTTTTTAGTTTTTAACTAAGCATTTGGTTGGATACGTCAATATTTTACTCTTATCTCGATCAGAACCTTTTTTAAAAATAGTATCAAATAAACCATTTAACAAAGTTTTCGATACCTTTAATCCGCATCTTTTTTAAAACAATGAGGCTAAGAGTATTATATCTTTATCATCCAAGAATGCGTCAGAAGATGCCAGCATGCATTTATGGAACAGTTCGCCCATACCACGCTAGCAAGTGTATTGATGGGTGCAGTGGCGGCACACACGCACCAGTGGTGCTGCTCCCTCCATCAATATTGGCGGATTTGGGTTTGGCAAACTCGGACAGATTTTCCGCCATCATTCGGTTGGCAGTGTCGTTTGTTATTCAGCAGAATATACTACGTGGTTCCAAGTGCGATTGGAATTTACAGAGAAAAATTGGTAGATTTTGGTGAGTCACACAAGGATAAAGTTATAAAGCCATCATACTCGTAAGTACACTTACACGTCGTTGTGTAGTATATTACAAATGCATAGTGCAATTTTTAAGTTAAAACTTGTTATCATGCCTTTAAAGGAGACCGGCCCGAAGCTAAACTAGTAAGAAAGTAATAGAATAAGTACACGTGTTCGTGTAACCCAACTAAATTTGTTATGGAATTCCACCAAGAGACAACAATCACAAGTACTAACTAGAAATACAACATATTCTCCTCTACACCCTCTTTGAAGAGTATATTACTAAGATAACTGGTGGTAGAGTCGTCTAGGTAGGTACCACACTCTTGCTCATTTCAGCTACTAACACAGCAGTGCAATTAGTGTTGTTTTCCGGCTAGAAAGGTATAATTAGAGATATAATTACAGGCTGTGAGGCATTCCGGCTAAGTCTTCAGGGGTCACAACGTATCTGTAGCCTCCTTCGATGGAAGCTGTTTGCAGATGTCCACCGGCTGCAGTTGCCACTTAGCATCAGGTGGACTGTTAGCTAGTTTTCACCCCGATCCAATAAAAGTAAATATTGAGTACATAACTCATATTGTTTTCTTTACATTTTTTTGTTTATTCAAGAACATCGCTATAATTTCAACTTTTTGAGAACATCCTTATCTTCCACCAGGTAAGTTGTAGTTGTAGTTCTTCTAAATATATATTACTGGACTTTAGAGACTTAATAAACTAGGGTCACGAGCGTACACCATACCATATAGACCTTTATAATATATTTATATATATGTAATAACTATATGAGGTCCCTGCTACGATCATAAACAGACGTGATATGTACCATCAGATTGTGGTTTAAGTGTTAATGTAAACACAAAAACAACCCTTATACAATGAAAAATCTAAGCTTACCTGCAGAGTATTGTTTTCTGATAATTGCGAAGCTTATCTAAATATATTAGGACCACATGATAACGCAAGTTACTAAATAGATGTAAATGGAATATGACGCGGTTGCCACAATCGGACTTGCGGGCGTTATCGTTTGCTGGCATAAAATATTAGCAATACTTTTTGTCGAAAAAAAATTGTTATTTAGTCAGTATGTCTTTAAGAGAGTAGGTGATATCATCGGATACTTTTAGTCAAAATATGCATTATAAAACTGTAGACGTTTATTAATTTATTAAATCCTTCTGATATTTGCAGATTATTAAAAATAATATTTTTTTTATAAAATCTTTAAAGAACGTCAAATTAAAAAAAGTGTAGCTGCATTAAAGAAACGGAACACATTAATTGGCCAGGACAGCAGGGAGAAACCAGCTTCGAAGTTAAAATGTATTTATCTATACTAATTTATGAAACCCTCCGAGAATAACCGACAAAAATCTCTTCCGCTATATTCTATGATTGGTGCGCGCAGTGTCGGTACTAGTGATGCTGCTCCCCGTCACTAGTCTGTGAGGTTTAGGTTTGGCAAATTTTCTCAGGAGATATATAATATATATGATATGTTGTATAATTATACCATTTAAAAAAATGGTATAATTATACAACACTTATTACTTTGATAAAATTATAGTATTCAAATTAATGACTTTGTCGACGCAAGAGAATTCTGCGAGTGGCTTAAAACTAAACAGTGGGAGTACTAGGGGGAGTATTCTCGCTTGCACAATTTCCTATGAAATTTCCAGGGAATTTTGAAAAATAAAATTTAAATTTCAATTCATGGAGGTGATATATGTTCAGTTTTATATAGCGTGTTGTCTGAATCTGAACATAAGCATAGTGTTGGTTGTTTAAAATATATAGCATTCTTTTATTAAATCTATGACTTACTTTTACTAGGCTGTGGAAGCATTAATACGTCATTATATTTTTTGAAATAATTTTAAACATTGCTGTAAATTTCGGTGAGCACATGCAAGTTCATGAGGACAAGGCTAGATCGTTGTGAAATTTGCGTATGTAGTGAAATAGAAGTGAAATCGTGACGCTATTCGCATAATTTCTAACGTTAAGAAACCTTTTATTGATCGTTCATAGCTGCACTGTAATTGTAGTTTGTCAATTTATTTATAAATTGGAGTTGGCGTTTCGATTTCGTGGGAATTATTATTAAATAATCTTGTTTAAAACTTTCTTAAAATTGTATTGCAATTCTTAACTGTTACACTCTTCCCGCGTTTTTTAAACAACATAACATTAATTATTATTTCGATTATTGACTTGTGTAAGTTCTATGTTCCTTTTTGCGAAAAATATAGAAATTAAACAATACCATAGACAAATATCATTAGTTAGAAATTATAGAGAAGGTGTTGGACAATGTGCTTGTTACATTAACAAAGGAAGCGCGTCTATCGGACCGAATTGTTTTAATTGGCGATAAGAGGATATCGTCTAATGATCTCCAACTCTTGTGATACAGAGAACACAAGAATTGTAATTAATATCTCGTCTATAACTTCACGGATACCTAAACTGAGGCATGCTAATAATGAATTACAAATTTAAAGATTTAGATTGGCGAATAAAGTTTAAAATACCTATTATAGTTGAGCATTTTAAATTTTATATGCCACCGTTCAGCAGCTCGGTTTTTCAGTTCTACGGGGAGTGCGGCGAAAACTATCTACATCGATCGACTGCTTTTTAGATGAAGATGGAAAAATTTATACTTGTTGGTCCGGTTGGTTGCGACTGTGTGAGCCATAGTGCCGCCGTTTTTGTTAGGCGGCAGTGCTTGATTTTCTAGAAGTATTCGCTTCGTGGGTGCCCGCTGAGGTAAGTACTTGTATGTTTTCTCATTCTTGTTCGCTTAAGGACTTGGCTTAATTAGATGTCTTCTATTGATTCCTCATCGGTTTCTTGTATTTCTAGTTGCTTTACTCATTTTATCGCATCACTGGACGTTTGCTAAGAATAGTCTAGTCTTAATCGAAGGATTCAAATGTTTTCTAGCGCCCGGATTTGTGTGAACCGCACGGTGTTTTGCTCGGAGGACCCCGTTCAAGTGTTCGTTGTGTTCAAGGTACGGCAGAGTACGTCACCACGGCTTCTGACCCCGTCGGTAATTCAGGCGTGAATTCAGGGTCATAGCGAAGTAGTCTTGTAGCGCCTCTTGTCGGTGTCGGATTTTGCTGGCGATTCCCCTGAAGGCTGAACGGTGGGACACCGTTTGCACACATTTTGATTGCTGATTGAGAGCCATTTGGCGACAGGGTGTCACTTGCCGTAGCTTTCACCGTGCGATGTTAATATCGGTTGACGATTCAGGAGCGATTTCATGACGGTGTATTTCTTAATGTTGTCGAGCTCTATTTGTGGTGACCGATCTCGTCAAATATTCATGATGATTGCCTCCTTCCTTAATGTAGTAATCTAAGTTCGAGATGGAATTCCTGCGATAGAGCAGAACAGAAGGACTGCGCGATGATTAATTGCTTACTATTGGAATGAATGAGACAAAGCTTAACGCCTCTGGTGGAGCTTTACCATTGCTATTTACTTTTTTCTATTATTATTTTTGACTGTCGCGAACATATTATTTAAAAAAAATCTTATCTTCGATAATTTGATCCAAAGTTCATTTCACCAGTGTGCCTTTCCTTTTTTTTACAAGTTGAAAACTAATTAACGCTGTGGAACCGTAACGTTTTCCTTCGTTATGCGCCAGATTATCCGGTTGTCTAATAATGTAAGAAAACCTCTGCCTTCTCTTGTTACCTCTTCTTGAAATTCCTTAATCTACATGGACATCACAGCTCTATTCTCTTTCATAATACCAGCGCATTACTTTAATTTTACTATTTTTAAATTAAAAAAAAAATCTTATTCGCTGCAATACAAAAGTTCCGTGTGAAGTAATTCCTCTGTAAAATCTTAGTATGTTTTTTGTACATTCGAGATATGGTTTATTCTTCTTTCTTCTTATTCTTTTATATTATTTAACCATGTCTTGGATAAATGAAATTTATGGAACAACTTCCAGCCGAAGGTAATATCAACTTCGGTATCTTGAAGATAAGCAATGGCATTAAATGCCATTTTCACCTACACGTACCTGCTTGCCAACAAACGAAGCATTGGCGATCAAATAATGGCGGAATATTTATCCGAATTTACCCGCTTACCCGGCGTGGTGAATTCAAGCAAACCTTCCAAGAAATGTATGACATGCTTTCTTGGAGAGATCTATATTCAGCAGTTTAGCTTTAATACTTACGGCACTATAATTTATCCTTTGATTAGAGATTGACTAGAGATTAGAGATCGGAAGTCATTTGACATTAAATTTATTTACAATATATGCCTACGCCAGTCGCGTATAAGGTAAAGGTAGAAAGAGGGATTAGAGATTTTAGGTTTTTTTTAGGTAATACCTTATCTGTAACGGGGAATATTATAAGACGCTATAGCGTCTCACATAATATTCTTAAGCACAGTAAGGATATACATTAAATGTGTAGTTTAATGTTTGCGATTATAAAACCGCAACCTCTGATACGAATTTTTAACAACGTGAATATATTTATTATTTATTTTAATATAATTCTTAAAAAAAATATTAATGACCACAATTAAGTAAGTTAGCGACAAATTTCATACGCATCGCTTGCATTGCACATATTAATCATTTATTGCCTTCATATTATACGCATTGGACCATAAACCGTGCAATGTTTAATTGCTATAAAAACACTAGATATTTTTCGTACATTTTAGTATTACGTAAGAAATCCTTGAGAAAACATTTTAGTTTACAAAGGTGTTTTTTAACAACTAACATAAGCAGTTTTAAAAATAGTGTGAAATAATTTTATTATCAAAATTGCTGAACATATACTTTCTCAACTCTACAAAGGACATTCCTGAGTTACCGCAATCCATCGACTATCCGCGTGCCTAAAGAAACGCGTTATCTAATAGGGCTATCCTTCATTGCGTTTATTTGAATTGGCAAACATGGTTGGCATTCAAATACATTTCTTCCTTAAAGGGTATCGGTTTGTGAACTACGTTGTGTAGTTTCTATACGTTTAAAGTAAAGTAGTCAAAAGAAATTAAAAGGAGGTCTTTTATAATGCAGGGTAAAGAGGTCCTCTTAATTTTTTTGAGCTTTGGAAGCTAGGTCCACTCAAAAGCTGAGTCACCTACACCCCTATATCTCCGTTACCTCCGCCACCCTTTACTTAGTCGTATGTCTGTATGTATATCAAATGCCATATTGCCAGTAAACGGGTCACCGGTTTTCGAACCTCACTATACGAAACATAGGAGCGGTACATTACTCGGATATTCTACGATTCTATGGTGAATCGGGTGACTTCACCGGCCGTATCTTACAATTGTGCTACAACCGTACCGTAACATACTCGTACTGTAACGTCGCTCTACCTGTTACTGTACCTCTATTGGTATCATTTTAAGCGTCACATTTTGATTGAACATAAGCTTTAAGGCAATTTGGTATAAATTAAACTATTTTGTGTAAACTGGCTATGGGAATAAATAAATTAAAAAGAACAAAAAATTAACACCAATAGACATTTGACACGAATGTCTGGAGCTATATAGTCTTTGACTCTTAAGATCACTCACACAGTTCACTCGTATTTCTAGTCGAGATTTAAGCTACGAGTTCGGGCTAATGCAAAATCCATTATTTAAGTCAATGTGACCGTTTGAGACAATAAATCGTTTGCAAAGTTACTCAGGTCAGTCGTTTTGCCTGTCGTTGATAGAGAGTTATGTCGGTCACTACCGAATCGTGAACTTTCCAACAATATATTTTACTTAGACTGCTTCGATCAACATTATAGACCTTTGTTCTGTGAATACATTTATTATTTGTGACTTCTGTATACAAACGTATATACTTCAGGTAAATAATACTACTGTATAGAGCGTGGTTAAGCAGTTAGATTTTAAATCCCAGCCGAAGTCAATATTTGTCTGATCGATATATCAATACTGATCTGGTTACTTTATTGTGTTATATCCCGTGTTTCGGACACTATATCTAATCATAATTTTATCGTCTACTTACAATACGAAAAGTTAACAACGAATGAATGCCTCTGTGTTTTCGCATACACTAAGGTAACATCATGTGAATGCCCACAGCTGGGAAAAGACCTCCTTCACAAATATCTGCTGACTTCACAGGTTCTCCAAATATTATTTTTTATTATTTTTCAGACATGCAGGTTTCCTCGCGATATTTTCCTTAACCACCGAGCAAGTGGCGCTTAAAATTGCTATTGACAATATCAATGCTGCTGGCACCAGGGATCGGAACATATGAGGGTCATTAGAGCTCTATGAAACTAAAGCTAGCGCCTTAACAACTAGGCTACTATTGCATGCGCTAACGGCATTTTTATTTATTTTATGCAGGCGATAACTGCTAATATCAGTCGGTGCAAGGACCGTCCTTGCATGTTCCACCTTCCCCGGATATCGACAGTGCGTGGCTCTGGACTGGACTGGAACGCTTTCGCATACATCTGCGACCCCTCCAGCGCCGAATGCTCAAGGCGAATGATTCTTCTCAGGGAATGATTCTTCCTCTACTTCGCCTTCCGAATCTGCCATCCTACATGAACTATAAGGATATGTAGAGTACTGTGAACTCATTCGGCGCAGGACGTCAAACAGACAGGACCCCGTGATTACGGGTGACATCGACATTAAAGAGTAAAAATTAAACGCGATAAAATTTTTAAATAATAGTTTCATTATAAATATGCCTGTTTAGGTGTCTTATTGTCAAACAAATTTGAAAAAAAAATTATCATGATTTCAGTATTTGCAGAAATGTTTTACCTCTGAACTTCGCGGAAAAAATCCGTATATTCTTTTGAAGCCTTTCAATCTATAAATCTTTTTAACTAAAGTTAATGTCAGTCGACAAATTAATTAGTTCGACTAATTGTAGAACTCGTAAACAGCGCTAGTTGACGAAATAACCATCTAAAGTCTACCATACTCAAATCATCCGGCTCGGCTACAGACACTGTGTGGTAATCGCGTAAGAGAATCTACCAGCGCATCTTATCCTGCAGGAGTCGTAATGGTCAGCTAACACAGATTACAGAAAAGTTATGTAATTTGTGTTAGTTGTTGTAGATAAACTGGTGATAAACAGTGTAAGGTTCATGGTACTGTACGTGGTAGAGCCAAGCGGCGGCTTTTGCTGCTGCTCGAATGGGCCGGCTCAACTGGATTGGTACCACGGACTCGCAGAATACCGGTTTGAAGTAGAGGCATCTTGTGCTTCTGCGTTTAGTTCGTTAAGTGGTAGGTAACCGGAGGCCCACTCCCCCATTCATCCTCCAAATATCCTTAATGACCGGCAACGCACCCGCACAGTAGCTACTCTGACGTTAAAGATGAAAGTGGGCGACGCGGCTCACCTGATGGTAATCACTTACTATCCGGTGAGCCGCTTGCTCGTTTGGCCCATTTCCAAAATAAAATTAAATAAAGACAATTTTAAAGCTGCAGAAGAACAATAAGAAACGTTGTGTAGTGGTAATACAATTGTAGAATATACCAATATATGTTTAGAACTGATTATATTACGATTATATATGCATTACACCAGGTTCTGAAAAATAAATACAGTTGAGTGGTTCTGCGTTTCTGCTAATACTTACTCCACAATTACATAGCCGTCGCAGATAACACCTTCTTGTCGTTTAAAGGAGGACATCACTATGTTGGAAATCACCTGGAGCGGCCAAGGTGAACTGCTCATTTAAAGGAACTGAATGTAACTTGCAAACTATTAAAAATCATTTTATTTTAACCTAACCATCATTACTCTTCTGTAAATGGTATTCACCATATAAAAACATTACCTACCACGTGTTCTATACAAAATTCCATAAAAATCAGTAACCAATAAAACAATACATCTATTGTTATATTGGTTACTGATTTACTTCTATCAGTATTCTTGATTTCAAGTTAACCAGCTTGTCGTTTGTCATTCGATGATTATGTCGAGCCACGCTTCTGTAGTTCGCATATTGAGGTCGCTTGCAATCGTGTGGTATGCCAACATATAACTATACATTTAACAAAATGTCGCTTCGGTGCAATGTCGATGCACGAAATATTGCCGCCATCTTGTTACTTCTAAAGTTTCATATCTTCATATTATTATGATAACTTAGATTTTAATAGAATCAGGCGTTATTTTTTGGAAATCGCTTATTTTAAATATGTAAAGTTTTTAAATCCAAAGTTGAAAAAATAAAAATAGGTTTGATCAACTATTTTTTTAACATTCCAAACTTTTATCATTATTAAATCACTGCGGCCTCTTTATAACCAACAGTTATGATTAGCTCTAAAGGTGCTAATGTATTAAATACTTCTGGTATATTGGTGAATCGGGTATACGTTTATATAATATACATAAAATCGACAGGGTCACTGGAACGCTATGACTGGAAAAAGATCGTATAAATAAGACCAGCTGTAGATCACTAGTAGATTATGTCTTATTATGAATTATAATGATTATTAATAATAGTATCTTCCAATAATTTGTGTGTTGTATGATTGATGCGCTGATCGGGATTCGAACACAGAACTCAGCAGTTACAGGCAACTAAGCTAGGCGTTCGTCGACAGCGGAATATAACACAACGCGTATGTCTTCCAGCGTATAGACATTAGCCACAGTTGCAGCAACGAGCGGGTGTATTAGCAATCGTTGGCAAAGTTTAGTAATAGTTTATAAAAGGACAAGATGCGGATGTTCATCCTTAATCCACATTTATGCCAAGCTTCACTCGACAAACACTTGCGGGCCACGTGACTTAGAATAACATTTATCGCCGCCTTTCTTTAATATAGACATTGCGAATAGAAAGGACAGATGAAATAATAGTTTTAATCGAAAGTTCTTTCATTCTCCTTTAAAAGCTTTCATAAACATTCATATTTTCGACGTTCAGGGTAAGAGCCAAACAGCACCAATCGTTTTAATAACCGCAAGATTTATAACATTTTCAAGTTTTGAATGTAATATGCTCCCCCTGTGAATCTAATATGCTCCACGCCTCATTTTCTTGCGAAAAGTAGAACTCGTAACAAGTGAAGGGTGTATCAGTTAAAGTTCATTTGCGTGAATACAAAGTTCGCTCCCACCTAAAATGTTTGCAAAGTTTATTCCACTCGGCATTAACTGTTCAGTGACAATAATGTTGACGCTATGAAACAGGTTGATGATACAAAAAATGATCACGGCAGTCGACTAACTGGCTGACGACTAACTCTTTCATCATTAGAAAACTGAAAAAAGAATCGGAAAACATTTAAAAATAAATATTAGCATTTTATTATTGGATAATAAGTCGTGAGAAATTCACTGACAAAAAGTTTTTAAGTAAATTGTTGATATTTTTAATATAAGTTTTTTAGTATAAACGTACCTATAGTTTTCTTCCTTGTACAGAGATGATGAATATTAATTATTATATATTATTGACGAATTACGACGAATAGACGATGAATATTTATTATACAGAAGGACTTTACCCAGCTGTGAGCACTTACAGGCTACTACTTAAGCTTTTTTATATATGTATTAATACATTTATGAACAAATTACAAAATTACTTAATATTCTTACCACCAAAAAAAACGTTATGTAATAGTAGGCGGATATTTTAATATAAATATATAGTTCTATATATACTTAAAGTAAAAAACAAAAAAATCAAACTCTAGAAATAAATCTAAATCTAAACTTATAGCAATATTATTTTCATCAACTTCTAAAAGATCCTACAAGAATAACCTACACTGCTATGGACCTAATCTGTATCAACCACAAAAATTATTAAAAATAATGTGTGTCAAAGATAAATTTATCAATAGAAATAACTTGTTTATAAAAAAAACTGTAAAACCAATAAATTGGGAACATATAGAAATACCGTTGATATTTATAAGATATTTCACGATACAAGACTACTAAACAACTACAACACTACAAAAAACAAAAATAAAAACGAATTAAAATAAAGGATAAGTATAAAAAATAAATCTTCAAAACAAATCTTACATTTAATAAGTCAAATGAAAATGATCCAAATTTAGTTACGCCTTTTCCGAATTAAAACATAATACTGAATCGGCATTATCTGCATACACTACTCCTTGAGATATAATCTCTAAGGTATGGAATCAGCGTACAGATTAGCGCAAACATAAATTATTAATTTATGATTCAAAAAAATCGTTAAGAATTATAGTTAAAATATATAATACAATTAATAATAGACCACCTTTAATACCTATACCTAACTTTAACATGCATATATATTTCAGATATAAATATTATAATAAAGGTTTATTTACAATAATTCAAGAAAATCACAACTTCGAATCTTTTAACACTCGAATCGAAATTTTAATATACTGCGATCTAGAATAAAAATGTTAAATTGTAGAACATGGCAATTTTTTTTTAATAAGCTTCCTCCATATATAAAAAAATAAGCAAAACAATAATTACAATAGATAATAATTTCTATATAATTTAGAAGAATAAATTCGAAATTCATATATTTGAAAACTTTTACATATGTACTATGTCATTATTTTACCTTATAAATTATAACAATGTCGATAATGTTAATATCGAGATAAAGTTATGATATTACTTTATTGAAAAGTTCGATAATGAAACCTGAAAACCTGAAAAGGGTTGGTTAAGTTATAATTAAAATAGCATCAACAAACTTTTGCTACACTAAACATACATTAAATATTTTGACTTTGTGTTCAAATATTTTATAATTTTCATGGTAATGTAAGTCGATTTTACTTAAACTTTTTTGGAATTTTGGAATACTTTGAAATGAAACACATAAATAAGTTAATACAATTTGACTTGTGAGCTCTGTTATTGTGTCTATTACAGTTCATTTTTATTCTGTCTTGACTCAAGTTTTTTTATAAAATATAAATCTATTCGGAAAAATAGGTAAAATCTTGATAGACACTTAAATACATTATTCATTTCAAGCGACATAAAACTTCCTCTAATGTATTGACATTCACCGTGAATAAACGAACGTAAGGCCTTACAAAGGCCCTGTATTCCTTGAAGTTAGTATTTAATAAAGCCGTATTCACGAACACGCAATAATATTAACCTTTGTATCTGGTATAGACATCACAGTACATCTACAAAGTTCTAACTAAGAGGTAGTATTCACGAAAATGCAACTAAGTAATCACAACTTTATATTACTGTTTAGGATTCGGATTATCAAAATTTTAATTTTCTACTGTCTTGTCTATGAAAAAAGGCTTTGAAAAAATTATTTTTTAGTTATTAAACAAGTAATGATTTACAATTTACACATAATACCTGTAATATAAATTAACTACTTCTTTTATTAACACAAAAAGGACAACCACAAAAACCATTCATATTAATGATTTCTTGTATTTACGCGAATATCATCTGAAATGAAACTATTATTCCCGATCGGAAAAATCGGAAAAATCTAATTAAACGGGATAAAATTCGTAATATTATTTACGTATGATTTCAAACACCTCATATTATTCGAATAATAAACTCAGTGATAATTTATAATGTGTAGTTTCTCAACACAGTGTACACATTTTTTTGTAAATTACTCAACGTGCTGTAAGAACCAAATACAATGACATTAATAAGAATTCTCGTGTAGGATAGTTGGTATTGTTAAACTTTCCATGAAATGGTGTGTGAGAAATTAAAATAGGACTTGATACAGTTAACAGCATTCGTTCAAAATTGACATCTTATTAGTAGCAGTATTCGTCTCTAAAAATAACATAAGTAAAAAATTTTAAGTAAATAGTTTTGTTCCCTGCGATAAAAAAAAACATTTGGTTTAAATTTCGAATTTATTCTTTGAAACGGTTAAAAAACAATGTAAACTTTAACTTTTTCGATAACTTAAGCGCATTTTAATAATTATATAACGTTGTAATTGTATCCAAAGATAATTTACGCACATCAGTTTGTTTCACATAACTAAGACTAGTATGCGTCTATTCAGTTTGCATTAAACGCTTTAATCATTTACCATCTACAGGATACTCACACGCTCCAATTGCTGCTTACCAAAGCCCTAATTAACATAACTCTTTTGTGCGCAACTTACGCACGCTATAGCCAATCGATTAAAAGAAACATTACTATCGCTACTATTACCGCACTTTTATCCTTAACCTTAATAGAGTGCGGAGTGCGACTCATTGTTCAGGGCGTTAGATCGGCAGTGATATCTTTCCCATTTACGCGGTACAGCGAACGCGCGCGGTTTTGCTTTTGCTTTTAGGTGAGCGTGCGCGAGCGCAAACCACGCACTACTCTTCCGTCGAGTCGCTCAGTGCAACAACGACACTGGCCGAGAACGAACTTAGAACCACGAACAAACGATACGCGGGAAGCGGACGAGCGGTGGTCCACTTGTGAACTGTGACTCGATAACTGAACTATAAACTC
Organism: Bhutanitis thaidina; assembly: GCA_029286595.1. Taxonomy (NCBI): domain Eukaryota; kingdom Metazoa; phylum Arthropoda; class Insecta; order Lepidoptera; family Papilionidae; genus Bhutanitis; species Bhutanitis thaidina. The sequence continues at coordinate 6,389,393 of JAGSMS010000003.1, forward strand.
TGTACCGTACGTTACTGGTGACTTTGTGTTATAAGTAGAAATTATAGGTAAGTACTTTATCTTAAGTTCCTGAATGGATTAGGAGAGAAAGAACTACAAAAAATGTCTTACAAATTCTTAAACTCATAATGAAATGCAGCATATAGATGTGTCTAAGATCTATATGCCGCATGCCATTATTGCCTCACTCCGAAAAATAAATAAACAAGTTGATTTGTGAGTTGATTAACAAATAAAGTTTGCTTTAAATGTTGCCTTGATTTACCACAGAGTGATTTAAATTGAATGTAATAAATAAAATAGAAATATATCTATGTGCTTTTTAAGTGTTTATTCTGAGCCAACTGTTTAATATTAAAATATTTGCTAATTAAAATAATTTTAAATTACAAATATTTTTAAAGTAATCACACAGACATGCAATTACACTAGTCACACATTGTAAGACTGTTCAAAAATGTTAATTTCACTTTATAACATCAAAAGATTTTTGAGTTTAATTTAACTAACTAACTCCAATAAAACTGTAGAATCGGCTAGTGAATTATAGTTAAACATCTTTTTTCTACTTATGGTTAATAAATATTTTATTGTATATCAACGGTTATGAAACTATTTTTTAAGTAAATTAAAATTATACAAAACAGTGGATTTTGGATCGTTTTGATACGTTTCGCAGACCGCACGCTTTTTCAGCACCACTGCGATTTTTATTTAAATTTCTCGTTATTAAAAAAAACTGTTAATGTCGATCAAGATGAAGTTGTGAAATATTTCAGGCAAATTGTTACACAAGTGTGGAGTTGCATTCAAATTAGCATGAGCCTGTAACAATTGGTGGTCGATGAATTTTTTTGCCTTTGATTTCGAAACGTCGATACGGTCTGCGCGAAATATGTAACATCGTTGGGCCATACCAGTTAAAAACCTATTATCACTTCGTTGCTTAGTGAACTATCCGCTTGTACTATACGAAACCCTAAAAATACAAACATATTTTAATACAAATCTCACACAAAAGATTTTATTACAACTAAAAATGAAGCGTGTAAAACAAAAGTAGTAAGTAACACTTCGTATAATTGTTATATATTAATTATCATTTTCTTTATATTTAAGTAGTTATGGTACATTTATTGAATTATTTATTAAATAATGATATTTATTTATAAATTTAAAAAAAATCTAATCAATTAAAATTTTGAGTCGTACGTATTTGTCGCTTATTTCGAAGGAGTCACAAAGTTTTTCGATACCTTTAAATATGTAAAATTTATGAAACGACGTTTAAATACTTATTACATTTTCTATTGAGAAAATAATCTCAAACCTCCACCTTTAAGTTAGCTAGAACCTTGTATAATTAACGCAGGACTGTATTTAACTGGAACGTTTAAAGTAAAGTATAGGTATTAAGAATATTCAAAAAGCGTCTTGTAGTTTTTTTTAAACGTCCCCGTATAAAACGACACTCTTTGTTTGAGAACGAGGCTCTGACGACCGGAATGATGGCGGAAAATTCACCCCAATTTGCCTAACCCAAACCCCACAGATTGGTGATGAGAAGTAGTATCACTGCTGCGCAGGTACCAGCATTGCGCTCAACAACCCGCTTGCCCTGCTGCCCTGCGTGCTGAGTATGGGTAAACTTTTCAAGAAACGCTTACCGTATCCCTTTTGCTGGTGTTTTATTTTTGAAGAGAGGACTTAAATAGGCGTATGAATGATTAATAACATTATATTTTTCACGCGTGATCAAAAACTATAATAGTGACTTGTTAATTGAAAGTCGATCATTGTTTTCTCTCGCACATGAAAAAAAATATCCCACGCCGGTTAGCGTTGAACTCGGAGGTGCGATCATCGTGACCTAGAAAACAGATAAATACTCTCACTGACTGCGCGGTCGGAAGCAAAAACACAAGATAGTGTTATGCAAGCGTAGCTATCGTAAAAATAACTTAATTAACTTATTATTTTTCGCACAGATAAATTTTTTGTTCTATCGTTAACAATAAAAAAGCAATCATTTCTATTGTTTTTAGCGCAAAGATATTACAAACTGCTATAAGATATAATCGATGTTATGGGTCTTTTATTATTATTTTTTAATCAGATTCATAATTGGAAAGATCGAATTAAAGTATTATGTAACATTGAGGACTAATTTATAAGAACAACTGGAATTGGAAAAATATTGTTTTCTACTTTAATTAAATATTGCGTATATATTAACAATATATACTCAATTTAAGATACAGTTTAAAAAATCGTTAGTGTCATCATCACATTTTAACCAAAAATCGGACAATCTGTGCTCATTAAGATTACCATTTTCTTTATGTTACGAATAAATACCTAGTTTTAGCTAATAACATTTTAAAATTCTATAATATAAAAAAAACTTAAATCTAAAACATTAAAAAAAAATTACATTTTCAAATCTTCAAAATCTAAACATAGAATGTATTCGTAGCATATTGTTGTTGCTTGTAATTAAAAATTTATGTATCAATTTTTATCAATAAAAGTAAGTATTAGTTTTTATCAGGACCATTTCGAAAATGACATAATTAAAAATATTCGTCTATGACTTCAAGCTTTCAATCAATGAATGTTCTCATGAACACATGCAAATTTAATTGTTTCTATTTTATCATAATGAATATGTTCTGTTTTCTTCATTTAATATTTCAATCAAACTTCTGCGATAAATATAAATAATTTGTGAGAAGCCTTGACTATTCTAGAACTTACAATTAAAAGATTTATAAAACTGCAAGGCAAACAACATTATAACAAATGTTTAGTGTTATTAATTAAAATATACGCTGTTTATTAGTTTGTAAACAACTTTTCTCATCACTTCTTTAAGCAGGAATTCCATTTCCGCCCCCGTTAAATAAGTTCTAAAATATTTAAAAATTAAGTTTAATTAAAAAAAAACTATAATCATGTTTTGACTTCGCTTCGTAAAACAAAGCTATGCTAAGAATTCAACGTTGGAAGATTTGCTGTCTCGTGAAAGTAGCTAGTTATCATAAGTTATTCCTCGCACGCGACGGCACCCGTGGACCCGGTAAGGCACAAGACACATATAGCGGTACTCTGACGCAACTAATTATACATAACGCCTCAATAGATTAGAACCGACCCAAAGAATCTGCGGTGTGCGAAGCGAAAGTTAGACGTAATACTGGTTAACTCGTTCCGTTGTTATGGCTGCTAAACAAAAAATTGAGATTAGACATGGATAAAGTTCTCTGGTGTTTCTAATAAATCACACTATAGTACGCAACAACCAGTCTCGCTCGACTTCTTAACTTGATTTTTAATAAGTATAATAAACCGATATTATTAAAACTTACATTTAACATGTAACATACAATTACACAGCATCGTGGATTCGGGGTTGCAAATATAGTACATTTTTTTTTGATTTTAGGTGTAGAAGCAGCTTAGTGTCAACAAGCCTCTTTTGAAAAATGTTAAGCCTAAAAATTTCCGCCCGCTATTCGAATACGGTTAAGTGAGCATGCACATGTCATTTTCATTCTTAGAGATGGAGGTTTTCTCGTGATGTTTTCTTTCACCGCCGAATACGTGGGTAAATAAGCACTTGAAATGCAATTAACAATTAAGTTATGCCGGCACTGAGAATCGAACGTATGTCACTCGCTTTCTGTATAATTTAAAAGGAACCTTTCAGGATACATTTCGTGTATTATGCATTCGGCCCGAAAAGTAATAATATTTATTTCATAAATATTTCTGTAATGGAGGCCACATGCATCACTTGTGTCTAGGTGCCGCTTGTGGAGGCTGTTCTGCTTGTTTATGTAGTAACCTTGTTGGCTGTCGTGAAGCATGCTTTGGTTAACGGAGAGACTATTTAGTGAGCGTAATTATTTCATTACTCCAGACTTTTCGGGTGCTCCACAGCACCCGTGGCCAGGATGCGACCGAGATGTTTGACATCCTTGTAGCATAGTTAACCCGGCTTCCGTCGTTTTCTAATTATATTTTTTTGTCCGATCTACGTAGACCTGTGTGTAGTATTTGCGTAATTACAGGAGATCATATACCAACGGAGTGTTCTTGTCTGTTTCTTCTTCGTTAGGAGAACTAAATTACGGTGGTAAAATGTATAAAGTTAGACAAACGTAATTTATATTTCTTAAATCGAAAAATAATGAATTTTCATTCCTTTTCATTGGAACCCAGTAAGTTGTGGGCAACTTAGTAGGTGAGGATATACCTTCATATATATATACATGAACTTATAACCAGATTAACAAACTCTTATATATCACATAACAAACTAAATAATAAATAAAAAAAAAATATTATAAATTAGCTCTCTGTGGTGATACTGAAGTAGTTTTGTTGTAATGTGTATGCATCCGGTTGTTTATTATTCATGAGAATTGTTTAAATCTCAATTATTCCATAGGCTCTTGGCTCTGCACCGAATGAATAATGCGTTTATTCTTGTTATGTAAAGGAAATAGCATATAATAAACGAAACAAAACGCTCCAAACAAAATGCCAATTAATTCATAAAAATATACATACTTATTTTTTGTTTGTTTAATATTATACTCCACAAGTTTTTACACGAATAATTCATCACGTTTTTTATGGTTACCTGGACTCATTAAGCAACTAAAAGGATCTGTAGAGGTTATGTAAATGTATTATGTAAAGGATATAAGCCGCTACCCGCGCACTAGTGACGGATTGGGTTCGGAAAATTAATTAAAGTAAATAAAAATTATAATAGTCATTATATCTAACTGGGTGCAAGTTTTTCAAAGATAATTTTTATTTAACGATTTTTTTTCAACCTAAATAACATAATTTTAGTTGTTTTAAAGAGCTAATTAAAAAATCAAGACAAAAACAACAACGATTAATCATCAACTTGTTTCAAGTCTACTGCTGTACAAAAGCCTCTCCAAGAAAGTTCCAGCAAAAGCCACCAAGCATTTTTTTTAAAGGTGTGCGCATGTTCACCTCGCTGCGCATGCGGGTTTCCAAACGCAGAGCCGTTACCAGGTACCCTTGCACTAGTGGTGATTTGGGTTCAGCAAATTCGGATGATACCATGCCATACCATAATTTCATCGGAGAAAAATTTTATATTCTACTTTGAGTGTATCCTTATCAGAAATAAAAACTTGAAATTACAAATAATCACGACATGGTGTTCTATAAAGAAGAGGTTTTACATTTATTTCTTACTCTCCCTTCTTCTTATCACAAAAATAAGTTTTCGTAATTATTTAAATTTTATTTTAAAATTATGTAAATACAAGACTACACAAATGTGTAGTGTAAGCTAACCCATTTGTTCTCGACGTCTCGAGTTTTTTTACACTGTGATTATTAATTGACGGGAACATAAAAACTAAAATTAAACGCGATAAAATCCTCAAAAAACTTTTCGATTAATTGATAAAAGACTTGAAAATAGTCGCGATAGTCTGTGATGATCATTAATAAAAACGACATGTATTGAGAAAAATTACAAAACATTATATAGTATTGGTCTCTTAAACTTTTATTAATAACGACGAAAGTAGCCGCTCGACAGGGGTGAGTCAATGTACCCATAACAAAGTTCAATGCTCCTCCAGCGACAATCTTAACATGTCCTGAATGCTAACATTATGAGTACAGTATAAAAGTATGCAAAGAATGAACAATTCCAAAGAAAAATATCATACCATAGTATTTACAAAAACTTTTGAGTATATTTGAAAGGAAGTTAAACAAATTGATATTTATCCTTTTAATCACGGTATAATAATTCTCTTGTGACAATCTAAGCCACGATGTGAAGGGAAAAGTCTAGTAAATAAATTACTAATTGATATTATGCATAATTTTGTTCGTCTTTTAAATATTACTTCACGTAATTAAAAACTTTAGCCATAAGGATTAACCATAGGAAACTTATTTGCATAAATATGTATACCTTGGATACCTAAAATGGATTAAAAAATTTAATCCAAAAACCCATGTCATCTGCTAATATGTAATTATAACTGTCCATTATAAGTGCATAAACAGATATTACGCATGTTTTACTCTTCTAAGGCAGATAGCTTTACTTTATATACGGTGTTAAAGAAGAAACTAGGTATTAAGTTGGTCAAGTCAACGGATATATGTTTCTACTGCTCTTGACATTCCACACTACGAGTATAAAATCTTGGACATCTAAGTCAACATTAAAATAGTTAAAAAATTATATCTACGTAATAAAAATATTAAAAGATATTTATTTCAGACTTATAGACATGCCTTAGAAAATAAATGACAAAATATATTCCACAAAAATATGAAATATAATAGCTGTACAATACAGATTTTTAGGACAATCCGACATTGAAACACGACCTACGACTTACACAATTCCTGTTAAAGTCGCAAGTAAACGAAGCCTGTATTCCACCATCTGAAATGGCTGGCAGGTGCTGTTGAGGACTCGGTTCAGCAGACAAGCGCACTGCTTTCTTTCTATTGCCCTAAACCCCCCGACGTGTGCCTCTGTAAATATGTCTTTATCCGTTGTAAGGTAGACCTTTTTTTAACGGTGTGTTTTAAAAAACAAAGCTTAAACTATTATGCGCGTAACTTGTATTTCTAGCGTGTCTTGTATTTCTTGTAAAACATACCATAAACGATTTTTTTTAAGTACAGGCTAGCCTAGTCTAACTTCTATCTAAATGGTTATATGTTTTTTAAATAGTTTTCATACTTTGTATTTAAATGCGATTATATAAACATGAAAAATAATTTCACGTTATTTCGAAGACAATATTTTTTTTTATTTGGCTTATGTGTATTTGTTTATGGTTTTTTTTATGATAGATTATTCTTTTATCGGTAAGATTTCAACAATGGCTTCATTACGTACTAATTATTTTGTTTCTTAACTTAATTAGAAATAACTACTACTAAGAAATGATAGGATAGAAGTCGATGGATGCAGGTGGCTCAGGACCGAGCTTCGTGGCAATCTTTGGGGGAGGCCTATGTTCAGCAGTGGACTTCTGATAGCCTGAAATGATGATGATGATGATGAAGAAATGATACTAATTTTACGAAATGTATTGCGTTTATTTTTTTTATTTAATTTAGCTTTTTTACGTCCTTTCTTTAAACTTAAAAATAAAGTAAAAGCTGCGGGTAGGCCGAGGTAACTTTGACGACAAGGCGTCTAACACCACAGTGCTCCATGACCGCCGGGGTAAAATTAAACGCTATAAATTCCGTAAAATTAGTTTCATTACAATACAATAAACTTATTTCATTATTCCAAGAAAATATGTAAAGCTTCTTTTTTAAATTCCACCCCTTCTCGATAGTCAATCCCTTTGCAGCATATATAATAAGACAATTAAAGTAAAATTATTCCACAAGCATAATGTACGTCCTCGACTTGCATGTTTCATCTTTCAAATTATCATAAATATACATTTATATAATATAATAATGGGGCAATTATAAGATAAATGCCAAGTAATAGCCTTCTTCTTTATCTACAATTCATTCATAAGCAATAATACATGAGCACTCACGACTTTCCCTTAAGGGTAGGCAGATATCACGGATTTCATTTTTATTATTTTTATCTGGATTTGTCCCAAATAAACATTCTTGAAATGTGGGTTGAAAGAACGAAGTATTTCAAGACCTCTCACCATTCCATATTGGGTTTACGTTCGTAAGAGCTTATTTAAATGTATTTATATATTTTACTTTGAAACTACAATGTTTTGCTAAATATCAGGCAAAAAGTTTGTCGGTTTCTCCTTCAACTTCTTTAAACTTAATTTACAAATGCGATTTCTGATTTGCGATACATTATTTGTTAGATAATATTAAACAAATATTTTGATATCACAATAAATGTTTTGATATCAAAATAACAAAGTCTTTGTAATTATTTAACAACACCTGTTTCTGCTAATGCGTTATTCGTGCGAATAGCATGTAATTTTTGTTGTAGTATTATTTATATGCAAATATTCCTTAAGCGTGTGACAAAGTGCATTAGAGATGATTATACAGAATGGTTCTGCATTAATAAAGATCTAAAATTATGAAAAAAATGCTTTATCTGACCTGTAGTGTAAAATTAGTATTGGCTTTGAATTGTGATAGAGGATTCTAAGTTTAGAAGCAAGTACTAATTACTACACCATAATGCGATACATAAATGTAGTTGCCACGTTTGCTTTACGGATTGGCGATCGACACTTCTCCCGCGAGATCCTGATCACGTGTCTGTTTATTTATGTTCTGAAATTTTTTGAGATTGGTATTCCGCTATCTTTCAGAACGCACGAGAATTTCTTGTCTTGTTCCTTAGTCGCTATAACGATACGCATATAACAAAGAGGATGGCTGAAAATTTTATATCGACAAACCGGTCACGGTGCCGCAAGTGTATTTTTTGATTGTGCTAAAACAAGAGAGCCTTTTATTTACAAAACAAAAGGCTAATGTTTACATTAGTTATTTAAGATCATAATATCATAAAAAATTAAAATAATAATTTGAAAAAGAAAAGAAAACTAAAGTTTTCACTACTTACATTAAGTGAGGAAAAAGAGATACTAAACTTCGTTTATTTTAAAAATTTGTTAATTATCCCTAAAATTCTAGTCTCTTAAGATAATTGCAAATGATCGTGCTCGAAGTAAACAGGTTCCACGTAGAAGGATTTATTTTGCGCTAAATCTATGTCAAGATCAAGGAGTCTACAAACAAGTTTGTTACTCACAACCTGTATTTATCTACAGCCAACAAACGTCACTGACCCACAAAATGCATTCATTTTATAAAAACTACAAAACGTAAAAACATCGAGACAATCATCTCTTGGAAAGAACGGCCGCGGGAGATGTTTTTGGTTTATTTTTAAAACAAAAACGTGTTAAGCCAGTTGAAGTCCAAATTTACGTCTAAGACTACCTTTTTATTTACATTTCCTTTTGACTGACTATTTAAGTTTATATTAAAAATATTAATCATCAAAAAAACATTGATATCAACTTTATTGTCGTAAGGCGGTGCTATTAAAGAATCTGCATTTTTAATCTAATTTGTATGATACTTAAACTGTATTTAAAAAAATACAAAAAAGACGATACCTGCGGAGATAGAAGGAAAGGTTAATTAAGAAAAAACATTACATTTGACAAGTGAAATTTGTATTTCATAATATGTAGAAATAAATGATTTGGTATGAATGGCAAATCCATCTCCTTCCGTAGGTCTCATAAATGTTGACTAAGGGAAATATCCATTTCAAGTATGCCCGACAACGATAACTTAAACTGGTAACGGGTAACTAGAAAAAGATATGCCGTTATCGCCGCGTTCGGCAGACTCACTACCGAACACAACACCAAGACAGTATACCCAGAAACTGCTTCCGTCATTGGTTTGTATAATGTTGGTCGAAAACATTTAACATGACTGTACCTACGGAATAAGATGAGGTGTTAGATTATCTAGGCCGTCGCCTCAGTGTAATTTAATGTCGTGGTAAGCAGTCAGCATACCTGCCGTTGTGTTGTGTCGCCGTTAGTGGGTTCATATCTCAGTTGAAGTTAAATGAAGAAAAGTACTGTATGTTATTGCGTCTTCGTCACTCTTTTCGACTTTTTCATTTATCTTGTCGCACAGGCATTATATCCCGTACGGAATAGTAAGAAGGAATGAGTGCTTCTCTATTTTGTGTAATACAAATGCCACTTTAATATATCTTATGCAGTTGGTAGCTTCTCTTTGCTACCAAAAGAAGTATAGTTTTGAAGAAAGATAATCTATATTATTAAATATATCTTTGTAACCACTAGCATTATTACCCAGTTGCGGTTAATCACTGAGAAACCTTAGTTATTCCGATATGAGACGATTTATGTTAATTACATCTCCTGACAGACTGGTCGGGAACCACTATAATATGATTTGTAAAAAAATATTCGGCTACCTATAATATCTCTGGTCTGTATATTAGTTTGTTCACTTAATATCCGTATATGATAACCACTAGTCGAGATACTTAAGCAACAAGACAGCCGCCGCCTTTGCACTATGATAAATAATTGCAAAATTAGATTTGCGATAGACTTTTTCAAAATGTTGATTGTCTACTTTTTGAAGTCAAGTTAAAGCCCCGCATACTAATTCTTTCTTAAGATGAGATTTCATTTCCGCAGTTCTCATCAAACTTTTAAAAATTGTAAGCCCCTCGCAAACAGCTTCAAATTAGGATAACACTGGCCCGTCGTTTTATTTAACTTTTATAATACAAAAATAAGTTTACTCGGCCGTAAAGTTGGGAAACGATACGAACTTGAGAATACAAAATAATGCACTTCCAACAGTCGATACTGTAAGTTCGAGACTTAATCTTAGTTGAGATTACTTCAGTCTTGTACTCCGTCCGCTCTGTAGGTCCATTCCATTACTTACAGAGTTTGGCTTGGCCGGCAACCATGCAGTTTTATTTTTGCTGCTTCGTGAACAGGATGAACTTCAGCATCTCGACGATAACTTTTAAACAAGATGAACGGCTAATTCGATGTCAGTATATAGTAAGAGCATTTTAGTCCAAGCGCTTTATTGCGCTTGCAATGAGCACTTTTATAGCTAGCTCCGCACAGTAGATGCTGCTGATGCGATGCTACTATATCTGCATATCAATACATTTTATGGATACTTCAGTTTTAATGGTCAGTGAAATGTGAACTTTGAGGATAATTTCATGAGTTGTCTCTATCAGGCAAAAAGTTTGTCGGTTTCTACTCCAATACAATTAATTGGGTACTTTCTGTACGTATTGCGTATGCTATATTATTTTTTTATTAACCAACATTTTTCCTGTGTGACAAATTATGTAAATTAAAAACAATGAGTGGATCGCTATAATACTAATCAACCGCCATACCTCAGTGATCAGAGTACCATAATAGTCTTCGTTGCTAGGTTCGAAACCCAGCTAGAACTTATACTATATACAACTTCGTCCAATTTTATCGAATTAAACAATGGATCAAATATGGGAGGGAAAAGATTAGTTTGAATGTAAAATTTGAAAGTAGTTGAAAACCATTTGTAATTTATACAAAATCCAAATTCTATTAATTTGTAAGATATATAAATTAGGTTGTTGCATTATTCGCTCAGATAATTGAGCATAAGACATAAAATCCAATTCAAATTTCAAATATTGTCTCTCCAAGTTCTTGTTACAAATACAAATTATATTAAGGCTAACATCTCATAGTTAAGACAAAGGTTATTTTTAGGTTAAGTGTATTTGTTTATTTTAATCAAAACTTACATCTTACAAATTTTAATATTTTATTTCTTAATATCTGTCAATCGAACTCACATAGTGCTTAATACCGATGACATTAAACAACAACAGACAACTGTACTCCGAAACGTGTAAGATACACTTAAATGCTTTGTGTTAGGGTCGTTTTTATAACGACAGAAATATTTCTAATATACACTTCGGAACTAACGTAAGACGAAACGAGTCGAACGTGCAATTTTCTCGTAAAAACCGGAGAGCCGTGAATTATGACTGCGACTCGGAGTCGGCCAACAGTTCCGGCCGTACCCACTTTCCAATGAAAGCGACGTTCACTAAACGACATCACAGCTTAGCTTCACAAAATTGATATTATATGTGTTATATTAAGTCAATATTTGTAAAAAAAAAACGTTCGTAATTAATAGAAAACCGGCGTTTATTTGCGGAAATACATTTAAAGGATTTGCTGAGATCCCTATGCAAAATTCCAGGTAATTTGCATGTGTACCTAAGCAAATTCACTTTGTTTTCCATAATAAGTATTTCGTATTTACAAAATGATTATTTCTAAAATTCATATAATTAAACTTTTGTTAGTAGTTTAGTATTAACAAAAGAATTTCAATTGTTTTAACACGTCAAGACATATTTTATATGTATGTAGATTAAGTCTTCAGTCGAAAACATTGAAATATAGTACTTAATCAACGCTTTGTAATTATAGAAATTTCCTAAACATATTACGAAAATAGTTATGTTATGTAATCAACCAAATAAGTGTGTTATTTATACTAGCTACAAATTATAATGACACCAAATATTGTTAATGCGATAAGCTAGTTAGCAGTTGAATAACAGAAGTTGTTCGAATTTTAGAAGATTGGTAGTTTACGCGACCCGACACGGCCCAAATACATTGTAATTACAGGCCAATCACTTTGGCAAGTCGAAGAATTCTAAAAACTGGTATAAATATTTAGTATTATCCAATGTCTTTTAAAGATAAGAATAATAAACGTCGTGGCATTTTATATATACGAGTACATAAAATAATAATTGTACGATCAGCATATATATGTTTATCCCACTTTAAATTTCAGGGTAAAATGATGCCCTTTAATTGAAAATGTATAAAACAACTGGATTTTGTAATTTTAATTGATATTTACGGAATCTATTATCCGCCTTAAATTTTAAGTTTTTTACTTGCCGTCGTTTCGGGTTTTATAGCACCCGTAGTCAAAAAGCGTTTTTTAATGTCGAGTATTCGCGTAAATCTAAGAAATAATCTTTAAATTACGTTTTATATATTTTAATTTGTCTTAGAGAAATATTTAGTTTCAAGTTCAATAAAGTAAAAAAATATTTATGTTTATAAATATTTTTTTAACTGTATTGGAATCATGTACTGTATTTCCTTCTGACTAGTTGCCTATGGTGTATATTTTAATGGTGATGAAAAAACCTTGGATGAATAATTTCTTCCATTAAAATTCGGTAAAATCATTTTCGAATACTCGCTTCCACGCTTTGCATGGAACTAAGGTCTAATATATTTAATTTGTTCTAATTTTAATAGCAAGGTGCGCCTCAAGGCCTTCTAGCAAATAGTTGATTGGAAACTAAAAGGTTACGTCAAATAAATGCAGACCCTTTGCTGAGATATAAGATGAATTCTAAATATTATCAAGATACTGTTTATAGTACCTATTAATATTCACTACATTTCTATTAGAACTTATGATTATCTTACACTAAATGTGTAAAATTTACTATTTTTATAACTGGGGAAATACCTAACGTATACCTGCCCTCCCCGACCAAAACTCCAAGCTGTTCCTTCGCTGCTTGTTGGCAGAGCCACAGAAACGCTTTCGCACACGTCTGCGACCCCAGTAGCACTGGCCACCTTAAGCAGCCCTAGGCCCTTTCTCTCCTCGTACCTCCTTCCTACTCGGCCTATCCCGCATGGGTAACAGACAACCTGAGCACGCCAATCCGGTGATTGTGGGGGTCAGGAAGGCGTGCGCTCGTTAGCACCTACGCTCTCGGCACTATAATTATGAAGGATAGAGAGAAAAGCAACTGCTAATTCTTCAAATACTAAAATACTATGGGTACAGAGTATGGATAAATGAGGCTGTCTATAGCTACTATTACGCAGCCTTAAGTAAAGAATTGCACCTCCCCTTCCTGACCATAAATGACGTAGATTGTGGCTTATGGCAACATTAAGTTAAATGAGAACGTTTTTTCTAAGTAAAATTTATTTATTTAATTTTTACTTTCATAATCTAAATCTTTCTGCCATCTCGTGGAAAGATCAGTTATCCCTTTGCGGTTGAACTCTGGACTCTATAAAATCTTTGAAAGTATTTTGTACCGCTTCTAATATTTTTACTTGCAGGAATTTATCTAAATTGCAGAAAAATGGTAATCGGTTAGATTAAGTGGTAAAATGGTAATAGATCTGACGAATAGATTTCTAACTGCAGGTCTGGTATTGTTTGTGGGGCAAAGAGAGTCTTGTGTTATCATGGAGCAATGATGGCGAAGATCGATGGACGAGTCGCGGCTGTGTCTCTGTGTGTTTAGCCATCATTGGTCGAAGTTCTTCACAATAGACTTCTGCTGTTAATAATCCTTATAATCATAAAACATCTTTTTTAATTTTTCCGATTATGAGCTACGTACCGGTTTTTCAGTATGACTCTGGACGTTAGGCTTTTACAATAGTTAGAGTTCAGTTCGACGAAAACGTTAACCACATTAGGATGCCTTTAGAGTTAGTGCCATCCAGCGGCCACCTTCTTTTTGTATTGTACCGGTAACCTAGATTTTATTTAGGCCAGTTATACCAATAAACGATGCCACAAGTACTAAACTATGATTAACTAAGTTAGGAATGTTATTTAATTATTAAGATTGAAATTTAATGACACCACATAATCTCTCAAGTATGTTAACGTATCGCAACGCTATGTAATATTTATCAATTTTATAATTAAGGGTGTATTTATGGTATTTAGTTACTTTTTTTCCACTAAGGTGATAAACAAGCTAACAATCCACTAGACCTGCAAACAACTTGAATCGAAGAAGCCTACAGTTTTGTTGTTACATCTGAGAACTAAGATGAAATGCCTCACATCTTATAATTATACAGTGTCACTTTACCTTTAACATCGGACTACAACAGTGGTTGCACTCCTGATTATGACAAGAAATTAATTAGGGATTCAGGAGAATAAGGGAAACAGGAGTCTACCACATAGTGAAAAAATTCAATCTGAATAACGGGTATTACAAAAATCAAAACATAACATTAAGTTCTAAAATCACTCTTTTTTTTAAACGTATTACATAATTCAATTCCTTTAACAATTCAATCATCGCTAAAGCATTAAAGTTTAATTACAAATGTTACCTGTACTTGAAAAAACGAAAAGTGTAAAGCACAGAATACCTACAAAGTTTTAGTTTAACGAAACATTTCTTGTCGTTACTAACAAAAAGCAAGATGGGAATCGCGATGGCCGGCTCAGGCGCGTCCTGGGACTTAATCAGCCAAGTTTAAAGTACACTCGACGTCCGCACGAACTCTCAACTGTATGTGTCTCGTAACCGACTTGATTAAAACCGGGAACACAGCGCAAACAGCCCACTTATTTGAACAAACCTCCCCTTAACTGTTGCAAGATGCTCATATGAGTTTCGCTGTTGCATTAGTGGTCTCTTTTAATTGCACATCATCCTTTGTGGGTTCAGTCGTATCGCTTTAATCAAGTACTTTAAGTTAAACTGCAGTGTAATGTGTACTCCTGAG
Organism: Bhutanitis thaidina; assembly: GCA_029286595.1. Taxonomy (NCBI): domain Eukaryota; kingdom Metazoa; phylum Arthropoda; class Insecta; order Lepidoptera; family Papilionidae; genus Bhutanitis; species Bhutanitis thaidina. The sequence continues at coordinate 6,404,566 of JAGSMS010000003.1, forward strand.
ACTCCTACTTTGCTACTACTATTTAGCACTGAAAAGTTATCAAGCAAAAAATATAACAGAAACGTGGTAGTCTAGTGTATAGAACGCCCGCTTTAATTTTATAGTACGCGGATGATCTGTGTTCAATCCCCTGTGCCAATACAACTAAAATTGTTAATTGCCATTTTTAGTGCTGAATTAGAATTAGACTATAATTTTAAAAAAAAGAATGCCAATCCTCTCAGAAGAAGTGTGCCAGGCCGAACCCCTCTCAAATTTGAGGAGGAGGTCTTTGGCTAACAATGGGGGTTACATTACTTTTATGCAACAGAATCGTAGCTCAGTGCCCGGCCGTTGAAATTCCTTAGTTCGCGAATGGCCTAGATTTGATTCCCGGTGCACACTAAAATTGTTAAGTGAGATTTAAGTATCGAATTTACCATAGTAAATTTGATATTCTCGTCGCACATTTGTAGGACTTTCAAGGAAAACACATATTTTGTGGACATAATATGACGTCTGCTAATCTACTAAGGAGCATCATGGTGGACTTTCTGGCTCCAAAGCCTTCCCAAAAAGTAGAGTAGTCTTATTCCTTGCATTTATAATATGCATAGACATTTATAGATTACTTCTTTATATAAAACGATACATTAAACCTTGCAATATATATGAAAGATTATTAATATCAAAATATGAAAGATACTTCTCCTTATTAAAGCACCGGAGCTAACACTAAAATTAATATGCACATGTTACTTAAATTCCTATTTTACTTCGAGGTAGCTTAGTAAAATTCCGCACGCGGCTTTACAGTTCAAATTCTGTTGCCACTATATTTGTTAAATCATAATCGAATGGATTTTCTTTCATCAGGTTGTCGCCTTATCTGTTTGTCAGCATGACGCACAGCATGCAAGTGGCATTTGGAGATACATTTGAATTTATCCAAATTGTAAAAGATCTACTCATTACTTTTTTCCTTGAAATATTTGCAAAAAAAAATATGAGGAAAAATAATATGGAAAAACTGTCTATATCTGTATCATATGCAATCCAAGTGCAGCAGCATGACATGATAAATTATTCGAACTTGAGTGAGGCCATGACCTAGACTGTTTAGAGGCAAATGAAGTACTACTAACTAACTAGTAACTACTAGTACTAGTTATATTTTGTCCATGACCATCAACCAATACATTTTTTATGTATAACATTATATGAAAAAGGAAAGCTCGGATGGTTGTATGACTACAATAAGGCCGCTATCCTCAATGTTTGAGCCTCAAAATGGTCGCGGCTGCCATTTTAGGGCGTGTCAGTAGTTGGCAGTTTTGGCAAACGCTTTTGGCTTTAAAAAAAAACAATAGTCGCAGACTCTTTTTGAATACCTTATATTATTAGTATAAATGCAAAAATACAATGAAAATTTAATTTCAGAACCGTGAAAATTTCAAGTATATGGAAATAGTAGTAACTAAGAAAACGCCGATGACAGACATACAAACTCAAACCAAAGTCATTGAACAAAGTTTTTTACCGTGTAAAATTTATTTTCTGCATACGAAAGAGCTAACAAAATATTCCACGACATGCATAGAAGATTTGCCTATTTCACGCTGAGCAGGTGAAGATGTGAGTGCAATGCTGATACTCTCGAACTAGATATGTTGCCCGCAATCACAAGTCTTTGTATTTATTTATTTCAGGTTCGAATTTTCATTCATCAGACAGTTGCTAGAGTATCGTTCATTAGTCAGCAAGGTGCGCCGCGTACAAATGAGTTTGACCTTCGGGGGTAAAGGTGGTATACGCTCATTTTCACACCAACACCAATTATAAATGCGACGTAGAATAATTGTATTTTGTTGAAGAGCATTAAACGAACAAACGACGTGGACGTTATTTCCATCAGACGGTTGTTTGAAAATATGCTTTTTTAACGACTGCGCTCGAAGACGAAAAGACTCATAATTTTTATGATGATTAGCTCTGCTATGCACGAATCGTTGTTACAGCTACGGAATAATAAGGTTTTATAGTTTTAACACGGAAACGTAAAAAGAAAACCATTTATATTGAACCGTGTTTTTTTTTAAGGCGTTATATAATTTTTGTTGCGTTGGCAATCACTTGATTGTGATGCAAATGGCGGTGACACTTACGCAACCAGCGATTCTTAATTTAGTTGTCAACGAAAAAAAATATTGCCTAGACTAAGCATTTTTAATGATGTAAAATGTCGTATGTGTTTTATTCCCTACCGAGTAGATTCGACAATCAGCTCAATCCGTAGTTAAATCTGTAAATGCATCACACAAGTTTTAGCTTTTAGTTTACATACATTGTAAGTGTATTTGATGCCAACAAAAATGGGCATTAAAACTCTTTGTCCACTATTGAAGAAGTGGACTTAAACAGGCCGATAAGGAAGAAAAAATATATATGTATAAAATATGAGATCTCACGACAATTATTATTATATATACCCATACATATAAAGTTAATGCGCTCGTGTAATAACGGTTTTTTCTTATAGCGAATCTGCTCCTAGTTGACATAGCGTGGACGACATGTATACTACTACATTTATAATAGTATTAATTAATAAATTAGTTAACTATTGTAAGTTTCTCTTTACGCAAATCAACCAGTAACACAATTTTAATAAATCATAAAAAATTAAGGTGGAGAAAAAAAACTTGCCTTCAAGGCAAGGTTTGCCTGCCGTAAAAGGCGACTATGAGAAAAACCTTAAAAATTTCCAATGGCTACCGACGGATGGCGGGATAACTCTCGAAAATTACCAGGCGAAAACTAAGCAGACCGATGACGAGCAGCAGTGTCTAAGGTACGAGGTGTCTGGTACTGCGATCGCCAATCAGCTTGCCATATATGGCGATTCCTCCTTATGGCTGGTAAGGTAAGAAGAAAAAAGGTGCTAGTTATATTTTTGATGATAATTCGCATATAAATACATGAATAAAAACTAAAACAATCATGCGCGGTTCGGAGACAATATTAAGAAATTTTAATTGTTGCCATAGTTTAGAGTTCAACGCGCGTATAATGCGCATGCGCTACTTTAAAAAGGTATAAATTTAAAATGTTTATTTTAGTATTAAGGCTCTAGTAGATTAAAGTATTAAATTATGTTTATGATTATTTTTCTACAATTTCATATTAATTAAAAAAATCACTAATTAAGGTCAAGTTTATTACAAACTATATGTTATAAATATCAAAAGAAGTATGCGTTCTAATTATAATAAAGGTATTTGTATAAGGACAATTTAGTGGTACTATACTATATTAAACAATTCACTGTAATAAAATCAAATATTTCACACTACATGATTTAAATTTTAAAAAATGCTCATTATATTCTGCCTTTTACATATTGTGAGTTTTTAATGCGACTGCTATTGCAAAACGAGATTCATAAATGTAACGAAAACAACTATAAACGTCTGCGCAACACATTAGAATGTGTTTATATGCTTAACTTTTATGGGCCTATAAAAATTACAGAGCGATCTTGATTATTGGATATAAATTTCAAGTAGCTTCGTTGAAATGAAAAATATTCGAATTTTCAAAAAGCATACGATCCGTTGGTCCCAACTATTTTTGTTAGTTCATAGTAGATGCTAACTGCATACTGGAACCTTGATAGTGCCTAAGCCGACATCAGAACCAATCCTAAGAAAGCACTGGTTTTCTTTTTAGGTTGTCTAATTGGAACAAGGTGAACTTCATGTCAAAATTAGATATTTTTACAAAAAAGCTTTGAAGAGAATGCCGACTCCCCTGTAAGTGAAATATATTTTGTTAACACGATTATGGTTTGATTTTGATGATTATACTATTCTTATTTTTCTTAGTATGTATTTGTATATTAACTATACTATCTAACATCTGTTCGCCAAAATAAATTGAGACAAAGCATCTAAAATAAAAAAGCTACGCGTCGAAAAAACTATCGACAAAGTTTTGTGCCTGTCAAACTTACCGGTACAATTAATATAATAAAAAAAATACTCTGTAACGATAACATCGTTACCGTCAATGTTCTTATCTATTAGTATCATTTTATCAACAAAAACTATTGAAGCCGCGCCTAATAAATGCAAAGCAATAACAGGCATGTTACTCTCTCCGTTGCGGCTCAACAAGTCTGTCCGCTTTCTTCAGCAAATCATTGTCATGCGTGTTTCTACAGAGTTGCGTGTAGCTGTTAGATGAAGAGATGAGTGTAACTTAACTATATCTATGTAATTTCCAAACTTATAAAATATTATTTTCTATGAATTTAAATAAAATGAATACTCAGGTGTGACATGGTTTTAAATGTTGATGCCATCTTAGTAAGTGCTGTATAAAAATGATTATAAAAAAAAATTGGGTATGCAATACGAATCCTAAAAGGAAACATGGTTCACTATTTTAATTTTTATTATCAATAAAAACGTTACCTTTAATATTGTATCTTAGTCATGGGGGATTTAAAAGACATAAATTACACATCGACAATTATTCGGACCCGAAACATAAACTTTTAGGCCATACCAATCCTTGTCTCGCCACGAAGTAATCGATCTAATCATCTATCTGTATAATAATATAGATTGCTTTTTCTCAAGTTAAGTTATCAATGGTATAAATAATGAATTAAGAATAAAACCTCTATTTAAGTGAACACTGCTTACACTGCCAATTCTAGGGCAACCGGGATGTATCTCTGTCAATCTATCTGCCTATTAAATAAACCATCTGCGTTTTAATTAGTTTGTTTGAAATCTCTGTATTTAGATAACTTAACTTATTATTTATATATTTTTATCGAAAATGTAATTATTCATTAAAAATGTTTTAAAAACTATTAATTCAGCTAACTGACATACTTTTCCTATTTTAATAAGCCGTATCACTTACATTTCTGTGATATTTCAAACATATATGTGCAATTTACAATTCATGTGTGCGATCCAATCAGAAAGTCATTTGCAGAAATACATCACTTTTTATGAAGAATGTGTTCCTTCCTTATGTGCCAGTGTGACGAAAGCAAGTTAGAAATAAGCTGCAAAGCGAGAGACGTTACATAATAATTAAATTACAATTCTCTAATATTACTTTAAGTTGGTCACAATTAGCTAAGTCCTCAACTTTATTAAAAAATCTATGAATATTTTTGTTAGTGTATATTACCGTGGGTGAAAAACTTTTATAACAAGAAATAATTTTAACCTTTACATAAAAATCGTTCAGACAAATGTTCATCTCAGTGATCACAAACATCTACAAAATGCGTTATTAATTCAGATTCTTCTATTTTCTATATATTAATTAGTATTATACTTTGATACACCAAGTGCTAAAGAAGAACGAAACACAGATCTAAAGCGTGCATAGTTAAAAATATTTACGACCGATAGCACAAGTGGCTGTGATCCTATTCGATAGCAGAGTGATGTGGGTTCGATATCGCTATTTCAATGATTAATATCAGTGTTCGTACTAGAGTGTATAACTTATACTCATGATTATTTATTTAGGTATGTACTTGTATATTTACCATACCAACTAACATCTGTTCTTTAAGATAAATTGGGACAAGACGACTTAAGTAAAAAAGCGAAGCGTCGAAAAAACTATCGACCAAGTTTTTGTGCCAGTCTAACTTACCGGTACACTTAATCAAATCCCCATCACAAAATAGTTTTAAGATTCATAAATCACTTCTTTATTTCTGATAAAAAAACTAGACATCCATACGATACTTAATTTATGTTTTCGCTTTAAAAAAAAATCTTTCTGCGATGAAAAACGTATACATTAGTAATTAGCAATCGTGTAATTTATTTACACATGTATTACTTTAATTAAAAACCTATTATAAGTAAAATAGTTATTCCTTTCGGCACAGAAAGGTTTTTTTTATGTGAAAGGGGTAAACGACCAAACGGCTCACGTGATGGTGACTACCGTCGCCCAGGTACATCTGCAAAACCAAAGGAGCTGCAGGTGCATTGGGAGCCTTTACTTATATTAAGAGGATGAGAGGGAGAATCGGCAGACGGTTACCTCATTCACCGCAAGAAACCCAGCAGCACTCGACCGAGCAAAAGCCGACGCTTGGCTCTACCATTCAAGCATTCCAAGAATACGGGCTCTACTTTCTTATATATATAGTTAAGTGTCTACAGATCTTCACGTGTCACCAGCGACAAAGACTTGTCGTAAAATACAGCACATCGTCTCTTTTCGTTCTCTGTAAAAGTTCCACAAAGCTTTCAAATTGCGTAACATTTATTATTATTTTGCCAACAAATATATATGCAACAAATATATATTTATTAAGACTGAAGGAAACAAAAATACATACTGAATTTACGGGAAACGGAACGATACAAGTGGCGAGTGCCGTCACCGAATTATAATGTTTTAGGTGTTAAACACACAAAAAATTGAAAATATATTAAACATAAGATGTAGAAATTACCAACACATCGCAGGACCTCCAACGGGCACTTTTTGTTTTCTTTTGCATGGGCATAAATAAAACTAGAAAAAAAATCATTAATATACACGGAAAACAGTTGTCGACTATTTAAATGCGTATTCCTGACCAGAACATGTCAAAATCATTTATTAAAGCATTAGCAAAAAGCTGTCCCAAGCACAAGAAGCGTGAGGCCACGTCACGCAGGCATGCGCGTGCAACATTAAGTAATAGCTTTATTTTATTAGTCGTGACACAACAGCCATGCTTCCTCGTGTCTGATCTCTTGATATGACATCAGAGTAGTTTTTTTTTATCAATGAAATACAGCAAGGTTTTTAAAATTATTTTTCAATCATTATACAAAAATAATATTGAATTCATTTTTGTTTTCTCTTCGTACCAAGAATCAATATTATGTTTACAACCAAATAATTTAATTTGATATTCGGCCGTTATTTCTTTTTCATTATCTTGTTTAACCTTTTGTTGAAATTCGCGTCTCTAATTTAGTTTGCAATGGAAACGTTTATTACAATTTGAGCTTACGCAAAAACCTAATTTGTCACAATAATTGCCGGCGACAGCTGGCCGCCAAAATAAATCGCCGAGTTTTAACGTTTAGGTAGTGGTCCGTCCGGCCCCGACGACCAGGTAATAATTTCAATCTGCAGCACCGTCCAAACTTCCGAATGACCGAACTTGAAGTCATTATGCTTTAATTTTGGCCCGACGCACAAATAAGTTGTTGCCGAGAGAAATTACATTTAAACCGTTAAAACTTTCAATGATAGAATGAATTGACGCCGCTGATCGCTACCCTCAACATTAGCAAAGCATTGGAATACGAATTTCTCATTAAAATTTCCAAAGTGGAAGTCGGATTCCTATTCCTTCAATACTCTATTCAATTCCGCCTTTTGAAACTAAATCTGAAGTTTTCAACGAATTACTTTGACAATAACGGATTGAGTATAAAATTTCAACTCTTGGTTTTAATTAAATGAGAAATGGCACTAATTTCGTAGTAGGTGGTTAATAAGATCACGACATTTGAAGGAAGAGTTCGTTCAATTTATTTCAAATTTCAATTATCCTCTCAAAATCATTATATATAATAATCATGTCAGACTGATTATTTATTCAGATGTCAATTATATGCATAATTTAACATTTAATTTTGGTAAGTTACATATTACATGTATTGTTAAAGAAGTAGACACAAACCATTCTCGTCATACAAAATAGTCTTACACAAACAAACACGTAGTACTAGGTGTTTGAACTAGTAATAGTAAAATGCTTCCGTTTAATCTATAATTTAGCATTAGCAGGTTGGGTGCCACCAATCATTTATTTCTTTTCCTTGGATTCTACAAATATAGGGTATTATTCCTATGATTATATACATAATATACACAATGAGAGACAAGACAACAGTGTTAGATCAAATGACCCTGGCCGTCTTAGCTGGTATCTGCTATTTCTATTAAAGCTTGAATGATAATATTGAAAATCATGAGGCAAAAAATCTGCATAAACTAATAGTGATAAAATAATCAGCTATGCTAGCTCTAATTCTACCTTAACCCTACCTTAACAGCCTGTAAATAGACAGGACATAGGCCTCACCATTAGGAGAATTTGCCATAATCGCCACGCTCGGCAATCGGTCTAGCGATCGCAGTCCAGACGTCACGCTCATAAGACGCTGCTGCCGACATCTGGTCGGCTTATTTACGGTGATACTTTTTGAGATGGTTATACCGCCATCTGTTGGTAACCATTATGATTTTCAAGAATTTTCTCTTACCATCCCCTCTTACCACAACCACGGGACACTCATTGAGTGAGGCAGATTCTAATGCTGTTACTACACGGCATGGTTTGAATGCTAGGAGGCTCTCTATTAACTACAATTTATGTACTGATTAATTAGAAAAGTCTGCTTCTGTCACACTTTTCTAAAATCTTTCTTAGCAAGATGAGTCGTTATCTTGACAGAAAATATAGTTCAAACTTTAAAGACTTAAAATAAAATTTAAAATACTATTAATTTATTATTTAAACCTAATTAATTTTAAATATCAGCTGCACCATATGAACTAAAATGTATATAATAAATAAATGTATATAATTTAATAAAAGTTGATTCCAACTAATGTTAGATACAAATTAGTCGAAAGGTTTAAAAAAAAGTTTGCTTATTTTCTAACTAAAGTGCTTACTGAGAGTCCAATCAGCTCAAGTTGCAAATTTGCGACTATTCACTAATCCGCTGACGCCAGGTGAGAAGTTCGTTTTCATCCCACCTTGTAATATGCTAATCAACCTGGCTGACTTCTCAAATAGAATCGAATTTAATTTCTGTGCGAAGTTCCTCGTTTACGAGTTTCGTTTTTCTTGAATAAACCACCCTGATTAATTTTCGAAACTCATTCTCAGTTTCACTGAATGAAACAAGTTTAATTAGCACTCCAAAGTTCGGTATCGCGACGAGGTCTCAAATTAAAATAGGCTGTGTCAAACTTGGTTGTATAGTTTTTGTAATACAAATTTCTTGACTTTGATTTTGTTCAATGAGTTTACACTTTGGCTTGATTAAAGATGATTTATTATGGTTTTGAATAAGCTTTTAAGACGTTTTTTAAATATATTTAGTAATAACATAAAGAGTATGAAGATTACACCATAAAAATAATACGGCTTCTCTTATTTATAGCTACTTAATTCACGTTTAAAGTCACCTCATAAAATGGAAAAGTTGTTCTGCACTTTATAAATTGCTAAATTACTTAGATGTACATGTATTTTTTACATCCAAAAAATACATGTAAATCTAGTACATGTATTTTTTACATCGATTACACGCTGAAGTCGATTAATAAATAATAACATTAAAACGCTCAAATTAAAACAGATTGATGTAATTTAAATTGTAAACAAAATGGAAAGTCAGAAAATATATGAACTGTAGTAGTTATGTTTGTTGAAAGTGGTTGTTTCAAATATAATGTTAAAAATATCACCAGTCTAAGAGCTTCCCCTTAACATGACAAAAGCGGTCGCTGTGACCGTACACTACTCTCTCCGTAACCTTTGACACCGTGCATACATAAAATTTCCAGCATCGGCTTATGCAACAGTGTCAGTGAATTGGCACTATGAGAACAGTGTTCCGAAATGTAATGTATATACAAACATATTTCTTTAAAAAGTTAATTGTGCTCTTTTATTTATTTATGTTGTATACGTCAATAGTGTAACTAAAAAGTAACACTATTGACTTCCGATAAATGGCAGATAACTCCACTAAAAAAAGGTCAAAATATAAAAAGGACACAAATCATCGACGGGCAGCAACATTTGAGGCACAGTACGTGTTGCTCCAGGCCATGCCCGCCTACCAAGAGTGGCAACTATGGTAATATCCTCCATTAGGGCTTATGTCGAGTAGTGCAGTAACAAGCTAATAAACAGTTATATTTTTTTATTACTAATATTAATTGTTACCATAAATTTCCTCACCATAAACTTTTTTTCATTTCTAAAATATAAGTAAACGAAAAACTGGTCTGTCAAAAGATACAAACTCGTATATCTAAATGTATATTCCAATCAAAATCCGTCGGTAGTAAAGTTTCCGACAAATGTGAAAATCGTTTATTCACGAATACCTCATTCCAACACGTTGTGCGTTATCAGTTTACACCGTGAGGCTTCGATCTACTAAATGATTCAACTTTCTGACTACCCTGGAAATTACCCAAAAAATTTCGATTGTTCTATCTCTATCCAAGATCTCATCTGTATTGTATTCTTGGACTACAGCAATTACAGAGAAATTATGCTTAAGTTTTATGTTAAATCTTCAAAAATATTGGATCACCGGACCTTTTTCCGCGAATCGGTGACTTGAAACATGTGCAGCGGATGAAGAACATGTTTTTCTAACAATCCGAACTCTTTTCTAAAATACAGTAAAAATTTCAGATTTTTATCAATTTCTTTACAATAAAATTCTCTAACATTGAAACATTGTTTCAATTACGTTAAATTTTATTTATACCATCTTGTTTTGCAATATTTTTCTCTATCAAAAATGTGGGTACTTAAAATAGTAACTCATAATTAAAACTAAGGTGTAATAGGATTATTAAAAATGTGCACCATCACTTTTGTTACTGGAAAAACAGGGGCTGCTATATTGGTAAATAACCATTTTTATCATCAAACGCTTTTCGGAACCTTTTTTAAAAATTATAATTTCTTTTAAAATTAGTTGTTTTATTTGCCATTTAGATCATAGCGACATCTATAGTATTTATTATAATTATGTGCACTATTAAAAATTAAGTCCGCTATTGTAAGCGGCAATACTGCGGCCCACGGTCGCTCCTGTCTTATCCATGTACTTTGTTTTTTTTATGCGCCAGATGCAATGTCAGACAATTATTTTCAGTAAAATCCTATGATTTAAAATTTAACCTATTCTTTCTTTAACTTCAACAAAGCCTATTTTAATCTAACTGAAATGCTTTATACATGTGCTTAGTTCATTTTTTTTTAATATAGTTAATTAAAATGTAATCTACTAATTTATTACATCATTTTGATATTATGATATTTCTGTTATTTATTATTATTTAATATCATTACCTTTACGTACTTCGCAAACGTCAAAAATGTAAAACATAACATGAGATAAGAGATATTCCGGTAATAGAAACTTCATATTTGTGAATATTCCTCAAAATTCAATCTGACCATTGGTGACAACCGGAACACAATTCCTTTAGTAGCTATCGTCATGAGCGTTTAAGAACATAAGAGCATTTTAATAGTTAATTAATAATTTATTTACGTGATGAATAAATAATAATTTATTGATAAGTTTAACCTGATCGTCAAATTGATAAAACGATAATACTAAAAAGAAGTTATTTGTTCATATTTAAGCTAAAAAAATTTAATAAAAACAACATGACAAGCTAAATAAGCATTTTCCTGTAATGCGCCACGAAACTACAACTCTTATGCTTGTCCGAATCTTAGGTCACCGGATTTTAAGCAAACTAACAACTTGTTTTTTAAAACTCATGCAACAATAATACAAGAAATACATTATAATAGAAATATTCACAACAGTTTCTCATAGAAAAATAATAGCAATAAAAACTTCTTGAAAAAAATGGTATCATCATTAGGTGTTCCTGCATCACATGATTTATTTATTTTTAATTCAATTTAATTGTTGGTACTATTACATTACACTTATTACATAAGAACTTTCTAGTCTTCATCATCGACTCAGGTCAAGTACTCGTATGGATTAAAAGGACCGGTCACATAAACGTTGTCAGTTACATAAATGGTTTCTGGTTCACATTATGTGACTTTTCCATCTTTGGGAACGGAGCTAGATTTATTTTTTCATACTGTCACATATCTTGCTTTTCCTAGATTTCGTTTAAAAATGGCTACAGGTTTTCTTCACAAGTATCAGAATATGTAACCATTTATTTAAACAGGTCTTATCTAACCTATTTTTCGATTTGTTGATATACCTGTTATTTTATAAAATACTACCAAAACTATTAATAATTGCTTTTAGATGTGATTCACGAGAATAGTAAAATAGCGGACAAGAACCTGTGTCGTCATATTTTGCAATTCATACTCTAACCTAGGACAAGCTTGTAAGTTGCTATTGCGTAATTTTAGTTTAACATAAATAAACATACGTAAATATTGACTCAAAACAACACAGAAAGTGCAATAATAAAAATATTTCAAGACTAAAATTGCACACGTAAAACACGTAGATAGGTTGGAGACCCGGTTTGATTAACTCACATGTCTTATTAAGTTTGGCTCAAGCCCCATCGGAAACTATCGACCCCCCGGCGCCGGTGTCCGTCGGAAATCGAACTAATCGATTTTCATTTCGCCGACAGGAAATTAAATCCTTTGAGAGCCGTTCCCGATAACGAATTCAGCTAAGCACGACACATGTTCAAGTATTTAAGTGGCAGTAACTAACGTGAAATTTTTTAATATAGCTCATCGAATGCCGCGCCTTTATTAAATTTCTCCTCTCGCAATATCAGAAGGTTCATTCGAAATCGAGTTTCATGTCCATATTTATATTCGTAATTTAAAATCTCGTCCCGTACTCGGATGTTTCGGAGACTGCCTTAAAACTAAATTTCAATTTAAAATAACAATCATGCTGCATTTAAAGTTGTTACTAACTCCAACATTAAATTGTAGTATATTGTTTATACGGGTATCCGTCTATAACATCCTATTGTACTGTGTACAGTACATCAGCTTACGATACAAAATATAGATTTCTGACCTTATATCAATTTCTCACTGTGCACAAGATACCTACAATTATACAACTAAGAAATGCAGCTAGTGGTAAAACAAGCGAGGTTAACATTATTTTCTCTTGAAATTTATTAGATTTTGTACCAACATAAACATTTCTCCAAAATAATTTGCATAGTTTAAAGATTTATAAAACTAACTTTTTTAAATAACACACTACGTAATACAACATTCTATACTTGTCACTTTATCAATTTTTAATATAAAAAGCTAAGTTATTTAATGTGGGCTGCTTTCTGGTTTCTGAGTTTCTTTGAGCAGCTTCTTATTAAAATTATTATTTATCGTGACAGAGTTCTACATAGTGATAATATTTATCTTTGTACGAAGATCATCAATTTCGCTGTGCACTGAATAAAACTCAGGTTAAAAGAGAAAATCTAAAACCCAATATTTTTTCTAATGTTTAATAACTGAGATGCCTCTCACTACATTGACTTTGACTATTCTTTTTATTTACATTATCTGATAGGATTATTACTTTGTTTACGAACAAAAGTTGGAGAAAGCTATTGCTGAGCATAAATTGTCATTGAGAACAAGGTTAACGTCTTATTTATTTATCCAAATCCAACCAAATCTAAGCAGCGAATATAATACAAGGAACGCTGATATTTTCTTCGAGACGTCTGTATTCTTTGTGATAGCAAACATAGCGGTTTGTATTAGGTTACGTCAGCACTGTGACAGACGCTCCCGTATTAAAGTTGTTTACAAAAGTAACGCGATCCAGGCGACGGAGCGGCGCTATGACATCCATGATACAGAAGCATTTCGATTTGTCGACGGACACAAGACGCCCTCCCTCGGGAAATTAAGAAACGAGATACAGCCACTGACCACGTCTCGATGTCGCCTTTAGATACATACGAGTGTCTTAGATACGCAAGGGGAGTCGTTCAAAACACTTTTTATATCTTTAGGACCTTTAAACACTTTCACTAACTTACACAATTACTAGACAATTGATTTCGTTACAATGTTCTACGTGTCAAGCTTCCGAATGTCATAGAAATTGAGAAATGGCCCTCTTTCAAAAATATTTTAATGTGCTGCAACTGCTATTGAATTTCTCTTTTCGTATGATGGTATCTATTTTTATGTTCTGATTACTGTTCATAACGCGTTTTTATCTGATATAGTAAACTAATGCAGGTTTTGATGTTATAATGACTTTCACATAACTTCTCTCAGAAATTATATGCATTTAATTAATAAGACTACTATAAATGATCGACTATTAAGTTTTCGTAGTTATTAATGTGGTCATATCGTTAATTGATTCTGAAAAGAAAAAAAACTGTAGTGTATAAATTTTGTTGGTCCAGGTTTAAACAAATATTTAATTTATTATAAAACGTGAGTGATCGTCTAATATAATAATATTACATTAGACGATCACTCACGTCATCCAGTTCCTAACTAGGATTCACTGTGTCTTAATGAATGCTGATAAGATAAAGATACATATACCGACAAAGATAAGTGTGATTATTTATCTTTGTCGGTATATGTATCTATTTAGATATATAAACGTCAGTGACTCGGGTTCAAACATTTGCATTCATCATACATTTGCTACTAGCAGGATTCGACTCCGTAACGCTCTTCTTGAAAGGCAGATCACTACCAACTGGGCTATTGTGCCGCTATTTAAAACTACAAAAAAAATTTGAAACTGAACGTAACCCAAGCAGTCCGTCTTGTCTATTATTTTAGAAATCTCTGCCTTTACATTGTTAGCTAAACAGAATATAACTGCGTTCTTAAAGGGTCTAGTAATATTGAACATTGCCATTTAAAAGACGCACACAATAGTTACAAAAGCACTTAAGATATAAATTATCACGATAACCGGAGGCAAAATATCAATGTTAACATGACAGTGAGTTTTAAAAGGACTTTTGAAAGCCGGTCGAGTTCACGGTACTAGAACGTATAATTATGGTTCGAAGAGAAACTGTGCATTTTGATATCCCTTATAATAAATTACAACTTTATAATTTGAAGTAAAATAAATTCAAATGCAGTAAAACAATAATTATACATTTCTTATTTTTATGAAGTGAATTCGTATTGATTTTATTTGTACATTTTAGATTGCTTTTTTTAAACTAACCATCTCGAGTCTTCTAACGATGAAGGTTCTTGCAGAAGAAATACGAGCTTACGTCGTCGTCAAGAATCTACTTCTTACCAATTCTTTTTAACAATATAATATATATTAATTAATTAAATTTGATTTCAAAACATAAATTCTTTGGTGGCGACTAATTAACATAATAAAATGGTTATGTCGTGAATGAGGCGGTATTTCCATCCCTATAAAAGCAAACTTAAAATGGAAGGATTACGAGGAGCATTATCTAGGTTCTACGATTGACAATCCACCTGACAAAATCACGACTACGCTAAGTGGTCTTAATTTCGAACAGGACTGCCGTACAGCGGTGAACTATTTATGAAGTAATGGAATAGAATAAAAAAAACTTTTTTGCGGTACAAATACATAACTATAAAATAAACATATAGAAAAAATGTAAAAATCACAAAGAATATCGCCTGTGCCGGAAAAGGGTCGGCTCAGCATTTACTGTGTAATATAAGAATAATCTTACTCAGTGCTAATTTTTAGCCAAAAACCTGAACATTAGAATAACGAACGCCGCATAGCACATACGAGTATTACGAAGATTATGAAAAGTGCTAACTATAAGTTAACTATAATAAGAGACATGTACTCTTAACTGTCTAACTAATGCACTTATTACACTTAACTCAAACTTAATTCCTAACACTTTTTAATAAGTGAAAGTATAAAAATCAAAATAAAAATAATTTGAAAAAACGTGACAAAATATGTTAATAATTATTTATATTTTACCTGCTTACCATTTATTTCACTATAAAATCCTACTTGATCCTAAAATACCACGAATACTGATATCAAAAATTCACGACACCTAAGAATATCGAGCAATGAATGGCAAGTATTGAATTAACTTAAATGTAACTAAAATATTGATTACACTTAGATAAAATGTAAATAAAATTTGAAACATATTTTTTTAGGGTCTTGTGATCGAAATAAAAAATATCATACATCGCATTCCATGACATAATCGACGTCTATGGGATATTTCAATAAAATCCTTTCAGTAGTCTGCGTGATTGAGCGACATATATCCTAACTTCGACGGTTTTAATATTAGTAAAATGTGTTTGCTTTACTGCCATATGCCTACGCAAAATTATTATTATAACAATTTCCCAATTTTATTTGGTATCATTTAATAAAAATGTAATTACAATTGTTCGTTAATTTTATTAAAACTTTCATAACTCCTTCAATATTCACGCTATTCATTTCATAATAATATAAACATTATCTTTGTTTACATTACGCTTACAGTTAATATCAGCACTTGTATGCCATTAACCTTAATCCATCATAAAGTGAGTAATCATTATAGCCTTGACTTCCAAAAAATATTTATAATCCAATGTACACTTAATAGTTTAAATATTCAAAGTTTCGTATGGTTATCAAATGCACATTATTACTCTGTCTAAATTCCAAATTTTCAGTGCATTACTCACATCAACAAATGAAATGTTACAAAAAGAGAGGCGCGCGTTAACTTCAGGCGTTTATCATTTTTATTGCACCCGCTAGCAGCATACGAAAACGCTATCAGTGCCCTGAAAAGGTCTCTGGAGCCGAATTTCTACTATCTCTTAACAATAATCAATATAGATGGCTTGTAAATTTCTTTCTTAGCTATTACTATGTTGTTAATAAATAATCCATTTTTGTGTAAGGGGGAATGTATCAACGTTTTCTCCAAATGTCAACTTTAACTACATGTGGTGCAACCTGCTGACAAACTAGGGATGGTGAAAATTTATTCGAGTATGCCGAACCCAAATCCCACCGACAGGGGTTCAACACTGCTGGAGGTGCTTCCATCATCAGATGGCCGGTAAAACCTTATCAAGCAGTGGGTATGAGTGGTATGTTTTGTACAGTTTTATTCATCATAATATCGTAAAAAAATTGGATGTGAAAAATTGGTTTTCAGAGGTCGCGTCAATTTGCACTTGGAATGGTACACGATTTTTGAAGAGAAATAACACAACAGTTTCTCTTTCAAAAACCTTCCACCATTCCAATAAGAGTACCGTTAAAATTATAAAAAATAACATAAAAATTTAGCGTAAATTCAATCAAGTGCGATGTTATTTTGTTAACTTTCCTTAGTCGTTATGGCTGATAGAAAGTTTCACCGGTACTTTTTGGTCAATTTTAGAAACGAATGTTTTTAGTGATTCTAATTGTATAAAGTAAATATAAGGGTGAAATTTTTTAATGTAATAAGACGCAGCCACGTTGAAAAGCCTTTTTAACGAAGATATCGTTGCCCGAGTGTTGGTTAAAAAATAGAAAAAATACGTCTTCTAGATAATCCGTTCCGTTTTAGTAAGTTTGCGTAGGTCGTAGTAGGTTTGCTTATTAAATCCGTCTAATTGGGTGACGTTTCTAGCTGGTGTAATATTTTTTTGCATTTGCGACAAATTATTAATTACGGCTTACAAGAAACTAGTGGATTTCTAAGCGGTATTTATTTTTCTGTAAAATTAACTAAAATGAATGTTATTAATTATTACATTTAAAATAAAAATATTTGTTTCCCTTGTGCACGATAATAAACAATATTAATGTTTTTACTTCGTAAACTTGTAACAATGCTGCTCTTTGTGTAAGGAAATTTTGGAAATGGAACCAGAAGCTTGGAGTTTATTTCTTACAATCCACTAAACAAGGACATTCACATGTACCAAATATTCAGTTATTGGGTGCTCAACTTCATTTGATGCTTACGATTATACACCATTGAACTACACATTCACAGTTCGGCTTCCGAAATCTTTTCTTGGGCTTTCAAAAATGTTACTATTCATCGACAGTCTTAATAATTATAAACCATGTACTCAATAGGCAGTATAATTGAAACGTTATGGCATTAATTAGCTTGAAAAATTATATTTTGTGATTCATTTGCAATCATTATCTATTATTTACGGATACGCGTTTAACGCGGTGAATAACAGTTTCATTTCAAATGTGTAGTGTCCGAAATACAAGAAATCATTAAAAGTTTTCTTCGGTTCGTAAAAACGAGCATCTTTTTCACACGATGATCAGCCTACCATAACAATTGCCAAACCCAAAATTTTAATTCATAATGTACTATATGAGATATTATGCTCAGTAATGACTTAGGTGTTCTTCACACCGGACTACATGCATACACATACTTAGCAACAGAATTACTGGCACTGCGATGGTATCGGCGACCTTCAATAATGTTCAATTAATAAAAAACATCCATACATAATAAAGTTTTTAGTATGCACATAGCACACTAAAAACAAGACAAGGACTGACTTATAAAATTCAAAACTTTCTTGATGCTAAAATGGCGCGGATATAAACAAAATACTTTTACTGTATTCAAATAATCATTTTCATATTCGTTTTATAATCTGGTATAGAAGGAAAATAAGGCACCTTCAGATCAATATTTAAACGAACATTTCATTACTTCAGGGGATTATTTAAAAAGTATCATGAAATGGTATGACATATACTGATCGATATTTTTTTATTCGATTTATAGAGCGTGTTCTGTTTTAAAGACAAGCTAAAAATATTCTGCAACATTTTCACCTCTTTGCGTCATGCCATCATAATGGTTGTGCTTTTATGGTCGTCGGCAAAAGTTTTTCAGAGTGCTCGGTACCCAAGCTGATGCTTTAAGCCAACGCTTTTTGTTCTCTTAATATTGTCAAACGCTTTTGTAGTGCGCTACAGATCGGGTACAAAACTGATGTTTCTCTAGTACCTGTGTAACATGGTGGCCTATTTTTTTTAAACGCTTTTAAAATGGATTCTGCCAGTAAAAGAACCGATAGGATCATCCTGTCACCATTATTTTCTCTTACTCACTCCTCAACATCATAATTTTTTTTCAGGATTTTTATATAATTACCCTCATAATTTAGTATAATAGCCTTCTGCAGGTGATCAAACCAGAGAGTGATACGACTAAAAATAAAATATTTGTGACCACTATTGGACAGAGTATATATATAATGTATCTTGACCAATATAAAAATATAAAAAGTTGTCTCAGTATTAAAATTACGAGGTAATATATTTATTTAAACGAAGTTTTTACCCGCGTTATCTATACATTTCTGCCAGCACGAGGAAAGATCATTTATGCCTTTGCTAATTCTGGAGATCTGAACTCAAAGTCTATGAAGACATTTTGTACCTCTTCATGAGAACATTTTTTTTTTATTTGTGCAAATTAGATAACATTCTGGATAAACTAATGTCAAATCATGACTGTCGAGCTATCTCTGCGTTAGAACCACGTCGGAACTCGTAATCGAAAAATACTCATATGCAACACAACTTAAATATTTAATGTAAAAATAATTTAAAATCGAACAAAAGAATGTCTTAAAATATAGTTTGTCATAAAATATAGACTGTTATAGTTTTTGTGTTTTAATTACGAATTTTAGACCACGCAGGTTTAATCTTAATTCAAAGTGGTCACTCCATTAAAACGGCAACTTTATACTTTAACCCCTATTACTAATCCCGACAACCGTCTGTGATAAACATATTATGCAAACGTTAAATGTCACATTACACAAGTGAAAGACATATTGACAATCTTTTAGTCGTAACTAACAAAAGAACTATTTACTCAATGCTCAAATGGTCAGAAAGAATTAATGTTACAGCAAATAATAGTATATCATCCGGCCATTTAGGAAGTAGTTTTTTCGAATCGAATACATTAAATACTCGGATTAAATAGGACGCATGCGGTCATTACGATTGTGACAATTTCACACACACATGTATATTTCAAAACCATGTTACGTCGATTTTGACGTTGGAGCATGAAGTGTGACAAGACACTAAACAAAAAGCTCGCGACACTTTCTCTCATAGGCATCCGACATTCGAACACTATAATGCTTAAAAGTAAAAGTGTCACTTACGAAACAACTGGCTTCTAACATCGTTGATACCACTGCTTAAACCTATTCGATGTTTTGTTTAAAAAAAATAACTGTGAATGTCTGCATGTCTTAGAAGTAATAAAAAATATCCGGGATTAGATTTGTGAAGTTCGCCAACCCACACCGGAGCGGCGTGGCAGACGCTTTCCGGCTCCATAGCTCTCTCACAAATATTGAGAGAAGACCTTTGCCCAGCTGTGGGCATTTACAGGCTGCTACTTTACTTTTAAGGTACGAAAAAGACCAAACACTTTATTTTTTAAATTAAATAGTTTGATTAGTAAAGAGAATAGTTTATTAAGCCTGTGTAAAAGTAAAAGAAGGTGCCAAGTTTTTTTTATGCTTTGAGAATAAAAGCCCATCCTTTTATTGCCTACAATTATTTATATTGCATAAAAAAGTTACCCGTCACGCTTATATTATAATAATCATGCAATCTACCAGTCAATAATTATAAATATCAAAACGTTATTTCTTCACAATAACTTGGAAAGAGATTAGCCCTCATAAGATCTGTATATATCAAACATAGATCTTATATGGGCTTAGCTTCATAAAACTCAACGATATACATAATTATAAAATAACAATTGCGACCGACGTTACTATTAGAACATTGCAAAACAGTTCATATGTTCAATATTATGCGTATAAATGACCTTTAATTAATTTTATAATAACAATTTAATCATTAGAAGCTTTATCTACCTGCTAAAATCGCTTGCTTAAGCATAGAAATAATTACTATATAAGGGACCAATGACTATATTATTTCTGGCGTTAATTAGAACGCAATGTGATTGGATAATTATTGCACTTTGTAACTTAAATCGAAAATATTTGTTGCATTTTGACCTTATGAAATAGAAAAGGTGACCTTCATGGTCGCTGAACAATAATTTTAATCATTCTGCTTCCATTTATAAGTGATTACAGTGCGCAGGAAAAGGAAGTGACGATGGAAAATAGCAGGTTATACTCAAGGTGTCAGATTACTCACTTATATTATGTAGAGAAGGATGAATTATTATAATTACTGTTCGCCTCGTATAATCTCTCACTTATTTACCTAGTAGAAAATCCACTCTACGATTTTTATTAAATCTATCCGTTTACGTGTTAAGTAATGAGCACTTGATTACGACCGCGTGGCTTATTCGTTAGCGTATCGAACTGCTGCAAACATAGGCCCTCGGTTCGAATCCTAGCAGTAACCAAAATTTGTGCAAAACACAAATTATTTTTTTTGGGGTCTGGTCGTATTATGTTGTGTCTCGTGTCTCTGACACTGCATCTCATCACATATGCGTTATATTAGATATGGGATGGTGAAGACGAGTGAGCTCCTCTGTGTTTGCGCGTACATTTGTGGCACTATAATATATCCTGCGCAGATGAATACTGCCGATTGTATTCGGAAGTTGTCGCTGTGACTGAAATCGGCCAGGATTGCCTTTTGACATATAACCTATAAACAATTATATGAAATTGAAATGTACCATCCTCATAACACTTACATACTTTGGTCCAAAACTTTAAAGGCCAGGTAGTTAAAAAAGGTAGGTAGAACAAGAGATAAGGTTTCAGAAAATTATTATTATTTATAGACTCCGACAAGCCATTCCTAAATAAAGAATTCAATTGAATATGATAAATATTTTAATAATAAAAAAAAAATTCAAATTTATATGGAACTATCTTCGCCGATTGGGAACTTATTTTGATGATTATTTTTTTATTGAATAACCTAATGAAGATATCACATAACAAACATACAACAAAATACGATCGAATTGATAACCTCCTCCGTTTTAGAAGTCGATAGAAAACTAAAGTAACTTTTGAAATAGCGTGATCAACACAGAATGCTTAGTACAAGTGATTTAAAACAAAGTTTCAGATTAAAAAACCCGTATTCAGCTTCTATTTTCCCCTTGTATTTACCCTTTAGGTGTAGAATATTTTCATTATTAAAAAAATCGGTAGATAACAAAAGCAAATCTTAAATGCTTCGCAAGTTACACAGCCTAGCATTTTAATTAAATAATATCACGTTATAGTTATTCTACGGGACAAAATAATCAACGACTTTATCAATTTACCTTAACCTACCTCACTAAATCAAGCTCACAATACACAATACGAGTACTCATAGGTTAATGAAGTTATTTAAATAAGTAATCTAGGTATTAAAAGAAAAAT
Source organism: Bhutanitis thaidina (assembly GCA_029286595.1). Taxonomy (NCBI): domain Eukaryota; kingdom Metazoa; phylum Arthropoda; class Insecta; order Lepidoptera; family Papilionidae; genus Bhutanitis; species Bhutanitis thaidina. The sequence goes on from JAGSMS010000003.1 coordinate 6,426,755, forward strand.
CGATGAAATAAAGTATCGGAAGTATGTATATGTATTATATATTGCCAATATGTCCGTCTGACATGTGAAGAATCTGTCCGAAAAGGTACGAAATGGCTGGTAATTGCTCACCCGTATGTCAAGGGTTTAATGCAAATTCTCCGTATGGAAGTGGCCTTTGTCTAGCAGTGAACTATTTAATGGCACAAGAAGAAGATAGCATATTAAAATTACTCAACTTATTCATTACATAATTAGCTTTTATTATCGACACATCAATGTTAGTGTTCAACGTAGTTTTATCACTGTCAAATATTTCGTAACTTACACATTTCGTAAACAACGGCACGTGCGCGCCCCTTTTATATTTTCATGCATCCGTAACTTCTTAACTTAAATTGCTTACATTAAATTGGTCAATAAACTTTAAAACAGTTACAAAATATAAAAATAGAATACAAGCTTCATGGCCACTATGTGGAAAAACCTTCAACTACGCGATCGCTGTAGTAATTTTTGCTAGCTATTAAATTGCACAAAGAGACGTTTTGTTATACCGTTGGTTCATCATCATCGTCATCATTTCAGCCTATCAGAAGTCCACTGCTGAACATAGGCCTCCCCCAAAGATTGCCACGAAGCTCGGTCCTGAGCCACCTGCCTATCAGGTCTTCTCTCGACGCCTTTTGAGGGTCGGAGGAACTGTATCGGGGCTTGGCCCCCTTCAGTGGTATCTGTTCGCCGCACGTAGAAGTACGTGCGGGTCATGGGGGTGCGTGAACGCTTGGCTTCGGTGTCTCTGCGCCAGTCTCCACGCGAGCTGGTGGCCAGGTGGACCCCTTTCGGGGAAAGCCCGTCCATCCTGCCCGCGGGGGGCGGCGCATAGATTATTTAGGGTTGGATGGGGTTTGTGGCTTCTGGGGCACGGCTGGGTAGTCCCGTTAATATAGCGAGTCCCTTTATTACTGCCTGGCCTATGTCGTCTCCGTTTAAGGAGGCCAGGAGTATGTCCTGCAGGACGGTGATCACTGTCGACAACGGGACAGTGGGTTCCGTCCGCGAGACGTGGTGTTGGGCGGAGACGGGCGTCGGCCGGGGTTCCGGGCATGGCGTCGTCTCCTGTTGTTGTCGTTGGGTGGTGGCTGTGAGTATTTTGGGAGGCTCTGGTGTTGTGCCTTCTTTTCCCTCCTCTGCGTCTCCGTTTGCGCTTTGAGGGGTTGGGCGTTCCGGTTGGCGAGGTGGTTCTGACGGAGCCTGATGGCTCACGGCAGATTCCGCCCTCGTCTCTTGTGTCCTGGCAGTCCGGTTCCTGGTTAGAGCCACTGCCCCTGCGCAACGGTTACGGAGTTCCCGCTGGTAGACAGGGCATTTGGAGTTGTTAGCCGTGTGCTCCTGTCCACAGTTTGCGCAAGTTGGCGGCTCCTCCCGAGGTCTCGGGCAGTCCCTAGCGGCGTGGTTCCCTCCGCAGCACACACACGCCAGTGGCCGGTGGCAACAGTGCGATGAGTGGCGGAAGAGTTGGCAGCGGTGGCATTGTGCCGGCCCTCTTTTTCCTCTCCAGGCCTCTATTCTGACACCGGGCATACAGAGTATCTCGGTGACAGAATACAGTGTCTGGAGGATGTCCGGGGTCTTCTTCAGTTGCGCGAAGAAGATAACGCCTGGTCGTCCCTTCCGCACACTGATGCTTTTGATGAATTCCGGAGTGTAACCTAGGATCCGGAGGTCCTCTGCGATTTCGCTTGGTTCCGTACCCTCTGACAGCCCGCGTATTGCCACCTTGACACTTCTGTCTGCCGGTAGGGAGTACGTGAACCAAGCTACTTTCTCCTCCTTTTCCAGCCAGGTTAGGTAGCTGGTGATGGCGTGGTTCTCCTGGGCTGTTTCGGGGTAGAACCTGACTCCCTTCCCAAAAGGGCGGGCGTTAGGTCTACGTCCGATATTGCCGGACAGGACTCTGAAGTGGTGAGTCCAGTTGGGCAGGTGTTCCACGATGATGGGTGGGAAGCGGGGAGCTTTCACCAACCTCTGGGTGTCGGAGGTTCCCGAGACCAGGGTTGGAGGGCGTTGTGAGCGCTCTTTTTGCACGCTCAGGATGCTCGCATAACTGGTGGATTGCGTGGTGTTTCCGGTCTCCGTAGCCATCAATCCATTACCGCTTTGTGCGGTATCTGGAGAGGCAGGGGGAGAGGAGTGGTGGACGGGTGTGGGCGTGCGTTGGGGCGTGGTGCACGGCCTGCGAGACTCTGGCGCTACCGGAGCGGTGCGCGGAGTGCTAGCCGTGGTCCCAGCCGTGGAAGTGGCTTCGTGGGAAGCGTGGGGCGCGGCCACTGCTACTTGGGCAGGCGGGTCGCGAGTTGCGCTGGGGATGGTGGTTTCCTCGAGGCAGATGCGCTTGCAGTCTGCCTCTTCCTCCTCTGGGCTTCTGTGGCGTCTAGCAGGGCGAAGTATCTCCGTGTCTACACGGTCCTTCGCTGCCTGCTGAACCTTTGCCAGTTCTTCGGGTCCGATGTTGTGGCCCGAAGCCACGAGGTCTGTCCGGGACTTCTCCAGCTCCGCGATGATAGTTCTCGGAGTGGATGGGCAGGCGAATGCCCCCAAGCTCTCCATGTACCGTATCGCCGTGAGCTCGTGCTCAACACGAGCCCTTGGCGATAAATCGGCAACGTCTGGAGATGTTGGGGGTGACGGTGTATTGTCCTTTTCGGCGCTGCTGTCCGTGGTGGACACGCTAGTCGCCGAGGTCTCCGTGCTGGTGTTGGCGTTGGAAGATGCCGATGTCGACATCTTTGACGCAGGGCTTTTACTACCTTTCTTCCTCCTCATGACTGGTGCAGTTCGCCGCGACCTGGGGGTGTTCGCCGCCGCGCTAGAGAGCGCGGGCGGTTTCTCGAAGTGTTTATGTCACTAAACGCTTGAGATATCCTGTGGTCCGAGCGGTGTTGCTGTAGCGAACGCGAACTGCAGACTGTCCAGCCACCTGCATCCATCGACTTCCCGCAACACTGCGCAGGTCGTCACTTCATCTTGTGGGGGGTCGTCCTACACTGCGTTTTCCTGTACGTGGCTGCCACTCGAGAACCTTTTTTCCCCAGCGGTTGGCAGTTCTGTGAGCTATGTAGCCGGCCCATTGCCACTTCAGCTTGCTGATCTTTACGGCTATGTCAGTTACCTTAGTTCTGCTGCGGATATCATCGTTGCAGACTCTATCACGCAGAGAAACACCGAGCATAGCCCTTTCCATAGCGCGCTGAGCCACTTTGAGCTATTATGATATAGATATATATATTATATATATTTACGTTGGTTATTACGATATAAATATTTAAAAAAGATATCAGATCTCTCGACCGCCTACCCGATATTGAGGTGATCAGATGTTATTTGGGACAACGCGACAGGTTGTGAGCCTGTGGCCGTCTTTAATTCCAAGCCAACCATATAAATCATACATAAGTTACTAAAAACTCTCGATATAGCCCTCCACATAGTGGATCGAACTCGCGACTCCTGGTTGGGAAGCAGATCCCTAACTACTCGGCTATCGTGGCTATTACCGTTTATAATTATTTTATTGAAGTGAAACTTCTTTTGACTTTTTTGGACGCGATGAGAGTAAAATTTTCAAGTTCGAATTTGAGTGCAACGTTTCGGTTAGTTGTGGGTGACTTGCATTTTGAATTGGAAAAGTGTAATATTTATTTGTTTATGTAATGTACTTTGTACTCTTTAATTACAAACAATGAGTTACATTTACATTTAATTAATTTTTATTCATTAATTAATAATTATGATTCACATTTGTAATTTCAATTTTCAACGGATTTTATAGCGTTTCTTTTATATTTAATTTAAATCGCATCGGGGCCTTTACAGCACCTGTAGTCACGGAGGGACTGAGGTGTCTAAGGTCCTGATGTCATAATTACCTAACCTAGTTAGGCAACCATCAACTTTATAATTATATATTTTTTTTATTTTGGCCGGATTTACGCAGAATCACGATATCTTGATGGCCTTATATTCTAAGCACTTATTGCTAAGTGAGTAGTTTGACTTCTGTCAAGTGTACTCGCACCCTTTTCTTTTTTTTTATTTAAGAATAGTTTCCATCAGTATGTTCAAAAAAAAATATTATTGCTTAGTTCAGCATATTGTTATTCAGAATTGTATTATTGTATATTAACGAATCATACATTCGCAAATTTAAAAGGCTTTCCAAGACGCGCAACCGTAACGACTTTTCAATTTCCCTTTCATTCTGAATCTATTCAGGATTTCGTTACGGCCCCGAACTTCCAATAAGAGCCGTAAAAATAAAATATAATAGTACGCGTAGGCACTTTTAATGGCAAACGAGGTGAATATTAAAACGGTTCATTGTGTACGGAACTTTGACATTTTATAGAAAAATCATAAAATCATTCTTATTCAGCTCAGACAAATCGCGCAGTAAGTCTGTTATGAATTTTATATCTCTAGACATTAATACACACGTGGCTGCAGAGAATGTAACTATTTATGACGAGGTGTACTGCTAATAATTTATTATTATTTCTACATAAATCGTTGTACGATTTTATCTTGGCCAGAATGCCAAGACGGCGACCGGCTGATTTTAACAGCATTTTTCTTATGCGTACCATACAAACACCTTATCTACTACTACTACATCAGCCTATTTTAGTCCACTGCTGAACATAAGCTTCTTCAAGAAATCATCGGGAAAAGCCAACATACATTTCTAAGAATCCGTCAGCCATAGGGATAAGCAGCGCTAATGACTTTCCAATTAGTACGATCAAGCAAGGGGCGCCGGAAACTTAGCTATTTTTGCCCGGTCCGTCCCGCGTTTTGGCATTTATGTACTAAGGCTTGCCACGGACATAGATGAAAATCGCGTGATGATATTTTTAAATAAAAGAAAGAAAAAATAATTGTTTAAAACATTAAGACTTTTAATAGATATACATAAATATTTTTGGAAGTCTCAGTTGTTCTTACCCTGTCTAGTTACATTATACCAATAATGAAAAGTTGTACTACTTTCAGCAACAACAATTTCAAATGTAATTAATATTTTAATGAGTCAGTGAGTACAATACGGCGACCTTAAATTCCACTAGGCGATATCGTCTTGAAAGGCCACGCATAATATTATTTTGAACCTTCACTTATTTTCATTGTTATAAACATTTAATGAAAAACAACACAACGTCTGACAGAGACGTCAAATTTTTTTTTATGTTGCGATTATAAGTTCTTATTCCATAGTTGCGATCCCATAATTAGAACTTGTATAAATAGTTGTATGATGATTACCCATTTCACTTTCCCAAACGATTTTATTTGTTTTTAATCTTTAGTAATAAAAACTAACTAGAAATGAGTCTTTACATGTAATTTATTAATATTAAATTTAATGAAAATACAATAATGAAAGTAGTAAAACGTAGTAGAAGTATAAATATAGTCCGATATAATAATAAAATAATTATTATTTGTTATCATTAAGCGTGGCAATTATGATATTTGGGTTTTTTTAGTTGTGTATACGAGAAAATAAATGTCTTTAAGAACTTTCGCACATGGTGACTGAATAACGGCGAAAAGTCCATCCTTATTTGTCGAACCTAAATTTCACAGACTAGTGATGGGATGCAGCTTCACTTGAACGAGGGCACCAGCAGTGTGCTTACCAACCTGCTGCCCACCGTTTAGAGAATAGGAACCTTTCAAAATATGCATACCCCCGGCGCTTCCTTGGAGGGCTGATGAAGTGAATAAGTGACATTAGTTTTACATCAAATACTTTTTGAGATTGATGAAAGTGCAAATAAATGAAAGCATAGTATAGATGTTTCTCGGAAATTGTCCAGATACCTTAAAATAGACGTACTTTAATAAAATCTTATGAGAGTACAAAATACGTTCAAGTTGAAACAAATCCTCAGATGGCATGGAGTAATCGTGTAAAACATTAAATAATTCCAGGTCCGCATGAAATCGCATCAGGCACCTCGTCCGAGATTGCTCGCCTAAAGATACGACGCTCTTTATTAATGCACGCCGTGCCCGGCGACCTAACTACCTTCAAGAAAACTATAGCCTTTAGACGCTTACCCACTCTATCTCATTTCTCGGACGTTAAACAAGTAACAGCTTATTTCAAACGAGGAACGTTCAACGAGAAATTTCCTTTTAGACCTAACTAGACCATTTTCATCTATTTAAGAGCAAATTACACGGCTAGGAAGACTTTCCATTGAATGAAAAGTAGACTTCTACTGTTACCTACTTAGGTAGCCTACGTCTAGAATAACTTTAACTTTACTTATGGTTAAACAATTTAGTGAATAAGCTTTAATAAAACACAAATAACAAGACATGACATGTCTATGAAAACATTCATGAAGCATCAAAATTCAAACAGAAAGGCACTTTGTGTCATTTCACAAACAATAAAGTTATCGCAGTACAATCGAACCTTCTATCCCTTGGTGAATTACGACAAAATATTTTATTCAGAAGTTACCTACGTCTATGTCGGCGGGATGGACTTGTCCACTTTACGTAATATTATGTAAATTGTAAGTATCTTATGCATATAAAATATGTCTCATCCCAAACTTCGAACGGACGGCTTTTGAGCCTCAGAACAATAGATTCCTTCCTGTGACCGTGTGAAAGTGGAATGTCAACGACTATCCGCTACAAGATAAATAACGGTATCATCACGCATATAATAATAAAATAATTATTATTTGTTATCATTAAGCGTGGCAATTATGATATTTGGGTTTTTAGTTGTGTATACGAGAAAATAAATGTCTTTAAGAACTTTCGCACATGGTGACTGAATAACGGCGAAAAGTCCATCCTTATTTGTCGAACCTAAATTTCACAGACTAGTGATGGGATGCAGCTTCACTTGAACGAGGGCACCAGCAGTGTGCTTACCAACCTGCTGCCCACCGTTTAGAGAATAGGAACCTTTCAAAATATGCATACCCCCGGCGCTTCCTTGGAGGGCTGATGAAGTGAATAAGTGACATTAGTTTTACATCAAATACTTTTTGAGATTGATGAAAGTGCAAATAAATGAAAGCATAGTATAGATGTTTCTCGGAAATTGTCCAGATACCTTAAAATAGACGTACTTTAATAAAATCTTATGAGAGTACAAAATACGTTCAAGTTGAAACAAATCCTCAGATGGCATGGAGTAATCGTGTAAAACATTAAATAATTCCAGGTCCGCATGAAATCGCATCAGGCACCTCGTCCGAGATTGCTCGCCTAAAGATACGACGCTCTTTATTAATGCACGCCGTGCCCGGCGACCTAACTACCTTCAAGAAAACTATAGCCTTTAGACGCTTACCCACTGCTGAACATAAGCTTCTTCAAGAAATCATCGGGAAAAGCCAACATACATTTCTAAGAATCCGTCAGCCATAGGGATAAGCAGCGCTAATGACTTTCCAATTAGTACGATCAAGCAAGGGGCGCCGGAAACTTAGCTATTTTGCCCGGTCCGTCCCGCGTTTTGGCATTTATGTACTAAGGCTTGCCACGGACATAGATGAAAATCGCGTGATGATATTTTTAAATAAAAGAAAGAAAAAATAATTGTTTAAAACATTAAGACTTTTAATAGATATACATAAATATTTTTGGAAGTCTCAGTTGTTCTTACCCTGTCTAGTTACATTATACCAATAATGAAAAGTTGTACTACTTTCAGCAACAACAATTTCAAATGTAATTAATATTTTAATGAGTCAGTGAGTACAATACGGCGACCTTAAATTCCACTAGGCGATATCGTCTTGAAAGGCCACGCATAATATTATTTTGAACCTTCACTTATTTTCATTGTTATAAACATTTAATGAAAACAACACAACGTCTGACAGAGACGTCAAATTTTTATGTTGCGATTATAAGTTCTTATTCCATAGTTGCGATCCCATAATTAGAACTTGTATAAATAGTTGTATGATGATTACCCATTTCACTTTCCCAAACGATTTTATTTGTTTTTAATCTTTAGTAATAAAAACTAACTAGAAATGAGTCTTTACATGTAATTTATTAATATTAAATTTAATGAAAATACAATAATGAAAGTAGTAAAACGTAGTAGAAGTATAAATATAGTCCGATATAATAATAAAATAATTATTATTTGTTATCATTAAGCGTGGCAATTATGATATTTGGGTTTTTTTAGTTGTGTATACGAGAAAATAAATGTCTTTAAGAACTTTCGCACATGGTGACTGAATAACGGCGAAAAGTCCATCCTTATTTGTCGAACCTAAATTTCACAGACTAGTGATGGGATGCAGCTTCACTTGAACGAGGGCACCAGCAGTGTGCTTACCAACCTGCTGCCCACCGTTTAGAGAATAGGAACCTTTCAAAATATGCATACCCCCGGCGCTTCCTTGGAGGGCTGATGAAGTGAATAAGTGACATTAGTTTTACATCAAATACTTTTTGAGATTGATGAAAGTGCAAATAAATGAAAGCATAGTATAGATGTTTCTCGGAAATTGTCCAGATACCTTAAAATAGACGTACTTTAATAAAATCTTATGAGAGTACAAAATACGTTCAAGTTGAAACAAATCCTCAGATGGCATGGAGTAATCGTGTAAAACATTAAATAATTCCAGGTCCGCATGAAATCGCATCAGGCACCTCGTCCGAGATTGCTCGCCTAAAGATACGACGCTCTTTATTAATGCACGCCGTGCCCGGCGACCTAACTACCTTCAAGAAAACTATAGCCTTTAGACGCTTACCCACTCTATCTCATTTCTCGGACGTTAAACAAGTAACAGCTTATTTCAAACGAGGAACGTTCAACGAGAAATTTCCTTTTAGACCTAACTAGACCATTTTCATCTATTTAAGAGCAAATTACACGGCTAGGAAGACTTTCCATTGAATGAAAAGTAGACTTCTACTGTTACCTACTTAGGTAGCCTACGTCTAGAATAACTTTAACTTTACTTATGGTTAAACAATTTAGTGAATAAGCTTTAATAAAACACAAATAACAAGACATGACATGTCTATGAAAACATTCATGAAGCATCAAAATTCAAACAGAAAGGCACTTTGTGTCATTTCACAAACAATAAAGTTATCGCAGTACAATCGAACCTTCTATCCCTTGGTGAATTACGACAAAATATTTTATTCAGAAGTTACCTACGTCTATGTCGGCGGGATGGACTTGTCCACTTTACGTAATATTATGTAAATTGTAAGTATCTTATGCATATAAAATATGTCTCATCCCAAACTTCGAACGGACGGCTTTTGAGCCTCAGAACAATAGATTCCTTCCTGTGACCGTGTGAAAGTGGAATGTCAACGACTATCCGCTACAAGATAAATAACGGTATCATCACGCATATAATAATAATAATATAAAGACAAGTTGCAGTGTTGGTGACAAAAGCTTTTAGAAGGTAATGACATACTGTACTTAATCCGTAACAATCATTAAATCGTAATAACAAGTTCTGTAGTCTTTTTTACACCGTTAATTGTTATAGGTAGGATCATCAATAGCTTAAACTACACAAAACTTTGTTTATTTCCAATTCAGAGGAATAAAATATATTCACAGGCTAATGCTTACAGCTACGTTTCTAAACATGTTGCAAAACAGACCTGATCAGTTGCCAGAAACAAGCGACAGGTTTACGAAACTTTTCGTGATCGTAAAACCACGGGTTTTTCGTGTCAAGTAGTTTAGTTACAGGCTCGCCTAATTGTTTCATATTACAAATTTGTGTTGTTATTTCATACAAAAGTATACGTGCTGATAGCGTACCAGATAACACTTTATAACTCTCGGAGCACATTAAAATTACTACGGGCCCTTCAATGTTTTATGCGATTTTTATCAGTTACTTAATGATTGTAGATCAAATAACAGTTCGCACTAAATATCTTATAGAGTTACAGAGAAATTCTAGTACACGTCAAGTAGTGCAAAAAGTTAAACTACAACATTCCTCGCTAACTTTCATGTATAAGCTGGCGTTGGCCATAAACCAAACTATAGTATTTGATAAACGCTATACATTTCTCTTCATCCGTAAATGTTAGTGATTCTTTGCTAACAAAATTTGCAATGTATGACGTAGTTGTCAAAATAATAGGAAAGAGACAATTCTTGAGTGCGCTCAACTGATATTGAACGAGGCCGTGGGCTCTCGGTCAGCTTGCCGCAAACTGGTTTCATTATCAAAAGTCAATAACTTTCCGATGCATTCCGAGTCATGGCCAAGACATCGGTTTACAAACGTAATAAGCTAAAGCCGCATTGTAAACCGCAAATAAGATTCGACGACGAAGTTTTAGATTGCCATGATCAGTACAAAATGGAAATTTCGAACACTTTCTTAAAATTTTTACATGAACAGCTTTCACCTAATGCAGTTATATTGGATATCATCATATCATATGCTTCAAAACTTTTCGGTAAATAAATTTAGTAATAGTAGTTTTAAATCAGATTAACTATAAACTAAATTTATATTTTTTGGTGCATTTGGATTTGGTTATTTCATACAAAAGTATACGTGCTGATAGCGTACCAGATAACACTTTATAACTCTCGGAGCACATTAAAATTACTACGGGCCCTTCAATGTTTTATGCGATTTTTATCAGTTACTTAATGATTGTAGATCAAATAACAGTTCGCACTAAATATCTTATAGAGTTACAGAGAAATTCTAGTACACGTCAAGTAGTGCAAAAAGTTAAACTACAACATTCCTCGCTAACTTTCATGTATAAGCTGGCGTTGGCCATAAACCAAACTATAGTATTTGATAAACGCTATACATTTCTCTTCATCCGTAAATGTTAGTGATTCTTTGCTAACAAAATTTGCAATGTATGACGTAGTTGTCAAAATAATAGGAAAGAGACAATTCTTGAGTGCGCTCAACTGATATTGAACGAGGCCGTGGGCTCTCGGTCAGCTTGCCGCAAACTGGTTTCATTATCAAAAGTCAATAACTTTCCGATGCATTCCGAGTCATGGCCAAGACATCGGTTTACAAACGTAATAAGCTAAAGCCGCATTGTAAACCGCAAATAAGATTCGACGACGAAGTTTTAGATTGCCATGATCAGTACAAAATGGAAATTTCGAACACTTTCTTAAAATTTTTACATGAACAGCTTTCACCTAATGCAGTTATATTGGATATCATCATATCATATGCTTCAAAACTTTTCGGTAAATAAATTTAGTAATAGTAGTTTTAAATCAGATTAACTATAAACTAAATTTATATTTTTTGGTGCATTTGGATTTGGTTATTTCCTTACATGTTTTGCTTTTTTCATATTGATATCCTATAGATAGATCATAACCGTATAGAAATAAAATGGCCTTTTTACTAGTGGTACAACTAAATTCTCCCACTTATGGCTTATTAAAAATATTTCTATTAAATACCTAGTCTTTTTTTATTAGATTGGGGTGACAAATTTGAAGCATGTGGAACCCTGCAAACAACTTCAATCAAAGGAGGTTACAGGTGCTTTGTCACCCTTGGGGACTAACACTGCATACCTCACAGTATGTAATTATACCGTCTTGAACTACATCTTCCAAACCGAAACCCATGAAGACTCAGATGGAATGACTTTCTGCCTCAAATTATACTAGCTCAGTGTACTTTTCAAAGTGGAACCAGTGAAAACAGTGTAGCACATAAGTGCAGAAGTAAGTAAGACGGTGGTACCTACCAGGATAACTCCTAGTCAGGGAAGGAGTATATCACGTATCACCACGCAGTAATGAAAATCAGTACATGTGTAATGTAATATTTGAAATTAAGTAAAAATATCCACGAAACTCGCCACACGTACTATGCCCACACTTTGATTTAAAATCATCATTAGACATTGATATAAAGAATACATTTTAATAATCGATTATTAATCGTATCTGTAGTCTACATATACCTCTATAGTATAAGACTGTGACATGAGACCCTGCGAGAACATCTGAAGAAATTATGTCGTCTCAAAGTTCCATTAACAATGACAGTAATTTTAAAGGAAAAAACTATTACTCATCGGTTCATGTATTATTTTTAATTATCCGAAAAGTATTGTTATTAATGCCTCAAAGAGGGTTATTTTAATAAACGATTAAACTAAGAATTGATGCTTTTTTGTGCTGATTTTTTCTCATAGATCTTTCGCATGAAGTGAGACTAATAACATAACAAAATCATGACATAACTGCCAAAGTCATAAATGTTATGAGATTTTTTACTTATTAATGTTGACGTAAGAAGTTTTGAACGTTCACTGTTATTTATACTTCGGCGTGAAGGTCGCTGAGATCACGGATCGTTTTCTACTCCTGCAATTTGAACATTACACGCCTGGCCATAATCCTATACCAATGTGAAGATTTTCCATAATAATCATACCTGTCAGACGGATTGGAAAACGGAGACGTGCACCTCAAACGCAGATAGTCATTGGCTTAAATGATTTATGGCAGAAATATTTGAGATGATTATTCCGCCAGTCGACTTTTACGACATCCACGTGAAAAAAGAAAATTATTGACATATTCTTATATGCAGATACAATACGGCACGGTTATTAAACAATATAAAGGCATACAGGTGTAAAAGTTTAAAGTCACTAAATTTAAAAAAAAATCTCGTAAACTAAGGATTTCAATTGCCTGAACCATATAGCTGTAGAAAATGAAGTAGGTGTACGCTACAATGCGATAAATGCGGCAACCTAATTCCTTTATAAACACCTGTGTAATTATTAGCATGTGAGTTATGTAATTTTTCCTCTTAAATGGTTAAAATTGTCTCAACAAACTCGATAAGTGTACGGAAATGTGTAAGCGACCGATGTTAACGGATTACACAACGTAATCAATTTCAAGATTACTTACGTGCACACCACACATTCTTTCTATAGTTTTTGTATCTATGTTTATGTAAATATTTGTAGTATTATGTTTACGCTCGTTTTAATACTTACGCAATGATGAAAGTTTCGAACACTCATTTTCACAGTTATTTATATTTTTTACTTTTTCTAATAATTAATTAGTTTAAAAATGTATTAATCTCACCATCATCAGACCGTAACTAATTGGCGGTTGTACATTGTTTTATTCCAAGTGAAGATTGACGTAGATCACAATGATTAAAAGGCGTTATTTATATCTATAACAAATTTTAAGTCCTCCTTTCATGTTTTAATTCCCGGAGAGGCGAAAAGTGTGTTACGGAAGTCCTAGACGCTGTGTCTTATTAAATAGTTGCCAGACGTGCGTGTTTTTATTAAACTTTAAAATGTTTAATAAATATTTATTTTGTTTGTTGAAGGCTAAGTCGTGCATCGTAGTTATGTACAAAGCTTTCCTATAATTATATTAACAAGTTATTACCCACCATACTTTCAATAAACTGCTTTGACATTTGATTTCAGTCACGAACTAAAATATAAATAAAGCAGAGAATGCGTTGTCAACGATTGAATCGATAGCTAAATTATATTTCATAATTTCTGATGATTTGAAATTTTATTGTCCCATAATTTAATAATAAAAAACCTTCTTACTTCGCAGTCAGATCATGATAGGCAAAGATAATTTGATCCACAATAAAATCAATGTATGGGAAATAACTAATTTACTATTCTTCTTTCCATAAATCACAGCAACTTCGTACAATAACAGACTAATATAATACTACGTATATGTAGTATGGTTAATGTACCTGCCTACTTAGAAAGGATATTGGGTTCGAACCCCAACGAGTCTAGATTTCCGTCAGGAACTTTAGCGACCCAACCTTTGATCGGTTTACAGATGTGACAATACTACTACTACTAATAATCATTTAATGTATATCACGTCTCGCGTTCAAGTATGCCTTATATGTACTTATACTTATTTTCTTGGTCAATTTAAAAATAACTATCGTGTTTTAAATGAAGCCATTATTTTCTAATTTACCGCTACCACAGGCTTGGCATCCAGTAAAAAACAAAATTAAATGTAAACCAAGCATACCACTGCAAGATACTGTGAGCACATTCTGCGTAGATCGGACCAAAAATTAATAAATAAAAGCTGAAGGTAGCCCGAGTTAACTAACTATGACATCTGGACGTCTAACACCTCAATCCCCCCGTGACCACGGCTGCTGTAAACCGATGGAAACGTCGGGAATATAAATACAAGATTAAACGCGATAAAATTCGTAAATAATAGTTTCATTTAAAATGTGTTGGCCTAAATACAAGAAATCAATATAACTAACGTATACGTTTTGTACTACTTTTTGTTTGTAGTATATGTAATTTTATAATAATAATTCATAACCCTTTTCTTCCTCTTCTTTAGGTAAAGTTATTTGGTTAAGAAAATATATTATCTGCTTGAACGTCCGCGTGGCTAGTTCCTGACTGCTAAGCCAATATTTGTGTAAAACACAAATCATTATTTTGCGGGCCAGGTTGGGTTGAATTGCGTCTTGTGTCTTTGACACTGTACCCGACCCTTCCTCCGACCTTATCGCATAAGAGTTACATCAGATATGGGAAAGTAAAGACGAATGAGTGCCTCTGTGTTTGCGCCTTCACTTATGGGACTATAATATCTCTTGCCCAATTGACAATTACCAATAGTTTTCGAAAGTTAACACCGGGGTCGAAATCACCTAGGAAGCCATTAGTATCTTCTTGTGTTAACTAAGAAGAAACTTTTCAATGCATTAAGTCCGCCCGTAGCACATTAATCTAACTTCGTGTCAATAAAGAGTTTTGAAAAGTGTATACTTTCAGGTAGACAAAGACTGAGATGATAAATCTCTTATGTATACTATTCATATATGGATTCATTAAATTGGAATTTCACTTTGTTATGAACCACACATACCACATTTTAGTTAAACGCCCAAAACGCACGATGAATTGTACCAAAAAAGTACAATTAGGTACGTAGACTTCACGTTGAAATTTCAAGAAATCTGTAGTAAAAAGCATTAAGTATGAGAGTTATATATTTATCACAGAATTATCTCATGTTATATAGATGTTTCAGTTATGCTTCTACTTTCTAAGTATATGTGTTTAAAAAAAACATTTTTTTCTTCATCAAGTACAATCAAACGATGTCAAAAAATGTTCACGTCAATTGCAATAGCAACTCACAATAGACGCGAAATCAAATTATCACTGACATTACCGCTTTTTATGACTTCGATATTTCAGAAGTTTACAAATTGCCTAAACATTATTTTCTAATGCAATAAATTTGGCCGATCTATACCGTTGCGTTGGCCAGTAGGGTCACTATTGCAGTTTATTCGCAAGACTGATTTCGTTATTAGTTTGCTTATTCAACTTAGAAGGAGTATCTATTAAGTTACAACTTGTTGACGGATGCGACTCGTATATCTTAATTACCGGGTTAAACTTAAATATTAAACCGAATCAAGTTACGGTACAGAATTGACTTTCCTAAGTCAGATCGCTGATTAACATGAATAGTATTAAAGATCATATTAAGTATATTCGTGAAGTGGACAATATTTTCTTTATCTTGCACATGATATATTACGAGCTTTTTTTCAGTTAGAAAAAACTTTTTCTAGTAGATAGCGTATTTCGGTTAATATTTGAAGTAGTTGATCAATTAAGCAGGCTCTGCCTTGCTTAATGGCAATCTATGAGAAATTACGATTAGAATTATGCTAAGTTGATAGTTAATTAATTTACATGTCAAAAATTAAGTGGTCTTAGATATTGCGTAATCGGAGGATTCTAGAATATTTTTGTTAAGTTAATAATATGTCTACCACAGTCATAGATTCTATTTGGCACAATTCTCTTAGTCCAGTACAGTCACTAACGGTGCGTTGGCAAATAAATTTTGGCCTCACCGGTACATTATTTTAGTTTATTTTTTATAAAAAGCTTCAAATTCATTTTGTGGCGACAACAAATCGAAATAATAAACGGAAGTAAATATAGTAATTGAATTAGCGGACTCAAAAGAAAAACTGCAAGTCATAGAATGAACTATGCCATATCCTATTTACTATTTCAAGCTTCATTTCACAGAAAATTGAATGTCACTTTTTTTCAGTAGCTTTTAGTTTTTTTCAGTCGCGTTTTACACTTTGTCTGTATACTGAATCAGTCACGTCTTATAACATTAATTTGACACCTAGGTCACTTTATTTATTGTTTATATATTGTCTATGATTTGTGACAGATTATTCTTAAAAAAAAATACACGTTAGAAGTCAAAGCTTTGCTGATTGTTTAGCTCCTCTGGTGTTGCAAATGTAGAGAGATATTGGTAATCACTTATCTTCAGATAAACTGCTTGCTCGTTTGCCCTTTTCCTATAAAAAAAAGGTTTCTCTGATGGTGAAGAAACTAGCGAAAGAAACTCTGCAAGAGGATACCTAAGAAGATTTTATGTTATTTTATCAAATTTATTTTACACAACTATAAAATTAAGTAGAATAATCAAATAAAGAGACCATCAGTCCAATTTAGTCCCACATGCAACTAAAGCATGAGCTACGTAAATAAAACAACGCGATGCCAGATGTTAAATGTCATAAACTAAAACGATTGCTAAATAACTAGTCCTATTACGTTTTTTTTGTGACAAACAATGAGGAAACGTACTCGTAATATATTAATCTACATACAATTGTGAACGTCAAGCTGTCTCAAAATATGAAACCTGCCAAGATACCTTTGTATTTGTTTTGGCATATTGAGAGTCGTTAGTAGCAGTTACTCAAATAATTACTAAAGATAAATATAGGCGGTGTTTCCGTAACACAAGATCATTTATTATGAGTCAGTCGAGGCCTTAGAAATTACGGGTGTGGACTAAAGCCCATTAGTTGCCCTTCATGACAATTTCAGTCTGCGGTGACTTTATTAATACGATCGGCAATATGGTCACAATATAATGACTCAAACATAGTCGATCACGAACATTTCCATGTTTGAAATGTGGTACAATTGATAAAAAAAACTGTCAGTTCTATTATCTATTACGAAATCCAGAGCCCTTTGAAATATAGAATACAATAATATTAGGTTACTCATATTGGCGAGGTTACTGAATAGGATAATAATAGTACTTATTTATTTGTCTCCCTTTCTTCCTACCCCTCGGCCATCTGGTCTCTCATGTCTAGGATCTCCATTTGCTTGGGTTTTATTTCATGGAATTTTAAATATCTATATACATATATATAATACTACCTAATCAGATGAGAATATATGTTAATGTTCCACATTAAAATAATTATTATTATTATTCAACCACCGATGAACTTTGTTTTCGGAGTTTGTTTTTTGAAGAATTGTTAATAAGCACAGCTTGAAAAAGTCAGGCTGGATCTCCAGTCAAATTCAAAGTCAATTTTTTTTATGTTTAATTTAGGCTTGTTTAAAGCTCTTATGAACTACAAAATCAAAGTAGCGTTATCGAATTAAATATCATAGTCATTTATTAATGGCTTCCCATTAAAACACGGTTTTTAACCTTTGAATGTCTAGTTTCCAACAGATATCTTATTTTATTCCTATTTCATTTGTTAAATATATCAACGTACATATTTAAAAGATCGAACAAAAGCTAGATATATCCTTTTTGAAAGCGTGCTTGTTTCAGATTGCGTTTATGTAAAATAATTAATTTTATTTGTTATTGAGATTTAATAAATATAGTAGATGATGTAAATACCTTTTGAACTTAGAATCTGTGACAGTCAATTGATACGATTGTATCTTATTTTCCATCAAGTTAATAATAAGACAATTTGATGTAAGTTATTACTCTGGTATTTTGTACTATAAGGAACGCGATTAACCGAATACAATAACGTACTCGTACTATGCAAAGTATTATTTAAATTAACACAAGATACTATGTTATATGTAAGTATATATTAATGAATCGTGATATGTTTTTAAATCCGCTTGCTCTTATATTTATACCGCGCATAACCAATAAAGGCGTCTCACGACTACGGTCAAGCTTCAAGGTCGCCTTACATAACACTGCATTTAGCCTCTAAAATTAATACTCATCGAACGCCCGCATTGTTAGCAGACACCTCTTAGTCCAACACCGAATCATAGAGCAACGAAAAAAAATCCGCACTTGGAACTACTTACACGTTCATTACAAATATTTTCGGAGATGTAACATTGTTTTTATTGGATATTTTCTAGTTCCCGAGTGAACTTTCGAATAGTGTTGTACGAAATACTTTTCATTCTTTTTCATTCTCGACGTAGTACTAGTACTTTTTCAGGTACTACTATAAAAAAGTTAGCTAGTAAACAGTACAATTTAGATATTCGTCACAAAATCTTACAAGAGGGGGAAACGGGTAACGTTTTCAAGAAAAAAAAAATAGGTCTAATAACATTTCCACAGCTTATTTTGAAACTAAAAACGTCGGACGTCCG
Source organism: Bhutanitis thaidina (assembly GCA_029286595.1). Lineage (NCBI taxonomy): Eukaryota > Metazoa > Arthropoda > Insecta > Lepidoptera > Papilionidae > Bhutanitis > Bhutanitis thaidina. The sequence goes on from JAGSMS010000003.1 coordinate 6,445,277, forward strand.
TTACTTCAAAGTCTATGTATTTCATGAGTCCCTACTGTCATAAGTCTTAATACGACTCATACCTATAAAATATAACATATTTCAACTTTATGGAATAAATGTAATTAAGACATAAAATTTTCTTAAATGCACATGATACCTGGTGGGGAAAAAAGTTGGGAAATACTAGAATTTTTATTTAAATAGTATGGGCTACCAAATTTTAAAGATCAAGTCAATGAACAGAAAATAATGTAACGTTTAACCGTTAAGAGTCACGGACTAATCTCAATTCTTCAAAACCAGATGACTCGACACAAATATTTTCTTTATCTAAATACTTAACCACAGTCACAGCCAACAGTGTTCCAGTAACTTATTGAAGCTTTAAAAATGTTCAATAGTACGTCATTACAATTTTTGCAGAATAAATGCTGCAAGACAAGGTGACGTTAAAACTCTAACAGCACTTACAGTGGGTGTTTATATTAAGGCAATTAAAAAAAAAACTATTTATTCATAGCACGATTGACGCGTTTCATCGCCTGATCAGATATCTTATTGATTTGCGGTATTGTTCGATAACGATCTCGACTTTGCATTGAACGTCGTTTAGTGAGCTTTTATTTACATTCACACGTAATTCTCTTTGTAAACCTCGGAACGTTCACCTTGAAACTGACCATTACTGTAATTAAATTTTTCTTTTCATAATTTTGAATGATGACATTATTCAATGATCTTCAAGAAACGGTTACATTAAATGAAACCTTCAGATGACCTGTTGTTAATGCAATAACAGTGTTTGAGTCGATAAATATTTTGAGTTCATTGTCAAAAAGTGAACTCTCAGGACTAAATGAGCCTAAAGTATTTAGGTCGACTCTAGTGTACTAATGTGCGTTGCTAATAACAAACACAAAAGATAAGCAACATGATTTTAGCAAATAACCTGTCACGACTTCGATTGATAAATTTAATGAATTAAATTTATACACCAGTGGGGTACGGTAGCTGGCTCTTGTCTTTAATTTCGATAGCGACATTTGATTATTGCTCTTTGTTTGAGTTGCGCTATGGAGACAGCCCCTCAATCTTAATTCTGATTAATTGCTTGACGCCTAAACACGACTAACGTAATTTTAAGATATTACTCAGTTTCGGTTTCAGCGGATTAAAACAATGTAACACCTAATGGTAGTGTACTCAAGTATTACTTTGGGTTAGTTTCTCAATATATCCTAATAATATTCCTATGAATGTAAAACGTTCGTCGTTCAATCACGATGTTACAAAACGAACACTAATGATAAACTACGAGTGTAAAATCTATATAATATTTAAAAGCGTAATAACTAATCACGAAATCTCAGAACCTATGAATCCTACATAGATGAAATTTGATAGATGTGTGCCTTATAGGCATTTGAGATTTTTCGAGAAACCTCACTAAAGTGGTCATGTGGGAGGAGAAGGACAGTATAGTTCTAGTTTACTAGTTTATGAAGTCAGAGACAATAAAATGGGCATTTAGGTTAATACTTTTAAACAATAACATACCTGGATAAGCATTTTTCGAAAAGTAGCCCTTACGGGTGAAGAACAAGGTATACGTGTTTGTAAGGGAAACTTATTATCTTGAAATTTAATAAAAATACTAAAATATATTGACTCAACATTCTGGTATAGCGGTTTTTACCTTAAAGTAAGTATAATCATGTAAATAAAATACTTACCTAATTTTAAGCTTAATCATTGGGAGGGCGCTGTTCTATTTCCGCTTTTTTCTCCACCTTTTACCTTTTAATTTCTATATTTATCTCTCTCGCACACAACCGCCATCTCCTCCTGGCAAGTTTGCTTGTATACTTCGACATTTAATTGAAGATTTATTAAAATAAAATAAGGTACATAATTATAATTAATAAAATTAAAAATAAATTAAAATTTCACAGTGACTTTGTAGTGACATCTGACATAACCTTGACAATATCATTAAGTAAAGGTTCTATTTGTAGTTTATTGAACTGGCCGTTTACAATTCTGTGGTTTATTATTAATTACATTGTATTATTAATGGGACCACTTTTCAAATAGGACCTTCAATTTTAATAGAAGGAGGCGGGTATGCACTTGTTTATTGTGAACGACTCTAATTGTCACAACCAGCTTTATCGCGTTGTTTAATCAGCGCAAAATGTTCAAGATTTTAAAGATTTTCTTTTTTCACAGCTGCGTTAAATAGAACTAAAAATAGTTAGTCCATAGAACTCATGCCTATGGGACAGGACTATAAGTTATTAAGTTTCCGTAACCAGATTTTTCTTTCGAGAATTCTCAAATTTATATATATATATATATTGAATATTTAAATTTGGACTTCATTTATTATGTAAGAAACTTCGATGGTTTTGCCATGATTTCACATTATATTTTTCACCGTGATTATTAAATTATATTAGGAAGTGTAGCGCTAAAAAAACATAATTACAGTGATTGTGTTGCACAATGTAGGTGTGAAGTCGTCAGTCACTTTTAAGACGCTTCAAAAACTAGGCATCAGTTGTGTATTGTGTATTATTTGTGTATCGCACTACAGACAGGTGCAATAACAATTTCTCTGTCGAAGAGCGGGGCAACCTCTTGCTGTTAGGACCAGATGGACTCCGTCAAACCCTGTCAAAGCCAAAATTCTTAGAAACATTATAAGGAAACAAATAATATTATCTCGTGAAATCGATATTCCCACCAGGAACACTGTCGTAAATTATTAAACAAGTCTAAATCAGTCACTGTTCCTTAGAGCTGATCGATCGAAACGCTTGCTACCAATACACTGGTGGAAGACGCAGAAACGTGCTCTTTACAGATGATGAAATTCTTACGATTGAAGAGCACTTTTACAAGCAAAATAACTAAGAGTTCGTCATTGAAGAAATATACCAAATCGCAAATTTAATTATTCGCGCTATTTCTATATTACACAGAAGCAATGGCAGAGGCATAATATATCTTACTTACAGTCGACACCATGTGTTGTATAAATCATAATTTTGTGTAGCTAACCTAATTTGCCACATAAAGTTGCAAACAATGTTGTTAGTACTCGTAAACATTGTCAGTTAACCGTTTTAACCGTCCTAAAAATCTTTCAATTCATTAGCGAATTTCCTTTCAATTCTTGATTTTCAGTTTTTGACACTGTATGTTACTATACTTTCTATACTTTCATATCATCTTATGGCATAAGCATTACAACAGATACGGTAAGGCAAAAGCAAGTGAGTATCTCTGTTTTTATGCATACACGAGTGTACACTGTAATATATTCAGCCACAGTTAACAACAACTATTAGGAAGTTGTCGCCGTTACCAAAAATCGGCCAAGAGAACATCAATAATTTAAACACGTATTTAGTTATTGCGATTTCACAAAGCATCTCATAATGTACGCCATAGAAAACGGAGAACCTATATAGTCACATACACTCGCATTATCGTCTCGCCAAAACTCTTAACCGTTAACTTTAACTTATGACTAAGTTAGTTTAATCAAAACTAGTTTTTACCGGTTTTATGAAACAGACTTTCCTGTTTCTGCATTTACTTAACAGGCTGGTTGCTCCCTTTTATTCAGAGAATGAGTCGAATGAGCAGGGTACACCACGTGCAGGTGAGGTGTTAATTTGAAGATTAAGACAATAAATTTCATCATGGGTATAACCATCATAGCATATAGAACTTAAATAATGTTAATTTAATTAATACCTTTGAATTATTGACATTCATTGCCAGCAAACACGTTCCGACCGTTCTTGATAAATTAACGAGTAACGAACAAGCGTACCAGTAAATGAAAGCGTACAGATAAAGGTGTGTAGAAATGTAAATAAATTACCCATATATTATTACTATATAATATAAATATGATATGATATGACCAGAAAATATAATCTTTCTAAAGTTTTTGTTGAAAATAGGCCAAATAGTCAAATGGTATTTTAATAGGCAATTAAAGCAATTTCTTTAACAACACACAAAGTTATACGCACACTGAATATTTCTTCATACATTTTTAGCACTGTTTTCTGCGTTTTAACTAGGTAGTACCGGAAAGTACATAATTTTATAAGAGTCGAGGAAGCTAATGGCTTCAGCGCTAGCTTTAATTACATATAATGCTGGGGACTTGAACTCGTATCCCGGTGCCCTTCAGCAATTTTGAGTGCTGAATTCACGATAGCTTAAGAAATACATCGCGATGAAACCCGCATGTCTGAGAAATAATATAAAATTATTATTTTGATGACATGCGAGAAAACCTTTCTGCTTCAATGAGACATTTACATGCTGCTTCTTTACTTTTACTTCACTATAAAAATATAAAAGTAAAGTAAAGTAGCAGCCTATAAGTGCCCACTGCTGGGAAAAGGCCTCCTTCACAAATACGAGTATCAGAGTGTGTTTAGGAGCCGGGAAGGGCCCGCCACGCTGCTCCAGTGCGGGCCAACCCGCGGGCTTCACATATCCTCGAAATTATTTCTCAGACATGCAGGTTTCCTCACCGCTGAGCACGTGGTAAATACAGCACTGAAAATTGGTATTAAAAATTTTAGTGGTGCCGGCACCGGGGATCGGTCCCAGGTCACTCGCGCTATATGAAACTAAAGTGAGCGTCCTGACCACTAGGCTACTACGGCTGTCTACAAATATATATTTATAGCAAATAAACATCTTGCTGTGTCGTGGAGTCGTTACACAATCCGCCATCCCATCTCTTCTCGTACGCTTTTTTTAATGGGAAAAATCTCGTTAACCACCAATAATTATACCAATTTACTGAATCATCTAAGTACACGGTAATTCTACTAAATCAAAATATAGTACTATACTGACAACACTTAAAATTTCTATTTGCAATTTTATCCGTAACAGCACTGAAATTTGCACCCTTGCGCAATATGAAATTGAAGCGAACGCCTTACTTAACCTTTGAGCTACAAAGTCTCCTAATTGTGCATTATTAATTTATGAAAAAAATATTAAAAACGTCTCTAAGCACCTCGTCGCTAACTACACCACCACGTCCTAACTCATTTACAAAATCATAACAGCATCCATTTTAACAGCGTTCGATCCAACGTCAATTTACGTTTTGATAGTCCATTTATTAAGGCTGTCGATAAATTTTCACCCATTTTCAATTACCAAACCGGCGAAGCGATAAAAGTAAGGAAAATGGCCCCCAGGTAGATTGATTTTATTCAATTATTACTTTTCATCACGATTACGCCTCAACCAAATTTACAATATGAATATTGAAGTTCGAATCGTGAACAAAACAATGTAACGAATCTGTAAAATAAATCATAATGGTAATTTATATTGTAATATTAAATACATTTGAAAGAGCTATTAACGAAGTAAAACTTATTCTACAATTGCTTACCATATTGAGTCATAAGATGCGACTAGGGGAGAAATCACAATAATCTCATAGCTATCTCCGGGAGCATTCCCGGCTACGGGCTCGCCATCCGTCACATTCTAGCTGATAATCGAAGCAATACAAGGCAAGTTAAAAGTAAATATAAAGAAACGTAATATTATTTTTCTACCGAGATGTTCGTAAGCATATGTTTCCCAAATGTAAGATGCTGTATAAGATCGTGTTTGTAACACTAAAAAAAGAATAAACAAATAGATTACCTATATTTCTTATTGAGACTTCATTCCAAAATGTATGTTTTGAGCAAACTTATAGGAAAGAAATCACAATATAGTGTGAACATGCACGAGTCCCGATTCTACTAACTTTCTGCAACAAAACGAACCGATTTTTCAAAACAACAGTACATAGCTCAACCTTGAAAATACTTACGTCGTGACCCACATTCTAATAACCTTTTAACTAGCGAAATGTAGTCCAACATTTGCGAGAAAACATTTCGTTCGCGATCGACGGTCGTCAGTAAGTTTGCATAATAATAACACAATGGGTCGATATGTACACGGGCCTGTCGCGATTTCGTAACGCAGAGGAGTAACACCTAGAAACCGCCCTCTCGCGCTCATGAATTATTCTCGTTGTGAGTTGTGACACTCGAGTGGCGGTAACCACCCGCAGGCCCCTACGGACCCATCACTCCGCCGCGTGCCACATCCGCGCCGAGCATCGGGACTTGTAATTTAATTATATCTTCGACCAAATGCTTTCGCATTTCAACTGAAAATCATATCGGAGGTTCTGTTTTTGATACATATCTTCCCATATTCTGCTACAGTCATTATTCTATTTATTGAACTATGTCCAGAAAACAATTCATAATTTTTCATAGTTTTTATTCATAATTTTACTGAGTAGTTTTTTTACTGTTAAAACTGTCTTTCATTGGACGATCAGTCATAAAGATATTTAATAATTTTAAATCAAGTAATAAGTAATAATGTATCTTATAGTAAATTACAATACCCGAACTAAGTTATCTCAACAATGTTTCCTCAAGATTCGAATAATAGTACAAGAATAATTTACTAAATTATGGAACTTCAATCAATATAGGGATATCAACTTAGGGATATCATTTGGCAATAATAATCATCATCATCTTCATCATCACTAGCTTTAAAAATCCATTGCCGACATGCAGTTTATGGTTCATTTGGCCACATCACGCTAGACAGGCAGCAGATACCCTGTCACTGGGTTTTGAAATAAATGAAAGTAGTTTTCTGTTTTTTTGAAATAAGTATTTAAACATTAACACATTGAAAACAACAAATGAACAAATATAATTTCAAAAGTTGTAAACTAAACTGAAATCGCTTCGATAAATCAATATAACACGGTCCACTTTATCTAAAATATCTACAGGCGTGAATAAAATAATTTAACGACTTGCCACAACATTTAACCTAGATCTTATCTTGTTAAGCCTTTTTAATAAACATAGAATATTGACTGCATCGAGTTTTTCATTATCGAGTACCTGGCACAAATATTTTAATCACAATGATTAATATTTATTGCTAGTTAACTGATAATTGGTAAAATTTATTTAGTTTTTAATATTGCTTTAAATAGAGCCTCTCTTGCTCTTCTTATTCGTTCTCTTAACAGTCTGTGAATAGTCCACTGCAGGACATCGGCCCCATAAGGAGGGTTTGCCGTGATCGCCACGCTCGGTACTCGCTAACTCGCTTAAGACGCCGCTACCCGTCATAGGTCTGCTTAACTTTGGTCCGGCATTTTTCGAGATGGTTGTCCCGCCATCAGTCGCTAGTCGTTCCGATTTTTAAGGTTGCTCCTCCTCAAATATAAGGAAGAAGGCTAGCAGCCTTCAAAGATATTTGAGGACGCACCTGCAGCACCTCTGGTGTTGCAGATGTACGTAGGCGATGGTAATTACTTACCATCAGGAGAACCGCTTGCTCGTTTGCCGCCTTTTCCATAAATAAATAAAAAATAATTTAGAATTTTTCACAAGGAAGGTATATATGTATAACGCATTCACGTTTAGTACATATGTACGGATCTGTTTATGTGAAGACGGCGGCGTTCGCTAGTATTTAATATTAAAGAGTTTAAGATTGCATAGCGTAATATGCACATATAATTTAATAAAACACGAAAATTACTCTATTTTGAATAAATAATGAGTACATCATATTTTATTTACAACCCAAAAAACCACTGATGTAAATATACATAGTCTGTGCCGTTTTGGGATTAAAATATAAATAAGCCCTACTCGCAAATTGGGCTGTATAAACATCCCATGTATTTATACGCGTACAAGATCGTCTAATACTCTCCCCTACTCTCGAATAATAAAATTATTTTCCACGAGTACGCATACTTGACAATGTTAAGGGCACATATTTGGTCTTTATGTAGTCAAATTCATACGTGTATACATATATAATATAAACTCCCTCGACCGTATACCCACATTTTTAGTTCTTTAAAAAAAAGATCTTTAAAGTAGATTATTTAGAATAAAGTGACTGGTGGCGAGCCGGTCCCCGCCTTAGTGTACAAGCTAACGACACAAATCGTACGTAAGTTTCGAAAAAGTCATAAGTAAAGTCCCTCCATATAGTGGATCGAACTCGACTCTCCAGATTCGGATGCAGATCCCCTGACCAACTGGCAACCGTGGCTAAATACTTTATTTATAAAAGAAATCTGTTACGAAAAGAAACAGACAAATATTTAAAATGTTTAATTCCTCTTCATCAACCTGTACAAATTCACTTCTGGACGTAGGTCATAGAACAACACGGAAGACTATAGGCCTATACCTACCACGTTGGGTAGGCAAATTGTTGAGCGCAGTGTTGGTACCCTCGCACTAAAGATGCGGCTCCCATTATTTAGTATTTGGGATCGGCATATTCAGGTGGATTGTCCGCTATGAGACAGTCCCGAGAGCCTAGTCCGTTAGTCGGCAGTGCACAGCGTGCAGGTGACATTGATTTTTGGAGGAAAATGCTGGCATATTCCCCTTTACACCTCTATTTTAAATTATATTAAAATAAAACACTATTTATATTCATAGAAATCACTATTTGATCTCTGATATTTTCTTTGCAGATTATCAACGTACGTCAACGAGGTCTACTGCATAAGAAACGTAAGTTAATTAATTTACGTCAAAGTCACTTTTAATGAATTACAAATCAATTTCCGTCATTTTTAACTATTTCAAAACATGAACATGTTGTCATAAAATTCAATAACGAATAAACACACGGTTCTTAAAAAAACTGACTTTTGCATATATCTGAAAATATACCGTGTTAAAGTGCCAACATCAAAATACTTGAGCACACACGAACACATGATCAAGTGTACATTCTTCAAAAGCCTTACTTACTAGTCAAACAATCTTAAAAGGATTTGTAATACACGCTTGGCGTAGCTTATTTATTAGCGAATTGGCGATTGCAGAATCTTCCTTTTTAATTCTTTTTTAGTTAGCTAACAAATATACACAAAAATGGAGTACGAAATCAAAAATTTATTTAAGTTTCTAAAAATTGCACCAAAGTTCAATACTATACACGATCGAGACTGATAAAATTGAAAAAAATAACACATAAAGATTAAAGTAAAACGAATACATTACAAATTGTATAAAAAGCATTTTTTGAAAAATATTTAACAACGCATAGTGACGTCGTATTTTTAAACGTCTTTGTTTAGAAGAGACGTAACATTCCTTTTTAAAATGTGTACAGAATGTTCAATATTTTGAAATACGTCCTCGCCTAAACAAAAGAGTTATTCAATTTTTATTTTGTAAGCAACGTGGAACATTCAAAATAACGTGAGTCTAATAACAAAAGCATTGACTTCTTATTCCATCTGCAAACAATGTAATTCTTCATTATCGTAATTCATATCGTGTTAAAAAAAAAACGAAATTAGTTTGATCAAGATAACACAATTTTTTTCTTATTTGGAGCAAACAAATACGCAGACAGGTTGATAATAGCCATCTCCATTTCATAAAAAGGAAATAAAAATAACGCAAAATTAAATAATCTCATCATTCGAAAAGTGAAATTTTTTCCAACATAGTCAAGATATCACACGGAATTTTTGTAAACATTTTAGTGGCATGGCGAATAAGGCCAATGGTTATTAATAAACGAAACCATGTCAAACATGTGAAAAATTACTATTACTATAATTAAATCATACACGGGATTTTTTGAAATAATTTTGTGGCATATTGGATAAAGGGCCTTGTAGTAAAAAGTAATAAAAACCCTATTTCTCATGCCATAGTTCAAACGCTAAGAACTCTGACCGCATTTCACTTTCATTCCACACAAAACCTCAGTGCGAAAAGAATTAGCCATTTTGTTCTTCATAACCCGTAGTGGTTTATGGATAACCGTTTTAATTATGGCCTGACGTTCTACAATATTACTATTGTAGAGCTTCAAGCTCGATCATGTAACGATCTGATTCGTTATCCATAACTAAACTATAAGGCACCATAACCTAACGCATAAATCTTAGGAACCAAAAGAAGTTATCTCAAATTACAATAACATAATTACGTACATAACAAACTGCAAAAAAACCTGCAAAACAATCAAATATTGATTGATCAATCAAACCCGGATACAAAGTTTACCTATCACTGCAAAAAATGTCCGTCCTCAAATTTCCCAGTAATATCAACCGCAGTCTAGACGTTGTTAAACAAAAATGCTTTATCCAAGCAAACAAAGTACTGCAGTGGTAATTGAAAGCGTTAAGTATATTAACGATATTTAGAAAAACACCGCACCTACGAAAAGACGCTTAATTTCGAAATAAAACATTATGGAAAATCCCGTAAATGTAATTAAGCAACACAAAGTTGAATGGTCTCCTGTCAATATTATCCGAGAGCAGAGCAGAGGGGTGCGAGGATAAATGGATTAGGGTAAACAGCATAAAGAGCCTTTTGTACCCGAAATTAAATGTCACCCGACGTCATTATTCAGCCTCCGTTTGACACGCACACGATCGCTACCGACTGCGAACGTTCGCCGATACTGAATACGTACATAGTTCATGATAGATTTAAATAAATCAAATAAATTTGATTTTTAAAACTCCTGCACTTTCTGAACCTGTACCCTGAGTGCGAAATTATAACTCATGTATGACTCTACTAAGTAGATCCCGACTTCTGATTACAACTGTAGTAAGCTGCGTACAATTGGCTATATACATTGAGTTTTAAGAAAAGAGAGAGACCAGTTTTGACATTGCATCTTAAATTAGCCTCGTTTATATTCCAATTTGAGAGTTCATCTGCCAGTTAGTTATCACAATGCAAAGCATTGACAAAATAGAATACCAAAACGTACCAACCTCACCCATTGTAAAGATTAGTTTAAGATATCAATAAAAAATTATTGAATAATGAAAACTGAGTGGTTAGTTTTCCACTCTACAATAATATGACTGAATATGTTAAATGATTACAATAAAACGCACACCGGAATATAAATCTCACGTCACACTAAAACTATTACACGTTATCAGGAAATTAAAGTTTCCTGTAATGAAAATAAAGAAATCTTAAATATATAAATAATCATAATCAAGATAAATAACATGTTAGTTATAAGTGTAGATATAGTAATGGAGACGTATACCAATAAAGTAGACAGTCCTTCGGTTTTCACAAAAGTACATCGTCCTCTTAAGCTTTCTTATAATTTTTACACTCGTATAGATACTCTTCAAATATTTCTTCAGCGATCCTTTTCTGTCGGGAAATGATTATCGTTTCTTTTACTCGTCATTTAGAACTGGTCGATTGAGTTTTATACTCTATTGGCCTTCTATACTAGAATTATTTGTTAAATAGCCTTTGTTTAACCCTGCTTATAAACGAAATGAGGTTAAACGTGTTGGTATCGTATATAACTTGGATTTTATCACGTCACTAATCTCTCTCAGAGGCTTTTAATAAGTTTTGATCGAAGCTCGCTTTAAAATATAGCCAAACTTGTCCGTCACTTCACTGATATTCGAGCGAGTGCAACACAACTGTTGTTAAACATAGGCGCTCTGGGAAGTCTGCAGTCTGTGATCATTTTCTGCTTTGCCTCAACCATTACATTAGATTTGACAGACCACATATCCTCGCAATAGAACACCGATCTCTGCCAATGATGATTCGTGAGACTATTGAAAAACATCCTATTTTCAATACAGAAGATGGATAGCCAACTACCATCTGCTTGGGATCCGTTATTAAAAAAAAATCCAAGCATAGCTCATTCTGCGTAAATCGAACCAAAATTAATAATTATAAAGCTGACGGTAGCCGGGTTAACTATGACATCAGGACGTGAAAAACGTCAGTCCCCCGTGACCAGGTCAACGCAACGTCTGTATTTAAAAAATCTAACTAAACGTAATAAAATCCCTAAATAATAGTTTCATTTCAAATGTGTGGTATTCGCGTAAATACATGACGACTATGGTCATTTTATACCTTAAATAAATTAAGTAAATCTTTAAATTTTAACTTTGTTTTAAGTAGCTTGTAAGTACATTTAGCAATGGGTTGTCTTTCGTAAATTTACGATTCCGAAAGCCAGTCATTTGTTTAAGTACCGCTACGCGATTACTTCATTAAAAAGGCCTGTAGTTAACTGTAGTAACATTTTTTTTGCAACTAGATATAAAAGCGAAACCTTATTTTCATCCTGTCCACTTGCAGTTTGAATAGGGCTACACAGTTTTGCGATGTTTTAATTAGAACGTCTGTTCAAAGAACTTTTCGCGTTGAAACAAAACTTTGTAATAAAACAAGAGCAGTACTTGTTGCTTTAGATAATTATTTATAATAATGTATGTTCTTATTTCTGGTCTGTAATTTTAATAGCATGGAGTATTTGAAAGGATAATTGTGAATTTACACTCATGTAACATGGGGAAATATAATGTAATTTTTGAATTTGTTACAAATAACATTCGATAAAAAGTAATCCATTGTTGTTGTTTCTAAAATTCTGACATCGCGATAATTCATCACAGAAATTTTAATTTACCTATTTCTAATGCATGGTTAATAAAGTTGTACCTGTAATCTGCAGTGGATATTAAACTATATTCAAATTGCTATAAAAACAAATTCCTTTCACACTCTTCTTTCATTTATGCAATTAGACAATGTATTCAGTCAATTAATTTATTAAAGTTATACTTCTTTTTACGCGTTTAAGGAAAATGATGAGAGTGAATTTTTACAATGCGCGCGCACACCTACGTCTAAAATTAACAGGATGAAGTTGGTTTCTAAATGTCTCTTAAATTATCTTGGTAACTATTATGGAGACTATACACTATTATGGAGTGTATAGTCTCCATAGTAACTATAATCAAAGTGGTAATTCTAATATATATACGTACTTCTAATATATATACGTACTTCTGACGTGCGTACATAAGTACACACACACGTTTTTTTTTAACAGACATAATTCTTGCATACTATATAAAGCATACCTTTGTAAAGAACGAGACAATATATACTTCGTATACACAGAATGATACAATTATACTTTATATTATTTTTACTTTTATTATTTACTGTTGGTTTTTTTCCGGAAGAGAAATAATTTTTGTCTAGCCTGAACTGTACATTTAAACAATTATCATTTGTGCTGCTGTATCATTTTACTTAAAACCCCTATTACCGCATGGCATAAAATTGTATGGCCATTTCGAGGCCTCCAATTTTCATAATGTGTCCTATAATGTGGAAAGGATTATCTGCTGTACTTATTGATAATATTACGCATTATAATTTTAAAAAATTAAATATATTTTAAATTATTTTTTTTTACATAAAAAGTGCATGTCATTATTTAAAACATATTTCAAAGTGGTTTTAAAAGCAATAAGTATTCAAATATGCCGCAAAAAATTCAGTATTCGTTTCAAAGACTCCCCAAGATAATGGAATTAAAATGAGTCGTTCCTTTCATCTATGTAAATCATTCCTTCAATCCCTTTTAGACAAACACACGATGAATTTTTATTTGGAAAATAAGATTGCGTCTCATAAATATATGTAAATAAGAACATATCAAATTTATTACATACAATCGTTTCATATACTACACATGGAGTATGAATTATTGATAAAGATTTTAATTAATTTCTTTTGGAAATACCATTAGTTTTTTTACTGACATCCTTTATATAAGTCTTCATGAATCAAGAGATGCATAAGGAAATAATGAAAAAAAGCGCGGGACGTTCCACTATGTAAAAACCTAGGTATTCCACAGTATTCGAGTCGAGAAATGCCACTTGAAGCTTTCCGTCACGCTCCAACGGTTGTAGGATTTTCTACCTAGCATTCACAGCATTACTGGTTAAGCTACAAAACAGTATTCGTACTTGACTAAAGTCTGAATCAATTTAAATTAATATTGCCTATTTAATCTTTAGTGTAGGTACATGCGCAAATAAATCAAGTATTTAATATATTTGTTATTGGGGAAGAAAGGTCCTGAGTTGAATTCTCGTATAGGGAAATGCTGTGTGGGCGACCACAATAGGTTGTTTACCTACACGGTATTGCAGTGAATCGATAGAAGGTGGCAGAATGGAAGTCTGTCCGTGCTTTGTGGTAACTGGGTGAAAGATGTGGGAGTTGTGGCACTTTTTACGGGCTGTAATCATAATGTAATTATGAAAATAATATAGGTAATTATACGAGCTGGATAAGAATCCTTGACCGAGGACTTAGGTTAGAGGCTCCAAGTGAAAGAGTCATCAGACAATTTTATTACACAAAAAAAAATATCTATAATAAAACTTACTTACGTCACTGACTATACAAACATCTGTTCAAGTTAGTCTATTCTTAGAATGCAGATGTCGACTTGAACAATGGACCGAAGTTCCCAGGGAAGCAGTTGTGTTTCGTACGGGAGTTTGCGGCGCACATCCTCGTCCCTGATTAGACTGCTCGGCCTACGGAGCTGTCCGCGACAGTTGTTGCTTGCTTTGGAGTTTCTACGGCCTGTAAGTTTGCTCGGCGTGAAACTTAGTTCGTGAAACCGACAGAATGTTAATTTATGTTTTATACTTCAGTAAGTACCGAAATATATATAAGCAGATATGGAATAAGTTTCAGATCTAGGTTCTTTTATTGGATATTATAACTATAGTGGCGATTCGTACGGACCGATATGTAAAGCACCCTAAACGTCGGGAATAACGAAATCAATTTTTATAGATAAAATCCGTAATAATAATTGGATTTCAATGTGTAGTGCTCGCGTAAATACAAGAAATCTTTAAATGTGAATGTGTTATATGCCTTCTGAAATCCTTAGTAGTTTAGAAGTTATAAGCGAATACACAGACAAACGCGCATTACCACTTTGTTTTAAACTATTTATTATTATTACATAAATTTACTTATATTATACCTGGATCATAACAATGAAATAATAATAAAATTTAAAAATAAATCCTGCTCATTAACAGTTCACAAACCATAATTTGTGTCATAGCCATTCGAAGTGTAGCCGAACACTCTTCATAAGCCTCTGCGGGACGTCTTAAATCTAATCCAACATCGCAATTGTGCAGGAGCTTCATTAATTTAACACTTGGAATACTCCATTGTTTTCATAAGGAAATGTCTTCTTTTGAAATTACTTAAAATTCATTCCATGCGCTTTTTATTTCTCAAAAATCAATGTATAAAGGAGAGGAAGAATTAAGGTTTTGGTTGCCTTTTGTTTAAAACGCACCCTCAGTTTTTAAATTACTTTTTATGCTTCTATAATTTAAACTTACTATGAATTACCTGGCTCTATTAAAATAAAAAAACACTGGTATCTATTTTATTTGAAGGATTGTAAAGTATTGCCGAAGCATCAAAAATTTGCACTTAATTTATTATTATTTATGTATTAATTAGCCGATCATTTAAGAGCAATGGTACATGCAAAGCTGCTCTCTTTAATTTCATGGTATGCGAGTGAGCCGTGTTTGAATCTTGGTGCCGGCACCATGAAAACTATAAACTGCAATAAGCTTATATATACCGAATTGGCCATACTCAACCCGATTGGCCAGCGTGATGGGTAAGGCAAATGTTTCAAGAAATCTATGCGGGTTTTTGCTGGCGCTTTCTTGGAAAGGTCTTTCACAGTGAACTAATATAGGCTGATGTAGTTAGTATATACCGTAATAAGAACAACATCAACACAAGATAATCTAACCCGCAAAATTAATCTTCATTAATTAATGAATAAAAAATATGCTAAGCTTGTCTATTTTAAAGCTCATTCTCCGACCCCTCGAGCTCAAATTAACTTATCGTACAGAACCCGCTCGAACTATGAAGTTTTGCAATCATCCATTGTTTATTGTTTAGAACTACGTACGGGTGCGCTCGCCATTTACCTAGAACAGCCGAGGACGGTTGTGAAAATAGGCATGACAACAATGATGTACACTCGACGAATAACAACGTATCCTTGGCTTACAAAATAGTGACTAAGGATGTCGATTCTTATTTTACAGCGGTGTGACATTATAACGCAAACACGTAAATGTTTATTTGAAAAGAGGGATATTAAAATTTCAAAACATTTAAATTACAAGAATAAAGTAGCGTGAACATAAAACTAAAAATTGTTGCAAATAAAACTGTATTTTACGTTTCATATTCTAATATAAAGAATCAAATTAACCTCTAGTCATCGTCGCTTACACATTTAAGCAGCAAAACTACGAAAACATGATCATATTTAAGTTGCCTATTTAAATTTGCACATAGTGCAATGACGAATGAAAAAAAATTATCGATCACAAGAAGAACGGATAATGCGCAGAAATAGATATAGATACCGACTTTTTGCACATTCTGAGAAAAACTTATACCAGATATTTTATTACACTGTGGTTAAAAATCCATCATAATAACATCCTTAATATAGCCAAGGTTAGCGATACCACTAAAATTGTTAATTGCATTTTAAGTATTAAATTCACCACGTGCTATCTGTCATATCAACAGATCAATGAAAACAATATCTTCATGCCTATAATAACCAGATATTGACTCCAGCTGGGAGTTCGACCCATGATTCAACATTCAGGTACCACTTTAAATTTAATTAATTAATTATGACATTTTGCAATTTGTTCGGATCATAAATTAGGCACCAGTATTAATTAATACAACAACGCTAAATATTGTCACATAAGTTGATCTTCCTTAGGAACATACAATTATTACATTGTTTATAATATAACTAATTCTGATTATTTTTAAAACGAATATAGAAGTTAATTCGTTCTGAATTTAAAGTTTGGTTTAATTAAAGCAACTATATGTTTCAAGGTTTAATTAACAATATAATTTTAAAATATTACACATACAATCCGACTTAATACAATAAAAAAGATATTTCTTTCTACTTGACATGACTTTCAAAACAAGAATTCAGCACATGCGGCGAATGCGCAAAAAGTATTTTGAATCTTATTTAAAATTCACGGCGCTATGCTGTTGAAATAACAATACATAGGACTCAGTAATTCTAATTTATTTATAAGAGAATATGGCGCAATATAAATTTTCTTTGAATGGATAATGATTTGTCTATACAAATTTGATATCGTTATCAAATAATACAGCTGTACTATGTCAATTTTAAATTTCAAATACATGGAACTTTTTAGGATTCCGGCAGTTGACGAAATCGCTATAAGTTAGCTGCTACGTTGTTCTTTCTCGGAAGGATTAGCTAAAATGTACCCTCACCATACTGATTTTTACATCGTCGCATCTTATTTATTTACTCCTGGCTGAGGGGATTTGGCATTTTTGGACGAATTTCCGCCATCATTTTAAGCGTGGTAGAGTCAAGCGGCGGCTTTAGCTGCTGCTCGAATGGGCCGGCTAGACCGGGTTGGTACCATGGCCTCGCAGAATACCGGCGTGAAGTAGGGGCATCTTGTGCTTCTGCGTTTCGTTTGGAGAGTGAGGTAAACGGAGGCCATGTGGGCCCCTCCCTATTCCCCTCCTCTTCCCTCCCATCTCCCAAATATCCTTAAAGACCGGCAACGCACCTGCAGCATCTACGGTGTTGCAGATGTATGTGGGCGACGATAATCACTTCACCATCAGGTGAACCGCTTGCTCGTTTGCCGTCTTGTCCATATAAAAAAATATCAGTTGGTCGACGATAGTCCATTGCCACAAATTGGGTGAAAAGATATTATCGAACTTGCTTATACCACCGTATTGGGTATGTACGGTGGTGGAGTGGAACGCTTAAGGTCAGGTAATAAGACCTTCGACCGGCAACCTAAGTTCGACGACTATAGAAAATCATTCCAACGAGTATATGGGCCAGTTTCAATATTGGATATTACTTGAAAACCTATTGTAATGATATTTAAGGTTAATCTAGAGGTAAAACGTATAGTAACTAATTTTAACGCCCTTGCTTGTAACTATGAAAGGCACTGCTCTGTTTATGTGATATTAATTATACATGCTGCACATTAAAAACTGTTCGAGTTTACCAAATATCTAGCACCTTGATCGTTACGTTTATATACTAATCACGATTGCGAACATCCTTATAAATAAGTGGATATTTACTTAAAAACCGCATTATCCGCAGGAAATTAGGCAGATAAACATGTTTAATTGTAACACTAATCGCGATGCGAATCTTGTTACAGCGATGTAACACGAAAGAGAAATCGCCTTGAGAAAAGTGATTTAGTTTTGCAGTGCAGGGCATTTGCCCAATAGATATCGCAAGTAACGTACAGAAACATCACTCGAGTGGACCTTTAAATTTGTTCTTCGTACATTGCATGCTCACGAACATTAATCAGAGTGGAGCCAGGTGTGAAGCTACAAAGTAAGTAAAACAATGCGACAGCTCATTGCTTAGCTTTTGCAATGATCAAGAGGAGTACGTTATCGCTAAGAAGTGCACTCGATCAGACCCCGATGTCTTGGTGCGACGGCCGTGGGAGCTTCCCACGTGCTGGGATCCAGTAATAATTACTTGTTAACTAACACTATGCCTTGCAATAATAGAGATTTACTCAGAGCAGTTGGCAATAACTTAATCGACGTTGGTAATTTTATCTGAACTTAATATTGTTGTATACTATTGGATTTCTAAGCTTAACTTTAAAATGTCTTAAGATTTTTAATAAAAGTTGTTAAAGAGATATTTTTGTTTAAGAATCAATCAATTTTAAGAAATATAATTTAAGTAGCCTATTCATTTAGTTTAGTTCCATTCTGAAATAATTTATTAAAGTGATCCATAAAAAAGCTTTTGAAGCTTTTCTAAGCTTTTCACTAAAATATGGAGGTAAAGTGTATTTTTGTTTGAATTAAATGCCCATATAATTTGAATACACATATAATTACTTACTTTGGCAAACATACTGTAACCACCTTACAATGCTGAAACGAATTACAAATAGCCGGAAGATGACTAGAGGTCAGAACAATTCGTGCTAAGATCCTAAACAAATTAAAACAAAATGACCTCCGTACATTAATATCTCGGTGTCGCAACGCACTCGTTTATTTAATTTAGTTTTTATTCTAGGTTAAAAGTTGTGCAAAATTATGCATTCAAAGTATTTCGTTTATTAAATTCGGAACTCAAATTTACTTTTGTTAAAATATTTATGAAATTCTGCATAATGAATTGCATTAATTTGATTCATATTTCATAATTTCACATATGTTAATAGTCATATAGGTCTTTGTTTTTTACGAACATATTAGTAGAAGAAAAAACGTTTTGAGCTAAGGATGCTGTACACTTAACATAATTCAAAAATGTTCAATATGCTAGCAATAATATTTTTCAGTCTCACAACTAGGCAAAAGCCATTTGGAGCCGGGCAATGTTCACCATACTCCTACGGTTGTGCAGCTAGTGCGGGTTGGCAGACTTTACATGTTCGCGAAACAATTATTTTATCATTGTCTCACACATTGCAAGTTTCCCCGCGTTGTCTCCTACGCCATCGAACACGTAGTAAATTTAGAATCTAAAACAGCAATTAACAATCCATAGTGATGCGGCACCGCCCAAAATCGTTAATTAACCCCGAAAATTGTAAACAATACACTAACTTACTATATACAAAATACCAAATACCTTAATTAAAGTTAGACATTATACTCCATCATATCAGGTCATACGTATCATTTCATATTCATTCGCTCATTGTAATCGCATTCAGAGCTCGGAAGCGTACATTAAGGATGCTTTTAAACAAATCCTAATGAATATGTATGTCTTCTACTATAGAGACAACAAAGCCTGTTTAAATATAATTAACCTGTTATATCATTGATCAACACACTTTATATTACTGCAATCGTACATGCGTACAAACCTGGTACGTTTACATTGAAATATTAATGCATATTTATTTGAAAGATATTTATATAAATATAAGGGAATTTGATGAAGCGTTCACTAGAACTGCACTCTTTGGAGGTTTTTTTTTTATACGGAAGGGTGCAACAAGCAAGCGGCTAACCTGATAGTAAGTGACAACTGCCTAACGCCCACGAACATCTGCCTTACTGCAGATGCATTGCCAGCCTACAATGGATATTTGGGAGATAGCAGGGAGGATGAGGAGGGGGACAGGGAGTGGGCGGTGGGTACTCATCGAAGGTAATGCAGAAGCACAAGGTGCACCTACTTCATGCCGGTATTCTGTGAGGACGAGGTACGACTCCGTTCGAGCCGACCCATTCTAGCAGCAGCTATAGCCGATGCTTGGCTCCGACACGTAAAAAATGTGTTCACAAGTAGCGATCAACAGTCTTTGTCATACAAACCTTCTCCCAAATCATCAAAAATTGCTTATATTAGGAGAGTTTTAGAGCTAGTAGATTCTCGCTACGCTGCTTCTATGTGGGTAGATGAATTTCGTATATCCACGAAATATTTTTTTATTTCATCATCAAGATTTTCTTACGCCATTTATCTAACCTCCGAGCAAATTTACCCAGAAATATGTTGTACAAATAGCCATTAAAGATTTTTAAGGACGCATGGGCACTACTACTAGTAGTAGTAATAGTACTAACGTAACCGTGGATCTACTTTGATTGCTTTCTTGCTATGAAATATTAGGCGAGTGCATTGCCACAAGATGTCGAGGCTTGTATTAAATGTGCAAAATTTAGACAGTAGATAGATACTAGTAAACTTTTTTCCCCAACTTCCATAGAAGAATAGAATATTTGTCCATACTCACCACGCTGGACAGGTGAGTTGGTGAGCGCAGTGGCGCAACCGTAGACACGTAGAGCGAAGTGCCTATAATTATGACATACATATTTTACAAAACGCATTTAAGAAAACTACATAGATATAAAACAAATATCCTAAAACGTATCACTTAAAGTTCGTTCGATTAAACAACGAAAATGACTTAAGTATCATTTATCAATACTCGACGGATTTCTGCTTGTATAGTGAAGGAAATATGTAAATACAATTTGAAATAAACCAACACTGCTGACATCGCTTACAAGAAAACTCGAAATTATCATCGATAGATAGTTATTACTGTCACGAACATCATCAGGGAAAATCACGGATGGAATTATATAGATAGTGCGCAATCCAATTTCATCTTGACGATACCTGTTTCGCGGTACAATGCAATTTGCTATTCGCAGTTTCAACACACGCTATATTTCTCCCACCTCCCTGTTTTCATTCTCGCACAACATCGACTGCATACCATTTGTCGATCGAACAAGAGCTTACAACTTCGTATTGATATTAGAATGAACGTATATGTTTAAAGCGATCGCACGCTGGCAGAATAACCCCTATTTTTGCGAAACACCTATTAAACACCTGAAGCACGTACAGTTGAAGATAATTATGCACGATAAGTGTACCTTTCAACATTTTGTCTCTACATTAAATCATTCTTGTCACTATTTCGAGGTCCATAGAGACATCAATGTTATTGTGTAATTCGACGAAAAGCGTACAGTGACATTTTATTCTTAACTATAATTTTTAGCCACTTTGCTCGCATACAACACGTACTTTGTGTTTACACTTTCAAACTGAACAATGAGACTTAAATAAATATTAAATAACATATTTTAGAAAATATCCATAGAAGAATAAAATTAATGGAGTAATTGATTACATAATATGTAATCGTTAATGACATATCAGTTTTTAGAATATATTTTAGTTGCATTAAATTGTATTATTAAAGATATTTACCATTAACAGATCACGAGCGTGACCTATGATTTGCTGTTTAAATAGTAAAGACGGACTAAATATCAAATGAAATATATGGACATAGAGTTAAATTGTTTAATGGCAATATCGATATAAAGTCTTTATTAAATATTTTATAACCAATTATTTTTAAAATATGCCATGTAGTATCGGCGTAAGAATCTTCCACCCCCTTTTTTCTCGTAGGTATCGTAACAGTCAACTAAGGGCTAAGTCTTGAAAATCGAAATCGCTACCGATGGTGGGGTAATCATCCCGAAAAATAACCCAAAATTAAGCAGATCGATGATGGGCACCAACGCTAGGTGCTAGTTGTCCGGTACTGAGATCGCCAATCCGCTTGCCGAGTGTGGCGATTATGGCAGAGCATAAGGAGGGTAAGGGTAAGGATTTTTAAAAGTACTCTTTACGTTAAATCGTGTCAATCGCCAAGTGGCCAACGTGTTTGTGGAAATAACCGAATAAAAATTTGATACTTCGAAACCGTCGACCGTGAGGACCTCACGGTCGACGGTTTCGAAGTATCAAATTTATTTTTATGTATATTTTTATTGTTTGCGGTGAGGATTGTCGCCTCCTTAGGGGCTGTTTGTATGCGGACTGAGAAGAATTACGTGCGCGTCGGATAGGATCCACTTTAGAAGTAGCGATAAAACAATTTGTTTTGAATATACGCCGTATAATGCATATGGAATCTGTAAGCGTAGGTAGCTACATCGTTTGGTTTAATAAAACCTTTCTAGTATATTGCTCATTGGAATCTCGTAAGATTATAATTACTTACAAAAAAAGACGATCGTCTGGCTATCCGAAAATCCTTTGATATCCAACTATATCATAAATACCAATACTTATGCTATTAAAACTACAGATGCTAAATATGTTAGTCAACGTCAAATCTTTTGTATTCTTCTTTAAAGCTCTTATTTAAATCTACACTGGTTCGCGAAACAAGACCTTCTTAGAGATGAACCGGTAAGAAACTCTTGGGTCTGTTTCTTTTTAATGCTATGTAGTCATTTATAATCTAGAATAAAATCAATACAATGTCAATCAATGAAACCAATACAATTTTTTTATGTCTATTTTTATGGTATATCAGTAGCCACCTGAGTGAGCAGAATAAGAGATCTTTCCACATATCTGTGTCCTCGATGTATAGATCTATTTTATAGCAGACCTTTTTTAATCAAGTTTCTTTAACAAGCTTCTTAAAAATTGTGTCTGTTCGTTGCAGTATATTTTTGGGATATTATTGTAAAATTTTATGCATTTATACAAAAATAAAATCTACTTTTAGCCAATCTAAATTTTGGAAGCGCATCTAGCGCATCGCCTCAACCTCTTACTACTACAGACTACAGAAGATAGTGTGTTTTTAAAATATATTCAAATATCGAACTGATGTTAATGTTTTAACATTATTATATGTTCTCAATAATAAACACCGATGAATGTATAAATATTAGTGTCTTTGAATAGGTCGCATAGCAACTCGCGAGGCCTGAGTTATAGACGGCCCGTATCGCTTGCTTTTGTAAAATTAATACTATTTCCAATCCACTTGCAGCTCCACACAATAAGACACATGGACATGAATGATACTGTTACTTACACAGTCTTCTTTGTATCGTAATGCACAAATTAAGTTCATTTATTTTATTAGATGTTTAAAATAGAACTATTCAATGAGGGAAAAAGAAATGCAGGCAACGCGTCTATTCATTTTACGTTTCAACGATACATTATATCTATCGGGATCCAATCTCTTTGAACAGATCTCTCAATTTATAGCGTTCGTGATTCAAGTCTGTTTCTGCTATTACAATCCGACTACCAAGCGTAATGATAACGGCAAATTCTGCCTGATAATGTGATGATGAAAAGAAATTAGTTTTGAATAAATGTTAAAATGTTTTACGTACGGTGTTTAGAAAAGAAAATTAAAGGTAAACTCTGTTTAGATATAAATTAAAATAAATACGTTGACATTATCAAACAACCGTTTGTAAAACGGATTGGGTCTATTCAGTCCTCTGAATTCGGATAATTTAGTTCTTGCAACACGAGTTAAGTCACGTTTAGTCGTCTGCGTCTAGCGAAAATGTTTTCGTCTGGCAACACTACAGGTCCTTTTGATAAAGCGAATCTCGGAAACGACTCTGTGAAAGCAATCAAGTCGGTGTTAACGTTCTAAGGAATTTCTGAGGCTTCGGCCACCACAAGGTCCTGCGTTATTACGTCTTTCGATAGCGACAAAACATTATTTCAATCTATTTACGTTCTATAAGGTAGACATAAAACAGTTCCCATTCCTTTGTGGTGGGTTCTCAAATTTTTTTTCTTGCAGAAATGTGTACAAAATCCTTATTATGAAATATCGCATCCCAACTGTTCCAAAAAAAATAATGAAGTTTTAAAAGAAAAGTATGAAAAATTGCTGCCCCACGTTATTCGTCAACTCTATAAATGGAAACTCTCGATATACAGCTGTCATACTGTAGTGATAGGTTAAGACACTATTTTTTTAATAAACTGCTAAGGCTTGCAAAATATTACATAAGTACGTACGACTGTCACTACAAATGTCTACGTATCCGCTATAATTAGGGATCGCGGGTTCAATTTCCCCACGGAACAAAAATGTTATGTATGGCTTCTTCATAACTGTTCCGGGTCTTTATTTATATGTGTATGATTTATGTTAGTAAATATACGATATTCATCATTATATACATGCTTTTTTTATAAAAGTTAGAAGACCGACTACAACCTTCACCCCGCATCTACATGGCCACGTGAACTTCCGTGCATACATCTTCTCTCCTCTCTCCATCTCTTAACCAGTGCCGATCGTCCTAGATTGTCCAGCCGCTTCTCGGGAACAATTTGATTTGATTTTATGCATCCCTCGCTTCCCCAAGCCTACCACCCGGGGATCAGAAATACAAGCAATCTGTAGCATCAGCCCTTTTGATCCCTACTGATGGATGGTCCATGGCTCTGCGACCTTGGCTACAGAGAACAAATCTCCTCCACGAAAAAGCGGGATCCCATTCGGGGGTCATTATTATAGCCTGTCTTCAAGCCATCTGTTGAAAATGTCGACTCAAAATTGAGACATTAGGCACAGTGAGCAGACCTTCGTGGGGACTTTTTTACAAAGCCCAACATGGTTTAACTACTACTAGATTTTCAATATAATAAGATTATTTGATATTGGTTCAAATTATTCGTTTAGAATCTATTTCCTCACAGGTCTTTTACGTAAAACAGTAAAAAGTAAATTTTATGTTACTCAAATTAATCGCCTTGACTTCAAATATGATAAACTAAGAATCGTTTCTTTATATAGATACCGTTTCCTGTTCACGTAATAAGGCTTTCCGTTTCAGGCTTGGCTGATTAAACACTAATTACAATTTACTTTTAATCTCTAGTTAGTTCTGCTAGAGAGCTTTGTAAATTTACAGCATGCACCATTTTTATTTTAATGTAACAACCCGTTAAATTTGAAAATTTATAAATTAGGCTCAATCAAATAATATACATTTGCTCTGTGGTATGCGCCTAAGAATCTGCCTTGCAACTTTCTTACTGTGGATGTCCGACTATAGGAAGAGCCTTGAAAAACACGATGGCTACCGACAAATGGAAGGATAAGAACCTCGAAAAATGTCATACAAAATCAACCAATGACAGGTCTAAGGTGCGAGGTGTCTGGTACTGCTATCGCCAATCCGCTTACCGAGCGTGGCGATTATGGCAAATCTTCCTTATGGGAGATGCCAATGTCATGCAGTAGAGTATGTACAGGCTATTAAGGTAAGGTAAGGTAAATGCCAAATATCTATGGCTTTTGTCCTAATCGGATATGGGCTATAATGTATATCACAGGGCATTCACTCGTTTCGGATTTTATCAACTAGAGAGATTGAACAATGTCGTTTATAATATATATTTTTTGGGACCTCAACGTATATTTGACGTATTTTCACGTGTTGTGGTGACGTAATAAAATCTACAATAAGAATAGAACTACGACATATTATAACGCAATAATAATTTCGAAAAAGTCGAACCGAATACCCACTAGGAGCAATCATGTGGCAATACGTTCCTTTTTGGGAGAAGCATTAGCCCACCAGTGGACTACTTATAGGATGATGATAGTGATTATGATGATATTTTGGCGCAGATAATTACTCTTGGTTAAAACCTCATACTTACCTAATAATATTCTGACAATGACGAAGTGCACCAAAAAAATAAACGCAGAAAATCATACTCGAGTTTAAAGGATTTGCTATTAGAAGTGAAGGTAGATGAAACTGAAAGATGTAAATTACTGTGTTACTAAATTATTACTAAGTACTATTATATTTGTTGTATTTATAAAAATAAAGAGATATGTACAAAAATACAACAAACATTAAACTATTCAAAATGTTTAGTACAGCGATTTATTATTTAAAGCGGCGATATAAAATTTTAAATGTAACAATGTACGCAATACGAAACGGTAATTCGATTTGTTCATCAAAAACACTAGAGTGCATTAAAATTGAATAAAACTACGTAATTCTATAATGGATAATTGAGTTCCCACAGCGCTCGCTCGGCGAATGCATTGCGCTGTTCCGTAGGGCACCGCAATTTGTTTACCCATAGTTTGGCCAATACAAAGGATGTTATACAGTAGTATGGTTGTTATTCCTGCGGATACTGGCGGAGAATGTAATATTATTTCCTCTAATATTAAAACAAGGTACATTCCATATTTTCGGTCTGATTATTTTCAGGGTGTGCTATATAAAGAACTAAATAGATTTTTATAAATGTGAGATCAGAATTTATCTTTTCTTAATTACATAACCAATAATAAAGTAAATTTTTGGTCAAAAAACATTGTCGGTCTGATCATTGGAACTAGTATTCGGTATTTAAGGTCGACGACTCGGTGGTGTAGTGGTTAAGCGTTTGTCTAAGGAACTATGGGGCGCGGGTTCAATAAGTATTAAGTACGTAAGATATAAGTATTTGTATGGATTACAAATATTTTTCCTTGTGCAATATAATGTATGCAAACTACTTTCTCAGCACAGCAGAAAATGCATTAAAGTTAAATTTTTTTTAAGAATATAGTAGGTTTATTAATTGGATTGGGGTGACAAACGAGCTTACTGTCCACAGATGGTAAGTGGCTACTACAGCCCATGAACACCTGCAAACAAATTCGATCGAAGGAGTTTACATAATTATGCGTTGTTACCCCTGAGGACAAAGACGGAATGCCTCACAGCCTGTAATTATACTGGCTCTCTAATTATTTAAAACAGGCCAGCTACAGTGGTTGCTTTGCCGATAGGTAAGAGGATGGTACCTGCCTAGATGAATCTTCGCAGAGAAGGAGTCTTTCTCTTAGCCACCTAACCGGATTCAATTTTGCCTGAGTTCACACATTAGATCGTCTGTGTATGTATATAGTTAATGGCGCATTTTAATAATTTAAATTAATAACCAAAAAGTTTCAGATAACAGTGCAACTAGCACGTCTGAAACTAAATAACAATTTCCTACAATTACTTAATATTTTACTTAAAAATATAACAACATATTCCGCTGTATTGAATTCTTCTATAAATATAAATTATTTTGAGTGTTACTTACTACACTTAATTGAAACTTAACGATTTATAATTGTATCTGACACTCTGCAGTCATTGCTGCAGTATATGCAGCATACTTATTACTACGATTTGAATTAAATTATATTAAACTCTTAAAAAAATAAGAAAGTATCCTAATCTCTCACGAACTTTACAGTATACTGGGTGATCATATATTTATTTTTGTAGCTTGACCAGTTTTCACCCGAATTTATTTGGAATTACGTGACAAGGGGTATAGTCTATCACCGTCTTAGTGTTCAGACCAACGACAGAAATCGTACATACATTTCAATAACTCATTGGTGGCCTTCCACACAAGATCAAGATCGAACTCGAGACTCTTGATTCCAAGCTAGATTCCCCAACCTATCGTAAATAATCTAAATTAATAATAATTTCAAATTTAGCAATTTCATTTTATTTCACAATTATTACATCAAGTAAAATGAGTTATTAAATCATATAGTTGCCAATCAAATATTTTTAAACCACATTAAAAATAAAAAAGGTCTTATGGGAAATATACCATCTTTTTTTTCAAATGCCAATCTCACCTGTACTTAATGCACCCTGCAAACAAACTAACAAACGAGACCTTGGCGACCAAATGATGGCGGAAAATCTATTAGAATTTTCCCACAGACTAGTAATGGGAAGCAGGATCACTAATGCGTGGAAACTGGAACTGCGCTCAATGACTCGTATTTGCCCAGAGTGCTAAATGGGAGTAAATCTTTCAAGAAATTCATGCCGCCTTGAGAACGTAAGCGCCAGCTGGTGGCGCTTTCACGGTTCTCCTAGTCTCAAGTCTATGTCCAGCACTAGGAATAAACATACTGATTAAAAATAAACGACAAATATGCTTTTCTTTAATACAAGACATAATTATGCTACGAAACAAATTCACTCAAATATTTCAGTATATTCTATTCTCCAAACAGACAGAAATAAATTTGCATCCAATCGCAAAAGCGTGGCTTTCCGGTATACTATTCGTAATACTTAAAATAATTAATGACCTTTATTCAGTACTCTGTACATGGCATCTAGCGGGCGGTCACCGACTTTCCGACTGACATTTAATAGTGGCGTATATTTGTTATTCAGAAGTCTTAAATAAGCAATGGCTAGTTAACTTATTATTTTGAATTTATCATTTATAAATAATGTTAATAACAAAAATATATATGGGCACACGACGGGTTTCTTCTTATAATAGAGACAATCACGGACAAATCATCATTAGAGCCTATTGCTGATTCACTGTTCCCTTCCCTTCTCCCTGCATCCATCAGCGTTCTTCGTCCCACGACAACATTTCACGAACTTAATCTTCTACGGCCAGTCTTTTAGCTATACGTACCTATGTGGTTACGATGCGTGATAGGATTTTTAAATTTCTTTTTAATAAAAAGAGGCGAGGTAACTCTGAACGAATATCCAATTTTTAACGAATCCCATTTATTAAAGGCAACAAACCCCCAAACATACACATAAACTATATGAACATTTGTAGTAATGTAACTTTCAAACAGAGAAACAATTTAGAATGAACCCAGTAATTCCGGAGATTACCTCATACGTACGAGTATATACCAACTCACACTCTCTGTGTTAAATTAGTAAAGATAGTTACTCTCTTCTGTCACCCATGTAATGGTAGGCAGAGTTTATGGATTCCATTTAGCACAACACACCACCTACAGCTTTATGATTTGTACTAAGTTTTTACGACTTTTTCCTTGATTTACGACACACTAAAATCGAGGTAGTTCTGAATACTTTAAGGTTTGGCCAGGCCGTTGAAAGTAACGCTCTTTTAAACAACAAATTTGGTCATTTCCTAATTTAATACGACAATCACGGACTATCTAATTTTTTTCTGAAGCAGTAATAATTTAGAAGCTGCTGAATTATTAACCACAAGTCAGTTTTCATTTAAAAAGTTAACGTTGAAAGGTTAATGTTAAAATACCTAATTTGATATTTTATATTAATCTCAATTATATTTAATCTCCACTATTGAAACTCTCATAACAGAAACGGTTTCCATTCAATGCAAACATAAGTGAATTATTTATTACCATTTTGTCTACAGATATGGCGCTATGCACTGATCGTAAAATGTTAAAATCTTATAATGATATTGCATATAAAATTCCTGTTTTGAATATTAACAATATGTCAATATCAGCGTTAGGCAAACAGGAAGACGATGAGCTGTAACGATAATCCTGCGGGCGCATTAGAAACGATGCCAGCGCCACGCAGCGAGGAACGATGCAAACTCAATTATTTCTACTTATTTTCAAGAGTCACTCGGAAGAGTAATTATAAGCCCATTGTTTATATTCATGCTATTAAATTTGCTTTCATCATTGTTTTCTTTTCTTGGTGCCTTGACTATATTCAGTATTTTTCCAATTTTCACCGCGAACACAGTGATCTACAGTTGAAATAACTATTATTCTGTGCCTTATATTACATATGTAATTATTAAAATAAATGATAGCAATAATACTTACAGAAGTGTACGAAAAATATTTTTCTGACTGAAATATTGATCGTTCTCCGAACAAGAATTTCTTCTTATGTATTTAGATCAGTAAAGTGAAAAGTTAAATACTTAATCGAAGGCTATAGTACTTCTACAATCACAACAAACATTAAAATGTATCAATTCATAGGGTCACATAGTTTTCAGGTTATATCCGTTTAAATATACAAATAAATATCGCAACGGACAGAATTGGCCAGGAAGTCTTCATATAACAGTCTCAACCATAGCATTAAGATATTTTGATATAAGAATAAAATTTAGATGATAGGTACCACTAATAAAGCACGACTTACTACAGTTATAGACATTTTCCTCGTGTCCAATTTTACCTCATCGAATTCAAAGGTAAGTGGATGATTCAGTGACGTGACTACGTAAATAAAGGTCCTTCAATGGCGTGTGTCGAATGAATAACGACGGCCTAGATTTCGATACGCATATGTTAGGAAACACAATCAAAACTCAATCCGAAAACACTTCGAACTCATCCTCGTATCACGCAACAGTACCGAAGCGAAACTTTTACAATGCGATAACAGTGACACAAATTCGTAACTCGCATTACAACTTTATCTATACAAGGAAGCATCATAACACATGCATGCATTGATTTGTAAAAGCATACCATTATACACTTTTTCTCACAATTATCAGTTTACTGCTGGACATAAGCCTCTCCGAACCACAAGATTCATATTAATCGCCACACTCGACAGGCGGGGCAGCAGTACCTTAAACCCCCCATATGCGATACTGCTGCTCGTCGCCAATCGGCGATAATTAAGGTCTGTTATTTATTTGAGTTGTTTGTTTTCCAATCTTGAGGAGGCCACCAGAGATTCCGGTGTTTCCCTTAATCAACTTATACGACACTCACAGAATGAAATGGAACGGCAGTCTCTCACGCCACACTGCGCACGTACGCCAATATATACAAGTATGTATATTCTTATCATCTGTAAACTTGTTAGGTTTGCTTTAGATTTATTCAGAAGCAAATCTTTCCCGATTTATTTCCCACTAATTAATTATTGTGGACAGATGTTCCCTGGAGCAAATTTTGAAATATATATCGCATTTGATCACAGGAAGCCCGCAGCACATATATGAATAATGATCGTTTATTTTTTTTTGTATTCGCTAGTCATTTTGTTGGACTATCTACAGACATGGTCATCTCGACTGCCAAGCATGGCGTTTGTAGGAGCGTGTATCCAATGTTCCACTAATGGGACGAACGGGAATTTCGTAAAATAATATTGCGGGAAGTCAATTTCCAGTACAGCTCAGCTTAGCTCGATATACAAGTTAAACGATTAAAATTACATTGATACTGAAAACATACGAACAGAAACTCGTTGGAGCATGAATTGGAATCCCCGGTGCGTCCCGTTACACAGAGTGAACAGTTTTCCGCAAATACCATTTGGACGGTAGCTATTTGACGATCGAAGATAATTATACTTAGAAGATACGTATCACTTTGCATTGAATTGATTGAATGTGTAACTTTGTTAAATTGAATGTCAATTATTTATATAATTTTAAAAACTGTAATTATAGTAAATTTTGTACCGAGACACGTAATGTACCAATATGACTGATTGTATTTATTATATGCATTCATTATACTTCAAGAAATATATTTTAGCTAATTACTAAAAATCATGAATATATAATAGGCTCATTTTTTGCTTGGGTATCGTTTGGTTAGACCAAACTGTTAGGTAACCACACTCTTACTTATTAAAAAAGCAGTGCAATTACTGTTGTGTTTGGTTTTGAAAGGTATAAACAGCCTGTGTAATTGCGACCCGTGACTTATTCCGTCTTAGCACCCAGGGGCGACAACTTATCTGTGAACTTATTCGATTAAGAATGCAGTAGTCACTTATCATCCATGGCATATGTACTGTTAGCTTGTTTTTCACCCCGTTGCAGAAACAAGATTTATAATATATATTAAAATAATATGTGGTATAAATATTCCATTACTGCAAAACATATTGCATTAAATTTCTTAGGCATTTAATACTTTTGGTCAGTGAAATTTTACTCCAAGTTAATAATATCTTTTGCATTAAAATCTAATACTAGTTGGTATTTTCATGTGTAACCTATCGTGGTTATAAATCTTCATAGGTATTTAACGAACTACTTGTCACGTTCCATTTCGCTGAGGTGACATATTTTTTATTATATTTATCATAAATACACTCAAAATTAGAGCATAAGTTAATTGGGTCAGCCGTGATGTGTAAGGCATGATATATGACTAAGCATGCATAACGCTGACACGGGGGATGCGGAGTTGTGGCGGGTGACGTGACGCGCGACGTGCAGCGTGCCACAGAATAATGACCGCCAAATGAACTGCATAGGATGACGGGAATCGAAATGCTGGTCGGATTCAATTGAATCAACGAAATTAGCGCGGATGCAACAGGAACGAACACGCTGCGATTTACATTTAACCATCCCGACTTGAATTTGTAAAGTAAATGCAAACTGCCATATTGCCCGCAGAATTGTAGGTTTTTTTTTTAATTAAACACTAAATCATGGAAATGTGTATATTTATGTGGAAAGAAGTAATGATTATGCATATAGACTGTCCTATCCGCGTGGACTAACGACCTACCTACCGACATAATTTCGGAAGCCACGATTTCTCCAGGACTCACGACCCACGAGGTTAGATAGTCCAGAAAGAAAACTCAACAAAAAGAATTAATTCACGTTGTCTAACTTTTTAAGGGCTTTTTGGTAGTAATATATATTTTTGAGTAAAGGAGGCAAACGAGAAACCGGCTCATCTGAAGTGATTACCGTCACCCGCGTACTTCTGCAACACCAGGGGAGCTGCAGATGCGATGCCGACTTTACCAGGTGGGAGGAGAGTTGGGAAGGGAACTTGGGCCTCCGGTTACCTCACTCACTTTCGACTGCGAAGTCGTGGTACTACCCCGGTCAAACCGGGCCATTCCCGCAGTAGCAAAAGCCGCCGTTTGGCTCTAACACGTACTATATGGCCATATTAATAAATGAAGAGTAAATCTGCTATTCAACGATGCAACATACAAGTAAAGAAACATAACATACGTATGCAGTATATTTCAGTCAACGCTCGACGTGCCTAATCGTTGCGGATCAAGTATGAAAGGCAGCAGTCAGCGCCGTCGCCCCTTACTTGAAGCAGCATTACACTGTCAGTTCAAAATGACGGTACGATGAGTGAACACGCTTCCGATGTGACCTATCAACTGCTAGTGGAAATGATGAACTTTGAACCTATGAGCAATCAATGTCTATCATGGCCATTTCATACCAATAATGTAAAATTAAACTCTATTGCCATTGCATTCAAGTTTCATTAAACTATTTCGTGTATAGTTTTATTTTCTTTTCTAGAAGTTTTAGGTGCTTTACTGCATCTATGGTTACGGGGAAAGAGGTATTGAACATCATGATGTCAAACTTAAACCGGCAACCGTCAGTTTTTATAATTATTAATTTGGGGTCCGATCTACGCAGAAATGCCTCACAGTATCTCGAGTTCGAGGAGTGGTATATGTGTATGGGTAATTTTTTTTTAAATTTCAATACTCTCGCGAATAATGCTTGAAAAGAATCTGTGTTCTTGTGCGAGACTATGCTCACAGACTGCAGACAGCAGCTCGGTCACCCGGTGTCACTTCACAGAACCCTCGTATGTCGGGTTCAGAATTACTAAGACATCTAGAATTATAAAGAGTCATTTTCCTCTACTTTCATAGTAAATTGAATTATGACAATTATGGAGTACAGAAAGAGAGAAGTATTAAGGGCTGTCTCCTCGAAGTCTTCCATGAATAAATCGCCGACAATGGGCGATTTATTCAAGAAAATAAGGTCATGGGATCTGCTTCCGAATCTCGAGTTCGGTCCCCTATGTAGAGGGCTCGTACCAATTATTAATTCGAAACTTGTGTACGATTTGTATCGTTAACTTACGGCACCATGCTCACCACCTGTCACATTTTCCCAAATAAGCTCCGGTGAAAAGTGGGTTGAAAAGACTAAAATACCTACCACTGCCTACCCTAGTATTTTTTTATATGGTTCATAGAGCATTTATATTCATTAATCGAATTGCATTGCACTTTAATTTTATTTGATTAATCTGCCTTTTTTTCAAATAAAAAGACAGATTAATCAAATAAATCTATATATCTAATACGTCAGCAATGATTTAAGACGGTTAAAAATAGCAATTTGAACATTTAAAAAGACTATTTCACATTTAATAGCTAAATCACGAGCTCTGTTCAGGTCGAACGACGTTTGACGAAAACTCTCATTCAAGTATTAATGATGCTAACTAGACTGTAAGCTATTGGTTCGTTCGCAAAGCCCGCGTGAACAACGACCTGAGTCCAATCAATAAAGATTGATGACTACGAGGTAGAGGTTTTATTATCTTCACAACAATTGTATCAATTTTCATTATCCATTTTGTCTTCGCGGCGAAAAACATGACACATTTTTTGCATTATCCGATTTAGTGTATAGTAAAGTCACGCACTGTTTTTACAGATCTTTCTTCAAACAAATAACATAATTTTTCTTTTGTTATCTTGCTACATTACAGCTGAATTTCCATATTTTTTTTCTCTGTAATAACCAAATCGAGTTTAATCATTATGTTTTATTATTACTTTAGCAATTAAATAATTTAAGAATAATTGCTATATTGCTCTAATCATTTAATTTTTGAACTTTGTATCATCATTATCGGCCCGTAAATTGGCGAGACATGTAAGTAAGCCTCTACAAAGTTACCTCTCAACATAGTCACTGCTAGCCGTCTAAGATTAGCCATTGGCTACGAGATTTGTCCTGCTTTTCGCTTAATCATTTTTAGGACCATCCGATTTAATAATCACAATATTTGCCATTATGGAAATAAATAATAATATTTCCCGACATCAACTTAGACCTATATACCAAAGTTATTTTGAATATTATTCAAAATAAGCGATATGTTAAAACAGTTCAGATTAGAGATGAAAAACCAACATCCGTCTGCCATAAAGAAACCAATTATAGTTGTCAATCCTGAAGGCAAGGGGATAGAGATAGCTCGTCCCGTTACCAGTAATTGAGTCCCCGGATCTCATTACTCTGTATTTACTGTGTGTAAAACTCTTATTTTACGCTGGTATTCTGTGATAACTTGATGCTTTCCTGGTCGTTCCCATCCATTTTTATCACCAGTATTTGTACTTATGTACAAAATCTGAATGCTCACACGGATGCAGACAATTCTAAGTAGTTGACTACCAAAAATATTCTCCATAACTAATTTAAAACTTAATTTTATAAACATTAACCATTTCTAGGATCGCAAATTACACTCTCGCTAACACTGAATTACCCTTTAAAAGTGCGCAGACAGCTCTCATTAAAACATCGCGAACCTAGCTTAGGCAACGTAAAATGCGAGAGATAAGTGCTCTCAACGTTGCATTCGTATATACGTACGAGTGTGTGTTATACATTTTCGTTGCGGTTATATAAAGCGTGGTCCCTTGAAACATGCATGTCTACGAATAATAATGCGATTCCCCTGACACACGCGTGCCTTTGAATAAAAGCTCAAATTACAACGCCACGTCAAAATAACGACGATACATTAAAAAATAATCTATCGTCGTTATTTTTTATGAAAAAATCATCATTTGAACACAGCGGTAAGTGACGCTAGAACGCGATGAAATTGATCAAGCCTTATTTAAGACTAGCTTATATCTTCAAGGCCAAAGTGAACAGACATCTAGGCAAGCGTGTACCATCCTAGGCCTCATCTTCGCTTTCCATCGGGCAAGATTGAGGTCAAACGCAGGCCTATTTTTTCATAATAAAAAAAAAAAAAGCTTCAGTTCGAGAATCTTTAGACGGCTTTCCTGGTATAAAATGTCCATAGCCTATGTAATAAGCAAATTGCATTAAAAGTGCTTTAGCCGTTTATGCGTGACATCGAAACAAACATTCGCTCATATTTATATTAACTAGCCACTCAGGTTTATTTCTGAATAAGTATTTTAAGTAATGGGTAAACGATCATTTGCAAGAAATCAAATTTAGAACAGAATCCACACAGATGGAATCAGATGGTATTAGAAATAGTTATATTCAAGATAGCAAATGTCTCGTTGGTGTCGTAAAAGACATGTGGGTAATAGAGAAGAGCTCGAAATATCTCGTGAAACTTTCGTCTGGCGATATAACCACACTAATACGATAAATACTCAGTTATGGAAAGTAGTTACAAGGTGATGCATCGGCCAATGAACAATGGCAATTCGTTCCAATTAAAGGCAAATGAACTAGCAGTATAATATCCAACTTGTGACAGCGACAGTTATTAACTGCGGAAAAGATATTATAGTGCCGCAAGTGAATGCGTTAAGACATAGGCATTCACTTGTCTTCACCTTCCCTCATTCGAACTAACGCTTACGCGATAATATTGGAGGAAGGGAAATATGCAGTGATTGACAAAGGCCGCAACACGACATAACCTGACACGGAAACCAATAATTTGTGATGCACATACATTGACTTCTACTGAGAACTGAACCCAGGACCCATATCCCAACAGAAAATACGCTAATCACTATGCTACGCCGTCGACAATAGCAGAAGTGTACATAAAACATTTGTAAAAGGAATTTTACGTATCTTGAAACCTACCTTACGTGTGTAGGTATTTAAATTTTTATCGTGAATACATGTTCGTTGCATCCAGTAGTTAAAGCACTAGTAGTTCATTTAAATGTTTAATGCAATGAGCAATTTACTAAAAGCCTAGAGTGACATTATATTCTAAGTCATAAAGAGAATAAGAGAGCAATTGAGGTTGTAAGTTACACTATAAAGAACAGTTTATAGAACTACATGAGTCTGTTTTAGTCCAATGCTGAATACGCCTGTAAAATCCGGCGCATTTCTAAAAAAGTTTGCCGATATTCACCACCACACTGGGCAAGCGGGATTGTAAAAGCAGTATCGAAACCCACGCACTAGAGTTTTTGCTCCCTGTTATTATCTGCAAAATTCGGGTTAGGCAAATTCAGGTGGATTTTTTGACATCATTGGGCTCGTTTGTTTGCTAGGAGTGGCACCACATGCAGATGACTTGACATTTGGAGAAAGTGATGGTATATTACCCCATAAAGTAAAGTAACAGCCAGTAGATGCCCACAGCTTGATAAAATATCTGAGGGGATTTGGAGCAGGAAAAGGTCCGTCACGCTGCTCCAGTGCGGGTTAGCGGATTTGACATATTCTAGAAATAATATTTTTTATTATTTCTCAAGTTGCATGATTTTCTTACGGCGTTTTCCTTCGCCGCCGAGGACGTGGTAAATACAGCATTTAAAATTACTATTAACAACGTTACTGGTATACTCCCCCTTTCATCCCACTTAGAAAATAATGAGGCTAATTTTATCTGAAATGCCCAAGACTTTTGTCCGTAGCAAGGTAAGACGTCAGGAGTTCCCAGATTGTGACGTTAATTGTTTCAAACTGTAAGTGAGTTAGTTTTCTGTTTATGATACTTGGTAGGTATAGATACAACAAATATTGAAATGAGTAATGTTGATTAAAATTATAAATTTGTATATTTTAACGATTATAAAAGATTTTCACGTTTAACACGCAATTTTAATGCTAAAACTTATACATGCATAACTATCGAGGGTACAGTCACGGAGCGCCTTAGCGGCTCTGCGCATTAAACCGGAGATCCTTTCATTTGCATGTTTTCCCCTAGCAATATCAAATATCAACGCTATGTCCTATCTTAGCACGTTGTATCGCCGCCTACGTAATGACTCTTCGACGTCTCCTACATAATTACAAGGGCATTCGGCTAACTGTAGTCGGGCTCAGAATTAATAATTCATGAAAGGATGATCGCGACAACTAAATGCTAATATATCTATTCATATTTAATATAAAAAAATAGCTGTGTAGCTATTAAATTAACCACGATATCTTATAAAATCAGTGCGGTTACAGTTAAAAGATTGCAATTACCTAATGAGCAATTAATATTAACACGAATCATTATGTTAAAATATAATTGTCATAAACCATATAATATAATGCTAATAGCGATGGTTAGCAGAAAAGAAGCACGGTCCAACGACTTACCAAGAGCAGATAAAATAAACGGCACACGAAAACTAGCAAGTTTTTGAGTGGAAAATAGCAGCTGCAACGTATCTAAGTGAAGTTTACCCGCTGTGGAAAATTGTCTAAGTCTGAGATAATATATTATTTGTCTAGTCTCCATATGAATTCTTTATGTTGAAACTAAATGCTTACATTTTTCATTTCGTTAAGTTATTTTTTCTTTTTTATTAGCTTAAAGATTTTACCCAACACGCCTTTAATAAAACAGTTTGAATCCAATGAAGCTTATTTCTACGTTAATGTATTTCTCAAATAACAGTTAGTTTTTTATACTGCGCCAACAGGCAATCAAATAAATTTTGTCGCAGATATGCGTATCTAACGTAGTAGTATATGTACTATATAAATATAAGTACTATATGGTAGTTCTTTTATTCAAAAAAACAGTAGAAAAATAAGTTAAAATGAGCACGAGCTCAGCGGACCGAAGCGTTGGCTGGTGTGCGAAAGTCCAGTAACTTGCGATAAACCGCAGAGAGAAAATTCTTCCTCGTTCTCATGTAACGTGCTCGCCGACTATCTGATGAGACTCGATTACGCCGACACGTCGAGATGCATTAACAGCCTCTTCATTTCCGGCATTGTTTCTACAAAATGTTGAAATAGCTTTACGAAGTGTGGTTTATCTTTATTATTTAAGTGTACCTCTTGTCTTTAATTCTCATCTACTTGTATTATTTGACTGTCATGACGACACCGGAAA
The DNA here is from genome assembly GCA_029286595.1 of Bhutanitis thaidina. Taxonomy (NCBI): domain Eukaryota; kingdom Metazoa; phylum Arthropoda; class Insecta; order Lepidoptera; family Papilionidae; genus Bhutanitis; species Bhutanitis thaidina. Next base: position 6,484,272 of record JAGSMS010000003.1, read on the forward strand.
TTTAGAACCAGATGATGCTGACTACTCATCGTCCTCCCAGTGGATGACCTACATAAGGTAATCTCTGCATTGATAATCCGTATTCTGGATTCTGATTTTGGTATGAAGCATAGCCCTGGCTTCCGGAACCCATCTTTCGTCTCTCTGGGAGATACGGATGGCGAGACCCATCGCCGTATTAGCTCGCGGAGATTACAAAGATTTTTTTAAGACTTTTACCTTAGTCACCAGTTAAAACAACGACAAAGATAAAGGGGGTGGCAGATTCTTACAGCTCTGTACTTGAAATTATTTAGACCCTGGTTCGAACCCCAATACCGGCACCAACAAAACTGTTAATAGCAATTTTAAGTGCTAAATTTACTACATGCTCAGCAGGAAAGGAAAACCTCTAGATAACTAAAATGTTTCGAGGATATGTCAAGTCCACCAACACGCACTGGAGCAACGTGGCGGAACCTTTCCGACTCCAAAATATAGTACCCAGCAGTGGGACATTCACAGGCTGTTACTTTACTTTACTTTACAACGATAATAAGACAAGATACAAAGTAATGAGAATCAAAGTGTTATGATCTGAGTGAAAATTTCAGGTAAAATACATTTTTATCTTTAAAAACTTTTTAAATAGTCCATAGCTTGACATAGGCCTCTCACATCTGGAACATTTGACGTAATCACCACGCTTGGCATGCGATAGCAGTACCAGATATCTTGCACTGTAGACACCGCTGCAAGCCACCGGTTTCGATAAGGTATTTTGGAGATATGTTGTCCGCCAACTGTTAGTTTATCGTTTATCGCCATAGCTTTTTTATTTTTGTATTGATTTACGTTGGGCTGGTATTCGCATCTACACAGTTAGTGGAGATTAGTACTATATATCTTACATCACTCACGGTAAGAAAGTGGGAGCCAGATTCACTTACGCAGCTACCACACGATAAATTAATATCTATGTTTATATATATATATCTATACTAGACATTGTTTTACACCTTATTACAATTTTATGGATATTTATTATAGATAATATTATTATTATTATACACTAATCCAATAGACCATTCATCCACGTTCGAACCGGGTAATCAACTAGACCATTCGTACGTATCGTATTAATTAATTGATCAATAGGCACAGGTATGTAATTCAGAGGCGTCCTTGGTGCCGTGGCTTTGACTACAGATCACCAATGCATAACATACCTACCTAATCCATCAGGAGCGATTAATTTATCTGTTAATTTGTAACTTCGTGACATGCTTATTCAATTGCCTCTATATTCTTATATTTAAAACTATACCTTTATTCTCTTTCTCTATTAAATTAACACAAATTAAACTCGGCAAAAAAGTAATTTATAATCCTTATTTTTTAAAGTTACATGTGCTGTTAAAGATGACCATTACGTACGTATTAAATATTTATAACCTTATTCTATTATTAACACAAGACCCTTTTTAATAGGCGATGAAGAATAATATAATTAAAAGGAAAATTAAACTTGCGACCACATCCTACAACGAGCATTAAATAAAATTTAAAAAGAAAATAAATAAACATAAAGATCGTAAAAAAATATTTTGGATTCTTTTACAACCTTAGATGAAAGGAACTGTCGGATCAAAGAGGATATAGAGCTATCTAATAGCGTTCTAATTAAATCGGTCTAATCTAATTTATATCTTAGCAACACCAATAAATTTTAAAAATGTCTTATCTATGCTTGTTGTTGTACAACCTTCTTACAGCTCCAAGCCGCCTGCAAAACTTGTTTGCAGAAATAAGTAAAGGAAAAGACGGTCAAGTGGGATGCATCAAAGTTCCTCCTCTATTACGTTTTGCACTGATATTACTTTCCGCTTAAAATATTAAAAGAAAAACTTAATTATTAACTTTCATTAAAATGCAAACTGCTTATAGACGCAACTTGCTTCTCCCCTGAGCACGATCTAAAGTTAATACTCTCTTTGATAGCCTTCCGTAATGTAAATATTAATTTGAAAATTCTTTCATTCATTCGGGGAATCGTTAGTTAAAAATAAACTTTAACGTAAGAAAAGGACGCTCAGACGGACGGTGTAAAACTGTTTCCATTTTATTTTATTTGATTGGCGCGGCGGAGATTGAAGTTTACAGTAGTCTCATGTTTTAGAATGCTTGTTTTTAGTGTTATTATGAAATTATACATCTCATTAAATGCACGTTAAATTAGAAGAGAAAGAAGTTGAAAAGTATTTGCAATGCCAATTAAACATCTAAGACGGTATTTGTATTCCTAAATGACATTGATCACTCACCATCGGTATAGAAAGTATTTGCACCTCCGCTCACCCCGTGAGTGATTCTAGCCGTGACTTTGAGTATGAGTAATAATACACTTCATAAGATACACGTAGACGCCACCCACGCTAGTATTTATTTAAAAACTTAACATAACTTATAATTATAATAACTAGAAACTTCGGTGATGAATCTCTTAAAATAAATATCGCCCGCTCACTATTAAGCGAACAATAGTATAAACATAGCCTTGACTTCACAAAATTCCATTGTCGTAATAGTAATATAACTCGAAATCCTAAATGGATCTTAAGAGATTACGAAGTGTAACTAATGCGTAATAATAGCGCAAAATCTATGTAACATCTAAATAAAAACCAAAATAGATTTCTTATATACAAAACTCGTTAATAAACTGATCTTCAAGGGCCTGGACTGAGGATCTAATAACTTTATAATAACTCAATCGAAAACATTGATTATTCGTAATAAATACAAACCCTCTATCTGGCTTTTATTTTGTATAATGTCCTGGAAAACCATAGTACGTTTTATTTTTTTACAAAATATATTTATATAATGTAATATAGAAGCGGTACCTATACGATGATCCATCACACAATTACTTCCCACGGGCGTCGTAAAAGTCACCTTTGACATCACTGGGTTTATTTGTGTTTGATAAGCAACGGTTTACTGCCATTTAGTATATTTTGGTGAGAATATATTTTTATACAGAAATAATTTTTATCTATTACGCTTAATCCAGTAGTATTATATCATTAAGTGTATGAAGCAACACATCTATATATGAAGGAACTAGTGTACTTTTATCACATATAATAAAGGTACTTATTTATTTTTATATACATATAATATGTGCGTATAAGGTATTTATGTGTCATATTATATTTATATTGTTTTTGTTTATATGCTCTTCATACAACTGTCACCTTATTTCATCACGCCATGCGTTAACTGGCCGATAATGTCAATAGGTATCCAGTCCGCCCTTTGTATTATGGTGTAAACAATAAAGACTTTAAACAAATTAAATAACTATATTCTTTAGTTTTTTATTCACGAAACAAAACTCTCTCTTTATTTATGATCCACATCTTTCTTTTTTCTAACAGCCTTTTTCAGTCAGCCTACTCTGGCCTACCATGCTGGGCAAGCCATTAGTGAGCGCAGTGCCGGTACCCACGTACTAGATAGTGGATAAGCTCATCTTCCCCTCTAGTTTGTGGGGTTTGGGGTCAGCAAATTTAGATGGATTTTCTGCCATCATTCGGTTGCCTCAGCCACGTTTGTAAGCTAGCAGAGTGCACAACATTTTTGAAATTTAGAGAAAAATATGCTACATACTCCCTAATACCCCTGGAGGTACCCAACCTCTTCCTGTTCAACAAGGTTATTAGATGTAAAAATGGATTGTAATATCATGATAATAGAAATGAATGGTCTGACTGAGATTGCGAAATAACAGTCCTTTTCTGAGCTTATTATATGATTCTTTGCTTAACTCAAAACAACGATTTTAAAAAATGTATGTTCGTTCTCTCTATCTGTCTGACTTGCAAGCTGATCGTGAAAACTGCTAATCTGGTTTTCAAGGGACTTTAACGAGAAGGTAGAGGGGTATAAAAAAGAAAAAGGGGTTTCTAAGCTACTTTGTACCCAGGAAATATTTAGGTATACTGCGAAAAAGTGGTGGTACCTTTGACTTATTTCTGTGCGGCGGACAAGTCTTGGGTAATAAATGACCGAATATAGTACCAAAAAAACTATGTAAATTTGTAATACTACAATCCAAACGTCATGTTACTATTCAATAAGGGATGTTTAATTTTTATTTTCGGGTGGAAATGGGAAGAGAAAGTGGTATTTTGACTCAAATCCGTACATTCTACGAGTAATTATCAAAGCAAAATCAATAATAAGTAAGAAGTATGAAGCATTGAAAATGTTAAATACTACTTTTTTTCATTTTAAATAGTAAAAATATTACAATTTGATTTCATACTCTTTTGTCTAAATGCCAATTCACATTGACAATAAACCAAACCTGGCAATCAAAGTTAATATATAAAAACAAGCTATTGTAAAGTAAGAACATGACTGATTCAAATTGATCGAACTGGAAAATACTTCTCTAATTCAACCTCTTCTTACAACATTTATAAGACAGGCCATCCGTCAAGTCTTGAACGAACGGAGATCAAACGTCAACAACTTTGGAGAGTTTTAACTACTCAAATTCCAAGGCGTGAAGCTATTATCGTTGTTCATTTACCGCAATTGTACGTGGATGGCCTTGTCGTGTCAAACATCCATCATGACACCATCTTTATTACTATATATACAGTTCTGGAACAGACTTTTATGACATATTATTTTATTCCAAATACATGACGGAAAGAGTTTATGCAATTCATTCGGACCTTAACATAAAGTTAACATTCAGTGTTTCATAAATCATTAACTGAACATTACTGAAAATGTTATTCCAGCACTGATAAGCTCCTTGTCGACTCACCAAGGCGAACTACGTTTACTTCTCTGAAATCATCTCTTATCGGTATTCTTTAGGGCCGGAATATTAACAATTTGCTTGGTACGTAACGACTACGGTAATAATAATAGGCTATTACTATACCAGCTTAATTGTATGATTATTCGTAATATTTCGGTGTAAAAACCAATTTATAACGGAATCATTTCATTTGGGAACATTATTTAGAAAAGTTTGCGTCCGCTCTAAAGTACTGGTAAATACTTTGCATAATTGTCTTATGTAAATGGGATAGTCAAAAGAGCCTTTGCCTCGATAATAACAATGGCTTCACAACAAACTCGGCCTTGTTGTATTACATCAATTCAATCAAAATATTAGGCCAAAGGTTATCTGAGAAGCATTCCCGGGCGATCTTAGCTCACGGAGCTATTGTACGCGGGTTCGCCGAAGTTAAAATTTCTATAAATACTTGTTTGTAATTTCAAATACAATTAAAGTCAGGATCAAGAAAAGGTATCGAATTTGAGATATCGCATATCTTAATTATGTCAATGTCAATAAAGTCCGTACATTAAAAATGCATAAACAATTTAATTATTATTTAAGTAAAAATAAGTTTTGTAAAATTTAGATAGAGTCTATGCTAATGATTAAATGAGTAGAGTCTATGTTACTGATTCTGAAACAACACTTTTTTAACCTATTGGTAAGTAGCAATCAAAAAAATACCAAGTTTGTCATTATAAATTATTCTTCTTCTTTTTCATCAGATTAATTTTACTTTATAGGTCTACTGGTAGATAAAGAGTAAGATATTTCATTACAGAATACCTTTTTGAAAGCACACAAAAAGAAGAAATGTAACCTATACCCAGTAGAAAATTGACTGCAGTCTGTCAAATCTCCCACGAAGTTATCGTATTATATCACAGGGCCTGATTGACTTGTCATAAGAAAAAAGACGCATGCATCTATGACTTGTGTACCAACAGTGAATTGTGTAACTGAGTATGTAAAAACTATATAAAACTAATACACAAAACAAGTACGTCAATATCGGCTTTTTCAGCCTATAAGCGGACACTGAAAATCCATAATATTAAAACTATAACACAACATCGAACAGCAGTTCAAACACAGGCGCATCGCAATTAACGGACTCTACAATTAATTAAAAACGTAATTAAGTTCGTCCACGTTCGGCTTCGGAGCGCGGACTGGTGACAGGAGATTAAGCTCAGCTTTAATTATGCCAACAACAGTGTTCTATTCAAGTCAGCTTTATATTCCCATGCCAGCATTCTGCCACTACTATTCCATACCGCCTCTTTGTATATCCTGTCAATTTTAATTACTACGTTTGGATTCGGAAATTCTCGCCTGTGTATATATTTATTGTGCGTTTTAGATGCAATTTATAATTTTAAGTATAAGAACAAATTTGAAACTGCACTAATTCTAAATTTTTTTTTAGTCACTTCTTTCAGTGGCATTAAAATGTCTGTCTAAGAGATATTTCGACGACACTAGAAGTCGATGTACAGCAGTATCGTAGCAGACTATTTCAAGCTTTTCCAGCTAATAAACACAAAATATGGAAAGACGAGCCACTTCTTCCTCCTCTAAATTAACACACACAGACTTACCCTTTAAATTAACACTCTCTTAACTTTTATTTTATCTACGAATTTTTGTATGATTCTCGAAGAAATAAGTGAACGCTTTTTCGCTGTCAGCCATCATGGATGTTATCACTTGGCTCTTCTATCTCTACCCCGCTCCACAACTCTCTCAACTAAGGCCACAATAGTGCTAAACAATGAGACGTAACACTGAAGACACTGTTACTTTTTTGTACTTTTTATTAAGGACTTATTGTTAATGATACATTTTTATTTAGAATACGTCCATTTATAATAATTATAATTTAAGATTTCTGTCGGCATCAGTTGCTGCTGTTTGCAGCTCGAAGCTCCCAAGATATTTCGTGAATGTTAATTCACAGCGATTAGTATTCAAGACAAAACAACAACTAATAAAAAGGAGGCACCGAAGGGAAAATTGAAAATATCCGCAACCGTCAGGAAAATGAGGAGACCTCTTCGTCACGCCGTGAAATTAGAATCGGCCCGAGTTTGTCGGATGCCAGTCACGTGGCGACAAACTTTGTTTACGTTTCCATTTGATTATAATCCAGACCAAATCTCCTTAACGAGCTTTCATTTCTTTTGTTAAAGTTGTATATACATACAATGTTGTTTGTTATATTGAACTTGTACATACTTTCGTCTTTGGTATGGTAACAAACAAATATTGAAGAACGCATGGCTTAGTGGTTATCGTTTCTGACCGCTAAGCCTTGGGTCCTAGGTTCGAATCCCGACCGAATCAATATTTGTACCAAACACAAATTATTAGCTTCCGGTTCTGGTTGTGTCGTAGACTCCGTCTCCGTATCTTTGACACTGAAATTGACCTCTCCCCCGATCTTATATAAGCATAAGCGTTAATTCGGACATAGGAACATAAAGACGAGTGAGTGTCTCAGCGTTTGAGCGTACATTTACAGCACTGTAATATCTCCAGCGCGGTTGACAACTGCCGATAGTATTTGGAAGTTGTCGGCATGTCGAAATCGGTTTAGAGATCATAATCGTTGTAACAGATCGTAGGTATTTTAAAAGCTACTTTACCTATCGAAGGAAAACTCTTACCATAAAAGCGCCACGTGTAAAAGTAAAGTCAGTGCCGTGTTCGATAACTGAGCAGTCTACACTAAACTTTAATTTAAATGGATTTCCAATTAGATTACATTTTGACTAAATGTTTTAAATTATTATCACACAATAATTTAAAACCTTTACGATTATGGTGTAAAGACTGGAAAAAGACTAATTGACAAAAGACTTTCACACTTTGCATGTTATAATTTTATGGGTGGTACAATTTTATTTTATGGTAATGGTATGGGGAGGAAACGAGCAAGCAGCTCACATAATTGTAAGTGATTACCGTCGTCCACGTACATCTGCTACTCCAGGGGCTGCAGGTGCGTTGCCAGCCTATAAGGATATTTATAGTATATGACAAGGACGATGTGAAGGACGGTTGGAGGAGGGGAATAGGGCCTCCGGTTATCTCACTCACCGAACGTAACGCAGAAACACAAGATGCCTCTACTTCACGCCGGTATTCTGCGAGATCGTGGTACTACTCCGGCGAGTCGGCCCATTCGAGCAGCAGTAAAGCCGGCGCATGGCCCCAACGTATAGGTATTACGAATATCACATACCTAAATTATCCGGACTAGAGATGACAGCAGTGTTTAAGTAGATCGAGCCTGGACTGCAACATGCAATCGCAAACCCGCCTGCTAAGCTTGGCGATTATGGTAAATTTACCGTTTCACCATCCGCTTTCTGTGGCTTATCTAGCAGTGGAGTGTTTGGAGGTAGCTATTGGAAGTACCAATTTGTATGGCGAACGATAACAATCAGTTGTCACTATTCTTAATATTAATCACTAGCAACGAATAATTCGCTTATGGATGACAGCGCATTGTATTCAGCAAGACAAATTGTGTGAACTTTTTATGCTAACAAAAATATATTGTTTATTTGAACAAAAATGTTTGTTTTCGTATTTAAGTGTTTTAGATCGGCATGTGCTGGCTATTTAACGCACGAAAACGCTCTGTGGTTGACCACAAATGCGAAAAGTTCTCTGGGCATGTTTCACGCAACGTTACACCTCTATATAATGAGATGTTAGTAGGTATTTAAAAGCAAAATTTTGTAACTAAGTAAACGTTATGTATCTTTTCGTTATTATGAATGTGAATACATTTCTGCTTATGTTGTAATATACTAACTTTATAATGTACTCCTAAGAAAAATAATTCATTAAGAATATAAAATCTCATTGACCACTATTGTTAAATTTGACACTAACGTTTAAATGTCTGTACCTTGTGTGCGAGTTTTTAACTATTACTATAGAGTTCAACTGTCAATTTGTAGGACATGAAAGTTTCCCGTACCATCTATATGTTTTCATAAAAATTATATGTAAACCCGAACTCTGTACTAATAGCATTTGTTTTAGAAAGTGCATTCATAGTGAATATATGTAACGCAGACTATTGTATGAATTGAACGCTTATTATTGATAATGTTATTTAAATCGAAAGTTGTTGAAAAAAATGGTGTGTACCTTTTATAGATTTTCCATACAATGGCGATATATAATTATGGGGGAAAATCTTGGATAATTTATCATTCATAACCACGAACATCTATAGAGACTATATACACTTCTCAATATTTTATCGGATTTTGGAGCCAGACCGCTCCAACGCGCTGCTCCAGTGCATGTTGTCGCACTTCACACGTCCTCGAAATAATGTTTATTTTACTATTTCTTTTTGGATTGGGGTAGAATCCACTTGAGTTAGCTAACAATCCACCTGATAGCTCATTAGCACCTACAAACAAAGAAAGTTACAAATGCTTTGTCTCCCCTGAGGATTAAAATGGAATGCCTTAAAGTCTGTAATCTATACCTTTCAAACCGGAATACAATAGTCGCTGTCCTGCTGTTTGGCAGCAGAAATGAGTAAGAGGTACCCAGCTACCCAGACGACTCCTATGCAGAGATAATCATATTTACTTCACGCCGAGGTTATGGTAAATTCTGCAACTAAAATTTTTAATAACAATTTTGTTGCATATAATCAAACCCTGGTCACTCGCGCACCATTAAGTTAAGGTGAACTACCATTAAATCAGCCACAAGCATCAAAAATACGTACAAATTTAGATATGGTATTAGTCACTGGGAGATTTTTTAGTAAAGAATAATACTTAGACTTGTTTCTAGCCACACTGAAAAGGAACAATTGTGGCAAATTAGGTGCACTTAGTACGGAATAGCTTATTCGAATGAGGGTCATTCGGACCGCAGATACAGAGCGAATAACGAGAACACTTGCCCGACACGGGACTCGAACCGATAGACGTGCGCCGCAAATGAAAGCTGGACGTGACTATCATGGTTATATCAATACATTGGGGTCGAGTGAGCCGTATAAAGGTGCATTACGTATCTCGATTGTTTTCAGTTTTCTAGTATCATATTACTAGTGAAAATTCATTCTTGATTCGTGATATAATACGGAATGAAAACGAAATTTTATTTATTTAATCTTTTAGGACTACGTGGTTTACATAACGCAGGAAGTATTTAGATTTTTTTTTAATGTGTGTCATACGTATTTTAGATAGAAATTATATTATAGTGACGAATGCCCGATACCGTTCCATCTTATGTCTTCGAATGACAAATCAAGATAAATAATGTTTTATAAATTACCAGTCTATGTTAACGAAATTCTTTAGTAGGTAAATACGGGTATCTGTACATTGGTTGAAAAATAAGCCTATTTTCTACAATAATAATAAGACGTCGTTTCGGGAATATTCGAGAATAAACGAAAATAAAAAGACTATCGAAATTCGACACTGTATTTACTGCACTAAAGCACGATAGCGATGGTTCAATGGTGAGTTCCGAAGTAAGTAAGGAAAAGGAAGACCAGTAAGAAGACTAAAAGGTAGAAATGAAGGGAAAAAGGAGGAAAAAGACAAAAAGTGAGGGCAAGGTGAAGTGTCATTGCAGGAAAAACAGAGGATTGGTTACTGGCAGGAGGACCCGGTGAAGATACGTACGAGGTGTAGCCCATCGGCGAAGAAACTTTGTAAGTAGTCAAAGAAATAGAAGCTTATGATTTTTCTTTTATATAAGCCCTTTACTCCAATCTCGCAACCCATAGCTCGTAACAATACTAATACAATTATAGCATAGTTTGTAGTTACCCGGGTTGCGGTTTTAGATTTCGTTACAGACAAACATATACAAATGTGATAAATATGTAAACGTCCTAAAATGTCGGCAAATTGTAGAAAAGATATCCGTGTTTCATTAATTATTATATAAACTTTATGTTAGATAGAATTAAGGAAGTTTCATGACGTAACGTCATAAAGCCTGCGTTTTGTAGTTTGTTCACAATTTTATGTTTATTATATGCCTTTATTGCCCGCAAATTGTTTCTGTTTGTATTTAGTTTTAGTACAAGTGAATTATTGTATTCTTAGAAGAAATAAATTTATCTCTAACTTAAAAAAATATCGAGCACCCGAAATATAGGAAATCCTACTTTGAAATTGGATGTCGCGCGTGAGTTTAAAAAACATAGTTACTCACGATTTAACAAAGAATGAAATACCTTATGAAGTATGAAACAAAATTGTTAACTTCCTCATACGTAAACTACTACGAAAACTGTTAACCAAAAAAAAACCATGGTGTAATTAGCCAGCAGACCCGGGTCAGCAGGTTAATGTTTATTAGCGTGTTCAATTGTAGTCCATATGCTAATGGTATCTAAATATGCGTTACATCGACTAACAGTCTACGTGATGTGTCAAGATTTCCTAATTATCTATTTCACGGGCATCGCCGTTTCAACGTTTAAAATTAAATAATTTTTGTACAGAATTTTGTATTCATTACTTTACGAAAATACACGATTAATGTAACCAAATAATATGATCTATCATTTTTATTTCAACTCAAAACAAATACATTTTTCTCGTTCCAAACTCCAAACGGTAGAAGCGGCAACATTCAACATTCAGACATGAGACAAAGTAACTGCCAAGTCCCGGATTCGAAATTGTACCCTATAACTATTGTAAAAGAAAGCTGTAGTACTCACAAGCTCGTGTAAATTTTGCATTTCTTAGACATTTATATCGCCTCGGGATAGAAATCTAGAGAAAGAAAAGTTAATGTCTCCCTTGGTACTAGTTACGTTTACAAACGTATTCAGTATTTTAATATGTTTTGTGTTTTCTTCTCTCTATCTGAACTTTTTATGTTGTTTCTTATTAAATCGTTTAACAAGTAACAACAATTCAATTCAACTAGACTGAAAATAAAAAAAATAAATATTATCTGTACTGCTCTTTAATTTAAACCGAGTAGGTATTATGTAAATCATACTTTAAACATTTACTTAAATGAAAAATATTGCCTTTGAATAATATCACAAATGAATTAGTTATAAACGTCTCAAAGCACTTAAGATGTCATAACAATGTGAACATAGAAATACATTAGGGATTCCATTACAGAGGATATTATTTCTTCATTAATGGCCGACACCGCCTGCCGTCGTTCCCTGCAATCTGAAATTCAAAATTTTGTTGAAACAGATGAGTGGAAAGAATATTCTATTTAAAGTAGAAAACAATAATGACAATATCCACGCGTTTTAAGGCTATTATAACGATTCTACTGTTTCAAGAGTATTAATTATTCATGTTGAACAATATGAAAAAGCATTACCGAACAAGGAAAAGTCATTACGGCTTTGTTCAGCAGCCAATAAACATATATCACAATGAAAAATGGAAAAGCCTATGAACCCCTGAAGATAAGAATAGAATACACCGAGAACTAATGAATTTAAATGTTATTCAATTAAATGCATATGAATTATTCAACGAAATAACGCTAGCGTAGAAAAGAATGCTAGCCGTCTTCGGAGCCTTAAGGATTTCGTGAGTGGCAAAATTAATTACGGTTTGGTTATTATCATTCCATTGGTTTTTTTTATGAAATTCAAAAAATTACATGATTTTTTTTTTAATAGAACATCCTGTCAACGTACATTTTATAAGAAATAGCGTAAAAGGGATTTTATATATTATTTTAATGTTAATGTTAATAAATAATGTTAATTAAGAAAATTCTTTGTATTATCTACGTCTGTCACAGTATTCAAAGTTGATAAAAACCTTCAAAATCTCGAAACTAATTTAAAACATTTTAAATATACTAAGCACGTTATTTTAAATATAGCGTGTTGAAGCGGCAAAGAAACTCTACCAACTAATGCGCTTCGTTAAACTCATGTATGGTAAATACCTAAAAACTCCCATCACTTCCATCGGGCAAATATATGTAAAAAACGTGACAGGCATTAACTTCTAACTCTTGAATTGTCTATCGGGTTACCGAGTTGCCGTGTGCTATTATCGTAAGAATCTGCCACCCCCTTTCTTCCCGCAGGTGTCGTAAGAGGAGACTAAGGGAAAAATTTAGAAAATCGCAATGGCTACCGATATATGGCGGGATAAACATCTCAAACAGACAGATGACGAGCAGCAGCGGCTGGTGTGCGAGATGTCTGGATCTGTGTGCTACTATCACTATTTACGGGGAGAGGGTGACGGTTACGAAAAATCAAGTTTGCAAGAGACAATACTATTCAGCTTACGTTTACATATTTATATCGCACTTAAAAAATAGTTCGGGAATGCCCCGTCAACTCACTCTTTGTTTTAAAATCATCTTAGCAGCCTAGACGTATTAATGCTTGTTAATCCTTCGTTTTTGAAAAGAGTTTACAGGTATTTTAAAATAACATTTACCACTCAGTCCCTTTGTTATATATAAAATTTAAAAAGTAGGTGTAATTTTTTTTAAAAAAAACTGATCATATGTGCAAAACGTAATCGAACGACTAGTAAGGTTTATGTACCCTTAAAAAACCTTAAAGCCTCTATGTACACACAGTAGAAGTAGTTGTGTATTTGACTATAAACTTTATTTCTACACAGTTTGGGTTACAGACGCCCACAAAAATGTACACTATTTTTACGACATACTATATTTTTGTATGGGATAATAGAGCCAGCAGGTTTACGGCGGTGCTGTCATGTTGTCGTTAACAACGTAAACCATGTATTTGCACACGCGACTTTGCCCTCATCTCCATGACTCTATCAAGTAAGAAAGGAATGAAGAAAATTTATGTAGTGCATAAAATGTACATCGTAAATAAGGTTTATTAGGTTCGGAAAACAAAGAGTTCCGAGGTCAGATTAATACATAATTAGGGGAATATGAACCGAAAGTATTAAGCGACGAAGCGCGAAACCACCAAAAATAATAAACCACCATAATAAATTTTCTTTTAATGATTTTCAATGTTTACTTCTACTTAATCAGCTTTATAAATCGACAGTAACAGGAACTTAATTTCTTTCTTCTTGTAGAAGAAAAATTAAGTCTGTTGTAAAATATAGTTACATCAATTAATAACTTATCAATAACACAAAAGTAAGGGTAATGGCTATCTTACTCAAGTCTGAAATAATCATTTCTCTGTAGTTACATATTTAATGCATGTCAAAGATAACGTATCTACAGAACAAATTGATTTGAAACTTGGATGGCTTTTTTTCATATTTTACAACATACTACCTAAATATCTTTAGACCAAACTCCGAGACATCAGATGAATTGCTTGTTATACGTATTGCACGTTCACGGAACGTGCACACTGTGTTCTTTGAAACACACATTTTGATAAAAGATTGCGCCCGCAGACAGCAGCGAGAAATAGTACAGCTCGAAAATATGTTTGTGCTCGTATTCTATATCGCTTTTCTTATCTAAGATATATAAGATACAAATAATGCTTTCGAAAAACAAATAGAAAATTAAAAAAAAATGTTTTAATTTAATTCATCAAGGTCTTTCACTTAATACATTTATATATTTTTTATATTTATATTTTTATTATTAATAGGTCCATTAATATTTGTAAACTGTGCGGTTCGAATAGTCTTAATATTTTAACATAAGGTTAAAATTCTAAGACAAAAATATTTAACCAATTCGTGTTGACAGTGATGATTTACAGAACAAAGGAATTCCGTAAGTTATCACTGACACTGTAGGTTACTCAGCGGGCTGTGCAACGAATCCACAGCAGAACTAGGGCAACCAATATAGCACGCAGCAGTGGCAATGGGACTACCACCTAGCTTCCCCATTGCTGTGTAAGAGGAGTCCCATCAGATTGAGCGACAACCTCTGTCTGATACAGGTGGGTCAGTGCTGTGATTTGCAACAGTTTTTGGGGGAGGCTTATGTTGAGCTGTGGACTTGTAATATAATAGACATATTATTATTACATAGTAATAACCGCAACGTCAATGTAACAGACGGCGTATCAAGAAGCATTACATTAATGATGCCTAATTTATCAACACAGCTTGTAGTTTACACAATATACAATACTTATGAGAGAGTAAATGAACATACCTTTTCAAAAGATTATGTAATGATTGCGACGTCACATATCTTCTATCTTACATATGATAAAACTGTAACAGAATCGTGTCTGTACGTTGAACGATTTTGCAAAACTATTAATTGGTGGGATAAAGGATAAATGATTTTTGTCTGCTTTTCTGTTTGTTTGGTCACGTTACACGTAAAAAGCACAATCTAATTCAGATGGCAATCCACCTTAGTCTTTAACCTCTTTCGATTGAAGTTGTTTCTAGGTATCTATGGGCTTTCGTAGCAACTTACCATCAGGTGGGTACCCTCAGATTATGTGGAGCAGCCTGGACGCTTAATGGTGGGTTCTTCAGAACCCTCTGTGCTGGTAGTTAGTGCATCGTGATTAAATGCCGTTACCATATCGGAGCAGGGGGAAAGGTCTCAGGTTATCTTACGTAACCTTATTTTAATCAAACAGTAGTGCAATTACTGTTGTATTCCAGTTCGAAAGGTAGCTATTACGGGTTAAGAGGCATTCCATCTTAGTCCTCAGATAATTTCAAATCGGTCATATTGATGATGTCATTATATAAATCATTATATAATCATCATAGCAAATAACTTTTCGACCTATGTATGTTCAACATAAGTAACAATCCTGAATATTTTTGGGATAAAATAATTTCTAGTAGCAAATTTTTTTGGTTACTAACGTTAACATTGGTATGCAAAAAATGTATGTTGTTCTGTCTCACCAAATCCTTGAAAAACCTGTAGGACATTACTTGAAGTTTTCGTCCCTTAAAGTAATAACTCATTAAAACATATACATCTGCCAAGTTGCTACCTATGGCTAATCGCAGCGATTGGTAGTTTGGTTGGTTGGTTGGAGATTTGGTGCTTGCCAGATGAATTGCTGATCGCAAGGTGTGGTTGGCTACTGGTTCGTACTCGTATCATCGGCTTATCTATTTTAGGTTTGACAATTTTGAAATGGCATTATCGTCATTTATCGAACGCCGCAAAGCTGGCGCTGGCGCTGACAATATTTGCACATCTTTATTCATCTGTATGTCACACACACACACACACACACACTCACACAGACACAAACTCACACCAGTATTGCTCATTTTGATGCCCGTTAATCGAGTTCTGCTCCGCATGTTAAGTACAATACTTGAAGTATTTAAATTTCACTACATCTTTGTAACTGAACGGCTGTGTTATAAGATATACCAATCAATGATGCAAAGTTCATATTTCCTAATTTTTGTTTATACGAATTGCGTGGTATTGTGCGCATTCCACTTTGTCGGCCGTCATAATAAATTTTGTGACAAACAATATTCCTCTGTCCTTTGTCTGGCCGCGGACGAGCATCGATCGGCTCTAACTACACTACGCAGACCTCTCTGCGACTGCCGATGTTTTCTACATCACAATAGGCAAATAAGCACATAAACATTCCAAAACCGCTCTGTCCTCCGTAAATTTGAATACAGATTAACTTTTCACGAAGTTCGAACGTAAATTTTGTAGCTTATAAAATTGATTGTTGCGGTTAAGTGTCATGGTGTAAGACTGTGTAAATTCAATAAGCTAGATATTTCTGATAGTTAGAAATCACATACAATAGCCGTCAATTGATTCGATGTGAAATTATTTTGACCTGTAAGTAATTAGATCCCATTCGCGTGAAAAATTTAATGACATGCAGCACATTTAAGCATCGTGTTTTACTTTTTTTAGATAAACTGCTATATTTATATTCCAAGTATTTAATTATATCACTGTATAAAATTACCCAAGATATAAGAAGCTTTTTAATAGATTAACTCTTATAAAATCTAAAATAAAGGGAAAAGGAGTATTGCTCAATGGCACTAGTATTTACTGATAAAAAGGATGACGTACACGCATTCGGACTCATACTCACATGCGTATGGAACCTCAAACTTAAGGGTTTCTGACAACTTGTCAGGTATTTGACTCTTAAAACTTTAGTATACAAACACCAAAATAGTGGTTATTTAACATTTTTCTTTATTTAAGAACTGCGTAAATTTTCTGGGGCGTTTACTGTATAATACCTTTTCAGAAAATAATTATGGCAGGTTTTTACAGGCAAGTCCATAAACGTTAATATAATTCAGGTTTTCAAATTTCACCTGTGCAAATGGCGAAGCGTTCGAGATCTTCTTACGAATAATCTACCGTAAAATATCATTTGAATAAATTTCACGCTGTAACCCGAATAAAAATTCGTTTCCCACGTCACCTAATCGATTCCATTCGAGATACCGGCGACTATCTTCATGTATTACCCGCCCGTCCCTGTAATAAATACAAGCCTCTACGGTAACAATAATGATAACGCCTTTCTACCCCGCAAACTGTACTTTGTTGAACGAGTTATGCTAATTTATATTGCTATATCTAAGAACAAGTAATACTTTTTATGAAGTAAAGGTGAGAAACAGATATATAGTTAGCCTAAAAAGTGAAATCTATGTACATTATTAATAATATTTAATAATAAATAAATTAAAATAAATATATAGATGGTGTAGTCACCGTATGGTAGGTTCGTAAGAAAATCTGCATGCCCTTTTCTTCCCCTGGGTGTCATACACTACGGAAAAAGAGTATACACTAAGAGTTTTTAAGACGTTTTACAGACATATTTTGCCCATAGACAAACACCAAGACTCGAAACAATCATTCGCAGGTAAACATAATTATGCAAATTTTTGTCCCTTGCGAGAATTATATGCGTTTTTTGAGACAGTTTCGGCATCTGTTGGACGCCATTACATTTTGAAGAGTTTTCCCTTAGTCGCTTTTTAGGATACACAAAGTGACGAAGTTCTTAAACCGCTACCATACCGCATTCTTACAAATAATTTTAAACTCTTGAGCAAACAGTCTCCTTTTACTGTAATGGAATTGTAGATACCTCACATCTTGCACCTTAGTCACTATAGCCCGTCATGGCCTGTACAATTTAGGTTAAGTATATTTTAGGAACCCCCCCCCCCCCCTGACATGAAGACCTGCATAGTTTTTTGGGAAGTCGATGGATACAGGAGGCTCAGGACTGAGCTTTGCGGCAATCTTTGAGGAAGGAGGGGAATATGTTCAGCAATGAATTTAAAAGAATCTGAATATATTTGATTTAAAGAAGTAACTAAAATGCAAGTAATAAAGTAGCAGCCCATTTTTTTCTTATGACCTCTATTTTGAGAGAATTTTGGAGAAATGTCCTCAAGACATTTCTTGGCTGCTCCAATGCAGATTGATGGATTTATTATTTCACAGACATGTAGTTTTCCTTCATAGACAATAATGTGGCGAATTCAAGTCTGAAAATTTAAATATTAATTTTAGTGGAACCGTTCCATGAGCACAATGAATTGAAAAGCATGCGCAGGTCCCGTGTGCTTCCACGGCTATTTATTTTCACATAAGGAATCCTGTTCGTCTATCTGAATCGAGTACAGTACCGCCTGGCAACGGACCCGAAAGCATCTTAGAACTACATGATAACTGACAACGACCTTTTTATATATTGACTTATACCGGGAAATCAATCAATTTCATCCAATCGTCGGCTCAGATATGGAGAACACTGTATGCTGAGGGTAGTGGCATTGCGCTCAACGAGTCGCCTGCTCTAAATTGTGAGCATGGAGAAATGTCAACTACTGGCTTCACGGTGGTAGCCTAGTGCTGAGGGCGCTTGCTTTAACTTCACGCGTGTAACCTGGGTTCGATCCCCCGCTGCCGGGAACTAAAATTGTTAATAACAATGAAGTAAAACATTGTCAATTTATAGAGCGTTTCTTTACTTACTTTACTAGCCCTCACCACCACCACCACCACTTATGTCCAAAATTCGAATAATAAAAATCATTAAAAAAAGAACTTCATCAACCGGCTGTAGCCAATAGAGATGTATACCACGATCTCCCAGAATACCAGAGTTAAGTACAGAATCCGAGATCCAAGCCCTGACTGTATAGCATCTTAATCCTCAGAGACAGTGACAATGCATATATTTATTAATTCTTCACTCCTAAGGAATTTCACATTGTTTGTGTGTCGCTGTGACTTACCATTATAAAGACTGTTGTTCGTACCCCTTACATGTTATATAAATAAAACCTCTTTCTCTATATTGCGAACATATAGTAAATAAATGCATTAAGAGAGGAACACACTACCTTTCTTCTTATTCTTCGATTTTGTCTTATGCACTACCGCATCCGAGCTGTTTATTTACAAATCCATGATCTCATATTTACAAAGCAATGTTGCAATCCCTAGAGCCTTAAAAACTTAAAATATTTGAAAATTTTATGAAAATATAAATGTACGAATACCTACACACTAATCAAGACAATAGAACAATGACGCTAAACTTGCGTTATGAGTTGACTAACATTTTACACGCCCATAACGTAAAGGTCATACATAAACAAAGACGACGACGATGAAAAATAAAGTATCAGCTGTTTTCTATAACCTATATTTTAGTTAATAAATAAACAAACGTTTCGATTAGATACTACTCTCTTAAAAACATTTTTTTAAGGGTTTCAAGAATGTTGAGCAAACGTTTCTAAGATACGGTGTACGAGCGAATATCTCACCTGGTGTACCGCTAGCACCACTACTAAGTAATTGAGGAGGCGCTGGCAACCGGTTGAAGGCGGAAAACCTATCCGAATATGCCGAACCTAAACTCCACAGAATAGTAAAGGGGATCTCTGGTACGAAGGTACCGACACCAACCCGCCTGCCCTGCGTAGTGAATATGGGCAAATCTTCCGTGGTCACAGCTTGACCTATGTTCAGCAATGGACTTACAGATAGAAAATAAGAAGAAATAGCTATTTTACCACCGGGAGGATCATCTTACCAGAAACAAAATGCGCACCTGCCTTTCTTTATAAACCTTTAAGTCCAACCCTTGATATAGGTTTCTCTATATTTTTGGAAAGGCTTGCCTATATTGGGCAAACATATTGGAGAGCGCAGTACCAGTATCCTCCCACTAGTAATGATCCCCATCGCTAGCCTGTGGGACTTGGAATCGGTAAACTCGAAGTTAACCTTCTTCCGAGCTTCGTTTGTTATCTAGTAGGCACCACGTGCAGGATCTTTAACTAGCCTAATACTTAGTACTTATATAAATACAGTTTCAATACTTTTACTTCCGAAAGTATATCTTAAACAATAATAACTAAATAAACACATTACAAAAACGTTACGTATGATGATAATAACCAAGAAAGCTACGCAAAAAACGCCAACTATATTCACTAAAATATTCGTTTAATAATAAAAATCGGTTAAATAATAATTGTAATATTTTTTATTGAGTTCATCTTCTTTTTTGTTTAGGAACATTTTATGTAAAGTAAGCATGTGATGTTGACCCGGCACATGTGACACTTGGTAAGCTTTATTAAAAAAAAGTAAATAAATATGCAAAAGATTTAATTTCGAATGTGTCTATGTACTCTGCCTAAAATAAATATGTTATTTATCTTACTTGTCTTAGTAAATGATTTTAAGTTGTAAAGCTCAAGTGTAGTTTTATTAAATGTGCTACGAATTATTTCTCTTTAATCCCAAAATAGTATAGGAATTTGGGCGTCACAACATTAAGCATTGCTATTGAGATCTATTGTTCTTATCGCGGCGGTAAACTGGAGCCGCGCCCTCTCGTGCCTAAAGCCAATGACTCATTGCCGATAGGAATGCCTCGTGGGCCCGCCTTACGAAATTACCAGGGAGCAGCGTTTCAAGTCGGAACGTGCTAAGGAAGTTACAATTGCGGCTTGATTGAGCAACGTTATCACATTCAAGAAAGTTCAAGCCATTATTGATCAAAGTAACTATACTAATACTTTTATTAAAACTCCTAAAAAATAATTGGAAAATGAGGACATACGTAATCCGAAATAAATCACATTCGTTGTAAATGTCAAGCTCAGAAAAAACGCTACTTAAACATAATTTACTAATTGATATTTGTCTCACATGTAAAGAGTTTACGGATTTGGCCTTTCACCTTTTAATTTTCATTAAAACGAGATAAAAATCATATAAATAAAACATTAATCGAAGTGGACTTCAACTTCGGCTATTTAAAATTCTTCGAACCGAGGCTAGAGTGGTGACGCCAACGCTCCTGAATCCAAATTGGATGTCACTTTGCGTTCACTGGATGTCACGCAATATGTTTCAGTGAACAGACACGTCATCGCTGCGTGCACGCGAATAATTTTCAGCCAGTAATTACAGAATAGCGTTTAACTTATTAATTTAATGCCCGTCCCGCGTTTTTAATTTCGACCTACCCGAGACGACCGAGGAGAGAAATAAATATTTTATGTAAAGTAGAATGTGGTAACAGATAACTACGGAAAGGGTTAACTAACGTATTTTATGTAATAAGAATCAATGCTGAGTGTTGGGGAAATCCTCACTCATTCGGTTTCCATGGATATCGAGAAAGTTAATTAAAGGAAAGTTTCGTAAAAATTCTTACTGAAGGTCACATATAATTAACATATATAACCAACTAATAACCTCTAACCACAGGATCTAAATTAACAAGATCTGTGATGGACGGCCGTATCGAAGATGCGAAGAGTCTGGTTCTGCGGCCGCCAACTTGCTTACTAAACGTGGCACTTACTGCAAATACTTCCATGGTACCGACAGAATAACAGTTGTGGCAATACTACTTTAGATTTATGCAGAGTCAGATGCCGCATTGTTGTTGCAACGCAATAAACCAATATTGGTAATTAAGTTAAATTGTGTGTTAATGTCTTGTGGCAATAAATTAACCATTTTCTTTCTTTCTTTCACATTGAGTTCGCTCTCTTCGTTGGACTGTTTAAAGGCTGCTAAAATCCATTTTAATACCATACGATGGGTCAGTGTATGTTACGAGTGTATTCGTCACGCAGTCAGATCACGTCAAAGTAGTAAAATAATAAAACTCAATCCTTCACGTCAACGTTTTGAATAAAATGCAAAACGTGTCTGGGATGCAGCCAAAACGGCTCCAGTCGCCCCGAGTGTTTAGGGTTCTTTTTCTTTCGGTATTTTCTGTTTAGTCAAAATCATATATGAAACTACATATAAATGTTCAACATCTGCGTTGACGATGACGATTGATCATGTTTGAATTATAAATTGCACATACTAATGTCGTTCTTCCATTTTCGTCCCTAGCATATATGTATAAGATGCATATAATAATCTTACAGTAAAATTATAGTTTGCGTATAACTAAGAAAACTTTCTGTTTTACATTTATTGGGTAAGAATCATTATAACTTTCGAACAGTTATTAAGAATCAGAATATATTTCGAATAGAAAATTTCCATCACTATCTTCAACACAATTACTACCAATTGTGACGTAAATTGTTATTGAAAATAACCTCAACGAAAGCCGATCGTAGCAGGGCACGTCTCCGAGAGCTTGTTTATTTAACATAATATTGTACGCGGACTGCGAATCCACTCTTATGCTTTTTATTGAATCAAACTCTTTGTTGCGATTGCAAAATTACATGTTTTATCAATTTACTTACATACACTTTTATAGATTGTATGTTCAGGTTATTTACGATTACAGGTATTTGTTGAGTTGTTAACTACCGTCGGTATATAGGGATCTTGCTGTGGTCAGCCCCTATTCACAGAAACTTGGATAATAAATTTGACCGCTAGTCGCCGCGTTGTTTGTCCAGCAATAGATGCGCATGCCAAAATAAATTATAGAGCAATATCTATCTCAAGTTTACCAACAATGGTCGCCAATGTATGGGGCACTTAAGGGGTGAGGTCCAAATTAAAAGTATATAAACTACGTTTTAACCCTATGACGACGTTTATTAAAATACGATATGCTATGTGTAATTGGTATGCTATGGAGTAAATTTAGTTAGAGCATTTAAAATTTGAATATAGTAAAATTATTATTCAAAGTATTCATAAAATTAAATACGAAGGGATTTCAACATTATCATTACAGTCTTTTTTTGAAGTTATACTTCTTTTTGCGCGTTTGGGAATTATGATGAGAGTGAATTTTTACGATGCGCGCACAAACCGACATCTAAAAGTAACAGGATGAAGTTGGTTTCGACTATGAAGACTATACACTATTATGGAGTCTCCATAGTAACTATTTCAAAGTGGTTATTCAAATATTTATGAATCTTTAACACACGTGTTTTACATAAGTGGAGATAAAAAAATATTTTCATATATGTGTATTTGTGTGTCATTTTAAAATATATATGGTGGTGAATGATAATTTATTTGTCCCGGCGGAACTGGTCTATGGCTCCGCCGCCGACCACATTGTAACCGACACTCCTTTCCCCATGCGATTCAACCTCGGCTGTGGCCAGGAGAGCGGTGTTAAGCTAACACTCCCCCACTGTCCAACAACACGCATCCGAAGTGGGCTCCCCAAGCCCACTCGTAGCAGTTACCTTGGGCCAGCCATCAACGCAAAGACAGGCCGGCCATGTAGGTTCCTCTTGGTTCACCGTGAGAGACCAGCCACGACAAGGCGAGAACCCATTCGGGGGGGATTATCATTTTATCATTACGGCTTGTCACAAGTCCAATGCTGAACATATACCTTCCCCAAATATTTCCACAAAGCACGGCTGAGCCGCCCGTATCCGTCAACTTCTCACAACATTGTGCAAGTCGTCACTCCATTATGTGAGAATTAAGAATTAAAGGTGACAAGTTGTTTTTATAACTACATATAACGAATCGATGTTCCATAACTATCTATCATACAAATAATTTTAACACATTATTTAGAACTTATGACTTTAATTCCTCGAACCGTTAAAAAAATACAACAATTTTAATGTATCTTTTTGTTTCCTATATTAATATTATTTGTAATAAATACCTACGAGTGAGCGATAAATATGAAGATAATAGTTAAACGCTTCCAACACATGATCGATCTTTATTCGCAATAATATATTTTATAATACATTAAAGATAATTTCTTTCATAGCCCTAAAGATGCCTAATAATAAGATTGAAGACTCTTCCATAAATGGAGTAAAGAAATGATGTATTGTCGCACATCCGCACATTTCCAAAGCGAGGATTAAAGCTTTTATAAGACGTCTGAAAATCTGAAAAGAGGCTTACGCTGACGGTATTGAATAGAATCTCATAAAACATTCTTGGAAATCCTGGTTTACGTCCTGGTAATATCATAAGAATACGTAAAATGTTGCTGTCATTATTTACTTACTTTACGCAGGAAAAACCTGAAAAATATTTGAAATATGAAAATATATATATCATCCGCTTAATGAAATTTCTAATAAAACAGCCCCAAAATGGAAAACCCTATGATATGATGTGCCATAATGGTCACGCATGGTCAGCGGGTTGGCAACGGCGAGGGTTAGTTTATCATAAGTCAGACTTTAATTTATTTTCGAGATTATTACCTAAGATGACTCCTACGATAGTCAGAAGAAAGAGAGTAGAAGATTTTCCTATGCCACCGCCACTCGACAATTCAACTTTTTAAAGTTATAGTACTGTATGTACGATGCTAGTTTAAATTAGCATATTAACGCAAAATAAAAAGACGATATGCACTATGTTGTATTCCGGCTACTTGTACCCTTTGGTATAGAGAATCAGTATAATTACAGGCTGTAAGACATTCTATACTAGTCATCAGGGGAGACAACTCATGGGGTCATCATGTGCTGCAATAGCCACTTACCATCAGGTGCATTGATAATTTTAAAAATGATTCATGGTTGTAAAAATAAGTTAGGGCAGTGGCTAAACGATTGGCTCCGCTGCTGTGTGTCGTCATTCGTTATATTCCCGTAAGAGACAATAATGGCGCTCAAAATTTTTCATGATCATCACACCTGACATGCGGGTTACATAAAATTTACAAACATGTAAATAACTATATATCGTAAGTTATTTACATATTTTAACCCATGGTGGAATTCTTTAACCTTCATAGAATTTCCAGAGCCGCGCTTATTACCTCTTTAATCTAACTTCAATAGGCTTATTCTTATTATATTCTTCTACTGGTGAAAGACTAGACTATGCTCGCGTGATATATGATTTTTGACTGTTAAAAACAGGAGAACATTGCAATATTTTTTTTATTTTTGTTTCTATGTCGGTTTTAGATACACATACAAACACAAAAACAATCGATCGATAAAATTTTGCAGAATTAAAGCTTTGACCATGAATCTGCAATCCAAAAAAAGGTTAGGAAAATAACATGAGTTGAATAATAATAATAATATTATTTGCTTAGGATATTTAAAAAAAATAGCCGTTGCTGTTTTACCAATTCTGCTCCTCTAAACGTCTGTACGTTTACTTTTACAAAAGTGTGTTTTAATTAAAATACAACTAGCTACAATGTTTGTAAAACTCTTTTTGAGTACGCGAACAAAGCAAAGCAAACAACTACCCAGCAAACTTGTTCTAAAAATAATCTTCACTGCCATTTTTTTCGGAACCCCACAGTGCTTTCAATACACCCTACTTGCAGTACTAAACATCGGGTGAATAGACCTAGGAGGGCCGCCACAAACACCGCTCTATCACCGCACTCATTTCCCAAACAAACACCCACAAGCACAGTTCCATTCAAACACACACATGAGTAAATGAGGGTGTTAGTAGACTTCAGTTGTTTGTGACATTTTACTTGTCAGTAAGTCCTTTAGTAATGTAAGAGTGACGCACAAGTATAAGTAGCATTTGAATTATGTAATGCACCTATTTGTTAATAAACCTGAAATGAACATAAAATCATATTTGAATATTAAATAAAAAAATAGATTAAACGCTGACTTATTTCTTCTCTTCAATTAATGACAATTGTTATCGTTTTATATTAATATACGAAAAGAGAGATACCAATCTATGAAGCAGACATCAATACTCCTGTTCGACAGTCTCCAATCGGAACTTACTAAGCATTCAAATGCTTTCAATACCCTTCGCAATGTTAGATTGACTGGACTGGGCACAATAGACGTCAATTTACACGGGATTTGGCTTGGATGCATCTACGCTTAGTCGCTTACGTACTGTTCAGTCAGACTGGGGGACCAAATTACCCATACACGCGTATGCAATCCTCACTGGGATTCTCTGATTCGAAACAATATACATATATCCGTAGGTATGCTTAAATTGTATTGTACTTATTCAATGTTTATATAAATATTACTTCAATTAATTTATATCATACTCTCTATTCCCAATAAAAAAGTATTTTTTATACTTCGGATCGAATTTAAAATTTTTCGAACACAAATTTTCTCGCGTAAAAATATACATTCATCGAAATATTTACCTAAATATTTTTTCGCGAGATTTTCTTCACACGCTAAAAAATTATCTATGCATGAATTATAATGTCAAATTATTAGGAAAAGACAGTAAATGCAATAAAAGTAAATCAGACTTCCACAGGGTTGCAAATATCACAAGCGTAATTATTATCAAAAAACTTTGAAAACTGTTAACGGTTGTTCCAAAAACTACTAGTGAGGCCCTTACTAATAAACATGTTTGTAACAGTCGTAAGTCACCCGTATTATAATCAATTGTCTAAGCCATGAATAGGAGTTATACACACCCATTACTACGTGTCTAAGCATTGTATGGTCATAAACGAGTGTTTGTACACTCTTTAGGCCAACATGTCTTCGGTAAAAGTTGTCTATTGTTTTACTTACGATGTACTTGAACAAATGTTCAAGCTCGGTTGGTTTCACATCCGAAAATTGCTATAATATCACTTTGTCACGAGCAGATAGTTAAACACTGTTGCATATAGGACTCACTTTCTCAGGAAAATAAAGAAAGCATAAACATACTAGTAAAATCCATCAGGACGTTTCGAACAGTTCATAGTCAAACATTGTTTTTTGTTACGAATAATGTATTCAATAATAATTGGATGTTTTTCTCTCACTTAAAAATAAAATTTTCCCTTTTTTCGAAATGTACAAATAATTTTGATAAAGGCGTTTAAGAACGTACCTGCCTTTAAAATTTTAACCGTCTACAATACAAATTCGTATTTTGTTAAGTAAAAGCAAATAAAAATGATCGCCAAAAAACGATATAAATAAATAAACGTAAATATCAACTAAGTAGGAAGTTCACAGATTTATTTAACAAAAACACAATTTGAAAACTTAGTTTTAGGCATTGGAAGCCATAGAGTCATTGAACACTTAGAATGTAGATAAAGATAAGCAATGACATTATATCAAAAATTATTGGAAAAAATTGCACAATGTTTTAAAAAAAATTATCTTGTTACAGTTTTATTTTTCTTTAAGAATGTGTTAATAAACAACCTTTTGTCTTGGCTGGAAATATACTTAAAATTAACCCATCATGTCCTATATACGTAACGTAATAAAAATTGGAACCTTTGTTTTCAAAGTCCAGAACACTATTCCATAAGGTTATAAGCACTTATGCCTATAGCCCATAGGGATAGGCAAAGATTACACTCTTTATTTGTCACCACTAAGCATAGCCAAATGGGTATCCGCAATTCACCTTTCGTCTCTCTGGGAGAAAGAACGTGAAAGATAGTGCATCGCCGGGTTACTCCCGGAGATTTCCATGAGATTTTCTGTTGCGACACTCACGGGAAGAAAGGGGCAGACAAATTGTCAAGTCGTTACATTAAGGTTTTTTAACTATAGTGCTTTATAACAAAATTACTGAGTCACGTTTCCAGAATCAACTTATTTTTTCTTCCTGATCTTTAAACACCGAGTATGTAGCTGTATTGTAATGCATAATATACTAGATTGAATACTGTATGCAATGATTATCACAATATGGTTTTCCGCGCATTATTTTCTAAGTTCCTTATCAGATCTTTACTAAATTTAAGACGGACTCCAATATGGTAACAGAATCTTCCAAATCAGTTAAAAAATTTGAGACTAATCGAACAATATACTTTTAAAATAGGTTGAATAATTAGTCGAAACCATAAAAATCTTAAAGTATTGCAGTAAGAAACAACTGTGATGTGACTGCTCTACACTTGTACTTTGATGGAGTTGATGTTTGGTTAATTTTAGAACTACTTAAGTGATCATCAATTGTAATAAAATTTTCTGAGTTGCTGTCTTAGTAAATTTACACCGACAATTCAGATTACTTTTAGCGGCGCAGACTTGACTACTGCGCGTTAAAAGTAAGTACTTATTACTTAGCGCACCGGAATAACATTGAACATGAAAAAGTGCCAGTATTAAGAATTTAAGGCAATGTGGCAATTGATTGAAGCCGTCGATTGTTTAGTCATTTTTTTCCTAACTAAGTACGTCATTTAAAAAGTAGTTTAGTCATAATATAAGTCATTCTGTGCGCATAATCTTGTTTATTATAGTTGCAAGTGTAATTTTATTCCAATTACACATTTCCTATTGCAAGTGCATTGTGCCGGATAAACTTAACGCGTTCAATAATCAACGCAATCATCAATAATATAAGTAAGGTAAGGTTTCAGCAACCGAAGAAAATGTAATTTACTAGGTAATCGTTTAATGCACAGTCTTCTTGGTACTACACCTACAGTTCTAACCCATGTGACCTCAAGATTATTACTCAGAAGGTTCCTCCAAATGCCACAACACCGCAAAGGAATCAAATCGTGAATTACCAATCCCACCCAATCTTTCAGTTCATCGTAAATTACAGAGGCCGAATACTGAGCTTATTGATTTTGCTGCCTGATACCTTTTTCGTTTTTATCGAAAACCTAATATGTATTCATATCGGCTTATTGCGGATTGTGAATAATATAAACTTGGAACAATAGAGCCATAGAATGTTTACGTATTCGCTATCAGGATATTGAATTTCGGTTTTGGTCGTTTTATATTAATAAACGGTTTTTTTCTTTAACCTAGAAAACTGTAAGTTAGATTAAGTTTTAGATTATAAACATTTTTATCTAAAATGAACAAGTAATAGCCGAGATTGGTTATATAACGCTAAATACGAATGCTAAAGATCGCTGGATTACTTTAATAAAGATAGATATTTGACCGAAACTCAAGATAAGTTATGTCGCAGTAATAACGTCTAAATCTTTAGTAAACAAATCCTGCGCTGTAAGTTATTGAAATCGGCCTTATCTATTTTATATTATTTACATATCGAATTTATAAACAAAAAACCTTTAAGTAAACTACCGCCGTCCTAATAATGTATACATACGCCATAGTCATTTGTCTTTGCCGAATAAAACTGAATTAAATAATTATGCATAATGAACAATATGCCTCTGACCATAATAATTACGGAGGCAATGAACATTCCAATGGACATGTTTATTTTAAAAGCTATATTGGTTTTGCGCAATAATTTGGTCGACCGCTGAAATGAGAGGCGGGACCACGTAAAGTCCGTCGCTTTGCATATCGATTGATTATTTTGACCATCAGTGCGTTACGGATCTCGATTGTAGTGATTTTCGATTAATTAGATGTTAAATAATACACTGAATTCCTTTTACGACTTTAAAAATATTTAATAACACAAAACTTTTATTTGATACATAGTAATTGTACCTAAATAAACTCCTTATCATCCCTAAATGCTCTTTTAAATTGAGGTTGAAAATGAAAATAAGGTTAGAAAGAATAAGTGTTTCTGTGTTTGCCATTGCTTTGCCATTGCTTTGCCTCATACTTGCAGCAGTATAATATATCCTGCGCAGTTGACAATTGTTTGACGTTGAGTTTGAAATCGGTCAGGACATGATCGATTTTCCATTTATAATCGTCATTATAAATGAAACAATCATTTCATGTTTTTAAATAATTTGCAAGGTTAATTTTTTTATATGGATACACAAATAATTCGTTAATATGGATTTCAAAAAAGCAATAAACAGAAATATAAATTGACACTTTTTCAGTCACTAAAAGACCGCAAAATAAATGAATAACCAAAAGAAATTTTCACTTACCATCAGTTGGACTTGCTCCTTCACACCATTCCAATAAAAAATAACTCTTTCAACACTTTATTATAACATTTCATACACGATTATTTACTGGTGTTATAAGATGTAAAAAAAAATATTACGAATTATCCAAATTTATTTAAACTACAACATAATACCTAAAAATATCAACATACGTCTAAATACTTAAATATTATATGACTCCTCAAATATCCTTTACTTTAATTTGGATCTAACGATTGATTTAAAAACATATTTTTTACTTTAAAATGTAGATTTTGTGTAACATATTACCTATATTATTATATTAAATTTCAGGTTCCAGTCCAACCTCTGAAGAGTTTGCTTAAAATGCCACTGCATCTAGGACTCTTCACATTGGTTTGACAGAATTTAACGAAACCACAGTTATAATGGATATCAGGTTCCTTACAATTTTGGCGGTGTCCGCCTATTTTTGTAAGTACTTTGTTTACTATTATTGTTTCATCTTTTATAAATTACGCACTATCAGCACTACGTTTTTACTTACGTTTTCCCTGCGTAAAATTACGATTTAGCCATTTTAAAACCTTTTTTAATTTGATTCTTTTTATGATCTTTAATAATAAAAATAGTCTTTACATACCACAGAAGATATAAAAGACATGAGTTTATGTTGTGCTTATTATTAATAACATGTTTGGACAAACACTACATGGCATTAAAGTTGAATCACTAGTATTATCGAGAACAAAGCAATCGAAAGCATTGAAATGGTAAAGAAAATGCCTTGATCTATATCGAAGGTCGACTTTCTCAGCCCACTTGACAGTAAATGGTGCAGAATTAAAGGCTCTCACTTCAATTTTCTTGTGTACTTTCAAATGTATGTAGCGTGTGCTTACTTGGATGAACAAGCATTCAATACCAAATAAAAAGTCCGTGTTGGTTGGATTTTAATTTCGCTTAAACCTATTATTTTGATTATATTATTGTAAATATATATATCAATCCTGATTCTAAGTTCTTAATATATTTGATGTGTTTTTAAAAGTTCTGATACTTGTTAAAACAAACATATATAACTGTATCACATTATTCGCTTTATTAGTATAACAAAAACAAGGAAAAATCTTGAAAATTAAATGTCTATAATGTACAAGTATATACAACGGCGTCACTATCGCACCCCATTAGTTTAACGATACGAATGCCAAGGACTTTGTTCGTAGACACGCTCTTTTTTACCATGTGTATTTTTATAGGTAGTGTTACAGACCATTTACCTGCCAATGATACTGAAATAACAAAATAGATTCCACTCTTTATCAGCACTCTGTGTATAAAAATACCTCTTACGATAAGTTCTCGAAGTGAATCCACTCCTTAATATTTCAAAAAGTTTATTGAATGTGGTTCATTAAAAACCTTTAATTTTACAGGGAACGTAGTATGCTCTGCAGGTCCGTTTTATAATGGAGGACAAAATAATGTGCCTAGTCAGGCGCCAAGTGGTGACATTATTACGCAGACGGTATACGGATTTCTTGATTTCACAACTACAATAGGCAACACGGTCATGGTATTTTCACCGCAGTCAGCACCACCACCAGGTCGTATTTTATAATCACAATTAAATTATGAACATGGAGTGTATAATAGATGATAAGTTTACCGAGCTTATCATCATATAAAAATATTAAAAACTTATTTAACGTATTTAGAGAGTTAAATTCTTAATAATATTAGTATACTAATAATATTGTATTTTTTTTCAGAGCCTCCAAAAACGGAGAAATCGGTGCTAGAAAACATTATTGAAACCAAGCCGCCACCACCATCAGTCACTAACGTAAAACCCGAAGCTATAAAGCCAAGTAAAACATCTGATCAAGGCAAGACTAATAAAGCAGCAACGCCAGCATCAAGTGTCGTTTCAGTTATATCGTCTTCACCGAAAAAAGACACCAATATCCCGAAGTCAAAAGAGCAAAAACAAATTATCACAAAGGTTGAAGTAGTTGCTGGTCCCTCTCAGATTATAGAAAGTAGTTCGCCAAAGCAATCAGTCTCAAAGTCAAATAAGCAATCTTCGAATAAAAAACAAAAGAACCAAACTGTTAAAAGTGTGACAAATATTGTTAGCAGCAAAGTTGAGGTTAAACAAAGTCCTTCGCCCTCTGTAAAAATTCACAGTATAGTTGAAATTAAATCCAGCCAACCGAATGAAGAACCTGCAATTTTAGTGACCAACAATAACATTGGAGAGCCAGAGTACGATTTTCTGTCTCGTCAACCCTCTGAATTCGTCGAAGAGACATACAAAGTTATTAACTTACGGCCTTCAAAATCTCACGGCCACAAACCTAAGAATATAAAAAATAGAGTGCACCCTCCTACACCTCCTCCAGATGACGACGAACATCCCCTTGGGCTTGTTACAACATTAGGAGGCACAATTGTGAAAGATGGTGCAACAACTATACACGAAACGAGTGTGATAGGTACATACATATCTGGAAAATACGCACAAGTCTTAAATAGTAATTCAAAAATATTTCAACCAGCCGGACATCGAGCTAAAATTTCACCAAGTCCTACACACCGAATCTTAAAAACAGCAGCACCTTTAATAATTAAAAATCAAAGACATCACTTAGAACCGACCCCTTCAATCAGTAGCGAAGAAAGTAACTTCAGCAAAACTACAAAAAGGCCATCAAATAATGGAAGCTCGTTTAAAAACCGCCAAAGATCACAGAACAACGAAAGTGATAACCATGAAGCGCCCATTCAAAATAAGAAGTTTAAAAACCGGAGTTCTGTTCATTCTCAACGGACTCAAAGGTATTGTGTTATTTTGTTTAATAACTTATTTACGAATTGATAATATCTTAATTTCAATTATTTTCTTTTATTTGCGATGGCCAATATATTATTACGAGAATGTCGTACAAATATGGTAACAATAATATTTACATACATTCTGTAATTAGTATAGCATACAATCATGTCAATAAGTTGTAACAGAAATGGTGTAACGTTTTACGACATACGTTTGCTTTATCTGCTCCATCATTCTTCCTTATAATGTAAAATTAAAAGAATTTTGCGAATTAAGTCAAAAAACTTCGATATAGTTCGATAATAGGTTTTTAATGACAGACCCTTTCATTCGAGATTTACGAGATTTGAAAAATGCGTAAAACAAAACATAACAAAGAATTCGTATATTATAAATTTAAATGAAGATACTATATTAGATAGTACATTACAATGAATAGTAGTGCGCACGAGTATTTTTTATGTTACTTTTAAGCGACCATTTCTGTTTTCAGTACACGGTTTGGTCGACCAGCCAATACTCCTCAACTGGCAACCGTCTCTGTTTTCAGTGAAACACCAGCACCGTCTTTTTCTAACAGGCGAAAAAACAATCGAAATTCTGGTCATAAAACGACTGTCACACCATCAAGCAACAATGACAGTTCTAGGCGTGCATTCAAACCACGTATTCAACCATCAGCAGTCGATCAAGCTACTTCTTCTACTTCTACGAGTATATACAAATTTAAATTAAACCGTTCACCAGGATCTGGCCGTTGGCAGTATAAAACAAGCCCAAAGCCTAAAGTAACCATACGAAAAACAGGTAATGAAGATGAGCAACCTACTACACCTAATACAAATCCTCTACTAGATGATCCCCAATTCAATGATGTATCTCCTCAAGCAAGATCTGACAACGACCTGGAATTGTCAAGTTCTCAAAGCGGTCCAGGTACACTTCTTGAAAATGATACAGAAGATAATTCTATTGAAAAACCACCACCTGTAGAAACAATCAAAGTAGAAATTTCCACTCCTGCTGATTTTCGAGACGTTTACTACGAAATAGCAACCCTCAAATCCCCATATACTTTTCAGGTACAAATTTTAATATTAAATGTGAAATAAATTTCACAATGAATTCAGTTTTTGTTACTTAGTTACTATTATTTATTTCAGGTTGGGCGTGTGAAGAACACTCGTATCATCACAGTTACAACTACAATTGAAAAGCGCATTGACCCAACTTTGCCTTTTAATGCGCAAAATTCTCTCAATGAACCGTTGACAGAAAATATATTAGCTACAGCATCACCCTATGGAAAAGATCATTATCTCTTAGATTCTAGTATTGCTACATTACCTGCTATTACATTATCTTCAGATGTTGAGACTCCACCTCTAGAAACGATAACTGAAACTTTTAGCACTACACAAAATATGCTAAAAACTCATATATTACCAGTAGTAAATGATGCAAATATCACAAGCAGCTTAACTTTTATACAAACATATCAAGTCACTAGGTTTGTAACAGCAACAAAAACACTACCGCCTATGGATTTCTTCCAATTTATTCCAAGCAAAACTTTGAAGGAATTTAATAGTCGCCTCGATGAAGCTGGATCTGAACTACATTTAGAACTAGATTTTGGAGATAGTAATGAGGATGAAGATGGAGTTCGTCGGGTTTTCCCTGCGGATTTGGATCTTGCAAATATCGGTTCTAACTTTGATCTTACTGAAGTTGACAAATACCGAGCCTCTGACAATCATTTACGACTAAAGAAGGCCCACGGACAGACTAAAGAAAACCAAGTAACGGAACCACCAAATGCCGCTGCTGCGTTAACGCCTGAACAAGCTCAACAACTTGCCTTCTTGAGATTACTAAATCCGGCTGCGGCTGCTCAAATACCGACTGTTGTTACAACGTCCAAGCCTGTTCTTAAATACGAGACGGTATATGAATCGCATGTCATTCCAATTTTTAACGGTAAAAGCACTATTCTAAGCACTATATCCAGACCGGTCGCTACAATTACTAAAACGGATTATGAAATCGGAACTAGTAGCCTTCCAGCTCTTCCACTTCAACCGATTAATCCTCTTTTCCCACAACAACAGTTCACAGTTACTTCTACACCGGTTGTTATGAACACAGAAGTTACTGCAACTGATAGTCAAATATTAAAATTAACTTTCGGCGCCAAAACAATTTATACGACATTATTTACAACCAAAGTTGTGCCAACGATACTGACATCTTACGTAACATCCTCAATACCCGTACAACCAGCCGCCGGATTCCCAGGATATTTCCCGGCACCATATGCGCCATTCCCTTACGTCGGATAAAATAATAAAAATGTAGTTACAAAAGAATTTGGTGACAATGTTTTGTAGTGGTTGTGATAATTTGCATAGTTTACTTACAAAGAAGAACTTTTTCTTTTAAAGAACTACTGATTGATGTGATTTATGGTAGAGTAAATAATGGACAATTTTGCAGAAATGTGAGCAGTGAAGTGAAAAAAGTAATTTATAGTTTATGTGAAAAACTTACGAGTGAACTATAAAATTACATTTCTTAATAAGTTAGTCCGGCGTCACTAAATTAAAAAAACAACATGCACTTTTTAAAATATGTCGCCATTTTAATTATAAAAAGCAATCTACTGCCCAATTAGATAATATTTTGTAAATATCTCTATTTATGTTTTTTTTTATATTTTTGTACATAATTAACTAAGCAATTGTTAGTATAGTTAAATGTGAAGCTATTTACAGCTGTAGATAAAGTTTATTTTTCCTAGGTACATCCCTCTTTGACATCTTAATACTTAATACTTGGGCTTATGTAAAATAAAATAAATATAACTGTAAACAATTCTTTTTCACTTACTTCATCTATCATAAGAACATAATTATATTAAATTGTTGTTTATTGGATTGGAGTGACAACGAGCTAACAGTCCTCCTGACGGTAAGTGGCTACTGAAGCCCATCTACACCGGCAAAAACTTCCATCGAAGGTTACAGGTGCATGTCACCTCTGAGGACTAAGATATGTCTCATAGCTCGTAATTATACTGTCTCTCTTTAACTTCCAAACTGAAACCCAACAGTTGTGATACTGCTGTCTGGCGGCAGAAATGGGAACGATGGTGGTACCTTCCCAAACGACTCCTAGTCAAAGAAGGAGTCTACCACCTGTCTACGCTATGTTAAGCGCACGCCCATCATCCAAAGGGGCAGGCAGTTATCTAAAAATTTTAGCTCCAGGTTAAATGAGTGTGAATAAATGAATGGTGCGCATTTGCAAACGGTCGTTTTTCATAAATAAACTTCAAGAATTGCTCTTTAAATTAAACTTAAATAAAACTAGATTTAATTGATATTATGTTTTTTATTTAACATCTAAAAACAAAAATGATTCTGAGACTCCCTTTATTTGGCATGATTAGCGTAGTCAAAGTCTTAACAAACCACTAGAAATATGATATTATTTTGGGGTACTCCAGTGCGCGTTAGGGAACTTTACATAGACAAAAATTACAATGAACAATCCATTTTTGTTATTTCTTAGACATGTAATCCTTACAATTTTTTCCTTCACTTCCGAGCACGAGGTAAATTTATCAACTACAATTACAAGTTATATTTTAAGTGGTAAAAAAAGCAAGCACCTCGATTCTTAAGCTACCAAGTCTGTAACCATATATGTAATAAATTATAATACAACTCAAAAAGCATCCAATTTACACCATCTCCTAATATTTCACAGAGATGAGAGGTTTATTTCCCATGATAACTTAATTAAAGCCGTTTCATACTAAGCAGGCGCTGAAAGAAACAAAGAGGCCCAAGTTATGAAACTAAGATTAATGGTAGCTGTTTTGTAAACTTAATAAGTAATTTTAATATTAGAAACTCGTTTTTGTTTCTTTTGGGATTGTGATTGAAAATTCAAGTCTATGTGACAAGTTTGAAAAAGACTTAATCGTAGCTATATTTTATTTTTAAGTTCAAACTAACATAAAAGACTAAAGAACAATAGTTTTCGATTAGTTGACGCTCGGCGAGGAAATTTTATCACTATCAAATTCGTTTATGCTTTTTTGCATCGGTGTTTGTTTAGCGAAGGTGTTCATTGAATTTATTCCAGCCTAAAAGCCGTAAATAAAAATTAAGTAAATTGTCATAAGCATTATTTCAAATTTATTTTAAATCTCAATTATATTCTTCGTGGACATACGACTATATAGTAAATACTCGTATGAAGGCAGTATAAAATAAGATGCCATTTCGCTACTTGAACGAAGT
Organism: Bhutanitis thaidina; assembly: GCA_029286595.1. Taxonomy (NCBI): domain Eukaryota; kingdom Metazoa; phylum Arthropoda; class Insecta; order Lepidoptera; family Papilionidae; genus Bhutanitis; species Bhutanitis thaidina. Next base: position 6,521,438 of record JAGSMS010000003.1, read on the forward strand.
GAACAGAATACATATTCCGTACATGGGAATATATAATATAAAGGTATGGAAACGATCTCGTAAGAGCCCGGAGTATCGCGTATCTCGAAGTTTACCTGCAATTTTATGCAAACATTTTTCAGACTTCAACGCTGGCGTGCATACTTATTGTCGAGAGTGGTGCTTAGCATTATTGTGTATTAGGTAGAGATATTTACAGTAAACATGCAACATTTCAAAAATACTACAATAAAGAAATACCTTAACGCCTATGCTCCTATTATGAGGCTTGAGAAAGAGTCTAATAATTTATTTTAAGGTTTAACAGAATAATAAATTAAAATCTTGACATATTACAAGAACCAGTATCAAGAGAAATATAGAAATAGTCAAAGCACAATAACGTTGGAAGTCCTTTGCCGGAGGTCGATATGTTCTTAATAGAAGCCTTTGTTCTAACGACACTGGCATTGTTACGCCGCAACGTCTGCCTACTCGTACTCAGGTTTGATAGCGTTTTAAAGCTCAAAGCCAAACGATAGCCGAATATAATTTAATAGACAGAACAACAATATTCCACAACGATTCTTTGTTTCAGTTAACCCTGACCTGAAATAAATTGTAGAAGCCCGTAAAAATTTAAATTTAACTGTTATAGTAACTGTGCCTGTTATTTGCTTAATAAATAATTCTATTATCAAAAATAAGACGTTATTTATTCACAGTATCAAAAAACATTGTTTGTTTTTCAGATACTCGGCTTTTTCCGAAGATCACTTTGTATTGATGTTTAAGTAGCAACTTGCTCAAAGAATTTTGTTAAAAATATTAATTCACAATCATCATGATCAGTGCGACATAGATCTCTGTCAAGCGATTAGTGATCACAGTACCAGACGTTTCGCACCCTTGATACTAGCTCTAACCATACCTTAACTGTTAGACAGGATTAGACTCTTTTAATAAATGTATATATGACAGTAACTCATACTGTTCAGTCAGAAACTTGGATACCGTGAATCTTGGATATTTTATGGTGATAGGATAAATATGCTTAACTTTGTAGGTGGCCTTGCCACCAACTATATACTGCTTGAGAAAGTTATACCATAGATTTATTATTATAGTGAGTTATACCAATATCAATTTCAAGGAGACCGTGAAAGAATTACTTATACTTACCATGCTAGGCAGGTGGATTGGTAAGCGCAGAGCCGGTACAGGCAATGCTGCTTCCCTACACTGGCCTGTTGGATTTATGTTCAACATATTCATATACGCATGGATTTACCGCCTTACGCAACACAATACGATTTGTTTATCGGGGTTTAAGGTAGAATTTACCATATCTTTCTCCCAACTAACAACGCTCTGGCTACCGAATGACCGAAATGGCGAAGTATATTTCCGAGTTTTTCAAGTTCAGTTCATACAGACTAGAAGCTTTCCACGAAATTACCACGAACAGAAAACCTTTCCATGAAAGCACCGGCAAAAACTAGCATGCCATGTATGGATGACTTGCCCCACGGAGGGCATGCGGATTGGTGAGCGTAGTGTTGGACTAGAGATGCTGCTCCCTATCACTAGGCCGTGGTTTTGAATATACGAAAAGATTTTCCGGAATGAGTCAGTCAACAGTCTCGTTTATAAGCTGGGTGCTCCAACCGACGTCTCCGATTTGATCGTGAAATGTTGGCCTAGGGCTTCCTCTCCCGACTCTACCATTTACACTCGTCTCATATATTTGTTTCGTCAACCTACTTTCATTCATCCTCTCCACATGTCCAAACCAGTTAAGAATACGTAAATATATTTTTATTTATTTTAATATATTTTAGTCACGTCTGTAAAATCTGTCGAAGGTCCACATAGGCAGTTGGAGAATACACCCTTGACTAAAAAGGTATTATACATCATTGTTTCTCTTGTAATTCTGAACTGCACAGTGCAAACTATAATAATCAAAGATGTTAAGTCATTTTCTCATTAGTCGCCTTCTTAGAATACGTTTGTACACGTATGACTTTACAATTACGAAATAAGTAAAAAAATACTTTTACGTAAAAAGCCCTACAATGTCTAAATAAATGAAGATTTTATGTTTAATTAATTTAAATCCATTGGATATTTATAGCAAACAAATAATATATTTGAATAAAATTCGGCTACCTTTTGATTGCGAGATTTTCTTTATTCATTGTAGACATTACGGAGCCTTTTCGGTTTCGAGTCGCCAAGATCTTTCGTTCTCTGAGTCTACATATAACATAATTGAGCAATGAATTACAATATAATTCTGAGAAATTTATAGAGATCTCCACAACAACCTTCTTAATAAGTTTATCTGTAAATTTACACACGAAATCAAGAACATTCATGTTAAGGTAAGTTATTACGGTAATTCTTCAAAGTAAGCAATAAAAACATAATAATGAAAAATTAAAGTTAAGAAAATTAAGTCAAAGAAGTTCTTCTTTATCAGCTTTTATAGCCTGAAAAGGAAGGCTACTGCAAAAGGAAAGATACTTCAAAAAAGAAACTTTAAAATTTGGTATGCTTGCTTTGTAACATTGGGCCTCAATTACCTTAGTGGGCTAGCGGGTTGCTAAGCGCACCGCCGGTACTCTTGCACTGGTGATGCTACTTACTAAGCAACTTTAGTCTTTGGGATTTAAATTCATACAAACTGTAAAACTATATGCAAATATAAAAATGTAAACATTTATTTCACAATTTATTTAAACGGCACCGCATCTGTCGAGTTATAAATCTATGCGTCTGCAGTCAGGTTCTACGCTCGCTGATTGAACGAGGTTAGACGAAATCGGCTTATCGTCCGTCGATGGCGAATGGAGAATAATTTCATTGGAGTATGCACCGGCTCTGCCTCGGCATCGGCGCGGAATACTTGCATTAAAATTTAGAATGAACCCTTCACTTTTTCTCATAGCAATTTTATTTTAATTCAATACCTCTTACGTCAGTTCAGAGTACCAAGAAGAATAATATGCAGAGTTTTAGAAATATACAGAAAGGATTTATTATAAAAAACATTCTTAAGTGTAAATATAGATATTAAGTAAATATGATATTATGTACGTAATTATAATACAAGAAATTTGAAACAAATATTATCTTAATAGTTTTAGTGAGCATTTCACACATATATATTAATTTACGTATATGTAATTGGTTTCAACGGCTCTAAAGATTCGAATGTATTTTCGTATTTATTTAAGGTAATGTTTTACTTGCCAAGTCTAATTTAAGTCTAATTATAATTATTATATAATAAATTATTATTATAAAATTAAATATGATAAAAACGTCGTCTCATAGAATATTGAGGTACCAGTATGTTAAGAGTGTGGTGCTCTATTAGTATTATGTCCGATTTTACCAAAAGAAGCCGAGCGAAGTTCGGTTGTATCATCGTCGCCCAAAAAACACGTCTCTCTTTGTTCGACGGAATCAGAATAAGCCATCAGGTAATTTTCAGCTAAGGCCCGCCATCCGGCATACAAACAAAGCACAGCAAATCACATCGCCTCCAAAGCAAAGGTCTTTGACCTCCACCATAAAGCCGCAAATGAATTTATTTTTATGGGAAAGGGGGCAAACAATTATGCGGGATATGACTGTAAACGATTACCGACGCCCACGTGCATCTGCATCATCATGAGCTGCCGCTTGGCTCTACCGCATACATAAAGGTTGCACATATTGCAACCCAAATGAAGATCCAACGCCACACCAATCGCTATCTATACGAGTGCCCAGGTTTGGTGATTGTTTAGCGTATGACCACGCTCCGGATTCAGTTTGCAACGCAACTCGCAGTCTAGCCAAGTCGCTTCCCTGATCAATAGTCCTTTTATCCGCATCAATATCACTTTTTGTTTGATTAGGTTTACATAAATTTTTATTCTATGGTAGATTAATTGTCTATGCATACTAAAAATTTACTCGTTGTAATGGATTATGGATGATGGTTTACTTGTTGTATGACTGTTGTCTTGTCATCTTCTTAATAAATAAGTACTATATGATTTTAGGATTTAAAGTTTGGCGACGAAATTTATTAAATAAGTTAACAAATTTAATTAAAGTTAAATTTAATAATATAAGAAACCGATTATCGAAGATTGTTTCGACACGCCATCTTAACGTCAGACGTAACAAGGCAAAGCACAGGCAGTTAGTAATAATTTAATTATAATATTGTACTATTATTTTTTTTTGTTTGGAAAGAAAAAATACAATAAAAGGATACTTACCGAGTTTCTTTCATCTGTTTCTTTTCCGTCAGAGGAACCTCATTACGAAATGGTGGTAGATTTAAAAAATTACTTTTAGCAAATGAAATTTATGTTTCTTATGACGTTGAATAAATGATTTGATTTGATTTAATATATTGTGCGTGCGTATGTGAGAATGTGTGTTGTCAACCATGGTTACACAACATGTTAACGAATAAATGCAAACTTACTATAGTTAAATACCTAACTATATGTTACTTAATCTCTAAATCTAAGTTATCTAAAAAATCATAAATATCACCGCAGCTATTTTGCTGTTTCAGTTAATTCAGTACGATGTTTCAATATCGCAATTTCCATAATATCGACTACTTTTAAATTTCGTCAATGCCTAGCGTATATATGAATTACTTACATTTAATTTACAGAGTAATGGTTCACGAACAAGCGTTTGCGAATGTTTATGAACTTTAGTAACATATTCTTTTGATAAGTATCGCAAACCCTTAACCAAATTATTTGACTTGATACGTTTTGTCGATTCAAACATAGACGAAATATGGCCAATATAGAACATTGTTTTCAATTTTATTATCACTATTTAAATATTAACTCATATACGGTGACCGTGGGACCAGATAGATAATAAGTCGATAATGTTATCAATAACAATGAAATCATTGCAATCATTCCACGGCATACCAGTAATGAATAAAGTAGATATGATAAGTTTATGCACATTAGAATACGTATGAGCCTAGTGTATGTTGTGTCAAGATAAACATATTCCTCAGACATGTTCACTACCGATTTCTGTTTTGTTTTATTATACCAATAAACAAAAACCACGGGTTAATTGTGTGTGAGATTTTGTTTGAGGCTGGATCGGTGCAATGGATTGGAATAAGCTATTATTGAGTGCGGGCTTTCTTCTGCTTGGTATGTACAATTAATTTTTTTTTTATGGGAAAGGCGGCAAACGAGCAAGCGACTCACATGAGGATAAGTGATTACCGTCACCCACGTACATCTGCAACACTCGGGCTGCAGATGCGTGACTACGCACTGGCTAACTAGCCTTTAAGGATATTTGGGGGACGGGAGAGAGAAGAGACGGGAGCGGATCTCCGTTTACCTTAAACACCGAACAAAACGGTATTCTACTATTAGTACTATTCCAGTTGACTTGGTCCATGCGACCAGCAGCATAAGCCGCCGCTTGGCTCTACCACGTAAGAAAATGTAAAAATGAAAATTCAAATGAGAAATCGGAATCAACGTAAATTTTACATAAACATGTTGCTGCTGTAATCCAGCTGCGTATATTGAGCTGCTACCCCATCTTGTCTCGTGGGAGACGACTTATGGAACTTATGGCAATGTAACAAAAAAATTATATCCTTCGACAAAAGGAGAAACAAATGGAATTGACCTTCGCTAATATTTTCTCCATATACCAATCTCATCTGCACTTGGAACAACCTGCTAGCTAACAAACGAGGCTCTAGCGATCGACAGCTGGCGGAAATTTCCTCTGACTTTACCAATATAATCTAAATCTCAGCGGCGGGGGATTAGCATTCTGGTACCGGTATTGTGCCGAACAACCGAATCTGCCCAGCGTGCTGATTAAGGGCAAAACTTCCAAGAAATGTGTGTCGGCTTACTGGCACATTCTTAGATACACCTAGTATGTTCGTCAATGTACTTGAAGACTGAAGAAGAAGAGAATACAAGACCAAAAATACTCGATCGGTGACGGGCAGCAGATACGAAGGCTCGAGGTGTCGGGTACTGCGACTAACAACCTGCCTCACAATCGTGGCGATTATAACATATCCTCGCAACTTGAAAGAATCCTACGTCCAGCACTAGACTGATGAAGTGGACAAAATGTATGAATATTTCAATTGTAACACAATTTTCATTAATTTTCATAAAAGATTCAGAGTAATTTTGTTTTTATACCATTGAAACCACAAGCGAATATAAATAAAAATATGTTTTTTTTATTTTCATTTACTACAGCAGGCAGTATTACGGTAGTGGGACAATCGAATACCGCATCTCGATGTTTTCATTTCACTTGGCTCGGGCCGAGGTATAACAACGAGAGCGTATTTCTGAATGCCACCTGCCAAGAGGCCACTCGTTTGGCAAAAGGAGTCCCTTGTGCACAGCCCCTCGTTGTTTCATGTGAGTACACACGTACATAAATACCAGAAAATATTTTCTCTTCGAAATTAACATAGTTAGCATAGTAACGATGGAATAGACAGTAGACGACTACTTTTGTGAAGCATGCCGAGTATATAAGTACCAAAGAAATTTTTCCAACTCTGACAATCGTGGTGACGTGGCTTCCCTGCTTGTATAGACCTATATCCAGCAGCGGGTTGGGTATATGTTACTTATATTTATTTAAACGGACGCATCCACACCTGATGCCCATAGGTGTATGCAGAGATTTCCATTTTTGGTTTTGCACGGCCCTGCGTAGCCGAATAGGCTTTCACGGCTCACTTTTCACCTCTTTTCACCTCTCCAAGAGACATAAAGCGACGGGTGGCGAGCGTTATCGCCTGGTTTGCCTCTAAAGTAAACGATGAAACTTTCGTGGCTTTTCATTTAATCGCCACTCACGACAGCATCGAAAAAAGACCGTGGTATATTTTTACGCCACTGCCGCACGATAATCATTTAATTATTTCTATAGAAACAAGTTTAATAAATAAATCTACTAAAATACAAACTTGACTTAAATATCAAACATTTGCGAAAATTATAACATTTGAAAACAACATTTTCAGACGACGGAACTTGGCCGGATGTGGAATACATTTGGACACACCACTCCCAAGAGGCTTCATGCATATTAGGACAAAATGACGTCTGCGCCCAATACACTTACTATTTTGATGAACATGGTATTAGTTTATTTATATTTGTTTTCTACTTTATCTACTTTATTTAACTATAATTTTATAGTTAGACTAGCTGTGCCTGCAACTTCGTCCGCACAAATTTCAGAAAATAACAATGTGTCGCTAAGAGAAAGTTTGCCACTCCCCCAATCCCAAACACAAAAAGAAAAGGAAGAATGATCCAACCGAGCCTGGTTCGGTTCGCTGTGAAAATATAGAATACATTTTGAATAGTGAAGCTTCTCTGTATGTAACTATAGTGCTGTATACAAAAGCTGTGGTGATTCTTGGAATATGTTTAAACGCACTTTAATTTCTGAGCAACACATTCCAGGAGACAATTTTCTCCATTTTAGAGTTCGTCAATAAGAACATATTTCGATTATTTCATCAATATGGGCATAATAAATTCTTTTACTATTATTTATTCTATTGGTGTAACAGAATCCACTATTAATCTATTGCAGACAAGTAAGAGGGCAAGCGTAAGTGGTATCGGCGTAAGAATCTGCCACCCCCTTGCCTTCCTTTGGGTGTCGTAAGAGGCGACTAAAGGAAAAGCTTTAAAAATCATAATGGCTACGGATATGGCATACGTCAGATGGTGGGTGTACTAATCGAAAAGACCAGACCAAAATTTAGCAAACCGATGACGGGCACCAGCATCTAAATTGCGAAGTGTCTGGTACTGCGATCGACAACCCGCTGGCCGAGCGTGACGATAATGGCAAATACTCCTTATGGGAGAGGCCTATGCACTGCAGTGGTCACAAAGTTGAATTCTAGCCACTGTTCGGAATTCTCGGTTCTGTATACAGACTGTCGCAATATGTCTCCCTCCGAGCGAGACTCAGCGCGTTGCTGAGATTCCTTCTGCCGAATGTCTTTTACGTGCTATTTGAAGGACAATATATCATCATGTTTTTGACGCATGCAATCGCTATATTCTTTAACAGACGCAAGACGCCGAAAGTGTGACACTTGCGGTCAGCAGTCACTCGCAATTGAGTCTGCGTAAACGTGTCACATGCCCGGTCCTCTGAGTGGCACTCTCTGAGTTACTATCTACAGTAGCCGTAGATGAATAAAACTGCCAATTCGCGATGAAAATCGATAATGAAAATTATACAAATTTAAACCTTTTGATTTCTATGTTATGATTATTCATGACCCACTGCGAACTTATATTAGAAGATAACGAAAAAAAAATTTACTTAATCGGCTGGTCTCTGTGGTAACACTGTGTTGGAAGCACCGTTTAAATCTTTTTAGAGGTTGGGTGATGAGTGGTCAGACGGACACACAGAGGTATCTCTGTATGTCTGTCTAAAAATCGTGTTTTCGGCTTCTTTATCGATAGTATTATATTGTTCAATTAAGATTTTGGAGACTCACTCAACTGCTAGGTCCTCAGTTCGAATCCATGGATCCATGGTTATTGGTTTTCTGATCTGATAGTGTTGTGTTCATCCAGTGTCTCTGACACTGCATCTAAACTTTCCTCCGATCTTATCGCACAAGTGTTACATGTGGGACGAAAAAGAAGAGTAAGTGTCTCTGTATTACATTTACGGCACTATAATATCTTCTGTGCAGTTGTCAACTGCCGAAAGTACTCGGAAGTTACCACCATGGTCGAAATGGGCCCGAATGACATCATTATCATCATCATCACAACATACAAGTGACCTGTGTTCGAATCCCGGTGCCGGCGTTACTAAAATTGTTAATTGAAATTTTAAGTGCTAAATTTACCTAATGCCCGGCGGTAAAGGAAATCATAATTCAAAAAATATTTCTAGTCCGCCAACTGGAGCAGCGGACTGGAGAATGTATTGAAAGGAAGCCTTTTGCCCTGCTGTGAGACTTACAGGCTACGTTACTTTACTTTTACTTTACAGTCGCCAAACAACACCTTTACTTATTGCACAACTTAAGCATACATAGCGTTAGATTAGGACTTTTATAAACATTTGTACTCTTAAAAATTTGGTATTCCAATATTAATAAGTAATACAAAGAATACTGCAGACTGCTATATTTCTTTTAAAATATGAAACGATACAAATTTAATTTCCTCTCCGCAGTAGAATACAAAAGAACAACGTCCACAGACAAAACTAGGACGGGTCCGCAATAAAACACGGTTTTTCAATTTCAGTGGAAAATTCAACTTATATGTGCACTCGGGCCGTGGGTTCGTTCGGAGAAGCAGTCACCAGCGGCTGTTACCAACAGAGAAATGGCAGTTTCGCCACTCGAGTGTGCTTCTGTCGCTCAGTGCCGGGCGGTGTGCCCTGTAATGAGGCAGTAGCGCCGACCCTTGTGTCTCTAACGATCTTAATTTTTTCCATTGCCTTAGTTCTGAACGAAAATGTACTTGCTATATGGAACAGTATGTTTTAATTAAAGTTTGTATCCTTTAATTGTAATGTTACTTTATTTTTATTTTATTGTATTTAAATAAACGTTTTGTTTTTTTTAAACAAATTTTTTTCAGTTTTTATTTAAATTGATGTAATCTTCATATATTACTTACAACTTTTTTTACCTTTGTAGCCTATTATTAATATGTATCTTTTATTGTTGATTTTTTTAAAAAAAACTACCTTCCACGGTAGGAATTTCTCCCATGTCGCGGAGGCAGTTTACATACATATATTGCACATGGACAAACACCGAGACTTGCAACTATTATTTGTATTCCATACAAATACTAGTCCCATGAGGGAATCGAACCCGCGACCCACAGCGCCCCTGCTAAACGCTTAGCTATTACGCCACCGAGCCATCTAACACTGAAGTTTGTTTATTTATTATTTCCAATAAAGTTTTGAGCAAACAGGTAATTTTTAAAATAAATTTATTATATAAGGTTAAATTAAATAAGGTAATTCACGTTTTTATTTCATTTACTGATTTCTTTAAAGTTTTCGTTTTCTGTATTCGCGTAAATACAAAAATAATCACTACAGGTAACTTTTATTAAATTCCGAAACATCGATCTGGTTCCTACAAAAGTAAACTTTATCCTATAAAACATTTTTTCTTTTAACAGTTACGTGTAAATTATTCTCCGGATGAGCTACAAAATAGCTTCATAGACGCTGCAATTAGAAACCATATGCCCTGTTCTGTACGCGCCAGCTCTAGCCCCAGCCGATTACCATTTTATTCCGCAATTTGGACAAGTTCATGGAAAAACTTAAATTTTATTTTGAATTGGATAAACGAAACGAAATTATGATCTTTTTTGGTTAAGGCCTTAATTCAGTTACAAACGGTTAAAGATTTAGTGAAAATATTTTTTTGACGAATTAGTTTATTTTTTTGAATTAAAAATGGATATTTATACACTACTATCGTATCACACCGTTTAAAATGCTTACTGGTTGATAAAATATTAAAAAAATAAACCAAAAAAAAAATGGTGGAAGAAGAACCAAGAAGTGAAACTTCTAGGCGCTATATGAATAAAAATATATTATGGACATGTAGTCAATAATACATTTTTGTACATAAACCTCTATGCATAATGTGCATTACAAATCTTAAACCTATATTTATTTATTTATACTTTATAAAACCAAAAAGTAAATCAGTATTAACATTAGTACTAAACTGTACTTATAGTTAAGGTAAAACATTATGCCTATTCACACTTAGCGTAGCCCGTAAATAATAAAAAAAACATTGAAAATGGTTTGTTAGTGCAATGTTCGACAGTAATAGCTTTTATGGTCTATTTTTACCAAGAAGTCGGCCCATCGTTGTTACGTTCTCCCTATAACATTTGTAGCACTAGCTAGAAATAGGTTCTTTGACAACATCTTTGACAACTTTTATAATTACCAAAAAATCTCGGATTAATTATAATGGACAAAGATATGGCTTGTTGCCGCTCTTGTCAGGATTATCAAATGCGGTATTGTTATCTTTGTCTATTGATCGGAAACTCAGTACGAGTAAAAGAGATGCTCATCTTAGTGTCAATGTATGACCGACTAATCGGTCAAAACATTGCGGCTTGTTACAGCATAAAAGTAAAAACGTTTTAAGCGTGGTAGAGCCAAGCGACGGCTTTAGCTGCTGCTCGAATGGGCCGGCTCGATCGGATTGATACCACGGCCTCGCAGAATACCGGCGTGAAATAGAGGCATCTTGTGCTTCTGCGTTTCGTTCGATGAGTAAGGTAACCGGAGGCCCACATCCCCTCCCTATTCCTCTCCTCTTCCCTCCCATCTCCCAAATATCCTTAGAGACCGGCAACGCACCTGCTGCGTCTATGGTATTGCAGACGTATGTGGGCGACGGTAAGCACTTACCATCAGATGAACCGCTTGCTCGTTTGCCGTCTTTTCCATAAAAAAAAAGGGATGATATATTGTGTGCTGTAACTGTACTTTGTTCTTCCAGAACAACGAAAGGAAGCGTAAAAAGACCAAAAATGTCATTTCATAAATCTCTAATATTCATAAAAATCACATATTGAAATTTACATACAAAAAATTTGACACGCACTCATCACTCCATGCATTGAAATAATTAGTCCAAGATCAAAAGCTATTTATTTTTAATCTTCCACCGTTTCATAATGAAGAAACAAAGAAGACTTAAATGGCGACATTTGCCTCTGACTAATCTGAAATGAATTTTGATATTTTACTATTCAAAACATTTCACATAAGTATTAAATATATTTCTGTGACGAAAAAGTAATCTCTGAAAAAGTAGTCTGAAACAAGACGTAAACACGGTCTACGTCTTTATCGATCCATCGATGATCGCAGTACCTATCTCCTTAGATGTTGCTGCCCATCATCGGTCTGCTTAATTTTGATGTGGTATTTTTTGAGGATAGTTTTCCTGCCATCTGTCAGTAGCCATTGCGATTTCCAAGGCATTTTCCTTAGACACCTATTATGATACCCACGGTAAGAAAGAAGGTGGCCAATTCTTATGCCGATACTATTTGCCGAGATATAAGGCTTTTGCTGTTAATAAAGTATTAAATAAGACTATTTAAAACAAAATAGTTAGTGCTTTTTGCGTTTACTTTATGATATAAAAGCTAAAGTAACAATAATTGGAACCAAAACTGTAAAATAAAAATGATAAACATCTTTTTCGAAAAGTATTTTTATTTATTTAAAGAAAACATTTCTTTGCTTGAAACGAAACGTACGACATTTCGACGATTTTGTGAGTTTAGCGAGTTACTTTTACAAACTAGTTATCAACCTTCCTGCTATGGTTTACAGTACAGTTTATTAAAATTTTACTGATAGTTTCTCAACGCTAAAGCGAAGTTTTATGTGACGTGTCTCTAATGTCATCATATTCTTATTATCGGCCAACAGAAAGCAAAGCCAAAAAATTCAACACGTCTGCGGCATATTTTTATGGTTCACCATTGCTATAATCATTACTCAATACAATGTATTCAGTTTTAACCAGAGGAAATGCGATATTAACCTATACTTTAAGTGTGTTAGCATGTTTAACATTTTTGTGTTTTTTATCCACTTTAACGGTGGATTATAGGACAGCTGCACAAATGAACACTGTAAAAGTAGTTGTGTGAGTATACGATGTTATAAAAATGTTTATTCGCGTAGTAAAATTCAGAATAGTAGTATTCTGATTTTTTCCTTAAAATCAAACATTCATTTTAATTGCGATCTTTGTTTAATTACAAAATTAAATTATTACAGTTTCATCTTTTCTTATGATGTGCTCTTTTTATGTATCACAAACCAGCACATGTTTGTGTTGGTACCACAAGCTTGTTGTGGCAACTAGCCCTTGATACTTACATCCTTTGGTAATGAGAAATCAAGATAAGTATATTCTAGAGGTGTATTGCTTGTGATATCACTCAAGTAATATTACATGATAAGGTAGTGCTATATCACACTGGAGATTATCACACATAAGTTATTTCGATACATTTGAACCATAGAATTACTATTTGGTGTGAACATGACAGACAATTGGTTGAAATTTAAGACATTTTAAAATCAATTGTTTTAGTACTTTTAAGTGAATTAGTTATAATTTAGAAAAAAAATTAACTGATGAAATATGAAGATACAAATAAAACAAATTTTAATTATGTGTTTGGACTAGTCTAGTCTAGTCTAGTCTAGTGCTAAAGTTAGTAAGCCTAGTCTCATGTTATACATATGTGCTAAGTAATTTCAAACTACTCATACTAATATTAATAACGAAGAGTGTCACTTGACTCACCATAACCAACCATATACTATTTGATGCTGAGATAATATCACTTAGGCAAGTGATAAGATAAGCATCACATTACTTTTTGTGTTAAGACTTAGATGGAATGCCTCATTACCAGTAGTTGAGGCACTGGATCCCTTCACTTAGCACACAGTTCATGCAGCTTGTTTATCCTAGTGTATTGTGAATATTAAATATTCCAGCATTGTGTAGATAGCTATTTTAAGCAAGTGTTCTGTGAGAGATTCAAAAATAAAAAAACCCCTGAAAAGAAGGAGGGTACCCATTGTATCTACTCCTCCTCTCTTTATTGCTCATACTGGTAGCCATGGCTTTTATGATAACATTCTAATCTGCTATTTAAAAAAACTAATAGCATTGATATATTTCAATTTTCTATAGTATTTTCAATAAAAATATTGTTAATTTATCTTATGTTTATTTTCCAGTAAGAATGTTCCAGATTATGGTGCTTCTAGAGAAAGAAATGATCTTGGTTTTTTAACATTTGATCTCAAGACAGACCTGTCTCACCTTTTCAACTGGAATGTCAAACAATTATTTTTGTACCTCACAGCTGAATATGTCACACCTAGTAATGAACTAAACCAAGTTGTTCTCTGGGACAAGATTATCTTAAGAGGAGAAAATGCAGTACTAGACTTTAAGAATATGAACACTAAATACTATTTCTGGGATGATGGTAATGGTTTAAAGTGAGTGTTCTACTCTTATTACTTGAATTTAATATATCTTATGAAATGTAACTTTAAAACACCATGATAGCAGAGGGGTTTAGATTTCTCTGAATCAGAAGACCCAAGTTAACAAACCTCTGTGCAAAGCAATGAGTTTTTTTGAAAGATATGTACAAACATTTTTGTTGGCATGAACACTAAGAGGGTGACAGGCTCTCCTCGCTATCACATTGTTGCAAAGCTCTAGTGAAAAATGGATTGAAATTACTAAAAGTGTATAGTCTGTCTAAATTTACCATGTATTGGATATATGGTTGTAAGAGTATTTATACTTATTATGTAATATAGTAAAACACCAAATAGATAATAAGAATTTGCATATTGGTTTCTCTAAATTAAATTTGAAAAAATCTTTTTTGGATTCTTTAGTTAATAAAACTTAATTGATATTAATTTCAGAACAATTTGCATTATATGTCCATAGTGATTTTGAAATTTTATTTCAGGGGTCACCAAAATGTGACACTTACACTTTCATGGAACATTATTCCAAATGCTGGCCTTCTTCCAAATATTCAAGCCATTGGTCAGCACTCCTTTAAGTTCCCTACAGAATACACCCAGACAAGAGTGTGATTTGTGGTAATGTAAGAGAAATTTTAAAGTGTAGATGGGACTTATTCGGTATTTGATAAGATCTTCTAATATACTACTTTACTTACATTGGAGTTTATTTGCATTTTCACACATCACCCCTAAATAAATTCAAACTCAAAAACCTTGGTATTACCATATAAGTTAAAGATAAGTATGGACAGATATTAAAGTAATGTTAATAAACCATTAAATTTATTTCTGGTAAATCAATCACAATAGGACTGGCTACTGTAATTTATCATTATCGCAAGTACAGTTCGCATATGATAATAAATTATCATGATCATTGACAACCTATAACTTGGGCAGGATGTCAATCCATCTTCTGAGGTCCAATTACCTTTGCCTTTGTTTTACCACCCCAGAGCCATTGTCTCAATTGTTATATGGTGGTTAATATGTTTATGTATAAACTGGCTGTCATATTGACACAGCCAAGTTGTCCATGTGTTTTAAGAAGCAACTAAAGGAAAAGTCATGAAAATCGCAGTGGCTACCAACTGAAGGTAGGATAATAATTTTGAAGAATATCAGACCAATGATGGGCAACAGAATTTAAGGTGCAAGGTGTCTGTTACTGTGATTGCCAATATGCTTGCCATAGGTGGATATTATGGCAAATCTTTGTGATAGTCCTATATCTTACAGTGGACTATCTATAGGCTGGTAAGGTAAGACAATCAAATTAGGCTAAGTCCTTTATTTTTCAGTTTACAAAAATGTAACTATTTATGTCGAACTCCTGAATTATGAAGGGATTTTGGCAAATAGAATGTCCAACAAATGTGATATTTGAAATTAATATTATTTATGGATATTATCGCGTTTAATTTTAAATTATCGCGCGACCGTGGCCGGCTTCTCTTGGTCACTGACGGAGGAACGGAACCCGAAGCTTGTCGTCCAGGACTTGTTTGACATGCTGAAGCTCGGTGGCCATATTTATTATAATCATAGTAGATCAGTCCAAAATTAATGAATAAAAGCTGAAGGTAGCCCAAGTAGACTAGGACATCTGGATGTCTAATATCTGTCCCCCGCGACCACGGCTGCTGTAAAGTACTCGAAACGTGGGGAATATGAAAAGAAAACTAAAGGCTATATATAACCCGTAAATAAGTTTCATTTCAAATGTGTAGTATTCGCGTAAATACAAGAAATCAAAATGTGTTATTTTATAATTGTATATTTGTCAAATACATGTTCAAGAATACATTATTATTCGACTTTAGCTCTACATGTTACTACAGCAGAAAAACATTTACTCTATCATTGCTTTCAATGTATCTAAATAGGTACTAAACTTTTTTTAAATATTAAAGAAATTCTACCTTTATATGTTACTTTGAATAACTTATTTTCTCTATTCCATGTCCATGACAACAGGACTATTTCCAATGATTAACCACAAAAAAATGGTTATTTGTGTATAAATTATTTACGAACATAGAAATATAATACTTCTGTTTCAATCAGAATAAAGTTTTCATGAAAAATTTCTATTCATTATCAATATACATGCATACAAGTCGAAATAGCCTTTATTAAATTTATTTATTATTACTACAAGTTAAAGTTAATATAAGACCTCACATAAGCATAAATATTTAGGAGGTAAATATTTTTTACATCATTTGCAATTGTGTAATCACAATTCACTTTCATTATCGCATTTTAGAGACATAACTATCATTACAGTAACTAAAATACAGTAGTAACAATTTCTAAATTGTAAAACGCTAAATATCCAACAATATTTTCACAATGCTAGTTCCTATAGCAGATTCAAATCGACTTTGTAAACAGTTATTGAATTCTAAAATATAGCAAAATATCAACTACCGAACAATTTATAACATAAAATACTTATTAGGGTAGGTATAATATATGTCGAAACAGTAAATGTTTTATTCCATACTAATAGGTTTTGTGCATTTGTATGTATAAAATCTCATGTTTAAAAATAATTTTAACATCAATTACTCCTAACGTATTTCATTATATCAAAAATCATTAATAATATTATAAATTGGCTTCTGTGTGCAGTTATTTTTTTGTGTTGGTGGAAATAATTAGTTCATTGTATGTAATTAAAACGATTGCAACAATTTAAATAAAAAATTGGTGTACTATGATTGCATAGTACACAGAATATACAAAAGTTTAATTTGTAAAATTATTTGGTTACACTAATTATTGAGGTATGTTGTATCTACATAAGCGCAACTAGCGTCACAAATATTCCGAACATAAAACGTTTCTCGATATTCCATTCAGCCGAGGAAGTGATAAACTATGAGATTTTACATAAAACATCTGAAATTGAGGTACATCATTTCGAAGCTTGAATGAGGACGGTCATAATTATAGCTAGAGTTAGTAGCATCACATTTTTTTTAGTGAATGTTACAAAAAGCAGCACATAGTTATCGATATAAATTCAAGATATAGAGTCCATTCAGTGCAGCCCTGAGGACATAGACGTAGTTCCTCAATATAAGTTCTCCAGTTACCTCCACTCACTAAAACATAGCAGCATTATGTCATCCCCTTAAAAGATTTGTAATGTTAATACAAATTGTTACTTGAACAGCATATGAAGTTATGAAACATTCTACTCGGAATCACTATAATAGTCCTCTCTACTTATAACCTCTAACATCCAAAGCTGAATCAATGGCGTGGAAAAATATTGCATTTTAATTATGTACTTACTAAGACATTTTACAATGCAGTTCCTAGCGCGTTATTACTGCTTCAACATTCGTTCTCTAAAACCATCTAACTTCATATCATACATGAAGATGCGAAAGTAAATTGAAGAGGAGCTATAGTAGACAGTACTAAACATAACTTGTGTTTTGTCTTTGACTAGTACTTGTTTTGTTGATGATGAAGTATAGAAGAAAAGTTAAATATATTGCTGGAATTTGCTGTTGGTAAATTCATATATTGTATAATACAATTTCTTGATAATTTCATTGTTGAATGCTTTGCATCCATTATTACTCTGAAATTCATTTTAACTGATAAGTAACGGGTCCCAGAAAGTACTGCACTTACAAATAAAACAATCTAATTTTACTCCTGTTGAAAATCGAGCAATCCTAAGATACTGTTAAACAAAACATTTACTAACATCCAACAGGCAGTCGCCACACACTCCTATCTAGGTATTACGTTTTGACTTTACTCTTATTCATAAAAAACGGACAGGTACTGTAACTTACGCAAAGACATTATACAGTAGGTTAAAGTAAAAGATACGAAGAAAAATCAACCCTTAATATTGTAGACACACCAATATCACAATTGATCTTAAACCCTTTACATGTCATAAAAAGAATTTATAATATTTCAACACATCTAAAATTAATCTGAGCTGTCAAATGGTAAATTATGTGATGGCGTAAGAGTATCCACCAAACTCACTGATAAATCTTGAAGGCACTGATCGATAGCGGATATAAATTTTCCTACTGGACTGATGACAGACAGCAGCATCTACTGCGATCGCATCTCCGCCCACTAAATGTGGCGATTTTATCATACCGTCCAATTTGGAAGAGACCTATATCCTGCGATCTAGTCAGATGAGATGCCATTATTTTTAACGCCTTAGTGGACAATTTATTAGGTTATTTAGCTATCATAAATGTTATAATCAGCTTATTTAGCTTAGCGTAAAAGGCGAAATTTACGAAAAGCTATATAAGCTAGCTAGTCAAGGACGCATGAGTCACGTTTCGTATCCCAGCCGAAGTCAAATTACTGGTTCTAGTCTGGTTGTGTTGTGTGGCGTACCTTGTCTCTGACATTTGCTCGGATCCAATGGGTTACATCGGATATGGAAAGGTGCAATAACATATCCTGTATGGTTGACAACTGCCAATAATATTGAAAAGTTGTCGCCGCGGTCTAAAACAGCCAGGAGGACATCGTGTCACAGCCGGACAGCTGATCATGATACCGAAACAGTGAGTATCGATAAAAAAGTGACATGAGTTTCCACCTAGTAGATGTTACAAATTGTTTCCTGGAACATAATCTAACACCAAAATTTATTGATAATCATTTAAAATGCTAGGAAAATTAACTAAAACTTGTTCATTCTTGACAGTATGATTAAAAATGACGTATAAACCACAATTCACAACAGCAAATACTAACAATCATAGTTTGCTTAATTTATAAATTTCATGATCGTAAGTTTTAGCTAAAACATGGCATTTTACACATTATTCAACATCTACAATACCTCTGCAGAGGATTTTCTGTTTCAATCTGCTTGTACTTTTTTATTAAATACGAAAGAAAAACAGTCAAATGGCTTATTGTCCACAATGTATGAATAATAGTAAAGTGAAAATTGTATACCAGAACAGTTATTTCTGTTAGAAATTGCTTCCTGCCTGCACATCTGAATAGAATATTACAGGTTTATGAGGTGTATTAGTTAATCTCCCTCAGACTTGACAGACAGTGTCTTTTTGAATTATTGACTATGTATAATCAATAATTTAGGTAGAATCATGAAATGAGATGGTTTGTTTTTATGCAAATGCCAAGTTTGAGAGTCATTCATTGACACAGGATAAAGTAAGTCTTCTTATGCGGCAAATGTGCTGACAGGAGGAGAAGTGATCTACCTATGAGAGAGACGCATTTTGCGCTTTAAAGAGGCGCATATGGCGCTTAAAGGGGGCGCAATTTGCGCATTCAGAGGCGGCAAGTGTCCGCCATAGGGCGTCACGCACCCGTTTGTGGAGGTCCATCTGTTTGTACATGCTTGTCTTCTGTGGGAGGAGCGAACGCTCGCTCCGATCCGTACCGCCTCGACAGATCTAGCATTTCTCTGAGGCCCTGTAAATAAAACATAGGAGGAAATTAACTAAAAAAAAAATAACATTATTTCAATGACATAATATAAGTAACAAAAAAATCACGTGGCTTCTTTTTGAGTCTTGATGGTAAAAATGTCATATCAATTAATACTGATACATAGTCTGCTTGAGACTTACTCAAAATAAGGGATTGGTAGATTTTGTATACAAGGTCATATCTTTCTTTTGTTTACCTTGTTCTCAGTAATAAGCCTTTGGTACACTTCTTCGCCTTTTCTTGTATCTGAATTTTCCTCCATATTGACTGCTTTATACATAATGCTTGTCATCTCATTAATCCTCTCTGCTTGTTGACGAATTAACTATGAACATATTGAATAATAATTAATAGCCAATTAAATTAAAACATATTTAGTCTGAATTGAAAATTAGGATACTGTTAGAATATATTAATTGTCTGATATGTATTATGGCCCTTTTCAAAGGTCTATGTTCAGCAGTGGGCATAAATGATGATGAATAGGGCTGGTGATGATGAATAGGCAACAACATCTAAGATGTGAGATGCCTGGTACTGTGATTGTCAACCTGCTTACCCAGCATGGTGATAATGGGTAATCCATTCATTGGGATATGTCCAGCAGTGGTCTTTTTCCCACCACCAAGTCAGTATATAGATTATATTTGAAATTATGATTCCTCCATCTGACAGTTGCTATAATTTAAGGTATTTCCCTTAGCCCACTTTAAAGACACCAACAGACTGAGAAAGAGGTAGCAGATTCTTATGCTGCCACCACACATTCAGAGGCTGCTAAAGAACAAGAGGACAAGGATAAAAAATCACCTCTGTCAAATCAATCTGAAAAACTAGGAGTATAAATGTAGTTGCACATACCTCTTGTTGTTTTTCATTAATGGCTGCTGTAAAGTCTATCCGTGACTCCCATATTCGTTTCTCAGTGTGTTGACGATATTTGGACATAATTAGCTCCAATGCCCTTCTATGATCTTCTAGAGCTGCTCGTAACTCCCCATTCTCTCTTTGAACATCACGCATAAGTCTAGATTCTCGTTCTATACTTGCAATGAGCTCTCCTCGTGGTCTCTCTCTAGAAGCTTCATTGAGGGTGTCCACTTCCTCTTTGTACTGGAATGAAAATATCACGATCTGGGCAAATGTTTAGAATAAATGTAAATATTCTACACATTTCGTATAAATAAAAAGATAATGTACAACATATCCAGTTTATGTTGTACATTATATTTTTCCCGGCAACTTCTCACCTATTACTTAAATTATTTATTGTAACACTTTGTGTAATGGCTAATTAACACTTTCATAAGTAGCAAGTGCAGGTAAGAAGTGATCAGTTGTCATGTTTTTGTGGTGTTAAGTGTTAACAAAATGTTCAGTGTTTAGTGCTTTCCTACAGGTCCAAACTGTCTGTCAGTTCCAAGAAGAATGGTTAATATTACGAAACATTTTAAAAAAGATAGTTGCAGTCATGGCATCAGAGAACTTACATGAATTGTTAGTTGAATTCGAAAACCTAAGACATTATGTCAAAGAAAAGGGAACAGAAGTATTCAGCATACATAGAGCTATTGATAAAGTTTATGTATTCTAATATGAAATTGTAATATGCACCATCACTTGACATTGCGTGTGCAGGGGTGTGCGGGAAGCTAATTAACAGAAAATATAGACTAGAAGCACAGTCAATTTTTTTCTAGCACTCACGCCAGTCGGTATAGATGTAAGTAGATATTACGGATTTCCATTTGACATGAATCAGTATAGCCAAACGGGATTAAGTCACTTACTTCTCGCCTCTACGAGAATCTCAAGTATGTGCCAATCGGCGTTACTATGCAGGTAACAACGTGTATGAGTATTTGCTAGCATGGTCCAGGGTGGCTTTCAACAGGTATCAGGTACTAAAGGTGCACAAAAATGTTGAGCTTCTATATTAAATTGACAAAGCTGGTTTTTGCATGTTTTAAAGAATTTTCTTTCGATAAAGAATAGGGGTTATAATATATACAATTCGGGGTGACTACCCTAAAATTAAACATAAGACCTCCTAGACTTTCATAGAAAATAATAATTATCAATGAAAAAAATTTAACAAATTTTTGCATCATATGCTAAAGGTCTTTTACACAAATTCAATCAATGTCACAAATTCAATAGTGTTATAAATATTAATGCACTCACGGCTGTCACCGAAAGGGAAGAGGCAGAGATTATGGATTTTAATTAGGGCACATTCCTCTCTTCCACATGTGAAATCCATGAAATGATTCCATTGTTAATTATAATCACAATATAGTCCTCCAAAGGACCCCTTTGTCAGTTACGAGTTATGGGATAGAAAGAAACAATAAGTGATAGGTCTGCTTAATTTGGTCGTCCTTCAGTCTAACGCGATTTTAGTCTGTACAAATACCTAGGCGATTCTACCACTCACATCTGCAGCAAAAATTTGCTCCATCACACTTTCTTTATTCATTAATTTCAAGTGTCCAAACCACTAAAGCATTTTCAACTTTCTCTTAACTCTAGAGGCATCATCCTCTTTCAAAGCATGCTTCTCTTATTGCACAATTTATCACCCAGGCATTCAGTTACACCTATCATATTTCTTGAATTCTTAATGGCCATATTTCTGTAGCATTAATTTTACTCTAATGATGCCTTACAATACCACATTACCTTGCTTTCACTGTCATACATTTACATGGTATTAATATTATACACAATACAACATATGAAGAGCCCCATACGATTCTGCATGTAATCTTTATTTTGTCCTTATCATCTCTTCTTCCCCAGCTAAACACAGCCCAAATACACAAACTCATGCACTCATCAAACCATTTTACCTTTTATTATTACTTATTGCTCACATTTACTTTTATTGCACACATAACCATCACATGCAACTAGCCAAAGCTGGTAAATTGGTTGTCAGCTTACACTTTTGTATCTGGTGTATGGCATGTGTGCCGATGCATCTGATGGCTTTCTATCCAATCTTAACCCACATTCTTCTTTCAAAGATTCTGAACAGCTGTCCATCAATAAATTGACCAGCCACAGGGAAGCTACATGGCTCAGTCTGTCACCTTTATGGATGCTAAACCAGTCCATGTTGGAACCAATGATTCTAACACAATTTTACAGCCTGTATTAGCATACCGCACAATTATAATGTGGTCAGGGTTGTCCATTAATCAACCTACTTTGATAGTCCTTTTTCAAAGTCTAAAAAAACACAGGAAACTTTGATTTTTAGCCAAAATGTAAACCACCCAGCTATCCCAAGATGTTTGAATGTATTGTTATTAAAATGTTAGTACAAAAATATAACATAAAAAACTAATAGTAAAAAAATAATACATGAGTTATGTAGCCTTAAAAACTTTGCAGACCAGGGCCTGGCAGATATTACAGATTTCTATAAAAAAAATTCCTTTCCTATAGAAAAAAAATTTCATTTATGACTCAGCCATAGCTAATCAATTTACTCGTTGATGGTATCATTATCTATGCGCCTTGTTATATGTATGTATGGGCCTAGCACATACTGAGTACCTTGTTACTCGATTTGCCCCCTGAGATTATCATGAGATTTCAAAGCAAAGCTGGGGAGGAAGGGATATCCCCAGAACCTACCATTTCTAATGATATTTTTATTAGTATTATTTCCTCAATTTATACTCCATTTGAAAATAGCTTCAGCTTTTTATCTATTGTGAGTATGTATTAGTACTAGTCTAATATTTAGAATTTTGATAATTCGTGGTTGGTGTTTTTTATTGAAATAAAATAAATGATGAGAAAAAGTTGACTAAGGTGGTTGACTTTAATACTGTTAATTTCAATCAAAGATGGTGGTGGGGTATTTTTAAATAACCTTGTATACAGATTTTAAAATATCAACTAGTAAAATATGTGGATAAACAAGATGTACTTTGCCAAATTTATAGTTTGTATTGCAGTTTATAAAAAAATGTTTGGTTATTTGAAAAGGATATGCATATAATATCCTTAACAGATTTACAAATACGAAACACGTTTATCTTAATTTTTTAAATTCTTGGTAAAAGTAGATTGGAGAGTTTCAGAAACAGAAGAGTTTTTGAAGACATTTAAAGATAGATTGGTAAATGTTGGGGTTTATGTATGTGGTGTTTCTAAATACAGGAAAGGTAGAAGACAAAGGAATGTTTGGGTGGATGAAGAAGTGCAGAAAGTTGTGAGTGAAAAGAAGAAGGCATGGCTGGATTGGTTAGCGACAAAAGCTAATCATAGAAAAATATCTCGGACCATTGAGGATGTAACGTAAGAATGAAAGCAGGGGATATGATAGGGTGGCGGTCGAAATGCTGAGAGCTGGGGGGGATTGGTAGCTAGTCAGTTGTATCGCCTTTTCAGCTTGTGTTGGACAATGGGCCTAGTACCGGGAGACTGGTGTAAGGCTGTAATTTTGCCACTGTACAAAGGAAAAGGATCGCAACAAGATTGTAAAAATTACCGAGGTATTAGCCTACTCAGTGTCGTCAGCAAATTGTATGCTAAAGTTTTGATAGTCATGGATGAAGCTGATGAAAATATATGGGATGTGCAAGCAGGACTTCAAAAGGGGATGGGATGCACGGATCAGGTATTCTCCTTAAGGTGCATAGTTGAAAAGTATTTGGCTAAGAACCAAAAAGTCTATTGCGCTTTCATAGATTTTGAGAAAGCCTATGACAAAGTAGTGAGGGATGAATTGTGGTCGGCACTATATTTGCATGGAGTGAGCAGTGATCTCAGTGATCTAATACGAGCACTGAAATCCCTATATGAGGGTTCCCGAGCTTGTATCAAAATTAACGGGGCGTACACGGACTGGTTTGAAATCTATAAAGGTGTTAGACAGGGCTGTGTAGTATCCCCATGGCTGTCCAATTTATTCAGAGATATTTATTTGACACATTTGAAGGAGAGTCATTGTGGACTAAGAATGAATGAGTTGCTTGGTAAATGTTTGCTTTACGCCAACCATCAAGTCTTACTTGCATTATCGGCTGAGGAAGTGCATGCAATGGTGACAATACTGAATGTGACACTGGAAAGAAAGGGAATGAAAGTAAACGTTAATATGAGAAAGGTTATGGTGTTTGAAAGAGAGGAGAGGATGACGAAAGTATGTATCAAGATTAGGGAAAATAGTTTAGAGCAAAAGAATGAGTTTGTTTACTTGGGAACAATGTTTACGAGAGATGGAAGGTACGAATGTGACATTGAAAGGAGAGCGATTGCAGGTAATATGGTGAATGGGGCATTGCATATATTTATGAACAGCCAGACAATATCTCACAAAGCTCGTTTGGCTGTGCATAGAGGGGTATTGATACCGACACTAACATATGGAAGCGAAACCAGCAGAACAACAAATGCAGAAGAGGCATGAAAGCTGGATAAATGCAGTAGAAATGAGTGTTAAGAAGTATAATTGATGTGAAGATAACTGACAGCGTTGTGGCGTGAAAGACGATGTAGTGACTTGAATTGAGGGATGCTGAGCTGGTTTGGACATGCGGAGTGGATGAATGCAAGTAGGTTGACGAAACAAATATATGAGTCATGGTAGTCGTGAGAAGAAGACCTAGGCGAACATTTCACGATCAAATCGGAGACGTTTTGAAAAAGGTCACAGTACTCTAAACCAATGAGCATGCATGCAAAGATTGATGAAAATGGATGAAGAAGCGAAAGACGTATGTCAGGACTGTAGCAAGTGGAAGTAGATTGTCTCTGCCTACCCCGTTGGGAATAAGGCGTGAATAAATACATACATACATATAAAAGTAGATGGGTTTTCGTTTTGTTAAACTACATATTATGTTTTGTCATAATAAAAATAAAGTCTTAAGAGCATTACAGTTTTGTCTTATCTTTGTTTTGTTGAATTATTTTAAACTTTTAGTATTGGCAACCCTTGTAACAAAAAACCAGAAAATAATCTGACATTTTGTGACAATGAAGTGGGATCAGAAACAATAGAAGACTAATAAATTCAGTTTGAATTCAAACTATGGTGTAAAAAATGTTGAATCCTAGTTAGTTGGTTGGTCTTGATTTTCTCAGGCACCAATCTGTATGATGTATATTTTACCATTTTTTTTTAATGATGTTACTGTGGTTCATAATTGCTTGGTGTTGAATTATTCTTTAAGTATTCGGATAATGTTCATTTTCTGTAATTGTTGTCTATTTGAACATTATTTATTATATGAGATGGAAATGATGAATTATATATATCTATCTAATGAAAGCTAAGTCTTCCACCAAATGATAATGATGGTACCCTGCCTGACTCAGATGAAAGTGAAACAGGGAGATGAAAGTTGAACAAAGTGCCCCATCTACCACATTGTAGATATCTACCGCTACATAAGGATCCAGAAATTAAGAAAATAAAGATCAGTCTTTTGGGTAATCTAGTAATGAATGCAGCAAGCAAACAAAGACTTAAATATAAATGCTTTTCTGACATTATTATAAATACATTCACAGAAAATACAAATAAAAATGATAGAAAAATGCAGGATCTATTTAAATTGATTTACAATTTTTTTTTGGTTTTAATTTAACATTCACGCAGTAAGGGGATAAAACTTATCATTAATCTATACTGAACAATATCACTTGATCATTGAACTATTAAAAAAATACAAAAAACACGATCACTTAGATATAACAAAAGGTTAATTGCAAAGTTACTTAAAAACTTGTTTAAAAATTTGTTGACAAAAATAACTCGTAAAAACTTTACCAATATAAGAGAAGCCATCAAAGTCATAACTGAATGGTACCTGTTTCATAGTATGAATTTGTCTATATGCTGATTGAGTTTCGGTCAACAAGGCATCCGCTTCTGTCTCTCGTTCTTTAAGACGGCCAGCAAGTCTTTTTGCATCCAAAATAATTTGTTGTATGGTCAGTGACATCTGAAAAACCAAGTCTTATAAAAACGTTATTCAGAAGTCAAAACCACAGTCAAAACTATTTAGCACAAACCCTGAATTCCACAAATAACTGTTTTGCAAATAACGTATCATTTAAACAATGTTACAGTGCAAGAGAAAACACAAATGTTTAATGAAAGATTAAACGACGCACATCAGCTGTTTAGTGATTAGTGGTACGGCGGCCATTAGCTTTCTTTTAAGTTTGAAGCAGACATAAAATGATTCTAAAATACAATGTCTATTCAATCGAAAACTAAATCTCATCCGCGTGTTTATTAATTTCACATAAGAGAAAAAGAGAAAGTAAAATATTTTTCGAAATTGCCGAATTGTTCGTCTTGTCACGAACAAATTTATGACATGACCTTGGTTTCTTGATAGTCTATGGTTTTAAATTAAAACATTCAAATTTTAAATCATAGCAATTGGTATTGTTTGCTAATACTTTTATTTCGAAGAAGGCAAAGAGAGTGGAAACCATACAGCCATGTCTGATAGCTATTATGATTTATGAATGCTGTTCACATCTATGGTATCAAATCTGAGGCTGCTAGAAGTTTAGATAACCACTGGAGATTACAATGAGAAAAATAAATTGAAGACCGAAAACATGATCTTAAATTACTTCACATCTTTCTTGTGTCTATAATAGGGTTCTGAGTAGGATATTTGGGTTGTTACTTAACCCAGAAATATTAGTAATAAGTGGGCAAAGATATTTGTCAGAACATTTTTATTATGAAGATAGAAATTCTGTTTTAATGCGGAAAATCAGAATAGCAGTTTAGATTCTCAAGTAAATGCATTTTTTTTTATTTGCTAAGTTTAAAGCAAGAAGTTTGTTCCTTCCGTAACTACTCTTTGCTCCGTTAATAGCTAAGAATCGCCTCTTTTTTATTTGGTCAGATTGGCGCGCATATTCGTTAGGTAATTACTTATTGCATTCCATAGAATCTGTATCATCGATACATATCCGCAGCAGAACAAGGATAACCGATATAGCCGTTAGGATGCAGGACTTGCGGCACCTGCGCAGTGTTGCGGGAAGTCGATGGATGCATGTGGTTCAGGACCGTGGTTTATGACAATATTTGGGGGAGGCCTATGTTCAGCCGTGGACTTGTGTCAGGCTAAACATCGATAAACCCGCGCAAAAGAACAGATAACTGACGTGCAAAATTGACTTCTTTTAGTCTCTTAGATGTTTGCGGTTTATATCAAACTTGATAGATCACAAATCCTCCAAAAGAACACAGATTCTAGTAAAGGATGATTAGCGAGGTCACAAACATCCCAATTTAGAGAAGACGACTGGGTAAATATAAACCCAAGCATATCACTGCATAATCTCAATAGATACTGGGAGCGTGCGCCTTTTGCGTAGATCGGATCAAAGTTAATAATTTAATGGACGTCTATTTGGATAGGACTTAGACGTCCTGATGTCATAGCTAAAAATAAAAATCACATACTATCAGGTGAGAAAATAAAAAAAAAGTCATCCAGCCGTAACCAGTGCGGTAGCGCACTGATAGATGCAAACTGGTTGCAGCGTCCGCGCATTTACGACGCAGCTGTACCAGTCCAGTCTGTATTACTCCACGATGGCTGAGGAGATCGTGGAGTACATACGCTCGAAGACGACGAGGACATTAAGGGTCGAAATGTTGTCGCTTTATAAAATAACTTAAACAGAATACGCTGTTCCGACATTTTTTAATAACAACCTCTGATCCTGAAAAATATTCTCTACTTACTGACTGATAAATATACACGTAATAGCATACAACAATGATCTTACTGTGAAATAAAAGGAAATGTACTAAATATATTCTTCGATGAAAGAAATTTCTTCTTCGTGGGCGACGGTAATCACTTACCATCAGGTGAACCGATAGCTCGTTTGCCGCCTTTCCCATAAAAAAAAGTAGCTCTACTGCAACCCATAAAAACCTGTTTTCAGCTTCAATCGGAGAAGCTTCCAAAAAGCGGTTTGAAGTATGGATAATTATACTGGCTCTCTATACCCTTCTAACCCGGATACAACAGTGGTTGCACTTAGTGGCATAATAAAAAATTCGGCTTATACCAGTGCATCTCGTATAATATAAATTACTCCTGAGAAATTTGATTACCTGCGCTGCACGGTAGCGGACTAATATAGGAAACTAGAGAAAATTAAGTAAATTATTGGGTATGGATCACCCTGTAAATACTTTGAAGTTCTGCATCGAATGTGCCAAAAGTTATAGAAGAAATCCGCTTCCACAAAATATATTTTAGTCTGCATCTCCGAATATAACTGTTAACACAGTGTTTTTATAGGAACTAACCATAGAATGATTTTTAAATTATAACTCTCATGAAAAAAATATTTATTAATGTCCTATGTCACATAGATATATCACATTTAATTTATGTAACTTAAACTTTGGTGAACATCGAAATATTGGGAACATAAAAAGCAAATTTATATTGATTATCTAGAGATTATTTTTCACAAGAAAATCTTTAATAATTTTATTAACTATCTTCGGAGCTTCCTGTTGTAAGAAATGCGAACAGTTTTCTACCAACATAGTATCTATACACTTGTATTCTTTCTTCATACAATCTAATATGTTTGGCGTAATGTATGGGTCACTCTCGCCGTTTGCCACAAGCATCGGAACGTCTTCGTCTCGATACTTCTCTGGAAGAACCAACTGAAAGTTCGCTCGGTAGTAGTTAATAGGAGGCGTTAGGGCATCTGGAAAACATGACAAGATTTTAAATTTAGCCAATAAATTTTTAAAATAAAAAATTGTTGTTGTATATTTGACAGAAGGAGAATTATTTCTTGTAAATAAAGATCTCGTGCGACCGAATTACCAAACATCTCCTGGTCTCTAATACAACAACGTCCATGCTGTTCAAGACCAAGTCATTAATAAATCAATGGTGAGTAATTTCCTCATTAACCTGTCTTCATAGTCCACTGTTGAAAGGAGCCTCTCCTACTGACTTGTGGTAATCAACGTATATAAAATATAACAACTTTGGAACAGGCAGTTTCAAATATTTATATTAATTTATATATTTTTTGTTCTCTATACTAATTCATATATAAGAATATTGGTATGCATGGTGACGGATAACGGATTTAACTAAAAAGCAATTTGATCGATTTTGTTGGAAGGTTTTTTAAAAGATTGCAGAAAAGATTTTTATAATTTGTAAATTAAAACGTACCCTATGTTTAATTTATAAAATCGAATGTTAGTTTTAATGTCAATATATTCCCAAAACCTTAACAGCCCGTAAATGGTATGTTAATTTAGACGCCCACTTAACACAATCTCCCATGTACGCATGTATCTAACCCTACACTGGTTAAACAAAAGAACACATGATTCCAACTACGAACGAATAGAGCAGTTATTCGAGCAAAAAATTATTATATAATGTCAAAACGTAATGAGTTGTTCGCCGGTCTGATACTGAACAGTATGTAATATATTGAACATATCAGCCAGGTGTAGAATAAATGAAAACATATGCTTATTTGCGTATTCAATTCGATTACCAATCCGCGTATCAAGTTTGCCGATTAGGATTAATCCTTCCAATTGAGTAAAGCAGTAAGAGACTAATAATAGAAAAAGAAGTGTCCTTTCATGGTGCATTCAGTCAGACGTGCTAGAGGCATTTTAATAATTGTAAATAAAAGAAAGTAAGTTTTAATTCCTATTGCGTCTTAAAAATAAATTGTACAGTAATAAACTAAAACCTTTGCGCAAAGCATTTGTATGTCTACACATATTGGTAGCTGGTTGCCGAAATGGTAGTTGGCATCAATGTTCCTTGATTTCTAGATTTATATTCTTCCAAAAAGAGGTTAGACGTAGGGATAAATGTGTTTGTATTAATTATGTGAATATATATTATATATATGAAATTATGAGTCTAGAAGGGGAGCACTCTGGCCACTCACGAATCATTGTAGCTAAACAGGCTTCCACAACCCACTTTTCGCCTCTTGGCGGAGACGTTACATATTTTGTCTTAAACTACTTACACTGTTTGCCTAACCAATATTTGTAGCATTCGATATCGTTTTCGTCGACAATATTTTTTTGTTTTCCTTTAAACAATGCATCCAAAATCTGCAAGTTGTTCATCTGCATCATAAGCTCTGGCAACACTGGCATGCGATAGAAGAAAAGGTACCTGAAAATGAAAATCAAGTTAAAATAAGATCATCATATGTAGAGTCTGTTCGATATCAACGAAGGAAGGGTCAGAGACACAATGACAATCACAATATATCGAGATTCGAAAACTAATAATTCCTGTGTAATGTTCGACTAGGATACGAACCCAGGCTCTACGATTCAGCAAAACATACGCAGGCAACTTTTAGACCAAGTTTTACTAAATAATTGGTTTTCATATTATTTATTTTACCACGTTTTTTAGTACCTTACAGTGTTATTAGAAAAATATTTAAAAACTATCTATTTGCAATATTTAATTGACTTAAGAGTTCTAGAACCAACCATGATATAAATATACTATAATATTTGATTGATAGTGAATTTTCCATTTCAACGAGCAAGATTGACGTCAGTGCACACCTTGCAATGCACCTCTTCTGGTCTGACGTACGAAGAGGTGCATTGGTGTGCATCACGTAATTACAAAAACATGTTAAAACCACCTTCATGTAACGTTTGTGTCATAGTTTTAAATGCTACAATACGTTTATTCAGGGCTACGAAAATTATTTATATAAGTATAATGGATACTTATATAAATAATTTTCGTTATGAACCACAAAAATAGTGTGAATAATTTTTTAACAGAAGCATATTTTACGTTTAATAATAATTGTTGAAATAATCCTAATATTATGAACAGCATATTAAGATTAATCTAATATTGTTAATCATCATCATTAATTCGTGAAAACACCATTTCCGGATTAAACTTTCTCCCATTTGAGAAGATGCCTGGCATATTCTTTACGGCACCCATCACTGATAGACAATGGAGTAATTGAATAACTTTCAATATCTATTTTATTAACTATAATACACACATTTTATTAAGTATTGTATTGGCATATAAAAAATATTGGCATGTAATGGCATATAAATGCAAACTATAAATCTCACATGTGTGAGAAATATAGTCCATTGCCTTGGACCTTAGAATAACTTAAAGCAAACCAGCAGAACGAGCGAAACGTGCTATCTTCATATAGTCTTACCCTTAGTATAGATATTCTCACCTTGCAATTTGCTAGTGTTCCTATATACGTAAGTTATAAGATATTGGACGCAGCAAATACCTTTTTTTAGTTTACAATACAAGATACAAGGTCGCTCATACATTAAAGTAAAAGTAGATACCAGAATTGGCAATCCATACTAGTTAATTCAGATTATAAATACGAAAGCAACAGATACACAGAGTATCTGTTACGTTGTCACGGCTAAATCCGTGAACCGTTTTAGTTGAAATTTGGTATGGACATACCTTGAACCGTGTTGAAAGGATATAGACTCATCCCATACTTTTAAACTCGGGAAAGCCGGAAAAATTTCCGCGTGCACGAAGTCGCGGAAGGAAGCTATAATATAGCGAAGATAAAATTACTTACCAAGACATCTTTTTCTGTGTAGGGTTGTTCCAAATTTCGTAAAACCACGCCTCCCTTGAAGTACTGCCGAGCAAAATGACTGCGTTCAAAGCATTAGGATGTTCGTCTCGGAACTTGCTCGCGACCAAACCACCCCAATCATGAGCCACTAAGATGCATCTGTCGCGGCCTATACAAGAAAAATACATCAGATATCCTACAAGGTCTGCCCATGCAATAAAAACATTATATAAATACAACTACAATTTAAATAATTGTCAACATTAGTCCGCATTAATTGACATTGACATGCACCTCTTCTCAATCGGCAGTAATCGCAACGCTTGGCGGACGGATTGGAAATCGCAGTAAAAGACGCTTTGTACCTCAGACGTTGCAACTGCAAGTAAATTTGAGACGATTATACCGCCATTTGTTGAGGCTTTCCGAAAATCGAATCTTACAACACCCTCCACATAATGTAGTTGTATGTGTAAATATATCTTTAAATAAATACAGAACATAGTATATAAAATGTTGTTTTGCATATTTTGTATATCGAATATCGTCACCATTGTTATGCTTGATGAGTTAGCGAGATATTCAGGTCAACGTCGTATTGCATGTTTGACATTATATGGATATTGTAGATAAATTGCGAATTAATGTATGTACGTCTACCTTTTCAGATAATTATAACGATGAGTCAACGACTAAGTAAATCCAACCCAATGTTATTAATTTCTACAAACTTATGAAACAAATATGTAATTTAAATCAGTGTGTAAGTATTAAAAAATATGACCTTCACGCAATAAATATGAGGCGTCTTCGTCGTAAATAGGATACATCTTTTTATATATTATTTGCATTTAGGGTATTTAAACGATTTTTTTTGTGATTTTAATCCAGAACGTGTTACCCGTTTTAAATGTATTTATAAAAACATTCAGGTATTTTATATCACAAATGCGAGTGGTACCCAGCACCGAGCTCACCAACCCGGTTGCCAAGCGTAGTGAGTATGGGTATATCTTCCAAGAAATATATTTATGCCGGCTTTTGCTGGCCCTAACTTGGTGAAAGCCTATATTCAGCAGTAAACTAAATTAGGGTAATTTAATGGTAGTATATATTTATTTAATTTAAATCCACCACTTCATTTAATAGGTGTGAAGCGCTTGCTTGTTGTAACGCGTGTTGGATTTAGGCATAGGCCCTCGCGGCTCTACGGCGGCAGGATTAGGGAATCCATGTACCTACTGGTATTTTTTTTTTTGGAACAGTAACGCTTCTTGCTGAATTTGATAAATTTTTAGTAGCTTTTTAAAAACTTTGCACATCTTTTCTTGTCATGTTTTCGGTGAAAATATATGAACAAATTACATTGTTAATAAGCGATTAAGTATTACAAATGATACATATCGTAGTGTTTTAAATAATTGATCACATGGAGGGAAGTATTAAAGTTGGTGAGTAAAAAGTAATAAGAAATCTCGTTCATGCAATATAAAACGGGCCGTAGGACGGCATCATTCGCCCTTCATTCAGCATTCAGTCGTCGATAAAACTTAGTGGCAGTATTATTTTGCAACATGTATCAAAATTTGCAGGGGAGGTTCAGAATAGTTAATATAGGCAAAATGAGAAAATTTATTTTCGCGTAAAATACTTCAATTAAAAACAAAGATTTGGTTTTACACAGCGAAAGGACGGGGTTAACGCAAGATAAGAAAATTTATTGAGCAGAAGGATTCGATTCACCGGCATATAATGAAATTGAAATGGGGAGTCGTATCACTGTCGATCTGCATATCTCATGCATGATCTCAAAAGCTCAAGCGACTTAAACTTAAACAAACTTTATAAGAGGATTTTCTTTTTTAAACAAAAGAAGAAAATCCTGTTTCATGTAAAACAATCAAATTTGCGCAAAATTTTTAAAAGGGACTTCAATTTATGTTTTGGTAATCCTAGAACCGACGCAAGTTCGGCATGTTTTGAATTAAATGAAAGAATAAAAAAAATAAAGTGACAGTGTAAAAACGAATGAAATAATGTCCGATGCAAGAGTACATAAGCTAAGGCAATTTTAAAATGCTCCAGGATAAAAAGACTATATGAAAAAGACTCCTTTTACTGACAAATAAACAATTCATTGCCTAAATTCCCTGATTAGAGCGCATATTACAGTCGCCAGTTTTATCTTTTTACTTTTATCATTGTTCAAGCATCTTTTAAAAATCTGAATAAAGACAATCTTTGCATATTTATAGACAGAAAACGAGTTTCCAAAGACAGCAAATATATAGCATCTGCGGTCTATGATCGTTTGAATATAACTGATTTTACTGGAGTCAACATAGTGCGTTTAGTAGCCAGCGGATGCGGTGGGCAAAACAAAAAGGGTCTTATGTGAACCACGCTGTTTTGATGGCTGTTGAATAACACGATTGTTTAATAAATAGAAATAACATTTTCTATAACCGAACACAGTTTTATGCCATCTGATAGAATTTACCGACAACATTGAAATATAACCCAATGATAGAGATTTATATTAAAAAGCTCAAAGTACCCTGGAACTGTACTTATCCGCGGCGAGCTGCATTATAATTCGGATTTAGGTAAAGAGAATAATGTCTGCAAAATTGGAATGAAAAGTAGCATGATTCAAGCTGATATAATTCCAATTGGAGCACCACTGAAACGCGCTAAAATCACTGATGTATAAACGCTATTCACGAAGCACGCTATAGGCAAGAAAGAACTACAATTTTTTTCAAATAGTATCAGAGGGTCACAAATTCAAGATCAAGAAAAAGAACGTGAAGAAAGTTTTTGTGAAAAAAGAGTAAAAGAAACTTTTGATTAAATTGATTGTTATTTGTACTTTTCTTTTTTCTAAATTTAAGATTTTTTACTTGATTTAAAGTGTTGAAAAGTCTTGATTGAAAAGTAGTTTATAATTTTGATTAGAAATTATATGGAAATATATAATAATAACTAAAAAAGTAATATAGTAGTTTTAGTTGATATCGAATTACTAGCGGAACATCACTAATCTGTTGACGTCTTAATGGCAAGTATCATTATCAAAGTCCATAATAGTGAGAACCAAAATGAGCAAAATATTATAGATAGCATCAAAGACTGCTATGTTGATTGATATTTTATTATAAAAATATGTATAGTCTTTGAATTTGTGATTCTATTAATCTGACATTAAACCTGCATAAAAATGTACACACAGTATTTTGAGAAATGTAATTAAACGCCAAACAAGATGAATTTATCGCTCTGGCACCTTATTTTTTTCAGAGGACATTGTTCACATTTCAGAGGAGATACATTTACTGAGATCATAGATTTACTGATAGGGATAGGAGTTTAAAGCAGATTTTAAATTTTTTCATTGAAAATATCCTTCTGACTGACCAGTAGTATAACTGAAAATTCGAAAAGGGCGTCATATCGAAATATACCTAGGGCGCAGTCTGACCTAAATTCGCCTCTCTGGTGAACAGCATACCTACCAGCTGATTCAAGTCTTGAATTCAAATCCCAGCCGTAGCTAATATTTGCTCAAAAGTAAAATGTAAATTATTCATTATTTTTATACTGCGTCGTCTCCTATGTCTCTGGACCCGCATTTGACCCTTCTTCCAATCTTATCATGTACCTTGGTATAACAGTAATCTAAGGAAAGGTGAAAACGTACAAGTGTCTTTGTTTTTGCGTGTATAGTAACACCAGGGTAATGTTTCTTACATTACTTTGTAATATCGTGTATCGGATGGCTGATTGACACATCCTAGACATGGTATCATTTATTGGTGACTATGCCTTGGATAAACAAAACCATGTTAAAAAATTACACACAAAATCACAACACAAAATTGTAAGTGACGTAGCCAATATAGCTCCATAACAAAAATGAAATTATACAGTCATATAAAAGAGTAATATCTTTTTTTTATATTTTGAATATACGTACATAATGTATTAAGAAAAGTTGTTCTTAATAAGTCGTGAACATGCGATATTTCGTTGTATTTATTATGCGGTGTAAAAAAATTGTTACTAACGAGTTACTTTCTAAAACTGTGCAAAAAAACGGCCTGATTAATACTTACCCAATTGTCGAATAAAATCGCGCATGTCCTCAACCAATAAGTCTATTTTGTATGAGGAAACTCCCTCGGGCCTCTCAGAATCACCGTAACCTCGCATGTCTACAACTACGCACCTGTAAAGTGTTCATTTTAGACTTTGTTTATACTATAACATAAACATGATATTTTAACTGGCGAATAAAGTAGTAATAACACGATGTTCTTCATATGAATATTTCTGCTTGCGCTAAAAGGACACTGTTACATCCTGCGAATATGACATTCTAAATGACTTCCACGCTTGACAAAAATTGTACATAGCAAATAAAGTATGACAAGTTGTTAGCTCATGACATTCCAGGGCATAATCCAAAAACATGTATTACTATAGATTCACATGTACTCAATGCGTATCCGAGTGTAAAGCCAATAATTAGCGGACAAATATTTAAGATTATTGGATTGGAGTGAAAGACGCGCTAACAGTCCACCTGATGGCAAGTGGCTACTGCAGCCCATGAGGTATTCAAACAACTTCAGTCGATGAAGGTTACATATGTCTGTATACCTTTCGAATTGGAACACAACAGTAATTCAAGTCCGCTCTTGCATGGAATACTGTTCCCACCTCTGGGATGGTTCGGCTAAACATCAGCTTGATGCTTTGGACTCGTTGGAGCGCCGACCGAAGAGGATCATAGGCAGTGACTCACTAGTCGAGGCAAAACTTCAAAGCCTCGAACACCGTAGACGAGTGGCCTGCCTCTCGGTTTTTTATCGAATTCATTTCGGAGTGTGTGCGGAGGTTTTGCATAACCTAATACCCTCTTCCCCTTTCCATCACCGAACGACTAGACGCGGCGAGAAGTTCCACCCTTATGTTGTAGACATTCCTCCATTACGCACGAGGCGGTTTGCCTCTTCTTTCTTTGTGCGGACGGCTAAGGAGTGGAACTCTCTGCCGAGGTCGGTTTTTCCGGAGGCCTATAACCTGGATATCTTCAAGACCAAAGTGAACAGACATCTAGGCAAGCGTGTACCATCCTAGGCCTCATCTTCGCTTTCCATCGGGCAAGATTGAGGTCAAACGCAGGCCTATTTTTTCATAAAAAAAAAAAATAGCACAGAAACGATTACGAGTGTGGTAGTGTCCTAGGAAGAGAAGGCATCTGCCACCTGTTAACTTTCTTCGGTCTGGCCATAGTCAGCGAAGTGAGAGTGAACAACTTCGTTTAAGTCGTTCCGTCGTTTAAAGAGAGATTGCAGTTGACATCTGGAGACTGGCGACTTCGTTCGACGTTCAGGAAGATAACGAATCCAGGCCACTACCGCAACACAATATCGGTTTAACTTCACAACCAGCCTACGAATTCGTCATCTGAATTCAGTACAGACCCAAGAAAAGCTCTGAGACTTTCACGGAGTGACTGTTAGACGGAGTCTCGAAGAGAACCTGCCACACGTCATTGTGGTATTGATTAATTCAGCTGTCATAAATGCCCTAGGCAGAAATACAAATAAATACATAAAGTTAATTGTTTTCTACAAAAATTCTACGCACATCTTGTTCCGGACAAAAGCCAAAATACGACTTGTTACTAAACTTTTTTCTCTGAACTGAATTCAAATTTCAGTAATCAATGCTACCAAACTCGAGATTCAAAATATTTCAGTCCTTTATACAAAAAATATGCAGAGTGGCACGTTAATGGTGTCCGGTAGTTTATTTACATAATAACTATAACTAAACTTTAAAGGGTTATCCAAGCATCGTTTTAATCTCTGAAATATTATTATAGCACTACTTACAAAGTGTTAATTAATCATAAAAATATACTTTACCAGTAATCTTTATTAAACTCAACAATTTGGTGCCGCCAGGAATACCAAAACTCCGGATATCCATGAAGGAATAACATCAGCGGTTTAGAGACGTCACCACTTTCGACATAATGAAGTTTTATGTTCTGTAAAAGAAATATTGTTTTAAATCGTTTATTACAAACATATGCATCTCGTTCAACTTCGATCTGTTCCACTAGAAAAGAATGGGAAAAAAAATTATTTAGCTTTTGGTTCGGATGTTTATCAATTTAACGATAACGGTCTAAAATAGCCACCTACCTGTGTTCAATGCCTGGAAAGGATCCACTTCTTATAGTATATTGAATAATACAGAAGAAGAAGATAAGCTGAAAGGATGTTTTGCTCCCCAACGAAAAATTCTAAACGGAAGGGCAATGTTCAGACGTGAACTTAGAAGGATGAAATTATTATAATTATGATTGTGTTATTAGTCCTGAAACTGAGAGCCGTATTAACTTTAAGGCAAACTATGGGTCCAGTGACGTTGGATCTCCCGGCCTGAGAACGCTTTATAACAGTGACTCTATCGGTCTGACGCAGCGTGGTAGGAAGGCATGAGGGAAGCTCCGAATGGGCTTGGCGTAACCACTTTGGATACAAGTTTGTCGATTGTTGAGGAAAGATTATCAGCATCGTTGGTTTATAAAACTCTCTCTTATGGAAGAGGAATGTCGGTATTACTATGGAAAAATCTCCTGGCGGAGCATCTTCTGTTTCCTGCGTCTGTGCTATGATCACGGAGAGAGAGGAGAGTCGATATTATAATACACCGCACTCCCTGCCGTCCATGTCCGAAGAATGATCGGTGGCGGAGCCGGGGACCATATGCGGTACATGGCCGGAACTGCTTACGACTGCTTGCCTTGCTGGGCCAAATGGTCTCTGTGTGGCAGGGGGTCTGTTCCTCACGTGGGATTGGAGGTCGTGTATGAAGACATGCCTGTAATTCGGCGCGCGTTGTCTAGGCGAGAGGAAGATTATTTTCCCAAGGATGGGTAGCCTAGGGCGGCAGACGTTGGTAGAGCCGCGGATGAGAGCATTAACGTTTCCGTGGTGCAGTGAGCTTTAAATAAATGCAATACCGATATAACCTATCTTGCCTCTGCGGGGTAGGGTACGGCCGAACGCTGCGAGGCGGGCTGCTCAGAGGTTTCACCTTTAAAAAAAGTTCTGAACCAAAACATAAGTCGTCATAGTGTCTACACTACTGTAACCTTTTGACATGACACAGGTCATTTTGTATGACATGTAGAGGATTCACAAAGTCCGTGCTGTTATAATGTCACTAGCTAAATTATAATCTCTCAGCATTGATAATAACCATGCGACATAATATTCATCGCGAAAGAATGCCTCATTTCATTTAATATAAAATAATACGCCTCTTAATGACCTGTGTCATGTCAAAACGTTACAGTGGTTTCCAGATAGTTTGTGCAATCTTTTGCTAGCGATGAGATCAGATCAGATGTGATTTACAGACATATTACGCGACAGAGTCTGATGATGAAATTAAAAAAGGTCTGTGAAAAGATAAAGGAACATTGTTCCGAGGAGATTAAGCCTGATTTATATAAGATCGTATTCAGGTCTTCTCTTTACTAAGATAAACTAGTGATGTGCTGGACTACGATCTGACCTGATGGTAAGTGGTACGATGAAACCCTATTGTATGGTAGCATACTAGCTCAGTAAGAGTCATTCTTTTCTACGCTGTCTTTACATGATGACCTATTATCACAATATCCCTAGGCTGATGACATTGTCTGTAGTCGAAAAGCTGCATGAACCTGCTGCTATGCGCTCAGTACGGACTTTCTGCTAAATGATTACTGTATAGGTATTATTCTTATGGTCTCGAATAGCTTTCGTACATTATTCACATCACGAAATAGGAGATCATAATAATCAACACAATGAGTTATACAATAGAGTTATAGTTCTGCATAAATCAGAGATTACAAAACGTGCAAAGCATACAAAATAAAAAATAATGTTTTGTCTTTGATTTAAAAATATTTGCCTTTTCTTACAGTTATTAACTTACTTGCAAAATACCAAGACTCTGAAGAGTCTGAGACCAGTTTTTATCAGTCTCTTTGTCAAAGTTTAAAAAATATAAAGGGCGCGAAATTTAGTAAACCAAAAAAATGTTTTCTATTTTTAATAACCACACGGACGAAAGTGCGAGTAACAGTAAGAACTAAAATAGAAATTTAGGCGCGCGAGTCGTTCCGCTTTCTGGTAAAGAAGTTCTTCCGGTTAATTGAATAAACTGGATACGAATACTTGTGCATAACGCAAGCAGTTCTAAACTGGCTCAGATGATCTTATTAAATTATTGAGATTTGAATTCCTTATAATTTTGTAGAAAAGGAATAATATTTTGATATAAAACATTGATTTTATAATTTGTCATAATTGTCATGATGAATTTAGAAAAAATTACTTTGGACAATTCCTCATGCAATAACTTCCTCCCTCAAATGCGTGCATTACTTATTTCATACCATATCACCCACACAATTTTTAAAACTAAACACCAACATTTTAAACGCGATCCTAGAGTCCGTAACCCTACTGCTCCCCGTAGGCAGACAATTTGTATTTATGTATAAGTTTAAAAACAGAAAATTAAAAAATATATCGCTGAACACAAATAACTCAAAATGCCAGACCTAAACGAGGTGATGGACAGGTACAGGGTACTGCGATCCATTTACCTAACTTGGCGATTTTGGTCCAACTTGAACCGGTGGTCTGCCGCGAGCTCTGTTGGGTACCATTGTTCCTTGTTATTATGTACTTTCGGACCAAAATTAATAATTAAAAGTTGAAGGTAACCCAAGCTAACTATGACGTCAGGACGTCTTACACCTCAGTCCCATCGTAACCACGGGTCGTGTGAAGTACTTTAAACGTCGGGAACATAAAAACTGAAATTAAACGCTATAAATAATGGTTTCATTTTAAACCAGTAATTTTACAAGACGAACTTTGGACATTCGGCTTATTGATCGATTACGCCATACTTAAGACATAAGATAACTTACGATATCTTAATATATCGACAGTATCTTAAGATAGTCTAAGATAAATAATTTTAAGAATCTTGACCGTGTGCCACTGGATTATATGCTGTGCGATTTATCAAATTCTGCTCTTAGGTATATTTAATAGTATATTCGTCATGTGTGACGCTCATTATTATTACTGCAATCTCTGTCAACATGACTTCTACCACGATAAGCCAGTGATACTTGTTTTGACACAATACGGGGAACATATGAATGAAGAATAGTGTCATGACGAAAAAGTAGAAGCCCCTACAACTTTATTTTTATAGCTACGAGTACTAAACTAAATTCATTACGTACTTACTTATACGTAAGACCGTTAACAATTGATATTTTAAGACAATGGTTGATTTGAGGAGTTTTTTTTTATGTTTGTTGTCAGTAATGACACCAATGACCTCGCCGGAAAAGAATCAACGTCACACCTGTTGATTACTAGAAATGAGAAAATGTTTTTTTGAGTTACTCGATTTGTCAAGCATAGTCATGTTTAAAAGCCCGTACTTTAATACTATGCCTAACTAGAGTTCAGTGACTGTAACATTACAGCAAATAAAGCTATTATGTACACTTACATAAAAAAAAACAAAAATATTTTTCTTACGAGGCATCGACTTTGGTAGTGCATGATAGTAGACTTTAGAGTTAATGTTCCTAAATATAGAACAAAAAAATTATCATATTTGCTTAAGTAATTTGCTCACAATAACAGCACGTTAATGAATTATTCACAAAAACATAAAATACTACTACATGCGCTTTAAATGGCCGTGCAATTCATAAAGCTACTAATGCTTATTTTAATTTAATGACTTCGAAGACATATCATATACCTGATGTATAAGTACTAATTACTAACAAACTACTAATTACAAAAACTTTTTAATGTTTAACTTAATTTTTCCTTTAAGGGAAAGTTTGTAATTAGACTATAAAGGTTCTATAA
Organism: Bhutanitis thaidina; assembly: GCA_029286595.1. NCBI lineage: Eukaryota > Metazoa > Arthropoda > Insecta > Lepidoptera > Papilionidae > Bhutanitis > Bhutanitis thaidina. Next base: position 6,563,698 of record JAGSMS010000003.1, read on the forward strand.
TTCGAATATCTCTATCAGTCTATTTGTGACTGTTGATGCACGGGCTTCTCCAAGATAGCGCCAGTGAGCTGATATTTCTTGGAGGTTTTGCCCATACTCACTACGCTGTTTGTGCGGATCGGTGAGCACAACGTACTAATGAATAGGCTTCCATTACTAGTTCGTTAGATTTGTGTTCGATAAATTCTGATGAATTATTTTTATGTTATTGGGGTGAAAAAGGTGCTAACAGTTAACGACCAAGTTAACTGCACACTTTCACCCCACCGCTACTGCAGCCCATAGTTATCTAACCATCGACATGAAAACAACTACATTCGAAGAAGGACACAGTCCCTATGGATTAAAGATGAAAAGCCTCACCGCCTGAAATTATATTGACTCTATATACCCTTCAAACCCGAGTAAAAGGGTCGTCGCACTGTCGTTTAGAGACAGAAATAGGTAAGCGGGTAGCACCTCCTACGTCTCTTAGGCGGAAAAAGAGTTCTACCATATCAGAAAACTAAAAAAAAACATCAGGCGACCGACACAGCCTCGTCTATTGTATTCCATACATATTATGTAAAAGTAGCAACCTATTAATGGATGATATAGTCCACTGCATGATAAAGTCTTCTAATATTTCGTGAGGGTTTAGGCCTTTGATATTTCTGCCAACCTGCTCCAGTGCGGGTTAGGGTCACATGTCCTTAAATACAAATCCTCTTTCATCTTGTTCTAGACCTTAGCAATCTGTTCATAGTCCACTGTTGGACATACAAAAAGCCTCTACAAAAAGGAAGTATTTCCGTAATCGCCAAGCTCAGCCAATGGGTTGGCGATCGCAATACCAGGCTCTTCCATATTAGTCGCTGCTGCCCGCCACTGATCAGTGTAATTCCGATCTTGTATTTTTCGAAATGTATGTTTCGCCGTCTCTCGGATGTCACAATATTTTCTAGGATTTCTCTTTGCCGAATTTTATGACAATGCCGAGAAGAAAAGGGGTGGTGGATTTTCTTATATATCGCTACCACTGATTTGCGGACATAAAGCAGAAAATTGCAACAAACATTTGCAACAACCCGGGCCGAAACCGGGGATCCAACCTAGGCCATACGCGTAATGAAACGTATGGAGAGCGCCCGGCGTCTGAGCTACCTATTACGATTCGAAATAGTATTTACTAAACATAAATAATTTTTCATCGGTAGCATATATAGTAGAGAGGAAACATTTGAGATCTGACACACTTCCCTTCTCTGTCACCTTTTAGAAAATATATCCGCTAACGTTCGAAGATTATTAGCAGATTTATTATGTCCCCTGGTATTATGCTATTCACTACCATATATATCGGTATAAAAGAGAAACGTTATTACCCATCGGAGGAACTTTCCGACCGTGACAAAATCACCATCCACAAAGCCTTTCGAAAAACTTTAATTCATCATAGACTATATTTCTAACTGTATGCAATCCCTTTCGCTCAGAAACAAAAAAACGAAGATTAATTTAAAAAAAATGGGTACAGGTAGCTATTACCAACTTTAGTCGTTTTAGTGCAATGCTAAACGAATCCGTTTGTCTAGTTTGAACACTTTTTCAGATCATTCGAACGTTTTCAATTACCACTGTGTTACGGAAATGACCAATCATATATTAGCATCAGGAATGGCCGAATTGATTATTATTTTCAGATACAAATTATAAATACCACTATGTCAATTGGTCCTTCAATTTTACCGTTAATACGACAAAGTTATTAGAATTTTGTTTATCTTATCCGTTATTTATCGACATAATTTTAATAAACTGAACTAAATTTTAGAAATGTATTGAATATTGTAATTAGAAACGATTTTAACCGTGCTTTATTCGCATACATTTAGGTATTTGTAATTTACAAGATGTAAAGTAATGAACGACGATTCAACACGGTGCTTAGAAAATCTTGGTTTCGAGTATGTTGCCGTAAAAGTTTAATTTAACCAATATAAAGTATCTAGGTAGTCTTTGATATCTCGCTTAATTCTGTCAGATTAAGTCTATTTATGTGTGTGATCTGTTCTGTTATTCATAATGTGCTTCTAAAAACTTTCTTTACAATGTTACTAAGCCTACTGAACTGCCCGCAATACGTGAATCCGGTCTTAGATCAAGAGTAACTTTTTATGGCAACCAATTTTTAAGGTTACACTGACCCCGAATAGTTGTCGAATGGTGTTGATAACCGTAGTATTATATGTAACCGTGAAATGTATACTGTGTAATCACTAACTGATATGTTATCAAAACGAACTACCTTAAGAAAAAAAAAATATAAAGTTATATAATAGATATATAATATATAAAAAAACATAACGTTTCAGCACTGTAATAATAAATCTAATATGTAGTATAAAAACAATTTTCCTTAATTAATATACCCAACAAACGTTAAGATATAGATTTAATAATTAAAATAAATCACTAAAATAATTAATATTAGTAAAGTAAATTAGGTACTAGGCATGTCATTGATAAAAAACAGCAAATAAATTTTGAGAAACGGGCTGCATAGGTGCCCAGAAAATTCAAAATATAAATAGTTTAGAAATTCCGAAAGGCACGCTTCAAACGCGCATGTTATTTATTAATTTGAATTATTATACACTAAACTAGAAGAATTAAGTCAGTGATTTTAAAAGATTGTTCTATATGAATCTTAATCTTTGTAGTTATACATTAAGTCCTTCGGGCGTAATCGTGATTACATACATACGGACGTATGTACATCGTGAACAGACAGACCAATAATTGTCGACAACCAATTATTTTTTTTCAATTTTGATAACAACATACCTACTAGGTAACAAAGCATTATGAAGTCATCTGTGTCTGCCCTCTGCATTGCCTATCTTTATTTTGATAATTTATGTGACTTTATTTATTGAAAGTGGAACCCATATCTATTACTCGACGTCATGTCTTTGGTCCTTTGGGGAAGAGGCAATACCGTTGTGTGAGACGCTACTTGCGTAGATACACTGCCGGCTTCTTATATCAAGAATGAATCGACCAGGGCCGGGGGGCATCAGCGGCAGCTGAATTGGCGTAAGTAGCGCAAATATGTCTTTATAAGTAAAGACCGTATATAAAAAATTGGTCCGTGGGATCCCCACACCATTCAATTTCTAGAGGTAATATATTTGCAACTAGTCGTTTCCCCCGGTGTAAAGAGGCAGGGTCTTTTCTTACTCAGAGGTTAAGTTTAATCTTTCAGCGTGGAAACACGGCTAATTCTTGGTATCAGGCTGAGAAAAACAGTGCTTCACGATTATAATTTTGAGGTTATTAATTTATTGTTATAAATTTAATTCTATAAATAAAAACTATAGGTAAACAGATACCTTAAAAATATAATGAAAACCATTAAACCACTGGAAGTGGTAAAAAGAAAGAAAGTGAATCTTGGTGAATATTTAGTATATTATTAATTACTTTTTTTATATGTTTATTATTACATTTTATTTAATATATGTAAACACTGTTGGCGCAAAGTTGAAAAAGGATGTTTGTAATTTTTATTTATTTACATAGCAAAACGCCAACAGTAAATTTTATTGTTTACTTTGCAGATTCATTAAAAAAAAAGCATTAAAGAAACTTACATTTGCCTTAACATATTTGTGTACTCCGTATTTTGGATCGGTTAGACTTGCAGGAGGAACCAATCTGAGTTTTAATTCCCATGGGTTTTTGAAAGGATTCTTCAAAAAAGCGATAGCAAATGACACTAGAATTAAAACGCTATAATACACAGTAAGAGCGTTCGATACAATAAAACGCTTAATGTTCACAATGACACTCATTTTTAGAAAATATTCTCACAAATTATAGAAGAATAGAAACAAAACTTCGCGTCTGCGTCTGTTAACGTTTCGCAGCAGACTGATAGAAATATTTATGCTGCGACGCATTTATTTATTTTTTTGCATTGAAATTTGAAATTTTCTTCTTCATCGTGTAATGGCATACTAAGTGACACGGAGCAAGTTAACGCTATCAACGGGAATCAGTAACTGTAAGGACGTTCGTATATTTAAGAATCGAATAAGTTAATGCAGATAGATGTACGTGTTTTTTAGATCTACTTCGTTCATTAACCTACATGTATAAATTACGACCTCCAAAGTAGCAGGTATACGACCCAATTATTTTCTGCTGTAAAATATTTGAAAAAATAATTTTAATATGATAAGATGTCATGTGGGATTGTGTTTGGCACAATGTAATTTATATAGAGTGATAATTTTGTAAACCGGATGCAAAAAACTTGCCTTTGCAGTCAACCCAACTTTGGTATCTCTACGAAATTTCTAGAGTATCAAGATCAGTAGGAGAACCCAAGAACCAGTTGTATTTGTGTCTCAATTATCAATAAGAAAGTTTACATTCTTACACCTATTATCGATCTTGCTAAAAGAAAACATTATGTGATATTCTGTAAGGTACTCGTAAAACATAATTTTATCTAGCATCAAGATATCAAAGGGTAACTTTTATGAACATAATCTAGATAATGCTGCAGAAAGGTTTCCTGATGAGGATTAAAATTTTTTAGGACCTTACCGGGACAAATTGCTACTGTATTTCTACGTTATGAGGTCCTATGCACCTCAACTTTTGATTTGGGTATTGCATAGCATTACAGTCTTATGTTATATTCATTAAAATAAAAAAAATATATTTGCAATTAATATTAAATAATTTAATAGAACACAGATGTTTTTAAATATGTAATTATAATTTTATGTTCAAAATGAATATTAATTTGTAGGTTATTCTAATTTGTTATGTATGGAGGAAGTTTATTGCCATGTTGTATGGGCTATAATTTAACGTTTTTATTCTAGGTGGCTATAGATAAAAAATGTCTCTATTTCAAGTGCTACTTTGTGATTTTCTTAAATTTTTGTAAGTTAACTTTTATTATTAAATTTGCATCCATTTATATTTTATATACCTATATATAAAATATCTATATATATAAATGGATGTCAAAGTTAGGAGTACGAAAGTAAGTACGTATTATGCGTACTTTCGTAATGACGGTAGTTAACAGTATTACGTTTTAATTCGAAAAGAGCGTAACAAATGGATGGTTTTGATTTTTGACTTGAATTTCCAATTTATGCCAAATAGTTTAAATGTATTTACTAAACATTTGCGAGTTTTGGAAGCAAACATTTACATATCGACTAGTTTTTGTTAAATGAGATCGGAATTGTATGTACGTTTTTAGTTTTTTTCTAATCTGTAACGTTTAATAAACCAGCCCTGGTTGAATTTTGAAAAAAGTCGGTAAATATTGTAGTAAACAAGAATTTGAAGAAACGAAGCAAAGAAAGGATGCTCAAGTACATAAACAAATTAACAGAAATAATTAAAGTTAAATCTGTCATTTTACCATATAAATATCAAAATTAAATTAAAAATACTATAAAAATATGAATTAATTTCTGCAATGAAAAAAAAACGTAGTTAGATGTGTAACTGTACATTTACATCATTACACATCTCACTAAGCAGGTTGGTGGGGAGTTGGTGAACACAGTACCGGGTACCCTTGCATTAGTGATGTTGCTCCCCATTACCAGTCTGTTACATTTGAATTCAGCAAATTCGTGAAATCAGTCAGAAACTTGAAATCAGTTAGCCGCCAGCTCGCCTGTATTGTAGTTGGCCGGTCTGGGGTTGACATTTGGAAAAAAATATATATTCCCCTTTACACCCCAATCTACCCCGCTGTTTTAACTCTGATGAATAAGGTGTAGACTTGTATAACAAATTAGTATTAATTGCTATATTTCATTTTCTTTCGATAGCAGTTCTTTAACAGCCGCTCAACAGGCTACTACTGGAAATAGCACTCTCGCAATGGGACGAATCGCAATTGCCGCAATCACAACTGCGGCACGGAGCGACTTGGCGACCGCAGTAACAGATATTTCGCTTCATAGACGCTATTGCCGTTTAACAATGTGGATCGTTTACATTTAGCATTATTAAAGATAGCTATTTCGCCATCGGCTGGAGGCCATGTGATTATTCCGACATATATATCCCTTAGCTTGGACGACTTCTACGGCACCCACGAAATAAATTATAAATTGGCTGGTAGATTGTCTCACGCCCACACCACTTGATGACGATGATGATGTCCTGCTGGTCGATTAGTTATTGTCAACTGCGCAGGAGATAGTATAATGTCATAAGTGTACAGACAAATACAGATGCATTAACTCGTTTTTACCTTCCCGTATCCGATGTAACGCTTATGCGATAAGAAGAGACAAGAGGTTCCAGAGATATTCGCTCCGACTAGGATTCGAACACAGGGCCTATGATTCAGTAGTCAGGTACGCTAACCACAGGGCCATGCAGTCGCCACAATTATGTAGATACAATATTTATTATATAACTATTTATAAAAAACCTGTAGTAAATTACGCGTCTTAATTTATTCAAATAACAAAAAGTGAAGATAAATAATTGAAATTAATATTATTCAACAAAACAATTAGTTATGACGTCATTGTCGCTAAATACAGATTCAATATCGCTATGCGAATTAGAAATCGACGGTGACTGTTCAGTTTCCTTCCAAAAAGCTTTATCATTAGCAATAATTGGCAATGCGTTACATCTCCCCATTAAGTAACGATTTGTCTCTCTCGGGGCTCTCTTCAAACGCTCGGAAGTCTCCCTCTCTATTCGTTCCAAGCGATCTATGGCTTTGTTCGGGTCCATACTTTGCGGTCTTTCATTAAAATTTATATCAATTTCAATTCTGCGAAAAATGATAATACTATGAAATTTGTCCTTTTCAAAGATTAATTATATTTATTTTATCCCCCAAAACGTTTGCTTTCTTGCAGAAGCCTGTTTTCAGTAATGAAATGTCAAAGCTGATGAAGAAGATGCTAATGCACAATATTTTGTCATAAGATACTCCTAAATTAATTTAAACTCATATTTAGCTACCTATTCTTGGATTTGGTAACTTTATGTATTTATTTTAAAAGTCCGCCCAATTAAAATTTCAATTTCTTTACAATTTACTATTTTCGGAAAAAATACTTGTTATTAATAAAAATAAACTCATTTACTACAATATAATTTAAATTATCTTATAGAATAAAAGCTGAATTGTTCTTATACAATATTATTATAATTCTAATTCTCTTACACAATTATACATGTATAATAGATATAAAAATTTCCTAACTAAAATACCTTTAGATAAGTATTAAATATAATTTTTGAATTCTATGACTAGGATGATACTAAGTTTCTGTTACAAAGGAAACCTGGGCAAAGTGAATACCTTCGGCAAAGTGAACAATAAATACCTTAATCCTATCCAACTCCGAACTCTATGGTCTCCGAAGATCAGTGGACGGTAATAACAACATCATAGTCAAAAACGTTGCCTATTTGTCTCGTAATTTAAATAGGATAAGAAATATATATGCCTAATTAGCAACTCTCTAACTGACACGCTTCGGTTTCCCTCACTATCTCTTCCGGTTATATTAGTGTGGGTATTGCGCGTAACAGAATCAAGGAAAAACAATGATGTGACCACATCCACGAAATGACGAATATATGCTTTGATTAGCAGCCTATAAATGTCCCACGGCAACAGTCTGTCATGCTGTTTTAACGCGGGTTCACATAACTTCAAAATATTTTTTATTTTTTTATTTCTCGGACATGCAGGTTTCTTAATGATGATCACCCTGAAGATGCCGAAAGGCGAAATCGGTCGGTCACTTATGTTATAATTAAAATGTGTTGTGAAACTAGTACAAGAGATAATAATTGCCAATTTCTTAATGATGTTTGCTTTACCACCGAGCCCAAATTCAGATTTTGCTAATTTTAGAGCTGGCGACACTGAATTTTTAAACTAAGACCTTGTGCTACCACGGCTTTGTTGAATAGATGAGTAAATTTTTTAATTGGTACGTTTTTTTTTATTTTAGTTATTACATCACATTATTGCATGATTTAGCTATAGTTATGCTATAGCATTAGATTTTCACTTAACCAGGGTTTCCCTTATCCTTAAAGCACGAATGGTGATACCTATAAGTTCCATCATTATAATTCATGGCTAACTTTCGACTTTACAGAAAATAAGTAATATAAAAATATATTGTGGTAAGGTTGCCACTATTGGACCACTTAGCTTAGAAAAGGCGTAAAACCTTAAGTGTAATATATAGACCAAAAATTATTTACTGAATAATAATTAGACCTAGCATTCATGAACTCTTTTTTTTCAATTGAGCATAGTGTCAAAAAGCATAAAAAACACACACTCAGATCAACCTAATACCTACAAGGGTATTAAAACGATTTCAGCTTGCTTTGTTTAAGCTGATTTCTTTTTCACTCAAGGCTTGGAGCGCTAGGCGCCATACTAGTTTCGTTCCTGTCCTTTTTTAGCATGCCTAAATACATTATAAAATGTTAAAAATCATTAAATTATTAATTTAAAAAAAACTTGCTCGTCTCGGGACGCCTGACAGAAGTGATAACTGAAACTAATCTAAGTTGAACTATTTAATATTGAAATTGTATAACTTGAGAAAAGCTTAGGTATTTACTTAAATTTTATGTACCTATATTAATATGATAATGTAAGGAAAGGTTATTTATTAATAAAATCTTTTATTGATTATAAAATATATTTTATTCTTAGTTACAATTTTATATGCTCACTGTCAACAGTATATGTCTATCGCACACTAAACACTGAGTAGAGAGAGGGAGGAAGCGTCTGTCCGAAATACGGCTAGCGCTGAGGGATAGAGTGAGAGAGGAGGAGCCTGCCTACCACTGCCGTATGCGTGAGAGAAAGGGAAGCCAGACAGACTGGCGCCGTAACGCGTTAGGTAACGAAGCGGTTTGCCCTCTCATAAGAAGTTATCACTTCAAAAAGAGAAATATCTGACAATACATTATTTTACTACAAATATTACAGATGAATGCGCAAGACTATCGCTAAGAAACATATTACGCCTTGCGATTCTCTGAGCTACACAACCTGCAGCAGCGGCGAGTTACATTTTTGTAATCACTAGCTCGCACAGCACTAGCACCACGAGAATTTACGGCTTTTGGTGGAACTACTCAAAGTTGACAATTCTTATATGAATACGTATTTTCATATAAGAATTAGTTGCCTGCAAGCCTTTCCTTCGACGATCGCTTCACCCACAACCTCGACTTTACTTGTCAAACTCAAGGCAGCTTCGATGAGTTCGCCGTCGAGCACGTTAAAGAACAGTACCGCTGTGCCTACGTGGTAAAATTCGTTCGAGTGCTAAAAGTAAAGTCATAGAGTGACTTATATAGGCCAAGTCTTGGTCTATATAAGTCACTCTATGACGGCAAGTGTGCCGTTGGAAGGGCCAGCTACGGTCATACAGCTTGCTTTCTAACCGACGTGATGAATTTTAAAAAAATAGTTGTCGAAATACCGCAAAGGCCAAATGAAAGCGCTGGTCCAATTATTGCAACCTTACCCGAACTGACATTTCCTGTAGACAATCTGATAAACAAAAGAAGTTTCACATAAGCATTTAATACAGTGATATGTTTTTCCTTAGTTTCTGAAATCAAAAACAAGATAAAAGTTTACCGTCTTTTCTACTACTAATGAATAATCGTCAAAGCTTAACTATACGTACATTATCGTCTTTTCAACTGTTCTGACGTAACTACTATAGCTAAAGATACATGTATGACATTTACAAAACATTGCATAATTTTACGTGTTTTAGACTTCCGTAAAATTCTTTTGTAATGTGTTAGCATCGAAATATATAACTTAACAACCAACTTTCTATTCTTTACAGATAAACGTGTGCACGTCACTCATACCCAGTTTCTTCTCTGAACTTGTCCCAGTCTTCGGGGCAAAGCGCTCGAGGAATTTCTGCCGCAATTGCGCGACACGCATCTTCCATTGTGCGCCCTACAGTTTGTTCCAGTTGTGTTTCTGTATGAGAATAAAACCGCATTACGTACAGGGAATTGCATGGCATATTTAGTTATGTACGAGTGGTTTTTAGGGTGAAATTTGACAGAATCATTTTTGCAGCTAAAATTTATGCAACACTAGTATATTGACACGCTTTTGCATTAACACGCTGACGCCTTTGACATTGCCTCTATATCTCTTTCAGATCGTTTTGCTCAGGCTCTCCGCCGAATACGGAAATTTAATATTAATGGCGCTGAGTTGTCAATACCACTAAATGCACTATAAAATACGAGTATTCCATTCAATACCAGATTGCATATTTCAAATATAATAATAAGAAAATTTTGTCGCAGACGAAACTGGCCCTCGAACATCGAAATGTTGAAACAATTCCCATGTCTAAGCGTTGGTGGACTACACACAATCTTGAAATAATGACATGCAAAATTCCTCAGATATTTTCCTTAAACTCCAAATACGTGGTAAATTCAACACTCGCTATTAACAATCTTAGTGGTGCTAGTACCGGGGAATTAAACTTTCGCGTACTATAAAACTATAAATTAAAACGAGCGCCCTGGTCACTAGAATATTACGCCCCCATTTTGTATTGAATAGTAAAATTATTATGTACCAAACAAAACCTTATTACATAATATTAATATCTATATCTTACGTTGTGGGGAATATTTTATATGAGTGCACATTTGTGCTAATTTTCGACAAAAGCAAACAGATTTCTACCCGTTGATCGACCCTACGTGAAGCCGTTTTGCTTATTACTGATAAGGCTTTTAATGACACAAGAGGTGTTCAAATAATTTAGAAAATACGCTTTACAAAGAAATAGGCCTATAATTACTGGCGTCACATGTATATCCTTTTTGAGTAGGTAACTTTATTAAGCCAATTTTCAGTAACATGGGATTTACCGGTGATAAAAGCGGTGTTATTATTAAAAGATACAGGAAGCGAGCTGTCTCGGCTGCGTTAGAACCACGTTATACAGAACTCACTTTCAAAAATTACTACTTTTTGAGGTGTCCGTGTCACAAACTCAAATACTGAATGAAAAACCAATTGAAAGATAAACAATGGAGAATCATAAACTTTTAGAATTTAGAATGTTATACTTTTTGTATAAAAAAGTTTTATTAACGAATCGTTTACCGTGTAGGTAATATGATTATTGTCATACAATAATCATATTGTCGATATCTTACTATAGTTTTGACTTTACTTGAGCATTTTTATGCACATCAATCGAATGTAGTTAAACAATATCAGCGAAAATTACTTTTGAATCCATTCAGTTGTTCTGGGACAGGATATTTAGAGTGCATAAAGCGTACTTAATACTACTAGTATCAATGAAGAGGAATATATACCTAATTTCCCTCTGTACTCATCTATGAGTCTGCTCTACAAGGGAGGCTATGGGGAGTGACTAATCGCCGTAATCCATCTGAATCTGAATACGCCGAAACTAAATCTCACAGACTAGTGTTTGGGGACACCATCACTAGTGCGGAAATATCTCGCCACTACCCTTACCAATGCGCGAGCCCAGCGTAAAAAGTAAGCAATCTTAGAAAAATTTACATGTTGCAGATCTTTTAGATTTGAAACTTCGTATGCGGAGTACATTCTAACTGTTATAAGTCTGTTACTCAGTACAAAGTCAACGAATAATAATAGATAGTTGGTTGCTTTTTGTTATTGTCTTTTTATGGTGTATTTTACAGCGAGGCTTGTTGGCTTGATCACACGCGTCCCGCGTGACTATGCATAATGTAATAAAACTATTTTATGTAAGAAAATTACCTAGTATAGTTCTGTTACACATTAAAATGCATAATCTTTTTTTTAAAGAAACGGTGTAATTATAATAAAACTTATGTGTACACACTCATCGAAGTGTAGGCGAATAACGGTAGCCTAAGAGCCGTGGTAGCCTAGTGGTTAGGGCGCTCACTAGGAAATTTCAGAGAGCACGAGCGACCTGGTTTTGATCCCGGTGGTCTTCATAGCACGGGGACAAACCCCATTAAGATAATCCATGGTCTACGACAGAGGGATTATTGGTGTACTTGTCAACAATTCGACATCCACACGGAATCGCTAGAGCACCAATTTTCATATCGTATGTCTACAAATATATAACTTGTTATGCATTAGGTACATACATCGCGAGACATTAATTATCTAGTGTTTACATTACGTACCTATTTCATCATAACCTTTACTCTTGCCAAACCTGTACTCTTGTAAACTAACAACGGCATTAATTTGTTAAGCACATATTTACCTGCGACATCATGGGTCGAAAGAGCCGGACGTCGTAAGGCGCGTGCCAAATTTCCATATACCGCGCCCTGGGACGTCAACTTACTACCGCTGCATCGCCATTCAGCGTCTAGCAGAAATTAATGTATTATGTATTCATTTACTTAAAATGGTAAAAAGTTTTGGAAGATCTATTAACTTTTCAAGGTGCATCCTATAGCAGCTGTAAAGTAATATTTAAGTTGGTTCCAGTTCAAGTAGTAGTTCTACTACCTATCGCTACTTTTCCATATTCCATTCATTCAAGTCACCTACCTAATTTTTTTTCATCGGAAACATTTCATTAAATTAAGTACCTACATAAGATTACATAGCGTGGTAGAGCCAAGCGGCAGCTTTAGCTGCTGCTCGAATGGGCCGGCTCGACCGGGGTGGTACCACGGCCTCGTAGAATACCGGCGTGAAATAGAAGTATATTGTGCTTCTGCGTTTCGTGCGGTGAGTGAGGTAACCGGAGGCCCACTCCCCCTGCCTTCAGAGGGGGGGGGGGTCCTCTTCCTCCCTCCCATCTCCCAAATATCCTTAAAAGCCGGCAACGCACCTGCAGCACCTATGGTGTTGCACATGTATGTTGGCGACGGTAATCACTTACCATCAGGTGAACCGCATGCTCGATTGCGGCATTTCCCATAAAAAAAAACATTGCATCGAAAATAACTGTAAAAGAGGAGTGACTTATTACAAGCCTTTAGTTTTTGACAAATAATTGAGATTGTAAATTCAAATTCTTCTTTATTTTTACTTTAAGATATTAAATACCATACCGGCTCAAAACTCCTCTCAATATTGAGTGGAGGACTTTGCAAAAGTGGAACGTTTCCAAGCTTTTACTGTATTTTAAATAACACATTTATGCACCATACCCATAAGTGTATTCATGATTTGAAGTCTCGTCGGCGCATCGATACAAGGACGATCAACGGCTGTGCGAGGTCTTCGTGGTAACACAGGTTTCAAAGGTCGAATTCCACCGTTTTCCGTAGTTGCTGGCCGTCTTCTGAGCATAATTGGAGCTTCCGGCTGCTTATCTTCGACGCGATATTCCAAATCCTGTTCATGTGGTTCCTGATGATCATAATGTGATGATCACTCACCGAACGTAATGTAGAACCACAAGATGCCTCTGCTTGTCGCCGGTATTCTGCGAAGCCGTGGTATCAACCCGGTCGAGCCGGCCCATTCGAGCAGCAGCAAAAGCCACCACTTGGCTCTACAATACCTCTAATTAAACTAATAAAATCATTTCTTGTATTTACGCGAATACTAAATATTTCAAATGAAACTATTATTTTAGAATTTTTTTACGTTTAATTGTTACTTTCTGATTCTCGATGTTCACGAGTGCTGGTCACGGGGGAACTATGGTGTCCGTTTAACATCAAATATGCTTTCTGATGTAAAACATAAACGTTGTGGATAAAAAAACGACTGGCGAGAGTAGTTTTAGAGTTACTAGAATAGTCGAAGATAAAGAATTGATCTAACATTGATTAGGTTCGCATCTGTAAACATTAGTTGAAAAATACTTCACATACCGGTATACGTAAATATTATTATAACAATAACGAAAACCAGATGGTCTTTTATAACACTCTTAAGAACTTTATTTCGAGCACCTAGAAATTAAACATAGCCACAACCTTTGTTATATACGTTCAAAATTCTCATGAATTTTCGGCTTGGTTACAATAAATTTGTTAAGTAAAGTAAAAATTAAATAAACTAGTTTTTCACGATCATATGTAATATTCCCACGTCACGATCACACACGTCATCCAGTTCAGAACAGTTATTCCATGTCCTTGAATATTTTTTAAGGGTTCTGTATCTAAAAAGGCAAAGAATGTTTATCATATGGTGGAACTTCAGAGACGGTTCTCTATAACTACTACATATTACTATCGTCCAAGCCGCTAGCACTCTTCACGATTAGCGCTTATTCGTAGTCGATTTGTCTGCATTTTTTACGGGGATGCGGTTTTTGAAATACCTTTTTTTCTCCTCTCTTCTTGTCCTGCTACCTGTTTTTCTCTTAAATCTTTTTTACATACATTGGGAAAGTTAGTTACGATTGATAGAACTTTCGGTTAAGAATATACAAGCAGCAACGTGAAAATGCAAGATGTGTGGTAATAGCCTAATACTCCTGCTTGTGGCGATTACTGTAGATCCTCCTGTTGGAAGTATAATCATAGACATCGTATTTATAGCCTCATTCATATAACTTTTCTTACTAGATTATTCAAATACGTAGGGTAACACAAATCTAAATTTGGGCTACTAACTTAATACTACTTCATATGTTACACAATAAATTATTGTTATTGTTTTAAAACGTTGTCTAAACTCCTTGGTCGTGGGATCTCCCACGTGTTTTTACATACATTAATTGGACAAAACTCAGGTCCGGAGCAATTATTTATAGATCTAGTAAATACTTGTTGCTTGCGGGAATCGAAACAGCAACTCGCAAAGCCACAGCCAAATGCTTAAATACTGAGCTAACAATATGTATTTTACAATTGTGGCATTATACTAAAATATGTCGTGTATTGGAATTATTTATAAATCCTAAAATTTATAAGTATTATATGTACCTGAGATATTTGTGAAGGCCCAGCTTTTGGATCCTCTGTAGATGGCCTATGTTCCAGCACTTCTGTGTCAACCACCATGTCACTTTCAACATCTGAATCGGATGTGTTACCCATGACATCGACTTCGTCGCCTGCTATTTTAACATTTTGTTCGATAAATGCAAGGCTTTAAGTTATTGTCTATAAAAACTTCTTAATATGTACGAGTAAATGTTATTGTTATGTGATGATAACCAAGGTTTCTTTTTTTCTTAAAATAACTCTTGATGCAACGCTTCAATGGGGTTCCCCATATATTATTCAAACTTGCTAACAAAGTTAACTCTGCAGTATAGACTCTAAGGGAAATAAGATGTCCTGATTAATATCGAAACCGATAGAATAGCTTATTTTAATTATTTCGATCGCATTTGTAACTACAGCAAAATACCATATGACATATATGCAGCTGTTACAGAAACAATATTCGTTTGCAAAACAGCTTCTTGCAAAAGAAGGAAAATTCTGTATGAGAATTTTTCGCGGGAAAAAATGTTCAGAAAATTTTTTATTTTTACAAAAAAAAAAGAAATGGATTGTCTGAAGTAAGATACAAGATTTTAATCGTTTTTAGCGATAATGCTATTTGTTACTATTTGTTTCAGCGTAACTGTTGGAATGAAAACTTATCTTCGCCCCTTTGAAGTGTGTTAGTGAAATGAATGCATTTTTTAATTGCGTGTAGTAAATGCTACATGTGCTTTATTTAACACACTCCTCTTCGCCGTTTGCTGTAAAATTGTAGGAAGAATCATGTGCAGATTAAAAGACACGGGACTCGATACATCCTCAACTTGGACTAATATAGGCTTCAGCAGAGATTCGAATTCCCTGGTTTTATGACTCTGCGGCCACACCACTAAGTTTTGGATATGAATTCGGGCTGAAACGAAAGGCCACCAGGCCGATCTTCACTTTGGCGACTACTTTCGGTGAATACTAGGATCTCACTCTCGCGTACCAAATCTAAAAAAAAATCTTAGCAATGTACGTTCTGTGGAAGACTGTTGCATTAGTGCAATTATTAAATTACTGATAATAAATCAAGCTTTCGTACCTTAACTATTTTTAGGTTTGGAACTTAACATCACTATGGTCAAGTTTCTAAGTACTTACTTTATGTTTTATCGTTTGAAAAAAATATTAACTCCAAATACATACTGTTCCCATCTGTATGCAGAGGTTGGTCATCTAAAAAGGTCAGCATCATCAGCGTCGATGCAGTAATAGATCGATATGTCGATGATTCCGAAAAGGGTGTTCCATGTAGAAACAGACGCCTGAGGGAACTGCATACGCCCAATGTCCAAATTCGTCCGGATTCCGATATCGGATTACTTAAAATAAATAAAAAACTACTTAAAAATCCCATAAGTACACTTTTATAAAAACTATTATATTTATAATTTGGACTAGTAATACGTGGTTGCAGCCTTCTGGTTGTATTATGACAATAGAATTAAGTAACAAAAAGTCCAGCTACCCTAAACGTCTATTTAGGAATACGTTTAATTAGCAAAACGTTTACGTCCAAAGAGTAAATCGTCTAAATCTCATAATGGTAACTTAGGCACAAAAATATTTGTTTTTGATATTAGGAACTAAATCAAATTCTTATAATACTTACTATGCTATTACTATATAATCAATGGTGAGGAGGGAATTATAGCTGAGCCTCTGAAAGCGTCTTAAGATGATCATGGACAAGATAAAGATGTCTAACGTCCGTGTCACACCAATACCGGTTGTTGTTGGGAACAATAGGCTTGAAGTTGTTGACGAGTACGTATACCTGGGACAAATTGTCCGATTAGGTAAGTCCTTCCTTCCTCAACTTCGACTCAGAAGTCAATCGACGAATCTAACTCGACTCGGCTGCGTTCGGGAATTTACGTCACATCTTCTCGTCGAGTATACCTCAAGGCCACTAGAGCAAAGTACACAACCAGCGCGTGTTTCCAGTGATGACTTACGGAACCGAGACTTGATCTGACACTGCAGGCCGTATGAGGAAGCTCAAAATTGCACAGCTAACAAAGGCTATGGAAAGGGCTAAGGGCTAAGGGCTCAGTGTTGTTCTGCGCGGTAGAGTCTGCGAGGATGATACCCGAAGGCGGAACTAGGGTAACCGATATAGCCGTTAGGATCAGCAAGCTGAAGTGGCAATAGAGCTGTCACATAGCTCGCAGAACTGAGAACCGTTGGGGAAGAAAGGTTCTCGTGTGCCAGCCACGTACAGGCAGTTTAGATTACGTCTTAGAAAGTTGTATAAATTAATAGAATATCGTTTCCAACTAGTTTAGGCGCGATATATGAAATTTTTGAAATTGATTACCCCCAGATTTATGCAATAGACGGGCTCATTCGAGATCCGGGGCCTGGAAGCCTCGTGCTTGCGAATAATTTATTTACTGGTCCATTTGGGCTCTGGTGATGGAATCGGAGGCGTTGTTAGCGTTAAATCAGGGGAGGGAGTAAGGCGCTCAGTATTTGGAAAGGGACTGAGAGAGAACGAGTCCTCTTCCTTCCAAGGAAAGGTGCCAGGGCAGCCGGCCGTAACCGTGAATATTTGCATTCTCTGGGCCCTGCCGATATACGACGATGGTGAAACACTGTAAGATTTTATTCGTTGCAAGCCCTTCTTATCTAGCCCTAATCCTCACGAAGGCGGTTATGCGTTAGGCATTTCTTCCCGTAAAAATACTATACATGTATATAAGTTTAAAGCCATGTTCCTTCATGCGCTAAGTACTCCAATTTTGGCAAGATCGCGAACATAAGCATATTCTCTTTCATGGCAATATATAGAAAAAAATGTATGGTAATTCTTTAATGATAATCTAAAATACTCTTAATTTCAATATACCTATTTAAATAAAAAAGAGTAAAACTAATTTTTGTTGAAATAGCCCTTTAAAAAATAACATTTTCGGCAGTACTCAAAATACGTTAGACGATTTTATGCTCATTAGACGTTCTGGTGTAAAGACGGATGATTTGCTACTTAAACATATTGCTTATCATACGTTTGGGTAAGTACCACCCTCTAAACCATTTCTTTTGCCAATAACCAATGTTACATTCAATGGTACGCCAGTAACATTCTTTGTTTAAAGTTTTTTTACAGGTGTCTATGGACAGCAGTAGCCACTTATTATCAGGAAGATGATCAGGTCGTTTGTAACCCCCTTCCTATAAAAACACAGCACCAGGTAACGAAACTGTCTAATGTAATAAGCATGAAACTACGGCTAGATGTGGAGTGACTATTATGACTGATATTAATCAGCCTTAGTCATTATTAAAGACATCATTGAAGAGTGCAACTGTTTCACACACGTTATCGACAAATCGAAAGTCAACTCTATTTGTAGAGTCAAAAGAAAGCTTTATTTTGACTTTTACTTTTACTATAATATCAAAACAGAACACTCGATGAAATTTATAAAGAAACTAAGATAAAGTTAACGTTAACGTTACTTGGGTGAGAGACCTTGCAACACTACGATAACGCATCTACACCTCACATTGAGTATACAAACCCTGACTTATCCAACTCATTGTCCTGTTCTTGTATTACATAATGCTAAGTTTTAGAACGATTAAATCTCTAATCCTCTTCTTTGACGAAATTACAAAAAACTAAATAATTAAACTTAAGAACTTACTTGGCTAAATGGAGAGTATGGAGTTTTTGAAGCACAGCTAAAGGATGAAGGTCTTGAATACGGTTTCCCGATGCGTGAAGTTCCCGTAAAGAACTCAGGCCCCACACACCGTCCAAACATGTTAACCCACAACGATTTACGCTAAGCATCTATAAAACAACATTTACTTTTAAAGGTTTGAAAATTTGCATAAACCATTGTACAATTCTTACTCTCTAAAATGAAATTATACTAGTCCAGACTTCCATAGTAATCTATACTATTCATACTAAAAAAAATTAAAAGTGAGTCTGTCTGTCTGTAAAGTTTTCACGGCTAAACTGTTGAACTGATTTTGACGAAATTAGGAGTGTAAAAACCTTGTGGAAGAAAATAGGCAACGGCTAAGAAAATCACAGTAAAGTTTTCCAACCTGATGAAGTCTCGGGCGGAGGCTAGTTGTTCATAAGTTCGATAAAAATATTAACTACTCCTGTGATATTTGTGGGACAAAGCAATAACACTAAAATTCTTTTTTATGCAACTGAAATGCAAATCGTATTAGAAATCTTAAAAATGGCTACTGGTCTGGTACAGTCAGCTCAATGCTAAAAATTTAACTATTCATAGTAAATGAGTGGCCTGAGTTCTATTTCCGGTGCCAGCCGCACTAAAATTTATGATAGCAATTTTATTTGCTGCTCGGCGTGAGGTAAATATGGTGAGGACTATACTTCTCTGCCCAAGAGTCAGAGGTAGGTACCATCTGCCTCTTACTAATTTCAGAAATAATTAAAAAATATATATTATTTCGAGGATATGTGAAGCCCGCCAAACTTCACTGGAGGAGCGTGGCGGGGCGTTCCTGGCTCCAAAACCTCTCAGATATTTGAAAGGGAGGCCATTGCCCAATAGTGTGCACTTTCAGGCTGCTACTTTACTTTTAATTTTAAGCGCTGAATTTACCACGTGCCACGTGTCTTGGTGACGAAGCAGAACATTGCTAATAAATTTGATTTATTTTGATTTATAGACTGCTGCTTTAATTTACTTTTACCTTTAAATGAACTAAACCAATTCCAAGATCTCGCAATGAGGAGAGTGCGCTTCCATCCAAAGTCAAAGAGCGAAGGCGTGGTGCAAGAACATGTAATCTCCTTAATCCAACGCGTTCTGCGACTACACGTAATTTAGCTTCCCGAATTCTCAAAACTTCTTCATCGGATGTTACGCCACTGCATTGTTTCTAATATTGATAAGATGAGAAAACCAAATTAAAGTTTTATTTTAAGGCTAGGGTAACGAATTAACGAGTTAATTTATTTATCCTGAAATATATCTATAAAATGTATCAATTCTATAAAATGTATGCTTAAATATTTATTTTAACAGCCATGTTCTCAATGAGTTTGCATGGATTTGAATTCACGGTAAATCAGAACAGTATCGACACATTACCGAACATAGAGACAGTCACAATAATACTAAAGATTACACAATAAAACTTTTTCGTCCTACGAAGAAGTTTTAGCTGGACCTAGCTTTTTCATGAAACTAGTCTAGTTGGTCGAACGTTGGTCAGCAGGGTGCACCGTGTGCAGATGAATATGAGAAAAAGAAAAAGTTGGTATATTCCACCTAACATGTTATGATAAGCGACGAAAACCGGAAACATTATTACTGGTAAGATCCATAATAGTCTTAGGGGTGAGAACATGTGGTTTTATTGTTTTAATAAGTGTAACAAACAAGCACACAGTCCTCCTGATGGTAAGTTGTTACTACAGCCCATGTTGTTACACGGTTATTACAACACTCACATCTATCCTCGATTAAGAATCAAAATACATTTACGTTGTAACTCCTGATGATGGAGTGCCCGTTACCGGTATAAACCAGGTGTCCGGTTCAATCATTCATGATACGAAACACGGTAGCATTATGCTGTTATTTTACGAAGTATTTTCTAAGTGTTTTTCTCCCGTGCGAACCGAAATCAAAAAAGTAATATGTTACACGTAGGTACGAGTATCCTCCTTATGGGAGAGGCCTATGTCCTGCAGTGAACTATTTACAGACTAACATGTAAGCGTTGCAATAGGATAATTATGTCACATACCAATAGTTCAATCAAAGTAAGTTCCCTTGGGATGATAATGCGTCTGTACCCGGGAAGTCGACGTTCTAATTCATCCTGTCCTGGAGGTTGATCCGGTTCCGGCGGTAGCTGAGCCAAAGCCCTAATCATATTAAGATAAATTTACAATTTTTTGACATACTATCCAACGTGCATTCTAATCGGCTTGGTATAGATACTAGATGCCTACTCTTGACTTGACTTTAATTAAATATAAATTTTGGGAATATTTTGTTATAAGAAACAATATAAACAATTAATATAGAAATTTATTAAGCTATGAGCGTATCATACCTAAATAATGGTGTTGCTCTAATGTTCTGTGGTTCTGGAGAACTAGTGCTGGATATCTCTGAAGGTGATGGGGACCCGATCACACTTGGAGTTTGAGGCACTGAGCCGAGTTCCACACTCGGTGCTTCACGTGCCGGCATTTTAGTTCGAATTTAATCTTTAAAAAAAATTTAGTCATTTGGTGTTAAATATATGTATTTATTAAAGTATTGGATGTTGGCTTTAGACACATACATTTATGTGCCGTAAAGTATTAAAAATAATATATTTAAACCTATGACAATGTTTTATCAAGTCTTCGGAGAAATTGTTCGTACTTGTGAAACTTAATATTATCCTTACATGATAAAAAATTGTAAGCGATGAGGTAGGGTTTTTCACAGTCACCTCCTTACAGGTTCGCATGTCGTGGCTAGATCCTTACAAGCCGTGACTTGGTTACCCACTTTATACAAATGGCCAAAAAATGTAGTTTTTACCACTATTTCTGTTCATACTATATTTAAAGCCGTATTGACACAAGGTAAATTTGGGACAACAGGTTCACCTGACACGTAGATCCAAATAAGCTCTAGTGAAAAGTGAGTGTCTGGGAAAACCAATTAGAGTGTAACATTATTGAGCATATCTATTTTTATTGTGTCTTATTATGGGAGATCGCCATATACGCACCAGTTTATTTTTAAGTAAGTACAAACGACTTAAATGTTCATGTTAAACCTCATTCAACATTTATCACTCTAAAAAGTTATTTATGTATACAATTATTTATGTATACAAAAACCAGAATATAAAAATATATAGTTTATAAATAATTTTAGAATGTCAGTCAACGAAAATGAAGTCATATAAAATATAATCACTAAGTTTATACTTAATAAAACACCACAAAGAATAACAATTTACACAAGGCTTTATAAACATTTCCGTTGCCAAAGGCAACACTCGATATTTATCCACTTTGGCTTAACCCAAAGAGAATACCCAGTTTGGCCATAAGTTTTTTTTCACATTAAAATTATTATCTTATTTTAATAGTGTAATAATAATAGAACAGTACTCGTACCATATTAATCGACGTCTAAACGATTAATTAAGAACAACCTTATTTATAGAGACTTCGAATATATCGATTTACTATTCACTGTCTCCAAGGGAATTTAGCCACTACTAGCTATATAGATTTCTCTCACTCACTCAATGTGGCCAGGAGCAGAGTTTTTCTGGAAAGTTCACGGTACATTTTTGAAAAGTGTATCACTGAAAGGCTTTACTTCACGATCCAAGAGATTCACTCGATAAACTTTAGCCGAAGTCTTTACTCATTTATCACAAATATTATGCTCCATGACTCCTTGGTAGAACAAAATCCGCTAAACTATGATTATTAATGTAGGACGATGAGTCCGCGGAGGGCATCATGCGGTGTAGAGAACCAATTATTGCATAGTAAAAAAAGAAAGCTCTAATATCCGGTAGAGGCTGGTTCATTTATGTTACGAAGGACCAGCGGAATTGCATGCGAACGGAATTTTCACTCCAACAGTTGCGTTGCAGTCGTCTGTAGGGTTGAGTATATTTCCAAGTAGTTCTTGGTTTTATTAGTACACTTCTTCCACGCGTGGGATGCACAAAGAGCAACGCATCCAGCGGAAGAAGCGAGCGATCTACAACGCACAGAAGTTAGCTCACAACGTGTACCTAACGTGAAAAATCTTTAGGTAGGGCGTAATGAATACATAAAACTCAAGTACAAGTTCTGTCACTATCTGTGTTATTCATAATTATTCATTATATTCCAATAAAGCCGGTAACAAGATGCAACTAACTTAACTAAGTTTATTGATGCTTTAATGGGCTTACCATTCAAGAACCACCGTCCTAAGATTGTTTTCACAAGTTAACTTAACAATAACAAAATTGAGGAAAATGTTGTCTACCTTGGTTATATGTGGAAGAACAAAAATCATAATATAAAACAAGAATTGTTTTGATTTTCAGTACTCAATACTTTTTGCATTCCATTAATTACAATACTTAGGACTTTATCTAAGGTACATCATTTAATGGACGCTGCAACTGGCACAAAATGGCACAGCAACAGCAATACTTTTTTTTTATAGAAGTATATGAAACACCAGATCAGCTGCAGGTGCGTTGTCAGCCTTTAAGATTATTTTCGGGATGGGAGGGATGGTAAGAAGGGGGATTGGGCCTCCAGTAACCTCACTCCCCAATCGAAACGCATAAGGCCAAAATGCCTCTACTTCACGCCGGTATTCTGCGAGCTATCCCACGTACAAATGCAACACCAGATGAGCTGCCGGTGTGTTACCGGCCTTTAAGAATATTTTCGGGATGGGAGGGATGATAGGAAGGGGGGATTGGACCTCCAGTTACCTCATTTAGCAAACGAAACGCATAAGCACAAAATACCTTTACTTCGTGCCGGCATTCTGCGAGGTAGTGGTCAACCCCGATCAAGCCTGCCCATTCCAGCAGCAGCAACAGCTGCCGCTTAGCTCTTCCAAATACAATATATTTAGTTACATAATCACAGTTACATTAATTGTTATCTTTAATTTATAGATAACTTTCAAATAATACCAGAACACGTGTTATTTTAACTTAATATCTAAAAACTTTTCAAATAGTAATTTTTCCAAAGGTCTAGTTACTATATCTGCAATATTTTAATACAGAAGTTATTATAAATTTTTAGTACATGTTCAAGTTACATGTAGATAGTTACATGATCAAATATATTTAGTATATATATGCTTTAATATTTTTACTTTCAGGATTATACGCCAATTTAATTACAGCAGGCTTATCTTCATATAAAGTTATCAAACTGAAAGCAGTCAATATATGTTTTGAGCAATTTGCCTCGACAGTACATAAACTTAGAGCTACAGACTTAGACGAAGAAAGACTTATTACACATTTATTTCTTAGTGTTAATATAATACATTTTTGTATATATAATATCTAATACAACCAAACAACTGAATTATATAACCAGATGTAAATTACCTATCATGTTACCACCCCAGTCTCCATTTACATAAAATGTTAAAAATGTTAAAAAAAAATACTTTGCACAATTGCATGTGAAGTCCGAACAGAAGAAGAGCTTTGCAACAAGGCATTATCAAGTGACTAGACTCTGTAGACCAGTAACACATTAATATCTTCACATTGCCTAAATTAAGAACGCGTCGAGGAGGTACTGCTGGTGCTACTTGAGATGATATCCAGAATTGAGTTTAAAATTGCAGCACCATGAATAAGCGTGCTGCTTTTTCTTCTAGATACATGATCTTCTCTATATCAATACGAGCATA
Organism: Bhutanitis thaidina; assembly: GCA_029286595.1. NCBI lineage: Eukaryota > Metazoa > Arthropoda > Insecta > Lepidoptera > Papilionidae > Bhutanitis > Bhutanitis thaidina. The sequence continues at coordinate 6,588,129 of JAGSMS010000003.1, forward strand.
GCCCTTGAAGACCTTCTTCTGTAGACTTAATCCCATTTGATTTGGACTTATGCCCCAGTTGTACTGATGCATGCGAAGAATATAAATAATAAAGTAAGAAACAGTCTGAAATCAGATCACAGGGGTCAAATGTGAGTGGCAATAGGCCGGCCACATAGCTCGCAGAACTGACAATCGTTGGAAAAAAAAGGTTCTCGAGTGGCAGCCACGTATAGGCAAACGCAGTGTAGGACTGACGACCTGCGCAGTGTTGAGGGAAGTCGATGGATGCAGGTGGCACAGGACCGAGCTTCGTGGCAATCTTTGGAGGAGGCCTATGTTCAGCAGCGGACTTGTGATAGGCTGAAATGATGATAATAAATTTAACAGTATTTTACAGACATTTATCATTTACACCAACGTAGTTGACAACACTGTTGTCAGTTGTCACTTGTCATTTGTTATATATTTGGCGCCAAATTAATAAATTGAAAAATAATTGCTACGCTACCTACGATTACCTGTTAAAATTCTGCTACCTACTTAAATATTGTTGTATATACAATGGAAAATCACATTACGGATGTAAACCACGATGAGTATCAATATCTTAATCTTGTTAAGCAAATTATAGAAAAAGGTATGAATTTTTAACTTTGTTTCAAGAATTCAAACATGAAATGGTATTTTCAATAACGAAGTTATTTGCAGGAGACAAAAGAGTAGAAAGAACTGGTGTAGGTGCCCTGTCAATATTTGGAGCATTGCAAAGATATTCACTGCAGAATAATACCTTACCGCTTTTAACTACAAAACGTGTTTTTACCAGAGGTGTAATCGAAGAGTTGTTGTGGATGATCTCCGGTTCTACAAACAGCAAAGTTCTTTCCGAAAAAGGAGTACATATCTGGGATGCAAATGGTTCTCGAATTTTTCTAGATAATTTAGGGTTTATTGATCGAGAAGAAGGTAAATAACTTATATTCTGACACATACAATAATTGAGACAAACTATCTATAAGACCACAGTGATGTTAATTAACTATCATGCACTATCTGTACGGAGTGTTATTATGAAAAGCAATATGGGACATTCTTTAAAATATTTATGATTTTTTTTGTGGTGACAAAAATACTAACAGTCCGCCTGATGGTAAGTGGCTACTACAGCCTATGTACAACAAAAGAAGTTGTATGCAGACAACTTCAATTGAAAGAGGCTCTACATGCGTTATAACTCCTGTGGATTAACATTGAATGTGTTGCACTCTGTAATTATACTGTAGCAGTATACTTTTCAAACCAGAACTCAACACTAGATATTTTGGTTTGAATTGTAGTAGTGATTTTTGATTGTTTATGATTATACTTGAGTGTATACTTTACATAATTGTGGTCTTATGGCAATGCTTATAAGCCAGTAAGTTCAAGTAAGCCCACAATATGCCCTGCTATGCTCAGACATTTTATTTCAGCAATTGTAGGGACAAGTTGTGTTAGAAAAAATTTTCTTATTGCACCAATAAGTCACAAGACGAACTAAATCAATTCAAATTTTAATATCTTTGAGGCAACCCTGTTGATGTCCTTCCTTAGGATTCAAAGTATCTAGTAGGAATTAATAGACAAACTTAGTTACTTTCACATTGATAATATTAGCATGGATAGAAGTTAGGTCATTATTTATTTCAATGAATGCTGAATTTTTATCATACCTCTGTAGTTTATTATGTACCTTTGATTTTATGTAAATAATTTTTTTTACCTCATCCTTAGTTCAATCCTTCCAATACTACAACTTGTAGTATAAGACATATGGAAGGCATAAAACATTATTGTAAGGCAATCCAGGCGGTAATTCAGAATGAAAATATACATTGAGCAAATAAGAGTTCTATTCTGCACATATAAGAATCTTTCAGATAATTTTTTTATGTAGGTGCTAACCCACCTGGTAAGTGTGGCAAATACAGGAATTACTCTCTTTTTAGGCTACTTTTATCTTATGGTAAAACTTTGTGTGGTTTTAAGCTACCCCACTCATCTAAATAATTGGGGTTAAAGATTGATGAAGTTGCTGTTTTAATAGAGAGGCCTATGTGAATTAAAATTTAACCTGCATGGTCCAAGATTCATGATTAAAAAAATTTATCTCATATTATTGTTATTACATTCAGTATTTATGATAAATACCACAAGGAAGACCAGACACTAAGATAAATATAGTAGAATGAAAGAGTTAAAAGTAATAGTGAAAGTCGATCATTATCAAACAACCAAGGAATTGGTGTTATTGTTTGACATTAGTTTACCCACAATAATAACAAATTTTTTGCCATTATCGCTTAATGATTAGATATGATATCTTAAGCAATTTGAAATCATATGTCATCCTCCGTACTTGCCAGACCTAGCCCCAACCAATTACCATTTTTTCTGCTTGGGCAATCTTCTGAATAAAAGCAATTTTGTTCACATCATGAAGTGGTATAAAATGCCTTCATAGACTTTTAAAGAGTCCAGATCCCCAGAGTACTTTCACAAAGGCATAAATGCATACATAATATGAATAAAACTTTTATTAAATATTATTTTTCTCAGAAAAAAAAGGTGATGGAATTTTTCAATATAAAACAGCTAAATCATACTTTAACCCCTAATATTGTTATTGTTGGTTTTTCGACACAAATTAGCTTGCTCAGGATTGGGTGTGGTCGGACGAACACTATCAAATTGCGATATTGTTCTAATCGCCCCCTGTTCAATCCTCAAATGATTAAAGGACAACCCCTTATAACTGCTACTAATGGTATTTCTTATTATACAACTAGATTAAAACACAGTTTTACCAAAACATATTTTATTGCTGTAATTAAGTATCATCAGGCATGTTTACACACTATCCAACTTTTTCATAACTCTTACAATTTTTAGGTGATCTTGGTCCAGTGTATGGTTTCCAGTGGAGACACAGTGGGGCTAACTATGTAGACGCAAAAACTGATTATAGTAATCAAGGCATTGATCAGTTACAGAATGTTATAAACACAATAAAGTAAATTTCTGCTTATAATTTTATTAACTGAATAATCCCATCTAGATTGGTATTAGTGATAAGTTAACTTTTTTTTTAATATACTAGAGCTAAATAATTAGGTAAATGTTTTATTTTATCAAATAATTTAATGAAAACCAGCATACATAATTGAAATATAGGGGTAACACCGCCTATGAGTGAAAGTATAGTAGCATCCTGTAATTCCATGTATCCTAAAAACGGAATTTTATTATTCCTCAGACTTGCATGTTTCCTTGCAATGTTTCTTCATGTTCAACACTTAAATTTATTATTAACAATTTTAGAGCTTCAAACTCAGGTCACTTGCATACTATGAAATTAAAGCTTGTGCCCTGACCACTAGGCTACTGCAGCTTATGATGAAGTGTGCTTATATTTATATATGTTTGTACCCTTTGAGAAGGCGAAAAGTCTGTTGGAGTCATACCAAATGGAAATCTGCATCTAATCTTATTGCTTATGTGCATATAACCTTAAATCTATTATTTTTTTAATTCTTTTATTTATAATCTATCTTCATGGATTTATTAAATTCGTATAAGTTGGAAATTCATTTACTTTTGCAGAAATAACCCAGCTGATCGAAGGATAATTATGTGTGCTTGGAATCCATCAGATCTTGGCAAAATGGCCCTACCTCCATGCCACTGTCTTGTTCAATTTCATGTTGCCAGTGGAAAACTGTCATGCTTAATGTATCAAAGAAGTGCAGATATGGGTCTGGGAGTACCATTTAACATTGCTAGTTATTCTTTGTTAACACACATGATAGCACACATCACAGGCTTACAGGTAAAAAATTCGGTAAACTTTTTGCCCTCATTTACTCATATAAAGTATTATTTAAATGAGAATAGATTTTGATCCTAACCACATATTTATACAGTACTGAGATCTAATACTAATCTTGGTAGATATAAAGAGTGGTAGCTGAATGAACAATTACTGAAATAGTTTATGTTTCATGTATTGAATGGTGCCAAATATGCGCGCTTTATTGGTGGTCCCGCAGTGATCCATCAGTTTAAAAAAATTAAGAAAAAATCGCATTGTCACTCCTTAGGATTATGGGGGAATACCCAGTTAACAATTATAAATAATAGGTAATTAGGTGATTATGGTAATAGTTACGGTAGTATTTTGACTCTCTCAAAAAGACAACCAAATGGTTTAGAGATTAGTATATAGTATAGTATACCAGACTGCTGAGCCTTGGGTCCAGGATTCGAATCCCAGCCAAAGCCGATACTTATGCAAAACACAAATGATTGGTTATCGATTTAATTGTGTGCATCATATGTCTCATATACTGCATCTGAAGCTTTCACCTATCCTATCGTATAAGCTATACATCAGATATGGGAGGGTAGAGATGAGTGAGTGCCTCAGTGTTTGCATCTTCACCAATGGCACTATAATATCTCCTGACTCGTTAACTACAGCCAAAATCATTCACGATACATTTTTTTAGTCTCAACCTACCCCCCATTTGAGTCAACAAATTTCTAGCATAGTTCTAACAAACTACAACTCAAAAACATGGTATACAGATGGAAAGGATATAATTCGATTATTTTTTGAAGAAAATGGTGATTTAGTACAAGATGTTAGCTTAGTGAAGTGAGAAAAGTAAGCTTATTCTATAGTACACATTTTTCTAAGCAACATACTATAACACTAATTCATTAACATTGTAGCTTATTATAGAACTGATATAACATAGTTTATGCCTTTTAGAAATATATGGTGGTAATAATCAGTGCTAATACTGAGTAGTGTAGCAATTTGATTGTTGCAGGTTATATATATGTTCTAGATACATTTTTACTCTTAATACAAACTAATTTTTATTTCATCTAGATTTTAAGTTGTAATTCATTACTCAACACAAGAGCCGTGGTAGTGTAGTGGTTAGGGCGCTCACTTTAGTGTCATTGAGCGCGAGTGCCCTGGGTTCGATCCCGGTGCGCCGGCACCACTAACATTGTTAATAACAATTTTAAGTGCCACATGCTGAACGGTGAAGAAAAACATCGTGAGGAAACACGCATATCTGAGAAATAATAAAAATATTATTTCGAGGATGTGTGAAGCTCGCCGACCCGCACTGGAGCAGCGTGGCGGGCTCTTCTCGGCTCCTAAACCCTCTCTAATACTAGTATTTGAGAAGGAGGCCTTTGCCCAGCAGTGGGCACTTACAGGTTGTTACTTTACTTTATTTTTACTCTACAGAAGTGTATTGGATTGTATTAGGCTAAAGTTATCATTTACTTTCTAACAGCCTGGTGAATTCATTCACACAACTGGTGATATCCATGTATACTTAAACCACATTGAACCACTGAAGAAGCAACTAGAGAGACATCCTAAACCTTTTCCAACTTTAGAATTTGCTCGTAAAGTTGAATTAATAGATGATTTTAAGTATGAAGATTTTATCATCAAAAACTACCATCCTCATCCAAAAATCGACATGGAAATGGCAATTTAAGTAATACAAAATCTCCATTTCAGAATTCGTTCGAGTATTATTAATATAAATTTATGTATAGAAACAAAAATTTTCTACCTTGTTAATTTATAACTACCAAAACAAAATGTTTCAATTTATCAGTATTTTTAGACATTTGTGGATTATAATAGAAAAACTATTAATTCTGGTTCATAAGTCAATATTTATTAAAATTATATCTGTTTGCCAATGCATTAAATTATTTATATTAAACTAAAAAATAAACCCCAGAAATTTACTACTAAGGCATTTCAATCTTAAGTGAAATGATGCTAAGAAAATTGTTTTATACACTTTGTAATAATTCAACAATAACAAATTCAAAGTCTTATCGCCTTAAAGCTATTAAACATTTTAATGTATATTACAATAGCATTTTGTACACTGTATTTTATTCTTAATAGCCCTTTTCTATTATTTCACAATAGATATATTTTTTTCTACAAGAGTAAATATTGATGACGCTGACTATCCCATTACAATTTAGTGTTGTCGAAAATTGTGTTGTTGTTTGTAATAACAGAGGATTATTACAAAATGCTGTTAAAAAAACTCCTTATAGCAATTCATCAACACATTTGATCATCCTGTGATGGCACCTGAAAAGTAATAATATTTTTTTTCAATTGTACTTATTTTTCATAATCTTTTCCAACCACACTATTTTGGAAAAAAAATCTATAACTTATTTAACACAAACAGCTCATACCTGAACACCTTCATCCAATCTACTACTAGGGACAGGCAAAGCAGCTAATTGCTCTGCAAGTGCTAAAGTCATTTCTGATTCTACTGTGATTTCAACCCATAATGTATCTAAAATGACAAAAATTTAAATTATATATAATGTAATTTTAGTCTGCATGTCATGCATATTTAAATGTAATGTATGTTAATATTCTCAGGGCTAGCATCACTTCTAGATTTCAAAACCTCTTCTGATTTTTATCTTTAAACAATTGTCAATGAGGTTTTGGAGATTGGCTACATAAGAGAGACGGCTACTTATATCCATACTAGATATGGGATCAGTGTCGAAGGTGCAAGGCATCTCACATTGTAATTATGAATCCCACAACCAAGAATGGCCACTTACAGTAAAAAACGATCATTCCATTTTAAGAGAGCCAGTTCTGAGGGGATGGGAACAGTCATTACATCCAGATTCGAAGACCAATATTTTGGCAAAGGTTTTTCAATCATTTGGCAAATGGCATGATTGACACTACAGTTAGTCAAGCATTTATCGTTTTAGCAAAAATGCTTTACTAAACAGTTGTCCGAAAATTCAATACCTTATTCATAAATCCATAGGAACTACTAAATAATAATGAAAATAAGAATATTTTTTCCAGAACTACTTGAAATTCATCTTCAATTCAATTTCAATTCAATCATTCATAGTAAATAATTTCCTTGAAATAATGTATGATGGAAAATAATAATTACCTCCTATTTGATCACCTTTATCAGTCACTAAGTGAAAATAACCTCTATGAGCACCAGGAACATTAGGCGCCATTAACTTCATTGTGACAGTAGTGGAATGTCCTGAGGACAAGGGAGGGACGTATGTTGGTGTGGCACCAAAATGTTCTCCTCCTGCCTGAATTAGCCTACAGCTTCCAGGCCACGCTTCAGCTCCTGTATTGGCAATACTCCAGCTTTGTTCAAAACTGTAATCAAAAACTATTACATTATGGGTTTTTTGTCAGAATTAGTATCCTTTGTGTACCCCTACCTCAATATACTTTTATTATATGTAATTCCTAAAAATTTGGTAGTATATGAAAGGAAGCAGATTAACCATCTCAAAAATACATAGACTGATAAAAGACTGCAATTTCAAGTGTGAGACATCCTGATTCTGAAATTCCCAATCTGTCTGCCAAATCTGGTATTATTTGGAAATGTCCCATGGAAGGGGCTTAACAGTGAACTATTATAATTTTGGTATATTTATGAATATTATTTGTCTATTTCACTTATTCTCTCAAAGTAGACAATTATGAAAATAGGTTCAATTTAATACAGATTTTAAATGGTTTATAAATAAACATTGTCTAATTAATATCATATAAAATATATCAATGAACAATATGTTATAATATTTCCATGGATGATAGAAAACATTGAGAGAAAACCGCTTTTGAAGACTGCCGATTTCTTAAAATCTTCCCAGGGGCTCCAATCTTCTAAAATACAAGTGTAAAAAAATACTATAAAAACAGGACTATGATTGAGTTGACTTTATACATATGTTTCAGTAGCTTTATGCAGAGTATATTTAACTCATGTCATGAAGTCTTACCAAGAACCAGGGGTAACTGAAGTTTCCTGATTTTGAGCTGCCTTTAATGACATAGATGGAAGTTTTGGTGGTAGACTGTAATCTAAATAACAACAAATTGCTGCTTGCAAATTCCTGAAATAAAAATTGTAATTAATGAAAACGATAAATAAAATCTTATTAATATAAAACAAGGAGAAAACTTTACCAGTTACTCATGTCCAAGAAAAAACTGGCTGTATTATAATTTAAACTGGGACCTAATAACCTCTGCATTTGTTTTATAAGCTCTTCTCTGTCAGTTGTGTTCATACAGCTGAATTGCAATAGTAAATTTTGGTCTATCTCTCCAGGAATAGCAGAACCGTCCACATCCATTATTCTTTATGAATCACAACGCACTCTATTTCACTACTTCACTCTTGACATTCCCTTTGTTTACGTACGACAGCTGATTAAAATTGTATCGTACGTTTGTTCAAATATTTAAACGTAATTAAATTAATCGAAAAGATGCTATAAACGTAAATAAAAAAGACTCAATGGAAGATAGCATGTGTGTCATTTATTTACTACAATTAAAAACGTGAAAACGGAATAAGATGAACGCGAATGGTTGATTGCGATGTAAATTGACAATGACATAAATAGTGATGAGCATAATCGATTATGAAAAATAATCGTCACGTATATACACTCGGCGTCAAAAAATCGCACCTTTTGAAATTTTGACTTCAAGCGAATAATACTCTTAACTTATTTATTGTACCCTACCAAAATTAATATCATTTGAAAGCACAATTAATACACTTAAAAAACGCGTAGCTGTTCTTTAAAAACAATAATCACGAAACGTAAGTGTCTTTAAAAAAGTGCTGAAAAGCTCATTAGAGGACTCACTACTTGTGCCACCTTGGACACGAATAAAAGGGGGGTAAAAATTAATTATGGGTCATTAGCTATCCAAACATCACAGAAGTCACACCTGAACAGCTCCAGTAAGAAAAAACCCTGAAAAATGGATACCACGGCAGAAGAAGCAGCTCAAGTGGTAGCACTACTGCAATCAGGACTACGCCAAGTTGATATTGCTCGACAACTCAACATAAGCCGTTTCCGGGTGAAACATCAGGAAGCATGGATCCGGAAGACGACGTTGCACTTCCGACAGAGACGACCGCTATATTGTGTCGACGTCTTTGCGTAACCGATTCTCCAACGCTGTTGAGCTGCAACAGCAGCAACAATAAGAAGAAGGCTGCGAGAGAAGAAAATCCAGGCCCGTAGGGCTGCTACTGGCCCCAAATTGACAGCAGAGCATAGGCGAGTCAGCGGAATTTCAATCCAAGGAAAAACCGACCTTGTGTGCGTCTCCTGCACTGGAGGTGCACGTGGCCAGGGGTCCCTGACTGCTCATCGGTACATCACAGAGATACTGGAGGACCATGTGGTCCCGTATGCTGGTTTCATCACAACGCCCGCTCCCATACGGCAATCATTGTTCGGGACTACCTGAATCAGGTTGGGATCCCCGTGATGCAGTGGCCAGCGAGAAGTCCTGACCTGAATCCCATAGAGCACCTTTGGGATGATCTGAAACGCCGGGTGCGGTCACGTGATACTGCCCGTGCCACCCTTGAACAGCTTCGGGACACCGTCGTCGAGGAGTGGAGTGACATTCCTCAAGCACGCATCGTGACGTTGGTGAGGTCAATGAAGGATCGCATGGAGGCTGTAATTAGGGCTAAGGGAGTTAACACTAGGTTCTAAGTTTAGTTTTAAGAATTTGTTTTACTGTATTTTTTAATTTTGTTATGTTTTTAGATTAATTAAATTAAGTAATTTTGGCGTGAATAAATGTTTTTTCCTTTTTTCATGAAAAATGTTTTTTATATGCTTAGTAATCACTATAACAGTTTTATTATTTAAAGGATTCAATAACCTTTAAAATGAGGCCCCACACTTATACCTTACTTTATATGAAATAGGGTTTATAGTTGCTTGAAGTCAAAATACCAAAAGGTGCGATTTTTTTGACGCTGAGTTTATTTTTCTGATTCCAATTATTATTCCTAGTTACTATAAAATAACTATACAGAATAAATAATTGGTTTGCTTCAAAAGTACCATAATAATTTCGGATTCAGCTGGCCAAGATACATAAAATTTGGGGTTGATCAGTGCATACGCGAATCAAGGACACTTCTGAATCATACGTTTAATGACAAAATGTAAAAAAAATTGGATATATTGTTTATTGATACTCAATAAATAATGTGATGTAATCTCAATTCATTCATAGCGTTACTACAAATATAAGAGACATTTAAGTTTGGCTATGTCGTACTGTGTGTGTAATTCGTTTTAGTGTGTGACACAGGTTACAGTTACAGTTACAGGACACAGTTTAGTACAGGATAAAAGTAAAAAAATATATAAATCTCAGTGGAATTTTTGCTTTCAAAACCACGAAAATATGCGTATAATTTGTCAGATTGTCATTTCGTACTCAAGCCTTTATCATCTTAAAGTAGACGAAGAGTGTTAACTACTGCTAACCTTTTTCCAAGAATCGATAAACATTAAAGATTTACAGGTTATCAGAAGCTGGTCTTATGATATATTCATACAAATCCAAAAAAAAATGTATTCAAATAATTTGACACACATTTTAAGTTGTAACTCTCACTACATCTAGTGTAATAATTCGTCTGAGGCTACCCTCCGCCATTTTTATACTCCCCAAGTGAATCCAGAATAAAAAATATTATACTCTTATCCTCTACATAACTACAGTAACTATACAGTAACTTACATAGACAGATAGAGGCATCACTTTGAATGTGGAGAACAGCGCCATCTGACGTAAAATGATTTATGAAGAACTGGCCATGCAGGAGCTTTTGCATATTACTAGAATACGCATATACTTACAGATCAAAGTTCCGTAATTTCCTTTGCTACTGCATCTACAATTCATTGGCAACTCTGGTGTTAACTGCCAAATAGACCTAACAAATTTGAAGTTTTCTAAAGTTTGGTTATTTGCATGTGATTGTCATGTAAGAACAACAAAATTGTATAACGGGCAAGTCATCTACTCTAAAAAAACTTGATAAATATACAAAAGACACGGGTTCTCATTAATATTGTTAGAGTTAATGTCTTCAACAATTTTCTAAGTTCTTAACCTATTAATGTCTAAGTTAAACCTACAACTTATATCTCACACTAGCTTATCATCCAAAACTAAAACAGTACCATGTAAATTATGTCTCTTACCATAATTACCATTGAATATGGAAAAAAAACAACAAAGGCAATACATTTGTACACATGATGGATGTACCTCTAAATTTAATAGACCATATAGACTAGCAGAACATTTGCTAGGCCATTGCAATATTGTAAGCATTGCAATTATACAGTTGTTTTTCATAGATTCTAATACAGTTTAAAATTACTAATTTATGGAAATATATTTTACAGAAACCGTTTACATGCCCAAGAGGGAATTGCATCAAATCTTTTTCAAATAAAAGCCATTTGAATCGACACATCACTAGTGCACATGAAAATGTCCCTATTAATATCTTACACAGGTATTTTAATAAATTAACTTGATTTATTTTAAGAGTCATGGTAGCATAATGATCAGGGCACTTGCTTTAATTTCATAGTATGCATATGACCAGGGTTCAATCACTGGTGCCAGCACTGCTAAAATTATTAATAGTAAAAACACCCACTAAAATTTGTTAAGTGCTGAAATCATCAAATGTTTGATGGTGAAGGAAAATGTTGTGAGAAAACCTAAATTTTTATGAAATAATTAAAAATATTACTTTGTGGATAAATACACCCAGCCAACTCGCACTGTAGCAGCATGGTGGACATCTCCCAGCTCCAAAACTTGAAGTATATTTCACCAAAATAAAGTATACAACTATGTCAATTTCATTGTGATTATTTATGCTTCACAGCTGTCCACAATGTTTGAAGAAATATTCTAATCGTCAAAACTTAAAGAAGCATATAAAATTAAAACATACTGATAATCCTTATTTTCTATGTGATTTTTGCAATGCACACTTTAAAAAGAAATATCAACTGAGTGCTCACATGTTCATACACAATGGGATAAAATCATTCAGGTTAGTATTTATTAGTATACACTAATGCATGCATGGGTTTATTTTACACCAGTTATTATTGCAGTAAAGTTCATAATTTTCTAAATTTTCTGACAATGGCAATTGTGGCAATATCTTAATTTTATACTTTTGTCATTGTTAGAAAATTGTTCGAATACTTAGCTTGACAGATTGATATATCTGAAAACATGGTTTTATATGGTATACTGCAGTCCTTCCAGGGATTTCCTAGTCCTCAGCCTGATGGCAGCCATCAACGTGTCCAGCTGTATAAAGAGGTGCACCAGCAGCAAATTTATTATGCCTGCAATAGGGGTGGTCCTTGTGCAGCCTGTGGCAGCCATCCACATCGGTCCCTGACATTGCTGTAGTTTAATTGTAGTTGTGTGTGTTTGGTTTTTGTCTAGCACACTAAGGCGATGTATCTGATCATTGGGCAAGCCACAGTGCTGTCAATCATCCATTTTCTTTGCCAAAAAGTAATGCTGGCCTTGTTGATCTTATGTTCTATGTGGCTATTCCAGTTCAAAATAATGCCCAGGTATTTTTTCTGTGGTGACAGCTTTAACTCAGTGAAATACAGTCTGTCTAGCGCTTGTTTGTGAGTAAACATCACAATTTCTATTTTACTTGGATTTCATCATTACAATGTGCAGTGCTACTGGAGTGGGGTAACATGGTAGGCGACATCGTTATATTACAAAAAAAAGATTCGTTTAATATCTGTGCCCGAGTCTTCATTCGTATGATCAAGGACTATGTGCATATGGCATACGCCGTTACTTAGAATGCTGTCAGGAATCCGAGGACTGATAAATAATCAGGCGCTGGTATTTATTACAGCGATGACGTATCCACCTCGTAAGCATAGCGAGAATGCCAAAGGTATTTGGGAGATGCATTCTTTGTCAGCTTGCTTATAAATCACTGCAAACTCTCCATTGACAAATTGACCTCGCACGCTGCTGCCCGTCATCGGTTTGTGTATGTTGTGTGTTCTGACATTATTTGACTTTCTTTTTATTATACCTCCATATACGTGTATATAATTGTAGTCTGAACATAGTGTTCATATAATAATTATAATGTAAACGCAGTTAAACAACGGTCGGCGTTGGACGGTCAAGTACTTCTTGTCAAAAAAGTTTTGATGTGAAACTTCTTTAAGCGGGGTAGGAAAAATTAGCCTGGATCAGACGAGATGTGAAACCGGCAGCTTGAAGGAAAGAGTGGGAGAATCGTTTCTACTCTCTCTGTCAAATGCCTCCTTGGCACTACAAACGTGCGCAGTGCGTACTGTGTGTGTACGTAGCATTTTCTCTAGCCACGGTAGGATAAATTGGCCTGATCGAGACGAGAATTGAAACTGTTAAGTTTCACATCCAATGCGTGAGACTCACACATTTTTTTTGTATTAGGTTCACCAACGAGATAATAACACACCTGATGGTACTTGGCTACTGCAGCCTATGAACGCCTATAACACAACAATTTCTATCGAAGAAGTTTATTCTCACTCTGTTAATCTATGGCGATGCGTAAATATTATCCAGTACTTTTGACTTATAAAATTGTTTCAGCTGTGAATTATGTCCAAAGGACTTTGTGAATCTTCAAGAAAAAAAACGTCACATAAGGTCTCATAAAGTTTATAACTGTGACCAATGTTCTATGAAATTTAATCATTGGTCTAAGTTTCAGAAACACAAAAAGTCTGAGCATGATGCCAAACGTATGTATTTATTTAAACATTTATACAGCATTTATGTTAATTATTTATGGAGTGTAAGAGGGATTATACCATGTTTTTCTCCAAATGTCAACCTACGCGTCCCGACACCTGATCACAAGAAATGAGGCTCTGGCGACCGAATGACGGATCCTTCGGAATCTACATCCAACAGACTAGTGATGGGTAGCACCATCATTAGTGCGATGTTACCGTAACTAGGCTCACCACCACACCTGCTTGCTTGGATAAAGCCTATGTTTAGTAGAGGCCCTTAATAGTAAGGTGATGAAGAAGAATGACACGACAGAATTTATGAAAAGAAGTTGTGCAAAGTATTTTGGATAGTGGCACACTGTACTGGTCAGAACCAGTAGGATCCCAGAACCCTAATCAAATATGATGTTTATAATTGTACTGTAGCTATTTTAAGTACATGAATGATTATTACCATGTTGTGGGGGCATAAGACAAACTATAAGGGGTCATAGACACCCCTTCTCTCTTGCCGTGGGAGCCTTAAAAGGCACGAGGCGTCCGACAGATAGCCAAAAAAAAATAGGCTAGCTTACTGGCGCTTTCTTGGAGAGACAGTGGACTTATATTTAAGTCCTATTGACTGATCAAGAAAATAAGTGAAAATTAAATATGTTTTATTGTTGTAATTTCCATTTAACTTTTCTTCATTAACTGGGTTCCATGGAAGTGTTAATAAATCAACCTTGCACCTTAAACTATCACAAATCTGAATAATTTCAGGCATGACAAATTACTATTATTGCTCTTTAGGCATTTATCTAAGTCGACTTTTACGACATCCACAGCAGTGAAATCGCACTTCTCCTTTTTTTCTTTTTTTTTCCAAAAACCCTTAAATTGATTAATACGTGTATTTTCATTTTAGAATATATTTGTAATGATTGTGGGAAAATATACAATCAAAGAAGTTATATAATACGACATATGAGGATTCACTCCAATATTCAACATCCAAGGACATTCCTTTGTCCCTACTCCAATTGCTTCAGGTAATATTTTTATGACATAGTTAAATAACAAAATTCTAATTTGTAAATAATAATAGAGCTTAATGATTGTGCAGGATAATATTAAAAATAAATATATTGAATACTCACACATGTGGGTCCCTGTATTTTAGGTACTTGATGGTGACATGATGAAAATACATAGACTAGAGTTAGTGTACACTGACCCAAGATGGCGAAACGTGGACACTGACGCAGTAATGGAAAAAGTAATCAATATGTGAACCCGGGTTTCAAATATTGAGGAAATCCGTAACAAATAAATCCGCCAAAAAAACTCTAGTCGCCAACGTAGCGTTTTGAGTTTCTAGACTGAAGAGGTAATGGACTGGTCCCATTTGTCTCAGAAGTGACATACACCAAACTAGATGAGTCCTGAACATGAGATTACTATATAAAATAGGCAATGTATCGGGAAAAACGGCTCTGCTGCGTCATTATATTGGGGATGGCTCCTATAATTTTAACTATTTACTTAACAATATAAAAAAAAATAAAAAATAAATAAAAAAAAAAAAATCTTAAATTAATTTTGGTTGAAAAGTTGAAGTAGTTTATTACACAATACAGGAATTTATTTTGCGATAAAATTTGATTTATTACGTAAATACAATAACTTAATTTTTATATATTTATTTTTTTGGACATTTGAATTGATTTTTTTTAACTGATAATGAAATTAGACATTTATTTTCATTTACATTGTTATTATTTTATTTTACTTTGATAGTTGTTATAAAATTGACTTTAAGGATTTTGAATAGTTGTGTTACTAATATTAAACCATTTGACATCTGATCAACAATGTAATAATGTAATGTAATATACCTTATATAGTAATGTCTTGAAATTATATCATATTGTAAAATTATTATGACAATAAGCGGTAGTTCATTGAGTATCACATATGATCAACAAATACATATTATAATTTACTATTACATATTATTAGCTATTGCTATTGTGCCTCCTTGCCAGATGAACACACAGTTATTCAAAGCGGCCGGCGGCAACTCGAGGCGAAAATCTGGTGAAGTGGTGCTTCTTGACTTATGTCCACCCGTAGAAAGACGACGCAGGCTGATAATGATGATTTGATGACGATCTTTTGACCAAAAAGCAGTTTCGACTGTCGGACAAATCGTACATAAGTTTTGAAAGACTCTTTGGTACGAGTCTCTAACTCCTAATTCAGAGGCGGATCCCCTAACCATGCTGCTATTGCGGCTTTTTGGGAATCTTTCTTATATAAAATTAGATCGTGGCAATAGTCCACCTGATGGCAAGTGGTGACTGCAGCCCATGGACTCCTGTAAACAAATGGGTAAAATGGTTGTACTTACCCAGACGACTCCTAATCAGAAAAGGAGTCCCATTACTCCTAGTTAATAAAACTACAACAATAAAAAAATTATTAGACTATGAGGCAGGGACATAGTCTTAAATATTCAATACTTATTTGAACTCGGTGTGCCTTACCGTTCCAGCAAAACGGTCGCACCTACGGTAAGACAACAGTGTGAGAAGAAATTGTGGTAAGAAAACCTTAAGTGTTTTAAGACCTGAAATTAACAATTGTTATTTTTTCCAGGCGATATTCAAGAAATAGTAATCTTACGCAACACATTCTCATAAAACACGAAAACATCAAATATTTATGTACTATTTGTCATGCTGAACTGAGTTCGAAGGTACTTTATTAATTATTTTTTCCATTAATTAATTTTCGTTTCAACTTATACTATACTAGGGTCATGATTTGTCACTTTTGAGTTTGCTTTTTATGGACAAAGTTAGATTAGTTCTTTGCAGCTGTCTCGCTTTCATGATTTAAAAATTAAAACAATCTATAAGTTCAATATGGCTTCATTTTGAATGAGCTAAACCAGACGACTCAAGTGATCTTGATATAAGCACTCACATTTGTCACCCAGAGATTACAGATCTCCAACTGGCACGACTCAGTGTAACTAAACGAACTTCTGCAACCCACTTTTCGTCTCTTCGGTAGATATAACGTAACGCATTGTCACCCAGTTTACTCTCGGGAGATTTTAAAACTCCCACGAGAAGAAAGGGCATCACCGAGGCAGATTTTTTTATGGCGACATTATTGTCACTCTTAGGATAACTTTTTTCAATGTTTCAGGCAAAATTGAATAAACATATGAGAGTACACGAAGATAAAAAACAACAGAAAATAAATACAAAACCTTTAACCTCTAGACGCAAAGTACGAAAGGATAAATGTTCTATGAAAGTATCCACAGCTCTTAAACTAGCCGGACTTGAAGGCTCAGAGTCCAAAACAACAAACACAAATTGCTTGTAATTTCATTAAATACTACAATAAAAAAATATATGTTTTACTGTCTCTGCTAATAGTTTTCGAGATCATCGAGATTAACTATAACTTTGTAAATAATTAGGTAATACATAATAACCTAGTAAATGGTATGAATAATACGGAGTAGTTTCTCACTATTGCTGTTCCTGCTTACTTCCAGTAGTGCTACTACTTTTATGTTCACGGCCGACCATAAAAAAACGCCTGCAAAAGCCGGGTTACATTTTTGGTTTGCGCATACTCACCTCACTGGGCAAGCGGGAACGTGAGCGCAGTTTCGATACTAATAATACTAGCTTTATTCATCCTTACACAGTTAAAATTACGTAAGAAAAACTAAATGGTAAGAATATATTTAAACATATTATTTTTACTTTTGTAGTTAATCTGATACGGTGTAAGGGCCGCCGATGGCGGTAAAAGCTTCCTCCATGTTTTCCTGTTCCGCGCCGATCTCATCCATAATTCGATACCTAACACTAATTGGGGGATATTGGTTTGGAATATTCGGATGGATATTCCGTCATAATTTCATCGCCAACACCTCGTTTGTTAGCAGGGTGCACCACGTGCAGATGAGGTTGGCTTTTGGAGAAAGATAGTGTATTCCCCCTTATTCCCCTTCTACCATTCATTCAGTTTCATCATAATAGATACGGAGTCAATTACAATATTTAACAATGAAAATTATAGATCAACTAACGGAAGTACCAGGCATTGCCCATATCCATACATAAAAACTATTTCACATTAGGTGCGTACTCGCGCGAGTTGACCCGCGAAACCGGCAGCATTTACTTACAGTAATTATTATTATTAATTGGATCGTGGTGGGCTTAAGTAATAGGAAGCGTATAAAACTTAATTAAAATTTAATTTCTTATTCTCAAACACTTATTGCCAATCCCGTAAAATGTTAAGCAATATTTAACATGGATTCGGCTTTTTTAGTTGCCGTTGATTTATATTACCCCTATATATAAGAATATCGTGTCACGTAGTCTGTGTTCGCACACCCCCGAAATGGCTTGTCCGATTATTATAAAAAAAATTATGTATATCTGGTCCTAAAGTATATTTCATACCGCTAGGTCAGTCTTTCTCAAAGTGGGCGATAACGCCGCGAATAATTAGTTTATGTTTCTACCCTGAAGGATGTTATAAAAACTTAAATTACTTAACATAGATTTCGTAGGATAGCTCGCACACCGTACGCAATCAAGTTGTAACAAGTTTCTGCGGATAAAGGAACATGATCGATGATAGATAATTAGAGCAATTTTACCTTAATTACATTGCACCAGAAATTATTTTAAACATTAGGAAAAAAACTACCATGCGTTTTAAATAAATGAGTTTTAAAATATTATACATACGTAAAGTAACATAAATTGATGTTTTCTTTATTTTCTTTCTTGTTTTTAACATAAGTGCATATTACAATATTTTCCTAGCATTTTATAAAAAATTACAGATGTAAGAATCATAATTTTTATATAAAATGGAAATACGTATATAATTATTGTTCAAAAAGTTGTGTTAGAATTTTTTTTTTTCAATTAACCCTTTACCGTCCAGTGTCAAATATAGTAAGCCTAAACAGTTCACTTATTGTAAACATCGTTTACTATTTCTATATATTATAAATATTAAATATTACAAATAATAAAAACGCTGGCTTAGGCGGTGGTTTTTATTTGAACCAGTTCTAAATTATAAACTAAAATTCTATGAAAAATCGTTCTAATAAATTAGTACAATAAAATAGCAATGTATTTTGGTAATTCTGAATTTAAACAAACATTTTGATGAGATGAATTCATTTTTACTTTGCAAATTTGTAAATACACGCTCTGTAGCAATGTACGTACATATATGAAAAAACAATAATAGCACCTACAAATACATATGTACTACGTGGTACTACATTTACTAAAATTAATACAACATTTAAGTATAAAATAACAATGATATATATTTGTATGTATTATTTCTATGTTCAATCCACAATGAAACCGAAATATATTTACCCTAAATCTAGGCTTTCGAGAAATGCACAAAAAGCAATCTCAATCTATTGAAAAAAAACTTGTTGTTATTGTTTGGTATCTAGACTCAACGTACGTTTTTAGCACAAAAACATGTACAGCACTATCAAAAATTATCGTATCTTAGTAAAGTACAAAACTTTTACAAAAATGTAAAGTTTTAATTTTTATCAAAAAATACCAGTATATGGTGAACAATATGCTCACTTTGCCGACTAAATACTAACCTTAAATAATGCTATTGGTGCAATCCGGTAGAAATCGGCTGGTTCATCGATACTTGCTCAGTACGATTGAGCGTCGAAAGAGATAAACTAGTTTGTGCGTGTTTGTCTTATTCCTGTCGTTACTTGCTGTATTTAAATCCTATATAAAAGCTCGTAATTTTTCTTATATTTTCATTTGTGGTTTCGCGCGCTATCTTTAAACAAGTATTTAAGTTCAACCCTTTATTTACATATTTTTGAAAACAAACCCATATCGGAAGCAAAAAAGAAGAAACGGCAATACAGTGTAGAATATATTAAATATGGATTCATAGAAAATTCGACAAACCCATCTTTGCCTTTGTGCCTTCTTTGTTCAAAAACATTTTCAAACGAAGCGATGAAGCTTTCAAGACTTCAAGATCATTGTAATAAAATGCATCCGGATAAGAAGGACAAAAATGTAGCCTATTTTCAAGATCTGGAAAAGAAGCATAATGCTCAGCCAAGTGTATCGAAACTTTTTTCGATGGCTGCTAAGCAAGACGATGACGGACTTCGAGCTTCATACAATATCTCTCTGTTAATTGCTCAAACAGGTAAACCACACACCATTGGAGAAAAGTTAATTTTGCCGGGGATAAAAGAAGTTATAACTATGTGTGCTCCCTAAACCGGCGGCAGATATAATTCGAAAAATTCCTTTGACTATTGCTCAATAACTATATAGTTCTGTTCAAAGACGAATTGTTGAAATGGCTGAGAACATTGAAAAGTCATTGGGCAATCATCTGAAGACTAGTAAATTTTCAATTAAGTTGGATGAGTCCACTTTACCAACTAATGCAGCATTGGTGTTGTCTTACGTAAGATTTATTAAAGATGAAAAAATATGTCAAGAACTTTTATTTGGTAGAAATTTCGAGACAGGCACGAAAGGAGAAACCGTATTTAAAACTCTGGAAAAGTTTTGTGATGAAAAAGGAATTCCGTTGAAGAATATTATATCAGCTGCTACAGATGGTGCTCTAGCTATGACGGGGTGTCAAAAAGGCTTCATATCGTACTTAAAAAACAAAATTCCTGATGTGCTTGCTGTACATCGACAGCATTTAGTTGCTAGAAATTTAAGTGAACGACTATTTCAATCATTGCAACAAGTCATCAGAGCAGTCAATAAAATCCGAAACAACTCTTTAAATCAGCTTTGTGTTGATAATGATGAAGATTTCAACAGATTGATCTTTCACACAGAAGTGCGTTGGCTATCAAAAGGAAATTGTCTGACTCGTTTTTAAAATCTGTTTGACTCTGTCATAGAGTTCTTGGAAAACAAAGACACAGAATTGCGCGAAAACCTCATCACATCAAATAATGATATCGCATACCTGACAGACCTTTATGCATTGCTTAATGATATGAATCTCCAACTTCAAGGCGATGACTTGAACTTAATAAAAACAAAAAATCTTGTCGCTGCTTTCGTAGCCAAGCTGCACAAGAAGAATATCGCCAAACGTGAGTTCCATAATTTTTCCAATTTATCAGTATCCTGCAACAACGACGAATTGCTCGTCTAGTGCCAACATTTGGAAAATCTTCAGTGATTTCGTTTTATTTGTGTGTGTGTGTATTACAGTGAACAATGCCATCAAGACGCAAGGGGACCCATTTGGGCCGGCGAACGAATAAAGCAACAAACATGCGGAATAGTAGAGCAGAAAGAACAGACGAACAAATCCAACAAGATAACGATAATGTGCGTGTGAGCATGTGCGTGTGTGAGCTCGTGCCTCTTGTGATTGAAATGCACTCAATTGCGAAACGAAATTGACGACGACAGTAGGAACAGAGACAAGCATGTCGGTTCGTATGCCCGATAACACACATCCACACCAACAAGTACATCGAGCATATAGGATCTAAATAACATTTAGGATCTTCGTTCTTTTTTTATGAGAAAGGCGTCAAATGAGCAAGAGATTCACCTGGTGTTAAGTGATTACCGTCGCCCACGTACATCTGCAAAACCAGAGGAGCTGCAGGTGCGTTGCCGGCCTTGAAGGGTATTTTGGAGATGGGAGGGAAGACGAAGAGGGGGATTGGGCCTCCGGTTACCTCACTCACCGAACGAAAAGCAGAAGCACAAGATGCCTCCGATTCACGCCGGTATTCTGCGGGGCCGTGGTACCAACCTGGTCGTGCCGGCCCATTCGAGCAGCAGCAAAGGCCGCCTGGCTCTACCACGTTGCTTCGTCTCGCATTCGAGTACGAACCAAATATTAGATATTCCGCTCATCCGAAAGTGCTGATTAGTGCTATGGACAAAGAATGTCCCCATTGTGATCCGGTCAAATTGAAACATGTGTCAGGCGGGATGTGTTGCGCATCAGGAAAAGTGCAACTACCAAAAATTGAGACACCACCAGAACCATTGAACGGCTTTGTTCATCGGCACAGTGTCCATTCACACATTCAATTTATGCTTCCAAATGACTTCGTTCGGATGAACAGAAATAGTTCACAATACTGCGGCAAATGGTCAATAATTCAATTCAACGTTGAAAATCAAAAGGCCAAGTGTGACCACAAAATAGGCTCATTGCTAAACTAACCACATAAATTTTAACAAATCTACTTCATGGGCGGCCAGGACATCAATCGTGTGGATGCACGTTGCGGTTACAATAACCTCAATTCGCCTAATGCCAGGCTCATCGTCGGCGAACTGGAATGAGCACAATGAATTATTGAAATTCTTCAAATCACACATGAATTGTAATGTAACAATCACGCTATTGTCATCAATCCTGATAAAATATCAGTTGGAGAGCACGTGCGTAGATTCAATGCGCCTGCTGTTGACGACGTCACGACACTCGCCATTCATACGACGCTCTCTAATTTTCTGGAAGGGACAAGACGGATATTGCATAAACATTAAACAAAGAGATCGAGCCACAAGTAATTAATTCATTATGAACATCATTACTCATTTTGTATTAATATTTGAGAACATATTGTTATAGGAGTCGAAACAAACAAGAAAATGAGCTCGTTGGATTTTTAGGCGTATCGTATGACAATTCACACAACAACGCAGACATTGACATTGACAATCGTTGAGTGGTACCATATTCGCTTCTGCTGAGTAAAACATACAATGCTCATATTAATATTGAGTTCTGCAGTTCGGTGAAGAGCATCAAATAAATTTTTAAGCATGTGAATAAAGGCAGCGATATGGATGTGTTTCAAATTCAAAATACCAAATTGGCCGGTACATCAGCTCCAATGAAGCTGTTTGTCGTATTTTTGGTTCCCAATTCATGAACGGGACCCAGCAGTTATACATTTAGCCGTCCATCATGAAAACGGCCAGCGAGTATTTTTCACCACAAAAGCGTGCCACAACTCCACCAAAAACTACACTCTATGAATTTTTTGAATTTTGTAATCGTGCGCATACTTTCGGTGCCTTTGCACGAACACTACTCTATTCCGTAGTACCACGCTATTTCACATGGAATCAAACAATAAAATTTCTTTGCTTTCAGGTGATTTCAGACAACTTCCCGTCATTCCACGTTCAACGTACGCTGATGAGATCAACGCCTGCTTTGAATCATCGCCACTGTGGCTTTATAATGAAAAAGTCCAGATAAAAATAAACAAGCATTCTCGAACCAATTGTTAGATATCGACGATGGAAAACTTGCTTGCTATGAAAATACTCGAGGCATAAAATTGTCCACTAATTTCTGCACAATCGTTTATATGTAAAATGCTCTCATTGACCGCATATTTTCCTTCACCATAGCTTTTACCACTGAAAGTGGGATCTCTGGTATTTTACTTCGGAATTTGAACCCACTTCGAATGTGCAATAGCACGCGATTTGTCGTTAAAATATTATCTAAGCCACCATTTTGAATGGCGAATTCCGAGCCGAAAATGTTTTCTGTCACGAATTCTAATGAATCCCACAGACTGAATGACGATTAATGCCAATTGAATTTAAACGCGAACAATTTTCTATTAGAATGGCATTCGTAATAACAATCATAAGTCGCAAGGCTAAACGATATCAGTTTGCGGAATAGATTTGAGCACACCATTTTTTTTTCCCCTGTGGATGGAAAATGCTTTACGCATGGCCCATTGCTGGCCGGGAGGCCACCAAATAGTTTATGTCGGATTCTGATCTCGGAAGGAGAAACATCTCGACTAAAAACCATCCACGTTGTTGTTGGCCCGGAGGCCTTTACAGCTTCATGGGTAGAGACTTCCGGGAGCGGAGGCCCGCAAGTTGAAAAGGGGACTAACTATTAATGATACGCGGATTAACACGCGGGAAGACAACAGTGGCGCGGCGACCAATGACCAATTGAGTTACGTTAATGATATAAATTGAATTGAGAAAATGAATGGTTGTGTTTTTTTTTTATCGGCGATCATCGTAGGTCGCATTCCCACACAATTTCACATTCGATATTTTTTATTTAACAACGAAAATATTCACTAGAAATAATTTTTATGGCAGAAAAACGTTTGCCACGCCAGCTAGTATATATATATATAAACTCAAAAATGGTTTCAAATAAGTTAAAATACTATTTATAGAATCAAAGGGAAGTTTACAAATTTAATATCGATATTTAAAAATGTTTGCATCCTTACATTGTTGTTGACAACTCAACTATCATGTCATCGACAAGAATGGAAGAATCGACACGATAAACAAAACATATAATGTAACTCGTTTTAATTTGATTTAAAAGTTTTTTTGTGGAATTTAAGTTTAACTTTAACATTATCCTCAAACACGTATTGTGGCATATATTTAATTTTATCATTTATAACTTAATATACTGATATACGGTTATGGACATTGTACTCGGAAGTATTTAGAATAGTCAATTTAATTAAATACTATGTGTTCCCCTTCTATTATTTCGTTTTTTAGTCAGTGGAGACTATGGATTCGGCCGTTTTTCATCGCCTTATATTTTATATTAGTTATAATTTTAGTACCTTTACTGGTAATTCACTGTATGAGTAATGGTTTCACAAAATCGGATCAAGGATCATTAGTGGCTGGAGGATTTGTGTTAATGGCTATACCTATTTCTATATGGCAAATAACACAGCACATTGTTCACTACACAAAGCCATCATTACAGAAGCATATAATAAGGTACAAGTTTTTGTTATTTATTCTTTATATGCAACTTAAATGTATAATGTTAATTCAGTAGATATAAATCCATGGAGGTTTTTTTTATGGGGAAGGCGGCAACCGAGCAAGTGGTTTACCTGATGGTAAGTGATTACCGTCGCCCCTATATACATCATGCAACACCAGAGGTGCTGCAGGTGCATTGCTAGCCTTTAAGGGTATTTGATAGATGGGAGGAAGGATGAGGAGGGAAGGTGTGCCTCCGGATACCTCAATCATCAAATGAAACGCACAAACATGAGATGCCCCTACTTCATGCTGGTATTCTGTGAGGCTGTAGTACCAACCCAGTTCAGTTGGCCCATTCCAGCTCTACCTTGTATAAAAACCTACAATTGTGTTATTAAATTTTTAAAAACCTGTTCTAACCATTGTTCATAAGGCTCCTTTTAACTTTCCTATGAGACCTATGTTCTTAGACTAACTAATTTTAATTTGAGATTATATTTAGTAGGTTTTCAATTAATTTTTTTAATTTTATCTCTTTTTATTTATATTTTATTGCATAGCCAATTTATGTAACTAATGATCTTGTTAAATATCCTTATATCTGTTAACCCTCTCAAAAATGAGAGTAGCACTTTTAAACATTTATTATATTACTGCTATATTACTTTTTACTTTATTGTTATGCTGAAAATGTAACATATCATCAAATTGCTCTGAATTACATAATATTGTTATCCTCACAAATAAACATTTCTTTATAACCTTTTTGAGGTATTTTTAGGGTTTAGTAAGATGAATTGGCAACACAGAGACATGAGTGTGAATTTTTGGTACGGCTTGTTTGCATTTTACATACCATGTTGCTAACAAGCTGCAGATATTCATGTTGGTCAATAGCTTGATTGTGTGCTGTAGTAGTGTGCAGACATAGTGAAAAGTGATAGAGAGCAGGTTATACCATATATGCAAATGTCAAATTGAAAATATACAAATGCATTTTGTGTGCGGGATATCTGGTCTTCCTTTCGACAGACATATGTTTAGGAGTGGTAACCTACTTACACGCTGATCACGAAGAGAATAGTAATCTATGTTTTTAAAGGGTGGTGTTTCTAACTATAAAAACTATAGAAATATACTTACTTTTATAAAATTAGAAATCTGTGTTTGTAGTAAACATCTTT
This sequence comes from Bhutanitis thaidina, assembly GCA_029286595.1. Classification (NCBI taxonomy): domain Eukaryota; kingdom Metazoa; phylum Arthropoda; class Insecta; order Lepidoptera; family Papilionidae; genus Bhutanitis; species Bhutanitis thaidina. The sequence continues at coordinate 6,613,891 of JAGSMS010000003.1, forward strand.
ATTTACAATACCAAACAAAAATAAGGCCCTTAATAGAGATATTTACTTAAGTCCCTCAAACCACAAATCAAATCAGTCAAAAATCGGTTGGTTGACTTCGGATGATTGTTGTTGTGATATCAAAATTTTTGACTTTAATATTAAAACAAAATACTTTTAAATATTGATATTGACTAGTATTTTGTTTTTTCAGCTAATAGGATCAGGTATTTATATTCGCCAAATGGTACAATCAGTATTTATATTTGTAAAAGTAGTACTCCATGTTAACTAATAATTATGTATTTTATTTATGAAATAAGATTATGTAAACTAAAAATAAACTCCCATCAGCCTCAAGATCTACTTTGTGTCAAGGAGTGTAAAAGTGGATTTCACGTTGGTTTATTTGGCCTCACAATTTCCAACAATGTCAGGTTTTGGGTTCAATTCCTGCCATGGAACATGTACTTTGGTGTCCGGTTCTACAATATAAGAAAAACTGTGTAGCTTATATTTTAATATTTTTATGTAAATTCCTTTGTTTTACAGGATATTATGGATGGTTCCAATATATGCCCTTAATGCATGGATTGGTTTGGAGTTCCCAGAGCAATCTATTTATATGGACTCTTTGAGAGAGTGTTATGAAGCCTATGTTATTTACAACTTTATGAAATATTTACTAAATTATTTAAATGAGGATCAGGAATTGGAGGCAGTGTTGGAGACGAAACCTCAAGTTTATCACATTTTTCCTTTATGTTGTTTGACCCCTTGGGAAATGGGGAGGTGACTTATTTTTGTTTCAAGTTTATTCCCACTTGTTTGAAAAATCAGCATTTCTTATTTCATGCATATGATATTTTAAGCCAATATTTTTAAACACACATCACTAGGTAAATTTTTTTTTACTAATCACTTTATTATAAATACCGTCTAAAATAGGTATTGAGGTATACCAAATATTTTTATTTATAGTTCGATACTGTATATACTGGAGGCCTTTGCACAGTGCAGTAAAGTAGTATCATTAAAATTAAAATAATTTTCAAGTAATGGAATAGGTTTCCAGTATTCAATTTAAGTTATTTAGTGCATATTATTGAAAAATGCTTCGCCTTTAATATTTTACAATCCTTTGTTAATATTAAACTGACAAGATTATATTGATGGTCATGTTTTTCGTTTCAGAGAATTTGTGCATAATTGTAAGCATGGTATACTTCAATACACGCTGGTGAGACCACTAACAACGGTGATATCAATGATATGTGAACTGTGTGGTGTATATGGAGAGAGTGACTTTAGTTCTAATGTTGCATTTCCCTACATGATTGCTATTAATAATCTATCTCAGTTTATAGCAATGTACTGCCTAGTATTATTCTACAGAGCAAACCGAACAGAATTAAAACCAATGAAGCCCATTGGAAAATTTTTATGTATCAAAGCTGTTGTATTCTTTTCTTTCTTGTAAGTATGCTATCAATGTTTTCATTGTATTTTACCATTATACAGAAGGAAAAATGATTTAACCACTCTATTTACAGCCAAGGAGTCGTTATCAATATTTTGGTATACTGTGGAGTGATATCAACAATATTTGATATATCTGACCAAGATAAAATTAAAGTTATATCTTCAAAACTTCAGGTAAGTGAATTTTAGTGTTAGTGTTTAAAGTGATTTTTATACACACTATTTTTTTTATTGAATAATTTACAGTAAGTAGCTTATTTAATTTTGTCTACCACCACCACCTATAATCATGTTTAAGGTCCTGATGTTTGAATTTATTGTGGTTCAATCTACAGAGAAGGAACTCTATTATTTTGATTTAAATACTATTTTGAGGTCTTGGAGTGGTATGCTTGTCTTTAGGTTTAATTTTACATATCACAGAGCCCTGACTGCAGTAGTGAAATCATATCAATCATATTTTTAATTTAAATAGCTTTGCTAATCGTCCTTAGCAGGAATCAGTGCTTCTGCGATTATTTTTGGTCTATCAAATTTAATGTTTGGGAGATTTAGATATATGTGGTGACAGACTTCTTGGAGTGTCCATGTCACCTATGTGATCCTTGTGTGACACAAACATTATAAGTTTTAGGGTCTGGTTGCATAGTAATTGTCCCGTGTCTCTACATTTTATAATTCCTCTTAATGAGGTGCAAAATAATTTCTCGTAATTTGTGTTATGTTTATGGAAATCTTATTAGAAAGTCCATGGTTTAAATTATAGAGAATTAAGGAAACTCTTTCTCACAAGAAAGTTACATATTTTTTATTCCATGAATTAATCTACTTTCAGGTGGAATTTCATTTAAATCTGTTTAGTCCTTAGTTTCAGTATGCATAATATTAGTAAATACAACTGCTACCATGCTATACTAACAAACATTTAAAATAGTATATACTGTTTGTAGGATTTTCTCATTTGTATTGAAATGTTCCTGGCTGCAATAGCACATCACTATAGCTTCTCATACAAACCATACGTTTCGCCATTTGATCCCGATCGCTCATGCCTCGGGTCATTCCTGGCTATGTGGGATATATCGGACGTAAAACGGGACATAACAGAACACCTTGGCGTAGTTGGTATGTATCTTTATTTATAACACTAAAGTAACAAACAAGATTACAGTCCGTACTTGGTGGTAATTGGCTACTGGCTAATGAACATCGAAGGTTTTAGTTGCGTCGTCGTTCTTATATAAGGTTAATAAATTATGTAGTATTTTTCTGTAGAACTTTCATGAGTGTAAGTATAATAGAAATATTAATTGTGTGGTGACATTTTACCAAAAAAGGCTTTTATCTAAATTAAATATACATATATTCAAAAGTCCACAAGTCTCATTCACAATACCAAGATTGGAAGTGAGTCTAGTAAGATTGCGTACCTTCTACTCACACTTGAATTTATTGTTGTTTGTTCTTCCTCTTACTATTTCATGATCGTGGGTTTCCCATGCTAGTACGTCGTCATTAATCGTATCGGGTTATTACTTTGAGCAAGTGTTGCGCAGCCGACTTGTGATTCATAGAAATAATTGTTTCTGTTAACAGGAAGTTCTTTTAGCAGACGACTAAGAGGAAAATCTATGTATCATATGACAAGGGGCTATGACGAGAGCTCGAGATTGGTTACTGAACCGGTACCATCAAGCTCAGCCCCCAACCTAACGGTGGACACCGAACCACCGTATGTTGATGTACGATCCACAACATACGGTTCCATCGAAAACACTGTTACCACGGGTTCATTGAATTCTGACACTGACCCACTTATAGATATATCCAATGATTCAAATTTTAAACCAGATCCAAAAGTGTAAACAGTTGCAATGGCAACTGTTATTTGGATAAAATATTCGTATTATTGTCGAATACGTATATATTATTACTAAATGTATATCATAATTTAAAAAAAAGTGATAATAGTAATTATTTGTATGTATGTTAAGTTGATTGAATTTATGCATTCCTTGTGAATATATCTCTAGATCTTAATTGTACTTAACCAAAGTATATCAGTAATAACTTAGAAACAATGTTATTCTTTACTTAGTATTTTTTAATATATTAGGATATGCGTTTTAGTTTGTTGACATGTATTTTGAATACATACCTATTTACATAGTATTACGATCAAATGGTTTGCCTTGAATCGCAAACTAGTATGAATTTCGTTTTCCTAGTCATCATAATTATATAAGAAATATTAAAGATATTACATATTGTAATTTGCTTTATATTTTATGATATAATACATACTTCAATACAATATATAATTTATGTATGTGGATTTCATAATCGACACCTGCCTTTAAATAGTCCACAGATAGACATAGGCCTCACGTTTGGGAGATTACTGTTATCGTCATTCTTGGAAGGTGAATTCACTTCACTTCTCTTGGTCCTCTTTACGGCACCCACAGAATGAGATGGGATGATAATTTATGTATATAATGTGATCCCTTACGCAGCCATCACATAGGAGAAGATTATTTTAAATTGATTATATCTAATGAAATTTATATGTTTACCTATGTATCAATAGTTGTACATACTGATAATTATGCGCTGTTTTATAAATGCATTGTATTGTTGAACTTCATGAATGGTATTGTAAGTTGTGATATTATGCGTTGTACCTATAATGCAAAGTTACATTAGTAAAACGAAATTTAAAATACATTTTCGTTAAAATAAATTTAAATATGATTTTTAATTTTTGTTTTAATTCTTTGTATTATAGATGAGCTACATTAATATGTTAAGAGTCATATTATCGAAGTTACCAGAAGCGGAAGACATGAGGTTAGGCTCAACTGCTAGGTCTGAAATTGATGAATATTTCAATCTAAATTCAATGCTGATATGTAAAGCCTACCCCGCACATGGTCTATAATATTTTAAATTTTTCTCATGCTATAATTTTCAGATCTCAATGCTGGAGCAAACTGGTATTAAATGATTTCTTCTCTCCCTAGGAGTCGTCTGGGTACAACACTCTTACCCATTTCTGCCGCTATACTGCATGGAGTTACTGTTGTGTTCCGGTTTGAAAGGTATAGAGAGCCTGTATAATTACGGGCTTTAAGGCAATCTTATAAAAGTGTTAGTATTCAGGGGGTCACAACGCAGCTGTTACCTTCTTCAAATAAGGTTGTTTGCAGGAGTCCATAGGCTTCAGTAGTTACTCACCATCAGTTTGACTGTTAGCTCGTTTTTAAACCCATTCCAAAAAAAAAAAAAAAGCAAGAAAGTAATTCAATAACGACCGTGACCCTGACCGTGTGCGGTTGGCATAAGTTTTTTTTACACAAACATATTATTTATCAAATCAAATTACAAGTTCCAAGCACTAGTCATGCAATTCTTCCTAGGACATTTTTTTTCTTTTGGTTCTGTTATTATGTCGATTGCTAAACATAGGCTTCACCAAAGATTGAAGATACAAAACGCGGTTCTGAGCCACCTGCAGCCATCGAGTTCCCGCTACACTGCAGGTCGTCACTTCACCTTGTGAGGGTCATCCTTCACTACGCTTACCTTACGTACAAAGTTGCTAGTCGAGAGAGAACCTTTCGTGCCCAACGGGTTGTAGTTCTGCGACCTATGCGGCCGGCTCATTGCAACTTCACCTTTCCGATCCTAATATAACATTGGCCCCTTATACCTGAAACACTAGATTCACGACAGATGGTCCACACACCATATAGCACAGGTTCTCGAACTTACTTAGCTCACCTCACTTCGAGAATAAAAAATTCTAGAGCTCCCCAAAATTGTTTAACTTACTATCTGTTGCGCATCTTAAAAGGAGCCATTGCAAATGTTATTTTAAACTTGCATATATTGCATATTATATGGAACAGGGTCGATAGGATATGGCCCATATCGTGTTTTTGAGTTCAAAGATAGCAACTAAAATGTACATGTAATCAATAAATTCTTATGTGAAGGATGAATCTGATGCACTGTAACGAGTTTGTTAATGATTTGTATTTACGTTATTACACATTTAAAATATAACTATAATTTACGGATTTTATTGCGTTTATTTTATTTTGGTATTTACTAGCCTATATATTGCCTTCGCTTCTATTGACTTCGCGATTTCTATGATGATCATTTCAACTTTTTTTTCTCTTAATATGTTCGTCATGCACACAAAAACTAACCAACGGATCTCGTCAAATATTGCAAAATTATAGCTAATCCATATAGGCAGTAAAGAAATTACTCAAAAGTGATTTCATATATACACTTAATGTTATATATTATACTATACTGACGTTATATGATACAATAAATAATATACCAGTAAATATACTTATATTTATATTTCTTATAAACATTTATTTAATAAGGGTCGACTAAGTAAAAGAATAGTCTTGGAAATGTCACGGTATCCGACAGTTGGCATCTCAAAAAAAGCTTAACCGAAAATACACGCCTTCAGCAGACGGGCAGCGGCGTGCGAGGTGTCTCATACTGCGATATACAATTTGCTGTCTAAGCATAATAGCCAATAATAAAATAAGCGCAATAACTAAAATAAGGAAAATTCTGAGGTCAGTAGTGGAATATCAGCAGGCTGACGATAAAGACCTGTGCATCTCTCTACCACCGTTAGCTCCGGAACTATGTCAGCGGCCTATATACTTTAGGTCTGACATTCTTAAAAGGTATTTTCGCCACATCGTTTAATCATGTGAACAAAGACGCTTGCACAGATAGTAACTAAATCGGCTTCTTTGTAATATTACGACAATACCAATACCGTCAATTACAATTAAAACTATCAAATGTAAAGATAATAATGTTTATTTAAGGCCTAAGAAGAGTGGGTTCACACGGATTAAATTACCTCAACATCAGACCGTTACCCAAATGGAGTGGATTTGGATAAAGTTCTTGAGCATGGATGATACATAATAACATTGAAACCTCGACAAATTTAGATGGAGCTCTCCACACTGTTACCTGGGAATTTATCAATCAATTAAATAAATAAATATTATCACGCTTATATCTTTAAAATAGCTGGGCAATAGGCATAAACAATCTTAACATAAATGTTAATCGATAGCGATGCAACGTAGATTTCAGCGTTACTAGCCATTATAGAAAAAAAATTATCTTCATGCATTCTAAGCTTTATCCGAACCATATTAAAGGGAAGTGGGCGACCCGCCACACAATGCGATATTTTTTATATTAAAAATCGATTTTGATTTCTTTTTATAAGGCCTCCTGTTCGCCGAAACTTTAACGACTCTCCTCATCTCCTTTTCGTGAAGTTTTAGTTGGTTTGCTCATATTTCAGACTGCACGAATGCGGCGGCTCAATCGGGATATAGGTAACTGGAGACTCTGCCTCTTCCCAAATATAGTAAAATGCCGGCAATACAACAGTGTGTTGCAGATGTACGTGGGTGTCGGTAACCACTTATTCGGTGAGCCGCTTACATCGTTTGCCCTTTTACAAAAAACTACAATTTATTTTGCCTAGGTGGCGATTGCGCCACAGACAGCTATTTAGCTATCTGTGAAAATTTATGATTATATTTGCACACCAAATTACACTTAATATTATAAAAGTGAATATCTGTTTAGGTGTTTGGCTGTTTGTTGTCCAATCATGGAAACAATGGAACAGAATATTATACCTACTATTACTCCTTGTTACCTTTACCCGGGAATTATACTCCCTTAGAAATAAATACACGTGGGCAGAACCGTTGGCGATTACTAGTTCTTAATATATTCACATATTTTGGTAACACAGTAGTAACCAGTGTTTGATTTTGAAAAAAAATCTCACACTAATATCTGGTAATGTTTATTACCCTCTACTTACAGCAGCGCCATCTCAATTTCATATATATTTCTGGACACTATAATATAATTATATACACAAAGATCGTTATCATATAGTACATTTATATCGGACACACAAAACCTTATCTAATGTCAAACTAGGAAGGTACTCCGTTTTTGTAACTAGACACATTTTTGTGACGCAGTGTCAAGCCCGCTTTAGTTTTGAAAACCTTTGTCCAGCAGTAGACTTATACTAGTTGAAAGGCATCCAACCTGATGCGGAAAATGAAATAATTATTTTAGAAAAGTAATAAAAAAAAACTCTCTTCAAACTTAAGTTGCCCAATAATCCAAGTAAAATGCAAGCACCATTAGTCATTAATAATAGTTTACGGAAAGCGTCATCGCAAGGATTCGTTGTCAGTGTGTCGAAGACTTCAAAAGATACAGTTGATGAGGTATTTGCCTAGACTATAGTAAGGTCCCTTGATCTGAGTCTCTTTGGCTTAGTTAAGTATTAGCAGATGTACATCCTAAGTCAAAAGAAAAAAAAATGTATCCTGTGACTACTACAGTTAGAACCGATATTTAGTGTACGACTCAGAAATGGCCTGTAAAATAAACGAGGTTACATTTAATGCCGTAATGTCTTATCCACCCGTATAGAAAATATTTCATAATATATTTTTAAAAGTAATGAACATCACGATACAATAAAACTGTTAATAATATAAATGTATTTATTTAACTTGTAACTTTAACTTTATTAACGTTGTATCTTTATTAATTATTTAAAATAATACAAATTATCTTACATTCTCACTAGTTTCTATAGATTGGCTATATTCCCCCTCGAACGAGATGCCGTATTGTTGTGGCAGGGGGACATAGTAGCTAAATAGCTTGGACCTTCACGGTGAACCAAGAGTAACCTACTAATGTGTTTGGCGGCGGAATCATAGCTTAGATTCGCCACGGGGTGCCGAAAGTACTGATGCTTCCGTGCACTCGCCTTCCTCATCTCCATGTCCTCCTGGTGGCGAGCTCGGTGGGCCGAGTAGGAAGGTGGGTATTCCGCGCGCCTTACCAAGAGAGAAAGGAAGAGGAACTGTCCCAAGATGGGGCTGCTTAGGGCGGCAGCGAGTAGGGATGAGTATGCATGCGAAACCGTTGACGTGGCCTTGCTGACATACGGCTAAGGCGTTACACCGTGGGGTTTTGGTCGGTGCATGCCCGACATAACCTGTCCTTGCTCCAGCGACGTATACAATAGGTATAATCACCACTTATGAAAAAATTAGTAGTTCATAGAAAGGATGTCTAAGATATGTATATATTGGAATGATATGATTTATGACATAGATAGTCCTCTAAAATGAATAATAAAAACCCAAATTATTAAATATTAATATGAAATTAAATTTTAAAAAAAAACTTTTTAATTATAGTCTTTTAGATTTTCTCCATCATGATGCAATTAGACATTTCCGATTTTCATTATCTTTAGTCAAAGAGAACCATCCTGCTTCAACACAAGAATTTTGCCCACGCAAACAGTGTGACAAATAAGTATCTTATGTTTTACAAACTCACTAATATCGCATCCATTATTTGTTATAAAAATATATTACAGTAATTATAATTTTTTTTTTCCTTATATAACAACATTCTGAATTGGATTTTCCCTCGTATTAATACGTAGTACATAGCCACCAACTAGATAAAACCAAAGCGAATAAGTTGTTAAAGAGGAACCTCAATACGAAACAGTAGTTGAATGTAAGAAGAAGTAATGTAAAAGAAAAGAAAATGATTTGACAAACATAATTATCTTTCTTACGTCGAAGAATAAAGAAATTTATTCATTAATTCATGTGCAGAATGCAATCCATTGTAGATTCCTTCATAAGAAGTCGTGAATCTACCTATCTATCTTCTATGAGAGGACTATAATGGAATACATTATTGTCATTTACTCCTTATGAAAACCGGCAGTGTTATTATGGTTAGACACAACCATTACGGTTGTGTCTAATAAGATATCAATCTGCACATTAGATATAGACTCTTAAAATTAAATTAATCTAATACATTAAGTCTCGAATGTCTGTTATTGATCCGATAATCGCATAACCAGCGTTAAGCATTGCTTCTAATTGTATTTATGAAAGAGCCTAATATTTTAAAACATGTGAGATATGTCATATTTTTTTGGATATATAAGAATTGGCCAGGCATTTGTACTACATATTTATCAACTAAATGGATGCACTCCTGTATGCCATATTTTAACTTAAATAATACCTAAATTGAATAACCATGATTTGGTTACATGAGCTGAAAAATAATTGTTAAATAATCTAAGCTTCCAAAAATATGCAAGGAGGAGTATGATGATTTTATATAACTTAATCAAAATGTTTAAATTCACTCCTAGTTTTACTAAAATTCTCTAGGGCACTTAAGCCAGCTTTTAAGCTATTCATTTCAATCTTGTTCCACAGTGTTCCCATTAAAAGATAGTAGAAACAAAAGCCTGTTATTATAATTTTTACCATATCAGTCAATATGCTATTAGGCCAGAAGCCTACAGTACCTAATAGGAACATAAATAAGAATCCACCGCTGGTGAGGAACAAGTGTTTCGATTTGTTTATTGTGACGGTAGCATCTTGACAAACTTTTATTGCCTGCGCAATGGTTTCATTGAACCGCTCTTCTGTGCTTTGTGGCCTTTGACTACACTTCTTTAAACTGCTTGCTGTAAGGTGTAATTCAAGTGAAACAGCATTGTGGTCTGAGTACGAGAAACTTTCGCCTGGTACTCTGTCTTCTAATGGATTACCAAAATTAATAACATCAGCCTGAAAGGAAAGATAATGGATTAATTATGATGATATTAAAGAGTGTGAGACTCGGTGATCTCGGCAACACCTTTAAAGGTTCTGGATTGAAACCCTAGCCATCACCAAAATTTATGTACGAAAATAACTTGTTCATCTATTTTGGACATTGGGACTTTTTATGTCTATAAGATTTAGGTTAAGGTAGGAAGATTTAGGTTAAGGTTGGTTAAGGGGATAATCAATAATTTACTAGCAGAGTTATGATTACGACATGAGTAAGAACTTTGTAATGGAATGGCATAATACTTAATTATATTAATTTTTTTATTTGCTTAACACAAACTTGTGTTGTTTGTTTATGTTTAAAGCATCAAATCCTTAAGAATGGATTTGTTTTTAGTGGGTGTCGAAAGTGTTGACAATAAAAGGCATAAAAGTATCTCACTTCATCATCACGGTATCTCCATGACTAGTTTCTTTAAAAGTGGTTCAGCCGTTTAGCTGTTAAAACATAACATCTAGACAGACAGTTACTTTCGAATTTATAATATCAGTATAGATAAACAATAATTTTACAAGAAGGTTCACTCAGTGTACCTGCAACACGATAGTCGGAGCCTCTGTTATTGTGTTGACACACGCACGCACGCAGTAAAATACGCACAACTCACTCGCTCACGCATTGCGGCGATGGAGCGACGGGCAGCTCTGTCCATCTCCCTCTATGCACTAAACTGAATCTACGCCATGGCTAAATTAGCAAAAGAAATTTAGCTGAGAGTTTTGGTTGGTTGTTAAAATGGTAAGGTAAAAGTCAATTGTAACTACATGCTATGACGAACTAAACCCTAGTTTAGCTAATTACTAATGCATGCACTAGGCCTAAGACATGAGACTATATATCTCATTTACTGAGTAATTATTTTAACTTCAGTGTCCATAAAATTTCCTTAACTCTTCCATAAAACTGCCTGATAGCAAAAGAACTTTGCTTACCTAGCCTTACTATCAAGTACACTCCATGGCTAAAAAAAAGGTGAAAACTACCTCAAACACTAGCTATACATTAAATAATCTATAATATTTATATGTTAATCGAGTGGACAAATATTCCAAAGTAACAATTCCAAATATCAGTCCAAATGACGTTAGCCTGAAATGGTGTAAACTTACCTCCCATGCAGAACTGACTTTGAACAGTATGTGATCAATTCTCTTTCCCTCAGGGGAAATTTTAGCCATTTTGGAATCAGAGTAACTGTTGTTAGCATTATCGCAGGTTCCTGGTGGTTTCGTAATAGCTGAGTTGCTTCCTTCACCTCCAACTACATATGGATCCTGTAATGCTGGTAATTGAGTTATAAGCCTGGAAAGGCACATTTTTCATTAAATTCAGTTAATTAAATTAGATAATAATCATCAATCAATCATAATCATAAAGAATTTGTATAGATTGTAGACTAAAAGTTGATGTCTATAAGGAAAAGCAATTTTCCACAATGCAGTGACCACACAATCTGTATTCACATCTATGATGAATAGGGTAACAAGTGTAATTTATTGCCTAAGGTAACAAGTATAATTTATTGTTCCATATATGTTACTGGAATTATCATATTTTAAATTATTTTTTTGTAGCTAGTATTTCGCATACTAATAAAATTCAGCGTAAAACACTCAATTATAACAAAAGAATGTATTGTTGTTACTTGTAGAAATTAATGACAATAATAATAATACCTGAAAGATAAATCTCCTGGTGCTGCATTTAGATCTCCTGCTAGAATTGAAACATCAGCTGGTGATATAGTAAGATTCACAAATTCCGCTGTTGTATATGCTTGAAGTACTCTATGTGCTAAGTACATATCATCCTCGTGATACTCCGCATGTAGCTATGTAAACATGAAAAAGAATCTGTCATTAATAAGTAAGACTGTATGGTGGTCTCAAAACAATACTGACCCTCAAACATTTGTATAGCTGGTTATAAAAATCTGAAGAGAAAAAGCTTAACAATAAAGTAACTAAAGTACAAGTTACAATAATGATAAGAACCAGTATAAAAAGTTAGTTACCCCTGTGGTACTCTTAAAGATCAATGTCCTTTTCCCTGCCATCATGTGGTCATGATCCACAAGAATGTATATCTGGGACAAATTGTCTGACAAGATAAGTCCAGCTTTGACCATGACATCAATCAACGGATCCAATGTTTCATTTTAAAGTCACAAAATTCATAAAAACTTTGTGCACATTTAGTACACACAACTTTGTGTAACACACAACTGCAGGCTTAAATTTCACTACAAACCACACCAGAAAAAGGAGGGTTTGTAGACTTTTGCAAAGCATTTGACAGTCTGGTAAAGCTGATAACACCTACTCGTCTGACCCAAACTATTGAAGGAACTTTTGGCTCATTTGATTTCCACTAGTCTCCAATTAGGACTTACTATCTTTTGATAGAAAGTTCTAATTGGAGTATCTCTACCAAGACAAGATGAAAATTATGATATAGCAAATAGTGATATGGTACTCAACTACATCTCATCATAAAAGAACCTAGGTTCTTTTATCTCCAATACAAGTGCAAATAAGATCAGACAATGTTCAAATCAATGTAACAATTTCTGCACTTGTAGAACTGGGAAAGATTAAGAAAGATAGTAGGATAACCAAAAAAAACAGAGATACTACTTATGAGATACCTTATCTTTCCATATCTTTCTCGATGGAGCACACTCAAATAATTTTAGACCTAACATGTACACAATCTGGGTCGACCACGAACTTTGTATCAAGAGTGGCTGACTGAGAAGATACAACTTTGGCAGTTTGTGTCACAAGTTGGCATTAACAAATTAACACCCAGTTTATATGTTGGCTTTATAAGTTTTTTTATCTCCCAAAAGTATATACCAGTCAAGAAAGCTAAAACTCCATGGTTTCTGTTCATCCCTTCCCATTAAAGCAATGCATCTAATACTTTTTATTAAAATTACGCTTTAAGGTGGTGTTTCACAAATTCACTTTCATCTCTAATAAAAAACTATTTAAGCTATGTAGTATGAAATTACTTACATGAGTGCAGTAAACATTTATGAGCTTTTCCTCATATCTAATACGACATAAACCAACCCCCTTGCCTCCAAACCAGTCGCCATGATGAATCTTGTGGATATAGCCATTTAGAGGCCACTGATGAAAGAAGACATCTTGAATCAGCCATTTAGAGAAAATACAAAGGCCTGAACCAACAACGCCACTGAAATATTTAAATTATGAATATACAAAAGGGTCAAAACTAAATTAGTTAAAAACATATCTTAAATATAATATATATATATTTCTTACCTATAGAAATAATGGGAATATGGCAGGATATCTTTAAGAGTGTCCTTTAAAAACAAATAGTCTTTTTCACTCCAAATTTCTTGAAGGCAAACAATTGTATGACAACTATGTGTCAGATATTTTGCAATAGCTTGTATCCTTTCTTTGCGGTTTTTAGAAACAACTGGTATTCCCCTAAAGTATGCATTGGCTTTTAGATATCTCAATTATAAAAAAGGTACTGAAATTATTGATATTTTCAATCTTACCAGCAGTTTAAAGTAAAAATGTTAAGGGTTAAATCCATGGTCTTAAAAGATTTCTTCTACTATACTTATTTTGTCGTCGATAACTAAATTAATTTCAATAAACTTGAATGTGCAAAAATGGGTATGGATGGATATTGTATACATAATACATTCATGTACTCTGTGACAATACACTTCCAATGTCTATGTAATAAACATAAGATGTATAAATGTAGTTTGTGATTTTACACAACACACCAGACACTATATTCTTTGACACTAATGGTATCCGAGTCAGATAGAATCGAGTCAAGAGTACCTAGCTTCTCTTTGCTTATGGGTGCATGTATGGAAAAAAAATTCTAGATAGTTTTTTTGAAGATGTACTAGCCTTATACATATATAGGTTACCTGCATATTTTTTTTTATTTGTTTAAAAAACTTATTGCTTACATTGCCAAAGGGTGGACCTATTGGCATTCTCTGCCAGTCAACCCATGGGTTGGTGAGATAGCCGTAGCTGGTGTATTTATTTAGTTAATTAACTAACAAAATTATTTATTTATTTTTGTTTATAGTTATAAACAAATATAAATAAATATAATAAAATAAATGAATAACAATATGAAATGATATACTATTATATATATGTAGGTAGTAAGTGTATATTCACGCCTTGTTCCCAATAGGGTAGGCAGAGACCATCTTCTTCCCCTTGCTACGGTCCTGACATACGTCTTTCGCTTTTTCCACTTTCATCAATCTTCGCATGCATGCTCGTTGGCTTAGAGTACTCTTGACCTGGCGTTTTTCCAGAACGTCTCCGATCGTGAAATGTTCGCCTAGGTCTTCCTCTCCCGACTCTACCATTTACACTCGCCTCATATATTTGTTTCGTCAACCTACTTTCATTCATCCTCTCCACATGTCCAAACCAGCTCAGCATTCCTTTCTCAATTCTTGTCACTACATCGTCTTTCACGCCACAACGCTCTCTGATCACATTATTTCGAACCCTGTCAGTTATCTTCACATCAATCATACTTCTTAACGCTCTCATTTCTACTGCATTTATCCTGCTTTCATGCCTCTTATCCCATACCCAGCATATGTTAGTGTTGGTACCAATACCCCTCTATGCACAGCCAAACGAGCTTTGTGAGATATCGTCTGGCTGTTCATAAATGTGTGCAATGCCCCATTCACCATATTACCTGCCATCGCTCTCCTTTCAGCAAACAAGCTCATTCACTTGCTCTAAACTATCTTCCATAATCTTGATACATACTTCCGTCATCCTCTCCTCTCTTTCAAACACTATTATCACCTCTGGTATTGCATATGTACATGGGCATCGATAATCACGTATCATCGGGTGAACCGCTTGCTCGTTTGCTGCCTTTCTGATAAAAAACCGTGTGTGTGTTGTGACTTATGTACGCATGTAAGAACTTATACTTCTTTAGCGTAACAAAACATAAATAACTAATAATAATAATTTATAATGTAAACAAATAAAAAGAATACACACCGACAGTTAACCTCAGATCTATAAACTCACTTTATTATAATATTTTATTTAGTTTATTATAAT
This sequence comes from Bhutanitis thaidina, assembly GCA_029286595.1. NCBI lineage: Eukaryota > Metazoa > Arthropoda > Insecta > Lepidoptera > Papilionidae > Bhutanitis > Bhutanitis thaidina. Next base: position 6,629,238 of record JAGSMS010000003.1, read on the forward strand.
ATAAAAAATCACTTTTATCACGAATACTCACAATAAATTACCATTCACCACCATATATGATTTAAAATCACACGCAAATACGCATGTATATTTATGTATGAATATTTTTTTTGTCTCCCCTGAGTTTTAGATTCATATATATTTGAATAACTACCTTGAATATAGTTGTCAGTTATCACGAAAACTTGAGAGACAATTACCAACCAACTTCATAGTGTCGCTTTTAGGTGTCAAATTTTTACCCAGCGTAAAAATTCACTTTCATTATTTTTCCCAAACACGCCAAAAGAAGTATAATTTAGAAAATAACATAATTTGCTTCGCTTTGCTGGTAGATAATCTCTTGTGTCTGTATAATCATAAGTCCTGATTTCGAAACGGTTACAATACAATAAGACCTTGGAGCAAATCGATACAATGATTCATCTCGAAGTGGTGACATAATTCTGCTATTTTATTTTTTACATTTAATATGTTCACTTATGACAAATAATAAGTAAAAGAGTAATAGACAACAAATAGTAAATATTTGAATATTAAATAGTAATAGTTATTATTAATAAGTAATACATAAGTAAGTATCAAATATTAAACAGTTTATCTTAAAAAACGTATATCTGAAATAACTACGGTGTTGACCTTACTAGATTTTGCCAGTGCATTCGACAATGTCGATTTTGATCTCTTATTAGCTATCTTAGCTTCTCTTAACATATCTCCTGAAGTGATTGACTGGTTTCATAGTTACTTGTTTGGTCGCCGGCAACGGACACGTGTGGACAATTCGTTCTCTAACTGGTGCACGATCAAGGCCGGAGTACCGCAAGGTGGCGTGTTGTCTCCTCTCCTTTTTTCAATTTTCATAAGTTCTATTACGCTCCGTTTAACTTCTCGCTACCACCTGTATGCTGATGATCTCCAAGTATATGCTCAGGCTAAATTGGTGGACTTACCTAAAACTATAGACCTATTAAATAAAGATCTAGACTCAATTGTGGAATGGAGTAAGTCATACGGTCTTAAAGTGAACCCATCAAAAACCAAAGCAATTATAATAGGCAGTCAAAAATTGGTTACCCGTATTAATATACCTACTTTACCTAGTATTATATTTGACGAGACATCAGTGCCGTACAGTGACACCGTTAAAAATCTAGGAGTTACACTTGACAAATTTTTATCTTGGGCCCCACAAGTGAGGTGAGCAGGACACCCTCCTGACATCCTCCTTTGCATCGGTTGGGTCTCTCCGTAGATTAAGCAATTTCCTACCCATACCAACTAAAATTACGCTTGCACAGTCTCTCCTGTTACCCATTCTCGATTATGCTGATACGTGTTATCTCAATCTAAGCGAAGAGTTACTTAATAAGCTAATAAATTTCGCGAAAAACTCAAGTGGCTTCCGATCCGCCTTCGCAGAAATACTCACATTCTTTCTCTTTTATACTGTGTTCTATTCAATTCCACTACCCCTCCTTACCTTAAAGAGCGGTTTGAGTTTCTTGGTCACTGTCGATCTCTTCGCTCTGACAATAACCTTACTTTAAAAATTCCATCCCATAACACTTCCTTCTATTCTAAATCCTTTTCCATTGAAGCTGTTAGGCTTTGGAACTCCCTACCACTTCATATAAAGCGTGCGCAATCCCTAGATACTTTTAAAAGGCTGGTCAAAGCGCACTTCCTTCCTCCATAAATAATTATTCCTTCATCTCTCGTTATCTGTTTATCCTTTAACACTTACTTTTCCTTGCGTCGTATGGCTCTTATATTATATTATTTATTTTTTACACTTTATGTTCCTGTATATGTATGGGTATATAATGTGTATTTATTTAGATATATCAGTATATGTTAGTGTATATATATATGTTTGTGTATATATCAATATATATTTATTACATTTATTATTTATATTTATATTTATATATATATATTTATTTTCACTTCTGTGTAACTTGCGTACACCCTTGACCCTTGCTCACTGGTCATTATTTCCTCTGCAAAATGGTTGCCTGGTAGAGATCGCTTCTAAGCGATAAGGCCGCCAATTGTACCTTTGTGTTTCTTTTTATTTATTTATTTTTTCCTATTTTTGCTATTGGTGTACAATAAAGTGTATTTTCATTTCATTTCATTTCAACGAAAGAAAAATAGAATTTTTCATATTTGCATTAATTTAATATACACAAATCCAATTAACTAACCTTTTTTTTAGTTGTACGTGGTGGAAGGGGTTAACACCTTTCAATCACCGAAGGCGGTGATTGTTTATGTCAAGATCAACATTAAAGATGACGGACCGTCTAAAACCTCCACGGTAGATACGCTGTTGGCCTGGTGACCTTTACAGCTTCGGGGGAAGAGACTCGCGAGCAGAAGGCCCGCAAGTTAGATTTTGTTGCAAACAATTCAATCATGCTCGGCACTTTAATCCGCATTATTACCTCTGTCGTCGAGTGCAATTAGTCTTACAATAACCCAAAATCACAATGTCAAAAATAAAAATTAACCCTTAACAAACAAGTACAAACTGTTTTATTTCGCATCATTCTTTGCTTAAAACACAATAACATAGTGTATTTTTACTCTTCTATGCCCATTCCACTATTACAAATAACTCCCTAACCCTAGATTAAGAGTTCAAATTTGTTTGCTCGGTGTTCGTCCGTCGGACAGAGCAAAGTCAACCGACTATGTTCTCGCGTAGGTTGTCGCTTTTTCAGTCGAAAAGAACGTTGTGAAGTCTCAGTTTAGCCGTCTATTCGACTAGTCCATTGCTTGTACGTAAACCGTCGATTTGTTCACTGTACGACGATAGTCGAATTTACGAGTTTGTTCATTCAACGCCTCCCCTAACGCCTTTTTAGTTTAAAAATACTCTGTGGTGTTAGTGTTACCATTGCCATATTCTGCTAAAAAAATATTTATCTAAATCCGAACCGAACCGAACACGAACACGACGAACAAGAACACACATCGTATCAGAATCGGAATCAGTCGGTCGAGCAAATCAAGTAGGTATAGGTAGTGCTGCAGAATGGGCATGATTACAACAAGTTTGTGATTTCTTTTCAAACACGCAAATATAAAGTAAAATCTGTGTGATAACGTAATTCAGTGTTCAATCAACATGAGCTAATGGTAGAGGCCCACTTACTTGTGCATTTACAGTTATTCGCGTAACACGTATTTTGTGCATAGAGTTCAAGCATTGAATTAGGCCACATAGCGATCTCTCCCTAAATTACCGCTGTTCTGCCTGTCGACGTATCAAGACAGACAAACAAGTAAGCAAGTTGTGTTGGTCAATTTTAATCAATTAGCGCTTAACTTTTTATTTTCATGTATCATTTATGTTCTACAGGATAAGCATAGGATACAATAGATAACGTTTATAAATAGTCTATCGCGAGTCGATAATTCGTATGTTTTCGTAAATGGGTCACCTCGCCATTCTTTACAGAATAGTTTATTTTGTAATTTATTCGATTAAGGGGCATTTACTATTTAGTGTTTGAACATTTGTATGTTAAAAAATAGGCAAATAAGGCACAAGTTTCTTAATTTTTGTAGACGCGCGAGGAGGGAGAGTGATGATCAGAAAGGCCGCGACCTGGTAATGTGATGTCATCAAAAGGGGAAACTGAGGCCGATTCAGGCACGGTGTCGCCGAATTTAACTACAGTGAAAAATGAACCGGTCAGTAATACTTATTTTTTTTTGTTTTTCTTGTAACTCAGTGTGATATTTATGTTTACTACACGTCAAATTATTTATTTTCCCAAATTTATATATGCTGGAATGTATTTGATAAAGTTAAATAATTCGTTTCATTTACCTTTTATTCTTAGTCTAGTACAATGAACATGAGACATAATTTTAGTTACAAAACATAGATTCCTCTTATATATTTTTCTTAAATAGGGCACAGGTTATTGGTAAAATGTCTAAACTTTTTTTTAGTTGCTAATAGGCAATATCTTTATCAGATTTATTTTAATGCAATGTGGTATCCAGGAAGAAATAACTTATTGCCTTGGTGCAACAATAGATATTCTTTTATTATGACATATGAAGGGTTAAGGTGCAGTAACTGCAATAATATACCAGCTAGTTTCATACATTGAGTATTAGTGTTTCTCAAATATTCAAAAGTATTTTCCACTGCTAAGCATAGGCTTACTATGATTTTAAAGTGGGAATTATAATATAATAATTATAAAACTGAATACCAAATACGATAAGTAAAAAAAATATTGGTCAATATAATTTTCTTTATCTTTTTTTCAGGCAGCAACAGTCAGTAAAGATACTCCTAAAAGGGGAAATAGTACATTACTAAAATGTACTACATGTAACAGCTTCAGTACACTTAGTAGTCGTGCTTTAACAACACATATGGCACAGTGTTCACCTGACAATAACAATGTGGCTGCAGCACAAAATACTGAAGCTAGGCCACACCGAAAGTTGTTTGAATGTGATGTCTGCAATATGAAATTTTCAAATGGCGCTAACATGCGCAGGCATAAAATGCGACACACTGGTGTTAAGCCTTATGAGTGTCGTGTGTGCCAAAAAAGATTCTTCAGAAAAGACCATTTAGCTGAGCACTTTACAACTCACACAAAAAGCTTGCCATATCATTGCCCTATATGTAATCGAGGTTTCCAACGACAAATAGCTATGCGAGCACATTTTCAAAATGAACATGTTGGTCAGCATGATCTTGTTAAGACTTGCCCACTCTGTAGCTACCGTGCACCAACTATGAAGAGTTTAAGAGTTCATTTCTTCAACAGGTAATATTTGTAATGCTTAAAATTCACTCTTTTATTGGAACTACTGGCAAATAATATTTCTTACTTGACAGGCATGGCATTGACTTGGATAACCCAGGTCCAGGAAACAATTCTGTATCACTTTTAGCTGCTGGTATTGCAAATGCAGCATATGCAGATGGTACAATAGATCCTAGTACAATTAATGCCCTTGGGTCTCTTGGCTCTGGGCTCTCAGTGTCTGTAGCTGCAGCATATTCCGATAGTGGTGATAGTAATGGTGAACGATCTGTAGATAATGCAACACCTCCAATGCATTATTTGACACCACATGTGGAGATATCCATGCCAGATAACAATGAAACATATTCTCTTGGCCAGTCAAACCATTTAGGAAATTCAGGTTAGTACTATAAATAAATCATAAAATTTATAACTTTGTACCAATTATCCACAATCAATGTTTATTACTATCAGAATCGCGAATGAATGGGGAAGGCCCTAGTTCACCACAATCAGGCGACAGTGCTGTGGCTAGCAGTTCACTATCAGCTGGTCTTCCCACCAACATAACCCCTTCTATAACACTCATACCAATCAAACAGGTAATAATAACATTATTTTTTTAAATCTGGTTTATAATAGTTATCAGGACTAGACAATATTATTTATTTTCTACTTAATGGTTCATTTCTTTTTTGTATTCCAACTGTATTAAGATTCTATTATGTAAATATGCTTAACCCTTGATAAAAAAACTTGGACTTTGACATCTTGTCTAGTTAAAAGTTAAACATGGGTAAGTAAGTTACAAGAATTTGGCAAAAATGATTTTAAGTGATAATTGTTTTTTTCATTACAAATATTCTAATTTGCAATTTGTATAATATATAATTAATAATTATTTAGCAATTTCATCATTAGCAAGTAACAATTGTGTTTTTTTATGGTTTGATATCTTGAATACTAAAGCCTGTTCCTATAGTCTTGCAAAAAATTAAACCTTGGTTAATGCAATGAAAAGGTACTGTTTTTGGATGATGCATATTTTTGTGCTCAATGACAACCAGGTACATCCTTGTAATGATGGTGCACAACAAAGATGGTTCATGTTAAAATAGATTCTTAAAATTTGGTATAATGGAACATAAATAAAAAGCAAATCGTAATTTTGAATCTACCAAAACTGACATGGGTCAGTTAGGGCACATTCTACATATAAGTATTCTGTATTCCTGTATTCCCCAACCTACTAACTTTAGGTCACTATTGTCTTATTTCTACTCTTCTTTTGTACATATATTGTCCGAATTTATAAACTATAACAATATTAAATTATAATATTTATACTTTTGTGGTGATAGTTAAAATATAGTATTTCAGTTAAGTTAGTATGTAGTATATATAAGTGTATATATAACAATAGTTCATGTGTTAAAGGTAGACATCTCAACAAGTGTCTTGTTAATAATCTAAAAACCGTCATTTGACATTTGTGTTACTCCCATGACTGACTGACTTGACATTGGCAGAATCCGTAATAATGAGATTGCCACTAAATTAAAAAAAAAAGTATTCTGTACATAGTAAATGCCTATGTAGATATACACAGGACAATATTTACAAAGTTTTATTATAATACAATGCTACAGTTGTGATATGAATGGCTCTCGGCGTGAGTTCGACGCAATGATTGACCCTTAAAAAAAAACCAATTCTTGATTCCATAAATGATAACTTTAACAACAAGACAGATAATATTAAAATAAATAAAAATATGTTACAGAAATTTGAATACACTATTAAAACTGACCACATAAAAATGGAGATACTGTCAATAATTCCAGGAACCTAATACACACGAAGAGGGAAGTTCTGGCGAGTTACGCGATGGCGAAGCAAATGGTGGTGATAAGAGAGGTGTATCTTCAAGTCTATCTTCCTTGATCAAAGTGTCACCTCTTAAGAGTTTATTGCGGGAAGATCTACGTAGACGCATTTCAGCACGCGGCCGATCACGTGGATCTAATGTAAGGACATTTAATTTCTTTTTTTTTTCATTAAAAATAAAAAACATGCCAAATGCGAGTTACCTAAAACCACACAAGATCTGTGTTATTTATTTATCCAAAAATATTGTGTTTTGTCCTTTCAGTTTGGGATCCTCACTTGAGTCACACTTGGCTGGTTTTTATTATTTGTTGCTTAACTTTAGAATTTGCACTATAAGCATACAAAGTTTGATGCTTGTATGTATGCCGTCTTTGCGATAGAGCAAAAACAAAACAGGTTGAAAAAAAAACACATTTTTAATAATTTTTACTTTGGTTTTTTTAATATTTGTTGGGATATCCACCATAATACCACTAATTTCAAAATTTCACCTATGTTATTATGGCGGCTAACTGTCACTGTTTAAAAGGTTAGACAGACGCCAATTAGATTAGAAGAGACATGGACCAGAATTTTATTCATGTATTTAAGCTAAGTAAATCTTACTTTCTTTTATCCTTAAAAAATTTGAAATGTAAATTGGTGTAGGATTAGTGAATACTTGCAAATCGAGGGTAGAATATTTAAGACATTACAAAAATGAAATTGACTTTTGAATCTTTCTTCTCTTAATTCTCAAAGTAATTAAGAATAAAGTCAGCCATAGTCTTATATCCTTTTGGACTATTTTTGTTTTGTGATGATGATAGTTATTGCTTGAACCTGTTTAACAGGTACATACTACATGTAAAACGGGTTGAAGCAATAACTATAGGTTCATAATCATCATCATTCCCGCCCATCACAAGTCCACTGCTGAACATCCCATGTTCCACTGCTGAACATCCCATGTTCCACTGCTGAACATCCCATGTCCCACTGCTGAACATGCCTGAATCCATCGTCTTACGCAACACTGTGCAGGTCGTCACTCCATCTTGTTGTGGTTCAACCCCCACTGGGTTTGCGTGTACGTGGCTGCCACTCGAGAACCCTTTTTCCAACGGTTGTCAGTTCTGTGGGGTATGTGGCCGGACCATTGCCACTAAAGACTATGTCGGTAACCGTTGACAGAGATAGGGTCTGCAACCATATGTTCCTAAATAAAAATAATGTAGTATAGATTGACATTTTAATTAAAATCACTAAGAATTCGCTTTTTTAAGCATGCAGAAATACCTAATGACAACGGAGCTCGGCTTTGCATCGACCAAAAATCCATAGTGTTTCGCCATGGCATAGAGGCGTATCTCAATACCTGCCCTCCTTGCTAAGTTAGGCAGGCCATGTATGTTCCTCTTGTTTCACGGTGGGAGACCAAAACCACGCTACTAAAGCTACCCCGCTGCAACAAGCCGAGAATTCTCTGGAGAGGCTCCATACATAAAATTTTAAAAGCTGGTTAAAAAGCTATCCTAACCAATTTTAAAAACTATAAAATATATCAATAAGTTCAGGATAAAGATGTGTGGAAATATCTTTTAATTGAACATGCAGTTCCCTGGTTACCAGTATACCACATTGTTATAATTAGATTGTCATCCTATACTTCAAGAGAGCAATTGTTGTAGATATGTATGTACTGATACATATATGTAATTGGTTTCTAATATATGTTTAACACAATACTTTAATCAAAATTTTAGTAGCTCGGGAGCGATCAATTAGCAACTATACTAGTCCTTTATTTAATCATGTATGTATTGAGAAGCTTAGAAGTTAGAATATTTATTTCTTTAAATATATCAACAAAAGATGTTCTGGAATTAAAATTCTAAATCCTCTCTCGAAAAGATTATAAACCTCTTTTGTAAATCGAATATATTTTCTATATCAGTTGCATGTCCCCTTAGCAAAATACGACATTATGCCATGAAAATAACTAAACTATTCTCCCATCTGTTTTGACATTTGGCAGACTTCTTATTTTGCTTACAGCATATGGTGCTGTGTTGTCTTTTTTATGGGAAAAGGGTACAAATGATCAAGCTGCTCTCCTAATAATTAGTACTTACCGATATGGTTTAATTGTTTAAATGAAGTGTCATCAGCAAAGAGTATTATTCGTAGTAAGGTATGTATTCTAAGTAATAGAAATGAGCTATGGATCGAGCTCTGCGAAACACCTATTGATACTGGAAGAACTAGTACCACTGTTACCAACGTTTTGAATTTTATAACTCAAATACTAAATAAGCTTAAGTACTGTACTTCTTATGCTATAGTGAAGTTGTTTCCTGATAAGTGATTCATGGTGCACACAATGAAAGGCCTTGGAGAGATCACAAAAAAAAACCCAAGGCATTATTTGAATTCTCCCATGCCCCAAAAAAATGCTTAAGAAGCTGTGCACCAGCATCGGTTGTAGAGCGACTCCTTGTAAAACCAAATTGACTATGGTGTAAAATGTTATTTAAATTAAAATGCTTTAACAATTTGTGAAGAGAAATGAAGTTTACCAAGTGTTAGGACAGAAATTGTTCTAAAATTTGTTGGATCCAATGTGGTATCAGATTTAAATAAAGTTATGACTTTGGTATGTATCATTACATGAGGAAATACATCGAATTCTAGATTACTATTAAAAATAATGGCCCAACGAGATATCTATTATTGAGGCAGTTACTTTATGGGACCTCTCCCTACTGTTTTCTTAACTTCAATAGTGTTAAACATTTTAACAATATTTTGAATCAATTGTCTGAATTTAAAAAAAAAATGTTACACCCTCTTACATTTTCTTTTAATAATGACGCCACAGTAGGAGAAGAATTCAGTGCGTTTGTTGTCAAAATTGGAGACACAGTAAAGAACGCGTCAATCACTTATTTCACCTCCTGTCAATTCGTTCAATCAGCCATAATATTTTTTTTGTTACAATTCAATCAGTAGTTAGACTTCACCTTTCCTGTTTCGTTATTAATAATATAGTCATTTTAATTATATGAGTCGCCTTCTTAATTTTATTACTTATACATAAGGACTTGGATATCGAACACACTCTTTTAATACTTTTAACATATTTATAAATATCTCACTATAGTTATATGTTATGTTATGATGGGCTGGTATCCGCAACTCCACGACTGTGCGCGTATTTTACGTGAGGGCAGGAATATCAACTATTCGAGTCCACCGAGCTCCTTCAGGAAACTCAGTAAAGCCTAAAAGTTACCGGTGACCGCGGGGAGCGACCTCGAACCGAGGTACTTAGACCTGTATTCCAAGACCGACGGACACTGCAATAGGACGTGGGTCGTCGTTTCATCTTCCTCTATACACTCTCGGCATTCAGGAATGTCTGTGACACCTATAGTAAACAGATGTTTGATAAAAGATCCATGTCCAGTTATGGTGCTAGTTAATCACGATGATCTTCGTGAAGTTGAATTTTTGTCCAAAATACATTGTTTCGGGATCCTGTCATACGTGGCTTGAAGGATCGGCATTTCTGATCAAACACTTCTTCAAATATGATCGTATGCATAGACTTCACCCTGGTGGCAGCCAACGCCATTTCCTACTGTATTAGCATGTGTAACGGCGGCAGATCTATCATGGCCTCCAGAGCTGCAGTAGGGGTGATACATAGCCTCTGGCAACCATACAAGCCAGTCGGTGACATCGCTGAAGCTTATTTATAGTTGTGGTGCGTTTGGTTTTTGTCCACCACACTAAAGCGCCGTATGTGATCATTGGACGAATAATCATCTTATACAGCCACAGGTTGATCTTGGGTGACAAGCCTTAGCGCTTCCCAATCATCCTTTTAGTTTGCCAATAGGTAATGCTGGCCTTGTTTATCTTGTGATCTATTTAGCTGTTCCAGTTCAGTTTGCTGTCCAAAATGATACCAAGGTATTTAACCTGTGGTGACTGCTGTAGCTCAGTACAAGACAGTCTGGGTAGATGATGTGTGTCCAGCCCACGTTTGTGAGTGAACATCACAAATTCTGTTTTAGTTGTTTTTGCTGATAATCCATACTCTCTGTTCACCAACGTTCTACAATGTGTAGTGCTGCTTGAGTTAGATCACTTATTATACTTGCAGATTTACTTGTGATTGGTATTGTTAGATCGTCTGGATAACCTATCGTATAGAAGTGGTTTGCATTGAGCATTGCAATGAAGACATTTATGACTCATCTACAATCCTTGTAATTCTTGTGCGAAGCATGTTAATCAATGCAAAGTTAGTTTTGTCAAAAGCTCCCTCCACATCTATGAAGGTATCCAGACATATGCTTTGTTTTTATAGACTTCTTCTATCTGGCTAACCACCAGATGAAGTGCCGATTCTGTTTATTTCATGCTGGTTTGCATGCAGCGGTTTATATACCAACGCCGACTCTCTCAGTTCTCTTTCACATAGCCTCTCTATCGTTTACAACCTAAATGAAGAGAGACTAATTGGCCTGAAGGATATGGGGTCGGTGAAATCGGTTTTAGGAATGAAGATAATGCAGACTCCTCTCCATACCTTCGGCATATATCTCTGTGCCAGACATGCGCTAAAAAGTACGGCTAGTTTATTGTCGATAATATGTTCTCCCCAATAGGACACCAGGGAATATACCGTCAGGTCCGGCCGACTTGTATGGTTGGAAACTGTGTAGGGCACATTGCAGTCCAGTAACAGGTCACTACCTTATGCGCAGTTTTTTCTTCTTGCCATACAACTTCATTAACCACTCTGCATCCCGGGAAATTGTCTTAAATAGGACGCAGTTGGCGTTTTTCGTTTGGCGAAGAGGTTTAGTTATTATCAGATTTTCGGAGTGAGCTTGGCCCTAAAGTAGGTTACTGAGCTAGTACTCTCCTTATCCGGTTTGCTTTTTTACTAGTTTTTAGCCACAGAATTTGCGTCACCCTCTACTTCTCCGAAACCTAGTGAATTTTTTATACTCAGATTTGGACTTTTTATATAGGTCCCAGTCTTTTTGAATAGATGTGCTCATGGCCCTATTTAGGGCTTTCCTGACTTTCCTTCGTTTGCGGTCTAGTTCGCAACCCCACTTGTCAACAATGTCAATGGACATGCTCCGTTATAACTGTCTATCCTGTTATTGGTTAAGTTCATTACCACTTCTTTAATACACTTTGTATCCACCAGTATACTTGGTAAGTATTTACAAGACTTTATCGGTTTTCCTAGGGCTACGTTTTGGAACTGTTTGTGAGATATTGGCCTGCATCTCGAAACAGATCCATCTGTGGTCTGAGCAAGATGCCTTTGAGACATGCCATCCCGTTATCTGATCTGCTTCTATTTCCGTAGCGCGAGTGAGGTCAATAATGGTACGACTTCATTTATTTACGAATGTTGGTTCTGAACCTAAGTTTTAAATGGTTAGGTTTGTAGTAAACTAATATGCACCTGTATCTGTCGTTGCTTGTAGCCATTCCTCAGATAGGGTGATGGGCATTGGAGTCTGTCCCGATCTCGACCTCATACCCAGTCCTCTCGCAGTGGTGCACCAGTCATGTGAGGTCGTGAGGGGGTGGGGATTCCGCTTCTGGCATGTACTTCGAGGCGACGACCTCACTCGTGTCCTGCTTATTGTGTAACTTTATAGCATACACGTCTCACGAACAGAATTCTGTTAATGGATGTGCACAGATATTGTTCGTTGTATAGATACATGCTCTAAGGCAGTCGTGTTCCTTAACTTACCCCCTCAAAAAATTGAGGCCCCGTATCTGGTGTTGTTACATAGGAAAATGTCTATCGCATACCCGCCCTCTCGGGGGCAAGGACAGGTTATGTTGGGCTTGCGCCGACGAAAACCCCACGGTGTTCCACCTTCGCCCCATGTTGGAAGGGTCACGGGAACGCTTTCCCAGACATCCGCGACTCCACCGGCCGCTCTCGGCGGCACCTTTTCGTTTCCTACTCCCACTCCATCCTGGCTAGACGCGTCTACTTATTCGACCTCCGAACCCATGAGGGCAACGGACCCCCTCCCCCTCCCCCTCCCGAGTCCGCCACTCGGAGACCATGGGGATCACTCCCCGGGGATCTGGTCTATGCCTACATGCCTACGCTGTTGACCACGTTTCGGCCGCGGAAGGTAGAGAGAACGACTCAACCTAATACCGACACTCCTCTCCACCATGGCCACATCAGCGGTGAGGCCCCCGCCAGTCGGGAAGAATAGGGAGAATGGCGAAACGTAATACCAAAACTCTACCTCCCCTGCGACTCCACCTAGGCTGTGGAGGGCCAGGAGAGTGGTAAGCTCCACTCCACTAGCGGTAAGTTGTTATGCATTGTTGGAGAGCTAAACGGTTATGTTTTTAAAATAATCTACAAGCCAAGTTTCATAACATTTTTTTTTGTATTTAATGCATTGTAGAGGAAAAAAATCTCTTAAAAACATTGAAATAACATAGTTATTCGTCTCGCATTTTTAAATTTGGACCGATAATTGTTGTTTTAGTATTGATAAATAACCAGTGTTTAATCGTTTTTATAAATCAGAAAAAAGATGAGATTTAAATTGATACTATTTTTTTAATAAATTTTTGATGTTGCATTTTTGACTTATTTTGAAAAAAGCTAAAAAACAAGATAACTTAAAAATGGTTCACTTTTGCATAATGCATATGGGGGTTAAAATTATCGCAAATAGTCACCCCTATCACCTAACAGGAATACGTCGTATTACCAATAACCCTGTATATGTTGGCTCTAAAAACAAGTTAACAATGTATGATTTAAATAATGAACAGAATCTAATACTGATAAAAGATGCTCCTAGGAGATGAATATTAAAGTCTCCGCATATGATCTACATATTTATTCTTAAGATTCTTATTAAGATTAAGTAAAACTTCTTCCAACAATTTGACAACCATTCATACAAGACCCACATAAGTCAGTTAACGGCGACAACGATACGGTGCTCAAGCTCAACACAGGCCATGTGTTGAGTGTCTATAGATCTTTCAACAGAGAGGCTCAACAATATCTTTATCTTTCATTCTTTCTTAATTCTCTATATGACAGATTTATTTAATAGTATTAAAAAACCTCCACATAATGCCTTTTCTCTATTGATAGAACTAACAACCTGGTGCCTACTGAAATTAAGTTAGTAGTTCAGTAATGCATAAAATATCAAAGTTAATTCAATCACAATCATTTCTAGAGATTTACACAGTAGTATCATAATTTAATTTAAACTGAACTGCTCAATAGCAGTAAATGTAGCTAAATTCCTGGCTGAGCTAATACGCAAAAAATAAGATAACACATTTGCTACCAGTATTAAACTATATTGGGATAGGTAATTCCTATCTTTTGTAAAAATTATATGTAAAATAAAAATGTTTTGACTTTCACTTTTAAGGTCAATCCTCTGATAATGGGATAGAGTCATCATATAACTGCTGTTTGCCTCTAGAATTCCATATAGCAGCAGAAATTTTATAATTATCCATTTTGTATTTAAATTTAATAACAAATCATTTTGCAGACTTCTCGTGCATCCCCATCTGAAGGCGGTGTAATAACATCGACACACGGTGAAGCCGCCTTGCTTCCAGCATCGCTCGTATGTTCATTCTGCTCTATAACATTTCCTGACTCAACACTCTACTTTTTACATAAGGGATGCCACTGTGACTCTAATCCATGGAAATGCAACATCTGTGGGGAACAGTGTTGCAATGTGTACGAATTCAACTCCCACCTGCTGAGCAAGAGCCATCAATGACTGTTTGCAGGGGGGCCGTTCGACAATAATTGACTTTGTGTTTAACAATGCACTTTTTGCATAATTTTTGTGCATAGCACGTGTAAGCACTTCGATGGTACTTCACCTTTCATAATAAATCTTAAATTTTATGTTAATTAATTTTCCAATCTTTTCTGTATACTTTCAAGAATCTTATCTTTCAAAATAGTTCTCTAAATGTATCACAATTCTTGACCACCCTATGGTGAAAGTGCTTCGAACATGTCTTACGCTGAATGTCCCCCCGACGCTGTTAATTTAAAAAAAGTGCAAATTACTTCGAGTTATTTAGTGGTTATCGTAGTTAATGAGTGGTTATTTGTATGGATATTCTAGTATTTAACTGAAAGGGTATGATGAGATAGAGTGAGGTTTAGGTACTGTATGGGATTCCCTTAGATAGAACCTAAAATAAAAATTGAGAATTTACGAGATTTTACATTCCAAATTGTAACATGATGCATTCCATGATATGAGATTGTTTAACCAATACCAGAGTCTTTGGTGGGGGAAGTGATACTTTGAATTTTGGAAATACTTTAAAAGATTTTATTTTATTTATTATTTTATTTCAAAGTACTTAATCGTACATGGACATTATTCAAAAATAATCTTATTAAGAAGTATCTTGGTGCGATAGTCAATTTTACAAATGTTTTTTAAAACTTAAATTGAAGAGTGTACAAATTAATATATTTTTACATTTGAATGTTGACACAATGTTAGTAAAAAGGCAAAGCCTATTCCCAATATTTTTTATCATTGTGATAGAAGACCGACAGGAATTATAAATTCTACATTCCGTTTTATGTTCTCTTTTATGCATATGATGCAAGTCCACGACTTATACTTAATGTACAAGTTTTTATTTTGTTATTTATTATTCTAAATTACGCTGATTTAGAAGTAAAAATTATGTACTTAAATGGACAACCTTATGATGTAAGATAAAAAGAAGATAAAAATTATTATGAAAAAAGGCACATTTGCTCAACAAGGCTCAACAGTAACAAAGAATATTAGGTGTTCTACTCGCACAAAAGTATAGTTTTGTTTTATAATCTCCTCCATGAAAAATCGCGTGCTTGTTTTCGGTGCCTGTAAGTATATATATTATATTTAGCGATTTATTTATTATTATTATATAAATTGGGGGCACCTCCAACTTCTATCAATATACTTGATGAGATTAAATATTATGCCCCTCTAACAAAAAAAAATTCTTTGTACTTATTTTTGTTTTATTATATTTTGTTTTCGAAATTAGTCTTAATGTAATGGTACTTTCTCGCGTAGTTTAAAAAAAAAGAGAATACAAAATTTCGTACACATTAGAATTGAATAAGTATATGATTGTTAGTTTTTGTTTATCTTGTACTCTATTGTACAAGCCTTCATCTTTGGTCCGATCCTTTTCTATTGGAATTAGCTTACATAACCTGAGATTTACATTCCTCTAGCTAATAAGTACTTAATATTGGTTGTGGTCTTGCCTGTTAAGTTTACTAAATTGACTTAGGTGGAACTGAAATTATGTTTACCAACGAAGTTATGTATTTTGTTTTGTTATAATGACTTTGCTACTAGTATAGGAGTCGGTGTGCGGTAGTCCGTCCTTGACTTAATGGACCTAGTGAGTTACCTGAAACAAGCAACACATATTTATTTATAGAGATTCTTATATTATGCTGTTTCATTGTTGGTTATTATAATGTAGATTTGGATATATACTTAATATTTGGTCCCTACCGTTGCACCGCAAGTAGGCTAAGTGTAGATTCATTTAAGAGCTATTAATATTATTAATTGGTAACCCCATTGGGCGCCTTTACTTAATCCGTCCATATCTAACGATAGATATTGCCTTTAATATTTAATAGAGATAATATATTTATAGATTTTAGAATAAAAATTAAGAAGAGATCTTAATTATGAAATGTTTACAGAGTTGCAGAGTTTTACGAAATTAGTATAAATTATCTACTGAATGGTTTTTCTGCAGTGTTAATAGGTCAAGTGTGGAGAAATCTTTGCAACATTTACTTAATTTATTGGTACTATTATAATTCCCCATGTTTGATTTATTAATTTTGCAGGAGACCACTTTGTTGATTGTTGCAGTTTGAAAATGTTTTATTTTTTGTGTGGTAGCAATATACATTATATATGTATATAAATCCAAAAGATATTGAAAGTTTTTAAAGTTACAAAATAGTATGATATTGTCAAATAGATATTTAATATACAACAGTATTTGAAATACAATTTATAATTATCATTAAAAATTTGAAATATTTAATGTCATTCTTGCTATTTCTGCAAAGGTTAAGACATTGTTGGAGGTGTTTAAGGAGTAATCCACAGATTTTAATCGATACTTTTACTTGTTATAAACAGAAATGCTTTAGTATAGCAGTCCTCACCTTTATACCAAAACACAACTTACCAACATTTTAATTTTGTTTTAAGTTGTTATGTGTGTAATATGTACGATAGATAAATCATTATGAAAGCAATTATTTGTAAAGTTAGGAAGATCGGAAACAACGTTGATATTTTGCTGTTACATTTATTAATTATTATGTTATGGTTATAAGAGAAATGATAACATATTTACTAATTAAGAATGGTTACTGTTTAACCAATTCGATATAAAGAGTGATTATATATCAAGTTTTAGCAGATTGTGCCTTAGATCAGTAATAACCTAATGAATTAAAGTATAAAACTTTTTTTCGAAATTAGTTTGAGCAAATAAGATGTTTAGAAGCGTGATTTTTTAAATATTTCACATTCAGAGTTATTACATATTTACAAAGAAAAATAATGAAATAAAATGTTATTTATGTATAGTAAAATGTTTGCAATATAGCTGTTTTGCTTGTTTTTATGAAAAAGTTTATTTGTGGTTGAAATAGATTGTCGTCCTATCGTCTTACGGCGATATAAAATTTGCGATAAAAAAATGGTACTTATTACCAAGTACGTAGTTCTATTTATTTACTTATAAATAATTTGGTAAAGGGTCTACTGAAATATTAATAAATTATGCGATAAAACATAATTTTAGTTTTTTTATTTATAATCTAGCTGTTATCCGCTACATCGTCCGCGTAGACTTTAGAATTCGCTAGTGAGTCTTATTTTGTGAAATATTATAAACTCCGATTATAGTAAAACTAATGACACATAAAAGTTCGTTAAAGCAATGTGGTGTGCCGTGCTTTTGCCGTGTCGTGTGGTTTTGATGTAACATCCGCCACCCCATTTCTTCCCGTAGTTATCGTAAGAGGCGATTAAGGAAACTCTTGAAAATCTCAATGACTACCGACAGATGGTGGGATATGCTGACCTTATATCGTGGAATTTTCTTGGCGACGATGACATACGCGGCACCGTGTACGTGATTAGGACTGCTCTACTTAGAGGTCAGAGAACGTCCCTCATATTATTGACGTAGGCCTTCCGCTGAGTTTATACAGCCCCTCTTCCTGTTCTGGCTAGTGTTTTGCCCGCGGATCTGGAGGTAGCAAGATGCTGCTGAGTAGCTGAGCACGGCTTTTCGGGCAGGGAATTCGTTGTAAGAAAAACAATGATAAAATTAGACAGTTGTAGAATGGCAAGAGCAGGAAGGGGCAGTGAGTTGCATGGTGTCTTTCCTGACGGAGTCTGGCTTAAAGCTACTTGGGTCATGCCAGATTACAAACCTTCGCAGTTTTTGAGCATGGGCGCTTCCTTAAAAGGTTGTATGACATGAAATTGAACGACAGCTGTACATATGATTGTGGACAGGGCGACGAGGATTTACATCATGTTCTGTGTCCCAATGTATGATGATATGCGAGACAGAATGCTAAATGGGATTGCGTGTGGGGTGGCGGGACCGACATATTACTGCGATCTAGTTTCTTTGGACGAAGACTTTCAAAAACTAAGACAGTTTGCGCATGAATGGCACAGAAAAAGAAACGGCTTGGTGCTTACATGTATGTACAGGGCTATTGGTAATTCGACGTATTCCCGGTAGGCGGTGATAGGGGTGACTATTTGCGATAATTTTAACCCCCATATGCATTATGCAAAAGTGAACCATTTTTGAGTTAACATGTTTTTTTAGCTTTTTTCTAATTTAAATCAATTTTTTTTTGATTTATAAAAACGATTAAACACTGGTTATTTATCAATATAAAAACAACAATTATCGGTCCAAATTTAAAAATGCGAGACGAAAAACGATATTATTTCAATATTTTATTGAGATTGTTTTCCACTAAAATGCCTAAAAAACAAGAAAACCTTATGAAACTTGGCTTGCATGCTTGGCTTATTTTAAAAACATAACCGTTTTCTTAGCTCTCCAACAATGCATAACAACTAGGAACTTATGTCAAAGAAACTGGAAAAAAAATTATCACAAAGGAAGCAGGCGGAAATTCGAAGAGGATATTCTGCAAGAATTTATCGGTGAACTAACAATTTTGACAAACACTGTTTGCCAAATAAAGGACAGGTATATCATTGAAGAAGTTGTAGGAAGTCAAGAAAACGCTCTGGGAAAAGCAAACAAGTACCGGCCTTCTCAGATTCGGCTCATAGAACCGAAATGTTGGTGGGGCAATGTTTGTGGGTGGATGGCGGAACAACCATCTTGAAAAATACCAAATAAAAATCGAGAAATTGGTGCCTTATGAATTTGGGTTATTTCCCTGCAAGGAAAACCATTTTGTTTTCTCTAAGCGATACGATATACCTTCTAGGGCCAGATCCAAAAGTTCTATCGCAAAGCCATAAACGATCTTCCCTCGAGATTGCAAAAATGTATGGATGGATAATGAGGTTAAATACTTCGATTAAATAAATATATCTTTTCTTGGAAAAAACGTGATCGAATCTGCTGTATAAAACGAAAATTTGAACGGGTAGGTGCGAGCACCTTTTCCCAACATTAAACTATAAAAAAAAAATTATCTTATGCAAGACTTGAGTTCTGTCCACTATTTAGTTAATTTAAAAGAATATCTTTTAAATTTATACCAAATTAAAATTTATGTTTTAACTGCGCATTCAGTCACTTTAAATTATTATTTTTTGCCACCGACGATTGGGTACTTTACAGTACGGGGGATAACAATAACATATAAATAATAATACATCTCTTCATTTGTCATGTTGTTTCATTCTGACGCCCTACATTCATTTGTTTTATCTCTCTTTAAGCTAATGGCATGTGTTCCATTTTTGCATAAGGGCTAAAATAAATAAATAAAATAACTTTAAAATTTGTGGCGAAATGACACGTATCTATAGCAAATATCAGCAAAACTTTAGTTTCGAACTGTCATGCTCTTAACATTGTGTTTGTCAAAAATCAAAGTTTTGTTGACCTGAAGTTAACTTTTTTGATACCAATATAAAGTTAGTACATGACTAAATTTGGTTGATTTTTATCTCTTGTGTTAAATTTTTATTGAAGTGTGATGGGAAAATCATCGGAAGTTGATGGCGATAACAATCCAACTTCGCCAGAATCGGATCCCGCAAAATTATTAGAGGCAGCTCTTCTCCAGATGGATGGCATTATAGCCGGTAAGTGTAAATAAAAGTTAATATATAATATTGATTTTCTGTGCCGTTTTGTAAAATGAAAGTAAACATATCTGACGTTCAACGGTCGACTGAGTATTGGGGTCTTCGTTTCACCTACAATCTTGTTATGCTTTTACGGTTATTATTATATTAAGTTTAAAATTTGAGAATACAATTTGTAATATCTATATAAAATCAATCAATGTAGTTAATTACTTGTTTCAATATCTACAAAATTAATCCATCTTCGAAATGGTTATAAATACAGAATTAATCAAAATAAAAAATACATCATGTGAATAAAAAATTTTTTAGTTATAATTTGAGTTCCAAAACATAAAAGCTTATCATGCAAAATATTTTTTACATATATTAATTTCGTATTATCATTCAATACAACATGAAAGGTACTACACAGCACTGTACCGAGTGACTGTGACATGCATTCTGTACTGTGACAATTGGTGATGTAAAAATAAAATGTTGACCTATAAAATATGAAGAAAGTTAACAAATTTTATATTTTAATTGTCACAGATAATCATTTTCAAATTGTTAGTGATTAGTTAATGCCTACTTATCATATTTTGAATTTATTGTTTGATTTGTTGGCTTGATTTTTTTGGTTTTTGAAAAACAAATGCATTTTGTCATCAGCATATTGGGGTATTAATTCATCCTTTCCAGGATAGACATACCAGACACATGTCTTTCCTGGAAAGCATACATTAAATATAGAATGCATTCTCTGAAAGATTTGCCCATAGTCACCATTTTGGGCAGGCAGGTTGGTAAGTAGGCATCACAATGCTGATACCCTTGCACAGTGATGCTGCTCCCAAACCCTAGAATGTGGGATTGGATTGGTATGTTTGGATGGATATACTGCAGTCAGATGGTGGCTAAAGCCTCATTTGTTAATCAGCAGGGCAGCCTCTGCTGCTTATCATCAGGTTGTCTTTAGGATGAAAAGTTGATATATTAATATCAATCTTGTGAAACTGGTACCATAATTTATAATAATTACCACTATAGGTGGAGTTTCACCAAGTGACTACAATTGCAAGTATTGGCATAACAAGTAAAACTGTGAGAGAAATCTCTTACAGTTTTTCTTGTTATGCTACTTTTTGTAGTATGTTATATTAAAAAAACATTTTATCAAAGCTAAGTCAGAGTGAAAACCAGGGAAATATGTGATTATTTTGTTAACAGTTTTACAATTTTTATTTTACCGAGTATATATATTAGTTACACAAACATGTTTTCTCATAACTAAACTTTGTAACAAATGTATGGTATCATTATTCCTTACTTATTATTTATTATTACATTTTAAATATACTTGTACGTAAACACTGCAGGTTTTAAAATAAAGTTTATTGACTGATTTTATAGATTCGAATTTATTGTGTCAAGTTGTTATCTGCAACTTCATACACATATAATAAAAAAAATTAAAGTATTTTTCAAAAGTAGCCTCAATTATTGTATGAATTCCTGCCCTGTTCCTGGAGTCCAATCAAAATTTCTACTGATTTCAAGGTAAGCTTGGACAAAGAGAAAGGCAGACAAAAATAAAAATGAATTTTAGTGTATAAATAACTGCCTTACTTCATCATCATCATCATCATCATCATTTCAGCCTATCAGAAGTCCACTGCTGAACATAGGCATCCCCCAAAGATTGCCACGAAGCTCGGTCCTGCGCCACCTGCATCCATCGACTTCCCGCAACACTGCGCAGGTCGTCACTTAAACTGCCTTACTTAATGTAATATAATAATTTACAGTACCAAAACCAGTTTTAAAGTTTTTCTGTCTGTTTGTTCAGGTTAATCTGGAAGATGGCTCAACTTTGTAGGGTGTGATTTTAGCTACTTTTTACCTGGAATATATTAGGGTTCCTGGAAGCCAATTGAAAAAACTTTTAAAATTATTTCCACTTTTAAAACTGAATGCCAGCACATGATTACGATACTTTTTAGAGCGGAGATTCCCAGACTTTTATTCTCATAGACCACTTTCAAAATTTAGACCTTGCTTCATTTCTCCCATATTCCCAAAAGTCGAAAAAATTTGGAATGATCATATTTTTCATACTGCGATGCGGCTGAGTTCCAACCACAAATTAACAACTTTTTCTGACACTGCCAAACACTAACATTGATTCACTTTACTTTTCTTTTCGAAATTACAACAGTCGCTGAGCTTCTTAAAATATTATCTGCCTACATTGATAGGTGAAGTCAAGCCAACATTTTAGTTCTTCTCTATCGAAAGCAAATAAATTTTCGTGGACTCCGGCTTACGAATTGTTAAACCCCATTTTTTTGTCCCGCCAACGTAGACCCCGTCGAGTCTTCCGTGGACCCCTGGGGGTCCACCTGGACCAGTTTGGGAGCTAAGGCTTTAGAGCTAAACTCTGTTGAATTACACACAACCTACACTTTTATTCAATTGCTATACGTTCTTCTCTACGGTTATTTTATTAATCAAATATAACACGCCTATTGAAAACAACCGAGAGATTCCCGTAGTTGTGATGGATTGTGGGGATGTATTTCCCGCGGGAGGGTGCAATCTGTTGAGCAGAGGGTGTCGCGGCGCCAGTCAGCCGTCGCACGCCCCCCGGTCCGGACGTCTGACGACGTTGCGTCTGTGGCGAGTACGCACGCGTGTGTCTGCTTACTGCGTACTACTATTGTTACGATCCTTGCATCTCCATATATAAATACATAACTAAGAGACGTCTACTTTACGTACTATTGTCGACGTTACACTAACTTATTTGTAGTCATGTAGTGGATTGTGTCTGATTTTAAAATTTCTATTTTAATCTTTTTATTTGTTATGATTGTTAATTTTATATAATATGTTACTGTACATGCTCCGATTAGATTACATAATTATGTAACATTAAAGAATTAGTGTTTAGGTACGTTATTTGTACGAAAACTCATTATCTTTCCTTAAAGGGTCAACATCTCCTTACTATTGTTATAACACTTCGTACCTTCGTATAAATCAGGATTAACGTAACATTTGTTATAGTCCCATTCTTATATTTTTATAAGTTGAAATTCATATCTCGTAATAAGTCATACATAATATCTACAATATATCTAATATTTAAAAAAAAAAAATTTGACAATCTTTATAAACTTCTTAATGATGTGATAAAAATCTTGTGCCTATTTGATTACTAAAGAGTGACAGGTAAACGGAATTTTTATTATGCTGTGTATTAATTGCATACAGGCCCAGTAATAACGTCGCTACGGGCGTATACATCTGAGGTATGCGATGCAATTATTATCTTGCACTGTTCTAAAAGAAACGCACATGGCGGATTCGTATTAGCTCAATTGAATAGAAATAGGTTCGAAGGATAATTTTCATATTTTTGCTAAGCATATTAATTTTCCTGTGCTGTGTTAAGATGGGGAGTAAGTATTAAAACTACTTCTTCGCATCTACATTAGCTTATTTAAGTCCACTGCTGAACATAGTCCTCTACCCAGCCTTAATTCCTACTGCGTGTCAGCAGAACGCAGCATTACATTTTTGGAGGGTTTGCCCATGCATACCGGGCTGGGAAGACATGTAGTGAATGCCATTTGGAGAAAAAGATATATTCCCCCATACCTATAAACTTAAACCAAAACCGATAAACTACTGATAAATAAAAATAGGTCAAGTGCTTCTATTGCACCAACTTTGTTCTATTGCATTACAGCATTATTTCTAAGAATCTACGACTTGATATTGTTCAAAGTATATCTATTTTATGATGCTATTACTTAAACTACCATGGTTTGCACCTTTACTATACAAAAATCGTGTGTGCCCCTAAGAGAGATAAAAGTTCTGGCCTGTGCCCAACAGACGAAGTTTAGTTTTTTCCTTTGGAGCCACAGAACTATAAATAATCATAATTGTCAGTAAAACACATAAACACGTAAATTGCGACGTGGCAATGTTGTAAAATGGGTCAATTGAGTAGGCACCGCGCACTCATAGAATACTACCATATAGTTGCATCATACACAGCTTCATTTCGTATAGCGAGAAAAAAATTTTGGCCCTAATTAACTGCAGAAAGGATTCCATTGAATTCATCAGGGGTTACTTCTTCATTTAGATTCTCCATCGGGAATGAATTAAGTAATCCTACTCATATTATAATTCGATCTCTGTTGCTCAATCACGCCTACTGAAATTAAATAGAAATACGCAGAAAGGTAGATTATGTGATAGATTATGATATAAGTGTGCGCTTATATCTCGATTAACAGTTCCTTAGGGGACATAACATCTCCCAGGTAAAGCCGCAAGCAGTCGCGAGTATATTCGCGAGGCTATTGATATCAAAAAACATCCTAATTTCAATAGAGAAGATAGCTGGGTACTTACACCGGTTAGAGATCCAGTAATAAACAGAATTAAATCTAAAACCAAGCATACCACTGCACGACATCGAGATACTGTTAGCATATTCTGCCTAGATCGGACCCAAAATGTATAAATAAAAGCTGAAGGTAGCCCGAGTTAACTATGACATCTGGACGTCTAACACCTCAGTTCCCACGTGACCACGGCTACTGTAAAGCAAACGAAACGTCGGGAATATAAAAACATAATTAAACGCGATAAAATCCGTAAATAATAGTTTCATTTCAAATATGAAATAGAAGTTTATTATAATTTAATGTTTTGAAATATTTCTTTTTTCTTTTTTTACAGCCAGTTTAAGTCCACTGCCTGGACTACTATTAAGTCCTTTTCATGAGAAAGCGCTAACTTACGTTTGCTTGTCAAGCATGGAATATTTGTCCATATTTACCACGATGAGCAGGTGGATTAAACTGCGATTTCTGTCGGAACCCTCTCACTAGAGATGCTGCTCCCCGTTAGTAATTTTGGTATTAGGGTTCGGCATATTCGGATGGTTATTCCAGCATTCGTCGGTCGAGGGCCTCGTTCTATAGAAAGCGGAGTGCACCGCGTTCTGGTGAAATACTTATAGATAAATGTTACTAATACAGTTTTTGGCAATTATTATAAATAGAAGATAATAATAATTGTCAATATGGTGATGTTTCCCCAATTGACAACAATAAATGAATACAATTTTTGTTACGTTATTTGTTTTTTGTTTATGGTGGTACAAAATAAAAAACTGTTTAACGTAACAGCTTTTTTTTTTTTTTTTATGAAAAATAGGCCTGCGTTTGACCTCAATCTTGCCCGATGGAAAGCGAAGATGAGGCCTAGGATGGTACACGCTTGCCTAGATGTCTGTTCACTTTGGCCTTGAAGATATCCAGGTTATAGGCCTCCGGAAAAACCGACCTCGGCAGAGAGTTCCACTCCTTAGCCGTTCGCACAAAGAAAGAAGAGGCAAACCGCCTCGTGCGTAATGGAGGAATGTCTACAACATAAGGGTGGAACTTCTCGCCGCGTCTAGTCGTTCGGTGATGGAAAGGGGAAGAGGGTATTAGGTTATGCAAAACCTCCGCACACTCTCCGAAATGAATTCGATAAAAAACCGAGAGGCAGGCCACTCGTCTACGGTGTTCGAGGCTTTGAAGTTTTGCCTCTACTAGTGAGTCACTGCCTATGATCCTCTTCGCTCGGCGCTCCAACGAGTCCAAAGCATCAAGCTGATGTTTAGCCGAACCATCCCAGAGGTGGGAACAGTATTCCATGCAAGAGCGGACT
Organism: Bhutanitis thaidina; assembly: GCA_029286595.1. Taxonomy (NCBI): domain Eukaryota; kingdom Metazoa; phylum Arthropoda; class Insecta; order Lepidoptera; family Papilionidae; genus Bhutanitis; species Bhutanitis thaidina. The sequence goes on from JAGSMS010000003.1 coordinate 6,655,066, forward strand.
TGAGCTTTGTATAGATTTAAGAGCTGCTCCGATGTGAAGTACCGTCTCACCCCCGAGAGGATACTAAGTTTTTTGGCAGCAGTGTTTGCTATGGACTCGATGTAACGACGATGTAGCTACTAAAAAAAGTATATAAAAATATTAAAGAAGTTTATTTATCATATATAATAAAGTTAATTACAATTAAGGTTTGACCTATACACCCAATCACCCAATATCAACAAGTATAATCACCGACTAAATAAGAATAAATGATAAGAGTCGGAAGAGGAAGACTTAGACGAACATTTCATGATCAAATCGGAGACGTTCTGAAAAAAAGCCAGGTTAAGAGTACACTAAACCAACGAGCATGCATGCGAAGATTGATGAACGTGGAAGAAGCGAAAGACGTATGTCAGGACCGTAGCAAGAGGAAGAAGATTGTCTCTGCCTACCCCGTTGGGAACAAGGCATCAATATATACATACATACATAATCACCGACATTCAACATTCTCATCGAGAGCGTGGTTTGTTCTCGCCAACCTCTATGTACACCTTCTATTCGAGCACGGGAGAAGCTGATGAGCATATATTCCGGTCGCATAATTCGTTATTAGACGCCTCTTTTCCTTTAGAGGTTATCACTACTGGTCTTCCACCGAATATTAACACGGTTGCGCGCTGTAAACCATGTTTAGATGTTGCCGTTATGGCATCAATTTTTTTCATATATCGCCTATAGGCGTATTGCTTCAGACTCGCGCATCAAATAACATGTTAAATATATTCACGTTAGTAACCTAATTTATGAATGTATTTACACTCAAGTAAATAAAATTTATTTAGGCGGACTTAATAGAGGTATTTTAAGAGTTGGAATGTTCAAAGTGCAAAAGTGTTTTCTAACGAAACTTGTTCACGTGAAGTGTATTAAGTGTTAGTGCGGGTGTGTTATGTGATCGCCGCCATGCCCGGCTGTTGGCACTTGCCGGAGCACGTCACCCGCTGGTGGCTTTTGGATGTGTGCAGTCAGCGCCTGTTTGGTGATGTCGACAATGATTCGCAAATACCGCAGCGTATGTGAATTTTTAATTTAGTTATATTTTATAATTGTTTCTTTATAATATAATATATAAATTATTCAGTTATAATATATGCCTATTTAAGCCTCTTGGTTACATATGAATTAAATAGGTAAATTCTATCGATTTACGACGATTGCGTTTAGAGGTTAGCGTACCTGATTGCTGGTTCTGGGATCGAATCCTTGCAGGCCAATATTTATACAATGCACAAATTATAGTTTTTCGACTATGGTTGTGCCGTGTTGCGTCCCGTGTCTCTGACACTTCATCCTATGAGCTCCATTGTGTTGTGCACTTGCCGCACTAATTATATTTGTCGTTTCGATAGTGTTCAGAATTTGTAGCCGTTGTTAAAATGGGCCAAAAGAACATCATGTCACATCACCCGTACACAAATTCGTTGATTTGGTTATACTTCTAATGACCCAATTAAATGAAATATTTAATTTTCAAAACAATATGTATTGTACAGCTGTTGCTATAAACGACTGTTATAGCTTCATTTATTGCATGTATAGGTTGCACATCCTGGTAATTGATCCAAGCTGCGTCTTAATAAGTAATTTCATAATGTTGAGTCGATATGGAAAAAACTTTCTTCAATGATTTTCTACCACATAGTTTCACGTAACGTTTATTCCGAATAACTGATTAGTTACATTTGTTTCCGTAATTGTTATTATTATAGGGATAGTACCCCATTTTTTCGTGCATATATTTTATTACGCATAACGCTATGTAAGCGTAATTGTGTTTAACATGAATCTGTTGAACTTACTGACAGTGTATGATGAGCATTAGACAGTGTTTGGTATTAGACGTTTCTATAATATGACTGCTTCATTTATGGCCACCAAAGTTATGCTTAACAAAATAAGAGCAAAAATAACGATGATAATTAAACTAACATCCTAACACACAAATAGGGCAATAAACAATTACACAAAAAAAATATTTTGTCTTTCATTATCGGGTGGTCGGGTAACCCTTCTTAATGACACATAGATCATAGACAGCTTCTATACGTGTTTTATCAGGCCCAACTTTCTTTTGAACAAACAAAAACGATGACGTAATGATCTTTATTAACTGTGATAAAACTGCCTGCGGTTACTCGCCCGTGGTGTTATCAAATCTTATCTGAGATTTGAAACGAGCGCAAATCATTTCCTTACAAAAATAAATAATTGGTGCACACATAATGCGATAAGTGAAGAGTAAAATAAGCATAATATTATTTGGAATATGATTATTCAGTATTCTAAATTTTTAACTATTTTTTGTTCCTCAGTGATCCCTTCTGCTTTTACCCCAGATATACGTAAAACTTGAGTTCGAATCCCGAACCATTGCTGGTATTAGGTTTTTCCCATAGGGAGGATGTGCCGTAATCGCCATGCTCGGCAATTTGGTGATGGCAGTATCAGACTGCATGTAACTTACGTACGGTCTACATGCGACGAATGTAATATAAGTCTACACAGAAGGGTTTTCGCGTTTAAGAGAAGACGCGACTCGAAGAAGGATAACGGTTTACTTACCGTTTTTCATAAAAACTTTCTAGTGCAAAATCTTCAAAAATGAATCTTTGTACACATAAGCAAACAACTTTTTCTAAATGTCTAGTTATAAAGGAGAAAATTGTAATTACCTGTGTTGAGGGAAAATCTTTGAATCGCTCTCAATCAACTAAATGTATTAATCGTTCGTAAGTCGCGTTGACTATGGCACTTTTCGTTCGCCTATTATATTGTGCTTTTAGAATTGTGATAATGTAACTTTTGTTATATTATCACAGAACAATAGAAAAGTTTAAATTAAATCGTTTAAATTGTAGAATATATATAGTTTAAAAACTATTATACACACTTTTCTCTTTCCACTTTCATCAGATCCTCGTCAGGTGAAATGAATAAGACTCGTTAAGGCAAATTTTATGACTCTATTCTCTATGGGTTCACTAGTAGCCATTCAAGTGTTCCGTTACCCATCTTCCAGCTCCATCATCAGACTAGCTCGATGGTACCATATTATTTATATTGACATCGGTAGTTAATACGTGTACAAAATTCCAAATTGTTCGAAAGTGTGAAAGTGGGTTCCGTTACATTCATATATACAAAGCTACATATAGGACAAGCTAATAAAAAGCGTTTAAAAAAAGTTTAAATAAAAGTGTTGGCTAATGCATGAAATAAATTGTAAATCGTACATACTCGTATTAAGTTTATTGACAAAATGCGACAAAGACAAATAAATTTCCACGTTATTGTAGACCTATTTTGGCGTCTGTAAATGAAGTTATGAGTGGTTTATAATTACAGCTATAGAAGATAAAATGATGAAGAGGTTTTTTTGTTTTTCTGCCCGAAGCTAAAGCGTCATTGTTTCAAGGCGGATGCAATTCACTCGTTCTCCGCGTAATTTGCGCGAGTGGAGTCGAAGAGATCTGAATTGTGCCCTCTAATGAATGAGTATTTTATTGCTATATATTATATATATTTTTAATGTTTGCAACTTCATAATGCCTTTTTACTTTTTATATATACATTTAATATTTTGTATTAAGAGGCAAATGAAGAAGATTACAAAGGCTAAGAAAATGCTTCTCCTTTAGTGGCAACCACTTGTGTGGTATGTGAGATAGACCTTCGATAGGGAAATATGTCTGAATATGTAGCTTCTCTCCTTTTTGCAAATATTATACAGAGTTGTCTAAATAAGCATTATGCCTAATGCTTGTTTAACCAAAGAAGAGAAAAAATGTTAGCTACGTAATTTAGAAGTGTTTGCCGACTGCTTTTGACTTCTTCATCGGTATACGTAACACATAATTAGCAGTCTTATATTTAAAGGGTTATTGTGTGTATTATAAAAAAGATACGAATAACACAATATACTTAACAAGTCTTAAATATCTTTTTCTTTCAAAATAACTCACTGTTTTTTAAGCCATGTGTATTTGGCATACAATACAATACAGCTTAATAAACCATGTGAAGATAGTTGCATTACAAAATATTTGCATTTGCCCGCGATTTCATCCGCGTACAATCTATGAATAATGTTATTTCTTAATAATTATTCACGTTAATTATTCATAGGCTTCGGAACAGTGAATGTATCATTACGGTCGTTTTGTGCTTTTTTGTGTATGAGCCTATTCTGGCCATTATTTACGTTATTAATCCTGTTCTGATCGATCCCGGTATCGTTTTGATTTTAAAACATATGTTTTCGAACTGTGTTCCGGTGTTTAACTTTTTCCAACTGGTTCAATATTCTTTGCGTAAATATCTCGTACTTGTCAATCCCGGAACTTTCACGGGATTAGAACTATCGCAGTTTTTTTAGTTGAGTCTTTTCAAAAGTGAAAACCGCACCGATATCGGTCCAGTACTTTTAGTGTGATTCTTAGTACAAACCGATAAGCAGTGATGGACAATCCAAATGTTAGTAGAAGCGAAGAATAGCGCAATAGAGCGTAGACGATGAGTTAGGTTATATCTTAAAAAGTCCTGAATGTTTTTTTTTAAATATCTTTAACGTACAGACACATCTGTAATAGTATGGGCTAATTTCGATTAACAATAATTATTAAAGTTAGTTTAGAATAAAAGTCATGAACTTGTATTTGATCACAGATTTCTATTCGAAGTTCTTAAAATATTTGGAAATATTTCGTATTGTACATACCTAGTTGGAATTTATTTATTTATTTATTGTTCTCAGTAAGGTTATAATAGGCGGACTAAACCTATTGTAAAACTTAACTTCTACTAATTATTTTAGGGTACGGTTTACCGTAGTACCTCCTTAGGGTAAACATAATCTCATGCGGAATCAGTTTTAAATATAATCACACTTCAAGAGCTGGGTAAAACCTTGCCTCATGGCGCGCAACCTGTGGCCTAGAAATATTGTTCATTTTTTAGAAATGACACAAATAATAATAATAACAAATTTAGAAAGTTGAAATGAATCTCATTTTACGTAATCTAGGGTCATATATCGCCAATTTCAATTTTCGCGATTCTTCAATTTTGCTGTATTTATTGTAAGTAATAAATTTTTAATGTATTTATTTACTTCTATGCATCGTAATCACATCGTTCTACAAAATTAATTTTCAGAAGGCGCGAGTTGTCAAGTTTTACTAACTTCATAAATTTAGAACACATTGCCGTGTCTAGTCTGTTATATTGCTTCAACTTGAAGGTACTTAGCCGTTGTTATATTCATAAAGGACCTAATATATATTTATTATATAAGGTCCTTTATGAAATTAGCGTATTATATGGAAAAAGTAAAAAACTATTTTTTTTATGAAATTATATATTTAATTAATCGAAGTATGTACCATTATTATCTATGCATTTTCGCCATTTTATAGGTCAATCAATAAAATAGAATCAATAAAAAAAATCCAATTTGTAAATTAAAATTGTTTCATTTCTTAATTCACACAGAAGCCTGTCGCGATGGATCCGCTTCCACGATCACCTTTAATCCTTCATTATCAACTTGGGTATCAGTCCGCGGGGTTTGTTTAGGAGGTCAAAATCTCGGAAACGAAAACGTTGGAACCAAAAACGTACCGTGCTTTCTTTTACAGTAGCTTCCCCATAAACGTTATTAACCCTTCGCACTGCAGTATTCGTAAATAACACGATGTTTCTAGTTTTCCACTTTGTTAACAGAAGGATGTCAAAGAAAAAACAAATAGCGCGAAAACACATGAATCACTAAATTCGTAACACAAATACACAAGCCTTAATTTGAAATACTTTTGAATTTGGAATTCCTAACCAAACGCCAGATTATTTGTGATAAAAGTGGTCAGTTCGATAAAACGCCAATTTCATATGTTAGGACCTAATACTATACACTATTAAAATTTAATTTAAAATTTATTGATACTTAAATTTCTATAAGTTCCTGGTTTCATCTTTGTTGCAATGCAAGCAACGTAAGTTACGACTTTATTTTTTCTTTCCGTTTAAAAACAATAATATCTTTACTTAATAACTAACATATTAGCGTGTCTCCGCCCGACACACACCTGACAATTTAAAAAAAAGTTCGCATTTTTCTCATAAACCTTTGCAATGTCCATATTTAAAATTCAAAATCCATATCTAATTTAGTTCTTCTGATAAGGAATTTTATAAAACTACGACTTTACACATATTGAAAGTAATATAATTATGTGCTTAGACCTTTTTTTTCAGGTTTGAGAATAAATATTTTTAGTAATTATTTGATACAAAACAATTGTTAAAAGAACTGGAAAAATTGTTTTTGAGTTTTTTTTCACAACCGCGTGAGTTCAGAAGCTGAGTAAGAATGTATCAAATTTCAGGGCTCTATCTCATTCAGTTGTTGAGATTTTTTTCGATATAAATACCAAACGGTCAACGTTATGTATTAATACATAATGGAGAGTTACAAATAAAATTGATGTCTTCATCGTCTGTCTGTCTGAAATGAACTGTCAGAACGTCTATAAACTCTATATAAAACTATGCATAATTTTATAGTGTATTTTTGTAATATCCGTACAAGTTGAGTTATGTATTTGCTTTAATAAAAAATAATAAAGTAAAGAGATAGCCTGTGAAGGTACCAATGCTAGACAAAGAGGCCCCCTCTCAATACTTGAGAGGTTCTTGGTGCCGGAAAGGATCGGCCACGCTACTCCAGTGCGCGTGGCGGTCTATGCAATCGTAAAAATGAAGGAGCTTGAAACTACGGTATCGCAAAATACAAGTTAATACGTGCACAAAACTAGAAATAGCTCTAGAAATGTTTTATTATTTTCATTTGCTCCGCCTTAATAAAAACTCGCGAGTGATAAGTGTTATTTTTTCAAACCTTTTGAGAAGTTAATTTGTATTTCAAAATGTTTGAATTTACATCTAAAAAGAAATTCCGGCTGTACAGTATTGAATATTTGAAATATGGATTAACGTACTCTCTTACATACCGATAAGAATAACAAAGATTTATCATATTTTAAACTGGAAATATTGTTTTTATTAAAACTGCAAACTGTATCACACTTTTTTGCGTCGTCTTCTAAACAAGATGATATTATACTACGAGCCCCATATAACGTGTCATAGTTAATCGCCAGAGCAGGGTAACCAATTGGCGAAAACTCCGGTAGTCAAAGAGATCATGAAAACTTTTCTTCCTACTGTCGGATATATGCAAAGAAGAAATACATGGCATAAACATAACTTATATGGCGAAGGTCATTAAAAATATAAACTTTAAAAAAAAAACTTTACCTCCAACTGCAGGCCTGTGTCGTAGAGGCAGTTTATATAGAGTAATTGAACATGAGAAACACTCAGTCACAGAATAATTATTTGCAGTCCACCATACAATTACTTGTCCCGAGCGAAAATCGAATGCGCGACCTGCAGCGCTCAGCCACCGAGCGGTCAAGTCAAGCCGTGATTACTTAAAGACTTCCAAATTTTTGATGAATGAACCTCTACTATCTCAAATAACGAAGTTCGACTCTTATCATACGTTCGATTTTTATATTTTATAATTGCAAGGATTAATTGAAACAAAAAACGTCGTTTCTGCTTTTCCGGGAAAACATTTTCTATTCAAACGAAATCTTGGCAGATGTCTCGGTCTAGGAGATAGTCCCTGCAAAGCAGGAAGATTTACTTGCTTACTACCAACACTTGGACGTTCTTTTGTTGATTTTACACAGCGTTTTTAAAATAGTTTAAACATAAATATGCCGAGTTAGGTTTTAGATCCTTTCGCAAATACTTATAACTGAAGAATCAAATTTGGAAGAAGAACTCGTAGACCTCACTATTAAACGAATAGCTCAAAGTAAAATTCAGACATGGATACTAAGGGACATGGCTTCAAAAATCAATAGCAGTTCTTTACCCTGGACTGTGGGTACAGAAGTTTTTGGTTGTATTTTCTTCGTCCTTTATGATTGAGCGTGGGTTGATTTAATGCATTAGTCAATACTAGTGCAGTAGAGTTACTATCAAAAAAGAGGAATCGACAAAAGGGAAAAAGTATCTACTTTAAAAAAATTGTGTTAGGGTAATGTTTGGTATAGATATTATACTCAACGCAAACCAATTCAACAGTGTTTTTAATTTTTGTCTGTTTGTGTGAGTGTTTGCCCGCACATCACGGGAAAACGGTAGGGTCGAATTCGATACAATTGTCTTCGTGGCTTAAAAAGCTATGTTTTATTTCGATCAGTTAAGTAGATCCAATGTTACAGCTTGAGCTCTCTGTAGATTAATCTTTACGCGTGCTCAAGTAGCGTTGCAGTTCAATCATTAAGGTCTTGATTAAGGTTACTACATATACTATATATACTACATGGGTGGTGAGAACTTGAGATAATTTAACCCACTCTTTTTACTTAGGCCTTTAATAAATATTATTGTGTTTACTTGTTACAATATTAATTGTAATTTACGATGTTGATATTGGTTATATACGGGATATGGATTAGGGTATTTGCGTCGGAACTATCGTCCGATCTAATAACATAAGCGTAACATTGGAAAGAGGAAGATAAAGACAAATTCTTCTGTTTCTGAGCGTACACTTAGGATACTGTTATATTTCCCGCACCGTTGAAAACTACCGGTAGTATTCAAAAGTTGGCGCCGTAGTCTAAATCGGCCAGGAGGACATCATCATATTACAGTGAAGCTTATTTATTTACTATATGTGCCCGCTACTTCATTCGAATATTGAGCCTTAATTGATGTTTGATTTTTCTGAAAACGAATCTTTGAAGTACACGTAACTACGCATATAAATAGTATGATTGCCATGCCTACATACGGCTTCTCGTTTTTTCTCATCTGTAGTTGTGTGGCAGAATTCTAAAATTAAAATGTCTTAGTGAGCTCCAGGATAAATCTTCGGTTGTTTTTTTAGGAAAAATAAATTGCATTTGCGTTTGTGTTAAAATCTAGAAAAAATGCCAACGTCAAAATATTATCATTGTTAGAGAAAGAATACTGTAGTTCGGTTTTGTTTCAGGAACAATATGAAATATGTCTGGGAGTTACACAAAGAACTTTGCTAGACACTTTCATTGTATAGTACAGGAAAAATAAAAGGGGTTGTAGCATTCCAAATCCGTAGAAGCTCGTGTGATGTGTGCAGGATCCCTATGTACGTTGTACTTTTTTAAAGTTTTATCGATCTTGTATCTTCTACCTATTGTGTTATATTTATAACGTATGTTTCGTCCGGAAAAATAATAAAAGTGACATTTTGCTAAATTTAAATAATATTTATTTTTACTTTAATAATGTAATTTTAAAAAAAATATTTCACGTTATAGTAATTATAAATTACCTACCAATATTAAAATTTTATTATTTTATTTTTTGTCTTGTTGGACACATTATTTTCATCTAATCTTTATAAACCAGCAACATTTTACTAAAAACCACTGAAGCTATTTACATGAATTTTACGGCTCGGCGGTAAAGGAAAACATCGTGGGGGAACATAATAAAAAATATTATTTGTAGGATATGCTCCACTGCGGGCTCGCCAACCTACAGCATATCCTACAAATAATATTTTTTGCAGCATGGCGGGCCATAACCCTCTCAGATATTTCAGAAGAAGGCCTTTGCCCAGCTGTGAGCATTTACAGGCTGCTACTTTTAGTATCCACTATATAAAATCTACACACAGATTACACCAATTTCTGAGGCTATGTATGTTACAGGAGACAAAAATCACGGCTGTAAGATCATCATAAATATAGGGGAATTCCAATCAAGTAAGAGCATTACGTTATTGGAACATTTGTAACCAGTCCGGCCATAAATAATGTTACAATTTAAAAAGTTTTTTTCTGAATTTTTATTTGGAATACGTTTGTTATAAAAGAAACTTTAATCTATTTGCCGCCATTTCACATTTTTATACGTGGAGCCAAGCGGTGACTCTTGATGCTGCTTGTATGTGCTGTCTCGATCGGGTTGGTACGGCCTCGCAGAATACCGGCATGAAATAGAAGGCATTTTGTGCTACTACGTTTCGTTCGGTGAGTGCACCGGAGGCCCACTCCCCTCCTTATCCCCCTCGTCATTCTCCCTTCCATATCCCAAATACTCTTAAAGTCCGGCAACGCACCTACTGTTGCTTCTCTTATGTTGGGCGACGGTAATCACTTACCACCATGTGAACCGCTTGCTCGTTTGCCACCTTTCGATATTAAAAGGGAATACTTTATGGAGCGGGGAGTTAAAGACAACAAATGCAGTGATTGCTTTGCACAGAGTGGTTTTGGAGCCGACAGTCTCTTTTATGACGCTTCAACCGGATGTTTGTGCATCGCGCTATCGTTACAATACCTCTGTCCAAGACAAAAAAGATCAGGGTTTTCAAGACCCTGTTTTCTTTACAATTTTTTTAAACTTTTACAATTGAAGAGCACTAGAACAAACAAGATTACAAATGCTCACAGCTGGTAAGAAGCCTCGCAAGTTGTTGGAAAGTAATCGTTGTCATCATCCTGTATCAACCATGGTTTGGAAGGAGGTGTCCTACTACTACGATGCTTATTTTGTTGTGAAAAAAGAATTAATGACTACGGTTAAGGTTTATCAAGAGACTGTCTTGTATCGTGAAGCCTCTCAGTGATAGACTTTCCAAAAATGTACCAGCCAAAGGCGTGGCCGCCTTCGAATGAGATTGTTTTTTATTAGTCGCAAGTAACGCAAGTAGTAACGCAAGACCACCTGGCGTACAAAATTAATATGATATATCAAAACATTGATTATGTCAAAGTGTACTTGAGTGTTATAAAAAAGTAAAAGAAAAACAAAGAGTAAGGAATCAAAATATTGTTTTTAATTCTCTTTAAAGTTAAAGGTCGATACTGTTTAAAATATAATACTAAGATAAATACATGAAGTCACTAAGTAATCAGAACAGCAATATTACATGTTTTAATTTTCTAAGTTTCTCCGTTAGTCTACCTTCGGAATTTTGAGTAAATTTGCTTAACCCATTATATTATCTAGGAATTTTGTATCATGACGTCATTATGTATCCTTTAGCATATACGAAACACATGTACTAACACGATCTGATCAAAATGAAATCCCACCAAAACACGCAAAGACAAAAACTGACTAAAACCATAAGAATCACTTGCTTGAAATCTTATGCCAGAACATAGAGGAGAGTAATATATAGGTAGATGTAGAATTTATGTCAAGTTCCATGCTTACGTATTATTGGCAGTGTTTTGGTAAGCATAGAAGAATATTGCTAATTATTTAGATTTTATAAAGAATTATTTCATTTATATATATAAAAACAAAAATTAACATTTTTTTTTAACAAAAAAAAATTACGAAAATTGGTCTTCAACCAAAAGTACATATACATATCAAATTTCAACAATCCATCTCTTTTAGTTGGCGAGATAAGGGAAAACTTACTTAAACTTGGAAAATTAAATCTTTTCTGATCAAATTTGACGAACCCATAGTGTCGTCTACTGGTGTAAGTAATAACTTGGTGATAGAGTACTCACTACCCACATACCGGCTTCATAGCGTGACCTTCATCACTATTATTCAAGTATACCATTGCACGAGCTCAAGATACTGTGAGCACATTCTGCCTAGATCGGACCAAAAATTATTAAAAGCAAAATTAAACGCGATAAAATCCGTAAATAATAGTTTCATTTAAAATGTGTAGTGTTCGCTTAAATAGAAGAACTCATTATATTCTATGAGGGTTTCAATTCAGGTACGAAATCCTTACAACCAAAACTTAAAATTTTAATATATTCGCTAGCTGTCACAGAACTTTTTGTTTATTTGTTATAGAAGCGGGTGGTACAGCAGCAGGGGCGACGACGCCAAGCGGACCAGGACGGGCGGCCAGGGCCCGGGCGCTAGAGTTGGCGCAGCAGTTGGCCTCTTCCCTCCAGCATGCGATACCGCCGCCCCCGCGACCCGATTTTACAACGGCGAGTGCCATCTTACGCTGGCTGCAGCAAAACAACAACTCTGTTGCTTTGGTAAGTCTTAATATTTATGTGTTTTAGGTTATCCATCGTGCAGCGATGCGCTGGTGTAGTAATGATAAGATAAATTTACATATTTGTATAATATGGTACAAATTACAAGCTCTTGTGGTTCTCGTTACACCCGTAATAATTTTGCAGCATAGAAGACAGATCTGGCGCAGTACCTAAAAACTATCTTTTCCTTGTTATTATGCATAAATTCATTGGTAATATCATAATTTAAAAAAAAACGTAATTTATTTTATTACAATTTTTTTTTGTATTTTCTAGTCACTTGGTTGTAATTAATAAAGCAATAATTTCGAGTATCAGTAGCATAGAAGAAAAAAAAATGTACACTAATATCACGATCGTCTTTACCATCATAGTTATACAATAGACCTCTAGTTTTAAATGTGATTGGAGTAAAAAGAAAAGCAGCATATAAATTTCCCGCTGCTGGTCAAATATCTCTCAATTTTTAGACGAGTTTGTGGAACCTGATCACTATATTTGTATAATATAAGTACAGTATCACAAGCCTGTATTACAATAAGCTAAAATAAACAGTATTAGTATTGTACCACAGGAATAAATAACTGTTCTGTTAAAAAATCTCAAGCGTAGTAATTATAATAATTAAACAGTATTAGCATTGAACTGTACTTTGTGTTTTTAGATTATAAATGTAATTTTTTTTTACTTATCTTCGAAATGAGAATGAGATGACAGTTATTTCTTGTTTTGATTTTTTTTAATAAAAATTATCGAACTCCCGTTACAATATTTCATTGACGTACTATAAAATAATATCATGGTATAAATATAGGAATAAAATGCTCGCTTTAAAAATAGTTTTAGAATATTTAGTTTTTGAAGCAATTATCGAAAAATATCTTGTGGGTTTCTTATTATACCGGGTGACTTTTACGTGGTTCTGAAAACTAAGAAAACAATGCTATTTCGATTACAGAATCTATCGGTAGTATCCGTTTTTAAGTAACGGTAATTTTTTTTGGCAATTTTAAAACTCATACATTTCAAGTTGAAATGAAGAAAGAGTTCTTCAGTCGTAAAAAAATAAAAATATTTACGGTCAATGTCCTTACACTCTCATAAGCGGAGTAGGTAAAAGCTATGACGAGCCACCAGCGAAATTATTAACCAAAATTATTAAATATTAACCAAATAAAAAAATTAAAATAAAAAAAAAAATTACCAAAAAATTATTAACCAATGATAATGCATAAAAAGTCCTGGTCGAGTGGTCTACCACGACCATCGGTATGTCCCGAAAGGCAAGCCAGTGCGAACGTATATAGAAATTCTTCAGTATTACCGCGCGCTGAGCAGGAGTTGGTCACTAGGTCGTGTTATTGAATTTAGCGCCAAAAATGAATCAGAATATATGCACTTATTATAAGGATAAACGAGATAAGTGTGTGATTAGAGGCGATCGATCAAAGGTCGGGGCAATCCTGTGGCTTGCCCGATGCAGATACCGGTTGTGATAATTAAAAAAAATTGTTTATTCACCTAAACGTGAAAATCGTGGAGTTACTTAAATGATAGAGGACCCCTTACCCTTTTGTTAATAAAAAAATTGTAAAATTTTTAGATACGCTTAAATTACGCGGTTTGTATTTTTATAATAATCTAAAAGAGAGTGATCAAAAGGATCCGTTTATATCTCTCGATACAGGTGGTTTAGATACTCATTATTGCAAGGTTATTCTAGTAACTACTGCTTACTACCTACCTATCTAGTAACTTCTGCGTAGTTGTAATAACATACAAGTCAAAGCAACGAAATTTGAACTTTTTATTTAAAACTATAGCATTAATTTAACTCTGCTTATCGTTACTCCTATTTAGTTGGTACTTTTCGGCTCCAGAATCAGTAAAAAATCACGGTGTATATTTTAAAAATTTGTTTCTATGATTTACATACACTATTTGCCGGATGGAAACAGGCTGATATAGTAGTATGATGATACAACAATGAAGATGTTTATTCTAAATCTAACGATGTTACGGCTAAAAGTAACAAAACTAAAAGTAAAACTGGGCTATAGAAAGGTAGTTATTGTTTGTTGAATATTAAGCTTCGGACAAAAATCTGTAGGATACCTTTTCTTCAACACACACATTACACAAATTTATTTTTGGCATATTTAATGGATCTTTCACCTGTAAGCGTTAGGCAGAGGCTAGTCAATCAGGTTGCACCTCATGCAGATGAGGTTAATCATTAGAGGTTATTCCCACTTCATAACTTAGCGATTAAATACCAGCTAAATAATAATAGGGTATGGATAATCAAAGAAATTCGTTTCTACCTTCTATCAATGCGATTTCAATGAAATCTTTGATATTCCAATAATAAAAAATTAAAGTACTTCAGATGCGCGCTGTCACAAAAGGTCTGCATTTAATATTTCACAGTGCTATCAAAGAACTTTCTGAGCTTTATTGAAATGACTTGCAGTCATAAAAGCTTCGGCGTCTAACGTTGATTGCATTTTCGCCGTATTCGCTGAAACCTAATAATTGTTTACTTACAAAGTAAATGCTTGGTGGTGATTTATTTGACCAATTTTAAAATATTAATCATTTTAATTATTCGTATTTTAGGTTAAAAATAATCTTCTGCTGTTAGATTAGCTTACAATAAGAGATTTAAATGTAATGCATCACTCAATAATACTAATCCATTTATTTTTTAGTTGCCTTATTAATTATAGTGCTTAGATATAAGAAGAATGTCTTAAAAATATCAAAAGCGATACTTTAATTTCTTAAGCTATTAAAAAAAAAACGTATGTATTCTAACATAAAGTAAGGAAAACACGGTAGTTAAATAAAACATCGTTTAAAATAAATAAAAAAAGACATGTCTCAGGTACTAGAGGGCAATGGTTTGTACGTTAGTAAATCTTTAAATCTAGGCGCTGCACATGGGAACAACTCGGAGCACCACTCGGAGCCTTTGCTCTCCGACGTGCACTCACCCACAAATACCTCTTTACTGACGCTCGAACTACTCGCATACAATTTAGTAACGATTTTTAGTCATTCAATTTAGAAAAAAGTATTCCAAAATAAATCATTTGTATGTTGAGATATTTTTACGTTATTTCGGTTGTTACCAGAAAAAATATATAACAAAAGTTTGTTGGACTTATCGCAAATGAAAAAATATATTTTCGTGTACAAATTTTCCTAGATTCACCACAGCGAACTCTCTCAGTTTCGAAGTCTGCTTTAATGTTGGTTTTAGTGTTCAATTTTAATTTCCTTGTCTCTCCATAATTAAGCCCTCCATACTTCGTCTTTTGCGAATACTTTTAGGCTTAGTTGGAGTGGTTATCAGGAATATTAGTAATATATAGCATTGCTAGAATCCCTTAAGAAGAATAGCAAAACAAATATTTTTGTTAACGCAATATACATTTTGGTATCACGCTTATGTTACATTATACTCCTCTCTCTCCTCCTTCTGCAACTTTAAAGGCCGGCAATGCACCTGCAGCTCCTCTGGAGTTGCAAGCAGATTTACGTGGGCGTCGGCAATCACTTACTTGCCCGTTTGGCCTCTTTCTCGTACCCTTATAATATAAAAAAAACTTATATTAGAAGTTATAAAGGATATTGCTTAGTGATTGGTTTTTTGCTTATATATAATGTATAGACTCGGTGAGTGTAATATTATATAAACTCGTAATTGATTAATTAGGCTCTAGCTAATGTAAAGTTTTTATTAAGACAATTCTGAGACGTTAGTTTTTAATATCTTTTTTTAAAAAAAAACAATACTCGTCGACTTGCACACTGAAATTTCTATACTCTTCTCATGTGATTATTTTCGGGAAGACCTCTTAGATTCTCACGAAATGAACGAGACGCTAAACATTTAATCAATTTGTCGTATTGACCTGTCCTGACTGATTACAGACATTATAGAACCAGCGCAGATTTGTCTCCCGCATACCATTTCCTAAAGCGAGCAATTGGCTAGTAGCTAGAATTCGGTTACGGCTTTGTTTAGGATCTATTATAGCGTATTTACTTAACCATCAAAGATGCAGCACTGTTTGTTTTAGACATACAATATATCGGTCATTTTATCGATGTTGAGTAAGTAAATTCATCCGTAAAAGCTGATTCTAAATTCCACAGACTAATGATTGGGAGCTGCGTCATTTGCTGGCGAGGATACCAGGCTTGCGATTATAGATAAGCATGGACTAATATGGTTTTTTCGAGCAATGGACATTATTAGGCCGATGATGGTGATGATGATGATGAAGGAATGGATTAATATTCATCTGCTTTATCACAAGAATACCTATACAAAATAATCTGAGTACATTTCTCACGTTGAAAATAATTTTAAATATGTGTGACGAAGTCGATCAAGTATCATTCATTATGTAACACGAGTCGGGAGTTTTCCCGAGGACTTAGGTACATGTCAAGTGCAGCTTATACCTTAGGTTAGAGTTTCTATGCATTGAATATCGACGTGAAATATTGAGCGAGCTCAATAACTAATTACATGTTAGATAAACTATAGATTGGCGTAGCCAGAATTTTTCTTGGTGAGGTTTGTTGATATCGTGCTTGTCCTGTTCCACAGGCGAAGGTCATCCGTCTGGTATTACATACAATAAAAATAAAAATCCACTACCTGTGACATAATTATGGTTTTAAAATTTTTCGAAATTGTACTGACAGTGAAAGTTCCTTAAAGTTATGTCGTGCTGTAACGTTGTATACAATATGAATATTCGTTCGTAATATCTATATATTATGTTCATTCCATTACAATTTTTCAAATAAAAAAAGTTATATGGATATATCAGCCACATGTTATGAAAGAATTCAATTTATAATTTTATTTTTGCAGTTTTATCCCACTGTTTTTCAAGAGCACTAATTAGGTATCACAAAAACGTAAAAAACTGCCATTTGCATAAAACGTAGATGGAATAGGATTCCATGTATTTATGGTCACTACGTTTAATTGTGTGTATGATTTGCGAGTGGCTTAGTGGTTAGCGTAGCAGACTGCTTAACAATGAATGCTAGGTTCGAATCCCAGCTGACTAATATTTGTGCTAAATACAATTTTTTGGTTTTCGGGTCAGGTTGTATATTGTGTCGCTTCCCGTGTCTCTGCTGTACCTGTCCCTTCCTCCGATCCTATCGCATCAGCAACACATCTGACAGAAGAAGGTAAATACGAGTAAGTTGATAACTGACGACAGTATTCGGCAGTTGTCACCGTGGTTGAAATTGGCCAGAAGGACATTATTATCATTACATATATGTTATTGTTCAAGTGTAGCTAATGCTTAAAAATTGTGCAGTCTTCTAGGGAAATTCGTTTCAGAAATCATTACGCGTATTCTATTTCTTCTTATGCTACAGATGTTTTTTTTTAAGTAGGCTTAATTCGATCTGTTTAATTATAATTAACACTTGTCATTTCGAAATATTAAGAACACAATAGTACCGGCGCAGAATACACAATAGTACTACATATCTCACTCCTCAATGCCCCAGTTAGCGCGGAGAGCGTAAATGTGGTTTCTTCATCAGGTTTCCGTTTCGGCCGTCGCTTATAATATCAAGAATACTCTTTATTATTTCTACTGTTTATATTACGATAATAATAAGACGTTTCGCTATCATTATCATATCTCTAAATTTTACCGAATTGATTAATGAAAATCAGATCGATCTTTCCCTTTTGAATATATAGTTTTACCACCACGTTTATACACTGTTGTTATTACAACTTATTTTTTTTAGTAAAATCGGTTCTTTTCGTATTTTGCATAAACTATACAATTAGTATTTGCTCGTTTCTGTTTGTTATCAAGTCAAATTGCTCAATCTCATGCTTAGCAAAATTAGTTGTAGGCGTTCAGAGCCACTGCCAAACCGTATGTACACAAAGTTTGGTAAAGGCAAGGACATGAGACCATTGCAACTGTCGCCAATACCAACATGCTTGTATATAGTATAGGAATATTAGGCGAAGTATTAAATTTTTGGCACTAGCGAATTTATAACTCAAGAGGAGAGGAGAAAAGTGGTTTTCCTAACGAATCCTACGCTGAATCATGCCATCTAGATATGAGTGTTAGGAGTGAATAATTAATATACATATTTATATTCTTTAATATGTGTACATACCTTGTTAATTTTAGGATGCTGGCAAACATCAAAATAACTTTATTCGTTTTTTTAAGTCCTTTTCCATGATATGCGCAGTTATAAAAGAAATTATTGTTAGGCAAATATATTCTTAAATTTAAGATAAGGAAAAATATATGACATGTATATAAACGCTGCGTTTTTGTGGCCACAATTCACAAGTGTGCACAGTGGGGTACCTGGTGACACGCATGCAACGAATGGGCTGTGTTTACTGACCGAAGTTGAACGCGGCTGAATGGAGTCTATGCTCTACTTGTCGTACATACATTACCTGCAGCTTTGCGTCGAGACGGGGTAACTAACCTGACGCTCAATAGCCAGGCGTCTAAATAACAAATGAGTCTATTCCAGGATTGGAAACCATTTTAAAATTCCTTGGCAGTGTGATACAGAGTAGTCCTTAATAATAATAATTAAATAACTTACTTTTATTAGGTATGGATTTTTTTTTAGTAAGCAATTTGATGAAGATTAGTATAGGTATAACTCGTTTCCAATTGTACATGACATAAAAATTTAAGCGATCAGAAATTTATTCAGAAACGATACAACCTTAAAATAACAATAAGCATTAGTATTATAGAAGACTACGCATTTTTATTTGAAAAAATGCTCAGATAGTAGTCCTTAAATTTAGAGCAATAAAGATACTTTACAATAATATAAACATAAAGTATTAATAAAAATAGGTAAAAAGTGATCGATACTCCACGAAAGCACCCGGCAATATAGACTTTGTGGGAGCTTCCATACATTGTGTTAGCTAACGAAGAGCATTTCTGAAAGGACGGCCATTGCAGCACTTAGGCATTCATTGCCTGTCGCTTTACTTTCGCCTCCGTCTCTCGTCTGTCGGGGCAGGGTCCTTAATGATACGATCAATATCCATTTAAGCGTTGACATTAGGCGGTGAAAACATAGTCAGATATTGAATTTTGTCTTTAAATTTTTAAGCTAATTTCCATAATGGAGATCCGCTTTGAAGGCTATTTGTCATTATCATGTTTCTACTTGCGCTGTTATTGAAATTACACCAGGATGCGTATGCGTTTTAACACCTATCATTAAAACAAATTACTTTTTCAACTCAGAAATACGATATGGGTCCTATCGATCCAATACTTATAATAATACACGTTTAAAAACAATATTTGCAATAGCTATTTTTAAGATGCGCAACAGATAGTAAGTTAAAACATTTTGGAGGCTCTAGAATATTTTTATTCTCAAAGTGGGAGTAGGAGGGCGAAATTAGTTTCAGAGCATGTGAACTATATGTCGCGGTTAAGATAAGTTACCACTTCATAACTTTCCTTACAAGCTAAGCGGCGGCTTTAGCTGCTGCTCGAATGGGCCGGCTCGACCGGATTGATACCACGGCCTCGCAGAATACCGGCGTGAAGTCGAGGCATCTTGTGCTTCTGCGTTTCGTTCGGTGAGTAAGGTAACCGGAGGCCCACATCCCCTCCCTATTCCTCTCCTCTTCACTCTCATCTCCCAAATATCCTTACAAGATCGGCAAGGCACCTGCAGCCTCTATGGTGTTGCAGATGTACGTTGGCGACGGTAATCACTTACCATCAGGTGAACCGCTTCCTCGTTTGCCGACTTTTCCATAAAAAAAAAAAAATCATCGGCCTGTTTTAATCCACTGGTGAACCTCACCAAGAAAGCGCCAGCAAAACCTGGACGGTTTACTCACACTCGCCACGCCGGGCAGGTAAGTGAGCGCAGTGCAGATACCTTAGCATTAGTGATGCTGCTCGCCATCACTAGTCTGTGCGATTTGCGTTCAGCAAACTCGGATAGATATTCGGCCAACATTCGCCTCGTCGTCGGTCGCCTTCAGAGGCCAGAGCCTCGCTTGTTGGCTAGCAGGGTACACGTGCAGGTGTGGAATTTGAAGTAACAAATGGTATATTCTCCTTTACACCCATTATATAACATGTACTCGTAAAAGATATCGAAATATAAACAGAATCTGAAAATGACAGATACATTTTTTTTGTAATTAATTGATTTATTTAACCTCGTTTCTGATATTAAAACACTTTTATCAAAACAGAAATACAACGCCAATGTTAATTTAGATTAGAAATAAAAGTTTGACGTTGTATTCCTCGTTACAAACTACTCGTACATAGCATACGTTATTAACTACATCATGAATTCCGTTCATATTGACATAAAATTCCTTTTAATTACAAATGTATTTTTCTTACGTCACTCGTTCGTCTATACTAATATATTACATTCTTTGTATGTTTGTTTGTTGCTGTATGTATATGATTTAACTTAAAAGCTATTTGTCGGACTTTAATGGAACTTGTTAACATGTTCCTTATGGTTCCAGAAGTGCTATAATAGGCTGTTTTAATGCAAAAGTTTGTTTGTTGGTCGTTTCGTGACACTTAAAGGACTAAACAGATAAGAACATAATTTTCGCAGATTTATAGATTACGCCATAGAATGGGATATAGGATACTTTTTATCTCAATTAAGAGTTCTCTTGCGACAACATTTTGACCAAGCGGGCGAGGTCGCGGATGGCCGCTAGTAATTTTATATGATAGTAGGTGTTACTTGTCGGAAACCATTTAAATAAAATTCTCCGAAATTCACTGCTTAGACAAAATGCACAAAGATAAAGTACATATTAAAATGTAAATGTATTGTTTCATTTACTTTTAAATTATTATGTGAATAATTGTTTTATATTACGTACTATACGTATTTCTTGAATTTTTTTGTTAAATGGCAATTATTATTGACTTTAGTGTTCAATTTAATATAAATAAAAGTAAATTTCATTTCTATTAAATTAAGCAGAATAAGAGTTTATAATAATTGCCATAATGATGGAGTTTCACAGACAACAATGACAAGTAAATTTTGTTTTCGCGCTATTACATATTATTTTCTGTTAATATAAAATTAATTTCAGCATCACTGACTGCACCAATAAAGATGAAAATGGCATCGTCAGGCCAGCTAGCGTGCAAAATAGGCCAAAGTAGGTACGTCCGGCTTCCGGTGCGACCGTCGTTTGTACCCTACCTTATTTAGAATACTAGCAAAACTTATTTTACTTTGTATCTTTGGTTTCAAAATGCAGGCAGCAAATATAATATTATACAGTTTTCCCTTAACAACTTCTCAGTGGTTACGTTTGTCTATTATCAATGATTTATGAATATTTAAATATTTTAAATTAAATAGTATACTTATTAAAAACTTACAATCTAGTACAAACATACAATAAAATATTAAAAATGCTTTTAATATGCAAACTGTAATAGTACGACGAAACTGCCATTAACAATACTAGTAATTATTTAATTTCGAAGAATAGTTTCTTATTTTTGTTAATGATTGATTTACCATTTTAACTTCCTAGTCTCAGTTCTAAATATTTCTGCCCAATAGTTTCAGGAAAATAATTGCACAAACAGAACAACAAAAATCAGTAACACATGTCTTACAGCGACACTATCATGGAAAAAATTTGTAATAATTTTTTTTTGTTTGAATCACGTGTCTACTCTGTCTTTTTGTTTTTTGCAACCTGATTATATGACCATTTAATTCTATTATTGTAAAAAAAAAATATTTATTACATAGTAGCGATTTCTCCCACAGCTTGTTTACATGTTTTTATGTTAACCTACGTTACTGGGGCTGATTTTTTTCCAATTAGCCAGCACAGTTTCAATGTCGAACATTTCTTGTAAGGCTTCTATGCATCAGAATCCATCAATTACGCTTAATATTTTTTGCTTCATTTCAAATGCATGTTTAAGTTAAATGTAAAAATCATGAATCACATTAAAAAAAAACTAGATACATATAACATCTACATTAGCACATCTAGCATTGTTAAAACTAAGAGTTACATGAGCAAATTTTAAGTATCAAATCCACATTAAATATCAAACTCAGAGGAATTACCTTACACTTTATAATTTACATTACTTTATATGATATGATAGTAATATATTTAGGCAATATTTAAAATTAAATAACTATAATTTGATCGCTTGTAAGTATAATGCCTATGTTCAGCAGTGGACTTCTGATAGGCTGAAATGATGATGATGAAGTATAAATTTATACATATTGAAGTATAATTTGTAATGATAATTGATTCCTAAGTATAATATAATTTAATTGAAACTAATTTGTTGTAAAAAGGAATATACCATTTCTTTCTCTAAATTGGTGTAAATGACATATATTGTTGATTCTATTGAAGAACCCTTATAAGATATACAATAATATGATTTTCATGCTGAGTTTACACAAATGAGCCAGAAGTAAATGTAAGAATTAATATTTATATAATAAGTGTGGCTATAAAAATTTTTACAATTAAAATGTTAATATTTTTTTATTCAAATTTGGAATGCATTTATTATGTATGAAATATTTACGATTAAACAACACCTCAACTAGCAAAATGACGAAGTGTATGCTCATAGCACTATAGAAGCCTAGCAACATGTTGAAAAAGTTCACATTGTGATCAATCACGATAAATTCTGAAAATTTGTGGTGCTTACTAGTCTCACTTGATTTTCCTATGAAAAGCTTGGTGATAGAAGTTGTTTGAATACAATTTTTATAGTAATTTATTAGATTGTTATACAATATATTCCTTTTAGTTTACAATGAGTTCTTTCTTTTACCTGTTCAAGACGTGAATTGTTACTTTTCTATATTAAAAAGGGAAAAATGTTTCGGCCCTCCCTTCATTATTACGGGAAAACTTTCAAATTACTGAAGACAATATAGAATTGATAATTTGTGATTTTCAAAGAAATTACCACACTTCATTTTACGATGGGCGCAAGCATCACAAAAAATGGATAAATTTCTTACATTGAATAATAGTTAGCTTGACGCAGAATATTATGTAACTTCGTCTGTTCTAATGATAAAAGACGAGTCAACTCACTGCACCCCCTCAACTTTTTCTGAGAAGCGAGGAATACCTTGTGTGCCTTACGAAAACTCTGCGAAGTCGAGTAAAAGGTGCAAAAACAGTATATAACACATGTCAGAGAATACTGCTTCAAGCACATATAGGAACTATATTTGCAAGGATTACTATCGATAGGAGAAAAAAATTAAGCAAACCTTGCGGAAGTTTTAAAGACTGCG
The DNA here is from genome assembly GCA_029286595.1 of Bhutanitis thaidina. NCBI lineage: Eukaryota > Metazoa > Arthropoda > Insecta > Lepidoptera > Papilionidae > Bhutanitis > Bhutanitis thaidina. The sequence goes on from JAGSMS010000003.1 coordinate 6,678,579, forward strand.
GAAACAGAAGAAAAGAAAACTGTTTTAGACTTCACCACGACAGATAAAAACAAAATGTTATGCGAGCAAGAAGCTTGTAACATTTTCATAGACTTACATCTTACGAAAGCGCAGTATTTTTACTTGATGAACATAACAAAAAATTAAAGATAATGCTTTAACTGTCACCATATTACAAAATACATAATTGTAAAAAAATCTTTCTACAAACAAAAATTTCCGGAGCAGTCTGATCTCATTTCAGACCAGCAATCCAGAGCCTTCATTTGTAATGTCAGCCTATTTTCATCGAGTTTTTAAAAGAAACTTCCGATAAAACAACAACTGTAGTGAGTGATATTCATAGTCAAATCGACAATTTGGGTCCGTTATTGACTATCGATATTACATGCCTAGATTATGTGTATGGAGATAATTTTACATATACGAGTATCTCATAGTTTTTCTTTTAAAAGTCTACAGCGAGGATGATGAGCGATGAAAACATATTACTAAAATAGGAAAAGAAAATTAGTGCACAATGACGATTTCGCGAAGAGTTATGTTTAATTATCGGGTTGACGATACGCAGATTGCAAATAATTCTACAAGCTCTGTCATTATGAGAAAATTTGACTATTATGAGAAACTAAAAAGTTTGACTGTTATGCGCTTGAAAAGTCAAGAATAAAGTGTAGCGTTACCAAGTAAATCTCGTATTATATCGGTACATAAAATACTGATTCGTAGAGAGTATTTTAATAATTTTACTGTATTACCAATTGGACAGCTATCAGAAGATGCTCGGAGAACGAAGAGTGACGAAAGAACTACGAACGTTTTAGACTACATCATGCGAGAAAATATTCGCGGCAAGAAACCAAGATGTATTCCATGCAATTGCTATATAAATCAGATATACCATACGAAAAAGAGCCGATGTATCCTAGTGGTCAGGGCGCTCTCTTTAGTTTCATAGGGCACGAGTGACCAGGGTTCGATCCCCGGTGCCGGCACCACTAAAATTGTTTGTAGCAATTTTAAGTGCAGTATTTACCACGTGCTCAGCGGTGAAGTAATACATCATGAGGAAACCTGCATATCTGAGAAATAATAAAAAATATTATTTCAAGGACATGTGAAGCCTGCCAACCCGCACTGGAGTAGCGTGGTGGGCCCTTCCCGGCTCTTAAAATTATCCTCTGATACTCGTATTTGAGAAGGAGGCCTTTGCCCAGTTGTGGGCACTTACAGGCTGCTACTTTTATACGAAAAAAATGTTAAGGAATTAGGCCAAGATAGTTTACTACTACACCTTTTGAAAGTGAATGAACTCATTTCGGATCTCGAGGTAGTATTTGTATGCAACTATATATAGGTGTATATGTACCTATTTTTTTCTACTAACTATACTAACTACTTTTTATACTAATGTTTTCATTACAATCGTGAAATTATAAAGATGTTGTGTGTATTGTAATTAGCCACCAATTACTTTACATACGACGGAAGTGTTTACAAAGTATTTCTTCGGAGATATTCATATATTTAGTAATTTTACCAAATGATCACAAAATACATAATTTTTTACTAACAATTATAATTAAGCCTGCCACGCGTGCTTACCGCAACCTCGTTTCAGGCGAACTTGCTTCTGTTAGTGATAATTAAAACGCTTCTAAGCCTATTGCATAAAGGGTTACAAGAAGCACTAGAAAATTTGTCAAGCCGATGTAATTTAGAAAATGTACTCGTACATCTAATAATAAAAAAATATTGTTGGTGCATATGTTGGTGATCACGTAATTTTTGAACGACTTGATGGATTTAGGTCATATTCCCACAATATACTTGTTTTGTCCTGTATATGACAAAATCCGATAGGTGAAGGTGTACAAATTTCCTATACGTTCTTAGCTTTCTGTTCTTTCTACAGTACCCATGGCAAGGAGAGATGGTGCAATTCCTTGATTCCAACAGAAATAAGTATCTATTTATTTCAATATCTTATATTTTTATGAATAAATAGTAAAAATAAAATTTGGTAGCACCTTGAAAATGTCCCAACATAACATAAATGTGAGAAAGGTTGGTTTTGAAGCCAGGAAGAGTCTGCTCCAGTGCGATTTGGCAGACTTCACATGGTCTGGATTTTTTTACTTATTAACTTGCCGGTTTCCTTGCCATGTTTTCCTTTACCTTTATAAAATTTTGCTGTTCAATTTTGTAAGCATGATAATTTACAACAAAACAATAAAATAGCTGTATTGACTGCGCATCAAAGATATCAAAAAACGACAACAACATAATAGGATAAAATTTTTTTTTGCTGAGATAATTTATTTTTCTTTAGAACTAAACTTTTATTCGTTATGTTTATTCATTTAAATTTAAGTATATGCTAGTATTTTCAATAATGCTGTCTAATAAATATTTTTGATTAAAAAATAATACGCTACTGTGTTAAAATAAGTCATTAACTGCGTAAACTTTAATGTCAATAGGCGGCGCAGGCCACGTCGCCGAGTGAACTTTAATTAAAATATTGGACACGCTGTGTCCGAAATACAAGGATGTCGAGTGACATGATGTGAAAGAACAATTATTTCACTTTGTAATGCAGAGTTCAATTTTCGAGTTCACTTTGAACTTTAAGAAATAGCATTTTTCATTTTGCAAGAAATTATTAAAGTCATATGTCTGATATGGTTGATTTAATAAACTTATGGCCCGTATGAAGAAATTAAATTCCTGAGTGAAATCAAAAAGTCAAATCCAGTAGTGATTTTTAACAAAACAAAAAAAATACGAGGAGATGGATATTTAAAAAGAAAGAAAGAAAATGATTTCATTCGAGGCTAAAATTTTAAAAAGTTAAAAAACTTAAGCTAGTATTACATTGCCATTTTTATTAGATCATATATATAGTCATATAAAATGATAGGCTCGAAGTTGTAGACGAGTACGTATACCTGGGACAAATTGTCCGATTAGGTAAGTCCAATTTCGACCCTGAGGTCAATCGACGAATCCAACTCGGCTGGGCTGCGTTCGGGAAACTACGTCATATCTTCTCATCGAGTATACCACAAAGTCTCAAAAGGAACGTATACAACCAGTGCGTGTTGCCAGTGATGACATACGGAACTGAGACTTGGTCCTTCACTGCAGGCCGTATGAGGAAGCTCAAAGTTGTTCAGCGCGCTATGGAAAGGGCTATGCTCGGTGTTTCTCTGCGTGATAGAGTCTGCAACGATGATATCCGCAGCAGAACTAAGGTAACCGACATAGCCGTAAGGAACAGTAAGCTGAAGTGGCAATGGGCCGGCCACATAGCTCGCAGAACAGACAACCGTTGGGGGAAAAAGGTTCTCGAGTGGCAGCCACGTACAGGCAAATGCAGTGTAGGACGACCCCCCACAAGATAGAGTGACGACCTGTGCAGTGTTGCGGGAAGTCTATGGATGCAGGTGGCTCAGGACCGAGTTTCGTGGCAATCCTTGGGGGCGGCCTATGTTCAGCAGTGGACTTGTGATAGGCTGAAATGATGATGATGTTGATCTTAAATATGATCATATGTTACATCATGTAATAAATTAAGTAAAATTAATAATTTATGATCATACATTGATATTACATAACCTTATGTCTATGAGTCATAGATGTAGGATCATAGATATATGATCATAGATATATGATAATGTAATACGGGCTAAAATACTTATAGTATAGCAGCAACGAAAGGGCTACGGGCTCAGCATTATGCTACAGCAAAATTGTCGTAGCGCTGGTATTATGTCCGTTTTTTCGACAAAACTCATGAGCAGTTGTGTCACATAGTTATTATATTATAAAGCAAGTACAAATAGTACATTAAAGAAAATGTAAATTTTAAATTAAAGGAATAATTTAAAAAGAATAGGAGAATAAAAGTAACATAAATTTACACAACGTTGAATAATAATTGAATAATAAATAAATAAAAACATTTTATTTCCATATTTATTCTTAATAAGGATTCCACTTTAATTTATTTATATAATATTTAATTCAATATTTTTACCATATTTACACTTTAATCCGTTGTAACGGTAATTTGCACGTCAGAAATGTATGTACATGTATAAATCATGGAATGGTAATAATAAGTAATATTTATAACTTAGTAAAAAGGTCTGTGAAATCAGAAACATAAATAATACATATAATGAATTTAAAAATGACGGATCATCGTCATCAAGACAATAGAAAAAAAATTAGGAAAATAATTAACCTTAATACGTTTTATAGTTACGATACTAGGGGCGTTCAATAAAAAGTGAGAATGAGTAATTATAGTCATCTTTTTATTGTAATACACTAATAATGTTTTTTAAAACTTAAATTTTTCCTTCCTAAAGAATTCTTCATCCTGAGCACCTAACAGTTCCTGTACTGCATCGACTACTGCGTCGAATCAAATCAATTTCAAATCTCTGTCCTTTCACATAAAATAAATAGAAATCAGAAGGTCTGGTGAATATGACGGATGTACATTACATACGTATGCCGCAAATCTTGAATTACTTATTCCGTATTGAAATTTTTCAAGCACAGGTATTCAATAACAGCCCGTGATTATTTTTCTTCCATTTTCGCCAACACACTACAACAAACTGCAAACAATTACTTTTTTTTTAAACCATAAGATAATCCGTAAATTTTGTTTGGTTTCATGCAGATGTTCCTGCTTTACCAGCAAGTAATTGCTTTTTTAAATTCCAAAGAGACTTTGGTCAGGTATTTTTCGAGATAGTTATCCTGCCATCTTTCGGTAGCCATTTTGCTATTTTTAGATCTGTTCCTGTAGTCGCCACATACGACACCCACGGCAAGAAAGGTTGTGGTAAATTCTTACGTCGATACCACACGCCTTTCTATGGCAACAAATCAGTAAAAGTAAAGTAAAGTAGCAGCTTGTAAGTGCCTATTACTGGGCAAAGGTTTTTTGGACCCAAGAAGGGCCCGCCACGCTGCTCTAGTGTGGGTAGGCGGGCGGACAAATGCTGTAGTGACGAATTATTACTAAAAAATGTATGCACCGTTATGTTCATTAATGAAAGAATATAGTGTATATATATATATAAGTAGGTATGCGTTTTTAGCTTCTATATTTTGTTTAGTGTTTTCAATTCGCAACACTGTTCCTAATAAAGTTAGAAATTTTCAGCAAAATATTTAGAGCTCGCTTCGTAGTGATGTTTAATAAAAACTCATTTCCAGTTTGCTATACGTTATAAGTTATATATGTTATACGTGGCATATGCGAATTATTTGGCCAGCGTAATATTTTTGAGACAACTTTGATATGACGCTCGTAGAGCCATTAAGTACACCAATGCTTTAATATGAAAGTTATTTTTTAAATTTTTGCAGCACACTCTCATGCTACTTTCATAGAATTTATTTTGCGGAATATATTACATTAAGTTTAACTTTCGTCTGTGGTCATGTTTTAGAATTCTAGATCGTCCTAACCATTGCATCAGATTTGATCATATTCGAGGAAATATAATAAATTAATATAATTGTACCTATGTTTTTAGTATTGTGTTATTTGATCATTCGTTATTTATAGTTAATAGATTATACTTTGCGGAAATTCGTTATTTTAAAGATGTTAGAATAAAGGGAATGTTCGTTCCAAGAGAACAAGAGCGTTCCTCCCACTAACGGGTGCATTGCTTCTTCTGCACCAAGGTGCATGGATGAACGCACCACAACAAGCACCCACACCAGCACTATACTCAACGTAAGGTAATTTGCACCAACAACATGCGTTTCTGTCTAATTGCTTGATAATACCTTATTCCGAAAAGGCGAAACACGTTTCGCGTTTTAAACGTTGGTGTAGTATAAGTAAAAGTAGTGCACTCATTTGTGAGTCGGTGCTCTTATTCTCTTCAAACAAAGTAATCTATGCCAAATGATTATTCTTACGTGCGTAATAGAGCAAAGTAGCTTTCTTCTTACATTTTTAATATCATTTATTCTCAATAAAAGAATAAACTGATCTAAATATATTGTGTTCTTTTCGCGATTGTATTGCATTGATTGTTATAAAATAATCATTTTAAAAAAAACATTCCATTTGAAGCAAGTTTCTAATGAAAAATTAATTGGTGTAGTTAATAAGCAAAATAAAATCACCTGCAATTTATCGCATTAAATATTTACAATTTCGTCCATCACATTTTCATATGGTGACCACAGATTACTTAATAGTTAGGGTTGAGGATTACGTTGGTAAAGTAATTTAACTAATAATTCAAGTAGCCAGGCTGACATCACTCATTGCATCTGTATTCATTATATTCGCAGAATTTATAATTGTCGTTCAGATATTTAAATGTCTTATATTAAATAGAACTAGAATTTTGATAATAGTCACGAGTTAATCTAAGCAGCAGTGTTAGAGTGTGTGAAAAAATATTTTTTTTAAGATTCCGTTAGAATTTCCGCTTTAATGGCGACGATAGGTTCATTCGGTCAATGTCATGATGTGATCAGACGATAGTTGGATAAATTATATTCCTGACTTTTTTTTTAGGGATAGCACTTGAAATATTACTAAAATAATCAGTACTCGTAACGCCTAATATTTTAAATTATTTTACCAATGACGACTTTTGGATTTTTGGATTTGGTGGATAAAATGCAGACATGTGAAATCTCAAACACTGTTTGTTGATGTCACTCACTTACTTGTCGTTTTTCATATGTTTGTGTTCGTTTGTTGTATTTAGCATTTTTTATCGCGCCATAGAGTAATACTACGATATACATATTCTTGAAAGTTATTTAAATCCAAATTTCGTCAGTCAGTGAACCAATTGTGTGTCCAAACGCCTTACAGAAAAAAATAGCAAATATACTTTTTCACATGTAATGTGTTTTATGCTAGGAAAAGTAGTAGTAATATATACAAAAAATAGCTGTTCTAAATTAAAATCGAGGAAAATAAACTCAAAATTTAGGTCTTTTGTTCTTATAAATGCACCATATGTAGCTTTTGGACACGGTCGTTTCTACTTATTACATGCCTACATGCTGCACAGGTCATCGTCCTTTAAATGTAATACAAAATATTTTTATTACCACAAAGTGAAATGTCAGTATAGTAGTATAAAGTTTTTTCGCGATGATTCTTACATTTTGTTTGTTTTTGGTATTGAAATATGGTTTTAGGCGCTTTGTATCGCTATATATAGTCTCCAAAGTTCATTCTTTATAATCCCGCTTCTATATGTCCTCTGCTGGACTTAGACCTCAACTGAAAACCGTCAATCATACGGGCACTAGAGAACAACAAGTCTTCGGGATTTGCGTTTGGTAAATTCGGGTGGATTTTCTGCCACCACTCAGTTGCCGGAGCTCCGTCTGTTAGTCAGAGAAGCGTGCACTAAGTCTGTTACATTCTTTCTGGTATATTCCCTCCTACACTAATTAAGGTTAATTACGAAAGTAAATTGGCATGATAATGAAAGTAAATCTTACGAGGCAAAGCTTCGTTTGTATGACGTTTATTTGTATTTGTGTTTTATGTAGTAATTATTGACTTATCGCTGGAATAAGCCCGATGTAATTATTTTTTTCCACAAATGTCAGCCTTTGTTCGTAAGTACAAATGGTGTATTGTGAACATGGAAGTATTATCTTAGTGCTGAATTTTTTCCCTAGACTGTGTATTATTTCCAGCTTACACAGATAACTTACGGCTAGTTTATAAATTTATAAATAAATAATGTAATACATTAGTAATTTTTACGAAAACAAATTATTTAATTATGTTTAATTAAATATTATTATTTGAGTATTTTCCTTTTCGTATCTGGTATTGCTATGCAGATATTCCTATAGAATTATGAAAAATATAGATATTAAGTACGTATCGCATGCTGTTTATGTTTTCATAAAGATTTTTTAAACTTGGCTTTTTTTGCTTAGTTTTCTTAGTCATTTTATTTTTGTATTTTTCATTAAACGTTCAATTTCACGCTGTGCAAAAACAGTGTCTCTGTGTTTATTCCTGCATTTGAGAAAAAAATTTGAATATGAAAAAAATTCGAACACAGCATAATGTTAGTTCTACGCCACAAAATATACTTTATTTTCAAAATAATTCACCGGATATGACTCAGATCACATATCACAAAACTGAAACCGCTATCCTCAGGGCTCATTTCATATTGTTATGGGTAGTCTTTTATGCTAAAGTACAAAAATATAATTTTTTATGTTTCTCTTCAAATTTTCAGGATCTTAAAGAACACTGCTTTTGCACATAAATTGCACTGTTTGCTACTCGTATAAGTCTTGTATTTTATTCGCGAACAAAGCTCTTTTGAAAACAAAATTCTGTCCTAAGGTTTTTGAAATGCTTAAATGTTAATTTATTTGGATATTTCCTGACTTGTTTACTGTTGGTACCAATTTGTTAAACAGTAGTAGTTTCGGGTATTAACTTTACATTTTATATCGAAGATATATGTTTTATATGTAAGAACCGAAGTTCCTAGCGAGATTAGAACGGCAATACCATTACATAATAGATCTTAAAATACTGTTACATTATTAGGTTTTAAATAGGCTTTCATATTATAAGCTCTCAACCCTGTCACGGATTTCCATTTGACCCCAGCGGCGCAGCCACACGGGCTTTCCCAACCAACTTTTCGCCTCTCCGCAACTTTTCTTATTCTGCCGCTTGTATCGTTTATATGATAGATAGAGCATCTAGACATATAAGTAATCGAAGTACGGCTGCTACAGAAGAAAACTTCATTGCTAAGATCAAATTTTAATATAATCTACGTATGAGGAATTGCAAACAATTTAATTTCGATTCGGCAAGTTCGGATGAATTTTTCGCCATCAGTCAGTTGTTTGTCTCATTCCTTAACCAGCAGAGTATATCAAGTGCATATGTATTACAGAATAGTGAATGCACGATATGCTTTTATAGTTAATTACTTTGTATTAATAAAATAATGAATTACTTGTATATCTTAAACTATACATAGTTCTGAACACTCGAAACTGTGTGGCTGTCACAGATACTAATTATTTAAACCAACACCTCGTCACCATGTTGTCTTTGTTTGATATTTAAATATAGTAATTACTGCTAGTGTGAAAATAAAATTATTCAGAGTTGTGGTGAACATTTTCTATTACAACGGAAACGTTATCGTCAGTAGGCCATGCTTCGCCAACGAGCTAATTAAAACGTCGGACATAATGTACACGAAATATGAGAGGTTGTTTAATTTAAATTTGTGATATTTTAACCCTTGACTCATTTCTCTATTTTATACAAATGGCAAAATGAGCCACAATTTAGTTCGATAGACCTTATTTTAACATCGGAAAAAAAAATTCGATAATATTTCTCATTCAATGTGTATACGTGGGCTAAATAAAGTTTTGCGAAACTAAGAAATAGGTTCTATGGTTAAAGTTTTTATTGTTAAATTTTTCAAAGAAATCTTCACCAGCGTCTATACAACAATTTCGAGCGTCTGAACCAATTTTCGAAGCACTTTTCCCAGTCCGCTTCAGACGCTTCATCTACAGCCTGCTCCAAAGGGAACGTAATTTCGGAAAAAAAGAAGTCACACTGTGCCAAACCAGGGCTGTAAGGAGGGTGAATCAAATCTTAACCGGTGTGTTGTCCAGGAAGACCCTCGTTTTGAGCGCTGAGTGCGCGGGCGAGGACGCATTGTCATGATGAAGCAGTAGCCCGCGGAGCCTCGTATTCAGTCGCTTGTTGCTCACAGCACTCCGATAGAGCATTTGGTAGTATACCATTTGGCATTGATGTTGCTTCGATTTCGTAAAGGAATTGACCCCAGATACCCTAGCGATCAAAATCTTACCTGCGCTTTTCGATTGCTTCACTTTGGATGGGTTCATTTTGAAACAGCCAAACCTTCGATTCTGTTCGTATTGATAAATCCATGATTCGTCACCAGTAATAATAATATTATAAACAGGCCGAGACAAGCCTGCTTTGAATGTAGTAAACTTGTCATGTAGAGATGTATGTTGTATGTATGATTATTTTAGGAATATATAATAAAAATTTATTTGGCCTTTCTCGTAATTTCTAAACGCATTTCGTCAATGAGTGATGATAACCATTAGCGTGCCATAACAGTAAAATCTCGTACACGTTGTTACTTGGCCACGTTGCGGTCCTAATACCGATTATTAACACATTATTCATTATTCACTTTTGTTCTAAAAATATTACAGAGCTTGTATGCATAATACATATATTTATGAATCTATACATATGCTGTGCCTGTTTAATATCTGTGTAATGGTTCGTCATCCATTATGTTAAAATTACGGAATGAAAATATCTGAAAACAAAGTTAAAGTAAGTAAAATTTTAGCTTCTTTTGTTGATATCTTGAAAATCCTCTGAAGTGAATTTTAAGAGCAATTGACAAGCATGCGATAGATTCACGCTGTTTGCTGACCGACTTATGTGCGCCTATACGAACGTAGCACTGCACTTAGCCATTCACTGCCAGTTCCTGCTGCAGCATTATTTGCCTGTGAGCTTTTCCTTGAACCCGTGCAACAGGTAAAGGTCGGGGCGGACTTCAAAATATTTTCTTCATTTCTCCAAGTCACTGAAATGACTAAAATGAAATTAAGCGAGCGACCTCTCGGGTACCACAGCTCTAAAATAATGTGTTATAGTACTACATAATATACATATTTAATAAAAAGTTAAATTAGTACTGTATTTTATTTTGATCCATCTAAATTCAGATTTAGATGATATTGTACCAGTCTACAAGACCTACGCGATGAAATCATATTGATTACATAAAAGTCGACTAAGGAAAATGTGTCATAAAAATATCGTGGTCTTCGAGGCCGAGACAGGCCTAATACATATACGCTGATATTGAATAACAGGCAGACATAAAAGGCTCATATTGTATACCCAAAGGAAACGGTTATTTAACAATTTTGCTTGCGACAAGTCGGTGTTTACTATTTACTTGAATTCAATGAATGAAATGAATTGAATGCATAAAATTGGCAGAAATGATAAGCGCTAATGTAAGTTTTAGGGTTACGTATTTTAATATTATAAATTTACAGCCAACTCAGCGTAGTTATCCCAGGTTCTGTACCTACAGAAGTGCTGTTTGCCGTCTGGCTCAGCAAATTCGCAGTGCAAAGAGTAATTTAAAATTCAGAGCACCTGTCGCGTCAGCGTCGAGCCTTGTTATAATTACGCACACTACCGTCTTATAATCCGGGGATAAAATGTTACATGTAGCTACTTATTATTTTGAAGGTAAGAATTATTTTCTATATAATTTTGATTGTTACTTAGACATTAACGTTATACTATATTACAAGGAAGTGCATATTTTGTTATTCTATAAAATATATATATATATATTTTGTTCTCATATCTAACACATTAACCATTTATGCTTCCGTAAGGCCTTCTCATCACCAAACATGTTGCTAAGATACTAAATATCCCAATCAGATCCGTTATTAGTGCATTACTCCAATTCTGACCTGAGTACCGTTTTTTTCACAATAAATGTCGCAACCTCTTCTTTGACAGTTAGTCAATAGTCCAGTGCTGGATATAGGGCTCTTTCATGTATTTTATAAGAAGTAGTAGATTTTCTCAGGCCGCTAAAAACAACATTCTATGCAGTTGTAAAAGAAACGTTAAAATAGCCTTTTTAAAACTTTTCATTGAGACCACCAAACTCGTCGATATTTTAACACATCTACCGATGGCCAGAAAACTTGTGTAAAAACTACTGTGCTCCATAGAGTTCATTTAATCTCGATCATGGATGTTCATTTACTTACATATCATCGACCTGCAATATTATGATCCAAAGCACGTATTGTGAGAGCAATCATTGAGCAAAACTGCTGACCGACTCTGTACGCGGCTGAATGGGCGTAGCGCTGAGCTACGACCTACCTACACCTACATGATGTACGAACGGCTCATTGCTTGTTGCTGTCTGATATGAGGTAACTGCCCTAGCGATGAATACCCGTTAAGTTCAGCATGAAACATACGGATTTTTTTTGCATCGTTGCTGGAATGAATTTTTTTTTCAGTTTTATGTTACAGTAGTACGTACCGAGGAGGCGTAATTATAAATTTTGAGTATTTTTGTGTAGGAGTATTTTTATATTCATATGATTATACCTATTACTACATATTCTTAAGCCATTTTATTAATTTAATTAAACTTTTTCGACTATGGTCTTACATTAACTGTTTAACTGTTTACTAATTTGCAGCATCGGTAATTACAATTCACAAATTATAATATGAACATTAAAAGAAGAACGTTAAAAATGTCCTTCTTAAATAAGTTTTATAGTTACCCACGAAAATCCCTCTTGTATTTTAACCAGACACGGTAACGGTGTCCCGGTTGTAGATTACCTAGTTACAGGTGAACGCACCAAACTACCGTTAACATGAAAATAAATTTAAGTGGTAATTAAAATTCCACCCAAGTTATGATTAAAAATTTGTCGACGCTGAAATTTTGTTATAATACTACATGTACAGTTATATAGTATAGCACTACAGAATTCACAAGTATAAAGATATACTGTTGTACTCGCATATACTTTTAAAGGTATTAGAGTAGGTGCTTATGAAGAAAAAAAATTGTTAATTGCAATATCAAATCACTACACCGGTCGTTAAATCATATATAATTTGACCAAACTATAACCCATGCCGGGCTTTCCCCAGTTCAAATATTCCCATCAAGCTAGCGGCTAAATGGCCAATATTGACCCAAACTAGTGCCATAAAGTGTAATTTCTTTTGTTTCAACACGTCAAGAATAATATGACAAATAGCAGAAAGAACTGAAGCGGGTATCACATACTCTTGCTCTTTGTCTCAATCTTTAGCCCAGTTACCCTACAAATTCGTTCGCGTTTCGTTTATCCGAGAATTCTCAAAGTCAAGGAGCATAACAATAATTAAACATCAATGTGAGTGGGACTTTCTGGATTTTTCGCCTCGGTGAGGCTTAAACCTCACCAGACACCATCATTATTTTTATTAAGATTCATGAAAAAATAGTTTTCATCACCATCTAGCATTTTAATATTTCCTATTTTACTTCCATAGTGCTTTATGTATTAATTGAACGCAATACATTTATTGGCAGCATACATTTATAGTATTTGATGACAAAAGAAATAAATCGGATTGCTAATTGGAGGATTAAGATAAGGGAGGGGTTGTACCAATGACTTTTTGGAAACTTATGTACGATTTGTATCGTGCACTAAGACGGCGACAGGCTCATGACCACTAACTACGTCCCAAAATAAACTCTGTCAAAAGTGGGATGAAAGGACTATAATGTCTATCCTCTGACCAGCCCAATATACCCAATACAGTCGTTTAAGTTTTCATAAGTGACTTTATTTATTAAGTTATTTATATATATTAAAATTCTATAAAAAAATCTATTTGATATAGTTAGCTGCATTAAGGGTACGCATATTCAATATTCATACTCATCTCTGTTGCCCTGATTCCTCTCGGAGCTCCTGCAATTGAAACGGTTTTGTACCTTACAGACGCTTGACTATTGATTTAATGAAACCGTTCGCAGCACGAAATGTCAATTTATTACTTTTTAATCATATGCAAAATTTATATTAATTCTTCTCACGTATGATAGTACAGATGGTGATTGTTTCTTTTCCACTCTTATTTTTTCCTTTTAGGGTTCCGAACGGAGCCAATTCCATCAGTCCGTCCGTCCGTCCGTCCGTCCGTCCGTCCGTCGTGTCTGTCGTACCTTTAGAGAACTGTATCTTTTGAACAGTAATAGATAATCGGTTGAAATGTTTACGAAATAAGTGTTATTATAGCGGATATTCTAACAAATAATCAAAAAATAGGTAAAAATTAAGGAAGTTAAGGCCCAGATAAGGCTTACGTTAAAGTTTTCTGTGCTAAAAACCCTCAAACCTTGCGTGGTAACAAGTAATTACATGCAGTTAGAGGTATTGCTGGCTGGTGCACATTTTCTAGCTAACAACTGACCCAAATTCCCCTCCAGGACTATTAGCAACACAAAGACCCAAAAGTAATAACCGCAAGGTAAAAAACTAAACTGATATAGGTAAGCTTTACACATCGAAGTATTTAAGTATGTATGTACTATGTCAATTATTATGTTTTGTGTGGTTATTTCTTCACGATGATTATGTCGTCTTTCGACCACGACTTCTGAATACCATTGGCGCAGGATATATTAAGGTGCCGAAAGTGTTAGCACAAACACAGAGGCACTCACTAGTTTTAAGCCTCCCTTACACGACGTAACACTTATGCGGTAAGATCGGAATCAGCGTCAGATGCAATGTCGGAGGCCCGAGGCAACAAAACAGGAACAGACTGGAAAACCAATACATACTTTTTGGGCTTCCGCTGGGATTCGAACCCAGGGACCATGTTTAGCATTTAGTTGCACTAACCACTAAGCCACGCGTTAGTCAAACATTAATATTAAAAAGAAAGAAATATAACGCCCGTTTTGACGCTTCTAAATTTTCATAGTGAGCTAACTTTATACGAACATAATGTTTTTTTCTGTGGGGATACCTAAAATCTAGAGTTTATAGTAATAATATTTATATCAAGATTTTTGCTTTCATCTCATCCAAGTATCTAAGTTCTGGACAAATTGAAAGAAAATATCCGACTAAAATGTCAGCGTGTTGAGCAGTGAGCAACGATTAGTTAAGAGTTTGTAATCGTTTAGATTATGTTTAGGTTTTAAGTTTTAGATAGACCATTAATCATTGAAGAGACTATTTAAGAACTGTATTCCTGACATAATTTTAAGTTAACAAAGAAAGTATGTTACGAAGTGTTATTTATTTTCTTTAATAACTTAAAACTGAACATAATTTTCTAGATAAGTATGATCAGAAACACATAAAGCGATCAAACTTTCAGGTACAAATTTGAGCCTCAGAGCACCATCCGTTGGTTTTAATTCTTGCACTAACTGTATCTTGAAAGGGTAAGATGTAGGTCTTTATAAATAATGCGGTATAAGGAACTTTTGGGAACACGTACGGTCCTTGCCCTTTTGCGAGATATCTGAGAGAGTTAGATTCTCACCTACGGATACTCGAACCTCCACACCTTCCTCGGTTCTTGATGACCTTGGTCTTCCCGTTCAAGGTTTCTTTACCAGTTTCTTCAAATCACTCTACGCATATCTTAATAATAAGTTGAGCACTCGGAACTTCCTTTATCACGTAAATTATACTAACTGTGAAATTTTTGAAGCGCATAAGTCGCAGAATTATTGATCTTTTCACTTCAGTAAATCGTCCCATAGGAACAAAATTTAACACAACTACTCGTATTAGCTCTCCCACCCATCAGTTTTGTATTGTAGACGAAACAAATATTAAATTATTTATGGGACAACATGTACAAAAAGTTTATACTAGAAAATTGTAATATATCATCATTATGTTACAATTTTCATTATGTAGCGTAGAGAAAACCACCCGCCCTCGTCCATTGCGAGCAGTCTATCGCTGTCAAGTTCAGGTTAAACTTGCCGTTGTGTAGTGTATTTCTTTTTGTAACTTGCAAGAAAAAGTTCAGCTTGTGAAATTCTGAACTGCGTCTGCAAGTAGTAAAATGAAAACGAATTACTCAGGTTAGTTCTTTCGATAATATAGCTTGTAGTGTTGTACGTGTATTGTATAATAGTAGTAGTTGTATAAATGTAAATGTTTGTTTTGTATTTTTATATATTCATGTCAGAATTTTTTTGTGCGAGACTTTACAAATATTTTCAAGGTGTAAACTATTAAAATAAGTTGTTACACTATTTAAATAACCTTTCACGAGTCATAATTATGGTTCTTTCTTTTTTAAACTTCTCCTATATATCTAGCATGTACAATAGTTCTGTTATAAATTAAAATGCATATCTCTTTTTAAAGAGACAGTGTTGACAGTGTTTTCAAAAGTGTATCACCGAATGGTTTCACTGTAGGTTCAAGACAGTCTCTTGATAAACTAACTGGCAAGTCTTTAGTAGTCTTTTTAGGGTTCTACTAAGCTTACGTCGTCTGTCCGTCCGTCCGTCCTTCCGTCCGTCCGTCCTTCCGTCCGTCCGTCCTTCCGTCCGTCCGTCTGTCCTACATTTAACGGGTTGAATCTGAAATTTAATGAATGTTAGAGAGAGAAGTAACAAAATGCCTTGTTTAGAACACTGCACACCACCTCGTTGGTCAGACGAGTTGGTGAGCGCACATGCTCCCCGTCACTAGTCTGTATTATTAGAATCCGAAAAATTTGAACAGATTTTCCAACATTATTCGGTCTCCAGAGTCTTTTAACTAGCAGGGTGCGCTCGGCGCTTAGAGAGGTTGAGTTGACATACATATGTCAACTCAAACTCAACCAAATGCATACATGTGCCATATATATCGGTCAATGAGTAGATTTCATTGAGCAGGTGGTAGCTTCTGCCTAGGAGTCGTCTGGGTAGGTATCACTTCACACTTACCTATTTCTGCCATCAAACAGCAGTCTCAGTCTTCAGGGGGTCAACCAATCTGTGACCTCCTTCGATTGAAATTATTTGTAAGTATCCATGGGCTGAAGTATCCACTCACCATCAGGTGGACTGTTAACTTGATTGTCATCCCAATCCAATAAAAAGTCGAGTGACTTTCGCCTGAGCATTGTCAAAATTAAATAAGGGAATCAATATCGTAACTTTGAAATCAATGTTGTTTTAACTTCGAAACTCGTTCTCATCTTCATTTCTCGAAGTTCAAGCCCGGAGATGCAATTAAAATTTTAATTACTTGCTCATTCTAAGTGGATATTCTTCTTTATGTACCTACTTAAGTGTATGTGATTTAAGTGTATGGTGAGAATTGCATAGAAATCCACTTAGTAGGTGAAAATTCTTTTTTTAATGAATTTTGGGGACCAAACTAGCTAACAGTCCTCCTGTGGCTACTTCAATCCATGTACACCTGCAAACAATTTTAATAGAAGGCTGAGTTAAAGCTGTCATTGACATCTCTGTGGACTAAACCTGAATCCCTCACAGCCATCTTTAATATTACTATAACTTAATAGGCTCATTATACCTTTCAAACAGGAACACAACAGTTGCACTACTGATTAGCGGCAGAAATAGATGTGTGGGTAACCTACACCCAGACGGCTCCTAGGCAGAGAATGAGCTTGCAACCCACAAGAAGTTATAAGCTAATACACAAACAAACGCGGATTGAAAATTTGGATATTAAATAAATATTTATAAGGTAGATAATACAACAATACAAATATTTTATTTATGCAAATAAGGGTAAGACTTATATACTTTTTATTATATGGAGTACCTATAACCTCATGTATCATAAAATCATAATATACAATAAATACGAGTACCTCACGAAATAAGAAATTCCCATACAATAAATTTAACACTTCCCAGTTGGCATCTTCAAAACATATAGAATATGCTACATTTCATAAGCACGATGAGTTTATGAATTGTAAAGAATAACTGTTTAATGGAATTGATAAATTTGTAGTATGTTCGTAACAAGTAAATGTTGTATTTAATATTTACAATTGCAGACACTAAGATTCGCATGCTATATTAATGAATAGTGAATACTGAATAAGACCTCTATTGTGACATGTTCCATCTCGGGTGTACCCTGCCTTACCTTAACTTAACAGAAAAAATAATCCACTGTAGGTCATAGACCTCTCCCAGAAGGAGGATGATTAGCCATAATCGCCACTATGTGCAAGCGGATTGGCGATAGCAATATCAAACACTTCGTACCTGCTGCTGCTGCTGCTCGCCATTGGTCTGCTTAATTTGGGTCTCGTATTTTTCGATATGGATATACCGCCATCCTTCGATAACAATTGTGATTATACAAGGCATTTCCCTTAGTGGTCTCTTACGATACTCACGGGAAGAAAGGGGGTGGCAGATTGATCCGCTGATACCAAACGGAATTCTAATGAAATCATTCATGCATTGAAATCAGGAGAATAACTATGTTGAGGGCTCGTACCAATGAGTTTCAAATCGAAACTTATGTACTATCGTTGGCATGAACACGGGCTCACCACCAGTCAGGTTGTTCCAAATAAGCTATGGTGAAAAGTAGGTTGAGACTACAAAAAATTACAGTGGTTATCTCGGGTATCCTATTATTGGGTATGTAGTCGTGATAGCTTTATATATTTATTAATTAATAAAATTATTTGTATGTATGCATGTATGAACGGACTAAACATGAAAACTAATTGAGGGATTTTAATGAAACTTTTTTTAAATGTTGCTTATGATTCTGAAAGCGCTATTAGGCTATAGTTATTCCTACCTAATTAAACCAAATAGAAAAAATGGGAAGTTAGTATGTTTGTCATTCAATCGCCCTTTAATTATTTCACGAATATTAATGATATATGGCAGCGACGTAGATTATGCTATGGAATAGGATACTTATTATCTTAAATAAATCTCCGGTTCAATATTATGCTGCTATTTTATAACAACAGCTGCACTGCCTCTCTACCAATTACAAATACAAAGAAATATACCACTATTATTACTTGTAAGTTAAACTTAAACGTGCTAAGAAAGTAAATAATTTATATTTTAATAAATTAAGCTTTCTTTATCATTCTCCAGTAATAGTATTATATCCTTTGAATAAACAGAGGGCGTATCGCTGTGAAAGAGGTTGTTTGCGTTTGGAGTACTCTGTTCCTTCTGCATATCAACGACATGCTACAAATCAGTAGCATTCATTGCTATGCAGACGACAGCACGGGTGATGCCCTATATACAGGCCGTGCGAATATTTCTCGGGAACACGTCGACGAGTGCCGGAACAAACTTGTGTCTGAAGTCGAGACATTGTTATTCAAAGTCTCGGATTGGGGTCGACGTAATTTGGTCCTATTCAACCCCAAAAGACACAGGTTTGCGCGTTCACCGCTAAAAAGAATCCTTTGTCGTTTCTCCTCTTTTTGAGAACATTCCCTTATTGCCTCAGCCAGTATCAGAATCCTTGGCGTTGACATATCGAGCGACGTTCAGTTCCGTGGTCACTTGGAGGGAAAGGCCAAATTGGCCTCCAAAAAGCTTGGTGTGCTCTGTAGAGCGGGACAGTATTTCATGCCGGTCCACCGTTTGCAACTTTATAAGGCGCAAGTTCGGCCCCACATGGAATACTGTTCTCATCTCTGGGCAGGGGCACCCCAGTACCAACTCCTTCCATTTGACCGCATCCAACGTCGAGCGGCTCGAATTGTCGGCGACCAAGCTCTCTCTGATCGGCTTGATCCTTTGGCCTTGCGAAGAGATGTTGCTTCTCTTTGCATTTTTTACAAAATTTTCCACGGGGAATGTTCTGAGGAACTGTTCGGATTGATCCCAGCTGCTGAGTTTCACCATCGTACATCGCGACTGAATTCGAAGTTCCATCGATACCACCTAGATGGTTGGCATTCCACCACAGTGCGTTTTAATCGAAGTTTTCTGCCACGCACTTCGACTTTGTGGAATCAGCTGTCGCCAGCAGTATTTCCGAATAGTTACGACTTAGGGACCTTCAAGAAAAGAGCTTATTCCTTGTTTTGTAGGGAATTTAATTAAAGCGAGGTGAGGTGCTCGATTTTTTCAATATTGTAACGTTAGCACTTGTCTTTGACTAAGAATAACTAGCTAACTATATCACAACTATTTGAAATTTTATATTAAAACCCTCAGATAATTTCATTACCCAATTCAGTGGTCAAATTATCCATATCATTAGTAAATCCATTGAATGCCACTTGTATGTTAGTAACTTTAATGATTATCGTGTATACCCCGGGTAAGTTCATGGATTAACCAGTGCCTACCTTACCTATACTATATATAAAATTAAAGTATCCTTAAAGTCTAAAGCGTAGTGGTAAGATACATAAGTTCTTGTTCTATGGGTTGTATACTCTTTGGTTATAATGCAAAAGGAATCTTTAAATACTTGTGGAATAGATAAACGACCGCGTACAGTTAAGTTAACTAAAGTATAAATTACTTTACTACATGTTGTGTTAATTGTTGTATAAACGTACTAATTGTTATGACAGAGCCATAGAATATGAAGTTACATATCTGTGACAGAGCATTCAGAAACACAAATATTTGACAACTTATTGATCCTATAGAATTGTGCATAGATAATCTACCGTTAACTCCGCAAACGAGCATTAGCAACGTTATTACATGTTTGTCGCAATTAAGTAAAGTTCGGTTTTGAGTTAGATTATACCATGGAATAAGACTAGAAAGAATACAATTTAGGTAGATATCTTAAAAAAAAAAAAAAAAAAAAAAAAAAAAAAAAAAAAAAAAAAAAAAAAAAAAAAAAAAAAAAAAAAAAAAAAAAAAAAAAAAAAAAAAAAAAAAAAAAAAAAAAAAAAAAAAAAAAAAAAAAAAAAAAAAAAAAAAAAAAAAAAAAAAAAAAAAAAAAAAAAAAAAAAAAAAAAAAAAAAAAAAAAAAAAAAAAAAAAAAAAAAAAAAAAAAAAAAAAAAAAAAAAAAAAAAAAAAAAAAAAAAAAAAAAAAAAAAAAAAAAAAAAAAAAAAAAAAAAAAAAAAAAAAAAAAAAAAAAAAAAAAAAAAAAAAAAAAAAAAAAAAAAAAAAAAAAAAAAAAAAAAAAAAAAAAAAAAAAAAAAAAAAAAAAAAAAAAAAAAAAAAAAAAAAAAAAAAAAAAAAAAAAAAAAAAAAAAAAAAAAAAAAAAAAAAAAAAAAATGTACACCTGCAAACAATTTTAATAGAAGGCTGAGTTAAAGCTGTCATTGACATCTCTGTGGACTAAACCTGAATCCCTCACAGCCATCTTTAATATTACTATAACTTAATAGGCTCATTATACCTTTCAAACAGGAACACAACAGTTGCACTACTGATTAGCGGCAGAAATAGATGTATGGGTAACCTACACCCAGACGGCTCCTAGGCAGAGAATGAGCTTGCAACCCACAAGAAGTTATAAGCTAATACACAAACAAACGCGGATTGAAAATTTGCTCTATACTTTTTAAATAAATATTTTCTTATTAAATAAATATTTATAAGGTAGATAATACAACAATACAAATATTTTATTTATGCAAATAAGGGTAAGACATATACTTTTTATTATATGGAGTACCTATAACCTCATGTATCATAAAATCATAATATACAATAAATACGAGTACCTCACGAAATAAGAAATTCCCATACAATAAATTTAACACTTCCCAGTTGGCATCTTCAAAACAATATATATATGAATATGCTACATTTCATAAGCACGATGAGTTTATGAATTGTAAAGAATAACTGTATTAATGGAATTGATAAATTTGTACTATGTTCGTAACAAGTAAATGTTGTATTTAATATTTACAATTGCAGACACTAAGATTCGCATGCTATATTAATGAATAGTAAATACTGAATAAGACCTCTATTGTGACATGTTCCATCTCGGGTGTACCCTGCCTTACCTTAACTTAACAGAAAAAATAATCCACTGTAGGTCATAGACCTCTCCCAGAAGGAGGATGATTAGCCATAATCGCCACTATGTGCAAGCGGATTGGCGATAGCAATATCAAACACTTCGTACCTGCTGCTGCTGCTGCTCGCCATTGGTCTGCTTAATTTGGGTCTCGTATTTTCGATATGGTAACGTTAGCACTTGTCTTTGACTAAGAATAACTAGCCAACTATATCACAACTATTTGAAATTTTATATTAAAACCCTCAGATAATTTCATTACCCAATTCAGTGGTCAAATTATCCATATCATTAGTAAATCCATTGAATGCCACTTGTATGTTAGTAACTTTAATGATTATCGTGTATACCCCGGGTAAGTTCATGGATTAACCAGTGCCTACCTTACCTATACTATATATAAAATTAAAGTATCCTTAAAGTCTAAAGCGTAGTGGTAAGATACATAAGTTCTTGTTCTATGGGTTGTATACTCTTTGGTTATAATGCAAAAGGAATCTTTAAATACTTGTGGAATAGATAAACGACCGCGTACAGTTAAGTTAACTAAAGTATAAATTACTTTACTACATGTTGTGTTAATTGTTGTATAAACGTACTAATTGTTATGACAGAGCCATAGAATATGAAGTTACATATCTGTGACAGAGCATTCAGAAACACAAATATTTGACAACTTATTGATCCTATAGAATTATTGCATAGATAATCTACCGTTAACTCCGCAAACGAGCATTAGCAACGTTATTACATGTTTATTACAAACTGCATAAAAAAAATTAAATTTTAAATGAAACCATTTTAAGTAACTCACAATCAGTATTAAAAGAAAAAACATTGAACTCAAAACTGAAAATCGTTTATGAGCGTCTCAGGTGCTCTCCGAGAGCGATAGCTTTTATAAGTCTCTGAAGCTTAAAAGCCTCTAGTCGTACGGAAGTAACTAATTGCACGCACTTAGTATTTTGTTCCCTGATGAACGCCGTGACATTCCTGTATATATTGCATAGTACTGCATATAATCATTTCCCTTGTCATTAATAGGTACTACTTGATACTGTGTTGGCAATATTTATATTTTGTGCAATATACAATGGTTAACATATAAATAGTTTTGATAAATTAATATAAATTGGCTTCGGTAACGCTGCTTTTTTGTAATGGATCATTGCTCCTTACATTTACAGCTATAAATAGCACATTCATTAACTTCAAGACACGGAACAATTATCTGAACGCCATTGATATATTATTACGATGTGGGAAACGAGTCCGCGACCCGTAGAAGTCAGTTGCTTAACAACTGCACCTTATGAGTCGACAAAAAGTTACAAAAAGCT
Organism: Bhutanitis thaidina; assembly: GCA_029286595.1. Taxonomy (NCBI): domain Eukaryota; kingdom Metazoa; phylum Arthropoda; class Insecta; order Lepidoptera; family Papilionidae; genus Bhutanitis; species Bhutanitis thaidina. The sequence goes on from JAGSMS010000003.1 coordinate 6,701,561, forward strand.
CCTTTCGGTGCAACCCATATTCTTTACTTTATAGAAGGTTATAGCAACTTGAGGAATCTTAAGTTATATTAAGTTTCGTGAAATTTTCCTCGTCGCTTAATTAGTCCCGAAGGAGATTGTTAATTTTTAAATAAATCTTAGATCCTTCAGATAAGAAATTATTACATTTAATTATCGGTGTTATTGCACAAATAAAATCGTCTAAACATCACTGAATGTTTTTAAGCTTCAAGACCATTGTTGCAGAAAATGATATAATTTAACTTAATTATAAATGCGGTATTATCATCATGGTGTATCTGTAGGAGTATATAGTTGTGTGATTATGACTGCACATTGTAACATATTGAATTATTATATTTTTAATATAACAATTTTGAAACATTATTTCTACTATTTTCGTCTCAGGAGTCATCTATTGAGGAAGTTAAAATTCTTTTGGGCAAATTTTATCACGTCAAATAATAAAGGAGTTTTAGCCTGACTCTAGTAAGTTCCTTTATTTTTTTCGGAGAAATGATTTATCACGTACAGGGAGAAAGTTAGTTGTATTTGTTAAATTATCATAGAATACGTAACGGTACTGATATTACATAACAATTTATTTGCATATACATTATTTTATAACTTTTATCTACTAGCAAAACGGCTAAAATGTAGTTTCTGTGTGTTAATAGCATCGCGATCATTAAAAAATATTTTTACTTACATTATCGCAGTATTCTTTAATCTCTTAATGGATTGCTCCCTATTGTTATAGAATCGTTCTTTGAATCACAGGAATAACGAATCGAAATGCCGCGCACTAGTAAATGTTTGTAATCGTGCGTAACTGAAAATTGGATACGGTAAAGAATTCGTTACATTCGATTACCATAACGTTCTCCAGCTCTAGAAATGCCGTAAGGAAGAAATCTTAAGGAAGCTGTTCGAGAAAATATTAGTAAAACATTGTATCTAACTTAATCCATATAATATGGGGTGTAAGGGAGAATATACCATCTTTTTCTCGAAATGCGGAACTTACCTGCATGTGGTGCACCCTACTAGCCAACCAACTAAGCATTAGCGACTGAAGGCTGATGGCGGGATATCCATCAGAATTTGTGTGGGCAAACCTTTGCTCGGCGTCTTTTATTTTATACAGGCATAATGGCATACTAACGGAGCGTTACACTCCAAATATAGTATCTCAATTTTCTTTGAGATGGCTTTTTCATAAATTTTAATTGATCATTCATTTTAATTATTTGAGTGAAAATGAGCATAAGCTCATTGTCACTCGAATAATCAAGGAATGACTTCTATCTATAAATTTTAAAAGTAAAATATTATCTTAATATAAAAATTCATCCAAAACGTTTGAGCCGTTTCTGCGAATCGAATTACATATATATGTACATATACAACAACTGCTCGCTTAAAGTATTAAGATGTAGTATGATTTGAGTTGTTCCTCCTCAGGAGCTGTGCTAATGTCTCATGAAGTTATTGCACTGATAAAGCGAAACTACAAATATATTTTTTTCTCATTTTTTATGGAGTTTTCAAGTCAAGGTTTTTGCGGACTCCAAATGACATGCTCCCGAAATATTATTTTATTTCTGAGACATGTCGGTTTTTTTCGGTGTTTTCCCTACACAACACAGCTGCCCGTAACCGATCTGTACATTATCAATCTGACAATTTTCGACGTGGTTATTTGATTGGTTAAGATGAGACAGAGTCTCACAAGAGTATTTACAGCGATAACTATGAATAATTTTGATTTTGGTTCGACCAGGCTACATAGGCTATAACGGGTAGTTCAAATTTGTAAACAAGTGAAAAATATAATTATCAATTTTAGAGTTAACCATTTTATTTATTTAATTATTTTTGAAAAGTTTTTGTTCATTTGATCAAATTGATCTCAACATGACCTTGTTGAGATCTAGTATAATTATCTTATTTTTCGATTTGACTATAACTTCAACGTTTCGACGCTGTGCCTTGAGTATTCGCGGCACCCACCTTGTACTGACTTTTGTAAGGTTAACAAGGTCATGAATAATAGTGTGTATGATACCAACGGATAGGTCAGAGTCATCTTTGCTATCACCTTCATTCGGGCATCCTCCAATATATTTAAACCTTTCATCGTATTCATCCGTAGAGGCAGCAACCGGGCCGTTCGAGCGATCAATACTCTCTCTACCCCTTTTAAATTAACTGGCTCACTTTTGAACAGTCGATAACGAAGGCGCAGAATCTTGGTAATAAGCCACCACCTCCTTGTAAATATTTTTTAGACTTTTCTTTGTTTTGTAAGGATTTTAATTACAGCGAGGTGCTCGATTTTCTTCAACATTGTTACGTTAACTACTTCTACGACTAAAAATAACTAGCGAACTAGTGATCAAAACTATATGAAATTTAATTTATAAGTCAAATTACTCACATCATTAGATCAACCATATCGTGAATTCATGGAACGCCCCTGGTAGGTGCATTTTGGCACAAGTAATTAATGAAGTACGTGCTTAAATATTAGTTACCAAAAATTTATAAAAATAATAGTGTACATTATATATAATATTTTTAACATACGTATTTAAACATACATGTATAGTGAAACTAAAATTTTATTAACTTTAAATTAGATAATAAGATATGAACATATGAGACATATTAAATATGTAATTGCATCTTATAATATAATATTGCATACTTACATTATGCTCTGTGTTGTATCAGCAATCGCTAGAGTAGTAAATGTAAATGCGGGATGGTCCCAGTGTAATTGTTTTTAAGAGTAAGCAGAACAATCTTTATGTTACTTAGACCAAGTTTGACAGTGCCGGTCGTGCCGTTTCCGCCTTGGAAGTTAAATTAGATAAGCAACCTAAGTTTTACTAGATGTCTTCTGAATTAATGAAATGAATGAAAATTCTTTATTTGTCGTAAGAAATTAAAATTTATTATTTCGTGAGTGGTGATCGCTCTACATGACACCTTGCAGCATAGACACCACTATCCTCGAGTTTTTCTCGACTTACTTAGGCGGCTTTCACCTCACCCACAAGCCACGGGCATAAGAAGCAGTGACAAATCCTCTTAGGCCGCTAACACACGACGGTTAATTTTAGTTTAGTTTTGTTTGATTTCGTACAATGAACTAAGATTTTGCACCGGAAAATAAATCGTTTTTTATGTCCAGAAGAGTTAATTCTGAAACACAAAATAAACAATGTATATTTACTTTATTCGTCCTTTCAGAGCTACACAGATCATAGAGTTCATAATTTAAATGTTTTTGAGATATTTCAAGAAAAGCTCCTGATACAAAAATATGCAAACTTAACTCTTATACAACAAATGCTCTTAAACTGCATCCGGCGTCGGTTTATTCTAAACCGAATTTAAAACCCAGTACCCCCGTCGTCAAACTGTCTGGGGGCTTAAAAACTAAAATTAAACGTGATAAAATCAGTAAATAATGGTTTCATTTTAAATGCGTAGTGTCCGCGTAAATACAAGAAATCATTATAATGATTTATTATCAAACTTTTTGGTGTACAGTTAAAAGTAGCCTGGAACTGGCCCACTACTACGCCTCTGCGGATTGGCGGACTTCACAGGTCCCCGAAATATTTTTTATCATTTCTCAGACATGCGGCTTACTTAATGCATGTCACACGACTTAAAATTGCATTTACTATTTTAATGGTGCCGGCACCGATACTTGAAACCAGGTGACTCGCTTCATATGACATTAATACGAGCGCCCTGTCCACTAAGCTACCACGGCGCCAGGGGTACGGTTAATAATAATTTAAATTTCAAGTTAGATATCGCAATTTGTAGCGAAAAAAATTATTCATTTCAGAAAAAATACCGATAGGCGAGAGTACGCTCGAAGGCAAACTTTAATTATACTATCGAACGCGCTGTTTGAAATAACTGGAGTCGTGAATAATTCATAGGATGCAGTTGCAAAATATTTTGTTAATTTTTTCAATAGTTCAGAAACTGTTTTAATTTTTTAATGGACGTTGTAGATGAATTATTTTTACTGCATTACTTATATGGAAACAGACATTATTTATTAATTCATTGAAGCCACATCCAATTCCGCACAACATATAATATGGGTAGGGTTTTATGTAAGGTAAAAGAACAGTCACTGTGAAGGTAAATGATTTGGATTTATACAAAAAACGTGCATCAATATTCGGTTAAATATAACAGCGAACCGGCAGACATATTTAATCCGGAACACGTGCTCTCGTATATCAAACGAGTTGAAGAAAAAAGGAATCTTACATGTTTAGTAAACATTTGTGATTTCCTTATTTCATCGGGCAACAAATAAATGGAGCAAAGTATTATTAACGTTACCGCTTATTTATAGGCTCGGCCCGTCATGGAGTCTATTTGCCGCCTGCTGTGTTGCAAGGATGTCTAACGGTGACGCGCACACTGCTTCAACATACTTTAATTCTGCTTTTTAACATGAAATAAAATTTGTACTAATTTCTGTTTCTGATTGAAATATATACTTACACCTGTCGTTCAGAAGGGTAGGCAGAGGATACGAATTTCCATTTAGGTCGATTGTGTTTAGAGACTCAAGCGGTCTTCCAGAAACAACTTTTCTCCTCTCCGGGAGATAGAGCTTGACCGATCACTAGCCTTGTCGCTACATGTGCTTCCGGAGATGAGGTCGCATTTAAGGAGCGTGGGGAATTCGGGCAATTGTGTCCGCATGGCGCGTTTTAGCGTTTACATAGACTTGCGTCTTTGAAGGTTACCGGTGAAGAACCCAGAAATTTTAGTAACCCCGGGCACTACAGATTTTAATTTTTCATTGGTACTGGTGGTTTAATCAGTACTCGGTCGGGCTCATTTTTATTTTTAAATCGGTAGCGGTGGCTCGTACCATTTCTGGATTCGAGGACACAGGTTCTATTATAACATCCTGCAGGTATCGTAAGAGTCGACTAATGCGCACTTTCGATAAATGGCGAAATCTTGATATGTCTGACCGAAAATGCACAGACTAGTGATAGTCTAAGAAGCGATATGCGATGGCAATTTTGACAAATCGTCCCTGCGGTTCTTCTCCAGTTATGTCCAGCAGTTAAATTGTTTGTTTTTATTCATTATTTACAGATTTAAAATTAATTATCGCGAAGTATTTTGAAAAGATTTTTTTTTACAATAAAACTCACTACGGCATTTATGAACGTATGATATAAGTTAATTGGCGATGGTGTTGTATTAACTCTATGGTTATCCATGTGACAAGTTTTGGCAGCAGTTAGCAACTGCTACTCGTAAGCTTCGAAGCCGGCGTTCAACACAGTGGACGACTTATAAATATTGCTGTTGTTATATTTAGCGTTTAAAATATTTTAGGCGAATCAAACTCATTTACTATTCGTTCGTCATTCGTTCATTTACTCTTGAGAAAAATAAAAATAAAATAGGGAAATTGCATCTGTGTGACCACCGGGTTCCATCTAAGGCGGGCCGTCTGTCGCTGTCAAGTTCAGGTTATACTTGGCGTTGTGTTTTGTATTTTTACTGCTAAAGTGCTTTGAAACAAGAAAGAAAAATAGAAGTAGAAACTATTTGTCTAGTTTCTACTTTCCACGACGTTCTCTGTAAGTTACTTACTTTTTCATACTGTCTTGTGTTACATTGCAATGTAACATGCAAAATTAGGGGTTGTTAAAAACAATCAGGACCATGTTAACAATATTATATTTTTTTACTTTGTCTTTCCGGTTATTTAAATCAACTTATTTTAATAATAATATTAATTTAGATTGTGCATGCAACTAAGGTAGTAGGATCAATTGCTGAAATGCATGGAAATCAATCTCGAAACTTAGTAACTTCGGCTATTTTTAACTTTACGAGCGCTGGCCGGGGAAAGTTAAAGGTAGAATTAAACGACGAAAAGTTTTACAACTTCGAAAACTATGTTTGCAATAAACCGGCAAATGTTATTTGGAGAAAGCAAGAAATTATGCAGACATTTTCATTAGATGATAAAAATAACATTTTCAAATGTCTGTAAAACTTATTTCTATCTATGGATTACAGAAACGGTTGCAGGCTTTAACCAACGCTTGAAACTATAATTTCCAATAACTCAAATTATTTTACATCGTTTATACTATATCATTTACATACATTATGGAATAACATAAAATATTGAGTATTAAATAACTTAATAACTCTAAATGTTACCATAATTCGGTAATGCATTCAAACTATAACTATCTTTCCCACCGGATGCAACTATTTCCATTAGATCGCTTCGATAAGGTTAAGTTTGTAAAGCACAACACCTGTGCGTATGCATTTACAATAGGTTCATGCAAGAGTAAGCGTAAAAGATGTTTATTCAGTTTTCTTGTTAGTCATTTTGCCTTCATTTTTGTTCTTTCATCCGCTTTACTCCATTTTGTACAGGGTCATCTTCTTCAGTATCCTCGTCGGCGAAATACAATATTTTGTTGAAATAATTAAAGATGATGTAAATCATGTAAAAGTTATAATTTTATTACTATGCTAGTTTCTAAATTTGATTCAATCTTCATGATTTCTCTGACAAACAAACACGCAGTGATCAGAAAAAACCGGAACCATATCAGAATTCGGATTTTTCTTAGAAAGTTCGGAAACTTGCAAAAACATTTTTGAAATAATTTCATTAGTTGTATCATTTTAATAGTTGAATCAACGAAATGTTAATGACATGAAACCATGTTGTAACAATATAAATTCTGTTGTTTTGAAACGTTAAGGTATAAGATACTTTTCACATAAAATGCAACGATTAGGTAGAGAAATCCTTAGTTTTTAGTTTAAGAATGGAGAAAAAATAATGATTTTTTTTTAGTATATGGAAACACGTGCGTTCGTTCGTTCAACATTAAATAGCGCCTTTATCGGATTCTCCAGCGGGACGGCTGTCGTTCTATTTCCGTGACGAGGGGAGACTTCTTTCATCCCGGAGACTTTCGATCCGTGTCGTTACCGTATCCGCGACTAGCAATAAACAGGGTGTAATGTTAAATATTACCCTCTGGTACCTTACAAACTGACAACTGTAGTCTGTATTCTGTTTGTTGTGTATCTACTACACAATACATAGCATACATAAGTTAAATACAAAATGTATCCATTCATGTAGAGGAATATTTATTTTTTAAAGTCCTAGCTTAGATCTTGATTTATATTTTTATTAATAATTACTTACATAACGTATGATTGATGATACTAAATATGATTATATTTGCTAAGTTATTTATAATAAAACCACATTAAATTTAATATACAACTATTTATATTAAATTTAATGTGCTTTTATAAATTTATATTCAATTTATTTTAGAAAACATAAACTTACCTCCTAAACCATGAGCTGATCGTGAAAAAAAATCAAATTAACGAAATGTAAGCGCTTTTCTTAAAATTTTTGTGGGTTAATTTTAATAGATATTCTGACGTACAGATATTATGAACTGTTTGCGCGACCAAAATAACGAGGATGTTGAAGAACCGAGTGCTCCACCTTACTATGCAGTTCAGCCACCTTACAATCCCAAATTTGTTTATGAAAATTTTGAACATTTAAGAAGCATTTCACCATGGCGTGCATATCAAATAGAATTGTACGCAGGCGTTTATGAAGAAGGTTATGGATGCAATGACAGAGGGCGTCGCTCTCTATACGAAGGAGTCAACTGTTTACCGGTGAGTGCGCCAAGTAATTTAACTTGTGTGCAGCACGCCGCACGTCTCTCACCGCGCTTACGTGTAACTACGTATTCCGTCTGTGTAGTGTGTTTAACGAGATCCAACCTAACTTACCTATTTCTGTTGTGTAAATAACATTACGCTCATTTATGTTTACGTATTTAATTCGTTCTACTACGTGTGATTGATTATTCTTACTACGCCGGTTTCGTTTAATATAAAAAGGATCAAAGCGCGAAGGGTGTCCGGAATGCATCAGACGCACGAACAGAGATCTATTTCCGGGCGCGTTGTTAGCCGTATTCGTATGCGCTGCTCATTTTGAACTAAAACATGCGCGAGCTCGGCCGTGGAGGCTCATTCGTAGCGGCCACCATAGCGGCGCTACACAATCGTTCTGCGACCGACGTAAAACCTCAAAACCTCAAATCGCATTCAACCACCACGGAGACAAGAAACGTAGTGCAAGTTTCTAACGAAGATATTTCTTTTGACGAATATTCTCGTCGGACTTCCGGTGTCAGCGAACGTCCCCAATCGACGGCCTCGGAAGCGTCGGGCCACGACTCCGTCTCGGTCCAATCCAGCGAGGAGCCACCCCCTCACGAAAGTATGTAATTCACAATACGTAGACGAGTCATTGACGTAGCGTAAGACTGGAACGGGGCCAAACTTTAAAATAGCGACACGTCGGTGACTCGTACCGAGTTCTTGTCGCGCAGTGTCGTTTGTGAGGAGCCTCATGTCCGATCGCGAGTTTCTTACGGAACCGTTTGAAGAGGAGGAGGAGGAGCGTGCGGTGGTGGATTATGTGCACCCCGCCGCACGCTCCTACATGTACTCGCCCATGGGTGAGTTTCTCGAACCACATGAGGCTCCTTGGAAACCACATTTATTTTGACTTATTATCTGGTGACAGGCGGCGACTCGGATAGTCCCGATGAGGCAACCGTGAAATGCAGAACCTGGACTGACGGAGCGGTGGGGCCGCCTCGTGCAGACTCGTCCGATACCGAATCAAGCACCACCACTGAAGATTCTGAGGAACGCGAGTATGAAACGGGTGGTGGTAATGCTGACTATCGCACGCTTACCCCAAATAGACGCATAGATAATTCGACGCGCTGCGATGATGATTTCAAGTGGATGCCAAGCGGGGATATAATGGAAGAAGGAACACAGGCTGCCTCGGAGACGCGCCCGAACGATTACAATTCAACCAGTTTGGATAGGAGACGCCGGGCGCCGGCTAATCGCAGTGATCGCGACAGGAAATCTAGGTCATCATTGACAACAAAACCGCCACAACACCCGTCTAGCGTCCGCGCGTCACCACGGCCGCGACGACCGAGGGACGAAGAAACTCCTCCCGATCTGCAACGGCGATGGAACTCGTACGAACATTTTCGGTGGCCAGAAGGCGGCTGGTGGCCACCTATGTGCTGGTGTCACGGGCCTCCCGCACCGCCTCCCTGCTGTATGCACGACCGCGCTTGGCCCTCACACCCCTCACTCCCTCCGATGCCTGCGCGAACTTATAAGGTAAATGCGATGCCCACTTAAACAGTACACATAATCTGTGTTCAAACGAAATGTAGGCAGAATAACAATGTTTCAATTCTTATGTAATACCTTCATATTTTATTGTATTCCAACGCGGTGCGTAATGATGTATAGGTAAAGTTTTACTTGATAAGATTCCATTATTTATTACGCATATTTAGATTTACTAATTTTAAAATAAAGCTAACTCTTCACTCTTCCGCAATATTTTACACGTTAACATTACTTCAAGAAGAGTTCTGTTAGAACTACTATTTTTCTGCTTTATAAAACTTATGACAGTTTTAACATCGTTTTTCACTGCCAGGTGACTTACACGTTTAGATTTGTGACACTTGGCTGTTTTGATTACTTTTCAGCTAATAAAAATAACATTATTCGGTACGTAAAATAACATTTTTGATCCGTATTCTTGACTCTGGACTCGTAAAAATGAGGTAATAAGTCACTTAGTATATTTTAACAAATATCTATTTTATAAAAATTTAACAACACCAAGTCTTTTAACATTCTGTATCTTTGGCAAAGTCTAGATCATGATAAATCGGAAAATTCGCGGTCGAATCAGCCATGCTCTGATACTCTTAGATATTTATATCAACAACATTTACTTAGCCTAAACATTTAATAAGCTCACATAAATCTCAGTACTCATATAGAAAATCTTACTTCTAAAACTGCGGGTGAATTCATGTGTGAATCTGTCAAGTTATTGCATATTTATTCTTTAGGCAGCAGCGAATCGTCGTAACTATGCAAGAAGTGCTCAGCGTCGTTAGTCGTCGTAGTCGTAGGGTTGAAAAAACGTCGTGAAACTTTTTATGATTGTTTTTATTTTTTTATTAAATCGCGTTTTTGTCTGTCTGTCTGTTCGATACAAATTTAAATCGATTTTAAACTAACTTCCCGGTGAAAGAGAAACTTGAATCTTAAAACAACTGCTCAGAACACAGCAATATTAACTCGGTTTCTTGTCTGTTTATTCGGTACAAATTTTGAACTGGATGACAAATAATAATAAATAACAAAAACTTGTTAAAAACGCGATACCTCTATTGGCTGACGCTATTAGCTTGCAGAAAAAATCGAGTTTACAGATTTAAACCGATTTGTCAACCAAACAGAACCTATTTTTTAGTTGTTTTGTTGAATAACTAACTTAGTTTTATTTTAACGAGAATTTTCTAATTTCTGTTCGTTATTTACAGTTTTTGTAAATCGTAGATATATAAAAATTAAAAAAGTGTACCTAATTTATTTATAAAACTTCCGTTTTATTATCATCGGCCTATAAGAAGTCTTTTGGTCCTTTGGCGCAGGACATAAGCCTCTCCCAAGTAGTATTTGCCTGTAGACCAGACTAAAATAATAATAATAGGCATATAAACATTGCAGAACGATGCGGAGGATCGAGTGCGAAGGCTGGAAGCGGATAAGGAAAGCCTGCAACTGCAAGTGCAGGTTCTGTCCGAGCAAATTGCAGCACAGACTGAGAAGATGGCAGACTTAGAGCGATCTCTTAATGACACACGGCATAAACTCGACGACACAGAGCAAAGATTACAGAAGGTAAGCTTTACTTTCTTTTAATGCATATCAGCTCATAAAAAAATTATCAACAAAAGGGTATCAAAAATGACCCTCGGTCTTCATGTTTCGTTTTATCAGTTTTTAATTATCATTGACATACATTTATTGGTTAGTTCAGTTTCGTAAGTTGTATTTATTATTTTTATTTAGTTCTAGCTTATATTATACTAGCCTTACCCACAACTTCGTCCTCGTTCTTTAGAATCCACTTATAGGTGAAATATAGCATTACGATAAACGGTTGAGGAAATATTAAAAATAGTATTACAGTGAAATAATGACTATGGTGTTTGGAAATATTTTATTTTTGGAAAATTTATTTTATTGAAGAAACCATCACCCAAACACCATGTCACAGATGAAGGACTTTAAATATCGATATTACAGACATACACTTCAACTTTATTTATATATATATAGGTGAAAAGGGTTTAGATGCACGTTCTTAATATTATGAAACCACTAGGCAGGTGGAAATGTCAGGTGTAAAGTCTCTAAGATTACGCCTTAATTAAAAAAAAAACAATTTTCGCGTAGGAACTCTGAATATTTCCCGGGTAAAAAGCCTTAGTTACTCCCCAAGTCCTCTGACTTCTAGTGAAAATTCCTTCAAAATATTAATAAGATTAGCCTGGACTTAAGACAAACGGACAGAAATTTTAAAAACTAGTTTTTGAGTTTTGGTATCAAATAATCATACGAGCTAAGAAAAAGCAATTTAGAAATTACAGACAGACTACAATATTGTTTTAAGTTTGTATAGATTTTATTTTCCGAGTTTATTATTATACTTAAAACATTACGCATTCAAGTAATATTACGAATATTTTAAATATAATTAATATCCCAAAATGTAACCTACAGTATGTGTATCAAACGCTTGCGGTAACAAATAATTGAAGAAAAACAAAAAAAAATCTCAAAGAAGTCACATAGAGAAGGATGAGTCGGGATAGCAGTTCCGTTGTGGTTGTATGGTGTTCCGTTGACGACGTCACAAGCCTTCACAAATATTACTTATCAATATTAATTGGCTCCAACGATATCTTAATAGAAGATCGCATTTGGTACACTTAAAATATCCACAATAACATATCCTATCATAAAGCACTCGCTTTGCTTCTAATGTATTGTGAGGTTAAATTATATTTATAAAATAAGGGTATATACATATAAATATTCCCTATTTTTTAAGAAATAGGTAAGCATGCATCATTACGTTATCAAAATAAATAAATCATAGTTATGTCTATAATATATTTTAAAGCGAACAACAAATATTTATTCTATTGTTATGTTATATTTATTTCGTGTGATACATTGATTGATTAGAAGACTGGACAATTTATATTATATATGAATATATGGAAAAAGAAATTGCGCTCCTCAGTAGTGGGCCGTTAACCACCACTCCACATTGACTCCGTAAGGCGTTAAGATCTTTAGCATTCAGCGCGACCCATATCACAATGGCACGGTTATTGAATAAAGACTACTGGTGTGGGTCGCGCAATTTTCAACGTGTCTCCACTCCAGCTCATTTGTACGCGGACAGTGCGCGCGGTAACGATCGGGTAATCGCACGCCCACATAAACCTCTTGTTTATTTTATGACGATAATGTCCTCTTGGCCGATTTTAACAATGATCTTCTTTTACTACCTGAATTCAACTGCGCACCCGTGGCGTAAGACGTCCGGCGGCTTAGTACTTAGCGTACCTGACTACTGAGCCTGATGGCTGTTGGGTTCAAATACCAGACGAAGCCAATATTTGTGCAAACACATATATTATTATTATTATTTGGCTTTGGGTTGTGTTTTGTTATTCCCGTGTCTGACACTGCATCTGACCCTTCTTCCGATTTGATCATCGGATACAGGAAGGTAAAGATAAGTGAGTGCATCCATACTTGCGCGTACATTTACAGCACTATAAAATCTAGACAATTGCCGATAATATTCAGAAGTTTTGGCCAAGCTCGAAACCGACCAGGAGCACATAATCTTTTCCATATTTGTTATGTCAATTTTCATGCTTGTTGTTTAGTATTTAAAGTTCGAGTTCAATGTATTCAATGTTTGAAAGGATTATAAACGTTTGTGTGCGTTGTGGACGTAAATAATCTATGAATTGGCGCGCTGATTGCTCCTACGTTGTAATTTACGTCTCTTCAGTTAGGCTGTGCCATGGCCCGACATAATCCTAAACATTACACACAAATTAATAGTATCATATATGAAATAGGATACGAATAAGAGTTTTTTCTATGTATGAAAAAATTTAAACAAATATAGAACGGCACAAAACTGTAGTACATTATTTTTATATTTAACTTAATAGCATATCTTTTACGAATACCCTTGTTATAAATATTTTTCACGACGGTTAAAGTAATCCTTTGTGTAATAATCCATTGAGATTTATTTAGTACTATCAAAGGGCGGGCCCTATACTCTTCACGTAATCTACCTTTTTCTGCAAGGAATAGAAAAGAGTTTTTCCGTTTTTATTATTTCAACAACCCGCAGCGGAATGGTATGGAGGATTATGCTCCTTTTAGATGCCTTGCAGTGCTTTTCTGTGGATATAAAGAGCTGGAATTTCTATTTCCTGAGGAATATTGTAATGTATTTTTATGAATTAGTTGTATTTTGATGTGTCAGTATGTACTTTGTTATTTAAGGCAATAAAAAGGTTTGTAAAAATAATGAATCCCACATATGGCTATGCTTAGCTTGGGATGTTTTATTAGACTGATTTATGTAAGACAATCTTGTTCTTTTTTATCAGCCTGTTAAGTCCACTGCCGGACACAGCCTTCCCCATAGGTAAGATTCGCTATAATCGCCATGCTTGGGAAACGGGTTGACACTCGAAGTACCAGGCGCTTAATCTGTGTTTTCGGTTTGGCACATTTTGAGATGCTTTTTGATGATTTTTAAGGCTTATCCCTTTGGCAACTTTTTCGTCACCCAGGGCTACTTAACCTACTCGTACGGTCGGACCGTACATAAGTTGGAACGAATACAACTAATGAGAAACTGTCACATAGTTTCAAATTTAAACGAATTTGCATTTAAACTCTTCAAGTGTCACAATAATTGAATATACATTGTTATTTGTACGTAGTTTATAAGAGACGCTAGAAATTCTTGTGTTTAATTATAACTAACTGTATTGTATACTGTATTGTATGTCGTAGGTTTTCAATTCAATTGTCAACTGAAATCAAAGTCTGTGCAATATACTTTTTTCTTTTTTCTCTACCTGTTTAATGTACCGGGTCTCTGACACTGCTTCCGATCCTTCATTCGGTCTTATCGCATAAGCTTTAGGTCACTAGTATTCCGAGCTGACTACTTTATTAACGATATAAAAAAATAAGTTGTTAAAGAGTTGAGAACTACCGCCCAATGTCTAAAATAGTATGATAATTTTTGTATGACACTAAACCATAAGGATCAACGAAGGAAATTCTAATAATCCAGCTTTTTCATAACATCTAAGCACTGATTTACAATAAAATAAATGTACCTTTAATAAGTATATAAGAATAAACTGAATATTTTAGATTAGGCTGATAGTTTCGACAGCTTATATATGGCGTGATAGTTTCGAGACCTTATCCGCTTTGCTAAAAACAATTTCATAAAAAATCCGACGTCATTCCCCTCTAAAATATGTGTATTATTTTTTAAAACATTTTTTATTCATGACATGATTACCAATAAACGAATCCTTTTCATGGATTTGAACATTAGCACGGTATGATTTTCTCGAGGAATAATCACTTGGACGTGGTAAGGAATTCCCAAGGAAAGTTCGAACGAATATCTAATTTTCGGTTCACATTTTTTTTATATAAAATGGCTTCTTGTCCTTGTAGCTTATGACTATCTAGTTCCGACGATTACCCCACACTATACATAGGTATAGTGAGGATTACAAACTTAGATTCTCTCTTTATAATATTTGTATAATAGATTTGGGCTATAAGTGGTAAGGTACGAGTTGTTCTATTGTCTATTCTGTGGTTGGTTTCCGAATTGTAACATAGTTTCCTTTACTGTGGTTTTCGATCGTGTTTATTGATACACCCGATTTCGGAAATAGAACGTGCGAGGCCTAGAGAGTTTTAGTCATGCGTTTGTTTCCATTGCTGGTTTTTAAATGACGTACTGCCTTAGTATTTTATAAGTGTCCAATGAAAATTAGTAAAAGGCAATATTAATAAAACGTATCAATACTTATTATTAAATAATTATAAATATTTCTACAACTTTACTTAGCTATTTCCAAGATATTTGACAAAACCATCGTTTTTGCTTTTAACTTGTAATGTACTTTTTATTTTAGATTTCATACACAACTAATCTTTTTTAAGTAGCACCAACTTTCGTTATTAGTATCTTTGATCAGTAAGTTAAATCAACTGCTGGTAAGAATCATTGTTCTGACTTAAAGCGAGCTGTAATATCGCCTTAGCTTCTACAGTTATAAACCGAAATGTATGACTATTGTATACTTATGCGAGATCCAATCACGCATTTTTTTTTCTTGACGGTTTAAAAAGACATATAATTTGGTTTCGTATCATATACTGTGAAGGTTTCGATATAGTCGAGTACATTAACTTGTACCTACGCGGATGATCTAGACGTAATACGGTACGACGAAGGAAAAAACATCGTAAGGAATACCCTTACTGGAACACAGTGGCGCACCTTCCCCGGCTACAAAACCCTTTCAAATATTGTGAGGAAGCATTTGCCTCCTGTTGGACATTTACTGGTGCTTTCCTTTACTTTTACCGTTAATGATGTGTACATATAAGTACTCGTATAAGTATAATTTACGATTCGCCTTTCACACCATCGAAATACGTCTGGCAAATGTATGTGACGTTCACCAGACGCATTTCTTATTATAAGTCGAGATAAGAGCAGACACGGTGTTCAAAATAAAACTGATAATGTTTCGAAACTGCCGGTAGCCTTCGGTTTACTTTCGTTGAAAATGCTTTGTTTAGATTAACACGTTTTAAAACACTTATTACCGTTACTGTAAACGTAAACAATGTTAAACACGGTGGATACAACTATCTGACTAACTAGGCAAAATTAACTTTTAATTTTAGACTTTGGCTTCATGGTGTTATCATAAACGAACGGCTATATTTTACGTTTCCATTTAACTCCCATGTTGGCCATAAAATAAAATGTCTATTTTGGCTATTTGCCGAGCAGAACACTACCCCCTTCCTTATTTATGCTACACTCTGATGTAATCGGCAAACTTTTATACGATTTTGTTTAACTATCGTGAATAATATTGCCCTAATAAAACTGATCAGACTGTTTCTTATATAATGTTTCCTAAGAACTTGTTAGCAAAATTATGTACACAGGGAGATATGTTCGATTATAATTAACATGAAGTAGTTTAAATTAGAACAATGTTCAGGTTCCTAATTATATATAGTTACTTTTTTCCGTTTGCTGTAGTGGCGTTACAATCCTAACATAATTTGTGAAAAGTCTCGAAAATATCACGGCTGTGTCCGGCACCAAGCCCTGCCTCGAGCAACCCGTCACAGAGAGGCGAAAAGTGGGTTGCGTAAGCTCGTTTGACTACGCTGAGTCGTGCCAAATGAAAATTCGTAATCTCTGCCTAGCGCTATTGAGTGGCAGGTGTCAATTTCAATTAACCTGTAAAAATTGCAATTTAGAGAAATCTTCTGACTTTTGGACATGTTAATTTAATTTTACAACAGTTGTGAAATTTTTACTAAACTTTAGAAATGTATGACTTTCTTAACATATTTTTAGTGGCGCGGACCCGTAGGCTGCAGCCGCGATAGTCTGTGCATAGCAAGCGTCCTTTAGTTTATTTAGTTATTTTTAATATAAACGTTTGCTTCACTCTGTGATTTGTCTTGTGTGTCCATATATCATGACATCAGATGAACATCAGAATTCGAAAGTTTGTTTCTTGCTTAGGTGCTATGAATTTAATATATAATAGGATATCTAATTTAGTTGTAATATATTTTTACAGGAAATGCTGCAACGTTCATCCCTGGAGACTCAGAAATTGGAACTGTTGTCGAAGCTTAGCGAGGTGCGTCTGCGAGTAGTAGAGCGGGGAGTATTGGAGCGTTCGCCCCCACCAGATGCCGCACCGCTGCCGCGACCGCCACCGCCGCGGGTATTTATTTAAGCGTATAATTCACTTGCTGTCTTAGAACAAACTTGGTACAATTTATAAAATTCTGTTAAAGCACAAGTATTTTTATCCTATAATATTTTAAGTACTTCATCTTCTTAACCAAAAAGCTGCTGCCTGTTACTGGTCGGGATAATTAAGGTCTGGCATATTTGCCATCTGTCAGAGGTCAATATATATTTTTCTAGGCTTAATCGAAATTTTTGACACTCACGAGATAAGATACGTTAGCAGATTTATTCATGCCGCTACCTCACGGCATATCTATAATTGACATAATATACTACCTAGTATGGCCAGAAGTTGTGTTATACATTTTATAGACCAAAAATCATGGCAAAAGAACACTGATTCCAGGATGATTCGCGAGGCAAATTACTTAGAAAAAGATCCTAATTTGCTAGAAGATGTCTGGGTCTTACCACCGGCTTGGGATTCTGAGATAAATAAAATTAAAACACAAGTATACCACTGCACAACCTCAAGATACTGTAAGCTCTTTCTGCGAAGTATAACTTTTAAATAAGACTGGGTAAGGTGTTTCCTTACTGTTACTGTGTAGCTCTGAGATAAAGTACACAGAAAAACTTTGCTGAATTCTTGCTGAATACTGAAATCTTATTTTTTTTTCTTTAATTTTTAAATTTTAAAACAATTCATTATGATAAATTTACAATTTTAATAATATACAAGATAAATGTACAAAGGCGAGCTTAACCTTAAGCAGAGTTCTCTTCTAGCAAACCTTTGAGGAAAGAGAAAAGTATTATTATTATACAAGTAGTTCAATACTTTAGTAATCTTTTGCATATTGAAAAGATCAATTATTATGTAGCATGTAACAATTAACTTCTTTCTACGTAGACTCCGCCAGCGAACTACGGGCGTCAGATCGAGCGCAACACCCACCTTTACTCCTCTTTGCCGCGCTCCTCGGTGGTGACGTCGGAGGCGCGCGTCGCGTTCGGTAAACAGAACAACAACATGGTGGTGGCGCGCGGCCGCGGACACTCGGTGCCCAATCTAGGTCCGGGACATAACCCTACAAGCATGCAAACCATAACGCTCCTTACTACTTACGCAGAAGGCCGCTTTTTTCATAACGTTGCTCCTTTTAAACAGAGGAAAGGACACGTTTCGAGAATTCAAATTGCTTTGCTTCTTTTTATCATTTTAATGTGGCCTGTTTTAAGTATTTTTTAACATTATTTTTTTAATCGTATTTGCACGACGGCATTAAATGCTGCCGATTCTTTTAAATGTCAGCGAGATGAGTAGTAAGTGTCTTAACATTTTTTTTGTAGTAAAAATATTAATAATAAAGTCATATTCATCTCAATATTATTATTTTAAATTAATTTTCTGTTTTTTTAAATTTTGATACATCTAGTAAAGTAATTCAAATAATGACGTACGTCCCCGTGTACCCTATGTCCGCGTCCTCGCATGTGTTAATACTATATCTATCTAGTCTTCTTCAATGTTAACCATTTCTGCTTTTTTCTATTTTCAAAGTTCTACACGCTTTCTCTAAGGTATTCTTGCCGCATGTTTCCTGCTTAAATGTTGTGAGTATATTATTAATATAATATATACATTTTTATTATATGTTTGACATTATATATACATAGATATGTATATCGTTATTTTAATTTATGCTTTGATTAAATACTTGACTAGACGGATCTTAGCACAAATGCTCATTTGCAAATTTTTGTGTGTTCTTGCCGTGAATCTTAAGATTTTTAGATATTATTAGAAATGAATACTATCGGACACGTTAATCCTAATATTGCAAGTTAGTCCTTAGTAGTAGTAGTGGCGGAGACAGCTTATTTAATTATTACAGACAACATTTAATTACACTGACGTGTCTGATGGTATCGATTTCTAATAACAACCTCAAGTTGTAGTCACCCTATTTTGAAAATGAATATGATTTTTTTTATTGATCATGATATGCGGATAATTAAGTAGAGACAATGACCGATAGTACATTTCTTTAATCATCCTTTGTAAATTTTCCTAACTTATATTTACAATAGATACTAATCGATAGAAAAGATAAAGTATGTAGGTGTTGGAGCCGCGAAGAGTCAGCTTTACTTCTTTAGACGCGATGGGGTACGACCATTTAACAGTTTATATAAGAATTTTTCTCAGTAAAGTAACAACCCAGTCCACCTGCTGGGCAGAGGCCTCTTGTTATTATTTGAGAGGGTTTTCGAGCCGGAAAAGGTCTGCCACGCTGCTCTTGTGTTGGTTAGCGGAATTCACATGTCCTCCAAATATAATTTTTTCTCAAGATGTTTTCTTTATTTGCCGAGCTCGTGGTGAATCCAGTACTTAAAATTGTTTGTTTTTTGCTTAATCAAGAAGTGAGCTTCAGATACTTCGTCAGTGTTCCCGCGGTCCCGCCGGTGTGTAGCTAACGTGGGAATACTGTGAGGTTTTAGTGAGTGTAAGTCCTACATATCCTTGACGGAGTGAGGACAGGTATGTCCCCACATATAAAAACCCACCAAATTATTACTTATTGGCAGTGGCAACTGCATTTTCAAAGATTACGCTCCTAATTTTTAAAGTTTCTTAATGTTTGCTCAAGAACCCTAAATATTTCCCGGGTAAAAGAGCCTAAATGATTCCCTAGAAAGTCCTGTACGAGAAGTACAGGATATATACGATATATACAAGATACATACGATAAGTGAAAGCACATCAAAGGTTTTAAAATTTTCGTGAAGGAACCCTTAAAATTTTCCGGGTAAAAGGTAGCGTAAGTTCCGCCCTACCATGTCCTCTACCTTTTAATGAAAGTCGGTAACTTGCACATTCACCCTTAACTTATCACGTGTACAAAAGTACACGTTCCAGCTTTTTTATTATTTCTCAGACAGAAAGGTTTTCTCACGATGTTTTCCTTTACCTGCGAGCACATTGTAAATTTAGGACAGATCACATTAAACTTTTTATGAAATATTAGGCGAATTATTTGATGTTAAAAACGGAGATATATTTTTTGCAATTTTTTTAAATTCAACTTTTTATCTAGACATGTATTTAATCAAAGTGTCTAAATGCATATACAATAAAAATATTTTCTCTTTGCTTCTTTGAATTTTACAATAAATAGCGGCACACAGTATTTTTTAGGTCCATCGCATGCGCCCGGGGGAACCGCGGAGTGAGAGCGTAGCGGCATAAGCTGCCTCATTCGCTCATATATACTCAATTAATGCTTTAGTCTCGTTCACTCCGTGTAGTAAATAATCAATGCAAAAAGTGTTGCACGTTCTTTAAGGTTTTGTTTGTTATAATTCAATAATTCGTAATTTTTTCTCACTTGTATTACGTTAAGTTTTACGTTATTACTATTGTTATTTGTTTTTAATATTAGTAACATTCTATTATTACATAGCCTGACGGTTTTTTTTGTGATTGTACCTATCAAAAGTAAGGAAAGTTTGGTTTCAGAGAGGCAAAGTTAACATATTTTTCTCGGAAGGTTGATATTTACTTTATGTAGATTAAATTATTCTAGATGACAATTGAAGAAAAATACTATAGATCTCTTTATATTTACTTCATTCACCTTCTTTTTTACATACCATTGGGCACATCGCTTCTTTTGTCTGACTAATATTAGTTGTGGTTAAAGGAATTTTACACGCATTGTAAATAGTTAACATCTAAAATTTACGTTTTACAAATTTCAGTTACTGGCTACAAACTAATATTCACTGTAGATCATCACCAAAATTAATAATTAACCCTGGCTACCTATAATGAAAATATATGCTGTTTATAATCGGTTCACACTTCCATCAAGAAACAACTTTCTTGGATGCCAGCTCACTTTACATTATATTAGGGCTATTTTCCAGCAAATTAACCAAATTGGCCTATTTAAGTGTTGATATCAAAATTATTAAGTCTTCAGTTTCTCAACCCGTAATACATAAAACAAAATGTGATTTTTTTTATTTTATCCTATCGTTTCATAATAACCTCTTAAAAATTATTAATTCCAGTTAAAGGGCAGGTATAAATAATAAAGACAAGACGGAAATCTGGCCAACGACTAAAAAAATTTTACCTAAACACGTAGGGTTGTCACCTGTCACTTTGATATTGTAATCTCATAGTCTACAACATTTATAATAATTACGAGCTGTGAAGTGTTCGTTAGTGTTAGTGTGTTTTCACCCAAAACCAAAAATATTTAAAACAATTTAAAAATGTTTCAACAAAATTCCACATTTTATACATAGAAGTAGGTTAATTTGTTTTGCTTTATTAATTTACATACAGATTATTTCTTATATTACAACACAAATAATTTAGTAGCATAATCTTTATTTAATACTATATATTACGTAGATTTAATACATTTAAATTATCTATTAGAATATGATGAATGTAAAAATAATAAATTTTATACTTCTTGCAATGGCTAAAGCATATAGTTTAAAAATCATCATTGTATATGGAAATTTAGTAAGAGATGTAAAAAATCATTTAATTCAATAAATAATAATTTCATTTCAATGTGTATTACTCGCGTAAACACAAGATATTTTAAAAATAAACCACACAATGTATACAAAACCTAATAGAACAACACTCAAAAGCGCGCTGACACCCATGACCTTATCGTCGCTATGAACCGCTTCAAACCGGCTGTGTCATAGCGCGTCCCATCCGTGGGCGCGTAGGAGAGTGCTGCACGCGCAACAATCGCGAATGAGTGTGAGTGAATCTACAAAATTGCGCTCAAAGTCAGATTTCCTTCTGGTCTACATTATTTATTCCTGTGATTAAGAAAGAAATTATTATGAAGACTCCATAACGTTAACACTGCTGCACTTGGGGCGACCTGCGAGGCTATACATTTAGTTCATAACATTCACACCGCGACCTACCGCTTACTGTGCACGCCGCAATTCCCAAAGGAGTCTAAGGTTTTTGCAATTGTTAAATTAAAGATTATTAAGAATATGATAATAATATTGCTAACAGCCGAAAAAGAGGAAGTGATTCCGCGTGGCAGTCCCTCGCCGTCATTGCGCGAAGTGCGCTCTCGGCTCGGCAGCGGCGGAGTGCGTCTCGAGGGCGACGACCTGACGCGCTCCTCGCTGCGCGCCTCCGCGCCCCGCCACCGCCCGCACACCATGCCATGGTGAGTGCTCGCCGCGCCGCCCGGTACTTTTCGCCGCAGTAAATAGTGGAAAGGAAACTCTACTCTTTAGTTTGTATAAATTACAGGCAAACGTCTGACATACGCGAATGGGACTGCGATATGACTTGTGGCTGGCTAGAGAGTCTCGGACTAGAGACGTACGTGTCGGCGGCGCGGACATGGCTCGGTGCGACGCCAGATGCCAAAGGAATGATCGCTAACGCCTCCCACAATACAATCGAAAAGGAATTAG
This sequence comes from Bhutanitis thaidina, assembly GCA_029286595.1. Lineage (NCBI taxonomy): Eukaryota > Metazoa > Arthropoda > Insecta > Lepidoptera > Papilionidae > Bhutanitis > Bhutanitis thaidina. The sequence goes on from JAGSMS010000003.1 coordinate 6,724,128, forward strand.
CTATAAAACATCCAATGCATAAAAAGAAAATCGTACTTGCAGTAACGGATTTACTGGTAAGTATTTATATCATAGAGATAATATGAATTCTGTGCAGTTAAAGTTTATGTCTCTTTGATTTCTCTATAATTAAATCGTAAAATAAAAAAAATGTTTCCACAATCCACTTCCACAGGGCGGGCACGGCGATCCTTTACTGACAGCAGCGGGACGCTTAGACACGGCGTGGGCACTTCGATGGCTGGAGGACGTGGGAGTGTGCGGGGCGCGCGGCGCAGCTGCCGATGCGGCACTCGACGGCCGTCTGCTGCACCGCCTGGCGCACGCCGAGCTGCACGCCCACCTGCGCGTCTCGCACGCACTGCACGCACTCTCCATCCGACGAGGTACGTTGTACCGCGCATCGCTTAGCTGCACGCACACCTGCGTATAAAGAATATAAAACCAGTAAAGAGTGCCATTAGGCTAATAAGCTCTGATTTCGACAATACACGCATCAGCGAAATATTCCTAAAACTATTCATTTCAGGCATCCAAGTGCTTCGTGACAACCAGTTCAACCCAGAGACGATGATACGTCGCGCAGCTGAAGGTGACACATCGCAGACGAGCGGCGACGGAGAGACCGAGGCAGAGCGAACCCCTACGGCGGAGCTGGCGCGCTGGTCTTCACACAGGGTCATGCAGTGGCTCAAGGAGATTGACCTCGCCGAGTATGCGCCTAACCTGCGCGGGGCCGGTACGTTGTTACTCGCACGGGGTCATGCAGTGGCTCAAGGAGATTGACCTCGCCGAGTATGCGCCTAACCTGCGCGGGGCCGGTACGTTGTTACTCGCACGGGGTCATGCAGTGGCTCAAGGAGATTGACCTCGCCGAGTATGCGCCTAACCTGCGCGGGGCCGGTACGTTGTTACTCGCACGGGGTCGTGCAGTGGCTCAAGGAGATTGACCTCGCCGAGTATGCGCCTAACCTGCGCGGGGCCGGTACGTTGTTACTCGCACGGGGTCATGCAGTGGCTCAAGGAGATTGACCTCGCCGAGTACTCACCCAAATTGTACTTGTCTGTAGTTCAGCCATCAGCAGCTTACTAATTCTAGGTTTGAATACTAGCCGAAACCAAAATTTGTACAATATCGACCCAAATTATTAGTTTTCGGATCTGGTTGTTCTGTGGTGTGTCAAGTGCGTCTGACACTGCAATGAGAGTCGTTGACGCGGACGTGGCGTTACGACATACAAACGACGTCAATAAAAAAATGGGATGCACCGTAACTTGTCCTCGAGCTTGTGTCGAGAGGTAGTAAGAGATTATGATCAGCTACAGACACTTTTGTTTATTATTAATAACAGCTTTATAATCTGTAAAATAAACAATTGAAGGAGTACACGGCGGCCTAATATTGTTGGAGCCGCGCTTCACCGCCGAGCTTCTGGCTGCGTTGCTTAACATTCCTGCCAACAAGACTCTATTGCGACGGCACCTCACACAACGGTATCTAATACATTACTATTAATTATTACCTACTTATATAAAAATAACTTCTAAATTTGACTATACTGATTCATTCAAAATTTAAATAAAGCCTTCTTTAAAAAGAAATTACAAACAAAGCAAAATAGTACTCTTGTCGGTGAATTAATCCCCATTTTGGGGATTGCTCGAACCCAGGGACACTTTCACTCACCGTTGTAGTAGACTATTTAATGGAAAAGAAACTGTCTAAGAAGATATGTTCTTTTCATCTTCATCATTTCAGCCTATCACAAGTCCGCTGCTGAACATAGGCCTCCCCCAAAGATTGCCACTAATCTCGGTCCTGAGCCACCTGCATCCATCAAGACTTCCCGCAACAATGCGCAGGTCGTCACTCCATCTTGTGGGGGGGTCGTCCCCAACTGCGTTTGTTTGTACGTGGCTGCCACTCGAGAACCTTTTTTCCGTAACGGTTGTCATTTCTGCGAGCTATGTGGCCGGCCCATTACCACTTCAGCTTGCTGATCATTTCGGCTATGTCGGATACTTACCTCCTACTTAGTTCTATGTTATCTGCTTTTACTTGTGTGTATTTAACACATGACAGCATTTTATGAAATGAAGTTCATTGAAACTAAAATTTTATTTTAATAAATTCAATTTTAGTTTATGCTAAGTAGCACCAAACGGATAAACGGCGTCTTGTAGACCTCATATTTGACCTCGTATATTATCCGGCGCACGTCGCATATACACATAGTAATAAAACAAAACGGTAATAAAAATAAACGTGATATCATTGCCTACGACTTTCAGATTTAATGACCTACTAGGACGAGAGGTTATACAGCAGAAACGAAATGCCGAACAAACGCTCGGCTACCATCCACTAACGGCAACTACCAAATATAAGGTAAAGTATAATTTTTTATTAATACTGATAATCTAACCCTATGGTTAAGTTTTATTTTTCATTTTGATTACCTGACGATACCGTGTAAGACAAATACTTGTTTTTCCCATAAATGACGGAGTTTCACAAAATAGCTAGCGTCATAAAAATAATTTCGGTGTATAAAGTGTAATTACAATTGAATTTGTCAACAAATTGTAAACTATAAGTGTGTCTTTCGAAAATTATTAAAAAAGTGATTACAAACAATGGTAAAAACGGAGACGTCTAGTTACTAGAGAATATCCAAGATGTCAGTAGATAAAATTATTCGTAACTCACTATTTATTTATCTGCACGGGTTTATGAATCTGAACAAATTAATTCTGTCACTGGTACAACTAAGTCACCTAGTGCAAGGCGAGTGCACATAAAATGTTTTGTGCAGGTACCAAAGAAGAGCCAGTTCTCGCTGAAGCGCAAGAAGAGTCGCGAGGAGTTGGAGCTGGGCGAGCTGGTGTGTCCGCTGCACGACGACGGCTCAGGTGACGCGGCGCCCCCCGCTCCCCCCGTGAGTGCACTAACACACTAACCGCATGTCCCTCTGCTGTTCAACTACAGCCGGCATATATCTTAAGTATTATCTAGCTATGTTAATTATAGCTTCATTTACATGCAGCCCAGTGCCACAACAGCGCTTAGGGGTGTTGAGTAGGCGGGAGGAGCGATGCCCACGTGTTCCAATTTACGCCAACGTCAAAGGGAGAGCCGAGCGAGCGAAACAAAGTGTTTCCACGCTGTCCATTCATTACAATACATCATTATGAATAAAAACTGGAATTGCTATTTATTTTGAAGCAACAAGTAGTACAAACGTGATGGCGGACGAAAATCTGCCGCCCCGCCTCATCCCCCGGGTGTGGGAAAAGTCGATTAAGGGAGTCTGTTATATCTGATATAACCGAACCGTAAATACAGACACCTGTTTAGAGTTCGCCAGCATCAAATGTATTTTGGTGTCTGGTACTGCAATCATCCTTTCGCTTACCACGGGTCACAATTGCTTCAATGCCTACAAAATTGGGAGTGGCCTATGTCCAACTACGAGCTACTTACTGGCTAATGGAGACCATGTGAATAGTGTGGCTGTATAAGTAACAAGTATGTAAATTAAGTAAAAGTGACGGTTGCTCGTTTTGTTATATTTTGTGGATGAACACTCGCGAATCGAGCAGTACTAGGAGAGGTGACATTGGCTGCATGTAAACGATGACTATGACTATTTTCATTTCGCGATTGCAAATGGCGTGGACGCCATACGCCATCGCGTATATACCTTGCTGTTGGTTGTTCCACGAGTATAGTACAATGTAGTCACGTTCAAATTTATCTATATAAAAAAAATTACCTGTTGACCTTGGCCGTCCATCAGTTTTTTCAAAAAAATGTATCAATTCGCATACTTATATCAAATAATTCGAACTTTGAGAAAAAGAACCCTTTTCTTTGCTGTAAAAGATACAGTAAATAAAAGAGTAAATTATTCTGACTGAAATAATCTAGTGTATGCGCCAACGTATACTAGATAACCAAACCATCATACGTCGGACAGATCGACTCTACCGTACTATATCGAATTTTATATATGAAGTGTAAGCTTTAATGATTTTACTTTGTTTTCTGTCGGACTTCGTTAAAATTCGATGAGTTTGTGTGTGGTGAATTATTTTTTATTTTTTCTTTGTTGCACTGCGATCGCACTTTCCTGCACCGTAGAATAAGTGTTTTGGTATTGGTTTTATAATAACAACTTTAACAAGGATTCCTATTGGATTGGATTAATTTGGTGTAATGCAAAAGCTTGCTACTGTTGGGTGGTTTTGGGTTTAAATTGAAATGGTTCTCGATAATTCATTTATGTTATTAGATATCGTTTTATAATACAAAAATACAGTGTATACATACACTGTATTTTTGAGTGTTATTTGTGGTGTGGAGTGGTATTATTTGGAGTGTTTATAATTTTTGTATGCCTAGGCAAAGTTGGCACTATTGGCCAACTTTTCACAATGTTTGAAAACAAATTTTATCTGAAATAAAATACAATATGTCGGGAATACATGTTCATGATCTTCACCTAAAAAAACTAGCGAGTTGAAGTATATTTGCAGTCAGGCCTTCTAACCATTGATTTAGATATAAAAATATATATACCTATACCTATAAATATAGAAGAATTTTTTCTACTAATGTCACAGAATTTTAAAATATTTTTTTATAAAAAAAAATCTGTTCTTGAATTTCAACACGTTATGGGTATTCTTTGTGAAAATTACGAAACATAGGTGTATCGCTGGATATGTGTTGAAAATGCAACTCAACATTCCCAGACGATGAGAGCAAAGTCAGTAGCGGGCGTCGAGTCGGCTGTCTATCCCCTGCGTGACGAGAGCCGCGCACACTAGCGCCACCCCGCCTCGTGGTGCGACCGCACACTGCACACGCTCAACGCCGCTAACTAAATGGGAACAAGATCATCTGAAAACGAAGGTCAAATGTGCTGAGATACAGATATACAGATACATTAATTAAAAATGTTATAGGGGAAATGTGAAATGATTCCCTATTTATATCAAGTAAATACTAGTACAAAATCTAGAATGTACGAAATGCAAAATACGTATTTTCAATATAATTTATTTTATTAGCAAAATGCTTTTTAATTTTTTTTAATAAATGCTGTAGAAGGGTATTAGTTTAAGAACTACACTTTTAACAAAATTTTTGGTTTCCATGTAACGTGGATTTTGGCATTTAAAAGTTGGATTACAAATAATGACTCTGAAATGGTAAAAAAAATTAACTATTATAAAGCATTTTAAACATTCGTTTAACATAAATGGAAATAAATAAACAAATAGGTATTTTGCATTTCAGATTCATCGCTTCTCTATCTAGACTTCTTTCTTTATCTTTACTTATTTTAGTTATATTAATTTGATATTCGATCGGTATTGATACTGGCAACTCCGTGCACAGTTATGCAATGAACCTTGTACCTTGTACTGTTAACTGTAGTTAGGTATTTTGTATCTAAAAATTTCAGTTATTTTTGTATACCTATTACTTAAAAATAATGAAAACCAAATGCTGCAACATTACGTAGTTGTATGTTTTTATGTTTTCGCACATTATACTTTAAAAATTCCGATATTATGATCTTATTATATGCCAACATACAATGTGTTCTATTATTTTGTAGATTAAAAAAAAATTGGTAGCTAGCTCTAATATCAAAGAGAATTAATTATTTTGTAGATTTCGCTTTAATGTCAAAATTGGTGCTTAATTTTGAAGTAAACGTTTCGACCAATTTACTAATTTTACTTGACTTTTTTATTTAAATCATTGATGGAGGAAATTTTTATAATGTAAGGAAGAACTACAAAAAACGATCAACATTAAATTAAGCGAAGTCGATAACTGCCAAATACAATGTAATGAATATATCGGTTCATAGTTGTTAAGAACAAAATATGTTATATTTTAAAAGATTAATATTTAAATTATAAACATAATTTTATATTTGTATAATGTAAGTGAAGATGAATGCATCACGATAAACGAGAACTGTCTAAAGCAGACAGCAGCACTATCACAATAGACATTCCAAGAACATTTCGAAAAGCCCGTTCTTATATGCAATATTACGACAGCTATGAAACTAGTATATACGGTTTTGTAAACGTTTTTCTTGTTCAACTATATTATATACCTGTAACGTAATAGATAGGTGCATTGTTATATTCTAAAACAGTACTTAGTACAGTCTTATAGTGGTTGATGAAAATGACTGACAAGCGACAATATTTAACCTGGACACTTTTGCCGCGAATTAATTTTCATAGTAGTTGTTGTAAGTTATACCAGTTTGTTGATTAGATACGACGTAGGCAACAGTCGCGTTAAGTTTAACCAGAGTTTTTCACTGTTAGCATTTGAAACTTGTATTTATAATTACAACGTTTGAAAATTCAACACTAATAGAAGTTATATATTTATTTGTAAGGTTGAATTTTCTGTAATGTATTGGATGTTCCGAATTTGCCTAATGTAAGGCTGGCAAAGCTGAATTTAAAAATGTTTAGAATTCTAAAGACTATTGTCAAATTGTGAATGTAACTTCAAGTAAGGTCAAGTTTTTTAATGAGTCATTTGACTTTTGCCTTCTAACGATTGTTTAGTTTACTTTGACAAATTAATTACTTTTAAAATGAAATAAATTGTAGTCAGAGTGGTTACATCTCGAACTCGCTACATTTCGAATGTAAGTTATTTTCTTTTTCGAAAATCCGCAGATGTAATTTTACTTAATAAAGATCAGACACTGCATTGGTAATTTTATGAAGTTGTAACTTAAAAATTGTGTACGAAAGTCAAATGTCTTGTAAAATAAAGTAGATATATAATTACGACTTCACATATACTCATGAGTTGTCATTTTTTACAAAGTTTTGGAGGCCATTTATTTATGTTGTATTAGAGATCCACAAACCTGTTCCTAAACGCTGTGCCAACCTTATATCAATGTTGTAACGTGACCCTGTGTATTGTACCCTCGTCTTCCATAGCTTTGTAATATGAGAGAATCGACTCGGTGATATAATTACATATAGACATCGAGAAACTTTAAAACAACAAATTCATACAATATTGTATTAAATAATTTTTACAATAACTTAAAACCTTATAATATGCAATGTAAAAGTTAATAAACACTGAAGCAACACGATGGCTGTATTTATTTCGATTCATTTTGATCAAATATTGTCTGTGATCTGCCGTAGTTAGCGTCGGTCGTTTTCAACACTTTGAGTCCCTCTAGAACAAAGGAAGGATATATAGACATGGAAATCTTTGTCTTTAAAATCTCTTTGAGCTGACTGATTTGTCGAATGATTCGCAAGTTTTTCGTTTTTTTTTTGTTCCAAAAATTTAATAACTTTTTTTAAGTTCAGCATTACTATCTTTTTGTTTTTATTTATATTTTTGTAATAATTAAAGTAATGTCATCCGCGAATAGAAAATGATGACTTATTAAAACTTTTGTTATAATATTTAAGCATACAATAAAAACTAAGGTTGCAAGGTCCAACAACCTTGTGTGGAACATTGACTTTTAATAAAGACTTAAAAGTTTTCTTTGAGTTGTTGCAGTCTTAAGCAGTCTAGTAAAGTCTCTCACACTAGGCAAGCAGATTGTAATAAAAAAAATATTGGACATCAAAATTAGATTATCGTTATCTTCACTACAGCCTGGCACAAATACTGGAGGACAATGGAGTCCCCATAGAATGCCACAATGGTCGTTTGTGAGCCTTCTTCTTCCATAGACTGCAACAGTTTACGACACCCGCAGGTAAAAAGGTAAACCGTTTTTATTCAGTTTAAGCATTTTAATGCTCATACGTATGTCAAAATCTCCACGTCTTCTCAATAATTAGCAACATCCGCATGTTATGTGCGACGAGGGGAGCTCATTGTGGTCGATTTTGCTCTGGATATTTCTGATGCCATGACATTTCTCTTAGTCGCATCATCTGACTTTCGCGTGAAGGAAGGAGGCGGCAAAGTCGTCTGTCGCTACCACACTGAATTAGCAACACGCCCATGTTCTCAAATCTCAAAATAAATGTCTACGGATAGAGACGAAATACTCAGACATAGGAATTTTCAGATTTTTCAAATGCTATTTTCCCACCTTAGGTTGTCATTGAGCACAAAGAAATATATAACTGCTCAGAATAACCAGAATAGTTACGTGAACATACCTGTTTCAAGATATTATAATTATGCAAACACTACCTTTCCCGCGCCCCTTCCGCCGTAACTCAGCAATTCTTTCGATTTCACTTTCTTCGTAGTTATCTCTTTCCTTCCTCTGCGCTTCTTCTTGCGCTTGCTTTAAAAGAGATTCTTCTAAAAACGTTAGCTCTGTAATATTATATTCAACATTATCACTTTGTTTCCGAGCCAATCTGTTCATCGAGGTCCTTTTGGAATAAAAGGGAAATTTGTACTGAATACTAAAGTCTTAAGGCCATATATGACCTATTAAAAGATTCAAGCTTAACTGATACATATACCATCTCAAAATCAAAATTCTTCGACATAAGAACACAAATTTCACTCGTCAAATGTTATTCTTATTTAAATCTACCTCCATTTCGTAATGAGGTTCCTACGGATAAGAAACAGGTGATAGGATCTCCGTAGTATCCGGTTTTAGTTTTTTTTTTTTTAAAAATAAACAATATCTCAAAACAACTATTAGAAATAGCGAAGCGTTCAACTCATTCCCAGGGGTTATTATCATTCATGTATTTCATTATAATATAATGATCCTTCTTATATATCCTCCTTATCCTTCTTTGGATAATACATTTTTTTAAACCTATTGATAGCCCACTTGATTGGATTTTGATGTAAAAACGTATACATCGCCCCTCGTGAACGAGTTACTGAGTTATGGAATAGAATAGGATAATATTTAAAACTTCCGTCTATTAAACTAACTTGCAAGTTTTGAATCCATAGCGATCCAAACTCCATTAACTATACTGCCGACGTTAGGACGCGCCTTTGCCTCGGGCTCCATCAGCATCGTCACCTGCTGCTTACACTCAGTAGACAGTTGGTTCACTACATTGGTTCGGAAACGCCATTTGCGCATAACCTATATACATACATGCTTACAAGTTCTGAACATTTATAAAAAATAATAATTAAAAGAATATTATTTTTCAACAGTGCACATTCCGAAGACCTCCAAGAAAGGAGACAAATGAGCTCGCGACTCATCTGATTGTAAGTGGTTACTGACGTCCACGTACATCTGCAACACCAGAAGAGCTGCTGATGCGTTGCCGCCCTTTAAAAATATTTGGGGAGGGAAGGAAGGAGGTGGGAGGGCTAGGGGACTCGCCCCATTAAATTGCACCCACTCTAGCAGCATCAAAAGCCGCCGCTTTCGAAAAAACGACGATTCGTGCAAAATAGAGATCTGTAATCTCTGCCTACTCATGTGTGACCGACAGCGCCAATGAGAAAGCTTTTATTTTGTATTTAAGGTATAAATACAAAATAAAAGCTGTTCACGTGGAAACCAAAACAATTTCGAGATATTTAGTAATGAACAAGTTAAGTCCCATGAATTTAACTAAAGTAATAAACAATTTTTTAGAAATTTCACCGTTCAAATTGCCTTAGAATTTCTAAGATATTTCTTCCGAAAAAACACACCTACTTTATTTACATGTATGCAGTTATACGATTATAGATTAATTAGATCACCTGCTTCTCGTACAGTTTCTTTACTGATGTTTCGTTGAAAGGGAGTGCTTTGTTAAGCATCGTGTATAAAATTATTCCAATGGACCACATATCTGCTAGTTTGGGCAAATATGGCACACCCTTCAGTACCTCCGGCGCCGCGTACGACAGGGAGCCACAGTACGTCTCACTGAGAATATCATGATCTCTCTGCCTCACGTTCCTAGCAAAGCCAAAGTCTGTTATTTTCACATTATAATTGGCTGTTATCAAAATATTTTCGCATTTCAGATCTCTATGTGCTATATTCATAGTGTGTATGAATTGAATTCCCGATAAAATCTGTCTCATCCAAAGCCGGCTCTGATTCTCTGGTACGGCGCCGTGTTGCGTTAGAAAATCTAACAAATCTCCATTTTCTGCTAAGCGCAAGAATACGAAATATTTAGCGCGCCGTTGAAATATGTGAGAAACGTGTATGATGTGTGGATGATTGACGCGGATGAGCACATCCAGTTCTCGCGGCAAGAATTTTGACAGGTAATCGCGTGGAGCTTGCGCCGTGTCAATTACTTTACACGCCATTATGTTGTGTCGAGTTTCATCCAACATGTGTGTTGATTTGAAAACCTGAAACATGCCTCTATTTGACAAAAAATTTCACATAAAACACATATTTTTAGTTATGTCATGAATTTGACTCACTTTAGCGTACGATCCCTCCCCGATGACCTTTTCTAAAATAAACCCCTTTTCCTGTAATACTTGTAAATCAGAAGGTGTTGTCGTTAATTCCAATTTCTCAGTGACCGGACCCATTTGTGTTCCATCCTCATAATGTTTTCGTTTTTACTTTAATCTATACCATCATATCATTTTTTTACCAAATATAATATTTATTGTGTTTATTGTGTTATGTCATAATTTTAACAGATGTCTTTACAGTAATTTCATGTCATAATTGTCTCCATCTATGATTTTCACTGAATTGTTTTGTTCTTAGGATTTGTTGAAATAACTCTTTTGTGTATTGTGCAAACCTTCATGAAGAACACGTGTCCCAATTTTCACATATTATTTAATTTAATATATGTTATATTTATCAGCAAAACACAAATCTAAAAGACAGGCCTATGTCTCTTCAGGATCTTGTTAATTGAAAATACAACTTATATTCTGAGTTACAACATACCTAAGTTTTATTTCAATCGGTTAAGTATATCCGAAGTTACAGCTTGAGCTGTCCGTACTATGCTGACTCATATACAAAAAATAAGCTCTCAAGACCGTATACCCAAAAGTGGTTGACAAAAGTAAATTTATTAAACCCGTATGAACCCATGTAATTATACAGTATTGATAATGTAATATATTACAAAGAAGTTTATTCATTTACTCTCTGTGACGTTCACGACAAATCGTGACGTTCGACAAATGTGTTGTAAATGCCTTTAAAATATGTTAGACATCAAATACATAGACAGCTGACATTATTCCGGGGCCTGGTAACTAATCAGGCGCTGGTATTTAGTACTACGATCATGTATGCACCTGGTAAGTAATCGAGAGTGCAAAACGTATTTGGGAGATAACTACGACTTCTTCATCAACTGCTGATAATATAGTGCTAGATAAGTGCTGTGCTCACTAGTGGGTCGTCACGCTTGGTATGTAAATAACAATCGCAATACCAGACACCTCCCACGCTGCTCTGTGTATTCGGTTAAGCTTTTTTGAGAATGCATCTAACCCGCCATCTGTCGGATGCCATGACAATTTAAGGCTTTTACATTAGTCAGTGGACTCTTGCGCACAGCAAGAAAGGTGGTAGCAGTTTTATTATGCAGCCTCTGTATATGTCTATTTGATGATGTATGTACTCGTGGTACTCAATCGTTCGTCAAAAATTTAGAATCAAATTTTAAATTGACAATATTCTTCTTCGTCATCAACATCACACCCTCCCATTTCCCTCGCCGATTGGACGCCATTTCCATATTATATTTTGCATCCGAAAGGTTTGTGGCCGCCGAAAACGGGTGGCGGCATCGAACACATACGTTCCATTGGTTGCCACGACTTTAGCGGCAATGTCAAACTGGGCGAGAGCACATAATGCGTGTACAAAGAGTGTCGCTAGTACGATGCACCGGATCAGATTCGCCGTTGGGAGCCAGAAGGGCTGATGCTTCCAAGTACTGCGGATAGTGGACACTATAGGGTTCGATGCCCGCGTGGGATTCGAGGCCATTGTAAGCTGCCGATATGCTGGTGAAGGTGGAACACCTTGGTGTTATAGTCGCTGTAAACCTGGTGTAATCTGTCCTTGCCTATTCTGAGGCGAAAACACGTCAGGTATTTCCCGATCGGTTAAAAAAAGGAGCCATTAATTCGATAAGTAGTAAAAATGTCTTTGCCTCTGATAGATTCAATAGCAGAATAACCATCTTCAATATGTCAGATATAAAATCTAAAATAAATTAATCCATGTGGCCAGCGGCATCTAGGTTTGAATTTTTTTTTGATTTGGTCTCTATTATATCCCTAAACGCATTATTTAACATGATTTTTAAATATTAGGGAATAATAATCGGGAAATCTAGGGTTCTTAATCGGAAAGTAAAGTGAAAAAGTAGTAGATTTTTTTTATTAGTTATTCGTTTACACTTTATAAATAATGTTTTTAATGTCCAAAATGTTTTTCACCTTCATATAACGATATATAGCCATAAAGAACCTGCCGTATTTTACTAAAAGTCGTTAAGAGGCATCTTACGTGTCACATATAAAAACTTTCTGAAAGTATATATAAATATACGTAAAATGTTTATTTTATGGCACTAGTCTCTAGCACTATTCACGCCCGAAGTAAACAATCTGGAAATAGGCGACGCGTTTTCTTCTCGAGAGAGCTATCTGCTTTATTGATTTACCGCTACTAGCGATGCTGCTCCCCATCAGTCTGTGAAGTAGAGTCATGTTAGAATGGATTTACCCGATTAGTTGTTACCATCCCAGGGCTCGTCTGTCAGTTAGCAGGGTAAACCGCATACAGTGGGTTTGACATTTGAGCCAAAAGATGTTAATATCGCTACCTACACCTCTTCTGAGCCGTGGTAGCCTAGTGGTCAGGACACTCGCTTTAATTTCAGAAAACCAAAAAAAAATTTTATGTCACATACCTATTTTTCATTTGAATCAGTACATTTCTCACTTACAGTATCTATCCGACAGTAATCACGAATTTAGTTGCTTCGAAGGTACTTGTTGTGTGCACTATCTCAATCTACCCGAATCGTTAGACTCGAAATATTGTATTATAGCAAAAAAGTGTCTTTGAAAGTGGCTGTTGTCTAAGACCCAGACTCGTCCTAGTTTAGACTTAACCCTTTACGCTGCAATTAATTTTTTATTGTTGCAACACTTCATGATATAATGTGCTAGAAATGGTATTTAATTTTATAGGTTAAGTTTGTTACTTTATTATATGAAATAAATATAATAAAAAAAAAGTTTCATAGAGCGCGAATCACCAGGATTCGATCCCCGGTGCCGGGACCACTAAAACTGTGAATAACAATTTATGTGCTGAATTATCACCTACTCGGCGATAAAGGAAAACTTCGTGATAAAACATGAACGTCTGAGAAATAATAAATAATATTATTTCAAGTGAAGTCGGCCAACCCCCACTGGAGCAGCGTGGCGCACTTTTCCTTCGGCTCCAAAACCGGCATTTACAGGCTAACACTTTAACTATACTATAGCTAGCACTATACTTTTCTTACTTTTAAATCCTCTTCTGCGTTTATTCTCTTTCTAATAACACTTAGATTGAGAAAAATTCTTTGCAAATACGAGACCTTAATCTTACGTTCTATTTAGAATCTATACGGTATGGGCTTACGATCGCATTTGATTGATCAGATAATTAAAATCTAAATTTGCTTTATATTTAATACTTATTTATTACGGTAAATATAATTTACGGTAAATATATATATACTATGATTATTATTATTATTATAGGTTATATATACCAAGAAGAGGTGGATCCAGTTAAGTCTAACGAATTGTTCATCAAAGACTTTTCTGGTAAGCAAGTGTCTCTCTCCAACTTTATTAACTCCATAGATTCAAATTTCCTTTGAAGATGACTTCTTTCTTCTTTAGCCTTCTTAAATGCTAATGTTTCTTGTGGTGACCACTCTATGAAAATAAATGTGTTTGATATTTTTTAATACAAATGAAAATACATCGGTTTCATAATGACAATAACTCACGAAGAGTATCGGCAAAAAAAAACATAATTTGTAAACTGGATACAAATATAAACATAATAGCACTCTCTCGATGTATCGAATATGTGATATGGTCGGAGGAAGGGTCAGATGCAGTGCTCACGTTATGCTGCACATTACAAACAGGCCAGAAAACTTCTTCTAAGTGGTGGAACCAAGCAGCAGCTTTACCAGTTGCTCAAATAAGCCGGCCCGAAAGGGGTAGTGCCACGGTCTCGCAGAAAACCGGCGTGAAGTAGAGCCATCTTATACTTCTGCGTTTCGTTCGGTGAGTGAGGTAACCGGAGGAATACTCTGACTTCCCCCATCCCCTTTCCCCATGATCCCTCCCGTCCCCAGATATCATTAAAGGCCAGCAACGCTCCTGCAGTTTCTTCGGTGTTGCAGATGTACGTGGGCGACGATGATCACAAACCATCAGATGAGTCGCTTGCTCGTTTGCCCCCTCTCCCATAAAAAAAAATTAATTTATGTTTTAAACATTACAGATAACCGATGTTTTGATAATATCATAAAATACAGCAGCTGGTATTCAAATCCAGGATTCTAACAGGAACGAATTAATGTACATCAAGTAATCAGTGATCGAACTAACCCAATAATCTAGAATCCATAGCAATCCATTCACTACTTATGATGTGTTCAACTTTCATTCTAGTCTGATGATTTGGCTCCAACATTAGCGAGACTAGACGCTTACAATTTTCAGAAAGTGCGTCAACATAACGCGATCTAAATCTCCAATTCCTAGATATTTGTGCTTGGTATAACTGCTTTATATGCTTATCTTCAAAAGGCATTGCCCTATTGAGCATGACGTACACCACAATACCCAAGGACCAAATATCTGTCGGTTTAGGATAATACGGGCTGCCATGTAAGATTTCTGGGGCGGTATACGATAGAGAGCCACAGAACGTTTCACTGTGTACGTCCTTCATTTTTTTATCAACACACGTACGCGCGAAACCGAAATCGGATAACTTTGCATTCTTGTTCGCAGTCAGCAGAACATTTTCGCATTTGATATCTCTATGGGCTATCTCCAGTTCGTGCATGTACTGTACTGCAAGGGATAATTGTCTCGTCCAAATTCTAGCCTGGTCCTCTTGCACTGCACCTTTGTGTAGTATATATTCTAACAAGTCCCCGTTCTCCATAAATCGTAAGAAAATAAAATATTTGAATCTTCTCTGAAATATGCTATGTGTGTGTACTAGATGTGGATGGTTCAACTTTATCAGCATATCAATTTCTCTTGGTAAAAACTTCTTGACAAAATCTTTTGGAGCAGTATTGGTATCAATAACTTTGCAGGCTAATGTTACAAGTTTGTCACTTTTATTAGGATTTCTATATTCCGAGAGATAGACCTAAAAAATAATGTCACAGAGGAACTCATTTATGTCAAGTAGAGACTTACATAATAATTCATACCTTTGCATAAGATCCTTCATTAATTTTCTTTATAATTTTATAACCACGGCCTGCCAAAGTCAACTGTTCAGAACCAGAGAGTTTTAGGTCATTTTCCACAAGCTGTAAAAAAAATTACTTTAATAGAAACGATAAAACTCATTAAAACCATTTGATGTCGGAACATTGTGTTACCTTAGATGTATCCTCCATTTATTCTTTCTTTTGCTTTGCTGTAATGCTGGCTAAGGATTTAATCATTTCACTCGCCTACAAAATTAAATATTAATAAATACGAAATAAAGAGGCAGTGGATAAAAATAAAATACTCATCGGATTTTACTCTAAACGCAGAATCTCTTTGCGATTCCTCCCAAATATCACCCTGTTTTTTCGGTGGATTTTTGTGTATTTCTGTTAATTTTCTACGTTCTTCTTTTGCACGGTTTAATGCTGCTTCTTCTACAGGATTTAAAGCTGTAAAATATATTCTAAGAGTACTCCTTACAGTCTTTAATTACATATTAATATAAGTTTTAATGCCTTACTGGTACTTACTGGTAAGCCTACTGTCCATAGCAATCCATTCTGATTTTAATACTTGGTTGGAAGAATAACGGAGTCCAGGATCGGGTTCAAGTAGATGTTTAACTACTGATTTACACTCTAGAGAAAGTACACTCGCAACGCGCGATCTAAATCTGTACTTCTTGCCCATCTGCTGTTCATACAATTTTTTCATGCGAGTGTCATCAAAGGGCATTGATTTATTCAACATTACAAACAACACCACTCCCAATGACCACAAATCTGTTGGTTTCGGTAAATATGGCTTGCCGCGTAATATCTCCGGTGCCGCATACGACATAGAGCCACAGTAGGTTTCACTCAGAATTGGTTGATTATCATCGCTAATGCAGAATCTTGAAAAGCCGAAATCCGAAAGTTTAACATTAAAATTGGCTGTTAATAGTACGTTTTCTGATTTAATGTCTCTGTGGGTGATTTCTAACTCGTGCAGATATTGCAAACCTAGAGCTAACTGACGCAACCACACTCTCGACTGATTCTCTGAAACGCATCCGTTTTTTAAAATGTATCCTAAAAGATCTCCGTTTTCTGTAAATCTCATAAAAATGTAATATTTGGTCTTCCTCTGAAAAATGCTATGTACGTGAATTAGATGGGGGTGGTTCAGTCTTATCAGAACGTCTATTTCTCGAGGCAGAAATTTAACGACGAAATCTTTTGGAGCTTTCGAGGTTTCGATAATCTTGCAAGCTAGTGTGCTTTTATTACTTTCTTCTTTCGAGTATTCAGTTAAGTAGACCTGTTAATAATTAAGGAATCCAATATTTTTAAATCCAAAAGAAATATTGCATTTTTTAGTAAATTAGTTCCTTCGAGTATAGTACGATCTCAGAATATAGATATCTAATTATTATAACAAGCAATATACTTGTAGTCTTCGGGCTTTTTTAATATAGTGTCGTAAGTATTATTGCATCCACAGAGACTCATTATTTTTAATTTCTAAGACGATGTAATGCTAATAAGGTTGGAAAAAGGGCCAGTGAAATGTTCTAATAGGCACAGGACAATCACAATCATATCCAAGCCCGAAGACTTATAATTTATGTTCTGCACAGATGACTTCCGACTGTAAATTGATATATATGATATAAATTTTATATGTATGATACTTTTACCTTGGCATAAGCGCCCTCTCCTAAAAATTTTATTAATTTATAACCCTTAGTAGCCAATGTGGTTTCTTCCGATGCAGAGGATTTCGGTTCGGTCATGATAAGTTTAACCCAAAATTAAGAACAAGGTATTTGCAATCAGAGTTATTTCCTAAAGCACTCACTAAGTGAGACGGCAGGATCGTAGAGAAAAGGCGCAAATACATCTTGGATTTTGTAACTTAAGTTTTATTAAAATTTAGATTACTTTACATTTTGAGTGACAAATGTGACAATGACAGACGTAATTCTTCTTATTGAAAAGTAGATACACAGAAGGCTACCAACAAAATGTCCGTTACTGTAATTATCTGTTATAATACTTGCAGGCGGCGTTGTAAAATATTGTTCGTAAGGGTGCTGGGAATAGTACATCAGTACATTCCGTCTTAGTCCTCAGGGATGATGCCTGGGTTATTTAATAGGTAGCATGAAGATAAATATTTATTTCTATGGCGGCTCAACGCCCTGAAACGTAATGAAAGTCGTACTAATTTACGTCTATTGGTTTCTTTTTCATCACTACGGATGGCGCTGACTAACAGATAGGGCTCCGACGGTGACTAATGGAATGACCACAAATCCATCCGAATCTACACAGACGCAAAGCAAATAAATTTACAGAGGACTGCTTAGGGAAACAGAATATCTCGATTCATCGCTACTGGAATAATATGCTCTCAAAAGCTCAGTATTCACCACAGTCATACCAATACAGACGGATTACATGCCTTCCTACAAAATAAAAATTCTTACCATCAGTAATTGCACCTAAAATCAACACACAACATAACGTTTCAAATGTGAACAGAACAATATAACCGCCGAAGAACCGAAGGGGTGCAGTGATGGCGGCAGTGTTCACCGACCCTGCTAGCCCAGCGTGGGATGGGCAAATATTTCATAATCAATATTTCACTCGGAAGCAGCCTTTTTTTACCTCTATCTAACAGTGGGATTCCGCAGCCTGACGAAGCTGAAGAATGGGTATGTTTGGAAGGGAGCTATTGCAATTTCGTTCTCTGAAAAATGCCGAGATCTGATGATTGTTCATATATATATGTACCAACTCTTTGACACCATATACTCTATGGTGTCAAAGAGTTGGTATTTAACCTGAATATAATATTTAAAGGTAAAAAGTAAATAGTACAAAATACTAATCAATAAAAGAGCAATAAATAAGTCAGTCTTTTATTTTTTTTTTTTTAAAAACAACACAAAATTTTAGAACAAATAACACTGATATAAATTATGAATCATTAATTTGTGTCTATCACACTAGCACAGTAT
Organism: Bhutanitis thaidina; assembly: GCA_029286595.1. Taxonomy (NCBI): domain Eukaryota; kingdom Metazoa; phylum Arthropoda; class Insecta; order Lepidoptera; family Papilionidae; genus Bhutanitis; species Bhutanitis thaidina. The sequence goes on from JAGSMS010000003.1 coordinate 6,742,583, forward strand.
TCAAATATATTATGTACCAGTCGTCATATTAAGACTGCGACACTATCTGTACACATTGACTCTAACGGATTTGTTTAACTTTAATCAAACATGTTACTAAATCAAATCCATCACGAACAGTAAATAATATTTACAATAATAAATTACGTAGTAATTATGTACATTTAATTAAATTTCTAATTGTTTCTTGTTAAGAAATTCACCGGCTAATGATATCCTCTGCAAAAAAGATGGCGCCGGAGTCAATAACAGCTGATACTTATTAACGTCCGGGTGATCCGGATATTTATTTTCTTTGCGTATTCGTTCTAACATGTATTGGGGTTCACATTTCGGTTTTGATTTCCAATCGCTGCTTAAGAAATCCTGTATGACCTTCGGTAACATTTTCGCAGCTTCTTTAGCCTTTGTGCTACTTGGCGGTTGTTGGTTTCCTGAAACATGAGGTTTTTCAGCAACTATTATATCATCTATTTCAACTTTATTGGCATCTTCTCTAGCAGAATATTCTTTTTCAATTACTTTAGATACTTCTGCTTGATCAGCGTTTGAAGTTGTGCTATTATAGTAATTGTTGATTCTTTCTTTTACAATGTCACTTAAGGTGGTCGTCTCATTCTTAGATTTTTCTCTTTCTGTTCCATCAATATTGACGTAACCTGTCCTTGTTTCTGTCTTTATCAGCTCATCTTGTTTCAACCTCATTTTATCATCATTGGTACTCTCTGGTGATAGGTTTCTGGTCACTTTACCATGAATTTCATTCGTAGATGATTTATTAACGGTAGTTGCATCGATCATTGACATGAAGTGAATATTATCCTCTTCTTCTAATATTTGATATATCCGATGTACTTCACTAATATTTATACTGCAACAAAAGGAGTTTTAACTTAAAAGACACTGCCATGTAATTTTTATTTTATTTTTGATGATTACCGATGAGAGTTGTATGTATGTAATTGTATCTAATAAGCCTATAATCTAAAATGATTCTGTAAATTAAACATAATACTAATTTACAATCATGCCTTGTGTGCTGGTCGTGCTAGTTTCTTTCAGTCCTGTGCGATGGTAGCGTAAGATTTCTTCCGCTTATCTCGGATAATACCAAATCGAAGTGACACAGAACGTCGACGACGGGCAGCGGCGTCTTAGATTATAGATGTCTAGTACTCCTATCGCCAATCCGATGACTACAATGGCTTTTAGCAGGTCCTTCCTCAGTAAGGGAGTGGGGATGGAGCTACCCGGTTTATTAATTTTTTTGATTTGAAAGTAAAATTTACATTGTAAAGCCAACGCCCTAAACAACAACATGGTGGCCGTTGCCCAGACTTTCGTTTTGAGGAACCCCTATATGACCATTCGGCTGTTGTCTTCACGCCCCTCTGGCCACATGCGTCAGGAGAGAGGTACGGTCACTATACTTGTAGTCTCTACAAATCCCCTCTCATCTTGAGTGGATCCAGTAAGGGGTGAGAAATTTTTACTGTATGACACAACCTCGAGCCCCAATTCGGATCCTAGGTGGCAGGTGACGCCATGTCCGCCGCCAAGATGACCAACCGCGACCCAAATCGCCAAAAAAGTTCATAAATTAAATCAGTTTGCCTCGGCGCGAACTTAATTTACCTACACTTGACCACCTACATACTTAAATAAATGAAATAGACACTTACACTTGGCTACCTTCATGGCAACAACTTAACATTGTCGGATCAATTGGATGTGCTTCCGTATTGAAAATATATCCTCCGACGTCGACTATACATTCACCATTAGGTGTATTTATAACAGTGCCGTGAACTCCGGGGTTGTGAATGAAGTTATCGGGATCAAAGAGTAAATACAAATATTTTGTTGTTTCTGCCAAAAAAAAGGACTCCATTCGATCCTCCTTGCGGTGGTCTCGGACGTCTTTTATCTGAAATAGATAAGCGTTTCAAATTTTTTATTTAGGTATTTAACAATACAACGATTTCTTGTATTTACGCGAACGCTAAACATTTAAAATCTTTTGGGATCCAGTAATAAACAAAATTAAATCTAAAACCAACCATACCACTGCACGACCTCAAGACACTGTGACCACATTGTGTGTAGAACGGACCCAAAATTAATAAATAAAATCTGAAGGTAGCCCAAGTTAACTATGACAGCTGGACGTCTAACACCTCAGTCCCCCCGTAACCACAGCTGCTATAAAGCAATCGAAACGTCGGGAATATAAATAAAAATAAAAAATTAAACGCGGTAAAATCCGTACATAATAGTTTCAATTAAAATAGGAGGGATGATAATTTTTATGATTTCGGACCAAATGAAGGACGGAGCCATTATACGATCTCTCGCGTGTCTATATACATCCGTCTGTCACATCTGGAATGTGTCACACAATCTCAGAAACCAGACGATGTAGAGATTTGATATTCACCAGAAATTTATCTCATCGACAAAAAAGTAATAAAAAAGGGAGCAAATTGGTACTCAAAAAATGCATTTATCAAATATAAATGCACAAAACAAATTTAATTATAACTATCATAGCATATTTGAAAGGACATTTCAAAAATTATGCGAAAAAGGAGCCTACCCCTTATTTTATTTTCTAATTTACTTATATGAATAAAAAATCAGAGAATGTAACGATTTCCTTAAAGTTTTTTTTTCCAAATTGTAACATTATGTGCACACGATGATGTACTCTGGGCCGATTTCGTCCACGGCTACAACTTCCGATTGTTGTCCACGGCGCAGGAGATACTACAGTGGCGCAAGTTTACGCGCAAACACAGATGCACACACTCGTCTTTACAGTTCCGTGTCCGCTGTTATGCTTATGGGATAATATCAGCAGCGTCACTAGTAGCGAGGGTATATCCAAATGTTCCGAGTAAGGCATGCCAATTTTTATTGACACCTTTTTAGAAAGGTCTTGGTCGAGTTCAAGGTCCTCTCTTGGCAGGTTTATGACAAAGACAAGTAATATATAACAAATATAAACATATACCGTAGCATAACCACATCGAGTCCTTGCGCTATGTTGAATACTTCTCAGTATATCTTCACCCATTTGAAGCAAAATTGGGTCTCTGGTCTCCCTGTAGAGATACATAATAGATTCGATCAATTCCGGACGCAAGGGATAGCTCTCTCGAGAAGACGATGCTTCGCCCGTTCCCAAATTGTAAACTTCTGGTGTGAATCCGTACTGTTTCCATACACTGTGATAGTTGTGTATTATACGCATAGCCGTGTCAGACTCTCCTGCAAGAATATAGAAACCGTTCAAGTGCATGCCGTGGGTCCCTTACCACATTATTTGTTTGCAAGACAATGTCTCATTGATCTTGGCATTTTACAGGTTGGATTCGCACATTACGACATTAAATTTAACCGTACAGTAGTAAGTCATCGGATACTTTATTCGTTTTTATTACTTTGACTTGAATTATATATTTGCGCTAATATATCCCTACGCCTACGACACCCAGGTCAAAGAGCTTATCAACCGTTCCCGCGAGTATACGCTGCGCGTACTTGTTGCTATGTTGCCGCTCTTGCCGCGGACAGGGACGCAACAAAATATATTTATTTCATTACAAATTCACTTACGACTACCATAACCGGATTGACCTAATGCCATGGTGCAGTTAAACATTGGTTTGGTTATAGTAATTAAGAGCACTAATAGTAACCAAATAACCATTAGAAAGTACACTTATCGCTCCTAATAAATTCTTAATGGTTCTATTTTTTACAATTTGAAGTGACACTAGAAGGAGGAAATCTAAAAACAGTCGGTACTCTGTGTACTCTGTAGACAACTCAAAGCCTCGGAACTGTCAAAATAAAAAGGATCTGAATATTTATTAATTAAATGCTTATAGAATATCACCATACTCTTTTTCATAAGTATTATAATCGAAAGTTATTTATTTTGTTGTGATTTAGCAATCTATAAGTGCTTTTCTTACAATGCCATCATTTCTAGAGATTCACACCCTTAAGTGTACCATCTAATATTCGTGTTACAAGTAGTTATTAGCTAGTTCAAAAAAAATGTTATCAAAATGTTTGGAGATATATAAAAAGTATACATAAATACTATATATTTTAATAATTTTAGGAAGAAATAAGTGGTGGATATATGAGTCAAATTGAAAACAAATCAATGATTTTTAGAATTTTTGTCAGTCTGTTTGTGTTTGCATTTCAAGCAAATTCTTTATGTTGATATGCATAGAGGCTTCTTTTTATCCGGTGGGATTATGTAAAAATAAGGATCATATTATTTGTGAATTGGTTACATAAATATTATGGATTATATATGAAATACACATTTGTAATTTTCAGAAAAAAATGGCTTATGTTTAACATGATGCAAACTCAGCTCTATGACAGGTTATATGAATTTAAGCTGTTTACCTGTACCAATTGGATTCCATTACTAAGATAGCAATCTACAATTGAAAAAGTGCTTGCTTAAACCATAATATTTTTACTTACAAAATAAAGTAGAGTAACCTACGCAATCAAATGCTTATGATAAGTCACAGAACACACCAATCGTATTTAAAGAATTTTCTCACACACAATAGATATACCGGATTAAACTTACTGCTGCATTAGTTCAGGAGCGCAAAACTTTGTAGGCCATGAGATGAGAAGGCTCAAAACAAAACAGTTAATATACTTTAACAACTTACCAATCAAACTAAGAAGACCTGGCCAGTAAGATTCAAGTGATTGAAAGACTGGTAATGTTACATGTCCCCGTAACATTGTGGCCCATACAAACCAATCATCCTTTTTCAAGTATTTGTCAATTACTTGCCTTGCTTCATTGAACATTGACATCAATTCAGGTTTTTCCAATAGTATAGCACCTGCAATATATTATATTATCTGTAATTTACACTTTAAACAGGAAAACATAGGAAATTGATATATAAGTAAAAGTTCAAAGAGTTATTACACTTTTTAACAGAAATTTGTTATCCAAATCATTACAGCTTATCAAAAAACATGTTCTGAAAATTTTAAACGCTCATCAAATTTCATTTTATTACATACACTATAAATTAAAACATCATTATCTGAAAGTTTACTAATAATGTTTCAAAAAAAAATGAGATGAAAATTCATAATTCTCCAAAGATTCTTACCAAATGGTAATTCTAATAGAAGTTATACTTATTTTAGCGAGTTATGAAAAAATAATAACGGTGAATTTAACTAGCTGTAATTGGCATACATTTAGTATAACATTTATACTTGAAGTGTTGTAATATTAATATTTGTTACAAGATATAAATGTTACAACATGTAAGGAATATTACTACCACTTATTATAAATATTTTCTTGTCTTTCTTTTCAACATATTTTACCTCCAATTAGGCATGTATTTGTCAATAAAAATGACTCACAGTTAACCAAAGCATGCTCTATGAAAACAAACAACAACCAACTTTGCTAGATGGATGAAAAATAGTATCACAGTTGATCAAACATTATATATGTCACAAAAATATATATATCATATATCTTAGACCAACACACAAATGAGTAAATTCGTATTATAAAAAGAACAAATATAAAAAATGGACCTTTAACTAAGTATTCATAGTAGGAATCTACACCTCCACCAATACCAGCATCTTGGGCTGTCCATCGACCAGTCATAACATCTATATGGTTTCCTAGTAGGCCAATGGGTGACTTGTGGTGATAAAGGGCTTTAAGAGCATTGTAGGCTACCTGAAATTATATATGCAAATTACAGAACATTACAAAATTATATTATTCAAATGTAAAGATTATTTCATAATAACTAAAAATAAGTATTATATAAAGTTTTTAATTTTGTTTAAGTTCTCCTATGACTAGTCAGGTATACACATACACATTGTTACTTCATAATTACATCAACAGCCTATTATTATTATACATATACTTAAGGTTTATACCTCTTCATACAGTGGATCCCCGGTAAGTCTACTTAAAGTACCGAATTCAATAATAAAAGTTCCAACTCCAGCAGTGCATGTAACACTGGTTTCCCCAGGTGGTACTCCAGATTTTAAGTTTATGGTGCCATAAGGCATACCAGTGGTTGTATCAAAAGCTGCAATAAGTCTCTGTGCCACATCTTCAGCAAGACGAAGAAGAGGGCCATTACAAGGCCAACCTGGTTCCAATTTTAATCCTGTCCTAGAAATTATAAGAATGTAGGGCTAAGTTGTTTACAAATTGAGGGGTCACCAAACATAGCTCTAGCTATTTGGTTAGGCTATTGAATATAAACAACCGCAATATGGTGACTGTGGGGCTTAGTGGTTAGCGTAAGTGTCTGCCAAGCAATGGGTCCTGGGTCCGATTCCCGGCCGAAACAAACATTAGTACATTGAACTCACATTGTGTATACTGTCCTGCATTAAAAGGTGATCACATAAGAGTCATCTCACAAGTGGGACTAATAAGGTGAGTAAATGTGCACAGCCATTTGATTAAGCTTAACTCACTTTGTGAGAAGGGCAGATTGAAGTTTGTGTTTCTAGTTTACTACACCAAACATGATAATAGTGGGTTTTAATGGGTGTTTCAACTGATGACAAATATTAACACTGTCTCTAGACAGATATTTATACACCTCTAACTACCATATCAGGGATAACAAGCAGCAAGACTACCAAGTCAGCATAACTAGAATCTACAATAAATTTATTATTATAAAGCATAATATAATTCCAAAATATACAAATTAATATAAGTCTGAACAAACATAAGTTTATAATATTTATACTTACTTATGAGACAAAAGATGTGCACTTAATAATCCTCCAATGATTCTTATGTTAGTTTCAAAAACAGAAACATTAATGTCCATGTCGAAGTCCTGTTTTTGCAAAACTAAATCTACAACTCTGTTGAACTCGGTATAATTGCCCATAATAGCGAGTGTATCAAGTGCATCAATTAATGTAAGGGAGTAACTGCCCCATGTATCTACACCATCACAACTTAGAGGCCTTAATTCATCATATGGATATGCATATCGTAGATAACTATCATAGGCATGTTGAAACATTTCACGAACTTCTTCTCTATAAGACACGAGAATTTTTTTTCAATAATATAATTAAGCATATAAATAAATTTTGATTAATAAACATATAAATTAATAAATAAAAATAATTTTCATCAAGAAATGTCACAATGTTTATTACCGAAGTTTTAGAATATCTTCCTTACTATATTCTCTTATCGTCAAGCAAGGGTCACAAATAAAACATAATGTATAAAACAAACTGAAAATTAATTTCTTCATGATTATTGTTTACGTGATTTTGATTTACTCTGGTAAAACGTAGCGACTAAATTCGCATTGTTCATATGAATTACAAAAAACTCATTAAGCTATGCCGTAAACCGTACCGACCGATATCACCGGAATGTATTATTCAGTATTTCAGAATGTATTAATGTACTCTGTGGATATTACTCCATACCGATATCAAAAAATAAACATTTTAAGTCAATATAGTTGTATCACAATGATACTGTCAGTGTCACCCGTGCCATGACCATAGAGTAAGAACTGGAGCTAGAAATATGAGTCCTAAACGTAACTAGGCTAGTTACAAGTGGTAAAATTTATGCTGACGGTCCCTTTCGTTGGGACTAGAGAAAGTGGTGAGATGGTAGGGGTCTTCCCTTCCTCCCTCACTGAGGAAATTACTGCGGTTTATTCGGTGTGTGAGGTATCCAGAGGCCCCCTCCCCTTCCCCCCCTCCCTCCCTCCTCCTGGCAACGCATCTGCAGTATCGCAGATGTACAAGGGCGACGGTGATCACTTACTATGCCGTTTGGTCCTTTGAAATAAAAAAAAAAGATTCTATAATTCTTGAACAAAAATAGGGAAATCGATGACACACCAGCTAAGAAATTTTGTTGGGTTGCCATACGCAGTGTGTCGGTGCCACTGGCACTAGAGATGCTGCTCTCCATCACTTGATTTTAATATATTCGGATTGATCTTACGCAGTCAGTCGCCGAAAGAAGAAAGCACCAGTTAAAGCTGGCATACTTTTTTGACTGTCAAAGGCAGCGTATACTGCTTACATTTCTAGTCACTAACACACCGACAAAAAAAATTTTGCAATGTAGCTGTTCTTGTCAAGATTAGTAATCTATTATTAATGATAAATGTCGTATTATTAGGGTTATTAGGATATTTAAGTCGTTAAAAAAGGTTTATATATGTTTCCTCTACAGAGACGGCAACGTTTCTATAGCATCTAGTCTCCATATCCATGTCCAAGTTCCCTTACGTCCCTTACGTCTAATACTCGTGATTGTAAAGGAAAATTTCGAATTACTTGAGATTATATCTACGCGTAAAATATAAGTAGCGCGCGCATGGGACGTAATAACAACAGCAACTTGATATTTTGGAGCAACAATTTTTTTCGTACTTGATTTAATTTTATGGTATGCGAGTGACCTGCATTTCGAATCCTAGTGCCGACACCAATAAAATTTTAACTGCTGTTTAAGTGCTGAATTTACCAAGTGCTCAGCGGTGAAGGAAAACTCTGCGAAGTATGTCAGCATGTCTGCAAAATTAAATAAAAGATATTATCCAATCTGCACTGAAGCAGCGTGGCAGACCCTTCCCATAAACCTGACAAATGCCTAGCATTAGGCAATTTTTAGACTGCTTAAGTAAACGTAAATAAATGTAAGACGGAAGAGCAAAACTTCAAAAGCATTTTGTAACTCGATAGCTTATTATATATATTATAATTGTCTTTTCTGTGTCAGAGATTGAAGATTAAAGCAAGACAGAATAACAGAAAGATGAGCAAGAGAAAGGCATAGGATTTCCGCTGAAAGGAACAGCTTAATTTATGCCTGATGTTTTATCAGATAAAAAGGAAAGTATCGATATAAAATGAACACAAGGCCCAGGCTATGAACATGCAGGATTTACATAAATATTGTGGTTTGGCCATTGTGTGTGTCTATCAAAGGACGTATGCGCAAAACGCACGTGTACAGCAAAATTTGCAAAAAAAAAATAGTTCATCGTAAATTAAGTCAGCCACAGCGTAAATTGCTGGAGTAGCTAAAAATTCAAAAACACAAATTTTTGATTGATATACACTTAGTAATATACACGCTTTGTGTCTATGTCTATATTTTTGCGAATTTACGGTGTCAATTTTAAATAATTGCTTAGATAAGCGGATGAAATTAAAAAAAAAACTCGAATCTTGATTGATATTTTTTGTTCATTGTTATCGGTACTTTTAAGCCTGTCGGGTCCGATGTCAGATTAAATACTCATAGATATTTTTGAAAAAACAGTTGCTAGTCCATTTTAATAAAAATAACATTTTAGATGACAATCACAAGCATTCGGCATCACGTAAAAAAAAAATGTAGAACGTATGGGGGTGTAAAACTAGTGTCACGTGTTTTACAGGCCTAAAATACTACGGCATTTGTGATGCCGTCCTTGATATGTTATCGTCATAACTCTCAAGCCGAGAGTGACGAGTTGCAATCGGCGGTGTTCTAATTAATTTACAAAATTTGATTTTATTTGATTTCGAGCTCCAATACAAACATATTGATCAACTATTTATCAGCTATTAGGATGATTAGAGAGTGACTGATGAAACAATAGCTAAATTAGTCAAACTTCCACAGTATCATCTCCTATAGTGTATTACCGTGAGCATCTGCAGCTGCGCTGACTGCCTCCAGAAGATCGTTTCATAGTGATACGCTAGGAGTTCGAAAATTTAAAATGGCTAAAACTAGAAAATATTGAGGACAATGATGTATGGTAATAACTCATAGTCTATACTTGCAATTTCTTTGGCTACTAACATATTATAAATATTGACATTCATATAAAATTATATATAATCTGATTTTACAGCAGAATATGGCAAAGGCGGTTCACGTGATTGTAAGTGATTACTGTAACCCACGTACATCTGCAACACCAGAGGTGCTGCAGGTGCGTTGCCGGACTTTAAGCTGATGACGACCTCTGAGGTAACTTTCAAATCACCTGATCGTACTATATTCAAAACCATAAAAAGCCATTTTTGACAGAAACATGCTTATTATATATTTGGTTGTCAGCCAGAAAAACACGTTTAAATTTGGAAAGGTAAAAAGTATATAGAGCTAATAAGTATACTCATAAATCCAATCATAAACAAAATTCCACATAAAAACATATAAAGTGTTATTCGTGTAAATTACTTATATGCAAAGGTTTAATTTTTTAACTTTAGTTAAGTTTAATTTTGTTATGTAAAGAGAAATATGGTTCATCAACCTCCTTTCTCTACAATGTAGTGGCATAGACGTATTATATATAAGTTAGTGTGATATATAAATATAATAATTAAATAGGTGCTGGAGCTATGTCCGTCTTCTATAAGCGGCCCAGTTTCCTTCACTGCCCATTTATAGTAATCGGATGGCGCCGTAGAATATTTGAATAATGAATATTTCATCGTAATTCTTGAATTATCACTTTATATCACAAGTATATATACTCTTGCTATCATCAGACTGTTTGTTTTCCCTCTGGTGTTTTATATTTTTGTGATGACAGATGAACAATATCTATCAGCTGACAGGCTTTTCTCTTATTCCACTTTTACCTCATCCATGGGAAGAATAGGACCCTCTGTTAAATGTTTAGCAGACTAAACAGTTCACAAAACATGACCAAAACGCACACTAATAAACAATTTACATATGTTCAAAACCTAATTACCGATAAATGGATAATCCAGCTATATTATCGAATGTTGTGTTTTCACACATGGAGGTTAAACAAGTTAAATCATTTTGTTTTAATATTGACATAGGTTTTTTTCATCAGACTAAAAGATAATATACAATTTTCGCAATTCTACGTCATGCAGCCTATTAAGCTGCATGCAAAACACAACTAGAAAAAAACGGGCACGGTTCATGAATTGTCGTTGTAGTAGTGAAAGCATGAAAAGGATAGCATTATATGAGTCAAAGTGTGATCGAATTAGATATTATAAGTAACTACATTGTAAAGACATGTGAGAATACGTTCAGTCTGCTATAATATTAAATGTCCGTGATTAGTACCAAATACAAAAAGATGTATTAGCCTAAGGTAAGGTAGTCCTTACGGTTGTATGGTACATGAGTGTGCTTAAAAGCCGAGTTTCTAAATTTTTAAAAACATCTGTCAGCATAGACTAGATAGTATTTCTCGGTTTATTATTGGTTGGAATTTAAAATAGCGCGGACAATAGACTAACGTAAACTGCAACAGCTGAATTTACCAAAATGTCTGTTGTCCGTTGACGCTTGTTAGCGTTTTCTGAGGGTGATTTTGAATTTCACGCAGCATTTTTCAAACCTACTCTCGATCTATCAGGAAAATGAACTCGTGATTCAATAGCTATTAACGTATTTCCGGTTACTCCAGCTTTATCTGTATTAGCACCCCGCGTATTGAGTTCTGGTTCTACTCGTAGTGTTTACTGACTTAGCGGGGGCAATGGCTTCATTCAGAATTCATGAAGATCAAGAAAATGCTGCATTGGGAATTAGAAAAGACGCTGACATTTTCACAGCGACTTCCCAGCGGCGTGCTCTAGGTGATCTCAGCCAGTTTGCCTGCAATCAAAACCGGAACATCAAACTAGTAAGTTGTTAAAGATTAGTATTGACTGTATGGTAGTGATAATTTTTTCAATGTAATGTTTTATTTCAGCCTGGATTGACGAATGGGCCGTGCAAAGTTCAAGATGAGAATAGGACGGTTCGCCAGATTAAGAACGAGAAGAACATCGTACCCCCTGTGGCCCAATTTCGCGCGTTTAGTGTATACGAAGACAAGCCCTCCGAAGCGGAGATTAAAAAACGAGAGCCAACGTTTAAACCATTTGTTGCTAAAGAGATAAGAAAAGATAATTTCTTTGCAAATGCTACTGAGAATGTTAAGGCTCTTTGTGCTCAGGTTGATAAACAACCAGATTGGCCTAAAGAAGCGACTTCAGCCAGGTAATGATAACATTTTCGCATACCTAATTGTAATAACTTATTTCTTAATTTATAATAACAAAGAAAAATTGTTTAGAACAATAAGGTGTCAGTACATATTTTTGGTGTTTATAGGTTATTATCGTCACTTAGATATATTATATATATTTTACATAGTCTCATGGCATGTGGTGATGATTTTTGATATCATGTATGTGCAATTTTATTAATATCTGTCCTAAACAAAACCATAAAAACTGATTGATCAACTTCTACAAAACCAAGCTATATTAATAACATTGGCAGTAAGCTTAGCTCAAAATGTATGCAGTAATGAAACTATTTCTACAAAAGTGTAAGGTTCGACCTTACTCTTTTCGTAAATGGCAAACTCACCTGCATGTGGTACACTCACCCTTATAGCTAATGAACAAGTTTCTGGTGATCAAATGGTAGCGGAATAAACATGCAAATTTGCCAAACCCAAATCTCACAGACTTGTGATGAGGAGCAGCATCACTAGAGTGTGGGTACCAGCACTGCGCTCACCATCCTGCTTGCCCACTGCAATAAGTATGGGTTTAACTTCTAAGAAATAAGTGCTGGTTTTTACTGAAGCTATCTTGGTGATCCCTATGTTTGGCAGTGGAATACAGGCTGATATAGTAGTAATAGTGTAGTGTAGTAGATTCCATACAAAAAGTTTTTTTATTGTAGTTATCTATACAAGACTCTTCTCACTTTCAATGAAAATATATACATAGATTTTGCCATGCATGTTATTAAAGAGATAATTTTGTTCTGTTTTATTGCATTGTATAACTATTTGGTAATAAAAGTTGTAAGTTACAATAAAATAAATTGTCAATATTCAATATATCTATTTGATCAACTATTTGAAATTTTATCATATTTTACAAACTTAAGGTTAAAACTACTAAAGTATTTGTCATGAAATCTGCATCACGTGTTGACATAACTATGGGGCCAAACTTTGTATTTATTTAATTGTAACTTTTAAAAAAAATTATGTCATGACTATTTTAATTTTTTACCCTATTCTAAGTCCACTGCTTAACATATCTCCCAAAAATTGTCACAACTGGACTCCTTAGCAACCTGCCTCCATCTAGCAGCCTGTAAATTTGCCCCAGCTGGCCAAAGGCCTCAATATTTCATTGGTTTATGCAGCCAGAAAGAGTTCACCATGCTCCAGGGGAGGGTTGGTGTACTTCATGTCTTTGAAATATTTTTTTTATTATTTGTCAAACATGCAGGATTCCTTATGATGTTTTCCTTCACTGACAAGCAAGTGGTAAATTCAGCACTTAAAACTTAACAATCTTTATGGTGTTGGTCCCAGCATATTATGAAATTAAAGGCTCTCTGACCACTGAGCTACAATGGCACACTGCAGATTGTTGCTCAAACTTTTGGTAAGGTAGTTGTTAAGGCATACAAAACATAAGTCACAGGTTACAATATTGAAGTACAAAATACTGGTAAGTATTTTTGGTTTTATTTGACTATTATCATTAATAATTTACTGATATCAGTTTTAATACTATTAGTCTATTCCATTCAAGATGATTCCGATTTAGATATAATATATATCAAAAGCAAGCTTGTATTAAAACAAAAATGATAAGTTTTGTACATAACAAATTTTATTTATGTTAGCAATTGTTTTTATGTTATGGTTTAGTTCCACCATTAATTTATTTATATCAGGCTTCCATTACAAGAGAAGAAAGATGTAACACAAAAACAAATGAAAGAGGTGATTGAATCACCTATGTCCATTGTAGACACCAGCATACTGTCTATGTCTATCTCAAAAAATGAAAGCCAAATACTTAATGATAACCTCGAAGATGAAGATGCAACCACTGCACAAACTGATAGAGAGATGTTCTTCCATGTTGTGGAATATCGCCAAGATATTTATGAATACATGAGGGAAATTGAGGTAATTATATTTGACATAATAGAAAAGATTGCCTGCCACTAAAATTTGTAATATAAGTCTTTTTCACTATCAGAAAGAGGCTTTATATCTTGGAACTTTCTTGAATAAACATGATAGTTATTAATAATCTTCCAGTGTCCGGTGTTGTAGACCTTTAAATTATTTTTATATTTTGGTTTTTTTGCTTAAGATGTCAATAACAATGATAAAATAATATATTTTTGAAAAACAAAATTTAGATTTTTAAATTGTAGAATATTTGAGCACTTCCTTCATCCATAGGTGTAGGCAAAAATTATGGACATTCATTTGGCACAACTTAGCATAGCCAAACGATCTTACACAACCCACTTTTTGTATTTAGATAATTTTTACATTCCAAGTTTCCCAGATAAGTGACATCCTTGAGAATACAATAAAATGCCATCTCTTACAATATTAAGGTACCAGTATATTCTGAGTGTGGTTTACTTACTATTAGTAATGGCATTATTCAACTACCACATGCCTATTTCACTAAACTTAAGTGATTCTTCAATTAGTACTTCATAATTGGCAAACTCGAAAGACTGAGTCCATCTTGGTCACCCAGGTACTTTCTACATTATATGCTAATTAATTATGACTTTCTAAATACATTTTTATTAATAATTAATCTTTGTTTCCAAAATAATGTTTAAATAAATGACTTAGATACACAATTCAAACTTTCACAACTCACTTTTTTTTATAGACTTTGGCATGTACCTTGCTTATGCATAACAAAGTTTCAATAAAGTTGGTTTATTTTTAATGATTTTGCACTGGGAAAGTTTTCATGAAAAGCCATGAGGCATAAACACTCTTAAGGCAATAACTATATATACTAACTTAACTTTACATAGAAATATAATAAATTTCATATGAAAGATGTGTCAGACAATTGTGGTGTTAATTAAAGACTTAATTTGTGACAGTCATTATGATAATTAAATATTAGTTGCATAATATTCCCATATTTAGAATTGATAAGTTTATTTTACTGTATGTGGGGTACCATCTTTATTGAGTTTGATTACTGTTGAGGATGTATACTACACAAGATTTGATTAAAAAAATATATTACAAATATGTATATAGAGATTGGAATTTTGGTTGTTATATTTTATTGCATATTGGAATATTAGTAGTTTTAGAAATATGGGCATAATATAAATAAGCTATCAATGTCCATGGACACCTACAAACAACTTCAATTGAAGAAGGTTATAGATGTGTTGATATCCCTGAGTACTGAGATGAAATACCTCTTGCACAGAACATGCACATAATATATAAATGCACATAATACATAATATAAATGCACTACTGTTTCTTCATATTATGCAGTTCCCTCAAATGAGGTTTATGATGCATAATGACTAGTAAAACTATGGGATTAAATTTAACGGAATGAGTTGCTTCTGAAATCTGATTAAATTTTTTATTAAACAGTTATGTTCTGATAAATTGTTACTAATTTAAGTATTTTTTTTACATTAGGTGAAAAACAGAGCCAACCCCCGCTACATGAGAAAACAGCCAGATATCACGCATATGATGCGTTCAATTCTTATTGATTGGCTTGTAGAGGTTTGTGATGAATACGGACAACAGAGCGAGACTTTACACCTTGCCGTGTCTTACGTCGACCGCTTCCTCTCCTACATGAGTGTGGTGCGCACCAAACTGCAGCTCGTGGGGACTGCTGCTACATACATAGCAGCGTAAGTGATGCAATGAGCCACAGTCAAATGCAAAATATTTCAATATATCGGATCTAATCCAGTCCCAAAATAGAATTCCCAATGTCTTGGTGACTGGATGGCCATAAGAACGATGGACGATTAATAGATATAGATATCAGAGATAGGTATAGATAAATAATCGTATATGTATATTTCGTAGCATTATGCCACAATTTCATGAAATAGCCATATCATATAATCGTTAACATTTGTCGTTTTGTCCATCCACGTTCGTTTCATGTGTCGTGACTTAAAAATAATTATTGGCTTGTGATTACTGTTTATTTTTATAGGTGGGGACTTTTTTTTATGAGACACTTTTCTCAGCGAACGACCGAGCGATTCACCTGATGGAAAGTGATTACCGTCGTCCACGTACATATGCAACACCAGAAGTGCTGCAAGTGCGTTGCCGGCTTTTAAGGGTATTTGGAATATGGGAGGGAGGATGAGGAGGGGCATGGGGATGGAGAGGAGGGGAGGGCCCCCGGTTACCTCACTCACCGAACGAAGCGCAGAAGCACAAGATGCGTCTATTTAACACCGGTATTCTACGAGGACGTGGAACAAACGCGGTCGTGCAGGCCCATTCGAGCAGCAGAATATACCGCCGCTTGCCTCTACCGCGTCTAAAATACCGAACGCATATCCTTTCTCGACGGGGGAAAAGCGGGTTTTGGTGGAGGGCAAGGTCACACAGTCTACTAACTCGTACCCGAAGTCGCCAAGCCACTAAACGTGGGGACTTTCGTGAGGTGCGCATTAGAAATTTAATATATTAAGAAAAATAACTAGGCTGCAAGAATGAAAATTCGTATTCTTCTTGAATTCGCAGTTTCCTTTATTCCGACAATCAAGTAACAGTCCACCGAGTTTCGTTGCATGGACGATTAAACGCTATGATCTTCTAATTATTTATTTCATGTCTATGCGATTGCGATAATAATTAATTGGTAGTACACGGCTAAGAAAACATTTTACAAAAATAGACCACAATTTTTCAAATATTACTTTAATTTTAGATTTATAAACCTTAATCTGTAATAATAATAACAGATCAAGGTTTATAATAGGTTTACATTTTTACAATAATTATTTTACCTAATTTTTTCTGAACGAAATGGACGAGAAATGAGTTACAATTTTTTTAGAACACGACCAGATGCAGCGACAGAGTGGGCCTTAGCCTTGAACATGAAAATTGTCTCTCTTAATTTTTAATTTATTAATGTGTGGAAAAAAAATATCCCACTAACTGCTCTTCAGCGGCGCACGATTGATTGCCGGTATCATAGTTCCAAAGTGTGTGTACAGTTGGATGGCAAAATGTCTATCCGAATGTGTACAGAACCAGAATCCAATCGGAGAAAGGTGTAAAACAGGGTAAAGTTCGTTAAATTTCGAAACTGATTTTGAGGAATAGAACAGAATATATTTATTTCTTAATAGATATACATTAAGAAGTTATATGTAATAGACCATACATTAAGAAGTTATGTAATCTTTTTATTATTAAACCTCATTATCGTCATTGTTACATTTGTTACGAAATAACCCTCCTTAGACGCTTGAAACTCATTTGGTGTTATTTTTAGTACAAGTCATGTCATGTATAAGCCAGTATCGAATAAAGCTTCGCAAGTTACCACAAAGCCATGCTTTGAGCTGGTAGCTATACAAATTTTTGGCCCCACTGTGATTCGAACCCGCCAACCTCAACTTCGTAGGGTCACTGCCTGTTAGTCTTTGAGCTTTGTGCTTGTATGATGCTTATATTGTAAGTCATAACTCATCAACAAATAAATATATAAATATAAATGAATAAATTAAAATAAGCCAGATGAATGTCATGCAAAAAAGGCATTGTAGAATTACTAATTTAATGTTTATCACATTTTCATTAGAAAAAGGTCACAGAGTACTTAATTCCTGTAGTTTAAATTTCTATAGGGAAGGCGTAAATTGAGTATACATAATGGGAGTTACATGGTTATTTGATCAGGTAATCTTTAAATTTCTTTTTTTAATAAAAAATATGGATGTAAGTGTTGTTATTTTTGCCATAGGAAATATGAAGAGGTATACCCTCCAGAAGTGTCAGAGTTTGTGTACATCACTGACGACACCTACACAAAGCGTGAAGTACTGCGCATGGAACACCTTATTCTGAAAGTGCTGTCCTTTGACCTCTCAACACCAACATCACTTGCCTTCCTCTCACATTATTGCATCTCTAATGGACTCTCAAAAAAGACTTTCCATTTGGCAGCAGTAAGTAGTTGTATTTTGTAAAATATTTCAATTATTTAGTGATATTCAATTAACACAACACAATAGAAATTAAATTTTCATGACATATGTTGAGATATATATATTGTACTCAAATTTACTGCATTCTGTCTACTTGATTATGTCTACATACTAAATTAGAGGCCTGAAAGTCTTGTTCACATAATAGTGACAGTGTCTTCAAAGCCGAGTGTTTCTGGTTTCCATGTCGCCCGGGGCATTCTTCTCAATATTTTTCAACGGTCAATCAAGTCCACTGCTAGACGATTGCGCTTTCCAAGAAAGAACCCACAAAGCTGTTAATAATTTTTTTGCTATGCTCTCATGCTGAGCAGACTGGTGGGTTTAGTCAATTCGGATTGATTTTCCGACGCCAATCGGTCGCCAGAGATTGGTCGAGAAGTAATCGGGATGCACCGTGAACAGGTGATTGAATTTTTAAAAAAAAAATAGGTATATTGAACTTTTCTCATTGATATTTCGTTTCAGTTTTCTCCAATAGGCAAATACGTACATAGATATGGAACAAAGGAGAACCCTAATCGCTAAAGTAGAAGTCTATTAGGCATGTTTGTTTAAGAATTAAAATAGTTTAAATTGTTATAGAAATACATATTGTTTAAAATTATAGACAGATTATATTAAAATATATTAAACAGCTAAAAATAGTCGTCGAATAATCGTGTATAGAGAAGTATGTTTTATTTAACAAATATTTTTCCCTTCCAGTATATTGCTGAGCTGTGCCTCCTGGAAGCAGACCCATACATCCAGTTCAAACCGTCGATCATAGCGGCTTGCGCTCTCGCAACGGCACGCCATTGTTTGCTGTGCGAGTGCTCGGGCGAGAAGAATACCGAGTCGCGACTGCTCACCAAGTGTAGTTTGACGTCGTGGCCGGCAGCGCTCGCACACTGCTCGGGCTACTCGCTCGCCGACTTGGAGCCTTGCCTCCGCGAGCAAGCACGCACTCACGCACACGCCACACAACAACCCTACCAGGCTATACCCGACAAATACAAGAGCAACAAGTTAGTATAGATCTATTAACAACTAGTCCTGCCCGTGGAGATCCTACCGCGGTTATCCTAGGATCAAAGATGTCCCTAGGTATCAAAGGAGGTAATCTTACCAAATTCCAACAAAATCGGTTTAGCCGTTGATGCGTAATTGAATGACAAACGTCCAAACAAATAAATTTTCACATTTATAATATTCGAAGGATGGTAACATTTGAGAAACCCACCTCATGCAGTCGGCCGGAGCCGGTATGGGCCCACTACATTACCAGGCAGTAGTTTGCAAACCTTTTTGTGTGCACACTACTGCTTGGTGCAGTAGGAGTTTGGAAGGGTATGTAGCCAATGAGACTTGCCAATTGATGTCTACGAGAGGCGGGCAAAATGCGTTGCCGTGCAGAAGTTCCCGTACACAATCATAGGATTGTGTACGTGAACTATATAGCATAGGTAATAGGTGTGTATCATAAATTCTATCGAGAGTGACTGGGGTGAACCGAGGTAGCATGGGAAGAATTGTGTGACAGAAATCTGGTAAATAGGTCTTTGTGGTTTTGTTTGTCATAGTGATAGTTATACTTTAATTTCAATCTAGCACTTTATTATATTGTGTTTAGGCTTTTGTTTATGTAATTGTAACACTTTTTTTACTATCTTAATATTTTAATATTTTATTATACATTCATATAGTCAAATTTTGTCTTTCGGCTTAACAAGATGCTTAATGTCTTTATACTGGCATATTGTATATTTCGTGCCATGACAATTTTTTCCTCAACAGTATTTAGTAATCATATTTAAATATAATCATATCACATATCATATTAAAAATATTAAAATTAAAACTTAATCTATTTTCTAAATTCTAAATAAGTAATTTATTTAATGTATTGAAATTTACTATTAAAAAACAACTGTTCGACTTCTTGTTATCTATTTTTTCTTCACAAAATTTTAATAGACTTTCAGCAACTCTCCTTGTTGTTGTATACACAACGTTCAAATAAAAAAATCCAGGAGATCAAAACAAAGGAAATAAATAATACTACGGATGTTTTACAGATTTGATGGCGTGTCCACAATAGATCCACGTCCCCTGTTCCCCGTGTCGAAGTATCAGCCGCCTGCACCCGCAAACAGCACACGACAGCCCGCCGACACTAATCGCACCAGCTAGTACTATCTTCAGATCTTGATTTAGCTAAATATATCAAAGTGATCTTGTTTTTGTTGCAACAGTCACAACTTTCACTACTTTCCACAATTGTATAAGTTACAGAAATCAGTGATGTAACAAGTCAATGTCTGAAAATAATAGGACTAAAGTTTAGGATTTAGTTAAACTGAATTTAGTTTTTGTGATACTATAACATGACATTTTATGTTCAAGTTGTGTTAAGTATGTATCCACGTTTTTTCTCCTTTTGGTATAGTAATATTTATCATGCATTTAAATAAATTTTGAGTATGTCTATTGCTTATTAGATATGGATTTTGTTTAATTTGAACTATATTAAAATAATTTAAACAAACTTTTATATTTCATTCTGACTACAAAATGTGTAAACTTTTCATTGAAAAGCTTTTGTCTTGTAACCATGTGAAAGAAATAATTTGTGGCTGTGTTGCACATGAAAAACTTATGTACAAATGTATCTGTACTATTGATCTGGAAAATGTCATCAAAATCCTATATTTTTGATAATAGTATCATAATAGAAATAATTATCGAATTTTCGAAAAAATTTTGATTATTGAAAACAGTTCTAATTCCGAGTGTGTTCAAGAAATCAATATGTCATTCCAAAACACATGTTTAAAAAGTGTTACAAAGGAGGTATCATCGTATTAAATGATTTGAGTAGATCAGGACTTCACTCATAAAAGATGGCCTTACACAAAAATACAAACCCAGTCATGTTTTTTTATTGGTGAGATAGTTTAAAGATAGCAGTTTTACAAAGGATTGGTATAGGGTGAATTGGATTTAAGATAGAGATTAACACAACGAGTAAGTCGCATTTATTGTACTTCGAAATGTTCTTTAAAGCAGACAATAATTAGTTTTTGAGAATTTGAAATTTTGTGCTAGTTCTTGTGCTAGTTTTTAGAATTTAACAATTTCCTTTGGAAATAAAATGATACTTTCGTGTATGTTGTATTTTGTAAGTAAATTTAAGTAACCGACTGTAAAGTCAAACCACTGCAGGCATACAATATTTTTTAACCGAATTTGATTGCTTAACACAATTTTTAGCATTGCTTTTTTTTAGTTTTGTGCATTTTTCTTCACGGGTATGCGTACAGTATAGACTATAAACTCTAACTAGGTAAGATCGTGTTCAGGTAATGTAACTTATAACATAAAAGATAATATTAAACTTTACTGCCCTACCATCACTGTGTTCATTTAATCTATGTGAAATTAGAAATTATGTGTAGCTCTTTAGCTGACTGACCCTCATAACTTTCGTGGACTAAGTCAAGAGTATTCGTAGTAGTGTAAACAATAAAAACCCTAATGTTACATCGAGGACCAAAACAAAACATTGCGATATGTATAAATGAATATTAATTTACACATTTCAGTGATCATAAATTAAATGAACGAACTAATAGTACCCACAATATATATAATTATGGTTTTGGTTATTCTGTATTCAACTTTGTTTTATGATATATTTATGTTATACTGAAACATTGATTATTTTATTTGTATATGAGGACTAATTTTCATTGTAAACCAAACTTGGTGATGTTGTATTTCTGATACCAATTCTTAGCACTTCATGTTTGTTAGTAAATTATTATTTTTGAGATATAAGCTATGTTTTTAATGTTGATAAGTAGTTTTAATGTAATTTAATATAATTCATATTTTGCTCCAATTTTGCTAATGGAGGTAAGTACGAGTACCTTTTTTGGTAAATAAAATAAATAAATGTAAAACGGATTTCTTTTCATTTGCGAAGTCCTTTGACTTGCTTTTTGGCTGTGAGAGAGTGTGAAAGCAGCCAGGTGTTTGCGAGCGACGTTTATATATAGTTTTCTTTCAAATGTACATGATACGATAATTCAAATATAATATCTATGTCTAAGGTATTCTTTATTTACTTGCGATAAGACAGTAACAAAGATATGTACTGGATCGGTCACGGTAAAATCTATTTGTCGAGCTTTCTCGTTGACATACTTTTATGATCATAATTGGGAACCTGTTTAACAATTTCGGGCCTTATAGACAATTAATACATCACAAAAATCAACTCAAAAACAAAAAATTTCACTTGACACGACAGCTTAATCGAATAGGTTCACGCAGCCCACTTTTCATAATTTTTACATAGAAAAGATCTTTGTCGTTTCACTAAAGACCATCTCTATATTGATTAAAATAACTATATATTTCTATATGCATTCGAAAAAATCGCCACTATCTACTTACTGCTAACACCATATTCAATGAAATTGCGTTTATATTAATAATTATTTCATTCGTGTGAAATGAATTTTCCACAAAAACACAAACAAAACACAAATCCTGATAAACTCTGAAAGCAAAATCATGACAATATTTCATCCAAATCGCTAGTCGTTCAGTCGACGATACATATATACAAGAAATGAAAGATAAAATAACTACGAGTACAAAAGTCGAGTCCTTCGACAGATAGTATTTCTTATAATTATGCAAGACCTAAATTAGCACAGTCTAAAATGCATGGTGCTAAGCGTGGCAGAACCGACAAATCATCAGAAGAGGCCTACGATATCCATCCAACCGTGTGCTTACAGAAGAAAAGAAACAGCAAACATTTTGTATGATTTGTATATTTCAGATAAGAAAATAATTACTTTTCTCATTGAGTTGTTTCACGTGCGAGGTTTTTATATTTACATATTTGTACTCTGTTGAATGGTCGGTGGTGTCGGTCGGTTAAGATGAGTGTTTCTCCTGTGTATAAACGTTGCCCAATCCCTTTTTGTTCGGCGTCGCACCTGGAACGATAAAAATCCACATCATCATCAATCTAATATTTGCATTTGATAACTTATAAATATGCATCTTGATTAACCTGCTATTTGTAATATAAAAAAATTCTTGCGCGTTAAGCCAATGCTAATTGCGGTTTGTAGCCATCGCGTTTAAATTTACGGCTTATGCGCATGCGTGCATGGAATCGTAAACGGTCACCAGATGCCGACACCTACTGTTCGCAGTTGCCAGTTATAAAGTTGCGGAAATTAAAAAAAAATACCTATACATTTTTCTATGTAAAGGTAGTTTTTATACTGCCGATTTAATCAATGTTTATTATAAAGCGTGTTTGAAAGCTGTAATGAAACTAATCTTTATAGCGTAGAGGTGGTTCAATTAGTCTCTTGGTTCACGGAGCATCAGACAAACATCGAAAAAGATCCGTATCATCGCAAAATGAGAGGCCCGTTTTGACATTTCTCAATTATCATGGCCAGCTAACTTAATCTTTAATATTACCAACTCGTTCAAACTCGAAACCAGAGGTCAGGCACCTAAAGACATCATTTTAAAGTCTAAAATTTGTATACCATTATGAGTGTGATTAGTGTATTCATAATTCATTTCAATTCAATAAAAACATTCAATCAAATAATTAATTTATCGGTGACAGTTTTAAACCATTTATTAACCAAGCATGATTGATTAATCGATTTCGATATTCCAATATTCGAACCGTAGAACTACTGGGGATATAGTATTTACACATAATACAAGTAGGTAGATAAGTTTATAAAATCAATACTAAACTTTTCTCCAATACATGGAACTCGAACAATAATAAAAGTAACAAAAAAAAAATACGTATAATTAGCTTTAGTATTCAGGCCATCGATAAAATCCGTAAAACTTATTGGTACGAGCCCTATGGGATCGAAATATACCATTCGGGATCGAACTCTGGTCTCCTGGATTTGGTTTTTATATGATGTAACAAGCCATGGTTTTATTATCTGTTAATCTGTCTGCCTAAACGTGATATATCTGCCTGAAAAGGAAGGCAAATATCGTACGTTATTTCCGTTTTTAATAAACCTTGTTAATTTACGTAGCGACAATGTTTATAAACAGTAATTATTATTGGCCTGTGTATGAGAACGTGCGGGAATAGTCTATTTTAGTGGGGTTTCCAGGAAGCGTCTTAACTAAACAAACTGCTCTCACTATTTCCATGTGATTTAACCTTCAAGCGCTCGCCAATTCCACGTCCCGTCTGGAGCGCGAGACGAACAATTTAAATACTTATGTACTAGCACTGACTCGCTGCGAACGTTCGACTTTTATTTGCTTCTGAATTTAAAAAGTTATTCGAAGGTGAATTAAAGAAAATTCTCACAATTATATATTTTTGGTTACCGTAATTTTATTTAGATGGTTGGGATGAGACGACCACGTGACTTAGTGGTTAGCGTAGTAGTCTAATAAGCCATAGGTCTTGGGTTCGATTCTCAGTCGATGTCGATATTTGTGCAAATCACAAATTAGTTGTTTTTTGGGTCTGGTTGTGTTGTGTTGGGTCCCGTGTCAATGACACTGCATGTATCTTCTTACGATATTATCGCATCGGCGTTACATCGGGTACGGGAAGACAAAGACGGGTGAGTGCCCCCGTGTTCGCGCGTACACCTGCGGCTATATAATACGAGTATATCCTGCGCGGTTCTAAGCCGCCGATCTAGTATTAAATAGAAAATCGATCGAATAGAAGAATCGATCATACGTGATGGGTCTGGAGCACATCATCATGAGCATTATTTAGATCGTTTGAAACAAGGGACCCATTAAAGAAGAACTTATCATTTGGCAGTATGTAATATTATCGTAAGTTTTTACCAATTTTTACATACCTATATAAGTAAGTAGGTACTGGTTTCGCTTTCCATTTCTTTAGGTAACCTACTAGTAGCAACGAATACTGTATTGATTATCGTATTGATTCATAATGTTGCGGCCAGTTTGTAGGACAATAAATTAATAACCTAGATATGTACCTACTCCGTTCAATAAATCATTTGCCGTTGCCGCATCTCAATGTCGTGATCGCGTCGGACGACACATCTGAGTTTAAATTTAGACGACGTGCACACATGCATGTTTTTAATTTATAGAAAATAATGCTTATAAAACATATTTTTCTTCTATTTAAAAAAAGTGTGTCGTGATAGTTTACAAACAAAAATTGCATTTAGACAACTCCCATACCCTGAAAAATTAATTATAGTCCATACAAAGACTTACTTGTTATGTGAGGGAATCGAACTCGCGAACCACAGCTCCGCGGGCAAACGCATAGCCTTTTCGCCACCGAGCCGACATCTATACTAATATATAAAATTCTTTGAATGTATGAAATGAAATGAAAATATACTTTTATGTACACCAATTACACAAAACTCATTGGTACATAGATTCTTTTATCTCAATGCAGATTACTCTTTAGATATTTTTTGTACAAAGGATTGTATTATTAAATTATTATATACAATAGTGTAAGTCGCATAAATTAATGTCTAATCGTTTCTGTTATGATAATTCATGCCAGCAATTTTAAAAGACAGCGTGAAGATGTTTATTTACTGCGGCCGGACTTTACTGGGAAGTTCCATCTAAATATGCCTAGCTCCTATAATAGATGGCGAGATGATATATATTCTAGTTGCTCAGCCTTCCAAGTAACAACTCAACAGTGAAAGTCCCATTAAAGGTCGTCCACTGATTTTGCGTAACGCGTGGTCAGAATGACAACTTTTATTTAATAATTGTGACTTCGAATTGTGTCGATAGTATAATACTGTAGGCTTACTTTTGCTTGAGTTTTATTATTAATATCGGTGGCTTAATTGCATACGTAATAGTTATGGCGTATTTAATCCGTGGGATTATTCTGAGAGAGTTTCAAACAAAACAACATCGAATCTGCAACATGCAACTGTCGTGACTTGATCAACATTCATCGTGACATGAGGGACAGTGACCTGATAGTAATAACAGTCGGCGTTGTTACAGTCTCAGTAAATTGGTTTCTTGTAAAAATCGACTTACGGCTACAATAAAGGCGTAATACCGAGAAGCCGCATATTAATAAGGTGAAAATCGTTTAAAACACAAGGAAACAGTAGAATTTTGAGATTTTCATAATCTAACACAGTAAATAAGACCTAGTAAGTAAGACTCAGTGGTCTTCTGGCTTATCCGTTTTTCTTGGTCGGTCTTGGTTTAGTTAAAGGCAAAAGATACACTGGTCCAATGCATATACACATCCAGATCAGCACTTGATCAGGTGACTTATCCGTAATAGTACCACAAAAAATTTCTGGAACACAATTCCCCGATAAATAGTATATTATTTCGGAAGAAAATCAGAACCATTATTTTTCACATCCAAGCTATGGTTTTGTTTTTTTGTTGTTAGTATACCAAGTCTTGGATAAACGTAACCATGTTAAAAATAACACGGTATGATTTTATCGGGGAACGATGTCTCACGGAGTTATTAGCGCATAAGACCCAAATACCCGAGTAATCGATGAACAAACTTTAAAAAAAATACAGACGGACCTCTTTATTCTCTGAAGCCGGTTAAAAATTGCTGAGTCTAGATTTCTGAAGTTATATGTTTAAAAATACAGCGTTATCTTACAGAGTTAAATACCCAGTCGTGACCACAGATTATTCAATAGTTACTACCGTGACTATTATTTAACCATCTCTTTACTAAAGCTCAAGCGGCCGTCTACCCACAGATCCGTAAGATACGAGCGTACCTACGTGCTTTGTAAGCAAACTGGTTCTGTGCATACTACGGCGTAGTCCACTCCTATTATGGACTAGGGAACTGTGAAATTTTTAAATGTACACGACGTACATGTACGTATCTTTGAATATGTTTTCAGAACCAAAAGTTAAAGCATTTAATTTTCTTGCACACTTCTACCAACACCCTTATTATTTCGAAGAATTCCTAAGTTACTTCTATTGGCACGCTGCTAGAAGTTCGATTGCACCTGGGTGCGTATAAGTGCGTAGGAGTAGGGATTGTATCATCTTTTTCTCCTAAGGTCACCTCACCTACTGACTAACGGGACGAGGCGACTGATATACTGAACACAAAACCCCATCGACTAGTGATGGATCTCTATTGCCAGTAGTGCCGGCACACTGGGGTTAGCAATCCACTGCCCAGCGTGGT
Source organism: Bhutanitis thaidina (assembly GCA_029286595.1). Classification (NCBI taxonomy): domain Eukaryota; kingdom Metazoa; phylum Arthropoda; class Insecta; order Lepidoptera; family Papilionidae; genus Bhutanitis; species Bhutanitis thaidina. The sequence continues at coordinate 6,769,918 of JAGSMS010000003.1, forward strand.
TGAGTGTGGGCAAAATTTAAGAAGCTGAAATCTTAGATAATCTGAATAATAAGACACGTGATTTTTTTATAAATATAATTTGTTTTTTTATTTCTTTCAATACTTTGAATTTGGTTTTTGTTTGGAATATGGTGTATGGTTAAGCAGTTTACTTCTGGACATGGGCATATTCCAAGTAGGAAGGATTTCCCTCTCTGTCTCGTCTTCACACTCCGTATGTATCGCTTACGCAATGCGAGGTTAATAGGGTCGGATATAGTGTCAGATACACGGAACGTAACGTGCAGCACGAGTCCAGAAAAACTAATAAATTTTGTTTTGCACAAATATTTCCCCTTTGGCAGAGGCAGTGATCGCCCTTCAGCTTTACAATCTGGTACGGTAATCGCACGCGTTATACAGCGACGTGTCCGTCAAATAATATTTATGTAATTTACAATTTGTCGATGGTTGCCCCGGAATTTTATATAAAACAATTTACACCTTCTCTATATTTTCCGTAAATAATTTACAAAGAGCTTAATTTAATTTATTTCTTTCCTTTGTTCGGGTGAAAGTTATACAATATAATTGATCCATTCGTTGGAATTAATGATTTTGGATCGTTTTTTCTAAAGTGAGCACCGTATTTTCTGGTGGGCGTACCCACCCTTGCCCATAGTCGTACCCGGTAACATCAATGATGATAAGGTTACTTGTGTAAATAAGTTAAGTTAATCAAAATTTTCATTAATCCCCACTATATTATCATCATATTGCATTTATTACGTTAAGGTTGCGAATATAATGTATACTAAGTAGTTAGATAATAATAAGCAGTTAGCAACTCACAACTACCGCCAATTCTGCAGTTTACCACTTTGCATGCTAAAGGGACAGCCATACGCCACAAGTGAAGCTACTTCCGGAGCCCCGAAAGGAAAGGAAATTCACTCCTAAATTTGCAATTCCGTACACGGCCGTGATATTGCGCGTTTCTCATGACACCAGTGTATTGTTTATTTGTTATCAAATGTTAATTTACTTGGCCCAAGTTAGGGCGAGCTATCGGAGTGCATTGTAGTGGTTCTCTGAAATGTTTTTCGAGTGTGTGTTAATGACTAGTTCGTTATACACGTTAGTTATTTTTACCTCAGAGCCGTGAACGGGGACCACTCGTCTTGAATACCAAACAAGTTCAACATAGCGACTTCAAAGTAAATACCGTGTGTAAAGTAATAAAGAAATCGTTTCAAAGTTAAAATTTAGATTATACGCAGTGTGGGTTTGTTTACATTGTAGTGTTTATATTTTTTATTCTTTTCATGTTAGTGTTTAATCGCTGATGCCCGAGAAATTTCGCGTGGGCACCCATCACTCGGCGTTGATAATTGGTTTGCAATTATATCCTGAGTATACACACGCGAGTACGTCATCGCGGCTTCTTGCGTATTTACCATATATCAATACATCAAATTATTATAAACAGTCTGGATCTGATATAGTCTATTATTGACTGCGCAAACATCGAGAAGGGAAGCTTTTGGATCGTTTCCTGGCTCGCAGTGAAATGAGGCCGACCGTGGCGCACATTCTTACCTCTCAACATCCGGTTATATTTTTATAAAATAACCGAAGACTTTTTTTGTATTAAAGCGACTAGATCATAGAAATAAATCAATCCATGCATCTTACTAACACCTTCAAAGCTTCATAATTTTTTTTTTAAATTAGTTGCACAGTATTTTAACTTTAAGAGCATGAACAATTAGTACATTATAGAGCAGATTTATTTACATTTTAGGTCTTTTAATGAATTAGTAGATAGATTAACTGCAAAGAAAAAAAGCATTAAAATTGGTTATAAAATAGTTGCACTGTACCCTAACTTCAGACCATGTCAATACTCCCTTGGGTGTTACTACCCATGATCGTATACATGTATGTTGCAGGCAGAATATTAAAGTCTAGCTTATGCGCCTTGGGCACTCTTAAGTAATTCTAAAGTACAATAAAAACTAGTCAAGTATCGCGCACAGGACCTCTTACGTACATATTTTTGCATTTAAAACTTGCGGATGCCCGTGGCTTTCATACATTGCATACATGCAATGGTTTTGCAATTGCTCACTCACTCACAAATAACGCTCAAAAAAAATCGCAAACGCCAGAAAGTAAAAAAAATGTATTAAGTTTGGTGTAAACTCTGTCAATATGGAGCATAACATTCCATTGTAGGCAGTCTCTAAATGCTCACTGTCAAATATTTGAGAGTTTTGAAGCCGGGGAGTTTCTTCTTCACATGGCATTCCGGTTTCCTCACGATGTCTAATATGCTTCGTTGGGAGACTCCGCATTAATTAATTTTAGGTGTACCTTTATAAAAGACTTGTATTATATAAACCCACTTGGATACGTCTGTACACTAAACATGCTTTGGTAAAATCATTTGTTTTATTTAAAAACAGGTCAATGTTTCCCTGGACACAAATTGTTTAGAAAGCAACGTTTTCATATTCTGTTTGTGCTGCTATAAGGCAGTGTTGCCTTCACAAATATCGTGATCAGAAAAATAGATTACCGGGTTTTTATTTTCCCTGTTAATTCATTCAGTCCCAAACTAGGATTTCATGTATCTGGTAATGAATAGATGGAAATAAGATAAATATCTAAATATCATTATCATGAACATCGAAAATGTATGTATATTTTTAGTATTTATTATTATATGAGTAAAAGGACCATAAGGAAAACGGAAACGTACTGTGCCATAGGTGTGCACAAAAAGCCGATTTTCTTTACTTTACAAAAGCAATTGGTCGTCATAAAATTACTCACGAGTGACAATTCAATACAATTCGAATATAATACTATACCGTGTGTCTACTTACCGAATAATATTTTTTTAACATTGTTTGTGCATTTAAATTTATCTTTAAAATAAATTTATTTAGTATAGTTAACCCACCAAAATATTGAAATTGTTTATACTCGTATGAATAGTCAAAGCTAATGTACATTCGAGTAGGTTTGCAGTAATGGCTAGACGAAAATAAGTTTTCTTTTTAAAATACTTCACGTTGAGGCAGAGAAAATGATAATTGCGGATGTGTAGATTTTTTTTAATACCATAGAGAAAACGAATTTAGAGCTAATAACTTATCATGCAATTTAATTCGAACGGACAATTACACATTTGAGTCACGCGCAGTTGGTGGTGGGTGCCGTGCTGCTGTGTAATTTCTTTAATACTACAGTCAATACTAATACAAAGATTTTGAGTTCATCAACCCAATATATACTGTACCAATCACTCTTTTTTTTATTATAAATTTTTGTCAAAAATCGGCGCGAGCAGGAAGTGATAGGCTTCCCGGGCGGCGGGTCGAGTGAAACCTCAGGAGCGGAAGCAACGACGGTGGACGCGACAAGCTTGCATTACAAATTACATCTTAATGAACGCACGTGCGTTGTTAGGGTGCGCTTACATTACACGAAGGGTGAACGCCTAACGTAGCCTAAAATACATTAATCAGTTTTGTTTATGGAAATACCTTTATTTCTATGCGCTATGCGTAAAGTATTATGTTATTAGTTAGAAATAAATTTTCATTGCATTTTTAATACTATGTTTGCCTACTGCATGCATTCTATATATATTTTTATCTATTCAAGTAATTTATGTTATAAAGATGTTTTCGACGCTGTCTTTACAGCTTCACTTTTTGAAAATTAGTAATCATTACAATTTATACTTAGTAATTAGTTACCGACATCCACGCGTCGACTTCGAAGAACCTACACAATCGAATCCTGTCTTTCGACCGTTGGAAGTTGTTAGAAGTTTTGGCACCTCTGCCTACTCCGTGAGCGATTACAAAAAATATAGTGATTTTGTTATTATTAATGGACATCATTATCATCAGCTTACCTTACCTTTATATGTACCCCTTACCTTTATATGTATGAGATACTGAAAAACAAGTATTTTTCGAATATCCAAAAACCATTCACATCTGTTCCGAACGAACCGTATAGGTTGAAAACATTTATCAAAAATACATATGTCCGAATTGCACCTTCTTTTTAAAGTGTGTTAAAAATAAAGAAAATGGAATGGCCATATTATACAGACTAATTTTTATGACATTATTTATTATTTTTAAATATTTAAACTAGTAATTATTTTACACATAGAATGTTGATAAGTACAGATAATGATTATCTGTCTTGCGCAATCTAGACTCGTTACTCCTTTTTTATTTTTTGCAGCTTCGAGTAGAAAAATCTTTGTGTGATATTGATATAGTAACATAAATTTACCAATTATTTTACTACTAACATACTTTAAATGCCAATGATCTAAAAACAGACCGCAATAAATTATGTACATATAAAAACGAAAAATAATGAATGCTGGTTGTTCGAGTCAGTGTAAGTACTTTATTCAAAATGAAATAATTTTTCGGTAACAGTAAACTGAAAAAAAAAGGAACTATGCGTAAATGTAATTATAACTTATGACAGTGAGGTAGGATACGCGGAGCACAGTTCGCTACAGCTATGCTTATTGTAGATATTGCATCTATACATATTCCAAATCCTGATTAGGTCGCACCGACCTTGCGTCTGTCCTTTGGAATAATCGGGCATACTTTAAAGGAATCCTGTAGCTACCTATCTAATATCTAACACGGTAAGTTAGCCATTCCTAGCTTCATCATCTTCGATCATAAGCATCGCTTCACAACTATATTATTGACGCAGTTTTGATATATAGGTGAAAGTACAACTGACTAATACCCAGAATGACTAATATAATTACCCTCGCGAAAAGTAAGGAGACGAATGATTTGAAGGCTGACGTTAAAAAAAAAAATTGTTGACAGATGAAAGCGGCTGGTACTGTATATTATATATTGCTTCGGCCCGCGACTTTGTGCCCGTGAAAAATGTTTCCACAGAGTTATTTCGACCTTTATAATATTAGTAAGTATTGATGTATCGATTATACGGAGCATAAACTTTATCAGGTATCAGAAAAATAAGAATTTTATCTCTTCGTCTTTAGTCCAAAATATCATATTGGAATAATGTACTTAATAGTAGTAGTAATGTAGTTTTTAGGTTTTTTAAAAGACTTACTTTTCTTTAGAAAAGCACAAATTCAAGTTATCGTACGATAAGATAAGAAGAAGTGGTTATAATGATGGTATAGTGGTTATAATGACATCACATAGCCTAGGACACACGGGGCTTTAAGAGAAAGCTAACGACACCTCATACATCAAGATATGATTAGTAGCTTAGGAGCTACACGGGAATAGATGAACAATCTCACATACAAACATACAGACATAGACTGCTAAAATTATAACCCTCTTCGGAGGCTTGCAAAAATAGTACCTACCTATATTTTTCATACTTCGGCCTTTTCACTTTTGAGGTAACAAGTTGAATGAAAAAAAATAGCTATAAAATAATTTAAAGGAAAACAAAACTAACTATTTAGGTAAGATGCTATAATCAATTCGAATTAGTTTAATGACTGTATCGTTTAAATACCCGATACGCACTTGACCACTAGATTTTTTAATAATATTATTAGTGAACAGAGAATTTAATAATGTTAAGAAGTGAACCCTGATAAAAATGAGAGCAGATGCCTCACTGTCGTTGAAGCACATCGCCCACACGCCTGAGTTTAAAAATGGTTGGCGACATGCCAGAAAGCCCGAGAAACCTCGGTCTGCACCGCCCTAAGAACGAATATTACGCGTATGAAGTCGTAAACATTCCTTTTTAGGTTTTTGATAATGACACTCTCTTTTTATTTAATTATTTTTCTTTGATCTGTCACATGAAGAGCGTTGTGATTTTACCAGTAGACTTACCTAATAGTGCGTCTTTGCCCACGTGTATGTTGCAGTAGATGTGATGATCAGTGGGCATGACCGGCTCGGCCGGGCTCTCGCCGCCCGCCTCCATTAACTTCAGTCTGGCTGACAAGTCTTGCACATCTGCAAGTAATTTATACTAATTAAACAAGCTAGATGACGATGCCCTCTTGGCTGATTTTGAACTCGCTTATATCTTACGGATAATAAAAGTAATACTAGAATTCAGTTGCAAAGGATCACCCAATACATAGTTTTTTTTTATTGGAAAGAGGGCAAACGAGCATACGGCTCACCTAATGGTAAGTGCATACCGACGCCCACGTACATCTGCAACACCAGAGGAGCTTTAAGGGTAATTAAGGATATTTGGGGAGGAGGCTTCCTGTTACCTAACTCACCGAAAGATAAGCAGAGGCACAAGGTGCCTCTAACTAATGCCTGTATTCTGCGAGACCGTGGTACTACACCTGTCGAGCAGGCCTATGCAATCAGCAGCAAAAGCCGCCGCTTGATTTACTTATTATATTATAGTGCATAGAAGTAATCATTCGTCCTCATATTGCCGTACCCGAATACAATACGATTGGGTCCACTTGGGTCTACTACCTACATAAAGTATATATTATTTTCTGCAATGTTACTAAATGTCATAAGCGCAAATGAGTGTCTGAATAAATTTAATAAATGACGAGTTATTTAGCAAGATAAATTTAGAGTGCAATGAAAGCAAAAAGTTTTACTTAAAAATGTGTTGATGAAAGCTCTGACTTCGAAAATCATTCTCTTATAATTATAACAGATGACCTAAAAAACAAAAAAAAACTTTTTGTTTTTCTGATGCCTAATATATTATGTCTATTGAATTTTATGGCTCGAAAATACTAATAAATTTCGTTCTTTTAAATGTTGGCAACCCTACTCTACTAAACCAATATCATACCCCCATGTACGAAAAAAATTTATTTTCTTTTTTCGTACACTACTCTGATTCAAATTTGGTGTAAGCGAATAAAAAAACCGTTAGCTATTGTTACGCGGTCGACTCAGGTCAAAATTAGTAGTGCACATGTTCAAACAAACGAGTATTGTTTACGTGTGCACCCGACGCGCCTTTACGGAGCCGAACCAACCTAGATTTATGGTTTCACTGTTTGAATACACAGACTTGTACTTGATTCTGTTTTTTTAAACGATATTACACCTTTTGACTACTAAAATATCAACTTTGGTTTTATAATAACCTATACCTTTAATCAGAGGCGTAATAGTTACCTATTATACCTACGAGTAAAAGGTATGGGTTGAAATTTATTGCTAAGTGTGCTATTATGGCAAATATATTATCCAACTGCAGAGGTCTAAATCCAGCAGTGATCTATCAGTAGGCCGACGAAGAACATACAGCAATCTCCCAAATACGTTAGGCATTCTCGCTTGCTTACCAGGTGCATAATATGTGATCGCAGTACCAAATACCAGCGTCTGATTAGTTACCAGGCTCCGGAAACTGTCTGCGGTCTATGTAGTTGAGGTTTAACATATTTGAAAAGCATTTTCATTATTTGTCGAACGCCTCGTCGTTTGACATTGATCATGCGAAAGAAGACGCGAGCGCACAGAGTAAATGAATAAGCTTTCTTGTAATACATATATTACAATATCAATACCGTATAATATAGGTTCACACGGGTTTAATTACTTCAACTTCTGTTCATCTCATTTGATCGTGAGAGCTTATTTTTTGTGTAATAATATCTTAATCTATACCTTAAAGACAGCCCACGGCACACTCGCGTAAGTATCGTTGTAGTTCGAGTTTACCAGACATTTGTGACCCTTGCTTTGTATGGGACAGAGTAGTACGGAGAGTTCAAGCTGTAACATCAGATATAAATAACTTAGCTATGTTTTGAAGTCAGACTATAAACTAAGTACAATAATAATTTTTTATACAAAATCGAATCGTTTTTGTATTGTAGAATATTTCATCCCATACCACCCCCCAACACAAAATTGAAAAAAAATTCAATGGACAAACTCATCGCCATTTAGAGTTTTATTAGTGGTAAAAGTATGAAGTTGCCGTTTTATATTGAAATATTCGAACACCTTTTTTCTGAGAAAAAATATGTTTATTTAATCGAAGTATATACTAAATGTATTATCTATAGCTTTCTGCCATCTCGACCGAAATTCATTTACGCCTTTGTGATATAACTCTGGGCATCTGGACTCTACAAATTTGCGATAAGCGTTGCTTTAGTTTCTTTTTTCACTTGCGATTATCGTAGATCCCCTTTGCATCACACGTCTCAATTCTGACCAAAATCCCTTCATTTCTGTATCTACTCTTCAATGCAAGGTAAGGTATAACGCGTGGTCCTCTATGCACATGTCTATGCACAAGTTTATGAAGTATCAATTTCTCTACTTTTTTTATTTTACTGATTTCGTGCATATGTGTCAATATGATGGGTTGTTTGTTAAGGACGGGTTTTATCATTAGTTTTAATTCATCGTTATTTACCTTAGTAATTCTTCAATTCGAAGTTTCCGCTACGAGAGCGATTAAACCAAAACGCAGCATTAATTTGCGAGTAGATACTCTGCTGCGTTAGGAACTCGTATTCGAAAGTTACTGTAATTTTCGGGGTCACATTTTTAACTCAAATACTGAATGCAAAAAAAATTAAATGTCAAACAATAGAATGTCATAAATCTTTGAAATTGAGAAATTTATAGTTTTTGTTTAAAGAAAGTTTTAATAACGAATGGTCCATTACGGTGCAGGTTTAATTTTAATTCAATATGGCCACTCCATTAAAACAGCAACTTTATTCTTTAACCCCTTTTATTATATGTTGTATAGAATAGATGTAATGTCTAAATTAGTTTCGTAGCTACGAAATTAATGTTTGTTCAGTCATGGATATTTATTTTAAATATTATGTATCTTATCCCCATCCCGTTAGCAAGAGACAGAAAATCCTTGTTTAGAGCTGGAAGTGCTAGATATATTATCTAGGTATTTTGTTCGAGTTTTTTTTAATACTTTCGTAACAACTTTTTTGTTTGCAATTGCAATAAAATTTCATGTCTACGTAAAACTAAACACCGAATAAGTAATTCTATGCAGTTGATTTTGATTCAAAAAGGTAACAAGCGATTTTGAATGTCTATTAGAATGCTGCAAAACATATTTAGATATTCTGAAGTTACATTGACTGATAATCGTAAAAATTTTACTTTCTTACTCCAATATTTCCTACGACATTTTCATTCGAGTTTTTCACAAGTCCCTTAAGATTCCGTTCATTTGATTTACGATTTCTGTGTCTTGTTATGGTAAGGCTGAAATCAGTAGGAAATATTTCGAAAAATCTGCTTCACCTGGATTATGTTTTCCACGCCTGTTTGCAGGTTGCTTAAACAAGCGCTCAAGACAAATAAAACGTTCCACGTAGATTAATACATCGAACTCACTTTTTCTATGGAGTCATGTGGTTATTTTTAGATAGAATTCAGTCTATCGCGTATTTCAATGTATAACATATTTTAAATCGTAACGGGAAACGTTAAAACGTCCTGTCATTTGAAATCTCATTTCCCTTGACATGTTTTAAACATGAAACATTTTAAATAACGTTTTCAACAGAATTTTTATATTTAACTATCATATCAGTCTGTCTCCGCCCGGCACCCTTAGTAGTACTTGGTATTAGTACTGGTATATACAGGTCATAGTCACAAATAATTATTTAAGCAATTAAAATAGATTTTTCGCATTTCTGTTATCAACTGCATAGGTTCCGAAATGTTGTCTAATGGAGGAAGTTCTGGCCACCGACTTTAGCGGAAAATCCTTCCGTACCCAAATCCCACGGACTAGTGAAAGGAAGCTGCATCTCTTGTGCGAGGGTACGGCACTGCGCAGAGCAATCAATCTGCCCAGGGTGTTGAGTATGGGTAAATCTTCCATGCATGGCATGTCCGCTTTCGTTCGTACTTACGTGATTTGATTTGATGTAACATCAGGACTTCTGACACCTCAGTCCTCCGTGTGTATAGCACCACGTACCACGGGTGCTGTAAAGCACACGAAACGACGGAAATATATATTGAGAAACTAAAATAAAACTCGATAAAATTCGTAAATAATAGTTTCATTTCAAATGTTTAGTGTTCGTGTAAAGGAGAAAAACAAGAAATCATTATTTTAACGATCAGTTTAAACAAAAAAATCAACTTCGAGAAAGGAGAAAGTCAGTTGTTACCTACATAAAGTCGGCACAAACCAAGTTACAGCTGGTTTAATAAAATTGTGCAGTTGTTATGTTGTTGAATCTTTCCACATTGCTTAATACCTTGATGTAAATGTTTCGATTTCGAAGGTACCTAATACCTATTATGATGTGATAATCGTTAAATCTAGTTGTTATGCATCGTGTGTCGTCTCGTCGTCGTGCCCTACCTACCTACACGCATTAGTTCGTACACAATCCGTGGAGGTCGCGTAATCATCAAGTGTCCTGAATAAATAAACCATCACCGATGTAGCAACAATTGTTACTTGTTCTTGTTGGCTGTAGTCTATTTTAGGAATATTTAAAATGAAAAAGTTGAAGCTGAAATTTTGCACTTATTTTAACCTATCAGTTATTAGTATAAACTATAGTGACCGGTACCCGATGACCATCCTTATGCATTGTGGTCAGAGTGTCGTTGGCAGTTGGTATACCTAGTGTCGGGTATTGAACTGATATAGGTGATAAAAAAACGTTTTGAAATATAACGATCAAATAAGGAATATGTCCCAGAAAAAATATTTGATATCAGTCGTGAGATGCGCGAGCGTACGAGTGTGTGTGTGTGTGTGTGTGCGGTCCAGAGAGGCCATAAAAAAAAGTGAATTGTGCAAATTCGACGAGAAAGTAGTCTCAATGTTACTACGACAATTACAATTCAGTTCAATATTATACAAAATAAGCCAATAAATATTCTACCTATGTCATAAATCATAAAACATTGGCCAGGTATTATGATATTAGTAGTTAGCCGCGAGGAACAACTGAGTGACTGAGTGAGCATGAGCAGCGCTTTTTTTTGTAGAAATGATCCTCGATAGATGTAGCTTATAAATAGTTAAAGATTATTTTAATAAATCTTCCCTTCTAACTCACTCAAGTCTTTTTATTATCTTAATGAAGATCACGGCTAGGTACTCCATAAAACGGTGTATTCGACAAATAGGCATCGATATTATAAATATACATGTAATGTTATTCACGTTGCCATGTCAGTGTACATTATTTCTACGAATTTAGCAGTTCTGGTGTGTTAATGTAACCAACGAACCAAATAACACGATGGAGCGAAGCCAAATTGTATACCGTAGTTGTGTTTAGTGTCTGCATCGCGTGCAAAACCAGCAGGCTTCCAACTGTTTACTTTTTAAGAATAGAGAACACAGTAACGAGTTTTAACTACATTATTTTAAATATTTAGTATTTAGATGTGTTCCTCAGGCCACTGAAGGCCTAAAGCTAAAACTATGGCTACTCACAGTGTTCTACTGTGAATAGTCACAGTTTTAGGTTCAAATCTCTACAATCAAATCTTATCCATCACCCAAAATTTATTAGGTTTTGGATGTGCTACTGTTCCTGTGTTCTTGACAGTTAGCATCCTACCCTGTAATTGTTACAAGGACAACTTCAAGTACGAACGTATTTACTTTCCTCCAGAGCAATATGGTTATCCTTATTCAAATGCTTTTTCATCTTCTTCATAAGCCTATTCAAGTCCAATGCTGATCATTGGCAGAGGCTTATGAGAGCCAAGAAAGCGCTAGCAAGAGCCGGCATGCATTTCTTGGAAGGTTTTTTCATATCCGTACACATCACTAGCTTGTTTGTGTGCTACGTCCAGATGAGTTTGGCGTGTGGAGAAACCGATGATATATTCCCTCTTAAACGCTTATTAGAATTAATTTAGTGTTTAGCGCTTCCATTAGAAGCGAAGCGAAACTATATTTTACTAGGGTTGTATTTTACAAAAGATATGTATTATACACCTAGTAAAATATATCTCTGTGCCTTACACCTTTTATCATTCTAATAGAACACGCAAAAGTCAAACCAGTAAAAGTTATCACAATTGGCCTGCAACAAACTGATACCAAAGAATCATTAGGTAAAAATGGTATTTTCGTCTGCTCTTACCCGACTTGAGCGCTTGCTTGAGAACTTTCCACTGTTTTGCGTGATACAACGAGACTATCAGCACCACTGCAAAGAACACCACACAGCCGCACACGGCCAATGTCAACGTGGACGTCTGTAAGTCCCATTCTAATTCACCATCACTTTTATCCGTCACTTCACCGCTGTAGTCCGCGTACTCGTAATATTCGTCATCACTGGATTGTTCACTGCCGTTCGCTCCATTGATTTTCCGGGGTCGTGTGTTGAATGGAAATATACGCACTTCGTAGAGGGATTGGCAAACAGTGTCCCGATGCAGCTCACATGGGTATTTGACAGCGAGGCGCGTCGGGTCGCAGCGGGTGCAAGGAAGGCAGGTGCTGTTCTGCCGGTGCCACCAGCTACGCCCACGCTCGCAGGGTCCCGATCCCGAGACGAAACCAAGTGCCAGTGTTGCAACAAGCAAACACAATCGTATATTATCTCCTCGCATTACCTGTAATGATATATGAACACTTTAATATTATCATCAATGTAGAGAAACTTACACTTAGAATATTGATTTGATTAAATGATTCTTTCTTCGATAGATTTTTAAAGTGTATAATTTAAAAAATAAGGCAATCAAAATTAACTAACTTTAACATTTAGTAAATTTACTTAATTTATACGAGATAAGAATGTTTATCAATTGATTTCCTTACGATATTTTCCTTGCACTTTCTTTTTATGTAAATTCAGCACTAAAATTGCTTTTAAAATTGTTAAAATTTATGTGACGCCGACAAAGAGGACCGATCTCGCGTAATAAGAAATTAATCCGAGCGCCCTGACCACTACTTACTTTTAATACCTCTATCTAAATAATGTAAGGGTAGGGCCCCGGTTTTGGGTAGTACACAGGTTGCAGGTCGAGCTCTTGCTACGTTAAATAGATAGGTGTCTCCCCTATCTTTTATTTTTTAATTTCAGGACTATGCGTAATAGCAAGCAGCATCTTTAGTGCGTAGGTGCCGGCACTGGCGCTCACCAAACTTGCCCAGCGTGGTGGTTATGGTCCATTCTTCCATGCATGGCATGGTTAGCTTTTGGCAGCACTTTGCGTCAAAGCATTGCGTTTTGTTAATAGGTCTAGCTTTGTCCAGCAGTAGAATTACACAGCCTGATAAAGAAGTTAGTACTTTAGATGCAAATCTCAATCCCAATTTCGAAAATACAACTTTAAGCTTGATATTCTAAATTACTTTTACCCCTGCTTACCTATGGATGGGGATGCAATATTTTGTTTGGCCTCGTGTGTAGTATCTAGTATAGAAAACATATTTTTTAATGCGGAAGTACTTTCTTACAACCGACTTTCCGTTTTTAGGCTTCAAAATCATTAACAATATGAAGGGATCCCCAGTGACCCAGAAATTTGCAATCACCCCATGTTAGTGGGTTATAGTAGGTATGAATCTCTTAATGAAATTAACTGATAAAAACTTTTCGGATTATAAAGACTACGCGGTTACAAGATTACTACCGAACCCTACATTGTGTACTCCTAATATATATACATACAATAAGTAATTTATGTTTCTTCGTATAGGTAACACAGATCAAAATAATGTTAGTTACATATTTAATCAAATTAGTTGCATTCGTTTTGTTACTTTACAAAAATAAAATGTAATATTTCTTATGTAGGTACCGAGTCATGTATTACATCAATAATGTATATATGTTTATTACCTACCTTAAAGCTTAACTTCATGAATGCCGTCTAAGTGTTCACAAAGGACCACATCTCAGTAATTTGTTGAACTTTCACCGTTTTCACATAATTCATGGGATAACGTTTCTCTGTAAAAAATATCACAATTATGTAACAAAATCCATGAAATCGATACAACGTAAGAAGCGTTTCGCGTCCAATATTATAATGCACGGACTAACAAATAATTTTAGTTGATCACAGATGTACAAAACGGAGTGCGTCTCGAATGCGCTAGCGACACGGTCTGTCTGTCTGGAGGCGGCAGCGACGGAACGAACTTCGGCACGACCACGAATACGAGACGCAGTGCTACAGTGCGGTTAGCGGTAGCGGGCGTCACGACTCTCTCATTCAACTTTACAAACGGCCGCACAACAACGCAATATTATATTTATATCTGTGACACGACACCGATAATTTACTACTTTCATCACTTACACCGAATAAGTAGTTATGCTTTAATCACCAACACGTACTACAAAAGTAGAGCTGAATGAATTTAGGTAGGTATTTAGTACATACATTTAAGCCTTAGTACGAAAGGGTTAGTGTAGTAAGTAGTAATCTAGCCATAAATAATTTACAACTTAAAACGTTTTTTTTCTAATAACAAATTTAGAATTCGTCTATTACGTAAGAAACTACGGTCGACTTGCCGCCACCACCGTGATTGTAAAATTACATTATGAAGAGGCCGTTTAACAAAACGCAATGGCAGTGCTAGCTTTGCCACAAAGTGGGTATATAGCCATCAATGATTTTCAATACGCTTCAAAAGTAACGGGACATGCTCTAAATTAGTTCGCGATGAAAATGCTTGTTGTCTCGGTACACTGGTGGCAGAAATGTGCTCCTTACCGCTTAAAATACGTATAAAAAAGTTACGATTGTAGAGAACGACAAGTAAAATATCTCAGCTCTGAAGAAACCTTGCTACTTGTTGGAAAAGTTTAACTTAATAATTCTGCATCAATCATGCTTCGTTGTGGGGTGTCCTACCAGAGCCACAAAGCTTCTTTTTTCTGAAAAAGAAGTTTTTTGAGTAAACATTTCGGCCAAAGGTTATCAAGAAGAGTCTTAAGATATAAGTCTTGAGATTGTGTAGTGAAGCCTCTTCGTAATACACTTTTATAAAATGTACCGTGACAATCAGTCGTGTAAGACTGGGGGTTCTGTTTACAAGCCAGAAACAACTCCAACCTGGACTTCATAATATCTGAAGACTGGTCCTCGAGCAGTCCATCTCAACCTAATGGGCGACAAATGATCAATTCTAAAGGGCATGCCCTGCTCAAAACGTTACTCCGACACTGAGTCTACGTGAAGAAACGTTACGACATTAAATTTACCCTCATATTTTACAGGTCATTTCTATGGCATTCACCATTTTCTCCGCGGCAGAGACAAGCGGCGGCTTTGCTGCTGCACGAATGTGGCGGTTCGATTGTGGTAGTACCACGACCTCACAGAATACCGACGTGAAGTAGAGGTATCTTGTGCGTATGCATTTTTTTCGATGAGTAAGGTAACCTGAGACACCCACACCAAGCGTTCCAATTTAGTTATAATATATCTCTTTTCGTGGAGAAAAAAAAACGACGGTGCCAAGTTCTCTTTTGAAATTTTTCAAGATATTGTTTAGTAGTTTTTTGAAGTTATATCTCAACTCCTGACCGTATACTTAACTCATTACCGGCGTGGTCAGAGGTCTAGACATTTATTTCAGTTATTTCAACCCACTTTTCACCAGAGCTTATTTGGATCAACGTGGCAAAGTGGTGAGCCAGCCTCCCTGTCTTCATGATCTTACTTATTGGCTTAATGATACAAACCGTAAGTACATAAGTTTTGAAAAACTCATTGGTACGAAGCCCTCAACATAGGGGATCGAACTCGAATCTCCGAAAAAAAAATCCCTAGCCACTCGGCTATCGTAACCGTTAATTATGTTAGGAATCTTGGAGTCTACATATAAGTGATAGTAGCAATTTTAAATAAATATTGACGTTTTTAATTATGATTCATAAAAGTAAAATTATTTACACTGCAATTAATTGCGATTGCATTGCCGTGTGGCGGCAGCGTGAAAAAATCTACCACCCTTTCACATCTTGTGGGAGTCGTCACATCTAAGGTACATGCTTGCAAAATGTCGAAGCTTCCGACAAATGGCAAAATACCCACGATGTACCCAAAAATATACAGACCTATCAGCAGCAGCATCAGAGTGCGAGATGTCTGGTACTGAGATGATCAATCCTCTTTATAGGAGAGGCCTAAGTTCCCGCAGCGGTCTTTTTAGTTTGTTTAAAGAAAGAGACTCGAAAAATTGTATAAATGCAAAACCGCTTTATTCGTATGTAGTTATTGTGGTAAAGCCAAGTGGCGGCTTTTGCTGCTTCTCGAATGGGTCGGCTCGACCGGGTTGGTACCACGGCCCCGCAGAATACTGGTGTAAAGTAGACACATCTTGTGCTTCTCCGTTTCATTCGGCGAGTGTGGTAACCTGAGGCCCACTCTGCCCATCCTCCTTGCTCATCCTGCCTCCCACTTCCCTAATACATTTAAAGGTCGGCACGCACCTGCAGTAACTCGGGTGTTACAGATGTACGTGGCCGACGGTAATCACTACCCATCAGGTGAAGCGCTTCCTCGGTTGCCGCCTTTACCATGAAAAGAAAAAAAACATTTTTAAACTAAGCATACCAAATTTTATTGCTTGAAAACTGCAACACTATATCATAAACTAGAAAATGCAAATTCACCTTATCCGCGGTAAAATTTAAAAAAAGGGAAAGACTTGAAAATCGCAATGGCTACAGACAGATGGCGAAATAATTTCATTCATTTATTCATTCAATGAATGAATGAATGAATTAAATAATTTCGAAAAATTCCACACCAAAATTGAAAGCAGGGCGATGACGGCCGCCAATCCGCTTGCCGAATGTGATAATTATGACAAATCTTACCTATGGGTGAAGTATTTCCTGCAGTGGACTATTGACAGGATTTTAAGGAAAGTAAGAAGGACCGTTATAATAATTGACATTTCTACGAGTAAATTTTTTTTATCCAATTCTTTTGAAAAATGTCTTCTCATAAAAAATTATATTACCATCATCTTTCTTTCTTTTATGGCTTCCCTTAGAAGAATTCTGCCAGAATCAAGTCAGTTAAAACTTATTTTAGTTACCAGTCAGTACCTATCTATATCATTGTCATTTCTTGACAGTGGCCAAATAAAATGCAGACACCTTAGTCCTAATATATTTCTAAATTATTATGGAATCATTGTTAATTTGATTTATTCTAGTTGAAGTTATTGAAGTTCTAAAACAAATAACTAAACCTTGAAAAAATAACAATAGGTTATTATGCCACAGCAGAAATCACAAATGCTTTTATATTCGATAATTAATTTGCAGGCCGGAGATATTTGTTGGTTCTATTATTTCAATAACTGACTAAACGTAGTTTTATATGCAGTGTTTAGTAAATATGAACTTAGTGATATTTTTTGTCGACTTTCCATAGTTTTTTGATCAGGTTGTATGATGAAAACCTTTGTCTGCATACAACGGCGACCCAACGTAACAACAACTACTGTCAAATATTAAATATAATGTCATTTCGATTTTAAAATTAGTTTTTCTTCCGTGTGTAATGAAATAAATATAATTATTTTTTATTTATTAACTAAACTAATTTAATATTTGAAAATTCGCGTGACAATTTTATTTCGCTATTAATTATTTAAGCTTCAGAAATGAGTACAGTTGATCACAGAAGAAGAAACTCTGCGGTAGAAGAAATTCAAGGTGAAATTCAAGATCCCTGTGTTTCAACTACTGTTGATCGACCATCTATTATAAAGCCAAGAATAAGACGCCTTCAAACTGAATATGTTGGATTAACCTATCCTCTTCCAAGTACCAATTGCCTATATTCCTTCTATACCATATTTATCCGTTTCAAAATTTTTTTACGAATATATATGACTAAATAGTTATCGAAGTCATATTTCTATAAAGTAATTATTTTCTGTTTACAGATTCCTACTCAACTATTAGTACTAATAGGGGGGATTTATCTACATCTAGGGCTTTACTTATAGTAGCAATAATATTTGGCACCTCACTTTTGACTCTAGGACTACTTTATAGACAATTTCCCAAATTGGAGGAGTAAGTGATGAAAATAAATGAAATTTCAAGCATATGAAACTTTTTAATGAGCTATTTTATACTTTAGGAATGAAAAACAGTATTTGAAATTGCCTTGGGATCTGGATGACGCAAAGCAATTAGGTCTCATATTAGACCGATATAAGGACAAGTATTTTCATGAAGTATTAATTGGTGTCTTTTTAGTATATATATTGTATCCTTTTTGTCAATAATTTTTCTCATGATGATCACATATACAAACACACTGATACTCAGATAGTAATATTATGTTCATAATAAAAAATATATAAGGCATTCTTTACAATTAGCCATATCTATAAATACATTTCAGTCTTACCTTGTATTGAAAACAATTAATTTGTGTTCTCTAGTTATACTTATTATATTATCAACTCTTTATTTCAAGAACTTGTGAAGTCTGGCATCTGACACAGGAGCAACGTGATGGACCTTTACAATTCTCGAGCCCTCTCAGAACTGAGGGGAGGTCTTTCCCCAGGTGTTAGATATTAATAGGCTGTTACTATTTAAAATTATGTTGTGATGATAATCTCCTCCTGGCTAATTTTGATCACTATTAAAGCAGTGCATTACACAAACACAGGCACTCGCTTATATCTAGTTTAATGTTTATGGTATAAAATGGAGTGTTTCATCTGACAAGGTGTTTTGGATGCAGTGTCTGAGACATGGGATGCGACAGAACACAACCAAACCCTATTTTATAATGGGTTTGTTTCTTCAACCTCACACCTATATGCTTATTTTACGTGAAGTAAAACCAGATCTTAAAGATCCCATAACTTGTGTTGTACAAATATTAACTTCGGTTGATATTTAAACCCAGGATCTATTGATCAACAGTCTCACTGAACTGATCAGGTAACCTCTGTGACAGATTATTATAAACAACTGGAACTCAGTTTTAGGAAATGATCCACTTGATTCATATATTTTCTTAACACCATATATTTCAGTTTGCAAACATTTGCAATACCAGGTTCAATATTTCTGAGTATTCTTTCAGGATTCTTATTTCCATTTTATTTAGCATTAATATTAGTATGTTGCTGTTCAGCAATTGGTGCCAGCTTGTGCTTTTTCCTTTCAAATCTATTAGGAAAAAAATTAGTTAGGAAATTTTTCCCCAAAAGAGCAACACAGTGGTCAAAAGCAGTTGAAAGGCATAGAAATAATTTGCTGAGTTATATAATATTTTTGAGAGTGACTCCATTTTTACCAAACTGGTTTATCAATATGTCAGCGCCTGTGATTGGTGTACCCTTAGTGCCATTTGCTTTAGGAACCTTTATTGGTGAGTTGAGTACTATTCATGCTGAAACCTAAAACCTATTTCTATCCTGTCTTAGAATTTTAATCTTAAATGAAAATGATACTTAATAGAAAGAATCATGAAGATTTTGTTTTCAATTGGCAAACTATTTCTTACAAATAAAATATGCTGCATAATCTTATAACACCTGGTAACTAGACCAGTTTGAATAATTTAGGCATAATGCTGTGATAGTTGTACTGAACTTAGTATAGATTTTCTAATGCTGCTATCTCCTGGGTATGCCCTAATTCTTTCGTTTTCATCAACCTAATTAAGTCAACTGTTAAACATTAGCCTTTCCTACTACTAATTTCTTGAAAGGTTTGCCCATACTCATCAATCTGGGCAACCAGGTTGGTGAGTACAGTGTCTGTTAGTCTGTGGGATTTGAGTTCTGCAAATTGGGCAGGATTTTCCACCATCAATGGGTCGTCAGAACCAAATTTTTTAGTTACCAGGGTGCACCATATGCAAGTGAGGTTGGCATTTGAAGAAAAAGATGATATATTATCATCCTTATATCTCTTACATTCCTCAAAATACATTTATGTTTTATATATATTTGTACATTCTTTCAGGTGTTGCCCCACCATCATTTGTTGCTATTCAAGCTGGACAAACTCTTCACACTCTTACATCAACTAATGATGCATGGTCTTGGACATCAATAACAGTCCTTACTATTTTTGCATTTGTTTCACTAGTTCCAGTATTACTTAAGCAAAAATTAAAAGAAAAATTTGAATGAACATTTTTAGAATTTTTTTTTACTTATTTAAATAATTTATTTATTAGCGTATTATTAAATTGTTTCATACATTCCACTAAGTGTTTCAATTGTGACATTTCTACATTGTTTTTTTTTTATCAGCAATAAGATCCTACATGTGCTATATAAGTTGTATTTCCATTAGATTTTTGAACTACTGGCCTCCAATACCACCAATTGTACCACACTGTAAAAAATATATTTGTTTATTAATAAGTTCATTGTTGCAGTGACAAAATGTTTTAAAATCATATTATAGTTAATCTAATCTAAAATGTACTTATATAATTTCAAAAAACAAGATATTATACTATACTAATCATACTAACATTCTATGAAATATTTTTTTTATTAAATAGATGAAAAATGATGTACAGATAATATGTTCTTTTTAATATATAATACAATAAAATATTATTCCATGACCATCCCACACATTATATTCATACCTAGGTCAAAAATGCTGTATACAGCATTTTGTATATAAAATGAAAGTAAAAATGGTTATTTTTGTTTTCAAATATATTATTCGCACTTCATTAAAACTTACATAAATAGGATCCCTTTAATTCAATCTTTAATGATTTACATTGATGTTTGCATTCCTCTGCGGGATTGAGTGTAATCATCCTGGTCCCACTTAAAGATAGTAGAAAAGCAAAGTTGCATTCAGTGTCTGGAATACTAAATGAGTTGTGACTTGAATCAATGATGATGTATCTCTCAGTACTCTGACCAAATTTTGGCACTACTTTTGCTCTTGGTATAATTTGTCGTATTATTCTCGCCATATTCATGTTATTTATTTTCCTGAAACAAAACTGTCACTGCAATAATCCTTACACATATTGTAATGATTCTGGTCGATCAGTATTGTATAGTGTTGTATTCAATTACCAGATATATAAGTTAGTATCATCAATTTCTTGCTGATTTTGAAATACATGTGATGGGGCTAAATGGAACTTATTATTCATGACGATTTTGGATGGTTCTTTGTCAAATATTTCTTTATTCCTATAATATATATCTCTTATTAATTTTAGGTCTATTTCTTCTTGGTCAGTCTGAAATGATAAAAGAGAAAAAAATTAGTTATCAATTATTTAAAAGTAGATATATCTTTAGTGTACAGGGAAGGATACCTCGTAAATAAAAGGTGCAGCATGCTGTTGGTGGACTGGTTGTGGGTCATAAATTTGACCAATATTATTGACTGCACTACAAGGCCAACAATCCATATCTATTACAGTGAAGAAAGGATTCTGTATAAGGCATGTTTCCTGATATAATTCTAAAATAATTTAAAGATTTTCATTAAGAGGCTAAATATTTAAATATAGTAAAAGAAAAAATGTATGAGTTTTAAACTTTATGTTATTGGTGTACTTATTTATGTTTTTAAATTCTCTCTTATTTATAACATTGACTAAGTTTAGCGAAGCCTATAGTCTAAGTTATATCTTCTCTTATTACACTAGTAGCTTATACTGTCCACAGCTAAATATCTTTATATCAAGAAGTATAGTGGGCAAATGTGACAAAATCTGTTTAAGCTTTACAAATATCCATATAATAAACAATGTCAGTTAATTTTAATTGAAATAAAAACAGGCCAAGTGTAATTCAGACTTCCGCACCAAGGGGTCCATACAATCACACAACAGATATGTTCTATGTTAGATAGTTGATATGCAAGTATCTTGTTATGTATATACCAAAAATATTGGGTCTTACAAGCGGAAGCCTTATTATTGCTGCTTCTTATTATTTGTTAACCTACTTTAGAGTTTGCACTATAATGACACCAAGTTTGACGCTTGTATGTATTACCATTTCTGCAATAGAGCAAAAACGAAAAAAATTAACAATAACATGTTTCTTGAATGGGATGTTCCTTAATTTGTAAAATTTGTTTTTATTTTATTAATTGTTAGGATACCTTCAGAACATATTTTATGAAAATTTTAACCAGCTACCTATTACAATTGTCGGTATGATGTAGGCATAAACTGGCTTACCATTCAAACTAATATGTGTGACATTAAAGGTAATAATGACGGTGAAAATATGTTGGTGGTAATTACAAAAATTACTAAAATTTGCAGTAAGAAAACTTAATAAACTTTCCAAATGCATTCAATAGTAATTAAATAATAATTGAGTTATTTACACCAATTAACACTTGCCACCCATAAGGATAAGTAGATATAACATATTTCTTTCAGTATAACTGAACAGGCTTCTACTAACCACGTTGTTCAAGTCGGTCCTAAGCAAAGTAAAATATAAATGGAAGTCATATGAAATTGATAAATGAAATCTGTTTTTTCAGAGCAAGTGGCTCACCTGATGGTAAGTGATTACCATTGACCATGTACATGTGTAACACCAGAGCTGAAGGTGCATTGCCAACCTTCAAGTATATTTGGAAGATGAGATGGAGGATGGGGAGACGGAGTGAGCCCCGATCACATCTCTCACGAAATGCAGAAATATAATTAAATTAAATTACATATTAGTATTGCATTTCATATTTGTAAGTATATATGCACATCAGAAGATGGGCCTTCCCGCAAAATGGAGTGAGAACAAAGTCTACGGCTATAGGTGACTCAGGACCAAGTTTGACATTCTTTGGAGGGAGGTTTATAATCAGCAATGGACTTGTGAATTCTTTTTTAATTTTAAATTTTGTGTTAAAAACATATGTTACTTAATACAATTGAAAAATAACTAACCAGTTAATGCAGGAAAAAGTGATATAAAGGGAATGGATATTTGTCTAATGAGCCTAAGTCCAGGATATATAAAATCTTGAAGGTTAATTACAGTGCAGTAAATAAACTTAATACTATATATAACGAGTATAACGAGTATAACGATGAGAATTAATATATATTTTCGTTTTCTAAGGAACGTTTGAACACTGTTTGGATTTTGTATTTCATTATTTTCTATTGTCATTAGAGACTCAAAATACAATTTTTTAAATTCTTCATCACTGATGCCCTTCTCAGCACACTCTTTTTTAAGCTTTTTAATGGAATCTGCATAGGTTTGCAAACAATCTCTTTTATTCAACATTTTTAAAGAAATATCAAGTTTTAAATCGCACAAAGAACTCAGTTTTCTTATAATTTTTTATCTTTTTTTTTTATCATAAATAGCATATATAGTTCATAATAATTATTAACTTCGTTGAAATGTTTTTTACTATTTTATTTCTGAAAACAAATATATTATACACAAGCACAACAAATCAACGTCAATTCAAAATTTAAATTTTTTCTTAGTATAATGGCCTCTCCTAATAGAATATTGACAATATCATGTCAGTGTCAGACACAAAATTGTCCTTCTCTTTTTTTTTTTTTTTAGATTAACGTGGGGGAAAGGTGCTCGCACCTACCCGTCACCGTTTCCGGTGACTGGTTATGTCGGGATCAGCATTGAAGATGCCGGACCGACTAAAACCCCCACGGTAGATCTGCTGTTGGCCCAGTGGCCTTTACAGCTATATCGATAAGACTCGCGAGCAGGAGGCCCGCAAGTTAAAAGGCCCGCAAGTTAAATGTCCTTCTCTTTGCTTTGATGGAGTATAAAATAGGTATGTGTTTAGTCAGTTGTCAGTGATATCAGTATCGCCACTTGGCAAAATATAAACTCCCAGTTAGTAGCGAAATCAATTCCTAAAACACATCAGATCCGTAGGCATCTAAATAATTTGTCTAGGTAAAACTCACCAGAAATAGCAAAAAAGAAATGAACCCCTCTAGTTTTATAACAAAAGAGTTTCAACACGTCAATACTAAATTTTGATTGTTTGTTTGAGATCAATTTGTAGAAAAATCATACAGGAATCAGATGTGACTTCGATATATGATGGGTGCCCTGCACATTGGGGCTCGTACGAAGAACTTTTTTAAAACTTATGTACGATTTCGATGTACAATTGTCGTTGGCTTAGACACTAAGACGGGGACAGGCACTCCTCTTGTCACGTTGTTTCAAATTAGCTCTGGAGAAAAATGGGTTGAAAGGACTAAAATGTCTACCACCCAAATATTGAGTATAAGGTTCTGAGATTTTTTTTTATCTCCTGTAAATAGTCCTCGACTGAATAAATACATCTTGTCATTGTATTTCCGATTTTTGGGGATAAATATTGCTAAACATAAACATTCGACTGACCCAGCTCGATAAGACACCTGGAGTGACACTGATTTAATGAAGACTGCCACATTTGGTGATTGTATCAATTGTTGTATTAAAATCATTCATTTTCGATCGATCTATATACGTGTAATTGATTTCTCGGAAACGGCTCTAAAGATTTGGATGAAATCCCTGTATTTACATAATGCTTTACTTTCCATATTTATCTAGACATGTATCATCCATGAGAAAATTAGTTTTCACCAAAACATTAATTTTGAAAAAGTCATGAAAATCTCAAAACGTCTGACAGAAGGTGAATAAACCATTTCACAAAATACCAGAGCCAAAATTCACAGTCCGTTGATAGGCAGCAGCGTCTAAGGTGTCGGGCAATGCGATCGTCAATTTGCTTGCCAAGAACGGCAAAAAAAAATTGTCATGTCATGTAAAAACAATGGAATAAAATAGTTATTAGCTTGCAGTTAAAAGGGAGAGATTTTTTTTTATATTTAATATTCTTTTTCAAGAAGAATATTAGCTAGTAAGATACGAGTAACGTAGTGTTTTGTTTATATCATATTTAAATGATGCAAAAATATTATGTAAGTAATTTAACTTGCATTAGTTTCTCACATAGAGACGATAAGATAAGACAAAGTAGCGACGTGAGGCTTTCCGATAACACTGTCAATGCGTGGATATTGTCCCGTCAATAAGACAATATGCTCTTTAGTTTTCTAGTTACACAAGCCGATTTGTCTTATATACGTGCTTAGGTGATACATGAATAAAAGTGCTGCGTACGTGTTCAAACTGAATTTATTCAATATTAAGCCGTATCACTTATTTTGTGAAAAATGTTTAAAGTCGGAAGAATAAATGGAAATTGATGTACAATCCAATGGCGCGACATGGCGCTGGAGTCTTCTGGTTTCTGTGGTTTTCTTGAACGTACGTATTAATAATCAATAGCAAACCTTAAAACTATGAATGATCGAATAGAGAATGACATAGTAACTGGCATACGTTCTTTAGCTATATGTTCGATATGGACTGGTACAAGTTACTTTAGGAGTTTAGAAAGTAAAATATATCCGGAGATTGTAACAAAGTGAATACGTAATTGAAGAAGTCTTTACAGTGACTTCTTCAATTACTTATATTAATTCAGTAATCATACCTGCAGATGCACAGTGTTCGATTGTATAATGTGTACCAAGTGTGCATACATTTTAACCTTATCTATAGTACCATAATGTCACTCTATGTCGTTACAAACATGTCAATATGCCCAGGTGATAGATAATAGAAATGTTTGCATATTACGTAAATTATTTAATATAAAACTAACTCTAACTAAACTAACAGATACGAAAAAAATGAAAATACAAAAACCGTGTTCTTTAAGATACTCTCTGTGTTGCATCGTTCGTGTAGCTTAGTGATTAGCTTACCTGACTATGGGGCCGAGGGTTCTGGTTTCGAATCCTAGTCTAAGTCAATATTTATGCAATACACAAAGTATTAGTTTTGGAAAAAAAAAGTAGGACATTCTAAATTTAGGTTGCGTGGAATATTTTTGGGGGGTGATGTCTTATTGAAACGAAATTTACAGAATCTTATTAGTCGACCAGTAGTTGTATTTAAGAATAAGCATATTCCTCCTTACTACCATTACTAGATTTGAATCAAGAGAGTATTACTTACATACTCGAGAATGCAATCATGCACGGATCCACGCACAATCGCGCTGGTGTAAACTAAATTGAATTCTGAAAACAAATAATGATTTCTGATCTTAGAGATAAGTTGATATTTTTCTATAACCTG
Source organism: Bhutanitis thaidina (assembly GCA_029286595.1). Classification (NCBI taxonomy): domain Eukaryota; kingdom Metazoa; phylum Arthropoda; class Insecta; order Lepidoptera; family Papilionidae; genus Bhutanitis; species Bhutanitis thaidina. The sequence continues at coordinate 6,796,045 of JAGSMS010000003.1, forward strand.
ATCTCAGCCATTTCCACCGGTGAGAACCTTTAATTGCAGGGTTCTGGATGACACCGCATCTGGTCATATGGGCTCGCGAAGCACTTACCATAGGTGAAATATCGGTTCGTTCCGTTAATAAGAAAATAACAACCGTGATACTCATGTGCATGGTTCGGAATTAAGAATAAGTATAATCCATATCTACTATGATACTATGTATCAATGAATATCCTAGAAGGTGACAAAAGGTCAATAAGCATACTTTCAAAATACTTATGATATTATAATCGCGATAAGATCCGTAAATGGTAGTTTCAATTCAAATATGTAGTGTTCGCGTAAATACAAGAAATCATTATATTATATTACTTTTACTTTAGGGCACTGAACTGCAGGCGGAGAGGAATCCATATTTGGTATTTTTTTCAGTGCAGTATGTGCCGTTTATATTTATATTACAAGGGACCCCAAGAGTCATTGCGTGAAATAAACATAAGACTAAAAATATTATGTAATGTATGCATGTCATAAACATAAAGTTCACATATTAAGGCAAGCTAAAACAAACCATAGATTTTGCTTAAAAAGAAAACAAATTATGTGCACGAAGGTGCCTATACTAGGTATAATACCATTTCAGAGGATATTGCTAAGATTAGCAGACAGAAATTAAGAAAAAATTGTAAAGTGTTCTTAGAAAGAACTTATTGCACTGAAATGTTTATTTATTGTAATTAATACCCATTTTTGTTATTAGCTCTCGGTTCCCGCTGCGCTAATTTAAAAGGTTTATTTTTATTTTCGTACAGGTGAATTCCTGTATTCAGGTGTTCAAGGAAATCGAAGTCACACCAAATTCAAAAACGAAAAATAAGTACCTTAACACTTAATTGTACATTAAGTGTGTCCAAAAAATATTGAAAAAGTCTGATTTTGCAAGATGTTTCCAAATTTATAACTAAAGAAAAAATAATAATATTTAAGATCCCAACTTAATATTGTTAGTACTTTTTAAATTACCTAAGATATTTATAAATGGAATGAACAAATGGGACAATAAATAAGTTATATTTATAAGATTGGGAAAGTAGTATCGTTGATAAACATGTATTTGGAGAACTAAGTCTAGGGCAATCAAGTATATGGTTAGTTGAACCATCGTTGAGATCACACTCACCGATGGAGACATTGCCCTTGTCGTCAAAGTCAAAATCCACGACGTTGACGTGTCGATCGAGGTTCAGTTCTGTGGCCACCAGAAGAGGAACGTCAAATTACCTCTAAAACTTAGATATGCTCAGCAAAGACAGTATTTCATGCCGGCCCACCGATTTTCAAAGTACAAAACTTTTAAATTACCACCACGCATTCGTTAGCTATGCAGTTTAGTTTGTTTATGTGAGACTGGCATTTGGTGAAACATTTGTAGATAGATATGTTTGTATATTCACCTAGTATATTCCCCTTCACTGAATGTCATTATTCAATGAACTTCATTGCCAAAATATTAACTAATGCTGCTGACAATTACAGATATCTGTGCCATCTCTGGTACTAACGTACGGAGTGCTGTGGGTGCATTTGGCGAATCTAGAGGTTCCATTGTGGCTCGGCTTCTGCACACCGACGATCTTTCTTCTCACCTATGGACTCACACGTAAGGTTTTCCATAATGTTATGGTATTTAAAAAAAAGTGCATTGACTTGGTTGGTTAAAGGTAGCACGCACCTATAGGTACTATGTTCACTTTTTTTCACGGATCTCCGATCACGAAGAACTCGGAAAACCAAAGATATAGTAGGTACTTTAAGGTAGCAAGTACGTGATACAAGTAAATAAACATTTTTAAATAACAGTAGTACCGACGTATTACGTTCTCCGCCTTGGTGTATATAACTTGGAGTTAAGTAAGTGCGGCTTTTAATATTCACAGTAACGTTCTTATTTATCTATTCCATTAGATAAGTTAAATCCGGTTCACATACGAGTACCTAAAAATTTTAGCGTAATAGCGTCTACAGCATATTTATAGGATTGCCTGCTTGTTGCTAATGATCTACGAGTATGACTAATAACTTAGTAAATTTGACTTCTGATTTGCTTAACATCATTACTAAAAGCCTTTTTAGTAATGATGTTTTTAGTGATGATCTCTCTCGTATGTGTGTATAAAACGCCATAATTTGTAAGTACCAAATTTTTTATTAGGGTTGCGTACGGAGCCGTATTACTAAGCCTACGACGTCTGTCAGTCAGTCTGTCCGGCCGTCCGTTCGTCCGTCTATCTTCCCTTTAAAGGGATGTAACTTTAAAACCGTATTAAGGTAAACGGTTAAAAGTTTTAAAGAATATGTGTCTTTATGGCCTAATAAATAAAAAAAATATTCTGTACTTCTCCATACATGGAACTTTTTTTTCGCTTTTGATGTGTCGTAAAAATGGTAATACATACAAATATATTCTATAAAAAGGCGAGGTGCCGAACTGGTCGAGGTGTGTAACTCGAACAAATATCGATTTTTCTTACGGACCACAAATAGCCTTTAACCATTAGGAGTAATGTCGCTTTCAATCAGTGAATATTTTTAAAACCGATTCAGTAGTTATAGAGATTACCTCATATAAACAAATTCACACACACACTTTCCTTTATATTTGGTGAAGTTCGCAAGAAGAGAGACACTTAATTATTGCGCAATGCCAGATATAGTGTAGGCAGAAAACGAAAGATAGCTTACGCTCCCGGTAAAGGCTAATTCAACATACGAAGGTCCAGCGGGTAATTGCACGGCGTACACATAGTCCCAGAATTCGTCGAATTTATTGGTACATTTTTTCACACGCAATGAATGTAAAAAGATCAATGCACCAAGCAAACGTCAACGTCAAAGGTATTATATATTATATATTCCCTCGGCGATTTCACATAATTTAAAACAGCCTTTTTGGCGTGTCCAATATTAGAGTAGTTTATCTATTAACCGTTTTGAATTGTTGCAGAATGCTGGTTTCGGGAGGCGGCAGACTCGTGGGGCGGTTTGGACGGATACCGCGCGATGGCAGCCACTGGACTGATGGTGCTTGTGACTAGTTTGCTAATTTGTGCCTTTATACCGCTGTATTTGCAGCCCATAATATACGGAATTCTAGGTGGTAAGCAAAAAAAATATATTTAGATTTTCTGTCATTTAGCATTATCATTGCTGCCCGCCATAATCCCACATCTAACATAAGCCTATTATACATAAACATAAGTATAATTAGTCAGTATGAAATAATCATAAGAATTTTTTTTATTTGTAGGTTTGGGGTCGTCTCTTATATCTGCACAAGTTGACGCTGTAATTTTTGAAACATATGACAGTCGTCTAGGGATAATTCGAGGAGTTTGCTGTACCGGTCAGGCAGTTGGACAGTCTTTATTTCCTCATATAATGTCATTTCTAATAAATTACTACGGATACTCATTTTCATTTATTGTTCTTGGCGGAATAATGATGCAAGCAATGCCTGCAGTTTTGCTACTCAAAATAGATCAAAGTCTTAGGAAAACCACATTACACTCCGGGGACTCAGATCTGTACAAAAATTATACAGTTTTTCATAATGTTGGTATGGATAATTACTACACTGCGGAATTACAATTGAATGATTTAAGTAAAAAATGCTGGAAGAGTCCTTCTGATGATAATTTGGATCGTGAAGAAGATATAAGTCAGGAGGATACTGAAGTAGTTGGAACAATAACACCTCCTCCTAGTCCTGAAGAAAAGCGAAGAAACATTTTTGGTGTAGATATCTTACCGGATATACCAGAAGAAAGTGAAGAGAGCGATGAAGATGACCAAGTGATGTATGATAAAGAAACAACCAATAATCAACGACGACTTAGCATTGCAATCAAAAGACTGAGTATATTAGGTGACAATTTAGACGAGTATATTATAAAGAAATCTAGAGGAAATGGTAATGATGATTGTAGCATACATGACATCAGAGAATATTCTGAACTGGAAGTAACGTATGATAATATATCACCAATAACAGATATTCATACAGAAAAAGTTTTTAATTCACTTAGTTTTCGATGTCAGTCTACTTTTACAAGCATAAAGAGACGTCTTTGGATACCGTCATATAGGTTGTATAGAATAAAACGTAGATTCTTGTATGCAATGTATAGCATTAACGATACTTTTGTCAAACCGTTGACGAGATCACTTTCATGTTGGAGATTCTATCCCGCAGTACTACTTAGTTTTGCTAAGCTATGTTTGTCGGCGGTGTCATTGACATTACTTCCAATGATTGCACAACAGGTACGGCCAAAGACTGCAATGTTCGAGACGAATTTTCTTATGTCTCTGCACGGTTTTACATGGATATGTTTTCTTTTGAGCACGCCTTGGTTGGCACAAACACCGAAAAGAAATTTCAAGTACGTCACAGTTGTTGGACTAATAATAACAACAGCCGCGTGTTTCGGTATGTTATCCCCTAAATAAGTTCATCTTCTATACTAATATACAAAAAATAATAATGCTTACCAAGTGCTTTAGGCTGTGCAACTTAATTTTACAAATAGGAAATTTTGTATGTTGGTCGTTCGATTACGCTTAAATGACTTATCGAATATGAACGAAACTTGGCAGAGATAGAGATTATGCCATAATAAGATATAGATTTTTTTCATGTTAAATGGAATTGGTATTGGGTATAGGACACTACTTATAATCTCAATTAAAAGTGTCAGAATGTCACCCGCACATTGACAGAGGTTGGCAAATATTGTGGATTTCTATTTAGCACGATTTAAACGCAGCCAAACGGGCTTCCGCAATTCACTTTTGGCTTCTCCGGGGTGTAGCAGGTGACGAGTGGCGAACCGCTTCGCCATTTTTCGCGTCGTAATTTTGAACGTTTTAGGTTTTGGCTTACAATTAAGTTGATATCTAAGCAACTAAATAATATGTAAGAATGTTTATCATTGCCACTAAAGTTAGGCTCTATACCTTAATCTTTTTGAGTTCTCGAAGTAAGTTTTTTTTTTTCAGTTTTTGCAGAAGCTAATAGCCATGACTCGTTTGCTGTTGGCTGTGTGGTATCTGGTCTTGGATACGGTGCGGTTACTTCTTGTTGCGAAACAGCAGTACAAGATTTTATTGGAGCAAGAAAATGGCCGAAACTCCAGAGTACACTTGAAACACTTTCTGCATCGCTCTTAGCCTTTTTCGTAGTAGGCTTATCTTTCGTAGTGAGAGAAGAAGGCGGATATCATAAATCTATGTTCCTTCTGGGCATTGTGATGTCTATGATCACGATTGTGTGGTTGGTTTTAGCAGCTATTGCATTGTACGACACTAAGCTTAGATATTTCAAATCTAACCGACGTTGGTTGCTTTAACTGAAAGTATCCAAAAAATACCAACTCGATTTGACTAATTTTGATTAAAATTACTTTTTATTCAAAACTTTTGCTTATTTGATAGTGAATATAACATTAAATTAATAAAAATACTTTCCCTTCCGTTTTCTTTCAAAATATCGTGCCGTTGCCGTTGTTTTGATAAATTAAGTATGTATAATAATTATACTATTAATTAATGATAAGTATATAATAATTAGATTCATCTTAACACGACGCTTATCATGTAACTAGAAACATTTATACTTTTTTTTTATTATCTGTTAGGATATCCGACATAATAACATATGATGAGCTGACGAACAAAAACGGATTTGTTCCTACCATAGCACGACTCTTATACCACTCTTATACGACTCCTTTACACTTGAAATAAGAGCTCTTATTTTAAGAGTCGTGGTAGCCTAGGGCTCGTTTTAGTTTCATAAAGCGCGAGTGACCTGGGCTTGATCCCCGGTGCCGGCACCACTAGAGTAGTAAATAGCAATTTTAAGTGCAGTATTTACCACATGCTTGGCGGTGAAGAAAAAGATCGTGAGGAAACCTGCATGTCTGAGATAAAACGCGTGTGTGTACTTATGTACGCACGTAAGAAGTTATACTTCTTTAGCGTAACTAAACAAATAAAAAGAATAAATACCGACAGTTAACCTCAAATCTTTAAACCCACTTAACACTAAAAGTTTATTACATAAAAAAGCACTTTCATCACGAATACTCACAATTAATTATTATTCACCACCATATATAATTTAAAATCACACACAAATACACCAGTATATTTATGTTTGAATATATTTTTTTTATCTCCACTGATGTAAAACACGTGTGTTAAAGATTCATAAATATTTGAATAACCATTTTCAATATAGTTAATACGAAGACTATACGGAGTGCATAATAGTGTATAGTCTCCATAGTAGTTACCGAGATAATTTAAGAGACATTTAAAAAAAATGCATCTTGCAACATTTAGATGTTAGTGTGCGCGCACATCGTAATAATTGAGACATTTCGAAACCGAAGTCGGTTTAATTTTTCCCAAACAAGCCTAAAGAAGTATAACTTCAAAAATATTATTTCGATGATTTGTGTAGCCCAACCCATACTGGAGTAGTGGGCCCTTTCTGGCTCCTAAACCCTCTGAGGTCGTTGAAAAGGGGACCTTTTTCCAGCACTGGGCACTTACAGGTTGTTACTTTACTTTTTGCTCCTATTTACAGGACAAGTAAAAACTGAATTAAACAGATGGAGACTAGCTAGAGTTCTTAATATTATTAAATGGAAAAAATTTCAAAATACATATATGAGGGTTTTTGGATTAGCATAATATTGACCAGTTATTTAAATTGTTCTAAATAATTGAAAAGATTAGTTAAGAAAATAAGGTCTTAGATAAATCTTGACCATCAGGCTCGCAACAATCACGAGCTTTAAGTAAGGACACAGCATCTCATTGGTTTACATCAATGTTTTTCAGATATTCTATTACAACCTTGATCACGACGTCGACGCAAACACGGCACTGGGACCTACTTGATGAATCCGTAGCTACAATTTGTGCTAGTGTTAAGGTTTATAATTACTTCCTATTATTATTCACTTTACATCTCTCATGTTTTCTACCTATTTGGAATAGCTTTCCTGCTGTTTAACATCATAAAGATTCCAGACTTCGGCCAAGCTACCTACTTTTTCTTGTTTTATGTAAATTTCTAGATTAGTTTACTGGTTTAATACGAATGGTTTCTTCCTGATACCTTTTTCGAGCTATGACCTCTTTCTGGAAATGTTAAAACCGTTGCAGTTACATTAGCAGTCAACAGGTATGTTAAAAGGGTAGATGCTACTTATGGTGATGAAAAAAATGTGGTTCTTTTGTAAGCGTCTGTAATACAAAAAGCATATAGTCAAAATTGCGTCAAACAAAACAATTCATGGATAGATGTCTTTGAGAGATTCTGAATTTGCATTGTTGTCAGAGATTTCTCAGGATTCACAATAGCAAGTACAAAGAAAGAAAGTTCGAGAAACTTTCAGTGATTGAAATTCTACAGAGTTTTTTTCGAACTTTTTGTTTATTTTTCAACCGTTCGCATGTGCTACAAACTTCGAAAGATGGTGAAGAAAACCCGATATTAAAGTCATTCTCAAAAACTCTTCGTAACATTGTTCAGTAACTTTCAATAAATTATAATGACCCATAGGTGGTAAGATTAATTCGCTTCGACTTACCACGATTATAATTAGACTCCTTCGCTGGCAATGCACTGAGGAATTTTCTCACACTATATTCATATTCTAAACTTTTAGAACTTACGATCTCCTCTTCTGTCATCGTGTGAGGGTCTCTTTCCAGAAATTTTATGGGCTATGGTGTTCGTATGGTGAATACTCAACCTTAAGAATAATATCAACCTATTAAGGATCAAAAGATACATCCCTTTAAAGGAATGACGGACGGACGGATGGAAAGACGGAGAAGGTTTAGTAATAGGGCTAAGTACTGAACCCTAAACTGCAATGCAACACACACGCTCATTTTTTTTACTTCACCGCAAATATTCTAAAAATAACGCTATCATCCAGCCACTAATGGCGGCACCTAGCTAAGTTTTCGGGCATTTTAATGTTTAGTTTTAACTTCAAACCGTTTCTCATTAGATTTTTCAAAAAATGATTACTATTTACCTCGCTGATTTATCATAGTCTATTGTGATAAGCTAAATTTGACAAAATATTCTGTCATAATTTCTGTGTCTGTCATAATTTTAAATTAGTTAGAAATTATACAGTGCACCTGATTACAGGGATAATTATTATGAGAATTTTTTTTTTTTTTATGAAAAAATAGGCCTGCGTTTGACCTCAATCTTGCCCGATGGAAAGCGAAGATGAGGCCTAGGATGGTACACGCTTGCCTAGATGTCTGTTCACTTTGGCCTTGAAGATATCCAGGTTATAGGCCTCCGGAAAAACACAAAGAAAGAAGAGGCAAACCGCCTCGTGCGTAATGGAGGAATGTCGACAACATAAGGGTGGAACTTCTCGCCGCGTCTAGTCGTTCGGTGATGGAAAGGGGAAGAGGGTATTAGGTTATGCAAAACCTCCGCACACTCTCCGAAATGAATTCGATAAAAAACCGAGAGGCAGGCCACTCGTCTACGGTGTTCGAGGCTTTGAAGTTTTGCCTCTACTAGTGAGTCACTGCCTATGATCCTCTTCGCTCGGCGCTCCAACGAGTCCAAAGCATCAAGCTGATGTTTAGCCGAACCATCCCAGAGGTGGGAACAGTATTCCATGCAAGAGCGGACTTGAGCTTTGTATAGATTTAAGAGCTGCTCCGATGTGAAGTACCGTCTCACCCCCGAGAGGACACTAAGTTTTTTGGCAGCAGTGTTTGCTATGGACTCGATGTAACGACCGAAATTTAGGTTAGAAGAGAGATTTAGACCTAAGAGCGCAAGACGGTCATTTACCGGAACGGAGACATTCCGGAAAGTCGGAGTCAGTTGGAATGGACTCCGTTTCGCCGAAAAAAGACAAGCTTGTGTTTTAGAGGGGTTAAACTCTACCAAATTGGCATCACCCCATTGGGAAACAGCCTCCAAAGTCGAGTTCACCCCCTCAATCATCGATTCTCTGAAAGACTGGACTTTTGCTCCAGACTTAGCATCTGACAAGTATCTCCCCGAGACTGTGCTGTCATCTGCATACCCAAAGATATCGGGTGTTACCAGCAGGTCGTTGATGTGCAGCAAAAAAAGAGTCGCGGAGAGCACAGACCCCTGAGGCACATCGGCATTAACATCATGGAGATCGGATGAGGCGCCATTAACGACAACCCGAATCGATCTGTTCCTCAGGAAATCCTCGATCCAGATGCAAAGCTCGGGAGATAGAGGCGAGTCAGAACAGGAGACAACTCAGGCGCACATGACCGCAAGACAATGGCAGGAATGCCGTCAGGCCCACTAGCCTTATTCACATCTAGAGTTCTGAGTATTTTGAATACCTCTTTTTGCCGAATGTGTACCTCAGGCATTGCAGAGTCTCAACGAGGTAGCAAAGGTGGGCAGTTATCAGCTGCATCTAGTTGTGAATTCTTCGCAAATAGAGAGGCAAACATGTCTGCTTTCTCTTTGGCGATGTGAGCTAATGAGCCATCAGACTTCTGCAATGGCGGGAAAGAAGACCGGCAGAAATTGGCTTCGACCGATTTGGCAAGAGACCAGAAAGCTTTACTCCCGGATGGGTAAGACGCTAGTTTTTTTAGAGAAGCATAAGTGCTGCCATGGGTAGGATGCAAAGAAATGCCGCATCTCATCCCAATGTGTTCGGGTTCAGGTGGCGAGTAGACAGACACAGATTTCACCAGACAGTGGTCGGAGCTACCTAACGGGGAGGAGACTGCAACTTGATATCGGTCTTGATCAGTTGTCATCAGAAGGTCCAAGCAATTGGCCGTGTGGCCATCAATATGAGGTATCCGAGTAGCGCCAGCTACCACTTGGGAGAGACCTAGCGGTAGAGCAAATGCGTATGCTAATCTCCCGGCATGGTCAGTGTTTAGGTATGGGTACAGCCACTCCTGGTGGTGGGCGTTGAAGTCCCCCAGAACAACTAGCTGCGCTGACGGGTACCTGAGCTGAGCTTTTTCCGCAGAGTCAGTTAGATACTGAAAGAGCCTGGTCGTCTCCATGTTGTCGGTATGCGACCGATAAACACTGGCATAGAGTATCTGCTCCAAGCCAATGTTCACCCGAACCCACAATACGGAAAAACTGGAATCCTCTAGGTTACGGAGACGTCGACAGCAGATGTCATCGCGAGCATACACGCAGGTGCCAGCGCGAGATTTGAAGTTGTGTTCCAGGGTGTAACCTGGGTAGTGCAAGTATGATGCATCAGCTGGACATCTGATTTGCGTCTCCGTGAGGAACAGCAGATGTGGTTTTTCAGTCTCAAGGTGGTGATGGACTGGAACGAGATTGGAGTGCAGACCTCGGATGTTGGAGAGGTGCACTTTTAGTGCAAGGGAGTGCAACCGCTGTTTATCAAGTTTCTTATTTTTAACTTTTTTCATTGTTATTTTTGGTGAACAGACAGACAGAAAGGGGACAGTTAGGCGAGGCATAGCTAAAACGAATACCAAGCGGTACAATCATAGTGCTGCACTGATGGGAGACTGGTCTGGAGCGCGCGGGGACGCCCTAACCCCCCCAAAGATGTTCACCGGGCCCTCGCATCTGGTCGCCAACCAGCACGATTTTTCGCGAGTTGGCGGGGCAGCCTTTCATAGGTGGCTAACCTACTAGTTGGGCCCCCTACTACCTGCGGTCGGCCAGCGGAAGACCGTGCTTAGGATCCCGCTACCCTCCTCGAACAGTCACCCAGTACAGACACCACGCAGTATCGGAACCGGTTCGCTCCACCATGCAACTGCCTAGACTCCCCTTCCAAGATGGCTACTCATGGCATCATGCCGAAACGCGATAAAAATCACTTGGCGGCAAGGCTTTGCCAAGAGGGTGGTAACAAGCCGCGGCCGAAACCTACCACCAGATGGTGCCGTTCATTTGGCGCTACCCAAGGGACACGTGTGGGTATCTAGAGCTATAGCCCACGGACGCGAACAGCATTATCCCTCAAAAATATATGTTTATACAAGATTACGTTAGCGTATATTGGGGTAAAATCCGAAATATGTTTATACAACAATATGGTACTATGGAAATACCGACGAGTATGTACAACCTACGTAAACATCTTAAAGGAAGTCATTTGATAAGAGAGAAATCTAAGATACTATTCTGGTGCATAGGTGTTTGTTTTAATATCAAATAAATTATGATGCATAACCTCATTATTTTTATGGGAAGGTGGCAAATGAGAAAGCGGCTCACCTGATGATAAATGATTACCGACGACCACGTACATCTGCAATACCAGAAGAGTTGCAGGAGCGTTGCCGGTTTTGAAATATATTTGAGGAGGGAGGAGTGGGCCGGGGCCAGTTACCACACTACCCGAACGAAACGCAGAAACACAAGATGCCTCTACTTCACGCCGGTATTGACTACGAGGCCATGGTACTTCCCCGGTCGAGCTGGCCCATACGAGCAGCAGTAAAAGCCGCCGTTTGCCCCTACCACGTATCCTCATCAGTCTGTGGAAGTCCACTGTTGTACATTGGCCTCTCCATGGAAACGCCAGTAAACCGGCAAACATTTGTTGGAGGGCTTACCGGTACTCACCACGTGGGTGAGCGCAATATGGCACATTTGTGAGATTTGGGTTCACCAAATTCGGATGAATTTCCTTTCAATTGCAGTGGAGGGTCGCATTTGTACAAAAAGGTAGTATATTTTCTTTTTCACAATAAAGTGTATAACATTATAATTGTATTATAAGTGAAATATAAAAAAAAACTGGGCTAAACTACAATTTTTTTACAAACACCTTATTTTATAAGTTAATATGCATAAATGTGCTTGCATATGTAGTAAAAATAAACAAACCAAGGAAATAAGCTGTCAACAATATTTGCTTAACGTCGTTCTAATCTATACGTGACAGTGCGTAATGTAAATGAAATGCTGTTGTACTAACAATTCTCTTACGCGGCCATTCAAATTATCTGAGATCAGTGGAAACTTGCCATTCTACTGACAACTAAATTAGATAAAGGATAAGTGACAAACTGGAAACGATATAAGTCAGAAATGAGGCTATGGCATTGTTTAAAAGAAAAAACATGGATTTTTTTTTATTATTGATACCGGTATGTAAATATAATAAAGTGTTTAATACACGAAGTGTTTATTTACTATTGTTAAAGTCGTTGAAACAAAAAGTGCAATTTTTTGTTGCAGTTGGTGTCTAGTGTTCCAATGATAGCGGCAACCAATATCGATTGCAATGGTAAGTCATTTCATTGCGTGAACTCGACCCATTTCATGATATGTGTGGACGTTGGGGACGGTGCGTCAATGACAATCGACTACTTTACTATACAATGTCCACCTACAACTTTTTGCCAAAGAACAAATAATTTTGAATGCGAATATAAAGCACCGACCACTCAAAGGCCAATTTTTCGAGAGAGTGATGTAACGAACGACTTAACAGAGATCAGTAAAAAAACATTTATTTACGAAAATACGACTCCAAGTTCTGAAAACAATTCAGTGCCTTCATTACAAAAATATTTTAGCTACATGACTACAAGCTTACTTTTTGACAACGATGTAGGGAATGACACAGACACAAGTTTGTATACAACTGTAAAGAATGTCGCTCTAGAAAAGACTGTAAATGACAGTATTACTAGTATTGGCCAAAATAATGCATTGAAATACGAAATTGATTCTAATAAAACATTTATGTACAAAAGCGAATTTCCTTCCTTGGAACCCAACTACAGGTTGAAAAAAACACAAAATAATACTATGGAAATTACTAAACCAATCGTTAATTTATCAAAAGAAGAGACAAAGATGTTTGACTTTCTAAGTTACAATGTTATTGCAGAAACGGTTTCTGCTACAGTTTCTCCTACAGTGTATGCAACAGAAGATGGGGACGTTATATATGCTGAAACACCATTACTGCCTGAACAGAATTACACAAATAACATTTTAAATATGAGTGATGCGTTATCAATTGTGCAAGATGCGTTGAATGATAATATTCAAAATATATCTAATACAAATAATTCTGAATATGTAATAATAACTAGTAATTCAGCTTCCGATAAAGTTCTTCAACAAAATACATTAGAAAAAGAAAGTTTTATTGATATTTTGCCAAATAAAACAACTACTGTATTAGTAGAAGATACAATGGATCAAAAGAATTTTTTAAAAAGAGCCCTTTAGAAGAACTACCATCTAAGAAAACCGAATTACACAGAAGTCAAAAACTGAATCTTAATTCTAGTGGTGGCGAAGCGAGTAACATTCAACATTCAACGGATGGCTATGGGATGAATACGTCTATCAATAGAAATGCTATGCAATATATACCATCACGAAATGAAGATGTGAATTTATATACTACTGCAACAGATATTGACATAAAGCAAGGAAGTAATTGTGATGGAAAACTAGTACTCGATGATGATGTGTTATTTAATAGTAGAGAAATGAGTTATGATATTAATACAGAATTCCCTTTATTAGAACATAATGCAACATTCATATACAACCGATCTCAAATATTAGAAAATACAAAAAGATACCAAAATTTTAATCTTACATCGGACTCAAATACTATAGTTAAAAATACTGCAAGTAATTCTCTAATAAATACGACCAATTTATCTTCAGAAAACCCAAATAATACATCTATGTATTTTCTTACAAATAATTCTGAAAATACTGAAACAGCCATTAATGTTAGTAGCGATAGTTATTCATTAAATACAAATAATGTCACTGTTCATGATAACAAATTTGCAACGAGAAAGACACTGAACTTTTTAAATATCGAAAATACTCATAATGTACCAGGAACTTCTACAACTCAGCAACTAGGGATATCAAAAATACACGATAGTTTAACGGAGATTATTTCAACTTCCTCGGACTCTATAAATAATAATTCTAATTTTGTAATACCTGAAAAAACTTATGGCAAGTCCACCACAGAATACATGATAAATAAACACAAGGAATCAAGTACTATTAACAATACTACTGTAGACGTAATAATCACTGAACAAATTCTACACAAAGATGCCTACAGTGATGTAAATGATTCTAAAATATATGATATTCTAACTCATTTTAATAATGTAGAAACCTTTAATAATCAAGCGTTTAAAAACATCAGTAATGATTCATCGACTTCTTCAAATCTTAACATTGAAAACAAAACTTTAGACTTACTGCTACAGATATCTAATTCAACGATGAAAAAGGATTTATCTTTATCAAATGTTTCGTCTTTCAAAATTGAAAGTACTATTACTGATGAATTGGTTACTGAAACAATCGAAAAAGAAGATCTGATAAAAATGTTTAAGTTCAATGTTGACAATTTTGTAAATACAAACGATACTTTAACAACAGGTATACTACAAATCGATATAAGTAACAAAGAACAGAAAAAATCAAACAAAATTTTAGACAAAAAAAATAATTTAGGAAAAAATAACGAATACTATGCAACAGATAACTTTACACCATTATCGTCAGAAATTCCTAATATAACGATTAATTCGACTAAAGAAAAATATATTGTTTACGAGAACAAAAACCAAGAAAACCTTAATAATATTCGCTTTTCACAATCCATTATTGAAACTACTACTTCAATGAATGACTTAATACAAAAAAAAGAAGATAAAGATAGAGATATTTTAAATGAAAATCTTAATAAAAACTACTCAAAATCTGATTTGAAAACATCTATTATTAATGTGATAGACGAAAAAGAATTGAATGAAAAAGTGTCAAATGTTTCGAACAACTACTATATTCAACCTTCGAATGAAATATCTTCTTTTGTAATAAATGACATACAAGAAAATAATATGACAGAAGAAGAGATAAGTCGAGAAAATTTAAACGAAAGCGTGACAAATTTTAATAATAATAATAGTCGATCTACATTAAAAACACCTATTTCTATAGTTAATGTCACGGACGTACTTTATTTAGTTACCAAAGATACGTACAAAAAGAACCCTAATGATATAACACTAAATGTTTCGATAAACTATACTCGATCTTCTATTGAAACATCTACTGCGATGATAAATGAGATGCATCAAAAAAATACGACCATGATAGACAATAATCAAGAACAAATAGTTAATGTCACGGACAAACTTTATTTCATTACTGAATACACAACTCTCAAAAACCCTAATGAAATATTTCTGCATGTTACTAAAAACTTTACTCGACCTTCTTTGGAAACATCTACAGCGATGATAAATAAGATTCAAGAAAAGAATAAGATCGTAGAAGAGAATAATCGAGAACCTATAGTTAATATCAGAGACGAACATTATTTGATTAGCGAAGAGACGAATAAAAAAAACCCTGATGAAATTCTGCCAAGTGTTGCAATTACGTTTTCTCGATCTTCTATTGAATCATCTACTGCGACAATAAATAAGATGCATGAAAAGTTTACGACTGTAGAAGAGAATAATCGAGAACCTATGGTTAATGTCACAGATAAACACTATTTAATAAGCGATGATGCGAACCAAAAAAACCCTAACGAATTAATGCCAAAAGTTACGAAATATTTTATTCCACCCTCTACTGAAGAGAATAATCGAGAACCTATAGTTAATGTCACAGAGGAACACAATTTGATAAGCGAAGATGCGTACCAAAATAACCCTAATGAAATAAATCCAAGTGTTGCGATTAAGTTTACTCATCCTACTATTTATACATCACCTGCGATGATAAATAAGATGCTAGAAAAAAATACCATAGTAGAAGAGAAAAATTCAGAACCTGTAGTTAATGTCACAGACGTACATTATTTGATAAGCGAAGATGGGTACCAAAAAAACACTAATGAAATAAAACCAAGTGTTGCGATTAAGTATACTCAACCTTCTTTTGAAACATCTACTGCGATGATAAATAAGATGCAAGAACAAAATATGACAATGGAAGATAATATGACTTCAAATATTACGAAAAACTTTACTCGGCCTCCTATTGAAACATTTGACTTAACGAGTAATGAAGTGCACGCAAAGTACATATCTGTAGAAGAAAAGGGCATTATAAAGCTGTATGAATATGGCTTCAATAATAAAAACAATAGTCACACTCAACAATCCTTGGAATCATCAATTTTTATTAATCATGGTACTCAAAAAACATATTTAATCCCCAGTGGTAAGAATCAAGAAATAACTAAAGATCTCGGAAACAACGTTACTGAAAATTTTACTCAATTTGCTCTGGAAACATCTATCTCTGCGATTAATTTAAAAGACGAAATTTACTTAACTGAAGTTGGGAATCACAAAATGGATAATGAAAGTATATTTAATATAACGAAGAATTTTACTCGAAATTTCGATGGAATGAATGAAAAGTTTTCACCGAAAAACGACAAAAAAATTAAATTTGTGAATGATACTTTGTTTCATGTTATGGAAAACGTTACTGAATCCACGGATATTTACGCAGTAAGAGAATTTTCAACAAACACCACAACAAGTACAGACAGCACTTTCCCAAGGGACTTACCATATTTGCCGAAAATATTTCAGCTAAATGATTCTTTGTTTCAAGTATCATCAACTCAATCGGTAATGAGCTCTAGAAAAAAAGTTGCAAACGATATTGTTGTCAAAACACTACAGGAAAATTTACAATCTACTGTTTTTACTGATACTAGTCCATCCGACGCTCAAAAAGATTCTCTACCTAATTACCAACTTATTACAGATGTGAGTACAGATAAGTTACCTAATGCGAATAGTCAAATAAGTCCAGCAATTTCTACCAAAGAGTTCAACAACACCATTTCATCATCGTCTGTCAAGAAAAATTCTAAACAAACAGAAAAAGTACAAGCAGTGGATTCAGCAGACTATACAAAACTTGAAAAACAAAATTTAAATACCACAATTGGTTCAAGAACAGGTGTAAGTTTTGAAAATACCCAGTTTACAGGTCATCAAAAAAATCAAGACAATAAAAAATATAGTCTTGGTGTTGATCCGAATTACACCGATAAGAATATGAATAAAATTGAAATTAAAAATAACTTTACTAATTTTACTGCAACAGATATCCAGCAAATGGAAATGAACAATGACAGTAATGTTTTGCCTCAGCTTAAATCCATTTATAAGAAACAAATAATTTTAAATTATGAAGGGAATATTAAATACGCACCTTCTGAACTTAAGAAATCAGCCTTTAAACGACTAGATGATAATGCAACCATAGCAAATACAAATTCAAAAGATAATCATGTTGCATCTCTAAATCACAGCTATACTACAACAATCTCTTCTACTTCTACCGACACATTGCCATTGCACAATATTCTTAATAAATCGGTTGTGTTGAGTAATTTGTCAAAACCTCTAAACACTGTTTTAACTTTCGATTGCCGAAATCATTCTCTGGGTAGATTTGCTGACAAAACCAATTGCAGGAAGTTTTATATTTGTATTGGAAATGTCATACCAATTCTTGGAGAATGTCCAATGAATACAGTTTTTAGTGAATTTAGAAAGCAATGTACAAAGATTTTATCACACTGCATTAGGAATAATCAGTTTCAATGTGTTAATGAAGGCAGGTTTAGTGATGTGTGGAAAGAAAATATTTATTACATATGTATCAAAGATAGCGATCATAGGTTCATAAGATTTAGATTTCAATGTCAAAGTGGTTTTCGGCTTGATAAAATCACTGTAACGTGTAGAAGGAATGGAGAAGTTTTAGAAATTTCATCGTCATCATCATCAAATGATGAAGATAGTAAAAAGATAATTAAAACTGCAAAGAAATTTGACAAAAGCACATTAAAAGATAATACGAGTTTCAAATGCGAAAAAGAAGGGAAATTTGCTGATCTAACTAACTGTAGGAGATATTATGTATGTACTAAAAATTCAAAATCTATTCTACGTCGTAAAAGAAAAAAGTGTGACTCGGACGAGGTATTCGACAATGAAAAAAATAAATGTATTGATAGTGACAGTTATGAGTGTTCATAAGAAGCGATCGGATCTTGTCCTTATTAAAATAAATTTATTAAACAAGCTGGGCCGGCAGACGTTGTTCTGCCTTGTCCGGTAGGTGGAGCCATCTCAATATTGATACATTTAATTTCTCATTAGTATAAAGTTTATTAATATCTCAACAGAAGCCTCAGCAAAAGTTTAAAGAACATGAAATTTTATAGCATATATGTTAGCGAAATTGCAGCTTTTGTTCACTCTAATATTTGTACATTTAATAAACAAACAAAAGATAACAGAACTTAATTTTTATTTATTTTTTGGACATTTATATGAAACTTTTTAACTAATAACGAAATTAGACATTTACATTTAGCTATATTGTTATTATTTTATTTTACATGTATAAAATATGATAAGCAAATAAATAATAATATTTATGAGGGGTTGTTTAGATATATACTAGTTTGGTTGGGTGATATACATAAACACATATATAAAGTACAATAAAAACAGTAAATAAATTATAATCCAACCAGACGGAAGCCCTCGGCAGGGGGGAGCAGACGACCGAGGATTAGGGGGAAAGGGAAAGAATAATGTAATTTTATTATTGTTATTATGTGGGGTTATTGAGATGTATACTCGTCTGGTTGGGAGATACATAATTTATCAATATGTATACATACATAAAATAAATAAATTATCTTTAAATTTATTATAATTAAAATACTTAAAGTAAAATAAAATATTATTATTATTATTAAGCCACTTATCGGGTCTCATCATTTCATCATTTCAGCCTACTACAAGTCCACTGCTGAACATAGGCCTCCCACAGAGATTGCCATAAAGCTCGGTCCTGAGCCACCTGCATCCACCGACTTCTCGCAACATTGCGCAGGTCGTCACCATGTGGACCTCATCATGTGGGGGGTCGTCCCACACTGCGTTTGCCTGAACGTGGCTGCCACTCGAGAACCTTTCTTCCCCAACGGTTGTCGGTTCTGCTAGCTATGTGGCCGGCCCATTGCCACTTCAGCTTGCTGATCCTGCCGACTACGTCGGTTCCCCTAGTTCTGCTGTGGATATCATCATTGCAGACTATCACGCAGAGAAACTCCGAGCATAGCCCATTCCATAGCGCGCTGAGCAACTTTGAGCTTCCTCATCCGGCCTGCAGTGAAGGACCATGTTTCAGATCCATATGTCATCACTGGCAACACGCTCTGGTTGTATACTTTGCTCTTGAGGTTCTGTGGTATACTCGACGAGAAGATATGACGTAGTTTCCCGAACGCAGCCCAGCCGAGTTGGATTCGTCGATTGACCACTGGGTCGAAGTTGGACTTACCGAATTGGACAATTTGTCTCAGGTACTTACGTACTCGTCTACAACTTCGAGCCTATTGTTCCCAACAGCAAAGGGTATTGGTGTGACATGGATGTTAAACATAATCTTCGTCTTGTCCATGTTCATCTTAAGACCAACCTGTTGGGAGACACTATTGAGGTCATTGAGCATAGTGCTAAGCTCCTCCAGCAATCCTGCCATAAGAACTATGTCTTCGGCAAATCGAAGGTGACGTATTCGTCATTGATGTTGATACTGTATCCTTTCCAGTTCAGCTGTTTGAAAACATCTTCCAATGCAGCGGTGAAGAGTTTCGGGGATATGACATCACCCTGTCTTACACCTTTCTGCAGTTGGATTGGTACCGTACTCTGATTCTGTACTCGGACATAGACATTGTAGCCTCATTGTACAAACACCTCAGCACTTCGGTGTACCGTGAGTCTATTTGGCACCGCTGGAGAGACTGTAGTACCGCCCAAGTTTCGACTGAATCGAAGGCTTTCTCATAGTCCACATACGCCAGACATAGTGGTAAATTGTACTCTTCGGTCTGTCTCTCTTAAATCTGGTGAAGAGTATGTATGTGGTCTATGGTACTATAGCCTTTTCGAAATACGGCTTGTTCGGGAGGCTGGAAGTCGTCAAGTCTGTTTACTAGACGATTTGAGAGGACTCTCTAAAACAGCATGTAGGGCTTAGAAGCGATATCGGTCTATAATTCTTCAAAAGGCAGTTATCCCCTTTCTTGAAGATTAGGACAACCACGCTTCTACTCCACGCTTTCGGCGTAACACCGCCATGAATGACGGAATTAAACAGCTTCTGAAGGACAACAAGTATCGGTTTTCCACCCGCTTTCAGAAGCTCAGCTGTAATTCCGTCCTCACCCAGCGCCTTTCCGTTTTTCAGCTGTTTGAGAGCCATCCTAATCTCGCTCAGACGTCCGGGATGTTATCGGAATAATGTCGGATAAGCTTGGCTCTTGGGTCGTTACTCACATCAGTGTGTGGTTTCAACGACGTTGTGTACAGCTGTCCGTAATATCTCTCGATCTCACTCAAAATCTCATCACCAGCGAAAATAACTGCACCGCTTTCGGTCTTCAACTTGGTCAGTTGGCTCTTTTTGATAGACAGATCTCTGGCAAAGACTTTGGAGCCATTGTTCCGCTCTATCGCTTTTTCAATACAAGCTGTATTAAATTTGCGAATGTCTTGCCTCATACATTTAGAGATCTGTCTATTCAGTTGCCGATATGCTGACGCATCGGTTGTAGAGTGCAGCTTCATCTTACGCCTGGCTTTCATGAGTTTAAGAGTTTGATCGGAAAGCTTTTGGGGCTTGTTCGTGCGGCGGGTCCTGCAAAACTTAGCTCCTACCGCACGGACAGTTTCCACTAGCCTGCTATTTGTATCGTCCCCTGTAACGCAATCTTCTAGGCACTGAAAGTGATTATGAAATTCGAACTGAAAGTTCTCGGGGTTTTGGATAAGGGCACGTGGTGGAGGGAGCGTAGACTTCATCAGACGAGACCGCTCGAGCCTAATGTTAAGGTTCAGTGTGCCTCTTATCATTCGGTGATCACTGCCGTTTTTCACCCTAGTGATATCGGGTCTACATTTTGTAATTTTCTTTTCTGGCCCTCAACCAACATGTATTGAGCATATGTGTTATATCAGTCCATAAATTTAAAATTTGTAGTTATATTACTCGATCACCGCACCACCTATCGGGTGCCAGCATAGCCATACAAGTGTCGTCAGTACAAAAATATTATAATATGTCTCAATCAGTCAAGTCGTTTAAAAGTTATACGATCACTGACAGACGCACGCAAGATTTTTATATATAAAGATTATTTACTACTTCTAAATATGCTTATGTCTAAAAGGAAATAATAATATCAATTTGTAATTATTTAATTTATTTCTTATGTTAATTTTAAGTTAAAAGAATTACAATGTTTTTACTGTCAAAAAGTTGCTTCTTTTTGTTTGCTCAGTCTTATTTGAGGTAAATAAATATAATAATGTTAAAATCAATGGTGTTTTAATATATATATTAAATAGTCCGGGGTCTTCGATATGCTGCTCCTCTGGCTTGAATAAATGAATCCTTATCGTCCCTTTCTAATGTTATGCAGAATTGGTTGGAGAATATTGTGCATCGAATGGCGGATTCTCCCCTGACGGGACGTGCCGGGCAAAAATACGTAGCGCGCACCGGACTTTGGTCTTGGACTGCAAATTTGTAATTCTTGCAGTCTATAGGCCTGTTTCTAAGATAATTCATATCTACATTATCGAAGTTGTTATTCCTATTATTTGTGTCCACTCTTCGATTATCTTGACGGTAATATGCAGGCAATGTTTTTGTAAGATTTGTTAAAGGACATTTGTACTTATCAGGCGTGGAGCATGTCCGAGTATACCCGTTGAAAATTGTGTTTCCAGAACATTTAAACTTTATACCTTGGAAGCGGTTTTTATTAGGTATACACAAAATATATCCCTTGCAACCGGCGACGCTCGGGTCCGCTATTCTTTCGTTTCGGTGGCAACGTACTGTGCGGCTTATAGCAGGATCAATATAATTTATTGTATTTTCGCAGACATCGCTCGATTCCTCGTTGCAAATAGTATTTGGTGGACAATTGAAGGCAGGTCCTAATAAGCTGTCGTCCTCGCAAAGTCTCAATTTATTAGCACCTTCGCATACGAAACCGTAGGGCCCACAGTCAAAGTTTTTTGAGAAATATGTTGTTGCAGTCAAGGTATGGTGCATAATTAGAATCTGTAAAATTTGTTTTTAATATTATTACATTTAAAATGACATTGTTCTTGAAGCATACGAAATTATGGAATGCAGGAAACATGCGGGTTTCCTTCAAATAAATATTTGTATAAAACCCACACGTATTAAGAGCGTAAACGAAAAGAGTATTGAAGCTAAATTTGTGTGATTTAAAAAATTTAATAAACCTGATATTAACTTTTTCAAATTACTCTAATTTATTAACAGTTTATATTACAGTATAATATACATTATTCTTTGTAACTGGACAATCTTTACATTTGTGTACCTTCGAAGATTTTGGATTTGAAAGTTTCTATGAAAACCATGAAGCGTAAACGCTCTTAACGTGATGCTTGCATAATACTTTACATAATACTAGACTTTAGAGTTGATATTTTTTAATTATAAAATGTTACTTCCTCTGTAGGAATTTCTCCTGTATTTTACACATTGCATTGCATTGCACATGGACAAACAAAGACCTGGAACAATTATCTGTAGTCCATAGCGTCACGGCAAAACGCTTAAACCTCACGCCCTCTGGCAAAAAACCGAAATGTTTATTATACAAACATCTATTAAAGAATAAGCTAGTTGCTACTCTGTAGTCTTTTTTGTATTTGCAGAAGTATCTAGGTAGTACAGTAGTACTAAGCGGGAGCAGTGCCTGCGGCTGCGTTAGTGTATTTACTCCATCAATACACTAGCATTAGCCACAGAAAGCTATGACATGTTGGCGTTCTATCCTTAAGATACACTAATAAAATATCAATACAGATTAGTTATTTAAGCGCTAGTTAATTAATACAATATAGATGTAATGTTTCTAACACGAAAACGTTCTCAAGAACTTTCCTTAACTCTCTTGAAATTCGCATCAATACAAGGTTTGAGGATCGCCACTATCGAGTTAAAGTGAACTAACATTTTAAAATTTGATTTTAGAGGTGAAGCTATTAAGTGAATAAATAATTAATTACAGTAACGTACGATCCAAAAGAAAAGATTCTGGTTTAAAGTTTTGTAGTCAAGCACTGGTCATACTTATAGCATTACATTTTTGTTACCTACTAGTATATCTTGAGGTAATGGTCTTTGCTTTAGTTATTTATTTTCAACGACTCGACGAACGATTTTGACGACTCAATAGCAATACAGTTAACTGTTATTCAATCTCATAATTGTTATCATATTTTTATATATTTTTATTTCTCCTTTTTTGAATGTTGTCGAAGAAATGTATATATATATAAAAATATAGATATATTTATATATATATATATATATACATATAAGACCGTATTAGTCTGGTAATGCCTCCAACAACCCCCGGGCCAATATAATTATTTGTCCGTTTTTTTATTGTCAAAGTATATCAGCGGACGGTTTAATGATTCCTGACACGAGAGAAACAAATTGGAACCTTTTGTTCAGATAATACTTATTTCAATTAGAAAGAACCTAAAACTTAAGCTGTCTTTACACTCGATTTATTTTAAGTATCCTTTTGTTGTAGGTACATACAATGTTGCAACAACAATAGACCAATTCAAAGATCTGCGACTATTAGTTATTTCCAAATTAATGTAATGTAAATGGTTACTCACCGAAAAAAATAAAAGCCTGTTACAACCGAACATTTTACAACGTGTTACTAAAGTTGTTAAAAATTGTTAATTTCGATTTCGCAAAGTCAAGGCTATTCAGAAGACGCGCGGAGGTCGACTAACGAAGTAACGTGCTTCATTCTTCTAAAGTCGTCATTTCGCGGGCAATTATCATTTTTAACACCTCTCGAACATAGAGAAATGAGTCCGTGTCACTGGGACGGTGTGTGACACCTTTTCTTTTATATTTGAATGTCTGTAACGTTAACACGCTAGCGGTTAATAATAACCACCGCGGTCGAAATGTAACGTTATAGTAAATATTACGCTGAATATAAATACCGATTTGTACCTAATGGCATACAATTTTACTTTAATGAAACACACTATCATTTTTCCAATACATTTTGCTTTGTAAGGCGTTAAATCTTCTAAATTAAAGCTATATAATGCTTGTTTTAAATTTCTTTCATAAGTTGGTAGGTAGGTACTTACCTATTTTATTTTTGGTCCCTCATATTCAACTAATTACCTAACATAACCTTACTAGAATCTAGTTAAACCCCTAAGAGTTTGGGATTCATGGATTTTACTTGATTTATGTCAGGCAGTTGGAAAGTAGAATAGAGTTATTTTACGTTTATCAATTTAATAAAAACTTTAGAGGGCTACTGTACTTTGGTTAAACGGTTATTAAATAAAGTAAAAGAAGAAAAATTAACAGGTAACTAATAAATACTTAAGCTTAAAACAGAAAGAAATAAAAGGTGCGTTTTTATAATGATAATGATTTCGAGTCTCGATATATTTTTTTGGTAGGTTTAGGTATCTCTGCCTATTTATTTATATTATATTTGTCTACACATGTATCGCTTATCAATATAATTACTTTTTTCTGAGCTCTAATATAATACGGTGAAAGTCAAAACTATCGTACACCGTTTGTTTCTACATCATAAATTCGGGGGTTTCTATGAAGATAAACATGTATGTATGCATAGATAAACACAATAGCCGAATGGGTAAGGGTGCGGACTACGAAACATGACGTCGTAAGTTCGAGCCCGCCAACAGGAATATTAGTAATAATTGTACTGTACATAAAAACTTTACAGTATCTACTAAGTTCACTCATTAGAATTGGCCATCCTAGATATTAAACATCTGATCTAGGAATTTCAAATTTCATCAGTCGTACGACGCACAGCTTGTAAGCTCTACTTCTTTTACGACTCTTCTACCAGTACTTCTTAAATTATAAATTTTACAATCATAATTGATGCCTTCCTGGTCGATTTAGACCACAGCTGCAACTTCTCAACTATCGGCAGTTGTCACAGAAGCACACATTCGTCTTCACCTTCCCATATGCTATGTAACGCTTATGCAATAATATAGGAGGAAGTCAGATACAGTGTCAGACGCAACACAACACAACCAGATCTGAACCAACATAATAAATAACTTGTATTATCCACGAAAGTGGCCTCGGTTGGGATTATAACCCAGGGTCCCTGGCTCGTCAAGTACGCTCACCACTGAACCTCGCTTATATCCAATAAATATTTACAATGAAAAAATACGCTAAGTGCCATAATTTTATCTTTCTACATAATTCCATCATCACTTGCTATATCAAAAACTAAGTTTAAGTAGCTTTGTTTTAAGGTCTGATATGTATTTGTGTGAACATAACACCTTCATTCAACACAAAAAATCAAAAACCCACACATATCTTCAATTATATTGGTGCAAATGACGAAGACCACGCGTGCAAAGTTGTGAGTAAC
Source organism: Bhutanitis thaidina (assembly GCA_029286595.1). Lineage (NCBI taxonomy): Eukaryota > Metazoa > Arthropoda > Insecta > Lepidoptera > Papilionidae > Bhutanitis > Bhutanitis thaidina. The sequence goes on from JAGSMS010000003.1 coordinate 6,821,685, forward strand.
AGTTAGTTGTTCAATATTAGTAAAACTTGAGAATCATGGAGAAAAGCCGGGCACACTGCAACAATGTGGGGTTTCTTCTTCCTCGAATTTTCTCATAATAAACTCGGCGTCAAAAAAATCGCACCTATTGAAATTTTGACTTCAAGCGAATAATACTCTTAAATTATTTATTGTACCCTACCAAAATTAATATCAATTGAAAGCACAATTAATACACTTTAAAAACGCGTATCGTTCTTTTCTGTAAAAACAATAATCACGAAACGTTAGGGTCTTTAAAAAAAAAGTGCTGAAAAGCTCATTAGAGGACTCACTACTTGTGCCACCTTGGACACGAATAAAAGGGGGGGGGGGGGGGGGTAAAAATTAATTATGGGTTCCAGGTCCTACGGCTAACACAGCGGGATAGACTTCGTCGCCATCACTTCACGACCCGCCAGAGATAAATACCTAACAAAAGAAAAAAAAAATTTTGCTTTTGAAGACCCCAGATAGATATTTTGAAAAAATACACGTTTTCTTAAACGTTTATCGTAAATAAAAATTAAACAAATTTCAGTTTCGTATTTCAGCCGATGAAAATATTTGTAATATAAATACATTGTTCGTTTGCGGATCTCGATGCGTCGTAAAACAGCATCCTGCCTCTTTACTTCTAAAAGTCCATTTAATCTCATCTCGGATTTGGTTGCGTAGTGAGTATGCGATACAAATTCACGGTGTATACCAGTATAGATGGTTAATTTTTGCTTATGTAATTTGCTGGTTGCGATTCCACGAAAAAGATGTCTAGTCCTTATGCCTCTAGAATTGTATTAAAAATTATTTTACATGGGTACTAAACAAATTACACTTTTTAATATCGGTGGTTTTTAATATGATTAGGTTTTGACATTAATACTCACAAGTCTCGATAAAAAAATAAAAAGGCTTAATTTAAAAGGTTTAATTTAATTCTACTTAATTGCTAACAATTTCGTAAGTATAAAACTATTCGTCGTCCGATGAGGCGTCGCTGTCGCTCTCCGAACTCGTCGAATCGGACTGGTGCGCAGGTGGGCCGGTTTTCGCTCTGCGGAAAAAAACATTTTGAAACTTATGTCTATGGTCGAAAATTTATCGTAGCCATGTAGAACGCATATTGAGACTAATGAATATAATTTTACAGCAGACAATTTTACTGTTACTTACAGCCTAAGGCGTGTCTTACAAAAAGCCTCTAGTAAAATTAAATGCCTCTAGAGCCATAATTATGCTTATTCGAATTGAAAACGATTTCCAAATATTTTAACTTTAAATAACTAAAAATACTAACACATGGTAAGCTTCGGCGACGACGAGCGCGGACGGGTGTAGTGCGCTAGCTAGCTTCATTCTGTCCTCTTGTAACAGAGCTTTGACCTCTTCCTCGGTCCGGTTTAACATCACAGCCAGGGTCTGGACGCTTGCTGTTATCGCTTCGTCGAAGCCGCAGTCAGTTAAGTACGTCACCGCCGTCTGAAAAATAAAAAAACATCGTCATGGTGGGTATGAATTTCATCATGAGGTCTCTCAATCACTACAGCATCATGTAAAATTCAGGTTAGCCCAGGAATAAAGGGTCAGACGGATTACAAATATTTCGGTTTTTACAGAACAAGGGGCCTGAAAAATCGGAGTTTAATGCCAAACAAAAACGTCAAGGAAAACAAAATTTGTTAGCTTCATTAATATTTTTTTTAAATTGTATAACACTTATTTTTTAATTGTAACTAAACTTAGCTAAGCTATTCGGTTACAGGAATTCTGACGAATTAATAGAAAGGAAAAAACGTGTCATTTCAATCTGAACTTTGATGTTAATCTATCCAACAGAACCGTTAAACCGACACGAATGGTCCAATGTTAAAAATATATTATTATTTATTAGTTTATTGAAACTGATATAGTACGCAATATTTATGTGGCGAGGTGTCACTCTCGCGCTTGGTCACTTTTTCTACTAATCAAGGGAAACGAAAATGGCACATTTTGCCATCAGCTATTGCTTTTTATAACATTATTATTCTGTTTAGATACTTTTTTCCCTCTGTTTAATAAGAATTGTATTTGTCTAGTTGCAATAAATCATTTGAGTTTTTAGTTATCATTATAATAATAGTGGAAAGTAATATAATTGTAATAATAGTAAAATTTAAGGAATTGACTGGATTGTTGTGTATTTTTATTTCAATTTACATCCCTTTATAATAATGTTATTTTTATCTCATAATACATTTTAACGATGACATCCGCTGCAGAACTAAGGTAGCCGACATAGCCGAAAGGATCAGCAAGCTGAAATGGCAATGGGCCGGCCACATAGCTGGCAGAACTGACAACCGTTGCGGAAAAAAGGTTATCGAGCGGCGAACGCAGTGTAGGACGACCCCCAACAAGACGGAGTGACGACCTGCGCAGTGTTGCGGGAAGTCAATGGATGCAGGTGGCTCAGGACCGAGCTTCGTGGCAATCTTTGGGGGAGGCCTATGTTCAGCAGTGGACTTGTGATAGGCTGAAATGATGATGATGATGATGAATACATTTTTCTTTTATTACCGCTTACTTACCAGTACAGAATTAAACGAAACGCAAAATACTAAAAGGAACCGTTGATTTTTCTCATTCATTTACATATACTGTGCAAACGTATAAACCGTAGTTCGACCGCGTCGTTAAATTTAACCTCATGTTTTACATGCCATTCCTAATTTGAAATGAAACTATTATTTACGGATTTTATCGCGATTAATTTTATTTTTATATTGCCGACGTAACTCGAAGAGTGCTTTACTGCATCCGAGGTCACGGTAGACCCGAAACTTATTGTTCGTAGTCCATACAAGTACTGGTCCCGTGCGGGAATTGAAACAGCGACCCACGGCGCCGCAGCCAACCGCTTAGCCACTACGCAACCACGCCGCCAGTCTGCTGCCATATTAGCTGCCTCATCACATCTACGCTGATGTGGCAACCTTAACTATCAATCCTTGCTGCATCAGTAGCTGCGAGGCTCGGCTATGAGTTTAAATGTTGTCAAGTTGACTGTATTTGCGCGTAGTCGCATTCTGGCTGCGTTAATACACTTGTACACGTGAACGTTCTCACCGCAGCGATGCCTGGTTTCCCGACAGCGGCGGCCTTTTTCGCGACTTCGACGAGTATCTCCGGCCTCGCCGGTACCCCCGTGGACTGTTCAGCGCGCAGCCTGTTCAGCGCTTCTCCAACTTGATCCCAGCCCGGGTCCGCTTTGTCCTCAATGTCTGAGCATAGCTCTATTATGTTGGATATGGCTGTTGCCGACAATCTAAGGAACAATATTTTTTTTAATAGTATTTTACTTGACGTTGAGAATTAATTGGGTAAAAAGAAGTTCCATATAAGAAATTTCAAAGTTGTTTGAAGCGATTTTTATCTGCATAAGTTTCTTCTGAGAAAAAAAAAAATTATCTTACATCTTACTTTTTAATTTAAAGTAACGCAGTCTTTCAAATGTTTATTGTGTTAAAATTCAATTTCTTGTAGAGTAGGGAGTTTAGCACATTTTCCATTTATCTTTTTTTAGGAATCTTTAAACGGTTAACTATTTCTAACGAACATTATCAATATGTCTCTACCAAACGTATGTACGACAGACAAACATGTCACGTTATCCCAAATAAGCTCTGGTAAAAGTAGGTTGAAAAGACTAAACATGTCCAGAGATCTGGCCACCCCACTTTTGAGTAAACGGCCGAGAGAGCGTGTCTTATCTTATCTCACGGGATGAGATTGGTAGGGAGTGTAACAAAAACCTTTCACATGTCATAACAATAGCATGTCTATTGTTCATGTAAAGAAATATTATCAGCACTTAAACATTTTTATAGACGTCGAGCACACATACGTTTGTACGGGTGATCTTCTGTCGCTAGCTTGCTCTTCTTCTTCCGTCAATTTCCCAAACTTGAGTATGTCAGCGGCGGCAGTACGTATTTTCGCCTTTACCTCATCATCTGAAAGAGGACAGATAACAATAAAAATGGTCCTTTAAGTCGACCTACTTTTGCTAGCATTTCCTTTAATAGAATTTTACGGCTCACCCTAAGAACGAGATGGATTGTTATACACTCGAGTAATTCAATGATGGGCAAAATTATTATTATTATTAATTATTTATCTACCAAAAAAAACAGTATGTCCACAATTCTTTATTTTTTTATTCCCGTCTCGGTCAGGACAACTCAAGCTGCCGTGGCTAGAGAATACGCTACGTATGCATCATACATACGATTCTCCCACTCTTTCATTTCAACCGCCATGAAGTCGGAGAAGAGTAAGCATTTTACTTTTCGTATGTGCGCCTAAATAAGTTTGAATTCAAAATATCGTTGCAAAAAAATTTAATAACAATAACAGAATAACGAACAAAAAGAACAATAATGTGATCTACTGCACGGAGCGAGCGGGACAAGAGCAAGCAAATAATCGTATACAGCGATAGAGACAGCGTATGTCGGTCAGCTTCCACTCCTATTTAAAATGGCTACTGCGACGCCATTCGTTGTCAACTTCGGAAAGGCAAAGTTAAAATATTCGAACTGCACCTTGATACTGGTAGCAGTTGCAGAAGGCCTCCAGCAGCCTCTCGACCAGACGCATGCGCTTCGCGTGTCCGAACACGACGAGCTGCGACCAGGCCTGCGACAGCCGGTCGCCAGCCCCGCCCACCTCCAACGTCTTAATTATCTGCAATAAATGCATAACATAGGTGAGAGCCGCGCTGCCTCAGTGTTCAGGGCTGTCGCTTTAATTACATAGTACGCGAGCGGTACTATATATAAAAGGTTAAAAAATAATACAAAATTAAAATGTTAAATAACAATATAAACAAACCTCTTCCATAACCGATGGTTCTGGAACATATACATTTGGTACTAACATGTCTAGAAGCTGAAGTGTTTTTTCGAACGGAGCATTTCTGCAAATAAAGTGAAAGCAATTAATTTAGCTTTATAAACAAAATCTACACGCTTCGAATTTCCTTATGAAGAAAACAATTTACGGAATTTTAATTAATTTATAATTTATTTTACATAAATAATATTTATGTAAAATAAATTAATACATAAATAATTACACTTATATATTCCCGTGAAAAAATAGACTATGTTCTTCTCTCGGATTCAAGACTTCGGATTAGTAGTCATCTCCATAAAAATTGCATTAAAATCTGTTCAGCAGTTTAGCCGTGAAGACGTAACAGACAGACAGACGTAGTTACATTCGCATTTATAATATTGTAGTATTTATAGAATGAATAAAGATAAACATCCATGATTCAGGCTCAGATATAAACATTCATTCATTCATATACATGATGTATTAGAGAATAGTTTCAAACCCGTAACAGACAGCTATGAAGGCAGAGCATTACCAGCCAACTAAATTGATAACTTCTTTCTGTAATCCTTTACGAAATTATAAAATTGTGTTCTAAACCACTGAATCGTATGTATTAGTAGGCTTAAAATATTAACGTAAGAGTTACTACTCGTTCCGCCATCTTGACCTCAAATGTCTTTTGTTTACACTAACACACACATACCCACACGCGCTAATTCGCCCACTCACACACACACACTTGATTGTTACATTATTTCTGAGAAGTTCTGAACTGAAGAACTGATCCCCATGACTAGGTCGTAGAGCTAGTGACTATACAAGTAGAGTTGTATCCTTGTCGAGTTGTGCGAGCATGGTGACTTGTACCACAGGTTTTGTAATATAATATTATATTTTGGTTTGTATAAAAACTTCACGACGTATTGTAAATGTGAAAAGGAAATAACTAAAGATATTATTATTATCTGAATCTTAGACAAAGTATTAATGTCGTTAGTAACATGATATAGAAAAGAAGGCTCGTTCGCTTAAGTACGAAGTACGAGCCCACTACCCCTGGGGTATTCAAGATAGTAGAAAATAAAACGAAATATATAAATAAATATTGTACAAAATAATATACAAGTTGATAAGCGTTTCTTTTAAATAATCATGTTACCTGCAGGTCACCGTTATATAATGCCGATAGTAAATACTTTCTTTGTACGCATCTCCCACTAGTTTATAGTTGTCTCCTTTCATGAGCAGACTATGCAGTCGCTCTGCTAAGCCAATGTCCTGAGAAATAACAAAAAATCATTGAAATATCTTTCTTACTTTGTAAAGTATAGTTGTTTGTATGAAAATCGAAAACTACAGCTCTTAAGTAGATATAGTTAAGATCAAATTAGTTAACTTAGTTTCATTACCTGTAGGTGATCACTGCACACTCCCATTGCAGTGATAAAAAAGTTCGTGTCCGTCGCCTCCTTAGGTACCAATCTATCTCTTTTTTCCAAATCGTTGAGGATTGTTGATAAGATGTTTATTCGAGGACCACCTATAATAGATACAAAAATGTTATGCAGCCGTGGTAGCCTTGTTGTGGTGGTGGTGGTACTTAGAGCGCACGCTTTAATTTCATAGTACGCGATTCCAGATCGGCTTGGATCCCCGGTGTCGGCACTACTAACATTTTTAATAACAATTTTAAGAGCTCAAGTTTACCATGCGGTGCACAAGCACAGCGGTAAAGGGAAACCTTCCTGTTTGAGGAATAAAATATTTCGCGGACGTGTGAAGTCCGCACTGGATCAGAGTGGTGGCCCCCTCCCGGCTCCAAAGCGCTCACAAATATTCCAGAGGTCTTTGCCAAGCAGTGAGCGTTTACCGGCCGGTACTTTTAAATACACGTGAAGAACATCTCTGGTGTCTCCCGTCCGCCCAGCGCGAAGAGTATGGACAAACTTTCATGCATGGCTTTTGTTGTCACTTTCATGGAAAGGTCTGTGTTCTGCAATGGACTGATGAAGGCTTTAAGATAATAAAATAAATAATCTAAATTGGTTCGGAAATATTGATCAACAATCTATCAATAAATATAAATGAAATAAAAACACAGACGAATTGATGACCTCCTTGTTTGAAGTGGGTTAAGGATTATGGGTATCAATGGTCAATACGAATTTGACAGTTACAATAGATACTCATATTGTGCCTATGATATAATTGTGCCTGTAGATAAAAGGTCAATTGTAGCTAAAAGATGTATCTATAGAAAATTGGGGAAGGGGGGGGGGGGGGGGATCGAACTGCTGTAAGTTGTTAGTGATGTAACCCATGCGCGCAAAAACTTAACTATTTTCGGTGACATTACTTAAACTAATATATTTTTTTTAACTTTTAATGCACTTACGCTCTTTGCAAAATAAGCACAACAAGTAATAGTAAGCCGATAGTCCGGGTTGGATGCCGAGTTGTTGAAACTCTGATATAACTTGTAGGGCGATTTCTTGTAGCAATTTACCACCGCCCCACGCCGATATTGATCGCAGACATGCCGTTAGAGTCTCGTCGTTTGGCGATAAGCCCTGGGACAAAAGTTTTAACAGATAATTTATAATGGAAAAACAAACTAGTTCAACCTGTTCTTAAAAGCTACTCTGTTTTTATTTTGTACTAATATCAGAAATACGATTAATACAAATTGTACGAATAAATAAAATTCAATGGCCTGTCTGGGATTTCGGTGTGATGATGATGACGATACCCTCGTGGCCGATTTCGTCCACAGCGACACCTTCCGAATACTATTGGCCATTTTTAAACTGCACAGGAGATAATACAGTGTCGTAAGTGTAAGCGCAAACAGAGGCACTCACTAGTCTTTACCTTCCCATATCCGATGCAAACTCGTCTCGTGTCTCTTTTTGCACAAATATTGAGCTCGGCTAAGATTCGAACCCAAGACACATGGCTTAGCAATCAATTACGCTAAACACTAAGCCACGATTTCGTAGTACAGTGTCAACGCATGTGAGTTTGTGTGTTGTAATTTTTGATAAATTCTTTTTCATCGTAATTTTTTTTACCCTTATCTATGCAGCGTTGTTGCCCAAATAAAAAAAAAGTTACGCAATTTGAATGTCAAAACTTATGAAATAAATAATATTTTGCAGTTCTGTTAAAGTAAAAGTAAAGTAGCAGACTGTCAAGAACTCACTGTTCAACAAAGGCCTTATCTCGATATTGAAGAGAAATTTAGAGCCGTGAAGGGTTCGCCACGCTGCTCCAGTACAGTTGATGAAGTCATAGGTCGCCAAAATAATAATAATAATTTTTTGTAATTTCTCAGACTGGATTCCTCATGATACTTTTTTATCGTCTGCTTTTTAAGTTACTTATTATTAAATTAAGACACAATATTTAAGTTATATGAAAAGTTATACTGGGAATGTAATTTTACACGTAAGTCTCTTATAATAAAATTTTGGCGATGTATTACACCTAAGAGTAGTTTTAAATTTACCATCGACGTACTACTTTTCGAGACCCTACACATAAACGAAATGAATCATTGTACCCGTTTTATAGCACCATGTATAAAATTATACAAAAAAACTATTTTAAAAGTAGCAGCCTGTAAGTGCCCACTGCTGAGCAAAGGCTTCCTTCTCAAATATTTAACAGGATTTTGGAGCACGGAAGGGCCCGGCACGCTGCTCCAGTGCGGTTTGGCAAGCTTCACATATTTTACTATTTGTCAGACATGCAGTTTTTCTTACGATGTTTTCCTTCAACGCTGATCACGTGGTAAATACAGCACTTAAAATTTCCATTAACAATTTTAGTGGTGTCGGCATCGGGGATCGAACTCGGGTCATTTGCGCTCTATGACACTAAAGCGTATAGACTTACGTAACTCCCCGGTGATAGCCCTACAGAAAGCAAGTGAGCTAATATTGAATCAAGTTTTTAGTTATAAAATCTCATAAGATTACATAAGAGACGTTTCATTGTATTAAAAGATAAGAATAATATGTATGGGAATAATGGAAAAATTGGTTGTTTTTCTTACACTTAATTTATCAAATCATGTTTGTAGTAGACGTGTTTTATCTTAATAAAATACTAGAATTAAAAACGTCACAAATTTTATTACTTTAGCAATAGCTATTCTTAAAGTTTTCTTAAGCTATTGTATTTTCACAGCAGTGTTCGTTATCACTTTTATTGAAAGTAATCAGTCTTCTACCGCTCTATGTAGGGTTCTCCTATTTGCCCAATTGCCACACTTGCCAGACGGGTTACCAAACGCAGTACCAGACACATTGCACCTTACACGCTGCTGTATGCCTCCTGTCTGGATAAGGTCCGGCATATTTGTGATGAGGGGTGAGAGGGAATATAGAATCTTTTTCTCCAAATGCCAACCTCGCCTGCATGTGGTGATGGGGCACTGCTAGTTAACAGACGGAGTCTGGCGACAGGGTGGCGGAAGATCCATTCGAATTTGCCAAAACCAACGTTTATGCAGTGTCAGTGACACGGAGTAGTGACGGTGAGTAGCATCGCCAGTGTGCGGGGTCCTTGCCTAGTGAAGCGCGGTGTGCATGGGAGTAACTTTCAAGAAAAACATCCTGCCTTGCGCAGGCGCTTTCAAGGATAGGTATTGTAACAGTGGACTTAATAGGCTAATAAAGAAAGGTTTGAGATGGTTATTCTAACATTAGTCAAAAGATTCACCTGTAACTGGAACAGAATCACAATTACATACAGATTAAATGCGACTCTTTGATATTTAATGAAAAAAGTTTTCAACTACTCGGTAGTAGAAAAAAAAATTAAAAAGCTTTTCAAACAAATAAAAAGCAAGCGTTATTCGTCACAAGTAATGGTTTAATAACCTAGGCAAGAGCATCGACTTCGCACGTTTTCTTTGTAGGTGATTCGGTGATTTCAAATGTGAGCCGCGGACACCGGCGCGTACGGTAGATAAGGTCTTAGACCTGGGTATCGTTGGACTACTAATACTATTAGCGCAAATATATGTTGAGTCAAAATAACAAAAACTATAAAAAATATGCTGTGCCTAAACTGATTTTGGTGCATGACCTAGAAAAATACCCAACACCTTGGCCTGTAAAATGTTACGTTAAATTGAATGCCGTAGTAACGTCGCATCCAAAATTTTACCTGTTCGCTCATTTGAATAAGTAAAGTTTTCAAAGCTTCAATTCTTAAAGTGGTGCCCTCTTTAAGAAATCCCACGCAGCTTATTAATGAGTTGAATACACTGGTCGACAGTGGTATACCTTTTTCCATGGTTTCGAGGGCTAATGTATGAGCTCGTTCTGCCTAGAAGTGGTTAAAGCACAATTACTTTATTAAATAGTATTAAATTATGTTAAATCACTTCTTGTATTTACGCTATAATAACATATTGAAATTAAACTATTATTTACGAATTTATTAAATCTAAGCGAAGCATATCATACATATGTGGATCGGATCAAAATGTATTGAATAAAAAGCTGTAGGTAGCCAGCTTAACTATGACGTCAGAACGTCAATCACTTGTCTTCCCGTAACCTTGGGTAACATAAAACACTTGAAATGACAGACATAAAATGAAAATTAGTAAAACGCGATAAAATCTCATTCAATATATCATATTTGACGGCTCGGTGGCGTAGTAGCTAAGCGTTTAGCTGCGGCGCTGCGGGTAACGGGTTCGATTCCCGCACGGGACTAGTATTTGTATGGACTACAAATAATAATACCCGGTCTGGGTGTTTGTCCATGTAAAATTCATGTATGTAAACTGCCTCCGCGACAAAGGCGAAAGTTCCACAGTGGAAGGTAACGTTTTTTTTTTTTTAAAAAGAAGATTATCAAAGATCTAAAAAAAAAGTTTTTTGTAGTTCTATAACATAAAAAAAATATTTGATATCCTAAATTTTTTATGTTTTCAAATCATGAATACAATAATCTTTAATAATTGCATATCAAATTATAATTAATGGATACAAGTATACAAAATATTTACTTGATAATACTTTGCCATTCCTTGAATCATAGTACAATAGGCCTCTGGTGTTTTGGGTTCCATGGATGTGAATATACTGTCTGCCAACCCACCCATTCTACAACAATATGCATTGTGGTTAATGCAATGCTCGAAAATGATATGTATATGAGTATGACAAATTATTTCTTCCTTAAGTACTTCTTTGAGGACCTTAAAAATTATCTTTTTGTATAAATTTGTATAATATAATTTTGTAATAATATAATTTTGTATATAGTCATGATGTGACTATGCTTCTGCTTCTGGCTGCACAATACAACATTGTATACAGCCAAGGCCTCATTAATATCCAACAAAGGATGAACTTTAAAAATCCTTTTAATTGGTCCTTTTCTAGGACACAGGTTTGCATCAAATTTCAACTTTCTAGTGCCTAATACAGTGATCAGTGAGTTCATCAGTGGACATTTTATATATAATGAAAACAAGTTTTAGTTTTGTAGTGTGAACCATTGTTATATAGCATTACAGCATTTAAAAAAATAAAATGAGCAATGTAACATAAAATAATTCAAACTCTTGGCCTACTTAGTCATGAATTCAAAATTCAAGCCAATGTTAATTTTTACACAGATTATTGGTTTTCGATTTATGTACATTATGTAAAGAATGACCACACTGATTCTGATGAGATAGAGAAGGTATGGATGAGTAGCTTTTATCAACATGTTCATCCTCAGCATCAGCATGAAGTTACGCCCTAGTATTTTGTTATGTCTAAACTCACTTCCAAGTGGCAGCCTGTCGCTCACGAGTATTTGCTGAAAACCATCTCTCTTCCATCCATTCCATTGACACTGGCTCCTTTTCGTTATAGAAGCAGAGTAATTGTAGAAAATCCATCTTCAACTCGTCAGTCACTGTCTGTACTCCACCAAGGAGTTCAAATACCTTTATTGCATCTTCAAGAAGTGCATTTTGTATTGTGTATTTAAAATCTTCTTCAGTAACCTGTAAATGATTTGTTAACTATTGTATACCAGTCTTTGTAGATTACAGCATAAATATAAAATTGATTTTGGAATACTTATATGAAGAAAATAGTGTCTAAAATGGGGATTATGGCAAATCCTTCTGTTAAAAACTGTTATTTTATGTGGGGTTTTAGTTGAAAACAATAATGTATGGTAATACGGATAATGCTAAAGCAAACGGTTGTTTTTTCACAGTTGTGTTAAACGGTCCAACCATTTTGAAAAAAAAATGTTTTATATCAACAGTGGGCAACCCATGACAAGTGTAGCATTTTGTGTGACCTACTAAGGTCTTGAGGTGGTTCACGAAATTACTTATCTAAAACGAGTTTAGTTGAATAGTGTGTATTGTTTACAAGGAAAAACAACATGCTATGCAAAATTTGCCCAAATGTTAAATATTTTTTGAAGAAATGAATAAATGCTTATTAATTTTCTTAAATACTAAAAAGCAGTAGGGAAACAAAATAAAAGTTGTATGGGTAAATTATGGCAGAACTAGATTTGCAGTTTGTTTCATTATTGCAAAAAAATCCAAGAAACATCTGCAGTGCATATTGTCAATTTACCAAGTGTGCCGCAAATCCCTGTGATGTTTCTACTATAAAAAGTAGCAGCCTGTAAGTGCCCACTGCTGGTCAAAGGCCTCCTTCTCAAATACTAGTATCTGAGAGGGTTTTGGACCCGGGAAGGGCCCGCCATGTTGCTCCAGTGTGGGTTGCTTCACATATCCAAGAAATAAATTTCTTTCTTTTATTATTTCTCAGATATGCAGGTTTCCTCAAGATGTTTTCCTTCATCGCTGAGCATGTGGTAAATATGGCACTTAAAATTGCTATTAACAATTTTAGTGGTGCTGGCTATTGGGAATCGAACCCAGGTCACTCGCTCTTTGTGAAACTAAAGTGATTGCTGTGACCACTAGTTGACCCATGAAACGAAGACCATGAAAATTAATCTACCAAAGATGTCAACCTCTTTCATTGATATAAATACAAGTTAGTTAAAACAGAATGTTTTACAGCAACAAAAACCAAATAAGTTTTATGAAATTTACAATTAATGTCAATTGTCACAAATAATAATTAAAATAAAATGGGAGCGCTTTTGATCATGATTAATAGTTTAATGATCTTGACAGGAGCAGAGAGAGTGCAAATATATCTAGAAGTAAAATAGCAAAATCTAAAATATTATTCTGTAACAAACTACTGTTATATAATTGATATTTGGGATATAACTTAAAAATTACCTATAGAATATGAGGTTAAATTTCATAATGTTATGTTGCATCCATGCCATGTAATCTATTTTTTAATAGTCTTTAACTTATATATAAAAAAATAATTATGTTTTGTTCAAATGTGGCCTGCAACTAATTATATATAAGATTTTTGGGCTATCCCTATGAAAAGGTTTCCAACCCATTCTTTGCATGATTTCACTTTAGTACTTTAATAATAATTATATTAAAAACAATTGTAGCATTACCTTACTTTCATCATTATAGATTGGTTTAGGGGCAAAAGCCTCAATGAGAGGGTCAGCATTAAAGTATGGAGTTTTCATCTTGCCAGGTGGATCCCACTCTCGGGTTGTAAATAGATCAACATGTTCATCTCTTATCCATGCTGCTGCCTTTCTACCAGCTTCAGCGGATAGGGCATATGCACGCTTCCGATAGTTTGACAGTGGGATAAGGTATGGATCATCATGGTACCTAAAATATTGAATAGTTATAAGTTTAATGTAATCAAAATATATAAAATTTACAAAGTAAACAAGATTAACCTTAAATTTTATTTAATATTCATGAAAAAAAATCATCTATATTAGGAATGATGCATTATTTCATAAAAAATCTATTGAATATTACATACAGATTTAATATGAATAGAGAAAATTGCTATTTTTTTCACTATTTATTAAAAATAATGGAAAAATTCCTTACTTGTAATGAGCTGCCGTAGGATCTGGACCAACGGTGGAAGCCAAAGCTTGGAGAATATCTGTCGGTCCTCTAGGAATCCGCGGTGGTGGTGAAAAACCGTCGCTTGATTGGCTATCTCGAGGTAGCTTTTGACTTTCTATGGTTGTCACACTCCTACAGAGACAGGCGATTCTCGACCATTGCCTGTCAATAAAAGTTTGGTAAAAAAATTGTTTCATTATCGCAGGAAAACTTAAGTAACAAAATCTTGCCTTGGTAAAACAATGTTGGAATACATTGAAAGTAAATTTTTGAAGTGTTTGCCAAACAAAGAACTTATTATATAAAATTATCGAATTCTATGTTTATGTTTTATTATTATAGTTTAATATTAAATTATACTATGTGCGGCTATTATAACCTAAAATGTCAACAAATTGAAATTGACATGACAATGACAAACGACATTTGCCTAGGGATGCCGATGATCATCGGCGTTGAAGGTAAAACATCGATGTTTTAACATCGATTTGTGACCGTATTCATAAGTTTCACGATTTATTCTTCCGACTACATATCGCAAGCATACCACCTAAAGAACTCGCTGTGTTAAACATCTAAATTTCGTATAATATTATAAACCAATACAATTTTTCTTGTTTTGTTTATATAAATTAAATATATATAGATATAATGTGTGCGTAAACCGCGATGTCTTGTGTTCTATGATGATATTATTGTATCAACTTACATTTCAGATTCTTATTGTTAAATTTGTCAATGTGTATATTTATTGTGACATTGAGGACAAGGGCTTTATTTTAAAATATCGACAGTAAATTGATAGTTCTCTTTTACTGAAGATTTGAAATACTGATGAAATGCTTCCTTTTGTTTTGAATATAATTTACCATTTACGCACATTTTGGATCTTTGAGGTTTGTCGATATCTGCATGCGTTATCGGCACGCATTATAAATTAAATTATAATGCGTGCCGATAACTTTCCATTTTTTCGTTGATTCCCACACAATTTTCCATATATTACATAGGCCAATCGCAGAAGACTAGCCCCCGAAATACCATCTCTTGACCATTAAAAAAAATTAAGTACTCGTAGATGTCTGTGATTTCGAAATAACAGCTTGTTTCTATGTTCATCTGATTATTTGCAAAATTCTAATACTGAAAAACCCGTTTTTAAATTTTTATCTGTCTGTTTGTCCGGGCTAATATAGCAACCGGCTTAACCAATTTTGACGGGACTTACACTAGAAGGTAGAGTATATTGTAAAAAGTAACTTAGAGTACTTTTATCTGGGACATGTTTAGGGCTCTTTAAAATAAGGCATTGAGCTTTATTTTATAGGGTTTTCTACTATTACTACTGCCACTGATGATAGTTTAATTTAGTTCGTTTTGTACACGGTGTTGCCAAGCTGCAGCTTTTGCTGCTGCTCGAAAGAGTCGCCTTGCCCGTACCACAACCTCACAGAATACCGGCTTGGGGTATCTTTTGCTTCTGCGTTTCGTTTGGTGTGTGAGGTAACCGGAGGCCCACTCCCACTCTACCCTTCTATTTCCCTCCTCCTCCTCAAATATCCTTTAAGGTTAGTAGCGCACCCGAAGCTGCCCTGGTGTAGTAGGAGGGAGACGGTAAATCCGCTTGCTCGTTTCCCATAAAAATGAAATAGAAGCATCTGTCTGTGAATTCAAAATAACTGCTTTTTCTTTGATAATTATTATATTTTCACGATACCACAAGTCAAATACATTTTATTAAAGATTTATTCTGTCAGTTTGTCTGGCTGTTTGACCTGTCTAATCTTGAAAACAGCAGAGCCAATTTTGATGAGACTTTCACTACAAGGTAGTGCTCATTGAAGGGTATTTAGGCGCTAATAACTTAGGCTAATTTTACCTGGGTAAAGTTCAAAGTTCCTTCGCAAAAAACCTGTTATGTGATTTTCACAAGATATGATTTTTGTATCACTATTGATATTTATACGTTTATATATACTAGTATGCTTATATAAGAAATAATTTTTGTCATGCAATTCTCGTAAAGCGCTTGTTTGTGATGAATGTAAAAGTTTATATGTATATTTTATGAACGTCTATACCACGATATAGCTAGTCACAGGAACTATAAACCCTACAAATTTGAAATTTGGCAGGTAGGAGTTGAAAAGGATTTTACGAAAAGCCTCTCCCAAGGGCTTGATATGAGTGTTGAGAATTAGTATGTAAGTTTTATAGTTAGAGACATTAAAATTGGCATTTAGTAAATTAATTTTAAATAATGAAATACTTGTAAATGCGCTTTTGGAAAAATATGTGTGTGTAGAATACAGGTAGAGGAAAGTAGTTTATATAGAAAAACTTTATTTATAGTTATTACTATATTCTTAAATTTAAAATAAAATTTAATGGATCGTAAAACAAAGGATCGCTTTTTGAATATTCTGAAAATTATATGCAAATATTTATGAAGTCCACGCGTACAAAGTCCCGAGTAGCATCTCGTTGATCACTGGCAACCTGCAGTTTTTGGGATGGTTTTCTAGCCAAGTGATATTTTTTTTAAAAAAAAAATAGTGGTTGTGGTTAGTTATAGAACGCAACCGGTATCAAACGCAGATCATTCACGCATTTTGAATTATAAATCAAGCCTTTCACAGTATTCAAGTATAGTATTTTAATGTAACTTAATCACTTTTCGATGTTAACCAAAATATATTGTGTTCATTAGCATGACATAAAATGACTGTTAAACGCATTACGACGTCAAGATAAACATATAGGAATAAAAACAAAACACAACTATTTATTGTTTTATTTTATAAAACATTAAAGCAAAGGAAATCACTAATGTATACTTATAATTAATAGGAGCTGTGTTAGAAGAAAAATTGCCAGTAAATGTAGGTACATCATCAACTAACAAAAATAAAGTATTCGGTTTATTATTGACCTTATTGCATTTAAATAAAGTTTCATTGACACATGATTTTTCGATAGGACTGAACAGCGTTCCTTGAGGGCATTCCATCCATCTTCCAGCTACCATACCTCTAATGCCTTCGACACAAGCGATAAATGCTGTACAGTTATCTTTCGAATCGGATTCAAAGTTTCCAACTCCGGTACAATTGTACTGCGGCAAGCATATGTAACTCGTCACATTAGTGCAAAGACTGTCTATATGACTGTATATAAATGTGTCAGGACATGTGAGATTGTATTCCATGAAGCCAGTGGCGCCACTTATACACATAGTATAACCGCGGCATTCGTCTAGTTGATTAGGGAATCTTCCACGTGATGTGCATTGAGCGGAACTGCTCAGACTATGGTAAAATATCTGAAATAGAAAGACTTTTAGTAAATTTAATTTACTTTTAAGGGAACTTTTATCCAGTTGTTTACAGGCTATCGACGTTAAGTATTTTTCCAATAGTTGCCTTATTCGACGGTTATGGTCCTACTTATGGCGAATTTGTCAGAGTCCCTTAGTAGTCCAGTAGCTTCAGCTAACCCAAAGCACCACAGTTCGGTGCGGTTTTCAAGACAAAGTGTTATATTCCTCATAACATAAGTTAGTGTTGTTGTGTTACATAAGTATTTGGACTCTTTTTACGTTCACAATACAAAATCGGCCCGTCGCCTCAAACAGAAAGCGGATAAAGTATTAAAGTTTGAGTACCTGACCTTGAGAACAGACTACATAGCATCGAAACGTGATAACTTTTAAGCACGTTGCCACTTCTTTGATATTGCAAAAATTATAATAAGCAAACTGTGTAACATTAGTGTCGATCTCGTAAATGCAACGTGTAGGACGTCTCCCATAAGAAGAAGTGACGACCTGGACAGTTTTATTGGAATTAGGCGGATGGAGATGACTCAAGAGTGTTTTTAAGGTCTATGTTCAGCGGTGGACTAGGGACTGATTATACTGATAATAATGACGATGATTTGACATTAGATAGCTTCTGCGATACCCATGCTCTGATAGGGTGGTGTACCACACGACCTTTGTTAGAAACAATTTAATTTAATGTGTTTCATTTACTTAATTTACAATTCGAATCTGTAACCTTTACCTTCTCCACCTTTTTATCAGACTTTCCTTATCAGCTATTACTCTGGTAATTTACTTATAGTCAGTTGGCTAACATTGTTTTCTTAACAATAGCAGCAAGATTAGAGGCATAAATATGTACACGGAAATGTACACCATCAACGGAAATGAGAATATTACTACAAATAAAAATTTTGTAATTTATTTTTTAATTTATAAGTATCCTACTAATATTAAAATGTATATATTTAAAGTTTTGGGCCGGCTCGAACGGGTTAGTACCACGACCGCGCAGATTATCGGCGTGCTTCTGCGTGCTTAAATCAAAATAAAATCAAGTCGTAATTTAGAAAACACTTACTTCAATTTTAGGTACTTTTGCTAACTTAACACTTTTCGAAACAAAACAATAAAATGACAATCGTTTCAACATGTCAAGATTTATTTGATTATAGCTATAGTTATAGTTATCCGTAATTATTAGAAGTTTTGAATTGTATGTATTACATTTTTAAATAACGCATTCTGATATTTAAAACAAATAATTATATTAAATCTAAAGTCGCCGTTTAAATATAAAAATATGTATAACTTCTTTCTTTTATAAAATGATTTCGAACAGAACAATTTTTTTATACATATGAAAAGATTTTACATAAATCTTTCCTTAAAATCTAAAATTGTAATAATCTTTGAAGATCATTAGCATGTTAGACGAAAGACAGAGAAACAAAAACCAATAGACAAACAAAGAATATAATTAAAAAAACATACTTACGCAGAGAATAATAAATAACCACACATGCGCCATGTTCAAAATAAGTACGTCACAAAGATAATTACGAATATATTAAATTAATATTGCTCTCGGTATTTTTTTTCAGTATCACTTCCTTTGGTTATATAGATACGGTTATGTTTTAGATAAGTGAAATATCATTAGTTAATTTGTTTTTGTACTGTAATCAAGGCAAAAGCAAGAACTATAATATCCAAGACAGATGCTACTGTTAGTGATGTGACATTAATAATAAATCCGTGTCGATATTGACTTAATAAATTATTTTTATACTGTCTTTAACGTTTTCAGTCTATTTACATCACTCAGTTTTAGTTGTATTTTTATTATCTGGAATTTTTCTCTACTGTTAAGGAAGGCTGACAAATGAGAAATTATGATTGTGTACGAGTATATACGACAAGCGTCGCACTCGCACTGATTACAATTTATAGCCATTTATGATAGCGTAACGACTAACATAAAATGTATTTTTGACACAACATCTCAATGTGAAAAATACTGCAAAACTAGGCTTCTGGTGCGTGCTTTTTGAACGTGATGCGTGCGATTACAGCATAATTTCCTAACTTGGGTGCGGCTTAAGTTTGTTAGTAGATTGATTAAAGGTTAATGCCATTGATTACAACACGGCGGAAGATTTGAAATAATATAAACGGCGAAATTTATGTTTCTTATTTCGAAGAATATGTATAGAGATTTATACATAGGACCGGTTCTGTGGTTCAAGACCATGCTTTGTGCCAGTATGGGGAAGACCAATTCTCACCAGCAAACTAATGCCAGGCGTAATGATGACAATGAGGTTGCAGTTTACCAATGTTGGATCACAGGCCCGTTAAGATGCAAACATTTAAGTATAAACCTTTGACAGAAATATCAAATAGAAAGATACTCATATTATATTATAACTTCGAATTGAGAAATAATAATATTACGATACTCATTAATAAGTACAGGTAGACAATACAAATATGACAAATTTATTTTATTGAACATGCATACCCTCCTAGAAATTCCGAATCGGTAGTCCAATTTGACAGTCTTCAGAATCTGGTGTCACTGAAACTCCACTCTCTGGTTAATACATGCAAGAGGCGTCTAATGTAGTAAAAATAATCCGTACATTCATCCCTAGGAATATAAAAGTATGTAAATGTATCATGTATTTGAGAAGATTTTCGTGACGAGTAGGGTTCACTGCTCCAAACAAACAAAAATTTAAATCAGGCATACTTCAAGTAACTAAGTCCGTGGTAGCCTAGGTCAGGCTGCTCGTTTTAATTTCATACTATCTTCGCGAGGGAGGGTTCGCTTCCCGGTGTCTTTTACCACGTGCTCGACGGTGAAAGAAATCATAGTGAGCATATCTGAGAAATGATAAAAATGTGTGAAGTCCGCCATACGGCACTGGAGCAGCGTGGTGTAATATTTCCTCCTCCAAAACCTCTTACAAGGTGGCCGTTGATCTTTACTTTTATACTTCAGATGGTTAATCTCACTATAGTCGGAGGCCACAAGCCTTTGTCGATTTAGTTTGGTCGGATTTTCTAGATACAACTCTAGCTAAGTTTTGCCACCTGCAGGTAATAAATGTCAACAGTAAAGTATAATATCTGAGATATTATGCTCGATGATATTATCTGAAGCTATATCGAAGGGCGCATCACATGCGACGATTTTAATAAAATCATATTATCCCTTTACGTGTCATAACAATATAATTAAGAATTGATAGACATCCACTGTTGAATATAAGCCATTAGTATAATTGCTTTCATTAGCATTTTATAATGTGAACGTAAAAGCAAATTGTCGACAAAGAAACATTACTATGTTAGCATAAGATAAGGGTAATTGTTCGTATACGACACTGGCTTTACTGGCTCAACTACAACACCGTTAATTGTGATCTTTCACGTACCTTGCACTACATTCTTTACACATGACCTAATGAAATAACACAACAATTAATTTCAGTTTCCGTTACGCTACGTTATATTTACTGTCTAGGATATTGATACATTTTTTTCTAATTATCGCACTCAAATTTAAATAGTAAGGAGTTACAATTTATTTTTAGAAATATTTCCAGAACTTATACATATTTAAGACGTTGATTTTTCCTTATAAATTCCCTGCAAACTTAGAGTAAAGCATATGCATTACTTTGAAAAATCATTCCTGATAAATTACTCTAAGTTCGCCTTCTCTAATTATGTAAACCATTTAGAAGTCGAGTGGTTATGAGATCTGCCTCCGAATCAGAAGACTCGAGCTTGGTCTTCAATGTGGAGGACCTGTACCAAAGAGTTTTTCGAAATTTCTAAACGTGGTAGAGCCAAGAAGCGACTTTTGCTGCTGTTCGAATGGGCCGACTTGACCAGGTTGGTACCACGGCCTCGCAGAATAACGGCGTGAAGTATAGGTATCTTGTGCTTCTGCGTTTTGTTCGGTACCATCAGGTGATCCGCTTGCTCGTTTGCCGCCTTTACTATAAAAAAAAATGCATGATTTGTTTTGTTGGCCTGAATTAAAGATGGTGAGACGACCATTGTTTAACCAATACGGACGAGATAGCTTTTGGGAGATGCATTAATTTTTTTTAATTAATTTTTGATTACGTTCAGTCAAAAAAACAAGGCGCAAATTTTTCAGAAAATATGTATATAATACGCCGAATGTCCCGAAACTGAAAAGAGCCTTCAATAGTGCTGCCAAGTCCTGCAAACGTGCCCTCCGCAAGGCCCGCTTCGACCATATTGGCCGTATTGGAGCCAAACTAGCGTCTTACCCATCCGGGAGTAAAGCTTTCTGGTCTCTTGCCAAATCGGTCGAAGCCAATTTCTGCCGGTCTTCTTTCCCGCCATTGCAGAAGTCTGATGGCTCATTAGCTCACACCGCCAAAGAGAAAGCAGACATGTTTGCCTCTCTATTTGCGAAGAATTCACAACTAGATGCAGCTGATAACTGCCCACCTTTGCTACCTCGTTGTGACTCTGCAATGCCTGAGGTACACATTCGGCAAAAAGAGGTACTCAAAATACCCAGAACTCTAGATGTGAATAAGGCTAGTGGGCCTGACGGCATTCCAGTCATTGTCTTGCGGTGATGTGCGCCTGAGTTGCCTCCTGTTCTGACTCGCCTCTATCGCTTGTCCCTGAGGACTGGTCAAGTTCCGAAGTCCTGAAAGATTGCCAATGTCCAACCTGTACCTAAGAAAGGAAGTCGTGCCGACCCTGCCAACTACCGACCTATCGCAATCACCTCCATACTCTGTAAGGTTATGTAGCGTGTTTTAAACAAACCGCCTCCTTGCATACCTGGAGGACAACAACCTCCTCAGTGACCGTCAATTCGGGTTTCGTCGAGGCCGATCTACTGGGGATCTTCTTGTGTATGCTATTCACCTCTGGATCGAAGCCATTGAGAGACACGGTGAAGCTCTTGCCGTGTCTCTTGATATCTCTAAGGCTTTCGACAGGGTCTGGCACGCAAGTCTCATTGGCAAGCTTCCGGCATATGGCATTGCTCCCGAGCTTTGCATCTGGATCGAGGATTTCCTGAGGAACAGATCGATTCGGGTTGTCGTTAGTGGCGCCTCGTCCGATCTCCATGATATTAATGCTGGTGTGCCTCAGGGGTCTGTGCTCTCCGCGACTCTTTTTTTGCTGCACATCAACGACCTGTTGGTAACACCCGATATCTTTGGGTATGCAGATGACAGCACAGTCTCGGGGAGATACTTGTCCGATGCGAAGTCTGGGGCAAAAGTCCAGTCTTTCAGGGAATCGATGATTGAGGGGGTGAACTCGACTTTGGAGGCTGTTTCCCAATCGGGTGATGCCAATTTGGTCGAGTTTAACCCCTCTAAAACACAGGCTTGTCTTTTTTCGGCGAAACGGAGTCCATTCCAAATGACTCCGACTTTCCGGAATGTCCCCGTTCCGGTAAATGACCGTCTTGAGCTCTTAGGTCTAGATCTCTCTTCTAACCTAAATTTCGGTCGTTACATCGAGTCCATAGCAAACACTGCTGCCAAAAAACTTAGTATCCTCTCGGGGGTGAGACGGTACACGGTTCACATCGGAGCAGCTCTTAAATCTATACAAAGCTCAAGTCCGCTCTTGCATGGAATACTGTTCCCACCTCTGGGATGGTTCGGCTAAACATCAGCTTGATGCTTTGGTCTCGTTGAAGCGCCGAGCGAAGAGGATCATAGGTAGTGACTCACTAGTAGAGGCAAAACTTCAAAGCCTCGAACACCGTAGACGAGTCCAGCCTCTCGGTTTTTTATCGAATTCATTTCGGAGAGTGTGCGGAGGTTTTGCATAACCTAATACCCCCTTCCCCTTTCCATCACCGAACGACTAGACGCGGCGAGCAGTTCCACCCTTATGTTGTAGACATTCCTCCATTACGCACGAGGCGGTTTGCCTCTTCTTTCTTTGTGCGGACGGCTAAGGAGTGGAACTCTCTGCCGAGGTCGGTTTTTCCTGGATATCTTCAAGGCCAAAGTGAACAGACATCTAGGCAAGCGTGTACCATCCTAGGCCTCATCTTCGCTTTCCATCGGGCAAGATTGAGGTCAAACGCAGGCCTATTTTTTCATGAAAAAAAAAATAGTTATATTTCTATTTGTATCTGCTAATCATAGTATATATGAGATATCTTGATCGCCAATGGAGCATCCTACTTCACTCGCGCCTTCAGCCCGTAACGAAGGACGCGTGTAAGGAATTCCAATCATTTGGCTCCGCAAGAGCTTAGCAAAGGCATTTGTCTATTAGGTCCCCATGTGAGTGATTCGGTGAATCCCGTATTGGCGACGAAAGGAAGGCACATTATTATGATTGATACACGTCCTTGACGTCTATGATAGTATCATACAGCAAGCAGATTTGCCAGATGCTCTACACTGTGACAACGTATCTGTAACTTTCTTCGATTGCAGTTGTTTACTGGTGTCCATGGGCTACAGAAGCCACTTACCATCAAGAGGACTGTTACCTTTTTTTGTCAAAAAGCAGTGCTAGAGTACTACATTGACTGTTTTGGCAGCAGATGCTAAAAACACTGTACATTATTACATTACACTTCCATTGAGCCCAAGCGCAGTAAATTAATTATGAGAGTGGAAATAATGGGTGGACGATAATCTAGCAAATATGAACGAAAGATTATCTTAGTTAATGTAATGATGTAATCCATTTTATCACATTGTGTAGTATAAAAGACGGATCTCACCGAATATTCATTGAGAAAATTAAAGGAAAGTGAAAATGTGTAACAAACTTGGTATTGCGATAGTTATAGTAAGTCTTACTTTTTATTTTTTCTGTTCAAAATAGCGCTTATCCCTTTAAATATCATATCATAACCACAAAAATAATAATACAAACAAAATAGCACCATGAGCCTGTTTCAAAGGTATAAATCAGAGTGAGAAACTCAAAACCAGGGTTCTAAAATATGTAGATTCCACACCGATGTTCTTTAGGCAAACGCTAAAATGAACCTCAGACTGAATATCGAACAAAATGCTCGAGTTTCTGCCCCCTTTGAATCTTGTTAATCAGTATGAAAGGGAAGGGGAGAGGGGAAAAGTCGTATGCTTAAGTCCGTTAGGCTACGCTGAATGTGTGGAAATCCCTAATCGCTGCCTGGTGTAGCGTCTGCGTGACAGGCCTAAGTGTTTATTGGTTAATGACATTTACAGGTTGCTACTTTTCTTTAGGTTGTATTGGGGAATATACCATCTGTTTCTCCAAATGGCAACCTCACCTGCAAGAGGTGCACCCTGTTAGTCAACGAACGAAATTGACCCAGAGACTAGTGATGAAGTGTAACGTTTCTAGAGCGAAGATAGCAGCATGGCGCTCATTGACCCGCTTGCCCAGCGAGGTAAGTATGGGCAAACCTTCCAATAAATATGATTGTAGGCTTTTTCTGGTGCTTTCTTGCAAAGGTCTATTCAGCAGTATACTAAGATAAGATGTTGTAGTAGTCAAGTCAAGAAAAGTCAAGTGACTTTAATGTCTAGTCCTCTTACATTGCGTTTTCTATGTTATTTCCATTATCAGTAAAAGTTACATACTTTCTTCAAGGTTCTGTCTATCGCGTGGCAAGCCCACAGCGCTGTCAACTGTACAGCCGCAGGCCGCTTCGCAGACCCCGCCGACACAACCTGCCAGAACTATACCTTATGTGTATACGTAAGCTCCACAGCTAGTTTCCTCGCATACAACTACGTGTGCCCGACTACATCACTCTTCAATCCGGCCACAGGGAAATGCACGGCTGCAAGCAACTACGTGTGTAATGTCACCACAAATACCAACAATACTACTCCTCAGTCCGTATGCACGGCTGATGGTTTTATCGCCGATCCAAGTTCAACAAACTGTACCAGTTTCGTCGAATGTGTCCAAATAAACGGAACGTTCACAGAGACGACGTACCCATGCCCTAGCAACACGTTCTACAATCCTAATAGTACCCTGTGTGAGATAAACTACAATTGTACCATTACTATCCCCCCATTTAGCTGTTCTGCGGCTGGTAGATTTGCCAACTCTGCTGATGTCACTTGTCAGACATATTATATGTGCGTTTTAGCCAGTAACGGCACGTTTGCACAATATCAATACACTTGCCCTACCACGTCAGTTTTTAGCCCTGTGGCTAGAGTATGTACTACTTCTTATACGTGTCCGATTTCAGGATGAACATTTTGTTATTTTTTTGTTAGAGATAATTCAGTGGAACTTAGGTTATATTTACGCATAGCCTATGTTTACTTCCTGATTATGTATTTTGTAAACTGTAAGCAATAATTTTTAATAAATAAACGGCATGTGAGTTTTGTAAATAATTGATATTTTAATTTTACAGAAATATTTGTGTTTCGCTATAAGATGATGACGATAAATTCCTGGACCATTTCGACCATGGGCCGGACTAGCGAATACTATCAAAAGTTGTCTACTTCTCACGATAAATGATAGTGTCGACCATCTCTCTCTCTCTAAATGTTAATCTCACTTGCACATGGTGCACCCTGCTAGCAAACAAACGAGACTCTGGAAACCGAATGTCGTCGCAATATATATCCGGTTGTGATCTCTGTTGTCTAAGACTTCGCATTTCTCTGGCACTACGGTCGCCAATTCATGCAATCTACGACTTACCAAGCGTGGTGATAACAACATTTACTACTTAAGGGAGAGTCATAATATCCAGCAGTAGACTGAATACAGGCTTGTAAAGAAGGAAAAGAATAATTGTGTTCTACAAAACTGGATTGAAATTTAGAGTTCTACACACAAAAATACAACCAAATCTAAAACAAAAATATTTGTCTGTCTGTAATTGGAGTAAAAGTTAGGTATGTTAATCATTAAACCCCGTGGTTGTCAAAATGTAACAAGATCAGTAATATACAGGATTTAGATAGTAATGATTTTGAAAGTAAATTACAATTCTGGGAAGTGTTCAACTGGTAAGTTCAGACTTCCTCTATCTCTTGAGAACGCGATTGGTGATGGGGTGATTCCGTCTTGCTTTATTGTGTATTGGTGGATTCCGAAAATCTTTGACATAATTTTTTATTGTTTACTCGCAATTGATCTAGAACCATCTGAACTGGTAACCCACCCCCCACGGTGAACCAAGAAGAAACTACATTACGCAGCGAAGCGGTCTCTTAGGGCACTGATCTATCGGTTTTCGAACTATGCTAACCGACTGTTTAAACCGGAAAATTACCACGAATTTGAATGTTTATGCATCATAAATATAGCATGGATAAAAGCTTATACTTGTATTACCTTTACGACAGCAATATTGATAAGACATGAAAAGAAAGACGACAACTGTCCTAAAACTGACATGGTCTTTTCTATAAATATCGAGGATAAAGTTTCAGAATTTCATTCAATAAGATGGCGAACAACTGTACGACTGTTCAGTTCATCTTTACCAGTTTTGGGGTTTTCTTGGTAAGTGTTGCCAAATTGGCTATTTTTTTAAAATTTAATGTGGCGTCAATTGGGTTACGTTGGGCTTAAGCCGATCTAAACACAACTCAACCTCAGCTGTGGAGGGCCAGGAGAGAGGTGTAGAGCCACGAATCAAACAAGAGGAGTGTTTGCGTCAAGCTCCACAGTCTATCAACTCGCATCCGCAGTGGGCTCGTGAAGTTCACGACCACCTCAAGCCAGCGCTTCCCGCTAAGTCAGGCCTGCCATGTAAGTTCCCCTTGATTCACCGTGGGAGACTAAACTACGGCTACTATGCCTTCCTGCCACGAAAAAGCCCGTTCTCGGGAAACAGTTCGGGGGTTTAAAGTCACAACTTATTACGCTCCTATTTCAAGGTGTTCTTTTGTTTTTGTGATAGTTCTAAAAGTTTCTGCACCATCCACTTACTTTGCTATGTTATACATAATATATATAACAGTCAAGCAGGTGTGGTGTGACCGACAATATCTATGATAAGTCTTTAACGATGCTGGCTTGTGCCTTTTGGCTGAATTTTCGAGTACAAAAATCCCGTACATCGTTTTATATCCCACGTCTGGCCCTTACATAGTAATTATTTTTTTTTTAAGTAATAGGTGCTAACGTTATTGAATTGTTTGCCTTCCTTATAGTAATTTCATTGAGTGTAAATGTCTGACAGATTAAATAAAAAAAACAACAAAGAAAGCTTAATACTTGAAATTCTTAAATTTGAAACCTCATATTCATATTTCAGTTTTTCTGTATGCATTGGAAAGTACAAGCTCAAGTTATCTGTGCAGCGACAGGTGCGGGGCGTTTCCCAGTACCCGGCGACACGACATGCAAGAACTACACCCTCTGCGTTTTTGCCGCAAACACTAGCACATTGCTGTCATATAACTACGTTTGTCCTACTACGTCTCTGTTTAACTCCAATTTGCAGAGGTGCTCTTCAAATTATACGTGCGGCACCAATTCTACAACATCTGTTTGCACTTCCGCAGGAAGATTTGCCAACACTAGTGACAACACATGCCGGACTTACGTGATGTGCGTCTTGGCTACTAATGGCACATATGCTGTGTATAACTATACATGTCCAACAATAGCTTTGTTTAGTCCTTTATCAAGGCGTTGTACAACTAACTACACCTGCGGGGCTTTGGGGTAGAAATAAGTATGAGAGGCGCCTTTTGAGGCCACGTTATAATTTGAAATGAATGTTACTATCTGTGGGGGGTGGCGGGTTGGTTAGCGTAGTGGTTTATATATTTCCGATAAATTAAAAGCGTCTAACAGTCTTAACTATAGATGTGTTGTGTTATTGTATAACTAAAATAGAAACATTAATCTGTTCAGATGTTATTTTATTAATTAAAGTTCTTTAACCTGGTTAAAAAATTCTTGTTGATAATTTTGCTACTGATCACAATTTGTTACTATGGTGTGTGTTCTCTCATACGATGTGGCCTGCAGTCATTGTCTGCTTGTTAATAGTCAACTGATGGACCTTTGGCCTTTTGGACCCTACGGCAGAATTTATTAGTGTATTTGTTGATCGCGAATTTTTCGAGGTACCAGGGCGGCTGAAAAGTTTAGAGCCTAAATACCTTTAAGTATCACTAATGACTCGCGCTGCATAACACTAATTTCGGGTATCCTAATTAATATAAATGTCAAGTTTCATGTCATTAGCATCATTACGCTTTTAGTAATTGAACCGTAAACATCACCATGTCAGAGAAATCCGCGCATTGCTCGAAATTGGAGTACAGAGCAGTCATAAAATTACTCACAAAGAAGAAAAACGCCGACGGAAATATTTGATTAGATGTCTGCACCTTCATTTGCCACTTTGAATTTGAAAAATGATCTCCGAGGACGGAGATTTTCCAGTGACGATGAAATGATGGAGGCTGCAAACGAACATTTCGAGGGTAAAGACTGCGAATATTTTTTGTTCGGGTTAAAAGCTCTTTTTAATAAATGTAAGAAATGTATTGAAGATTTACATTGAAATTAGAGATTACATTGAAAAATGCATTTTTTAGACATTTCTATCAGCATTTTTAATGTCTTTGGCTCAAAACTTTTCATTGTGTGTGAATTGTGTGAGATTTTTAAAGATTTTTCTTAGGTCGATACTTGCGATGGCAGGAAGAAGGGGATGGTATATTTTCTTATATCGCTACTGAATGCCAAATTGGAACTGCAACTACATAATTATAAAAAACAAATACAACATAATACAAAATAAACATGTCCAACCTCGAAGCTAATAATGGAATTGCGTGAAAAAAAACACTGTATACTTTTTTTATTTTTGTATGCATTTATGACCCGACGTACCACACATCCCACACTATCATTACCACCAGGTGTCATCCTCTAAAGAGTGATCAAATAATTGATAATCAGGTAAAATTGCGAAAATTCTGATCTATTTTTGTTATATGACTTATAAGGCATAAAACATTATGAAATAAAAAACATAATGTATACTTGGGGAGTCGACTCGACTCGAAAACACAGCATTTGTCACCGCTTAATACCAGGTGGTATTGGCAGGCGCTTATGGTTAATAAAGAAAATCGTATTCCTAATTTTTAAAAATGGTAGAGTAATATTAGTAGTTTACTCTATGTGTACCCCTATCGTATAAACTCATAGATTATGTCTCTGTCCCCGTCCTCCTGGCGGATTTCGACCAATATCGATAGTTTCAGGATGTCAGCTGCGTAGGCGATAATGTTATAGTAGTGTGCGTGCAAATTCAGAGGGACACACTCGTCTTTACCTTCCCATTATCGATGTACCGGTTATACGATAAAATCATGGGAAGAGTCATATTAAGAGTCAGAGATACGGGACGAAAACGACACAACCACGCCCGAAAACCAACAATTACAATAAATTTCCACAAATTTTGACTTTGGCTGACATTGGAACCCAGGACCTATACAGATCAGGTACGTTATCTATTAAGCCAAGCGTCCGTCATAGAATTAAAAGAAAAATCATGCAAAAGATAATCATTACACTGAATAATCAAATAGTCTTAGAAAATTCACATCAGCTAGGTGGGGTACGTCTTTGTTTTAATGAAATTTTAATACATACATACAAACAAAGTTAATTGATTACAATAATAGCAATGGTGAAGGTTTATTATATAACTCAAGGATTTTTTTTAAATTTAAGTGCTTAGTAGCTATGACGCAATAAAATGCGTGTGTACTACCACAACGGGAATAAAAAATAAAGAGTGGCTCCATACGGAATTATGTACAATCGCATATTACGCATCCATCATTTATCTTTTGTACTTTGTTGTACTGTAGAGACAATATTAGCCGGCTGTTAACATTTATCATTTTGACATAAGGCAATCTAAAATATTTACGTTGTACATATGAATTAAATAACTACCTATCTATTTACATCTTTATACTTACGCTGTTGATCCATTATGTGGTATCCAAAGTATCAAAAAATAGACAAGAGTATTATTACTTTCGTCGATTTTTATTAGTGCAAAAAGGTTGCAAATATTGTCTCTTAAAGAAATGTTTTTGTTTAGAGTTACTTTGAACTTTTTGTTATGATAGGTCAATGTGTCTTTGTTGTTGGTGTTAGTGTAATCTTCAATGGCGGATGGTTCTGACAATACTAGGGTTGTAATAAAGCGTTTAAGTTTTTTTTGGTAAATTTAACTGCGGCTCATAACAGAATATGAGACGAATAATATTCCTCGAGAATTAAATTCTTCAGACTTTTTTTCAATGCGATAATGGGCAAACGAGCATGCGTCCTGATGATAAGTGGTTAGTGATTACCGACGCCCACTTATATCTACAACACCAGAAGAGCTTCAGGTGTGTTGCCGGGCTTAAATGACATTTGTGGAGAGAGAGAAGGGAGGAGGACGGAGGGGGAGTGAGCCTTCGGTTACCTTACTCAACTCACGAAACGCAGAAGCACTGATGCCTCTTTTTCACGCCGGTATTCTACAAGGCCGTGGTACTACCCCGGTAGATCTTTTCTGTCTGTACGATCAGATTTAACTCGAGAACTACTACAGCGACAGATATGAATTTTACACAGTAGATATTTATTCTGGGACCAACTTAGTTCATCTTATTTGTTTCACTGGTTCGGAAGTTATAAACATTTCTGCGATAATGTTTCACAGAATGCCAGATATGGTAGAGTAGCAGAACCCTTAACTATAGAAAATGTGTAATAACGAAACGATGTCAAAGTTAATAATGTTGAATATTAAACGGTCACACTCGAAACATAGATATTAATTCAATTAATTTTACTTGTAGTTATTTGCCAGTTGGTTGGACTTATTTTCTGCCTATCAATCGTTTGTGTTCGTCAGTGGTACTTCTGTGCTATCTTATATGAACATTTTTTAGCATAGACTCAACATGCTTATTAAATTTTATGTCCATTTGTTCTTTTATTATAAAGCATTTTATTAAAGATTGGAAAACAAACGAGCATTCAGTATAAATGCTTACAGTAGCTTATATTAATGAACTTTGTAGTAAAGCAATAATTTTATAGCGAATATTCAGCGAGAGTAAGAACTCTCGCCGATCCAGCCAACTTAGCAGTATAATATTTGACAGAAGCGTTACCTTTGCATCTAGTAGTTCTTACAGTACTATTAAATTTTTGCCTGGACAAAAGTTGTTAATATACTTATTGTAAAGGATACCTTCTTAATAATATGATAACATAAACTCTTTAACGATAAAATTTACTATTTGCAATTTTATAAAAAAAAACGTTTTTTTTTCAATGTGCTATCTACGGTGTTCTCCTTTCGATATACGGTACTGCCATATTGAAGTTCTAAAATTAATAATGAAGCGAGCTTTCTCGCTGTCTGTAGATTTCCATCCAACTGCTCTTGATCTTTGGAACTAGTATCCGAGTCGATCAAACTCGTGAATGTTGGAGATATTTCTGGCGTGGAGCTAATCGTTATCGGAGTTTTTTTTAATGTAGCATAGTAGTTTTTAAAATAGTTTTCTCTCGCCTTCTTGATCATAGCTGCAGGAACTTTTTGTTTCTTTTTAAATTTCTTTTCGCCAACCGCAACAGTGCTTGTAGTTCCATAGTAATCATGACCTAATCTAAACGATCTTTTATCTTCTTCCATAGAAACAACTTTAGCATCTGATTTTAAAATTATTCCTTGAGAGTTTTCATAATCGTAGTTAGGAAACCGCGTAACCAAATAAGATGAGTCATTAATACGCCGAACTTCGTAAGTTTTTACACTGATCGCTTGAGGAAATCTTGCTACAATATATTGGATGAAGAAAGTATATCTGTTAAGCAAATTCATTAAATTTTAGTTTGTTTTATTTCTATAGCCCTAAGACATTATCTTTTTGACGATTTGACTTGAAGTGACGTCTATAGAATATGACCCACAGATGAATAAGTTATTATATAAACTATGAAACCACTGACGTACTAAGTTAATTCTCATAGTCATAGATGTCGTTTTATACTAAATGTACTCTCTTGATTCTTATGGATATACATTCTAACTAAACACAAACGAATAAGAACACATCTGAATTAGATTCTTAAAACGACAATTATTATTATCTAGTGTAGTAGATTCACAACACATTTTAATAATTATATATGTTAAGGGTATTTAATTATAATAATATTCAATTATAACTGACATTCTCCGCGGTCTGAAATATGTTTTAATCAAGTCTACACCCGCATCGTTTGAAGAGCAGTTTGTAAAATTAAATTGACTATAGTGTAGCTGTTTATTTAAATTAGAATACCTTAATAATTTATTTAGGAGAAGTTTTCGACAATTTTACGAATTGTTGGTAGTACAGAAATAAATCTAAAGTTAGTGGGGTCCAGAGTACTACCACATTTAAACCAAGATTTAAGTCCGACTTTTAGTCGGACTTTACTATGTATCATAAAATCCGAAAATACACCAGATGCTGTACTACTGGTAAAAATGGATCATTATAGTTAAACATAAACCTATCCCTGTAAAGTTAATGTTCCTTTGCCTAGTTCATAGCATTCTTACTGTTGTTGGCCCATAATTATTGGATCAAAAATAGATTTTCCCGTACCTTGTTTTAAACGAACTTAAGGAAAAAAGACGAACTAACCGGAGAAGTCGAAACTTAATTTATGATGTGTAACTTAATTTATCTTAATTTATGTGTTAACTTGACGTCTGTAAAAATCTTATCTTTAAGCTTTCCGTTTGTTAGTATTACTCGAGTAGTAGTACTTCGAGTACGGTTTCGTGGATCGGAGACTGCCTTACTGTAAGTAACTATAACCGTAACTGTAAACTTTCAGGAGGCCGAGCTCGAAAATGACAGGTAAATCTACCCTTATTATACCTACCTAGAGTTTCGTTTACGTCGACTGTTAATTTATAAAACATTATTTATTTTGACTAGTCATACAAAGACGAAAGAGTTGACAAGACGGGTTAATCCCAGTTAGCCTCTCGGAACATCTGAGACGGCTGGGTCTTCTTGACGGACCGCTTGTAGCTCAAATTAAGAAGGCGGCGCTCCTCGATACCGCCCGCATCGTCCACCGGTTCTTTCCCCCTTTCCTGTAACCCTTGGCCGCCTAGTCTCCGCCTAGGGTCTCCGTCCGGATGGTTTTTATTTTACATTTTAGTTTATATATTTTATTAGAACCAAGAGCCGTGGTAGCCTAGTGGTCAGGGCCCTCGCTTTACTTTCATAGAGCGCAAGGGACCCGAGTTAGATTCCTGGAGCCGGTCCCTCGATTTTTTTTTTACCGCAATTTTAAGTGTAGTGTTTACCACATGTTTGGCGGTTAAGGAAAACATCGTGAGGAAACCTGCATGTGTGACAAATAATAAAAAATATAATTTCGGGGACATGTGAAGCTCGCCAACACACATTAGTACGCTTTGGAGTAGCGAGACGGGCCCTTCCCGGCTCCAAAACCCTCTCAGTTATTGGAGAAGGAGGCCTTTGCCCAGCAGTGGACACTAACAGGCTACTTTATTTTATTTTTACTTAAAGTATACTCAATAGAATATCTTATTCAATCAGTTTGGGTGATATCTATTACGAAGAACACACCAAGTAGTGTTTGACGAAAAACATAAGTTAATAATTACGTCAAGTCCATAAAATTAAAATAAAAAAAAACAAGTAGATTGCGGTTTCTTAGCCCGTCTTAAATCCTAGTGGATATGGGTTGCCACAATAGAAATTCTCTCTTTCTCTTTTTAAGTCTGTTTATGTCCAGTGCGAAATAGAGGCTTTTTCGGCTGACAGTAATTTCTAAACACCTTTTGCATTACTTAACGTTAGATTTTTTAGTTCACCTTGCGCGTACCCAGAACTTTGGAGTACATATTTATTGTATGTAGGCGTGGCGCAGATGTAACGGTGG
This sequence comes from Bhutanitis thaidina, assembly GCA_029286595.1. Taxonomy (NCBI): domain Eukaryota; kingdom Metazoa; phylum Arthropoda; class Insecta; order Lepidoptera; family Papilionidae; genus Bhutanitis; species Bhutanitis thaidina. The sequence continues at coordinate 6,855,902 of JAGSMS010000003.1, forward strand.
TTGAAAACGGGCATGTACAATACCTTTATTTAACCCGTTGGTTTTATGATACCTTCCTTATAAAGGTGTATTGTACACATTTAAAAAAAAATTGTTGATTAATGAGACATATTCGCGAAATACAAAAGAGGATAATACTATTTATTATACATTTAATAACTCGAACAATTTTGAGCAAATTGCGCAAATTTATCCCATTTTTATCAAAGCCCGTTGAGCTAAAGACAAGTTTTAGCACCAATCAGAGATGCTATCACATGTAGTAAAAAGTGAATGAAGCCACACAATGGACGTTGAGAGTTACTCTCATGGCCCGGAATCAAGGTCAAATTTGTCAGGTAAATCAACGAAATATTCTCAACATATTGCTGGCAAACTTTCAATAAAACATATACATTATGTCTTGTCACTTAAGGTGTATTTTCATTTGCTACCAATCTTGGTCGTATAAAATTCTTGGAGAGTCTGAGACAAAACTCAATGATGTTATTGTTTTCAATGCCACTGACTGAACGCACCTTAATTGCTTCTTCCTTAAACTGACAAAGGAAACTACGGAATAGTTTTGAAAACTTTTAGTAATATCATGAGCGTATTTATAGCATATTAATAAAGGTCTCAACCGGTTATATCAAGAATTATATGAAATAAAACATACATTGGGTGATACAAATTACAGAGAATTATTCAAATTCTAAAATAATAAGATAGAGTTCAGTTTTAGAATTTATTCCATCAACTCTTACACTTCTTCTTGTTTATCAGCCTATCTAAGTCCACTAAGGTCTTTCCATGAAAGTTCCAACAGAAGCTGCCATGGCATGCATGAAAGATTTGCTTTGCAGGCGGGTGGTGAGCGCAGTGCCCTTGCTCTAGAAATGCTGCTGCTCGTCACTAGGATTGGGGTTCGGCATAGGCGGGTGGATTCTCGGCCATTAGTCAGTTGGCAGAGTCACGTCAGTTTGTGGGTGCACGACGAGGTTAACATTATGAGTAAAATTTGGTATATTCCCTCTTACAACAGTTGCGTTTGTTGAAAATTATTTTCAAAAGTTAAGTTAATACAAATTAAAAATATGTGTTATGGATTAACATAACAATGTTGAAATAAAAAAAATCTTTCTATGCCTTACACGTAATGTTTACAGTTCTGGTTGTTTGGCAATTTTCAAATTATATCCGTAATACGCCTCCATGACAATACTTTATTCAGTTAAGATTCGAAACAAAGGTCGACCACCCTGATCGATAAGTCTCACGATAAAAATAAGATATGGTTAAAACTTTGTATGAACAACTCCATGGACGTCAGAATCTTTATGTAAATATATGCTACGGGTGCTTTCACTTGGGTCTCTGTAACTCTATTGATTCGTATTGTGCTTAAACTAAAGAAGATGTGTTATGTACTTCATCCACATTTGTTAGTGCATTGTGATGGTAAAGACTAGAGACCAGTCATACTATTGCAGATCTTTTTATAATTTTCGTCTTTTTATGAAATTAAAATCAATTACCATTGAGTGGTTTTAAATATCTTTATTTAAATTTATATTTTCTTTCATTATGATATACTTACATAGAGCCCCACTGTGATTTAATAATGGATGTATTTAATTATTTGCTTTATTGCACATTTAATTGAAACTTACTCAACATTTAATAATTTACTTATAGAGAAGATAGGGATATGGATCTTATTGGATGTTTTATTAAAATCATGAAATATGAAATTAAAAAAAACAAAAATTAAAGAATAAGTAACAAACGTACTTAAATAAATTGTTATTCCTTTTTCCTTGTCCCTATCGTAATGCCCACCCGCCTACGTGCCAACGAACAAAACGTGACCGGTGTTTAAGATACATTTATAAAAAAAACGTACAATTTAGTACTATTACCTAACCAGGTTTTCACGGAGCGATAAGTTTCGATAAATGGACGATATGAGAATTGAACGTTTTTGCAGTGAATACAAGCTCATGTCAATAGGTATTCCAGTTTGATTCAAGAACGGATAGACAAAAATTGTTTTAAGAATTTTTTGTTATGAAAACTTAACTTTAGGAAAGTTTTAAAAAATTGAATGTATGCTTTCGGATAAGTGTATGAGAAACTATATCTAGTGAAATTACAGGGCTGTTAAAAGTGCCGGGCTATGTTAGTAACCGATCATTAAATATTGAGACTAATTATTACGGCTACTTTTCTATTTCAGTAACAAAACTCTTAAAGCGTTACGTTAAGATGTCAAACTAGTAAAAGTTTCCTAAGCAAACGTGAACCGCATCAGGACGGTTTGCGAAAGCCGTCCGTTTAGTAAATGCGACGCGTGGGCCACGAAATTTTACAATTTCACTGAATGACTGGACGTGACAGTGATTACAAACACCTTGTGACTCGTCTTGTCGCTACGTCACAATCAAGTATTGTGGCATACAAAATGCTTTTTCGAAAATTAAATAATAGATCATAAAATTATTTTCGATTTTTTTTTATAGAAGATGGGGTCAAACGAGCGTGCGGCTCACCTGATAGTAAGTGATCAACGACGCCCACGAACATCCAGAACACCAGAGAAGCTACAAATGCCTTTATGCGTTGCCGGCCTTTAAGCATTTTATAAGTCATTAATAAGCAAGTATGTGATACATAAGCACACACGGCTGTCAACCAGGGAGATAGGCATAGATAACGGATTGACATTAAGCACGATCAGCGTACGTCTCTGATAACCACGGTAAAACCTGACGGGTGGTTATCACACGTCGCCGTGTATGCTCCCGAAGTGAGCATGAGATTTTAGTCGTTTCTTAGGACCTCAAAAGAATCATATATCAGATATTCTTACGTCACTATCAGGCGGCTAATATAGCATAGTTGGTGATTTCAAATGGTGATTGGCTACCCTATCGGAAATATGTAATATAATGGGGAATATTCCAAGAACTCATCCAGATTTTTCCTTTTTTGATAATTCTTATTTTCTACTTTATGTTTGGCATAGAGACGACATAGAGTGGACACAGTGAATCTATATAAGATTATGAAGAAGATGAAAATATCATGACACGACATATATAGCGCGATTTATTTTTTAGCAAACTAATATTATAGTACTAGAGGACTAAGATGGAATGCCTCACAGTCCGTAACTATACTGGCTCTCTAAACCTTTCAATTGGGAACACAACAGTAGTTGTACTGCTGTTTAGCGGCAGGAATAGATAAGGGGTGGTACCTACCCAGACGACTCCACTAGTAGTAGCTTGGTACCTGGTCCTGCTTCTTTGCTACCTGTTTTTGACTAAATAAGGATCGGACACGATGTGGTGTGGAGGGATGTTTTACCTCCTTTTTTAACTTCTTTACGTTCTTTGTCTCATGTTAATTACCCACTTCCATATATAATGGACTATAATAATAAACATAAAAGAATAAATATGTTATGGCCGGCTGTCATTTGGCCGGACATTTAACTTTACAAGCAGGTACGCTATCTGTGTATATATTATTATTAATATTTAAAAAGTCATGTTTCGATAATGAACATATTTACGAAGACATTTGAAATGTCGATTTTTCATTTCAGTACAAAATTTCAAAGCATTCGTTATATTAGTCACGCATGTTGGTTGGTTCTTCCGTGAACAGGTATAATATTTCTAACAATACACGATACATAATGATTTAAGCAGGCTGTTTTGATTAAAAATTCTAAACCGTTCAATCCGCACTTAATTATAAGTAATAAATACTAATAATGTAGGGTTATTGTTGACATGTATAGTAATATGTTTAATAATGCATTCTATACAATAATCGATATACTCGTACATGTATTATATTATATTTATATTGTGTGGTTGTGCGGAATCGGAAATGTTGTGCTCGGGGTCAACTCACACTTGACAGGTTTTTATTATCTGTTGTTTTATTTTAGAGTTTAGATTTTTTTGAAATTTCAAGCAACTACGTAGGTTCAAAAAATAAACCCCTTTAAAGGTAGGCCAGACGGCGTACGCGTAGAAGTAGGGCTACGTATGAAATAGAAGGTGACTAGAGACTTTATGATCACTGTGTTATAAAACCCCTTTGGTAAAGTAAAAGTGGTAGCAGTAGTATGAGCTGTAATATCTCACTGTTGAACAAACGCCTTCCTCTCAATATCTGATAGAGACAGGAGCCGTGAAAGTCCCGCCGAGCTATTTAAATGTGGGTGGCTTAGCGAATGCCCTGATCATTAAACTACCATTACTCTATTATCTTGAATATCCTTTGATCTAGCTATAACATTGGAGTAACGATGTGAAATCACATTCTTATCTTCGTAAGAAATATAATTAAATGACGAAATAAACGACTAAATATAAACTCCATATCTTATCTTTTTTAAATATTGACGCATGACATGCACCTTTTTTTTTCGAAGCCCGGGTTGAGGCTTAGGGGTTAAAAATTCTTGATGCCATTGTCAATAGGCGTGTTTGAAATGGGTCAGCAGGTATATAGTCGTTTCCTACCTTTACACTTGGTATGCTCACCGCTTGCGCCCATTCGCTTTTTGCCCACCTTTCGACTCGGGCGCCTCCACTATTGTTCAAGCGCATTTCTCTCACGTGGGAACCCTTGACTTTTTCGTGCTTTACCCGTCACGCTATTCACTGGCAACAACGGTGTTGAAAACACGTAATGAGTTCGTAATTTCTGTTATCGAAGAGGTTCGACTTGTGACATGAAAACTGTGGATTGCCGGCATGTATGGTGACTGGATTGTTTTGGTGAAATTCGAGTGATGCTCAAACAGATTTAGTGACTGGCGTCTTCTTATAAGATAAGTGGACATTATGGCCGTTTTACCGGTAAGATAGTTTCTAATATTTTTTCTATTTGGTGAAATTGTGTTGTATTCCGATCATGTTTTTGTGTTTCTTACCATACAACAACAAACATTTCTATGTTCGGTAACTACACATACACTTAGTGATCTATAGATCTATATCTATATATGCATATGCATGCATATGCATGATCTATATATGCATAGAAAACATTAATGTTTCCTTTAAAAAATCTTGGTATTTCAGACAATAGTTAAAGAGAAATAAAGAGAGCTTTAATTGACGCACTCTACATGAGTGATCTATAAAGCTGCAAGGCGGATTCTAGCTTACATTAGGTTTTATGATGTTTAGTAAAGGTGTCCGACCTTCAATCTTGATGGTGTAAAACCTTTTGTTTGACTCCTTTAAAAGAAATTTATATGGTTTTAGAGGTCCTAAGAGTTGTTTTACATATATCCAGGGCTTTTTATGTCGGGGCACGTGGGCACGCAGTGTCCTCAAAGAAAATTTCAAAAATATCGAAAAATTTCCATAAAGACTTGCGAATTTGAAAAAAAAATTATAAAAATCATTTACTTCGATTTTTTCCTCAAAACACAATGGCAAGGGGTGGGGAGGGGCTACTAAAATTATGGACTTTCAACTTTCCAGTATAAGCGTGCCCCCAAAAAGAAGTGACCAAAAAGGCCTCCATATATCTATTAAAGCAAATGACATCGTTCATTTACTATCAAATAAATTTATATATATATATAGACATAGACTTTCGAGTAGTATTAACAAAGAAATTAAATAACGCTACGAACTCCAAAGATTGGGAAAAGGATGTGGATTTTGGATGGGGGAATTTTAAAAGCCTTTAACTGATAGGCTAGAGTGCCTTATCTTTGTTACAATGTAAACAACTGTCTTTTTATGTTTACATCAGTGTAATATAAAATCGTCCTAGTATGTTTTATAATCTTATAAGAATATTCTATGTAAGAATTATATAATTTACCAGTCATAAAATAATATTTTCGAACAGAGATGAAGATGATGATATATTTCGAAAGGTCCAAAATGACCGCAATATCTAAAATCATGTGACATTTCTTTACTCTTTTAACTTGAGACCCTGTTAATAATAAAGAAATTAGTTACCAAAGAGTAATTAACCACTACGTTTTATGATTTATTTTATGTTGACATTGCAAATAAAAAGTAAGTATAAAAGTATTGTTATGGTATATCTTTTTTTTAATACATAAGTATATGTGGAAACTATGTTGACATTGGCTTTTAATAGGTTAATACAACATCATTATGTTCTTTTTATCTCAACGTCATCATGGTTGGCACCTGATCAGTTGAATGGTGGACTTAGGCCTTTACGAAGTTGGGAGGATTTGCCGTAATTTTCTCGTTCGGAAATCGTATTGGTTTTAACGCTGATGTCCACCACCGGTCTAGATATTGTGTGTCTCTTACATGTTGTGTTGTAATGAATTATTACACGCAACTGATGAGTTATTATCGAGTACAAAAATCGGGTCCAGAGTAGGCAGGTAGGTACACATAAGACAGAAAAAGTATATATCGCTGACGCTTAGTATTATTACATGGTGTCTCTTTTCGCATCGCTTCTGGCAAATGGCAACACTTACAATCAGTGAGGGAATCTGTTATTTGGCATTTTATTGGCAATATTTGTAATATTATAGGGGCGTTCATAAATTAGTATGAATATATGATGACAAGTCCATCTTATGGTAAATGGCTTCTGTAGTCCTACCATTGAAGTTGTTTGAACACCTGCAAACAATTTCAATAGTAGGGTCCCCTGATTTTATAGAACTAAGATTGCCACATCCTGAAATTAAACTGACTCAGTATACCTTTCAAACCGTAAACACAACAGTTGCTGCACTACTGCTTAGTAACAGAGATAGGTTCGATGTACCAACATGATACCACATCTATGGCAAAAGTAAATAAAAGTACTAATAATTTATAAATACAAAGTATTTTAAGAAAAAGTATTTCAAATAAAATTCAAAATATATTGTCGTATTTGATTGTAAAAATACGAAATAATTATAGATATTTTGCTATAATAACAATTTTATTTGCCTATATATATAAAACCGGTATTCTATAAATACATGTATTTCAAATAAGTTACATTACTGATCCTGACATAACCAACGCTGACTATCCATCGCCTTGGAATGTGAAAGAAAAGTACGCGAATGTTCACGGAAGTAAATTTCTTAAACGTCACACACTTGCTGGTCATTTATAGGTTTCCGTATAAACAAAATTTATGTGCGCATCTTTTTACGGAGTGCACGAACAGTTTTACTTCTACCAGTATTATTATGTTAATAAAATTCAATAATAGTATTTTGCTTTTATAATTTTAAATATAGTTTTATTTCTGAAATCCGAAATTATTGTGGCCATGTATTATATTTAATTTTGAATGCAATTGTGCATTATATTACGCAACATTTTTTATTTTATTAAATATTTACTGAACTATATTATCTTTATTCAATGTATTTACAATGTTCATACGGCCGTTTAAAGTAGACCATAAATTATGAACGTAATGTTTATAAACATTCCCGCTGGTTAATAAAAATGTTTTAAAAATTTTATACGTGTTGCACTTTAATAATAATATTTTACCACTTATTATCAAACACATTTTTTGTTAAAAAATACTTAAATTTGAAATGCCAACAAAACTTTTCATATTTCACGAGGTTCTGCTAAAGTCGCACAGAGAATGCTCTTGAACTCTACATCTCATTGTCTCGAACAATTGCTTACTACTGGGAAGAAATAAATCGTTCATGGTGCCTCCGCGAAAGCTTATTTTCTCATACATGATAGCAGTTTACGTCGCAACTAACTAATTCTATGTTATTTCTTAAAATGTCATCTCACGAAATACAGCATTATATTGTTTATGTGAACTCACACCACTCTACGTAATTGGTGAAATTGCAATAGCATGATGCGTGACTTAACAACTAAATAAATTTCGAAAGTATTAAGCGTAACGTTTTGTCAAATGTTAGCAGATCTAAGTAGTGGAAAAAGAGAGTTGAGTAGAAGTGAGAATAGCTGATGAGACTCGAGTGACACAAAATTGTGTTGACATCAAATAAATAAACATTTCATGTCATAACATCGAATATCAAATGAAGCTGTAATGTATACACATTTGATACACAGTGATAATTTAAATACATTTTCAACATTCAATAGCTATATGTGTGTTATATAAACTTCGCTAACACGTTAGATCTGTTTCAGGGTAAAATAATTATATTCAATACTGGCTGATTAAGTTAAATTTCAAAAATCTTTTCCTTTTGCTTACGCGTCGGTTTTGTAAGGAGAATATAGCATATTTATCTTCGGTACTAGCACTGCGTTTAGCAAGCCGCTTACCTAGCGTGGTGATTATAAGCAAACCTTTCAATAAGTCCATGCCACCTTTTGTTGGCGCTTTTCTTGACAATTACTGATGAATGGAATAAATTAAGGTGAAAAATAGTTACCACCACTTCCATTTCACTTGATGTGGAACTAGTGCCGGCTTCGTACGGTTAGATCTATAATATAAACGTATGACATAGTATTTTTTAGGTATTTAACCTAAAGTTTCATCTACTTCTCATATCAATATTGAAATTTCTTACAAAATCCTATTTTTTGGTCATTGGCTATCTGGAACTTATGTGGCTACCTCTAGCTTTGTAACTACAAACTAATCTACACTTTTTGTGTTTATACCTTCGCGTTTCTAAGTTATGCTTATACGACAATATGGAGGGGGGGGATTAGATGTAGATGATTAATAATAATAACAGATGTTCATTAAATTTACGTAAAATTACGTAATCGTGGTAGAGTCTAGCTGCTGCTCGAATGGGCCGACTCGACCGGGTTCCACGACCTCGCAGAATACCAGCGTGAAGTAGAGGGATTTTGTGCTTCTGCGATTCGATCGGTGAGTGAGGTAAACAATGACCTACTCCTCCAAATCCCCCTCCCCATTACTTCCCAGACGTGTACGTGGGCGATGGTAATCACTTACCATCAGGAGAACAATATAAAAAAAACAATATTATTATAAAAATTAAATAAATAAGTTAGATTAAAAAATAAATAAAATTGTGGTAGGCAATCAATATCTAAAATAAATGTTTATATATGATATTTTTTATATATGAGACCTTTTGGTTAGTTCGTATTCCATTGTATGTTATCCCAAAACTATGTTACGACTTTCCAGAAAAAAAAGACGGTGTTTTACGTCTATATTTGCATTAACATTAATAAAAAACATATGTGTCATGTTGAAGAAACGCTGCAAGAGAATTTACCATCCCATCTCATCGCGTAGTTGACGTAAAATTCGACTAAGGGAATTTGCAGAAAAATGTCTTGGCATCCTAATAGACAAAAATCTAAATACGTGTGCGTAATTCCAAAGTAATCTGACATCTGAAAGTGGGTGAAAATTTAATTTAGTCTTTAAATTAATACATTTATTTATTACCATTACACTCATATATACGTACATTCATAGAGGTCACGCTAATAAAAAGCGTATCATATCTGATGATACTTATTAAAGGCCCTTCTAATATCAAATCTTTCTCTAAATAAAATTCCAACGTAACATCACAATGTAACGCAAACAATGAGCGGAACAATACACGCACGATAAATATGGTGCAGGAGGCAATAACCGGTTAACAAGCGGTTGTAATTAACACTGAACCGCTTTCGATGACCGCGACAGTGAAATGAATCGAATGTCCGCATATCAATGTTATGTTATACGATAATAATTCTTCGAGGGACCTTGATCTCAATTCGATTCGATATTTATTGTATTTATAATCAGTAGTGTTCAATATATCAATTAGTTGTATTTTTAATCGACGTCAAAAAAGGTGGAGCTTCTCAATTCCATTGTATCTTTTAGGATTCCGTACGGAGCCCTATAACTAAGCCTTCGCAGTCTGTCCGTCGGTCCATCTATGTCCATCGGATGGATTTACAAATATATATTAAATTTTGATTAGAATTAAATTATAAGAATTAAACACAGTTTTTTTATTATTTTTATTTTATTCTTTAATATGACCCTTAAAATAAGATGTACAATGGGCGGACTTAATGCCTTTTGACATTATCTACCAGTCAACCCTAGGTGAGAAAGAAAAACATGTTGGCAGGTTTTAAATAAAGAATAAATGTAAATTAAAAATTAATATTAAATACATAACCCTTATAATATACTTACATACTTATTAAATACATAAACATATAATAAATACATAAACAAATTACATATGGAGAGGAAAATCGCAGATGGCATTTGCCTTGAAATAGTGACGACGGAGCAGGGTTTTAAAAGAGTTTTTGTTCGCAACTTTGATATCATCGGGGAGAGCGTTCCAAAGAGCTTAGCTTGTACTGTCAAAGAAGAAGAAAAGAAACCAGTGCTATGTCGTGGAACACTAACCTTCAGGCTGTTTGAAGTTCAAGGCACTCGGTCTGAAGAAAATTGAAGTAATTCTTAAGATATGAAGGAGAGTTTGGATTGTTTAAAATGGAATAAAGTAGTACTTTTTCTTTTGCACTAGCCTGTGTAAGTTCAATACGAGTTATGACTCTTACTCTCGTCACAAATTCTTCTCCGGCAACGCACCTGCGACTGCTCTGATGTTATTGTAGTCGAGGCGTTGTACGTGGGTGTTACACACATACCATCAGGTGAGCCGATCACCAGTTTGCTTCCTCTTCCATAAAAAAAAAATACTGTAAGTTGTCAACAAATTCTACAGAATGTTTGTTTTTATCGTAAGGCATTTTAAAGGTTACAATTTTATGGGTTTTAGTTTTTATTAAGATATAATTATAGAGTAGAAAAAATAAGAAGAATTCTGGAAATGATAATATATCTTTATAATTAATCATATTATGTCTTGCAGATAATTTAAATAGATATTAACCTCTCAGAGGTTAACTATGCGGCGTTGGAAAGTATCGAAACAAACCTTAGCTAGTAACAAAAATCATTTCCAATGAGCAAATTTATCTCTACTTTAAAAATGTATATTATGCACCGAGTCGGATCTGATAGAGTTCTATTATGTAGATGAGATGTATGATAGATGAGTTTTAGGTAGTTTTTTTTATAGCGTGTCCCCAACTTATTCTACGCCGTATAGTTAGTGGTTAATGGGACACGACGTATGTCTATTATTTGTTTGTAATTTCTTTTTTTTAAACCTTATTAATTAAAATATATGCATTTTTCATATTCCATCCTATGATTAGTTTTTATCTTAATCGTCATGAGCAAAATCATTTGGAATAAAATACATTTTTGATAATTAGCCTATTAATCACTCTCTGAATACGTAAGCGTATGGTAATTATTGCTGATGTAGGTGCAAATCCGTTGGATAGGTTTGCCTGATGCTTGAACAATTAATAGACGTTCATTTGACAAACTGTTGATTTGGTCTCTACTGCAAATTCTAATAAGGTCTAATAAGCAAATATAACTATTTAAAATTTCTGTAATACAGATTCGTATCTGTCGAGTTTTGTTACATGTGGTGTGATTGGACAGAACATATACTGCAGTTCGCATAAAACTTTTTTTTGACCTTAATAAAATTTTAAAACTCAAATGAGAAGCAAACTCAAAATATAAACGTGTAACTTTACATTGCAGTCTTCATAATTTATTAAATAGTCACACATAATAAAATAAAAATTCCTGGTAGAAAAAGTACATTTGCGTGAACCTTTCATGTGATGATCCATTTGATGATAATCATTAGGAATGACTCTCGGGCACTAAACTGTAATGCCCCTCCATTAGCTGTGTTGTCTACGACCATTTATTTGTTAAGTGGTTTTGAAACTTTGAGCAGGTACGACTTACAAAAGTTACGCAGGGCTAAAGATTTGATGTGAACGATGTAGAGATATCGTCCTACGTTGATGTGAGATAACAAACAAATTGCTGCTCGGAAATACCGACTTTGACCAGATGCTTCTTTTTCCGGACCGACTGGCGGCTATGCTTTTAGATTTATTGGTAATCTTTTACCACGTTGTTTTTTTTGAAATCTCTTTATAGTAATATCTGTAGATTCGGTTTTAAAATGAACCATATACTCGTATATTGATAATGATGTCCATCTGGTCGATTTTGATAATTTTGATTACTATCGGAAGTTGGCACCTGTACCTACATACATATTTTAAAACCCTGTATCATGTACGGCGGTGGCGTAAGATCTGCGACACCATTTCTTCCCGTGAGCATAGTAAGGGTCGACTAAGAGCTTTGAAGATATTATAGCATCCGACAAACAGCGAATTACACCGTCTATAAACAACGCAGAGCGAAAGCGGTTTGCGAAAGACCATTGGGCTACTATGATTATGCAAAATGGAAAATCCTAATCTCTGTATACGCCTCTGGGTAAGTGATTATAGATATGCTTCCACATGATACTCTAGTATGTAACACAACAAGTAATTTATTTGATGCAAAAAATATTGGCTACGGATGGCAGCCGAACCCGGGAACCATGACTGCAAGCAGTCTCTCTGTCGTTACCTCACACCGTATCAAATAACGAATTTTTGCCCGTTTGTACTAAACCAAAGCATCGCCTTGATTGATACTTAAAAAGTTAGTTCTTCCCTAATCACAAATTTGTTTTGCACCATCTTTAGGAGTAACTTATTACCGGTAAGGTAGCATAACAATGATTGAGCAATGCCTAACGATAAGACATTGCCTTATGTAGTAAAAACAGTGTCTTAAAGGTTATCAATATTATAAGTTATAACAGGTTTTTAGTTTAGTTTTAGTTTTATAGTTTAAATAATGGAATAAGGATGGACACTTTGAGCTAATCAAATATAACATGACACTGATAATTTACGAAATCATTTTAATTTTTGTCCATTAATTTCTAAATTTCAGTCATTTTTATTGTCATAAATTAAAAACCGATACTTTTATTCGATTTATATTTATTGATTTATTTATCAGTTTTAAGCAGCATACTTTTAATGATATGGCTAAAAATTGTATATTATATGATTCACATTCATATATGTTAGGTTTTATAATTATTCATTTGAAATTAAACTATTATTTACGTGTTTTATCGCGTTTAATTATGTTATTATATTCCCGACGCTTCGATTGCTTTACAACAGCCGTGGTCACGGGGGACAGAGGTGTTAAACGTCCTGATGTCATAGTTAACTCGGACTACCTTCAGCTTTTATTTATTAATCTTTGGTTCGATCTACGCACAATGTGGTGACAGTATGGTATGGTCGGGTCGATCAAGAATATGATCACAGACTGCAGACTTCCTAAAGCGTCGGGTCTACACATTCCAACTGAAACATCAGTTGGAATGTGTAGTGTTCGCGTAAATACTAGAAATCATTAATAATTATTTTTATCATACAAATGAAAATGAGAACAGTTCTCATTTTTATCTCTATTTTTCACACTTCCATAGTAATGCAAGCGCTTACAAAACATTTAATTTTATTTAAAATAAAATCATGTCATCAACATAATTTAACTTAAACACATGCATAATTCGTTTTTATTAAAAAACGGAGTCGACGTTAAGACTTTCTGTAACTTTTATTAAGGGAATTTTGAAATAATCATTAAGACATTTTATTAACATTAAGGCGTTCACAGAGGACGAAAATATTCCTCCTTCCAAGATCGGAGGTTAAAATAACTCTATACAGTAAACAAGCGGCTTCAAAACCGCGACGAGTCATGAAAATTATATGTCTTAATCCTTAAGAGTCATATCACAGAATAATTTATTGTAATTGAGTTTGTTTTGAAATATTTTGTAATGAGTAAGTTTTCTACCTTGGATCAGCTGCTTGGATTCCCGACATAGAATCAAATAACAAGAAAATCAATACACTCTTTGACATTGTCTCCTAATTAGGTTCTATAAAGTCGTTGTCGTTGACCCGAGATTAATAGTTACGACTCGTGAATCCCACCGAGTCTATTGCAGTCTCAGTCACGACTTCGAATAATACTTTCACTACCATTTCTCACCCCATTTGTTGATGCTCGGCGATGTAGAGATCATGCATTGTTAATTCCGACTGGTTTGCACTCCGTTCACTGATATCCTACCATACAAGCATACAGCTGGCACTATAGTTATTTGTTTTTGAAATGAACAATTGGTTTACGGATGTAATGGTCGTGACGCGATGGTTTTGTATTGTGTCTATAAAAGTAAGAGTGACGCACACATACAAATAATTCACTGTTGTTTTATCCCGTTAATGAAATTACAATTACAATTGATATTATAATTGTGTAAAACGTTGCGTGATTCTTATGATTTCGGCGTTCCTTCCTAATATTCATTTCTGTACTATAATTTCTACAGCCGCTTCCATAAACCAGCTTAATTGAAGTACGGGTTTTCGTTTTTTTTTCATCTGTAACTAACCTGACTTTCTTGACCTTATACCATGAGTTATATCGCGTATGGGTAGTGAACGAATAAACGGTACTAAACAAGCGAGTTCCTCTGGTTTTCTATTAATCTTATTTAAACAAAGGAAATGAAAATCTTACTTGGTTGAAAATCTTACAGCACTATAATATTATATCCTTCGCTAAACAATATCTGATTCTTCATCTTTATCAGCATATTCATGTCTATTTCTTCAAATTTGAAATAAAACTATCTGATGTAAAGCGATGAAAACCTATGTTAGTAAAATGTTTCTTGGAATCTCCGGAAAGGAATTCTGCTAGAAAATGGGTATCTAACACTTCATACGCGTTCTTGGTATATCTACTTATAAATGTTTCTATTGTTTTATTTTGTTTCTAGTGTATTTTTAAACTTTAATAAAATGTTCGCTTACTTGGTTCCGTACCATGGCGTTATTACTTGATCATTCTTGTCTTTTTGGTATCTTATATTTTTAGTCGGGCTAAACATTTTTATTGAGTCGTTGACGTTTTCTTTAAATTTATAATTCTTATACGTGACGTACTAAAAGTGAGACTAGATGATTATAAAATTATTTCTTGCTTTTTTTTGTACATTTCTATCGCTACCTTTTTATACACAAATTAGTTTTCCACTTAAAAATACAAATACGAGCATACGATTATAAATTATGGCTGGTGTCAATATTAAATACAATATACAATATTATATTTATTAAAAATATTAATGAAATCCTTGAAAGAAATAACTTTCTTACAGAAAATCTGCATTGTAATGCACTTGTGTGGTGCACTGTTACTTGTATAACTAACTACATGCAAATATATCTGTGGTTACATTTTAGGCAACTAACCCACCGGTGAAACCTACGGAGCAATCAAAAACAAAAAATGTTATCACTTATGAAATAAAATAATTAACTCGTCTTTCTTAGGGTTACGTACTAAAGAAAACAGAACTCATATAAGTAAGATCTTTTCCGTGCAGTATATCTGTTTGTCGAATCCTTATAACGGCTTAATGTATCGAGTACAATAAAAATTATTAAAAATAGTGCTCTAAAAATTCAAGCTTCTGTCATACTTAGTCTGTATGTGATTTTTCGACAATTTTACGTTTACAATAATGTAGATTCGGTTACTCGAAAAATCTGACTTTAATAAATGCATATCTTTTTTTAAAAGAAACAGTGTCATAATTATATAAACTTACATATATTTGTCACAATCTAAGTGATTAATTATAACAATTTTATTTAAAGTGGCTGCCTTATGTAAATTGGATACAGGCTTTAAATTCTTATGCGGAATTTAGTAACTCTTAAATATTTCTTAAGAGATACTCAATGTCGGAGTATCGTTTTGCGCATACCATTTTCTCTAGTACTGGTCACAATTTGTAGCACAACGGGTTCAGATCGTGACTGGACTATCCAGTCCAATCCAGCCAATCTTCACCTCTTATGAAGTCCGGAGCATTACTCTTGAGCCAGATTTTAGTTATTCATTGTGACCAGGAGCAGATTCTTGCTTGAAAGTCCACGATACATTTTTGAAAAGTGTATTTACCAAAAATTTGCTAGACTTCTTCAGAGCTGTGAACATACACTTTGTCATTTGGCTTGTTGTGGTGCTCTTCAATCGTAAAAAAAATTTCAACTGAAAAGTACAAATGTCTTGTGTATCGACGGTAAGTACTGAGCTTCAGGTCTAGTTTAATTGTCCGCGTCAGAGTTCTAGCAGAAATCTTTAATTCAAGCGGTAAAAAAATTGGTCTTGTTGAATTTACATTTACACACGGCTGATGCCTATAGCTTTTGAAGCGTCTTAAAATAACTGGCGGGCGCCATACCCACTTTGTGCAAATCAATCATTGCCATGCGGTATTCTATTTAACGCCAACTTCATAATGTAATTTAACAATCACGCTAAAAATGGGATAAATCGATCGATGCTTCTTTCATAATAATCGCTTTCCAAATTCGTACTCAGAAAAAAATTGTTTTTTTTAATTGTAACATTATTTATAGACTTGTTATACTCATAAATGTGCCTACTCTGGACATTATTTACAAAGCTTAATAGTAATGTGATGGATGTATGTGGTACAAGACCATGCATTGTGCCAATCTTTCAGCAGGCCTAGGTTGAGCAGTGGACATGTAACAGGCTTTAATGTAATGAATATTGGACTGACACGGAACTATTACGTTTATAAATTGTCTCACACTTTACCGTCTTTTACATAAAGTAGTAACGAGCGTTTCCATAAAAAAAAAGTACGTACGTATTCACCTAGCATTCAGCTAGCAAGATATAGGCAGCGTTCGTAATGCAAATTGTAACGAAGGATAAAATGAACGTACTAAAGAATTATGCGATTCTATATGAAGACACTTTCACTTCGCAATGACCTTTGTCCAGACGCCTATAATTTAGTAGGCAGAATGGTATAAACGATAGTACTCTCGCTTTCCTGCTCACCTTTTCTTTTTATACCTTTATGATCATGAATATTTAAAACTGAGGGACACAAATTAAAATTTTGTGGCCCCACTTTTTTATAAATTGTCTTGTATTATTTTTGACTAAATGTTACAGTATTCTCTTCAGATGTCTACTTAATATCGCAGCGCATGACCGTTTTTGTTAGCGCTTTCATGGAAAGATCTATGTCCATCAGTGGACTAATACAGACTGATATACTTTTGTTGATAAGACTTGGGCGTTATGATAAAATTTTAAGTTAATTACATTTTAAAAATAGTGTATTAATTATCACTATTTTTAAAATAATCCTATAGTGCGAAACATATTTAATGAAATCACATAACATTATTTATGATATGTGATATGCGACAACCACATTCGTAGTGTCACCGCTCTTACAACAGACCCGAATAAAGTAGCAGTAAGAGGCTGCTGTATTTTGTGCGGTCAGCTGGAGTCTATATACCAAGCATTTCCTTTTTTTCTATCTATGTAATTTTACGTTATCTCATAATAATAAATTTTTAATGTCTTATGTAAATTGTATTATATGGTTTGTATAAAATATGTAAAATAAACAGGTTGCCTACGTAGTTTCTGTCACATGTTTCTTCTCCGTCAGACCTCATTATGTTACGGTGGTTTGAATTGAAATGGTTGCGAATGTCCTCGGGCTGTAAAAGGCATTTACCATCAGGTGAACTGCTACATCATTTATGACTCTAGTGTAAGAAATAAAAAAATATCTATTGCAGTAATTTGTGAGTTCTTGTTATTTATTATTTACTAAAATAACTTTATGTTACTAAAATATTCTTTTATCATATTTAATTTAGACGTTGTACCTAATTTGACAAGTTTGATTTGATTCTCATGTGTTTTATCAATGCTCAGAGATTCAGAAAAGAATATTATAAGTCCTTTGCAAAAACGCCAAGAAGATCGTTCGCTAATTAAAAATACCATATAAGCCCATAGCAATTTTTTTAGAAAATGAATCCTGTTGGTTTTTTTCTATGGAATAATGATAGGTAATTTTTTTAGTAGTATTGTTATAGTAATTTTTGTTTTGACTTACCGCAGAAATTATAAAATAAATACAATAGTTCGATGTTCGAATTGTTTAATTTTGCATTTAACGTATCCTTCGATTCCAGTACGTGAGCAACGTTTAGAGTAACTTTTAAGATCGATTTTCACTTTTCATCACGTATTTATGTGAACGCGTCCAAATGTTTGCGTATGCGTGAACGCAATATTATTACGATTTCGAAATTCGAACTCAATACGAGAATCGAATTTATTTAATTGCGAATAGTTCGTGTTACAATTTACAAACATGGCGATTTATTTTTCTACTCCTGCCAAAAAAGTTGCGTCAGCAACACAAAAACATGTAATCGATTTGCCTGATGAATTTTAATAGTTACATTAACGTCAATGTTATCAAGCTAATGTAGCTTAAATCAAACTGTTTATTCCGATGTTCTTTTTATTAATCTGTATTATCCACATACATTTAACGTAACTATTAAGTACAGATAATGGTAAGACCCCAATTTCATACAATGTGATGATTATAACTTGAGTAAAAGTATCGCAAATACTGAATTTATACAAGATGATTTTTAAAACGGTTATTAAAACATATTTTATTATTTTTGTTAATAGAATATCATTAAATCATCATACTTCGGCCTAAGTATTAAGAATGTGAATCACAACTCCGAAACCGTTCTTCTTTCGATTGCGTTAACTGCTTATTATGAGAAAAGAGAAAAGTGTAAAGAATAGCATCTCATGGGAAACAGTAACAATGGCATGAATATGTCAAGCTCAGTGTTTCACTATATTTTCTAATTACTAAATGAATACTAACATTTTGCACTCTACTTAATCGATTATTCTCTTAATTACTTGACTATTTTTATGTTTTGGATTAATAAAAATATACATGATAATTTTATTTCTATTCCAGATATTACTGGTATTGCTGGTCACTGAAATTGCAAGATGTAAATGTGAATCGGTTTCTGGATATAACTACAACTATGGAAACAGTGCATCGCAGTTTGGGAATCTCTTGAGACCACCGCCACCTCCCTTACCATTTGCTCCTGTGCCTTTTTATGGAGGAAAAGCACAACGACAAAATATAGATGTTGGATTCCATTATCAGGCTTCTCCTTCACCTCAAACTACAACAGTTCCTCCAACTTCAGACTTTAAGTTTCCTGCGCCTTTTTATAAACAATATAACTTTAATTTCGTACCTCCACCTCAACCATTTACTACAACTCCTTCCCCTTCCATGTTTCAAAAAATATCAGGATGGCTTTTTCCTTCTCAACAGGTAGAATCTGACTCAAATAACTTTAAAGTTGAGTCATTAAAAAAAGATTGCAATCCTTGCAATTTAGTCCCATGGATCCCAGTGATAAAATATAGTTTGGGAGAAAAGAATACACAACAAAATCCCAATCCCACTTACGGCCCTCCAAGTCCAACAGCTTTAGCACAAAATGTTTTTCAGTATCATCCAAAACCATTTAACTCTCCGAACAAAGTTGAGAAGCCAAAGCAACTGTTTGAAGAGCCTTATGTAAATTATGAGAGTCAAACTCAAGTAAGTTCTAATGCTTTTGGAAACCCAAGTTTAACATACGGACCTCCAAGTGCGACACAGACTGTACCAATCTCATCTCAAAATCCTCATAGTTCATCGTATTCAATACATAGTTCAACCTACGGTTTCACAAGTTCGCATGGACTACCTATGTCTTCCTATAGTATTCCATCTTTAACACTCAGCCCTTCTTCTTACGTTACGCCTGTTGCGACCTTTGATGTTGGTCGTCAAGTTACGACAAATCCTTTCCCAAACTCCGAAACTTATATTCCTGAAGTATTGCAAAACTACTCGCCTGTAGAAAATAACGATGAGGTATTAAACGTTGCAAAGCCATCTGGGAATTTACAACTACCAAAAGTATCTCATCCAATAGGATTTAAAAATTCCTATGGAGAAGATATTACTAACACCCATTCATTTGATATACCTGATTCGATTACAGCGATTGGTGCTGAATCAAGTAAAATTAAAACTCAAGTATCACCTTATATGGTCGTTCACTCCTCAGAGTCAAATATTTCCGTAGCTCTGGCAAACCCTGCGCCATTTAGTTTAAATAGAGGAAGAAACATTCACACTTTGCAACCTGTCGCTCTACCAAATTTGAGCGTTTCCCCTTTGCCCCCTATTTTTAATGCTCGACCTTTTCGTCCAATAACATCTACGAATATTCCAAACAATTTAATTCATAGAATAAACTATATGCAAAAACCATCAAACAACATTAACGTAGCGCAAAGTGTGCCAATTGCAGAATTTGTTCATTCTGTTGAGTACCCAACTACGATTATCCAGTCGCCAGTAATCGACATAGATGCCACAAAAACTTTGAATCATAATAAAGTCTACAGAAATATTCCAAACAGTTATAATATAGATGAAGTTAGGGACATATCTCCTCAAGCTTCTGAAGCACATATTTCAGCAGCAAAGGCAAATCAAGACGTTAGTTTTGAAACAACTGGTGCAGAATTTGGTAGCATCCTGTACGATAATAATTTACCAACAGATATGAAATATAATTTCCTTGTGCCCCCTAATCACAAACCTGAATTTGTTGATTTAAG
Organism: Bhutanitis thaidina; assembly: GCA_029286595.1. NCBI lineage: Eukaryota > Metazoa > Arthropoda > Insecta > Lepidoptera > Papilionidae > Bhutanitis > Bhutanitis thaidina. Next base: position 6,876,500 of record JAGSMS010000003.1, read on the forward strand.
AGGAGCCAAAGATGAAGATGTTGATAGATATCGCACTGAAAGTAATCTTCAAAGTATTGATTCGCCGCTTTTGTACTTAAAACCTAGTGCACCGCACAAGAATTACAAAAATTTCGTATCAGACACACACAGACAGAATACTCATTCAAATCAGAAAGAGTATGAAATGTATGACGATGTATCAACGACCGCTGCAGTACCTCTTTCAAATTTAAGTAACGATTCTGATAAAAATAAGACTTATTATAAAAAGTCATCGTTATCGTCAGCTGGGCAAGATGATAAACGAAAAATCATACAAATAATTGTTCCATATATAACACAAGAAAAACAAAAACATAATAATAAAGAACTTCATTCAGTTTCACAAGAAGGTAATCACTTAGTGGATAAGGAAGAATATGGGGGAAGAAAAGTGTCTTCAAATACAGAGTCGGGAGTCTTTGACTTATTCATGGAAACTTCAACAGTTCTTATTACAACAACTGAACATTCATCGACAGTAACGGAACATTATGATTCAGAAATAATGAGTACACCCACAGTTTTGAACGATTTCTACGACGTTAAGGAGCCACCATTCGACATAATTAAATTACAACATACTATTGATGACTGGACACAACAAGAATATTCCAATCGCTATGCAACACCTGACAGGACTCGATCAAATGAAAAATATGCTAAACAAATACCTGATGAATTTTTAACCACAATGAATCCTAATGCGCATGGAGACACTGCGACGAATGATTATAATTACGATGATTTTGAGCATGAAGGATCAAGTAGCATGCAACATTCTGTAACTGAAATTAAGAACAGCACTTTATCCAAATTGCATAAAGGATATAACTCAATAGATAGAATAAAAACTGAACATTTAGACGGAAAAAGTGAAGATCATGATGAAAATCTAAAACTACGTATTTACACTGCAGCGTCATCTTTCCGTAGCACTACTACAACACCAGCACCATGGGGTTCCATACAGACATCAATATCTCCTCTTACGAAGGAAAAGGTGTACGTAGTAACGTCAAAGCCTTGGCGCGATAAAAGTATTTCCACCACTGAATTTGATTATGTAATAGATAAGTTTGAATCCAAAAAATCTAGTGTCGATAGTAATAAAATGGCTGTGGTTGATTTCCCATTTAAATCACCAAGATTTGCGAGCCGTCCACCTTTCGGATTTACAGCCTCGGGCCCAGTCTCGTTGGACTCGATAAAGTCTGATTCATCGTACGGCTTCTCCAAAGGCTGGCATCAAAGTAGTAAGGATCTATAACTTTCAAAACTTTATGATTTCTTCGCTATCCTTCTTTTATGCTTAGTAAATGAACTAACCGTATATATCTTCTTACAGTAAACAATTTGCGCAGTCTTTACCAAAGAGATAGCACGTTTTCATCGGAAGGGCCCGATGAAAGAAGCTCAAAATAATACGGATGAGGTTTGTGCCATATTTTAAACTATGTGTGTATATTATTATATCAACTAAAATCAGGTTATTATTCAATACTGGCAATATATTAGATATATTTTCTATAGTTTTGAGTAAAATTTTTAATGTCGTCAGTAAAACTGTTACATAACTGTGGCTGTGGTTATTCCAATTTCGCCACCTACCCAATTCTGAGGACTCTGATTCTACCTCAGCTCTTATCGAAGTGATGATGGCATGGCGGACCACGGCGACAACTTTCCAATGCCATTCGACAATAAAATCCTAGAATGGTTCCCGTCAGAGACAAGGGACACACAACAACAGGGACGCAACCCGCCAACCAATAATTAGTGTTTTTGGACAATTTTTGGCTTCGTCTGATATTCGACCCCAGGACTCATGTCTCAGTAGTCAGGTACTGTAACCATTATGTCACGCCGTTGTCGTCCAATCAAAGTACTAATGCTATAAGTAATAATTATTAAAGTAGTAATTATATAATCTTCTTCTGTTGTATTTTAGGGCACAATAAAACATGAAGAGGAGCGAGTGAAGACCGAAGAGGCGTCTAATTAGTCACAAATAAAACCAAAATGTGTGTTTGTGTGCATGTGTACGTTGGAACACTTCAAGTGTAAAAGTGACATAAATGTGAAACTAACAAAGACTACAAAAAATATACGGTTATTTTCTTTATTGTAGGTATTATAGAATTTCATATAATTGAACAAATTAAGGAGAACACGAAATATACGTGTTCTCTTTTATTTGATCCTAACTGCTTGGAAATAATAACGATGAATTGATTAGAATCAAACTAAGCTAGTATTTTTTAATTGGCTGAAAAGCAACGATAAAATTTACTAAATTGCAGTTATATATTCAAAGCGTTGTTCAGTTGAGGATATATTACGAATAACGTACTCTATTAGATAAACACTTTGTAAATATATTTTATAAGCTTTATTTTACTTGTAAATAAATACGTAATGAAACAAATATTTTAATTCTATTTAATAAAACTCCTTAAGTAAAGTTATTGTATATATACAAAATAACAATAGTTTTTGTTTAACAATCAAGCATCAATAGTGTTTTCAGAGGTTCTGTTCTTTATTTTGAAGTAAAGAAATTCGAAACTCCATGTTACGACGGTCAAGAATGTTACTAAATTTAACACTATTATTGGTAATTTATAGGTGCCTGATGCTTCCCGTATACGACCTGAAAAAAAATTTATTGTCATCATTATTAATTTATTAAATAGTCATTATTGTTTTAAAGAAGTGTATTATAAGGGGGAATATACAATTATTTTCTCCGAAGGCCAACCTCATCTGAACGCGGTGTACCCTACTAACTAAAGCACGAGGCCCCGACTACGCCAGAAAATCCATCCGAATTATGCCGAACTCTATATTCTAGTGATGGGATGCAGCATCTCTAGTGAAGGTGTGCCGGCACTGTGCACACCAAACTGTCTGCTCAGCGTGGTGAGTATCAGCAAATCTTGCTTGTATTGTCCGTCACTCTTATAGCAGAAAAACCGGACAACAGATGGCGAAACAACATACTTAAATATGCCAGACGTACAAGCTTCTAAGCACAAGGCGTTACCCATTAATCCATTTATATGTGGTTAACTGAGACTAGTGCAGGCTGAGGCTGACGATGATGTTAAAGTCCATAATGAGGTACTACTACTAAGGTTATTACCTTATGCACTTTCCTTCAAAGCTGAGGGTTACGGGTTCGAATCCCGCACAGAATCAAATATTTATACACCTTGCAGATTACTGTAATGGTTCTGGGTGTTTATGTATGCGCGTATGTCTGTTAAAGGTGCAAGATATTTTTCTTAAAATAAAATAAAAAAATACCTAGAACCGCATTCTAAATTCGCAAGTACGACTTGGACATCACCGGGTGTATGTTATGTGACCACGGTTAAAAAATTGACAACGATCTGGTCACCAGTACTATTATGGGAATACTATCGTAACAGGGGCAAAGATCTGTCAAATGAGTTTTAAATCATCCTTCCAATTAGAATAAAAATATTTATCAAATAATTAAAGCAATAATGTCTTTGAACTAATACCTAAGCAATTTAATATTTGTGTATCAGAGACAAACATTAATATTGTTGTAACACTTTATTTACATTCTTATCCTTTGGAGGCACTTAAACGACGTCGATGAAGATTATTTGATAGTAAATAATAACATTTAAAGATATTATTTAAACTAAAGGACGTTAATTTTTTTAGGGGAAAGGCGCAAACGAGCAAAGGGTATTTGGGAGATGGGAGGGAGGATGAGGATTCTCCCCATCATTCCTTCTATCTCCCAAATGTCTTAAGGCCGGCATAGCATCTGCAGCACTGGTGTTGCCAATACGTGCGTGGGCGACGGTAATCAGGTGAACCGCTTGCTCGTTTGCCGCCTTTTCCATAAAAAAGAGGGACTGGGGGAGGGGGAGTGAGCCTCAGGTATCTCACTCACCGAACGAAACGCAGAAGCACAAGATGCCTCTACTTCACACCGGTATTCTGCGAAGTCGTGCTACTACCCCGGCTGAGCTGGCCCATTCGAGTAGCAGCCAAATGTAATAAAAAGATACTAAACGCGAACACAAATCCAACACACCTTAGTTATTCCTATTGAGTTTGGCAGAGATGCTAATAATTTCAACTGTCAACGTTATTAGTAACTAGAGTAAATAATGATTTCTTGTATTTACGCGAACACTACATATTTGAAATGAAACAAATATTTTCGAGTTTTATCGCGTTTAAAATTAAATTGTTTTTATGTTCCCAACGTTTCGAGTGCTTTGATAGTTAACTAGTTTTGATAGTTAAGTAGCCCCCTACTTTCAGCTTTAATTATAAAATTTTGGTTCGATCTACGCAGAAAGTACTCACAGTATTTTGAAGTCGTCCAGTCATTATCAAGCAAATGTTATTAAAATTTTATACTTTCCTACACCTTTAAAACGCGACCGATTGACAGCTCATCTCTGTTCTTTCAAATTATACATTATATGAAAATTTTAAATTGACTGATTATTGATCTGTGTTTTTTATAGCTAACAGTCCAGGTACATATTTTCTTGGAATTTGCAAGTGTGTTGGTGAACGCAGTGCCGGCACCTCAGTAGCTCCGGTCACTAATCGGCAAATTGGGATTGATATTACGCCACCATGCAGTCACAAGAGCCTAGTTTGTAGGCTAGTATGAAAAACTATCTAAGAGTAGTTTATACAAGAGGATTAAGTATTAAAGTATTAGCAAAAAAAATATATAGACACCTCTGCTATAACCTACTAAATGGGAGATGGATGTTGCAGAGTTGGTTTAAATTTTGCATAGTTACCATCTTTTGTGCAAAAAATATATAAATGAGCAGACTTACAGCAACGAAAACTGTAAAACAATTATTATACATTTTTCAAAATAGACACCTGCAAACAACTTCTAGCGAAAAAGGTTACAGATGCGACCCCTGAGGTCACCCCTGAGGACCTAGACGGAATGCCTCACATCCCGTAATTATAATACTTCTTAACCTAGAAGGCGTCTGGGTAGGTACAACCCTCATACCCACATCTGCCGCCAATCAGCAGGTCAACTACTGTTCTGTCCCTATTTGAAAGGTATAGAAAGCCAGAATAATTACGGGCTGTGAGCTTATGTATGGTCCTCAAGGGTAACCACGCATGTGTAAAGCATGTTTGCAGGTGTTTATCGGCTGCAGTAGTTACTTACCAGCAGATGCACTGTAAGCTCGTTTGTTAACCCCATACAAAAAAGAATACGATACAAGTACTTGTATGGACTTTAATAATTGTGCCGGGTCTGGGTGTTTGACGGTGTGCAATTTACGCTCGTATGTAAATTGTCTCGGGAGAAATTCCTTCAGAGGATGGTAATGTTATTTTAAATATATAGAATTATTAATATTTACCTAATAGAGATCCGATGCTGATAATAACGATGCCGTTGAAAAACATTTGAATGCCTGAAGCGAATGGCAGACGTTCCAAAGGCACATAACTTGGTATCACAACATTCATGTAGACGGTTCGGACGCCTTTCGTGATGCCCATCGCTATTGCCACGAACACCATTCCAGTGAACGATGACGTGAAGAGCATTACTGAAAGTTCAAATTTTAGGTATTAAATAAACTTAACGGGTGAGTCCCAGTGTGAGATTATATACGAGTGTACTATCGTATATATCTATAAATATATTTATTGCTTTAATGAAATTTAAAAATTTGTGCTGCCATGTTCGAACGCTTGTTGCTCGAGTACAGTCAACATCTACGTTATAAAAGAGTTATTAATGTTAACTTGTATTTTTTTTATACCAATGTGTACCTTACAATGGTTTAAATATTTTTAAAAAATACTTCAAAAACTAAATAGGAGATTTATTAGGTTCCGCGATGCAAGTTATCATTAATAAAAATCACACGGAGATTAGTTTATTTATGTTCAAGTTAATAACCTCATAATATTATTATAAACTTTGCGCCTTGCTACAAAACATATCACATAAACAAAAGGGTAATCAAAGAGATTATTTAATTTAATTTAGGTTAACCGCACTGTTTACAATATTAGTGAATAGCGAATGAACTTGTTTAACTTTAAATAAGGTAAAGTACTTTTATCACAAATCGCGCTGTTTTCAATAACAGAAAACCAGTAACTAGGTATTAGGTTTCAGTACTTCTTAATCCATACTTTCATACCGTGTTGCTCCAAAAAATTCTATGCTTCCGTTGGTTTTTAACAAAAGTCTATTTCCATTTTATGTTAATTCTGACGATCGCCCTTGTACAAAGAGAAATATTCTCTCTTCTATCGCGCGTGTATTTGACATTTAACGTTTAGCCTAATTTAGTTGCTCTTATAATTTTATTTGGTAAGTCCATAAATGGTTTTTGGGAAGCTAAGGTTGATTAGGATGTGTTCCATCCTTAACTACATCGTTCGTTCTTGGGAACAGAAAAGTTACTGAATTCACGTTTAAAATTTCCATGACACTTGGGCGTTATATCGCATTCGCTGACGTTACTGAGAAGGCGTACGGTAGAGTCGTGTACATTAGAATCCTTTTGCCTAACGGTGACTGCAAGATAAATATAATATATAAAGGTAGTCTCGTTATCGCGATTTTAATTGTGCGCGGCTTTACTTTTATCATAGTTTAAAAGGTGCAATTTCGATATTTATAACCAGAGAAATCCTTCGAAATTGGGCTAGCTAACTTTGAGTTGAATTCATTCATCACCACACCGTTGGCATATTGTGATCCAATTCCAAGTATTCCCGAGCACTTATTAGTTTAACACTTCTTTCATGTATCTGTCCTGCTGACTGTTTGTCAGGGGGTTTAACCTTTAGACAGTACACCATCTTCTATGAATTGGTGGACCACATAGGCTATATCCACCTCGTAGCGACTAGCCTGACATACCTTTTGTGTCTCAGGAACCACAAGAATCTCTTGAATCTAATTGTCTTGTGTTTCTGATTCATCATCATCATCATCATCATTTCAGCCTATCAGAAGTCCACTGCTGAACATAGGCCTCCCCCAAAGATTGCCACGAAGCTCGGTCCTGAGCCACCTGCATCCATCGACTTCCCGCAACACTGCGCAGGTCGTCACTCCATCTTGTGGGGGGTCGTCCTCCACTGCGTTTGCCTGTACGTGGCTGCCACTCGAGAACCTTTTTTCCCCAACGGTTGTCAGTTCTGCGAGGTATGTGCCCGGCCCATTGCCACTTCAGCTTGCTGATCTTTACGGCTATGTCGGTTACCTTAGTTCTGCTGAATCCGCCAATTGCTAAAATAAAATCGCTGATGGCATCATCTCTGCTGCCTACAATTTTATTTACGATTTTACGCTTCTCTAACTGGAGTAAATTTTAGAGGGCTATTTGTTTTATATTTAAGTTTATCGAAACTTTTAGCCTAACCATGTTCAGTACATCCTATTAATACTGACCTTCCAAGCCCTCGAGTATCTCCGTCGATTAAAGCTTACTCGCATACGAGTAGTGACTATGCAGGCCCTATTGAACTACGCGATTTTTGCGAGGTCAACTACCTTACTTAAGCATATTACTTTAATCGCATTTACGTTAAAAAAGATTCTATAAGACATTGCTTATATTATTCGCATTATGTTTTGAACAGCAAATTACACCCCGCTATAGAGCTAAACTAGGTATTTTTATTTCGAGGCATGTTGTTTATTCGCAATAAGGTATCTTTCTCTTGATAACTATTTTTTTTAAATTTTCGTATAAGATAATCTTTCCGCTTAGTATATCGCCGGCATAATTTTTTCTTCACGACTTCAGGTTGACGCAGATGTGAATAATATCCAAAAACCCGATGATATATATCACCGCAGAGCCGCAGACGGCCGGTTTGCATCCATTGGAGTGAGGATCGCCTTCTAATAGATGATTCGCAGGTGATACAGGTAATATAATACGCAATTGCCGGATGGTCCTTCGTCTTTAGGTTGCATTAGCCCCTACCAGCGTCCCGAGTTATATTTCATTTTCTGCCTACACCATCAAGAATTACGAAATAACTAGCACTGCCTCCACCACACACTGTGTTGTCCTCGCGGACATCACCAGAGGGCATGGAGCGTTATTTGTTACACTGCTGTACATTATTAAATATTCATAATCATGCAAGTTTAAGAAGTTTAATCAAGAAGAAGAAGAAAGTGAGAAGTACCCTAGTTTTCATGTAGACGAATAGTATGCTTTCTCAATAGCAAGCACGGCGTATTTATTCTTAATTTAAATATGCAATCTTTTTAAAAGTTGATTTTCCGACGCTGCTCGACTTTCATAGCATCATGTAATCCTAGCCAATTTCGATCATAACGAGAACTTCCGTTTAGAAGTGGATGTTGCAATCTACTACGCCGATATCTCATATGTGTCATAACTATTAAAGTCTACACAGGCAATCACCTTACCCTATCCAATGCAATACTTAAGGCGCAATAACTCATCTTTATCTTCCTGTATCGGATGTAACATTTATACAATTAGATTAGAAGAAAGCTTAGATACAGTGGCGGAGCACAATTAGACCGTAAATATTATTGATATGTGTATTTCGCAAATATAGGCTTCGACTAGAATTTGAACCCACTGGATTCATGATTCAACAGTCAGGTATAATATAGAGGTCGTCATAATAAATTACGTATACCGTAAGTGCAAAGGCAATTACCAAATACTTAAATGTGGGAGTCATTAAATGTTCAATTTAAATTAAATTAGAATTAATAAAATAACGAAAGTTACACTTACAACTCCGAACAACGATGATTACAATCAAGCTGACTAAGTACATCACTCTCGGAGGCTTGTGACACCATTCTCCAATAAAAGGTGAAACAAATCGGAACAATGTATCCGAAAATCCAACAATAGCCATTATCTTTGCTATATCTCCAGTCTCGAATTTCAATAAGTCTTTAAGGATAATTGGTAATAACAATGAAAAATTTGTTTCCACACACGAGGCCATTGAAAGACCAAACAAAATATTAACAAAAACGGGATCACTTAACAGGGTTAAATCAAAAAAGTCTATGAATCTCTTAAAGAGATTTTTCGATTTTTTATTTTCATCGTTATTAACATTCTGCTTCGCTTTTATTTGTCTAATGTTATCTTCTTCGTAGAAGATGTTAATAGAACTTCCCAAATTAATTTCTTGAGATTCCCACCATTTGTATCGCGATTCTGAAAGTGGAGGATCTGGCGTTTTTTTACTTATATCTGGATGCGAAATAGCATTCCTTGTTTGAATTTTCGTTGTATTCATTAAAGACCTCATTGAAAGACTTTTTGGGTACTCAACACCATTTTCTACTGGCTCTTCGAGCTTTTGTAATGACTGCATATCTGAAAAATAATTAACAGATTATACCTAAGCACAATTACATTCGGAAAGAGTTAAATTTTAGGTTGATTATTTTTGTGAGAATAGCTTACCTGTTTGTTTAGAAGAAGTGATCATACTACCATTGATTAATTCCACGCTAAGTTCCTTATTTAATGGTAACATTTCCTCTAAAATTGGAGGATCCCTTAAATACCATTTTATTGGCCTCAGTAAAAACGCAGCCGCAAGAGAGTGAAGACAAATTGCTCCCAAGATAAGTACTGTATAACGCCAACCAAAGGCATACATCAGCGCACTCATTGCTATCGGCATTAGGATGGATCCTAAACCTGTGATAGACATTCCAACACCTATGGCTCTTCCTCTTTTATCTTTAAAGAATGTGTTAATGGCTAATGTAAAAGCTGCCATCACTGCAGCCACTCCCATTGCTAAAACGAACGAAAATGTCTAAGTGTCAATAAAAGCAGAATCAAAAACTTTTCTTCATCAAGTTTTAGAGCAGTTGTACTATAACATGATACTTACAATTTATAATACTGTATGATAGTATGAATATCCAAAAGTTGGATGCCATTGAAGTAAGAATTAGTCCAGTCGAAATTAACAACGCTCCAAACACTGCCACTTTTCTGTAACCCCATCTTCGGAGCACAGGACCCCCGAAAAATGACAGCAGCATTCCAAAACCATGGTTAAGCGTAATTACTAAAGTGCCCTGTGTTGCAGATAAACCTGTATCCTCGAAAGCCTCTTGAAATACTAATCCAAAACCAGCAATGAGTGGGAGAACAACAACCTGAAAGAATTATGTAGTGTTGTAAAAACTTTTCAATTTCTATTTCTACGTAGTTTTCACCATTATGTTGAATTGGTTATGAACAAACAAAGTACGAATACAAGGCCGAAAATTGTCCCAGAATTGCTTACCAAGTAGAAAAACAACATCATTAAATGGATAATTTAAGAACAGGTACAGTAAATTCTTTATCAGCCTATTTTAGTACACTATCAAACAAAGGCCCTTCTAAGAAATTCGAGAAGCTCCAAGTGTGTTGCTGACCTTTAAAGATATTTGGATTGGGATAAGTAGGAGGGAAGGGCGGAGCGGGCCTTCGGTTACATCGCTCACCGAACGAAACGCTGAAGCACAAAATACCTTTACTTCACGTCGGTACTCTGCGAGGCCGTGGTACTACTCCCGTAGAGCCGGCGTAATCGAGGAGCAGCAAAAGCTGCTGCTCGGCTCTACCAGTCAATAAACATTCCCCTTAATATGGCTTTAATATATAATTATTTTTCTGTGCTGATAATTGGCCAGCTCTTGTGAAGAAAATCTATTTAATACAGAAAATCCTCCGCTCCAAAATGGAACATTGTATTCTTCCGACAGATGAACTGCAAACTGTATTCAGCATTACAAAATATACAACAGGTTTCCCCCACAATATTAATTTCATCTCTAAGCAAAGCATGTGGTAATATAATATACATGTAATAGCATAAATGATGATTATAAACAAGGATTCAAACCTAAATTTACTGGCGGAGTATTTAGATGAAAGCCTTCGCTTGCACAGTTCTCTTTACATAACTCATCTCTCTAAACAACACTATACTTTTTATTTTTCTTTAAAAGTTATGTACTTACATTGTTAAGGGCATAAGCAAATGTAATCACCCATCCATATCCACCGTCCGGTGGAACTTTATTCATCATCTTTAAATTAAACTCTCGACATTAGATTTAACACATTTCCTTATAAAGCGATACCATTTCACAGTTAACATTACATTTTCACTTAAGTTTCACTCATATGAAGCTTTAGTATGTAAATAGTTCATCACATGTAGCACTGTTAATTCTGAATTTGCTTGTTAAAGGTCCCTGACACTTGGTTTGTTGAATTAACTGGTCGTGTCATTCGTATCAATGTGAATGCGCTCTTACAGTGGGTCACCGTACCCGCATGTGTAGTAATATGACGAGCAACCTATACGGCGTCGGACACTACGATGTCTCTTATCGGTTTGACTTTAATAATGTTCTCTGTTATCATATGTTGAGTTTAATTGGCTCAAAGAAATATTTACTTTGTGTATATCTTACTAAAATTTTATGTTGATTTCAACAATTTCAAACCAGTACTTTGGAACAATTTTCCATACTTTCTTTATCTATCTTGCTAGCACGTGATGAACTAACATTTGATTTGAGTATTGACCAATATTTTTAATTTAAAAATTCTGTACGCCACGATAATTAAAATGAGCGATCTGAATATATAAAAGAATATGAATTAATGATCAACGAATTTTTGAAAATTATTTTATTACACTATGACATGCAACAATTAAAATATCGAGATAACTTACAATTGAGAGTTAAAATTAGTAGTAACAAAAATGTTCTCAATTTAATATTCTTAAATTTCCGAAATTTACCAAAATATAGCAATTTTTTTATCATTACACATAGATGTAACATAAAACCTCTTTTCAAAACGACACCCTTACATGCGGTGCATCTCTGTTACCGACGAGGCTCTGATCGTGACCTATTTGAAGCGAAAAATTCTTGTAAAGATGGATGTCGTCGCCAGTGCGAGAGCACCGTCAATGTGCTCACTAACGCATATCCCGCGTGATCACTGTAGTACTGACGCCCTAACATAGAATTACAACTTTTAATGATTTCTCGTATTTACGCGAACAATACACATTTGAAATGAAACTATTATTTAAGGATTTTATGGCGTTTAATTTTATTTTTATATTCTCGACGTTTCGATTGCTTTACAGCAGCCGTGGTCACGGGGGACTGAGGTGTTAGAAACGTAAATAATAGTTTCATTTCAAATGCCAACTTTTGGTTATTTCTTGGGAAAGTCTCTGTTTTAGTTATTTCTAAATCTGTGTTATTTAGTATTGATATCTACAGTCATGTCCATGACAATAAATTCAGAGTCATACTAACAATTGCATAATTAGGAATATAATAAAAGTAAACCTCAACGATCCATATCGTTGAGGTTTACAACAAAATTTCTATTGCTGTAACGCATCATGAGTTAATTATGGGTTATGGTGATCATATATTATTCTGCTTAGAGGGGTTAATAGTAAATTAAATTAAATATATAAAATGCATATCTTAATAGCTAAGATGTAAATTTATCAAACGATAAAACAGTCACGCAAAGGATTATCATTATCTTTGTTAATGATTATGTATAGCAAGACTGACGAAAATTCGATTATTATTAGAATCGAAGATTGCCATATTGATAATTTAGGTCAAATTTGCGTTGCCTAGCCCAGATAGTTGATAAGCATTAGATAATTATGTACATATGTGCCGAAAATGTTATTCTAGAGCTATTTGCAATTTCAAATATCCTCATCTTAATATTAGTATGAAACTTTGTTAGTGTATACTAACATAGTCTCTTTGCTATGATTAAGACGCATTCCCGTATAACAAACAGCTTAAAATTTATAAGCGACATCTAGAAAGTGAAAACAGTAGTTGAAAATATGAAATTAAACAGCACAAGTATTCGAATGTTATAGAGGTATTACAATTTTGCAAAGTTTAGTACATGTAATCATTTAAAAATAAATTAGGATTTATATATCTGTTCGATTTGCTTATGTACAACATATATTCTATCTCTATCTCAAGGATTCTCATTTTCATTATTATTATTTTTAACTTCCCAGTCTCACCAAGAAAAATTTCGTTACTTTTGCTTAACTCACGACAGGATTTTTTGTTCTTCATTTAATCTTAAGATTAGTGTTCCGAATCACTGCACCAGATTTATCGGCAATTATTTTAGTGTTCAGGCTATTCTTTTCTGTAATTCTTTGCCCGGACATGTTATGAAATCACCAAGCAAGAGATCAGTTAAAAGATATTTTTCAAAATTAAACATATTAATTTCGATACCGATGCGTGTTACCATAATAAGTAAGTATATTAAGAATGTAAGTTTTTCATTTCAGTTTTTATTGTTATGTAATAATTTATATACATATACATGTATAGTATCTATGGAATGTTTTTTTGTTATATAATATTTAGAAATTTAATTATTTTTGTAGATTCCTATCAGTTCTAAATATTTTTTGTTGAATCGTTTAATTGTTGCATCCGCCACTTCATTTCACCAAACCATGGATTGACTGGCAGAGAATGCCAATAGGTCCGTCCGTTACCTTTTTTAGGCTAAAACAATAAAGATTTCAAATAAATAAGTATATTATGATTTCTTGTATTTACGCGAACACTACACATTTTAAATGAAACTATTATTTACTTAATTATGTTTTTATATTCCCGACGTTTCGATTGCTTTACCGTGGCCATGGGGGGACTGAGCTGTTAGTCGTCCAGATGTCATTTTTAACTCGGGCTACCTACAGCTATTATTTATTAATTTTGGTCCGAACTACGCAGAATGTGCTCACAGTATCTTGAGGTCGTGCAGTGGTACTTCCCACCGGTATTCTGCGAGGTCATGGTATTACCCCGGTCGAGCCGGCCCATTTGAGGAGCAGCAAGGGTTTTGCATGGCTTTAACACGTCGTAAATATACGGACTACGTATATTAAAATAACTGATTACAGTATATTTTATATACTGTAATCAGTTATACCGTTATATATATATATATAGTTGTATCGGCTGAACATAGTTCTCTCCTTCAGATAAGTATTGCCACGCTTGGTAGGTGGGTTAACGATCGCCGACATCTCGCACCTTAGAGACTCGTCACTGATTTGGATAGTTTAGGTCTGCAATATCCCCCCTTCCCCCCCAACAGCTTCCGCTTTGTCGTAGCGGGGCTTATTATCCGTAGACGAGGTGGATACGCGTGGGATTCCGTGTTGGGGAATGTTGGTGTTGTATCTCTCTCTATCTTCTGCGAGTCTTGTGGACCCGCCTCGTTGATACCCATGATGTGATGCCACGGAGGGAGAGTAGTTTCAGCATGCCTATTTTCTACGAATTCTGAATTAGTTCCCTAGGAAAGAATATTTACCTAGGATTAAAAAGTATTTTAGTCCATTCAGTAGTTGTCATGATTGAGTAACGAACATACAAACACCTAAACAGACTTCTACCTTAAAATATATATATTAGAAATAAAATTGGTGTGACTTCATATGAATAAAGTAGTCATGATCGATATCACGGCCATAGCTAGATTTTAGTACACTAAAATATAAAACGGTGGTGGTGCTGATAATCAAATTGTTAAATAAAATTTCTTGCCAAAGAGTTCATTTGGGTAGGTAGGCCTTACATATTTCTGCAACCAAGCAGCAATGCATCTACACGTGTTTCGGTTTTAAAGGTATAAAGAGCCAGTACAATAACATAAAAGTACTAAATGTTAAGCGGCGGCTTTTGATGCTGCTCGAATGGGCCGACTCGACCAGGTTGGTACCACGGCCTGACAGAATATCATCAGCATTTTGTGCTTCTGCGTTTCGTTCGATGAGTGAGGTAACCGGTGGCCCACTCCTCCTCCCCATCCCCATCCTCATCCTCCCTCCCAACTCCCAAATACCCTTAAAGGCTGGCAACGCCCCTTCAGCACCTCCGGTGTTGTGGATATACGTGGGCGACGGTAATCACTTACCATCAGGTAAACCACCTTGTTTGCCGCCATTCCCTTAAAAAAAGTGTTAGGCGTTCCGTCTTAGTCCTCAGGGTGAATACTTTATTTGTTTGACGTTGGGTGCAGTTATCCATTGACTAGAGTAATCAGTTACCATCAAGTGACGTAACAAACTTTAGATAACGAACAGAATATTATACTAACTACTCATATAACGGTTCTACCAATTAAACACTGTGACAGTGGTCCTACCAAAATCCGTCCACAGGTTTTAAAGTTATGCGAGTTAAGACCACGCCTACTGCCCAGCTTTTTTAATAGGTAGCACAAAATATATATTTATATTTTGACGCTTAGAAACGCAGTAACGTATGTCGTATAAATTTACGTCTTTTGGTTTCTATCTTATGATATTTATTTACTATATCGGCTACGCAATAGTATGTTGAAAGTTCTCTAAATTTGTCATGGGGTTCCTACGTTATACTATAATTGTTATAATAGATGGCGTGATGATCTATATACTAGATTTTGTTCAGTACTCCAAATAACTCAACAGTGAAAGTCCCATCGAAATCCTTACACTGATTTTTGCGTGATGTGTGATTATAGAGACAGCCAAACAACTTTTCTATAAAAATGTGGTTTCAACTTCTGCATCGGCAGTATAATTCCGTAAAGTTTTAGAAGTATATTTAATATAAAGACATCGTTTCGCTTGTGTTTTATTATATGTAGTATATAAATAGGTGATATAATTTTCAAAATATTAGTTAATAAATATATTAATATCTAAGAATCAATATTTCGAAAATAGTCAAATTTGATAATGTAGATAATATATATTTTTTTATAACGGAGACAAAACTAAAGGATCGAGCCGCCGTAGATTGTGCGACGATCAATCCGGTCAAGTCGGGGTTAGCCGGTTACTAAAGGCTTCTTTCAATCTGTGAGGAAGGTCTAGCAAGCTATATTCAGCTATGACCTTGCGATAAGGACGGTTATCATTATATCGTTTCAAAAGAAGAATCTACGACAGTTAATAACAATGTATGAAATCTACGACAATTAACATTACTCCTGCAAAAACCTTTCTTCCTCAACGATTGTCAGTTCCATATATGTTGCCGGCCCATTGCTGCTTCAGTTGACTTATGATACTAGGTATATTACCTTTGTTAAATCAATATATTTACCAAGGTATCTTTATTATTGTTTACTTATATAATCACATTTGTATCACAGTACTAAATACAGATTACAAAATAAACAATTTAACGAGGTAAAACTCGTTTAAGCGACTAAAAAAACAATAAACAACTGTAGATAAAGAAATGTCGCATCAATTGGTTGACCTCCGTAACCCTGACAATCGAAACCGTTTTTAATTGGACTAATTTAGTCAAAACTTACTAATGATGTTGGGAGACAATTGAATCCACCACACAAATAATGCAACGCTTAGTTTTATAAATTATGCCTGAACTTTGTTATTTATCTTCTTCTGTTGTTTAACAGTAATGTATTTTTCTAAGCCCCATGAAATTGCTGTCAACCAAGTAAAAATGTTTAAACAATGCAGCGTTACTGCAGTTGAAGTGTTGTCTTTGATCCATCCTGTAAATTACAAAATATCTTTTTACTGATTTCTGATTATTTTAACAAGTTATTATTTTTTCCCTTTATTATACATATAAGTATTAACGATATGTCCTCTTATTTGCAAAAAAATTCGTTCATTTTATTTATGTGACCAAAACTTCTGTTTTACCAAAATTTCACATATTAGAAGAAATTAATGAAAAATTTACAATGCGCCTTATGTTTGCGAGCTATGTGTTGCAGAAGACTACCAAACATTATCAAACAAAAAAAAATATGTTATGAGTTATGCTCTTAAAATAATGCAATAGCCAGGAATAGTCAAGAAGAGTACTTTGAAGTATATAAATTCTGAATACAAAAATATTTCTATCGGTAGTTTTGATGAAAAAACATATGATGTTTTCATCACTTCTTACCTACTACAGGCCCCAAAACAAGGTAAACAATTCCGGCAGTTAGCAGTTGAATACCAGTAGCACCGGGAAGTTTATGTAAAGGTACATGGGTCGGAATTACTAAAGCCATAAACACAGTTCGGAGGCCTTTTCCAAATCCTATAATTACTGCTACTAAAAGTACTACTATGTAGTTTTGACAGTATGCTAAAACTGTAACAAAAAAATATGTGCATTAACATCAACAAATCTTGCGAAAAATCGAACTTCCATACATAATTCTAAATATATATATTTACCTACTCTACCCATAGCCATGGACATCACTCCAAAAAGGAAAAAGGAATTGTTATCCCATCCAATTTTTCCAGCCACAAAAGGAATGCAAAATCTAACACAAAGGTCAACTCCAGCCAACAGTGACATAAAAAGCGCCACTTGAGGTTTCGTCATACCGTAGTCGCCAAGAATGAACGGAGTAAGTATTGAAAAGTTCAATTCATTGAAATTTGCTAATGTTATGCCCAACATTAAATTAACAAAAGTTAAATCCTTTAAAAGGTCTAAGTCAAAGAATAATGCAACTTTCTTCCAAAAACTTAATTCTTCCTCTTCTTCTTCCTCTATCATTTTTTCCTTCTTCTCATCAAAGACGTCATCCTCTATTGGGCTATTAATCAATAATTTAAACTTGTCCGTTGGCGCTTTGTCTTCGTTTTCCTTTAAATATTGTTCTAATTTTAATGAAGCCTGTTTAAGAACTTCGCTTTCGTAGTTAAAATTGTTAGATTTCCTTCTATGTCTCGTACGATAGGATTGATTACTTTGATTATCTTTTAAGTATTTTTTTTCTTCATTGTCTTCTTGGTTTTTTAAGGAAATGTTACTATAATTATCTTTATTGTACTTTTCTTCATATTGGCCGTCCATTTTGAAGGATCTAATACTTTTACTGCCAGCAAAATGCTTTTCCGCTTTATCTGCAATATACTTTGCTTTTTTTGGATCTATATTCTCTACAGCTACCTTTTCTTCGGCTTTTAAGTCCTGGGGAGCCTTAAGTGTAGGGCAATCTTCAATCTCAGATTCAGGAATCTTAGTATCCAAATTAATTGATGTTTTACGTTTTGGCTTATAAGTTTCGCGCTCTTGAACCAGGGCACCTAAATTAACGGCAGAGTTCTTTTTGGATTCGTTAAGATACAAAGTGGATGATTTTCGTGACCGATTTTCTAATAAATTGGACATGGAAGGTTTTTTAGAGTTGAGACGTGAGTTTCGTGTTGATCCGTCTGTAGAAGATATTCGACTCTTTGATTGTCTTGAGTGACTAAAATAGCCATCATTAGCTCTTAACATCATTGGAACACCAGGGTCTGTAATTTCGTAACCAGGTGTCACTGGATCATCTTCATTATAGAGGTACTGACTTGAGAATACGCTAAGATTCTTTATCTTTGAAACTTGGTTAAAATAACCACTCTCCTCTTTCTTCTTTTCGTTATGCACGTTAAGATAGTCTGGCTCCAACAATTTCTCTTCGTCTTGTTCTTTATTATTAGGTGACCTGGAGTGCCACTCTACTGGCTGTAATAAAAGGGCACAAGCTATGGCGTGTAGAGAAAGTCCACTAATAAAGAGAATTGCACCGGTTTCCCCAAAAACAGCAAACAGCCCCGTAATTATATGTGGCCATAACATTGGTCCCATTCCTGTTGTAGTCCACGATAGACCAGTCGCCAGTCTCCTTCGTTTTTTCCAATACATATTTAAGGCAAGAGCGTTTGCCGAACTACTTATTCCGTAACCAGCACCTGGTAAAAATTATTTTATATTTAATCAAGTTATTGAACACTGTTCAAAGAAAATATTAAATAGAAATACGACTTACCGTATAGTATTGAAAATGATATAAAGTAAGTCATAAAGTTGTAAGAAAATGTTGTCAGAATCAACGATATAAATACCACGATAGCTCCTGTTAGCGATACTTGGCGATAACTGAATGTTTTGAATACTGGACCGTTTGCTAATCCTGAAAATACAGAATATAAAATTTTATACGTGGTAGAGCCAAGCCGCTTTTGCTGCTGCTCAAATGGGCTGGCTCAACCGGTTTGGTACCACGGCCTCGCAGAATACCGACGTGAAGTAGAGGCATCTTGTGCTTCTGCGTTTCGTTCGGTAAGTGAGGTAACCGAAGGCCCACTCCTCCTCCCATCCTCCCTCCAATCTCTCAAATACCCTTAAAGGCCGGCAACCCACCTCCTGTACGTACATCTGCAGCTCCTCTGGCGTTGCAGATGTACGTGGGCCATGGTAACCACTTACCATCAGGTGAACCGCTTGCTCGTTTGCCGCCTTTCCCATAAAAAACTTTATTATGGTCAACTATACAGTTCTAGGTAAAATATCAACCTCACGTGCACGTTATGTATAGCTCTAGTGACCGGCTAATAGCGGAAAATTAGTTAATTCGTCTATTTGGGACCTGTATTCCACTAACCAGTGAAGGGAAGCAGCAAGAGGATCGCTACTACGCTAATCAACCCGCCTTTTGGTGGTCTTTTGTGGGAAATTCATCTAGCTCTGGACTGCAGAGGACACAACGCGATTTAGATACAATTTAAATTATAACATGTGAAAAACTAATCGTAGAAATCGTAAAAGTCGACTATGTGACAAATCATGTGACTTTCGACAGCTGGATGTATAAGCATTTAAAATGTAAGACCTAAATTATTTAGACTGTCAACGTCAGTAATATTCAAAGAGCAAGGTGCTGCAATCGCCATTCTACAAGCATCGTCATAACAGTAAATGTTCCTACTGGGAGATAAATAATTATCAAGCAGTGATCTGTTTAGAGTTACTAGTGTTACTAATATGGCAAGACAGTAGGTATGGTCATATTGGACTCTGAAATCCCGTTGGCAATATTTATACGCCTCATAGATCAAGTATATACCAAGCGGTAGCGGCCTATGAGTATTAGTAATTTAATTTCCTTCTTTGAGTGTCATAAAAGTAGATTAAAAATTAAATAAATATATATTATGTAAGAAGTCTGGTACTGGGGTCACCAACCTTTGTAGCAATATGTGAAACATTTACTGATGATAATCGGGGAATTTATCTTAGGTGTAACCACTTCAACTTGGATTTTATTTTTGGAAATCTTATAGAGTTTTTATGCCAACGGGAGTAACTAACGAATACTAAGTCTACTTGATAGAGAGTGGTCACTGTGGCCTATAGACATTTACTATATCTATCCTTAACTGTGATGCCTCGCTACCAGTAAATGGGTTTCCGGTTAAATCCCTCATCATTGAAACATCGTTTTATGCCACAAGCATGACGCTTGTATTCTGAGAGAGTGTGGTTTCAGTTTCCCCGGTTAGTTAACCTTCTCTAAAAACATTGCCACAAAGCACGCTCCCGCAACTTTGACTTCCCGTAACATTGTGCAGGTCGTTACTTCACCTTGTCATTTGTTAGTCGTTCTTCTTTCCATTTCACCCACTCTGATAGCGTGACTAGAATTATACGAGAAAAATAAATTTTTATGTATGTATTTTTACTAACTTCTAATACAATTGACTTAAAATACTCTTTTATTAATCGCCGGCTTCTAGTATTTAATATTTATGTATTATTCTATGTGCGTCTAACTATTAAATAACTCTTATGTCGTTTTTACAAATTATTTCGAAAAACAGAATAACATAATATATAACTTGGAAGTGGCCGGTATGGTATCAGAGAGTTACCATGCGAGGCGCGTCACGCACCGACGCAAGAGGTTAGCGCCGAGTTCAGGTTGATTATAGTGGTAGTCTCCGAGCTGCTGATTCCGAGGCGAGCAAACTTGTCCCGGAATAGGAGACCGAACTGTTGGAGCATCGGCAGTGCAGATAGCTGTGTTAAAGTTAAAAATATTATTCAATAGAAATGTAGTAAATAGTGGGAGGAGGAGGATTCGATGGAATATGAATATGTACCATCTTTTCTCCAAATGACTACTTCTCTCGGATTCAGGCTCGGGCGATCATATGATGGCGGAATATCCTCCCGGATTTTCCGAACGCAAATCTCACAGGAGAGAGGCCTTGGCCCCTCCTGTGTTCAGCAGTGGCAGTTCTTAAATAGTCTGATTAAGAAGTAGTAGATATAACACTAGATGTAAGTAGTCGTAACACGATTTTCTATGTAGGTCAAGGAAAGGTGGAGTAAAGGATTCTATGTAAGGAGGGGTTAATTAAGAGAGTCATACAAATATCCTGACTTCCAACAGAAAGCAGAATAACAATCTCTAGTATGAATCTTATTTATCCAGATCTGTGACAGATAGACAAAGCGCGAAGTGTCCTCAACTGAAATGGTCTTGATATCAGATTATAAGCAAAATATTCCACTGTCGATTATAGATCTTAAAAGGGAAATCAAACTTTTCATAATCGTCACGCTTGGCAGATGGCTTAGCGATCACGGTGCAATAGATTTGACAATCGCGTTGCTTAGCGGTTAGCATAAATGACTGCTAGACTATAGGTCCTGGGTTCGAATCCTAGACGGAGTTAATATTTGTATCAGTTGAACACAAATTATTGGTAAGTAGTTGTGTTGTGAGTCTGCGCGTTCACTTCCGGCACTTGTGGCAAATATATCATGCGCAATCGACAACTGCCAATATTATTAGGAAGTTGTCGGCGTGATCGGAGACGGCCAGGAGACTCCTCTAGCATTATCAGCCATTGAAGAAAAAAGGTTGAGAGGAAGAGTCCCGAAAAGATTCGAAGAGAAATCTTTTGTATTATTTTTTAAGTGTTTATTTATTAACTTAAAGTGTCGAGTAGTGGCACCGCAAGAGAGATCTTTGATAAGAATACTTTTACTTGAATTTATATGGTCTTAAAGACGACTTAACCGTTTTGCAAAACATGAATTTAAATACTTGTAATTGTATTATTACCACAACGGTAATAAAACTATAAAGATAAATGGATCTAGATAAATATAACATATGTGAAGGAAGTGCCTGATAAATAGCTATTAGCAAAATATCTTTTGTAATCTTTCAAATATTGCGGCGCGAATTAATCTGGAATAATTAATTTAATAATGTATGAAGGTACTAGTTACTTCATTGTTATTATTGACATAATCTTATTATTTATAAGAATTAAAATGTTATTACATAAAATAATTATGTTTGTTTTCGCAATCTCTTAATTCCTCATATGAACTTTTTCCAAGATAGCCGAGTCGTTAAGGGACCTTCCTCGGAATCAGGAGAACCGAGCTTGACTTTCCACAGAGGTCGGAGGAGAGGTGCGCGTACCAGTAAGTTTTTCCAAACTTTGTACGATAAAATCGTGAGGGGAAGCTAGTATCTCTAAAATTAACTAACATAAATACAGAGTTTCAAAATGTTTGCGAGTTAAATCGAATCAACAACTGCAACAACCAAATTAATATTTTTAAATGGATGAAAATCAAAAAAATAATAGTTGTTGAACTAATATTACAAATCTAATTTAATATATTAAACTTACCACTTAGACGAAATAAATAAAAACAAATTAAGACTTACTGCAAAGTTACACTTTGACTTTAGTAAATAGAAATATTTTTCTTTCATATTTTTAGTTTTAGGTTTTTTTTTAAATAGTTATTGATTTTGAGGTTTAAATAGTAGTTGATGTTTCTAATAAAGTCAATATTTATATGAAGACGATAGTATACACTACAATGTAAATTAAGAAAATCTAATTCACTAAGTTAATTTTACTTAATACTTACATTAGAGAAGCCAGCAGCTAAAACGATCATCCAGCCCCAACCACCATCCGGCGGGATGAATTCGCCATCTTTTTTCACTTTCGAATGCATTTCTTTCTTGGATTTCACCATTGTCTAAAACTTTAATTCTACGTTGAATTAACACCAATTTAACAGTTATCTTGAAGTACAGCTAATTTAGAGCAGCTCCAGTTAATAAATGCCAGCTCAATCTACAAAAACGTTATGAACATTACTGATAAGTTATATTACTGTACGCAATCTTATTGAACCAAATTGGACATTTATACATAGGGCAAGTTGAGTTCGCTTGTTACAAACAGAAACGAATCGTTATACCATTACAGTAAATACACTTGTATCGTGATAATCCGGTATATTGATAAATACTTCTTACGTGTAATTGTTGTTGTTGCTACTCATCGAAATGTTAACAAAAGCAGTATTAAATTTTACGTCACAATGCATCCAAGCTCCTTATAAAATGTATATTTTAGATTACGATACTGACCGATATTTTTACGTTTTCATTTTATATAATTATAGTAATACGTCGTATTACTTTTCTGTTCAGACATAATAATACAAATTCATATTTCTAAGAACATCTCTACACCCTTTATTAAATCCTAGAAATTCAGCGGGCTTTATTCAAAAATAATATAGTTAGTATTATCAATGTACACACGTTTAATTAAAAAGAATAATATAAAACCTAAATAATAACCCCATCATGGTCAGGATGGCTAACTCGACAATTGTTTAAGGCATGCCAGGTTTTGACGGCGCTTTCTAAGAAATGCTTATGTCCAGCAGTGGATTTCGATACTACCAATTAAAAATAAATAAAATTAAAAAAAGAAAAAATAATAATATGGAACGTATTAACTATCCATGTGCATTGTAATGGTTAGCCATCAAACAGTATCAAATTTAGTTCAAACAATGTTAGTTTCCATTATCTATAATAGTCAAATCTATAAAATAAAGTACGCTGCACATTGTTTCATAGTTTTCACTATTATAGATAAAGAACTCCAAAACGTTGTCACACTACATAATACTAGCTACACCGCCATAGTAATATGCAAGTATTCCACACAATTTAATACGGGAAGATTGTATAATACAGTTCTTTTTTTATCGGTCTATGTAAGTCTACAGCAGCGTAGCCACCTTTTCACGAAATCGCCAACAGAAGCTGGCATGCCATGCATGGAAGATTTGCCCATATTCACCACACAGGGCAGACGTGTCGGTGAGCTCGCACTAATGATTCTGCTCTTTATTGCTAATTTATAGTTTAATATTAATAATAACGTTTTCAATATTAATAATTTCATCTAGGTATCTTATCTTATTATCACCTTAACTATAGCCGACTAAAGGTCATGAAGTCTGTTTAATTTTATCGTGTCATCAACAAAAATAAAACACGGAACTTATATCTCACTATGAAATATTGAAATAATTTTGAATTTTTTTGATAATTATATCAAAACAGTATTGATGATTACTGTTAATTGTACAAGATCAATAGTCCTGAAATCACAGTCATTCTTTAAAACAAAATAAAGGTGAAAATTAACGGGATATTTTTTATTACAGGTTTTATTTCTTTCCGTTACTTCTGTAAGGTAAGGTATCAAACCTTACAAAAGTAAAAATATATAAATTTTAGTGGCATGCTTCCCGGATCGCCTTGATATATGTACATGAGATCAGTAAAAAGCCAGTTACTGCCTACATCAATAAACTATGTAGCGTACTGGCCTAGTGTTTAACCGCCATTAAAACATTTCGTTAGTTTATTTATTATTGTAATATCTAATGTACTATTTCAGGAAACGGTTCTGTTTTGTCAAAGAATTGCATTGCATTATTAGGCTTAACATCTATAAATGGTATTACAATGAGTTTCTAGTCTCTACAACGCATCAATAGACAGTCACTATCTAATCTTTAACAGTTGATAGCGCGTTTATGTACATGATTTGTGACAGAAAATTCAAAAGTAAGGTAAAAAGGAAGCTATCATCTAGTGCTTAGATGCTGACTAGATTATGACTCTGGTTAAACTATAAGAATATAAACATAATATTGTATTCACAAATGTTTGCCCCTATCAGGGTAAAAACGCAATTCTCACGTTTGAAGGCTACTTGTTTTACAATACATTAGTACAAAGTAAGCAAGTAATTTACTGAATGAGAATGAGAAGTATGAATGAGAAGTAGTCTTCTCTGTCTAGGAGTCGTCTGGGCAGCCTCTTACCCATTTCTGCCTTCAAGCAGCAGTGCAACTACTGTTGTGTTCCGGTTCGAAGAGAGCTATTATAATTACGAGCCGTGCATTTCTTCTTAGTCTTCAGGGGTGTGGTTCAGGAATAAAGCATTTGTTACCTTTGTAATTGAAGTTGTTTGGGCTGTTGGTTCATGGACTGCAGTGGCAACTTACCATCACAAAAAAAGTAAATATAAGATAATAGTTGTATTGTTGTTTTCGATGCAGTAAGAATCAATTTTTTCTCATGCACACAAGATGACAGCTACGAAAAATTAAAACCAACTATGCAACACCCTTTTGTTAGTTTGTAGCAAAGGTGACTATATTTTTGATGTTTTTTGTAAATATTTTAATTCTCTTGTAAAATAGAAAATAAAACTTCTCTTAGATTCGTACTAGCCAAAAACCAAGGCTATGGCGACCGAATAATGGCGGGTATTGAAGTAAGTAGCGTAAGTAAGTAGATTATACGGTAATAATCCACCCTAATTTTCTGAATCCAAATCCCACAAATTAGTGATAGGGAGCAAGGAGCAGCATCACTACGGACGAGGGTACCAGCACTGCGTTCACCAACCAACTAAGAAAGCGTGTTGAGTATGGGCAAATCTTCCAAAAATATGTGCTAGCTTTGCTACCGCTTTTTTGGACAGACCTATGTTCAGCAGTACACTAAAATAGGCCGATGTAGTGGTAACAGTAGCAATAGATTTAATTAAAATGTTCTATGTCTAATAAAATAATTTGGGTTTAGGTACAATTTGTCAATTTTGTTTCGGCAAGTTTCAATACTGTAGAAGGTACGCATTATAGGTATATGCGCTAGATTTTAAATTTTAGATAAACCTGAAATAGATAATTACGAATAAAGCAAAATTATAAACGTTATATAATAATTACTTACACTAAGATTAAAACGAAAATACAAAAATGTGGAACCCATACAGATCGTGAATAATAGATGAAAAATTTAGTCACTACAAGAAAACAGCGGTAATTACAGGGCGTGATTTCACTAAATGACACAATTAACAACTAACATAAAATGACAGATAGGTACTTGAAGATATGGTGCATATAAGTAAATAAAATACATCATACATCATTTGTTATCGCTTTAGGCTTTATTGGCAGATATGTATGTATGTAACACCAATATCTATACATTGAATGCTTGGTTATAGGTATAACTTTTAAATATACAACAGTCATAACAGTAGTTTCCTCAATTTTTACGTAAAGTAACCTTCGACAAAACATTTTGTCCAATTAAAGTAAAAAGTAACTTGTTATCAAGCCGGAAAGTTTTTTTCTAGTTAACAGTAAGTAATTGAATCACAAATTTGAATCAGTTCTCTTTCTTCTTTTTGAAGTCCTTTGTTTCATAATCAGAATTTCTTCAATTGCGTCGTATTTATTATATGATCTTGATTATTGTATATTGACACTGATTGTGTTGCAAATAAAGTAAAAAGTAAAGTAAACTAGCAGTCTGTAAGTGTCCACGGCTGGTCATAGGTCTACTTCTCATGTATTTGTGCGGGTTTTAGAGCCGGCAAAGGCCCATCACGCTGCTCCAGTGCAAGTTGGCGGGCTTCACATGTCCTCGAAATAATATTTGCCTCACCGCCGAGCACGTGGGAAATACAGGACTTACAATTGATATTAACAATTTTAGTGGTACCGACACCGGGGATCGAACCCAGGTCACTCGCGCTTTATGAAACTAAAGTGAGCGCCATGACCACTAGGCTACCACGGCTCTTTCACGAATTAAATGTTATAACAAAAATCTTTTATCGTTTAATTTACACAACGGTGTCAAACGAACTCACGGCTTATTTATCAACGGGGGTTTTTAAGCTGGATGTGAGTGGACTCCAGTACACATTTTTGTTGCTGGTTTTACAATACTCTCCATTACACCTCGGAGCGTTAAGCTGCTGTGGTTAGTTTGGCGAGTATAGAGACTTGGGATATCCCCACGTATAAAAAAGGCCACACTAAAATACTAACTGTCAGCAGTGGCATTTGCAGTTTCAAAGATCACACCACTAGTTTTCAATTTGTGCATAGGAAACCCAATTATTTCTCGGGTAAGAAAGAGCTTAAATTATTCCCTTTTAATTCCAGTACCTTCAAGTTAAAATCACAATTATGTGAAAAAGTGAAAAAAAGAAACAATCATTGATGGTAAATTTTCGCGAAGGAACGCCTAACATTTCCCTAATTAAAAAGAAGCCTAAGTTACTCCCCATAACGTCCTCTACCTTTTAGTGAAATTCTCGTCATAATCGGTTGAGTCCTTCGGAAGATTAGGCCGGATAAAAAGACAGAGAGAAACATTTTAAAAACGGGTATTTCATTTTTGGTATCGTGCAAATAATTATATAAATCTTTATATTTCGAAATCAGACATACACTTCTGTTTTAATATTTGTATCTCTGCAGGGTAAGGTGGGCAACCGGGAACCAACTCATTGCTTCCTAGCCAGCTAGTGCAACTATTATCTCGGAACGAGTCTTAGTCCACCACCACGGCTCTCCTTGCGACAGAGAACACCCAGTAAAAACACACGCGTGAGATCATATGTTTTCCGTTTATAGACGTAAAAAATGTTTGTAGTATTTTTCACGTCTTACTCTTGTATGTGTGTTGAGATAAATATTTCACTGCGGGCCGTATAAGGAAGCACAAATTCGCTCAGCGGGTTATGGAAAGGGCTACGCTCGGTCTTTTTTGGGTAACAGAATATGCAACAACGATATTCGCAGTAGAATTTGTACAATCAACATAGCTGTAAAGATCAGCTAGCTGACGTGGCAACCGACCGGCCACAAAGCTCGGAGAGCTGACAACTATTTAGGAAGAATGGCTCTCGAGTTGCAACCTCGTATAGCTACAAGCAGTGTTGTACGACCCTCCACAAGATGTAACCTGCACAGTGCTGCGGAAAGTCGATGGATGTAGGTGTCTGCGGATCGTGCTTTGTGGCAATTTTCGGGGGAGGCGTATGTTGTGGTGTTGTGACAGGGTGAAATGAAAAAATAAAAAGATATAAAGAAGCACGTACCTACTAAAGCTATTTTAGTGACATATTTTGCTACAGAATAATGAAAATACAAATTTAGCCCTAAATTAAGAGGGGAACAGTGTATTATCTCTTGACCAGGAAGTAGTTTTGAATATATAACTCCTTCGTAAAAGAAATGGTGGGAATTGATGGATTAATTGCGCTAGTTAAGCTTATAGAACCTGAGCCGTGTAGTTTGGTGCATGCTACGACTTAAAGGAAACTATGAAACAGCATCTTAGTATTGGCGATGGTAACTAAAACAGTAAAGTTACCTAAAAGTGGCCACCTACTTGAGAGCAAGGGCTTTATTGTTCTAAACATTGTTGAATATAAGTGTTTATAATCATGTATTTCATGCCTTTTTGTCGACACAAGTTGAACACCACCTGAAAAAGATTTACTTACAGTCAAACAACGTGTGGTTTACTGTGTACCTATAGGTTAACTGTAGAAGTACCCCCAGTATCCTGTACTATCAATTATTCCTGTGCCCCCGGTTTCGTGTGTACCTAAGAGCGTACACAGCGAGCCATTTTCCCATATGTTTCAACATAAAATGAATTATTTAGAGGTTTCAATAATATGAAAAGTCGAAATGAAGGGCAGTAAACACAATTATTGCCTCTTTTCTTTAGTCGAATAAGTCTTTCGAATAAGTAGGCGATCCACACTAGCTTCCCAGTTCTCGCTAACTGTGTTAAGATTTCGTTTTATAGCTTTAAAATTCCATCATGTGTTATGCGTAAATGCATACAAATGTAAACGAACCAAATTCAAGGAATCACATATCACAAGCATGTAAGTACAACAACAAATAAAACCGCGTTACCTACGTTTATATCAAAGCATTGTACTAACCAATACTGAGAATTTTGTACCGTTTGTACCTTTTGTCTGGATGTCTTTGTCAGTTTATGCCAAACGTGCGGTAATTGACTGGCCTGCGTAACGGCCTGCGTAACGTAAATACACTTACGCATAAATAAATAACACTAGCTTTCTTTTGTATTATTATTGTTACAGTAATTACTGCAACTGTGAAGTGAACTGCCGCTGTGTTGGCGAAATTTTTTTCGGTGGGTTTTGTGGGCATATAACGTATCTTTATTATAGAACGATTGCCTTTGTATACAAACGTATGAAAGTTTATTTCTTGGTTTGTCCCTCATAGACTCGCAAAAATAACTCAATTGATATTTTGAGTTTTAGACACTCTCCTGCGAAAGTATAGCATGGTAGTTCGGATTTGTTTCGTGAATTGCCATCGTTGGTAAAGAAAAAATATTATTAATTGATAAAATATTTGGTAACATAATAATTCTATTGTTATGGCACCTTAATGCCCTTCGGAATCACATCGTGAAATCGAGGCGAGAACTTACTCTGTGAACTGCGTTCTATCATTGCACTGCGAGAACGTCGTAGCTGTAGATGGCATTTGCGTTTCTTAACCCCGAACTCTTTGACGGAGATGCAAAAAATCTACTCAGAACGGGAAACAAGCCGCCAACATGCGTGAAAAAGCGCGAAAACCATCTACACGCGTTTATCCTTCTTTGCGGGTATTTACGGCGTGAATCTGGAGACATTTTTATCATACGTTTTAATTTTTTATTTTTTGTTAAATGTCTACACCTTACGCTAAGGGTAACCATGAGCGGACTTAATGCTTTGTAACATTTTAATCTGAGTTATACAATATGAGCTCACATTTTTGAACAGTAATACAGACAATATGTTTAGGTTTATCTCAATTATTCTTTTTCCTTATTTTCCTTCTTTATCAGCTTGTTTAGTTCACTGCAGGACGTTAGCCTCTCCCTTATGGAGAATTCACCGTAACCTCCACGCTCGGCAAGCATATTGACGACCGCAGTACCAGACATCTCGCACGTATTTTAATCTGATAATTTTCGAGATGGTTATCGCGGCATCTAACGGTAGCCGTTGCGAATTTCTAGGCTTTTCCTGAGTCACCTCTTACGACACCTACGGGAAGAAAGAGGATGGGAGAGAACCGCAACCCCATAATTTATGCATGCTGGAATTAAACTGGTCAACCGCGTCATGTCATGATTTTTCTCATTTTGGCGCCAATACATTGTACAATATTTTGCGATATTAAAATGGAGTGGGGTGATAAAGCTTTGAAAAAAAAATTTGTTTACGGATGAGAAAATTTTTACAATTGAGCAACATTTTAACAAACAAAATGACCGTATTTATGCTCAAAGCTCTAAGGAAGCTTCCCAATTAGTCGTTAGAGTGCAACGTGGGCACTATCCGACTTCAGTGATGGTTTGGGGTATTTGGGGTAGCTATGAAGGAGTGACTGAGCCATACTTTTGTGAAAAAGATATCAAAACATCCGCACAAGTGTATCAAGATACCATTCTTGAGAAGGTAGTGAAGCCCCTTAACAACACCATGTTCAATAACCAAGAATGGTCCTTCCAGCAAGACTCGGCGCCGGGGCATAAAGCTTCACCAGAGCTGAAGACTGGGCGTCATCTATGCCCGATCTTAATCCGCTGGATTATGATTTATGGTCAGTTTTAGAGAGTACGGCTTGCTCTAAACGCCATGATAATTCGGAGTCCCTAAAACAATCCATACGATTGGCAGTGAAGAATTTTCCATGGAAAGAGTGCATGCTTCTATTGATAACTGGCCTGAACGTTTAAGAGACTGTATTTCAGCCAATGGAAACCACTTCGAATAAGCTTTTTATATTTTAAATTGCTTTATATTTATGTATTAAACTAACACACTGTAAAAGTAATAAATGTTATTTGCAATAGAAAATTTTGTTTTCTTTGTTTCAGTATTTATGGCAAGACTAGGTATATGCCTAAAGAGTCTAGCAAGATAGATTTTACATTGATTTTATCGCTCCTTGTATGCTATGTATTCTTATTATACTATTCTTATTAAATGATCTTAATGCTTTGTCTTTTCTTTTGAAAACTTGTCCAAGTACATCGATGGTAAAACGATAGTCAACTTTTAACGCGGACCTGTCACCAAATGAATTTGAATTGAAATTCAGCCGGATTGGGTTTTTGGAAAGTTTAATGTGTCGCAAGTCCGGAGGCTGCCAATTTTCGTTTTGGTTTCTGATACCATGAAACCAAGGTTAAACCAGGTAAAACGAGGTTAATACCTGGAAACTGTAGGCATTGAGTTTTTTTTGGACGTAAGGCCTTGTAGCCAATTACATTTAGTAAAAAAAATGTTGAACGTACAAATTTTTTTCTAAAGAAATGTAGAAACCTGTTTCCCTACAATATTAATAACCAAATAACCTAAATGAAATTGAAACGCCATTCTTCATGAATGTTCGGCAGGAGAGACGATCTCGCAGGATTTCTTTGTCAGCGCATCGGTGACTTCAAACGTAGGCAGAGGATGCTGTTGATAACTGGGATCTAGTAGCGCAAATATGTCTTTAGTCGAAATAACAAAAATATGTAATTGGCCTTAAAATGGCAAGTAAAATGTATGGTTCAATTTAATGTCATATGGTTGCAGCCATTCTGTATACTTGTGTATAAGAAGATGTAAATAAAAGAATATCGCGAATCATAAATATTGAAATTGAACAAATTTAGTTTATTTTGCTGAAAGCCTCGTAGCCTATGCCACAATAAATGTATATGAAAACACTGTCATCTGTATGTACTAAGTATCTCTCGGACTCTGACAGTGACAGTAGAAGAGCAGAAACTAGAATCAGAAGTCAGAACAGAATGAATTAAAGAAGTATTACGTTAAAGTACACCGTGACAAGTACCGTCACAATACAATACACATTTCATGTTCTATTGTTTAGATGGATATTTCATAAGCAGAATTAATTTGCGTTTTTGTAGTATAATTTTTAATTTTGGAGCTCTCGTAAAGTGTTAATATATAGATTTGAAAAATTGTTAATAATTTTGAGGTGATTACTTGTTTAAACTTTTCTGAATTTTGAAACGATGTGTTAAAATTCAAGATCTTATTGACGACACATTTATGGGATTTTTTTTGGAAAAGGTACGTGTTACAAAATTGTATGTATTACTAATTCGAGTAGTTTCTCTTTCTTTTTACGTACTTTGTGCGCATTTGTTTATATTAGAAGTACACAACTTTTGTTTGAATGTACGTCACATTTACATATGCTTATTAGTTTTATTTAGTAAATGATGTTTTTGCAGATTTTAGGTGCAAGACCGATAGGCTTGTTTTTCTGAACAATTTGTTGACATACAAAACAAGAAATTTCTGATTTCATACATAGATAATTAATTGACAATTCATACCAGTGCTTATGTCAGAAACATTATCACTAATTAACTTTTTAAAGCCAACTGCGGAACTTTAGCCTCTCCAAGAAAGCGCCACCAAAAGCAGGCATGCATTTCTTTCAAATTAAATTAATTCTGTGATGAAAATGCCGCCTACTATGCCATTTTAACTGAAAATTGTGTAGTGTTGTTCAAATTTTATTTGTTTAATATATAATGTTAACAGTAAAAAAGTTTAAGAACTGTCATTTTTAATTTCTTACATTCAATTTAATCTTTATTAGTACTAATTCTTATAGGAAGATTTTGAACCATACTGTAAGAGATATAGTATTATTCAGCAGATCTGTTAGTAAGGATTTTATACTTTAAATCAGATGAAGATAAAGAAATAATAAATTCTGATCTAATCTCATCTGTTGGTTTTGGTTTGATATTATCATTGTGTATGTTTTTATTGTTTGTCACATTACTTTACAGCTCATAGTGCTATTTTAGCCATGATGGTTCTTCATAAACATTTTCACAGATATCACTATAGCAAATATTATTATATATATAATAGTAATAGCATTATAATTTTATAATTTTTTTCTACTTCTGGTTACCCCTCACATGCATAACTAAGCAATTTCTTTAGTTTCAACACAAACTTAAGGGTCAGGATATTTTACTCTTAAGAATTTTACTCCTTTATAACCTTATTACATGTCCCTGCCAAAAAAAATTGCCTTAAATAAGAAGTCATGCAATTAATAAAAACCCTTAATGCATTAAGGATTTAACCCTTTACTTGTAATAACTTTAAAATAATTGGAATTCTTTTGTTAGGTCTCATGACTATAGATTTGATGATATATTTTTATAAGATTTTCATATCCATATACCATTCTGGTACCATTTAGCACTGCTGCCTGATTGCTGAGTGAGAATTGTGGTTTCTATTTAGGATAGTCTATTAATTCAAAATACAAAACAAAAGATTTTTTCCATCTTACATGTTGTAAGTCCTGTTTTTTTAGACATATTATTCATAAATTTTTCTGGTTATATACATAGGTATTGGTTAGACTTCTAGTTGAAGAAATGTAAGAATATTGTGCAGTTGGAACATTAAATATAAACCAGATGATGATGCCTAGTTTTAAATAATTCAGGATGACATAATCAATTCTCTGCCCCCTTAATCATGGTTATTTTGATTCCCCTCTGAAGCTAATATTCACCCTCTATTGCTTTTCAGGTTTGGATGTATTGTGATTCGGTCTTTGATACTAATCCTTTCCGTGATCTTTTAACATAGGTTTAAGACTTAACATACATCTAATATGGCCAATTAAGGCCAAATGGCTCAGGTTTCACTCAGCTTATGGCACCATCATCAGTGGCAACCAAAACAAAATGTCATTGTGTACCCAAATACTTTGGTTATTATTTGGAAGATGTCGCAGTGGTTAATATTTTCAGGAAAAGATCATTATTGATAGCACTGTTAAGTATAAAAAACAAGTAGCAGTCTGTAAATGTGTCACTGGCGGGTAAAGGCATCCTCTAATTTTCTGAGAGGATTTTGGAACCGTGACGGTCCTCGATGCAGGTAGACGGACTTTACTAGTTTTTTTCGGGCCCGGTGGTCGAAATCAGGTTAAAATGAAATATATCTTCAGTTTTTGAACCTTGAGATACCACGACTTTCGTGAATCCTGAGCTACAAAGGCTTAAAAATTTGATTGTAAAACCATTTTTGTTCTTATGAAAAGCTATTTTTGAAACGGCCTACGTGCTTCGTGATTTGTCAACTTGGTAATAGTGACGTCATTATGCGCAACTGCGGAACATCAGATTCTATGCTCCAAATCGTCATTTAGAGGCAGTCGGAAAAATTTGTAATCATTATTATTTATTATTAAATTTACCGAAAAAAGAACATAGCCTATATCTTATAATATTAGTATTTTACTAGGTAGTAAAGATGCCTTGTTCGATGCCTAGGAGTAATCTGGGTAGGCAACCACTGTTGAGTTCCAATTTGTAGGTTCCAAGGTATACTGAACCAGTATAATTATAGGCTATGAGGCATTCCATTTCACTTCTCAGGGTAGACCAAGCATGTAACCTTCTTCGATTGAAGTTGCTAGCAGGCGAACCCATTCCTGAAGACTTACCACCAGGTAGACTATAAGTCCGCTTGAGTATCCCATTACAAAAAAAGAAAATATATCGTTAATCACGAAGTTGTACTTATTAAGCATATTGACTTTTGATTTTAATGTAGATTTATAAAAAAATAATGCCTCTCTTGTACAAAGTGTTATCAACCTCTGTAGATTATTTGCCATAAATTTAATATATTTTGGTATAAATAGGTGTAAATAGAAATATGTTCATTACTATGTTAAGTTATTTATAAAACTTGTCTGTAAATAAATATTAGTCACACGGCAGTGATATGTGGGTTGCCTGTGATTAATTTGCCGTTAATTGATAATAAGAGTAGGTAACACTTCAATCGTTTTCTAATTTTTCCAACTATTTTGTGCCGTGGAATTCCCATCAAATTCAGTTCAGAAACGAAATTCAGTCTTTGGTCAGGCAGACAGACAGTTTAAAAACGTATTATTATAGTTTTTTTAACGTAACAATAATTTGTATATTCGATAGCCATATTTTATACGCTGTAGAGCTACTCATGAATAATATTTTGAAACATTTACATTTATTTGCGTACACATTGATAAGCCTTTTAGCCTCAAAGAGCGCTTCGTGTATGTGACGAACGATTTTAATATTTCCTTTCCCAGCTCTTATATGCAGTCTTGCATTTAAATAGAGAAAGTCACATAGAAAAAAAGGAGTCCTAGATTGTCTGCGAATGCAGCACTGTCCGGCATGAAGAACGCACGTCGAACTGACCCACCGTTATGTTTCGAGTTTACGTGATTTTTTTTAGTCGTTACCTTACTTTCAGTGTTTCTAATAAAAAGCAGCTATGGTCATGTTCAGACAAAATAAACATAGAGATCCGTGTCTATTTTGTGAGTTACAAGTTTACAACTATGAGTAATTAAGAAATATAAATCTTTTAAGGATCGGACCGAACTTACTTTCAGTTCTTCTTTTTCTTAGTCTTACGTCATATTCAGAAGAACAGCCAGATAATGTATTCTTTTGATTATTCATGATCTTATCAAAGCGTTTACTCATAAAGCAATTGGCCATTATTTAGTTTCGCTTGTAAATACACACGCGAAGATGAGATCGATTCCGTAAGTATAGTTAAATTTCGTTTACGCGTTCTGCACTTTGAACTCTATCACGTTTGTTGACTAATACATTTCCGAGTTGTACACATAAATAAGTGTACGAAGTACGTAAGTGAAGTAAACGTTTCCTAATAAGGCCTGCCCGGCTCAGTAGCTAGCTAAGCCATTCAGTCGCGTGTTCCTTATTGGAATCCCCGTCATGACTCATATTTGTGGGACAAGATTTGTCATTTATTGTAATTGCCCTATGTCTCTGACACTATCTTCTCTTCCTCCATCGTTACACCATATCGTACAAGGGAAAATGAATGCGAGACTACCACTATGTTACGTATCCTATACTAATATATTACCTCTCAC
Organism: Bhutanitis thaidina; assembly: GCA_029286595.1. NCBI lineage: Eukaryota > Metazoa > Arthropoda > Insecta > Lepidoptera > Papilionidae > Bhutanitis > Bhutanitis thaidina. Next base: position 6,912,630 of record JAGSMS010000003.1, read on the forward strand.
GACCCAATATAGCGGTGGTCAGAGATCTACTACATTATCATTATTATTATAGTACATTTTATTAGTCGTTTCAGACCAATTTTCACAGCATTTTTCGAACAACTTTAGTCTGTTGCGGTCTTAGTATTCAGGACAATGATACTAATCGTACATAAACTTGGAAAAACGCTTTGGTACGAATCCCCAACATAAGGGATCAAACTCGATTTGCGTAAAAACTAGTATCGACATTTTTTATGACGCTTATTATCTGAATGTGTTATTTTCGCTCTAACTATCGGCAACTGACAGCTTTTCACGTGATATTGTGCAATGTCGACAGATATGATATACAAGTACAAAAGCAATGATAACAAAGAAAACGTAGATGTTTACCTTGGCAGGGCACTTCAAGTATCCCATTGACCGACAATTACAAGTGCTTTACTGTATTACATTTTTTGCTTTAGAATCACAATGGGATAATGTCTATTTCTGTGTCTAAGAATTTTTCTAATTTGAAATATTTTTTACGATTAGGTATATATTTATAAAAATATAGTTTAAAAACTTATATTTAAACCCTTTTCTTTTTCTTTTCTTCTCATCATCTGGGACTAGTTAAGGCAAACCTAATGAGCCCAAACTCGATGGTTATACTAAAAGTAATTCAAGGGTTACGTTATCCACCTTCCAGCTCCATCATTAGATTAGCTCAATGGTACCATATTCTTGTATTTTGATCGGTTCTTTATGTGTGCAAAATTCCAAATTATTAGAACGCCTGGAAGTGAGTGAAAATTTTATTGAAAGATTCAATGTCATATAGGTCCAGCTAATAGAAATCGTGTAAAAAAGCGTGCAGGGCCGTATATTCCATACTGGAGTGTTGATCATAATTGATTTCAGTCGTTTTAACCCAATTATCGGGGTATATTTCGAAAAACGTGAGCCTGTCGCCGCCTTACTGTTCAAGCCAACAATACAAATCGTACATAAGTTTTGATTGGTATGATCCCTCCACATAGAGGGATCGAACTAAAATCTCCTGATCAAAAAGCAGATCACCAGACCACTCGGTTACCGTGTTTTTTTATGTTAAAATAATTTTAATTAGTATCGACTTTCGATGTAGGCACTAAAGTGCATCACCTGATCATTATGTAAGTAGCCTTCATATTGAAAAAAGAAATGATCAAAATTCACAAAAAAATATACAGTCGAAATAATGGCCTCCCTGTTTTTGAGGTCAGGTAAAAATTTTATTGCATTATGTCCTCCCCCTCTCATACTTCATGCGCACGATATACGTCTGTTTGCAGTAATGGCGGGTATTACTTACTTTCTTTTCTTTTATGTTTCGACAGCTGTTTTTTGACTCGTATAAATACGATACGATTTAAATATGTCGACTCGACTGAGGAAGGTTTGCTTACATTTAAAGCCTTAACTTTCGTTGAAAAATGAATATAAGTTAATAATAATAAAGTATTTATTTCGGGTAAGCATTTAACAGCGTTAGTAACAGAAAACTTGTTAACTAAGTTGATAAAAGTAAAATAATAGGTTACAATATTTATTACTTCCGCAGTCTAATGAATGGCATACACGCAACACTACGTTCGTTACTTAAAAATTGTCATCTCGGAGATTAATAATTTTTTTACAATTAATGTACCACGTGGTCGGTAAAAGAAACAAAGCAAAGGAGCTTGAATTTCTGAGAAAAAATTGAGAAATTTATTCCGTGGATTTGTTATGTCTACCTACCTTAACGCCGAATATCCTCAAATCATAGCTTTAACTTACCGCTAACCACACCTGCACATGGTGCAAAAGATCTTACTAGCAAAAAAACTCTATAATTAAAGGAGGTCGTGGGACATTCATATGCTACAAATTTACTTTTTATTTCTCGAATCTAAGCACTTAACTAAAACTGGGAGTCTATTGCGTTACTATGGCGGTGATGATTATCGTAACCTTAACAGCCTACAGGATAAACTCCAACTCTATGTCCTGCAAACCTTTGCAGGACATAGGCTACTTCTACAAGGAGGAATTGCTATGGCACACTCGGCAAGTGGATTGCCATTCGTGTTATCAAATAGCTCGCACCTAAGGTAGAGTTAGTTATCCAGCCATTTGTTGATAGCCATTGCGATTTTCAATGCTTTTCCCTTAGTCTCCTCTTACTACATCCACGGGATGAAATGTGGTGGCAGATACTTACGTCTCCACCACAATGTTGTTCCTGGGTTCGAGTCTCAGCCGCAGAGGACATTCTAGCATAACACGGCTGGTTAGTGTCGACTAAGGATATTCTCATATACTCCGATAGATGACGGAATAACTGGAATATTCAGATCGGTGGCGGAGGCAGCGTCTAGGGTACGAGGGGCATGGTATTGCGATAGCTAAGGGAGGCGTTAACGGCTCATCTTCCTCTTAGGAAGTATATGCCCTGTGGCAGTGGATTACTTGGAGGTTGTTGAAAAAGCAGCTTGACCTCAGAGAAATGGAAATAAAGTACTTAACTCATACTAATGATATTATCTAAATAAATCAGCAACAACATCAAGTTCCACTTACATTATTCCTTATGCATATTAAAAATTGACGCAACATAGTAACAAAGTTAATTGGCCCAAGAAAGAAGACAACGATCTGGCAGGAATAAAAAATCAGTACGCACAGCGTGTATTTTTGTAAAAATCATTTTGATAGACTGACGAAATACCTATGCGCTAAAAATATACTTCGTTGTGTTGTAGACGTAGTCGCGTGAATTTTTAATTGGTGAATAAAGTTCGGAAATACTCCTCTATAACAAGCAACCTGAAAGCGTTTAGAAATCTATTAAACATATTTTTGAACGAAAACCCCATTTAAACGTCTTATAATTTATTAAAATGTGGTAATGTCAAAATTTTCTGTGTCTCTCTCGCAGCTAAGCATTGAAAATTTTATGAATACGTAAATTAAGCCTTCCTTTGTTTTCCTAAGTACTTTTTCCTTTACCTATTTATTTATTGATTGTGTTGTTGTTTATCGAATGTTTATTTCGTTTTGTAATGTATATTTATAACTCTATATTATACATATCAATATTATTAATCATTTTAGACTCGTATATATTTTATAATGAAAAACGTGTGTCAATGCAGCCACATAATGACTTTTTTGCTGTCGAAAGACGAAAAAATTAAGCGAAATAAAATGAGCAATAAGAATTAATGACATGAAAACATAAAATATTCGAAAATATCAAAAGAAATACTTACTTTCGATAGACTTTTTATACGGTTGACCTATATGTTATTATCTAAAAACGATAATATAAAATAAAGATGTTTTATCTTATCGTATCTAGATTTTATAGCACAATACAGTGCTCTCACTTGTGGAAATATAGTGCGCAGTGTGTACCGAAATATATTTAATACTTTACACGTATTACCACGAATGCATAAAAGAAAAAAAAACAAATGTTTCATTCCAACGAGTATACGAACATGTTATTCAATACAAGTTTTTGTGATATTTTTTTCATGTCATCATGAAGCTGGTCAAAAAACTTTCCAGAGCAAGACGGCTGAGTCCGGATTTAACACTTTAAAAATGATCCACGTTATACCATTTTTGTATAATCACATGGCTATTATTTTTACTATTATAGTAATTATATTCTTCATCAGTTAAATGTTATCAATAATCATTTAGCCCATTGATCGACATTAAGGACATGTCTACTCCCAAGTAGAGAGAATGTGCCGGAATCGCCAAGAATGGCATAGTATTGGCAAACGTATTATCAGATGTTTCGTACCTTTTTAAACTGCCTGAGGATATCTAAGGTCTACTTCGCCAGCTATTGAAGACCTCGCGTTAGGTTTCAATTCTCTTCTTCCCTTAATTTTAACCACATTTGTGCCATAATATCTAACATATATTCTGTGAATTTCCACCGACTACCTGTTACGGTTCTTTCGACCGGCTTTAAACGGACGGACAGACAGCGTATGTTCAGTAAATCAATCCGTACGGAACCCTAAAAAGTAAATCACTACACTACATCTGAATAATCCATGATTTAATCCACCGCTGAATACAGGCCTTGCCAAGAAAGCCCCGGCAAAAACCGGTATAGATGTCTTGCAAAGTTTGTACATATTCACCATGCTGGGCAAGCGGGTGACCGCGCAGTACCGATACCCTCGCACTAGTGCTGCTGCTCCCCATCACTAATCTGTGAGATTTGGGTCCGGCATATTCGGATGGATATCTCCATCATTCGGTTGCCAGTCTCCTTTGAAGCAGGATAGTCCGCCACGCTGGTACATTACGGTTTGGCGGATCTCAAATGTACTCGAAATGTTTTTTAATATTCAAGTACATTGTCACAAGTATACAATTATAATAATCTGATAAGACATTTTGTTTTATACTTAAATAAACTATACAGTACAGCACTAGTACTGTTTATTTTAATAACAATAATTTCATTTAAATTAGGTTGATTTTATACACTAAAACCTGATTTAAAATATGATACAATTTAAAAATAGCACAATCCTAACATCTGGTTTTATTCATCGCATCACTACACTGTGACACCTCTCACTGTCAATCTTGCGATTGACTATTTCTGATTGAAAATGTTTGCGGCGCTTCAAATACAGTTCACAGATTTTATGAAGGTATGTCAATTTATTGCAGACAGGATTTGATGTCTTGATTGGTACGGTACAGCGGCTAAGCGGTAGGCTTCAACGCCACGGGTCGCGGGGGGATAGTTCTTCCGGATCTGGGAGTATATGCACGGGCGATTTGGACACACCTAAAAATACTCTGTATACCCTCACGATACAGCAGAAACCTAAAAAAGTTTAACGTTCCTTTTATTTTTAGGAAAAAAAATTTTTGCCTCTAAATATAGGTATGTATTATCTAAAAGTCTATGTCGGTTTGTCTTTGTTCAATGTTTTCATTTAAATGTATGCATGTAAAGCGCTTTTTCCTGGTCTACAATCTTTAGTCTAATACATATATTTATTTTGAAAATTACGTAACCGTTGTCAAAGCATAGCAACATTGACGTACTAATTATTTTAAATAAACAGAAGAAATTCTTTAACCTTCCTTACTTAGATATAATTTGTGATTTAAACACGGGTATTGCCTATTTACCATTCATTAACAACGCGGCGATCTGCATGTGCTCTTGACAGCGACGGACGTGTCATTGCTCCTTGAAGCTATAATATGTAAAAGTAGACAGCGGTGTAATGTTTTTTTGTTGGGACCGACCTCGTGGCGTCGGCACGTGGTGATCGGCCGCCTGCACGACACGCTCGCGTGATACTCTCCGTCTCCTTCGTGCAAGCGGCCTGCTGTAGCCTTAGGGCTACAGCACACGAACGACTGCTGTTCATATCGGCTGTTCACATCATAGATGAGGTTTTAATTTTATTCGACGTAATTTCACATTTTTTTTACGAAATTTTATTTATTTTATAACCACTGCGAAATACACGTTTTAAAATGTTTATGTCAAGGCATTTAAAATGTCCGATAATCAGAGTTATTATACCATTCGAAGTGTGATGATAATTACTATACAACAAAACTGTTTGATGAGATCCTTTTTAAGTAGTAAGTAAGTAATTGACTGCATGTTGTTATTTTATAAATGTTATGTTTTATTCGGAATAACATCAGCTTTTGAACTAAAAGTCAAGATATGTTTGTTTATCGTTATCTGTTTGTTAGTTTTTATGGGAAAGGCGGCGAGCAAGCGGTTCACCTGATGGTAAGTGATCACCGTCACCCACGTACATCTGCAACACCAGAAGTGCTGCCGACCTTTAAGGGTATTTGGGAGATGGGAAGGGAGATGAGGTGGGGGAGTGGTTCTCCGGTTACTTCACTCACCGAACGAAACGCAGAAGCACATGATGCCTCTACTTCAAGCCGGTATTCCGCGAGGTCGTGGTACCAACCCGGTCGAGCCGGCCGTGGTACCAATTCGGGCAGCAGCAGAAGCCGCCGCTTGGCTCTACCACGTTTAAACATACCTTACTGCTGAACATAGGCCTGTGCCGTATTGGAAATATTTCTTCTTACGCTCATTGCTTTTTTAAATATGGCACACGAAAGAATAGGACCCTGTCGTCACGTAAAAAAACAGGTCTAGTGTAAGTAGAAACACTTTCTATTTACCACTCCTACTAACTCTTGCTTCATATTATTTACATATGCCCATAGAGGCCATTTGAATACGTACACGTTCAAAGAATTTTACTTATGAATTTATTATTTATTATATTTCTGGATGATTTTATTACACCGTAATGATTTAAACGTGATGATGATCAATAGATTTACGTATATGTTAATAATATTTTTCTAAATTTACTTAGGTTTATTGTGGTTCACATTTATACATGTTCTATACACTTTATTTTGATATTTAATTTATTTAGCGAACGTGTTATGAGACCCTTATATTGAATTCGATAGGAGCGTGTTCGCGAAGCGTTATCGAATCATATATCTCCGTTATGTTATAAGGCCTTTGCCGTAACGGATAACTCTTCGACAATGGGTCGAATGGTGATTGTCGAAAATGGATGTCCTCAATTGGAAGCGATAGTGGTTGCGCTCTTTTATATACATTAATAATATTGGTAGCTTAAAACATTTAAATTAATATTGCTATCGGTCGTGTATTGAATTGTAGTGATCGAAGCGTGCTCGCGGCCACTAATTAAATCATAACACGGGCCATATCGCTGATAATACGTCGCATCGTTGGTTAATCATGGCTGTGGGTGTACTTATCGTGCCCTTTTTGTCGTCATGTGATGATTTTTATGACGTCCTATTACTTTATTTTCAAACATTTTAAATGCTAATAGTTATCTAACTAATTAGGTGTGTCGACCCCTAATTTGTTATAGTGTTACAAGTTCATTACAATTATGTGTACACCTTATACTTGTGTCTCATATTATTTGAATGCAATATCGGCTAGATACGTAGTGAAATTTCCGGTAGCGATGATTTTTTTTAAAGTTTTAAAAACATTATATAAAAAATAATTAAATTAAAACTTAACTAGGTGTTGAGTTTGGCGATGCTGACTGAGTGGTTTCAGTCGGACTCGGAAACAACGTCCCGTTTTGCATGGCGGCCACCCAGGCATGCTGATTTGACAAAACATTGTTGTGTCGGAATGCTGGCCCGTCAATATCTCATGACGAGATCCCATACCCTGGTGGACTCGTAACTACGTCGTTACCAGACGGCCCTTGTTTTGTATTCATGAACAATTGATGTAATTTTTTTTCACATGACCGAATTCGCCTGCGGCTGCTACTTGTTAAAATGTTCCAGTTAACCACTATAGCCGATAGAGTTGTAGAAACTTATGTAGGACATATACATACAGGTTTACTGATTCGCACTGGGTCGTGAAAGCGAATTTTTCATATTTTAATTTTGCTAACAGGTGCGTAGGTGACAAAGGCTGAAAATGACGGTAGAGAAGAGCAAAGGCACGACGCAGAAGATGCCGCCGGTGACAAGGAAGGTCGCACCGGACGGCGGCTGGGCGTGGATGGTTTGCTTAGGAGTCAGCTTAGTTAATGTAAGTCAAAAGATTCCTTTTTTTATTGGTCGTTAGCTTAACCCTGTCACGTTTCACAGTGACTATTTTGTATGTACTTATTTTTTTTTTTGATTCCTAACCTTTCCAGCGGTCATTCAAATATGACCCATACACTTGAGCTCAATCGGTCGAGAGGCTTGCGAGTCTATAACGGACAAACAAAGAAACATTTGCGTTTATATATACAGGGGTTGAGATGATCACTATCTTAAACACACGTTTGTTGCATACTGATAAAGCAGGGGCCTCATTTACCTCATCGAGTTCCTACAATATTTCACCAAACAGACACCATCGCTCCGTTGAGTATACCGACACTGGAGAATATTTTTTTATTATAACGGGTAGATCTGAAACTCTGCAACACCAGAAACATTTAATTGCAGTCCTATAAAGAAGGCTGTAGTCGCGCCACGGACCACGCGGGGCAGGCGGGTAGGTGAGCGCAGAACTACTCCCCATTACTAGTCAGTAAGATTTGGGTCGTCCATAACCCTTTAATATGGTGGTGGAGGGCGATGACTGACACATACGTCATACTTGAGTTGGAACTTGGAACTGCTCGAGTTTGCGGTGCACTATGCTATTATTTTGAGGATTCGTATATTTTTGCTACTGGAAAAAAAAGCTGATAATTTTACTATTATTATAGATCAAACCAGATTATCCTCCTCGATTTCCCTTCATGAAGCAAAGTCTGTTAGTTTATTGTCGAGTTACAGGAATCAGTTAGATCCGAAATGAGCGATAGGTTAATTTTCATAAGTACAAAAATGTCGCAACAGGTTACATATAAATATTATCAGGTGCAGGGATTGGTCCTTTCCAATAGTTTCCTATAAAAGTATCTTTTGTTATGTAATGAGTATGACTGTTAATAAAATAGCATATTGTAAATTTTTTTGTTCTTTGTCCGCGGGGAGAGATTCTTGAAAGGTTAAGATTGAGAAACATTGTTTTGTACCTTTGATCAGTTAAATATATGTATGTCTATATTTATAAATAAAATTATTTGTGTGTGGGAATGAATCTACATATGGACAGACTTAATTTAAAATAAATTTTATACAAGCACTCAGCCGTCATGCGTAGGGAGACATTACGGATTATAATTCACAATATTCTGGTAATTCTTATAAAATATAAAAAAGTGCCTTTATTACTTCAATAGTCGAAAGTTTGTTTTAATTAGCATAGTAAGCGAGTGACTGGAATCAGAATCCTTTTACTATGAAAATGCAGATTTTTTTTTTAAGTCTAATTTACTAATTAGTACCGTGCTGTCGTGCCGTCTGGTGTCGGCGTAAGAATACCGACTAATCCCGGCTACCGACAGATAGCGGAATAACCATCTCCTAAAATACCAGACCAAAATTAAGCAGACCGATGACGGGCAGCGGCGATCAGGGCGCGAGGTGTCTGGTACTGCGATCGCCAAACCGCTTGTCGAGCGTGCCGTTTATGGACAATCCTCCTATGGTATAGGCCTGTGTCTTGCAATGAACTATTTGCGGACTGTTATGGTAAGGTTACAACTCGGATTGTAGGATAATCGTTTCGATGATCGTGTTCTGGTTGCATTCGACCACGGTGTCAACTTCCGAATACTATCGGCAGCTGTCAACTGCGCAAGAGATATAGTGCCGTAAATGTATCTCTTGCGCAAAGTCAGGCACTCACTTGTCTTTCTCTTCCCATATCCGATGTAAAGCTTGTGCGATAAGATCGTAGGAAGCGTCAGTGTGCGAGACACGGGGCAAACACAACACAACCTGACCTGAAAACTTATAATTAGTGTTTTTGGACAAATGTTCAAAAAGTCTTCGGCTGGGATTCAAACCCGGGGCCTCTGGATCAGCCACTAAGCCGGTATGCGTTGTGATGGACATCCGGGCTGCATTTCCTACAAGAACACATGTGCCACATTGAATTTGTATACATTTTTGATCTTTAAAATTCATTAGAGATATTTTTCAAGTACCGTTGAAATAGTTATGTTGAAAAGGTAGCGTTAGGATAAAACGATTCATGTCTATGCGTAATTTGAAATCCAGAAATAAGGTATTGTAATTATGGAATGTCAGAATTGAATTTGAAACCAAAACAAAACTATAAAACACAACACTGCAAGGAAAGCAACAATACGTTGTCTCCGGGTTTACATTTACATTATATCATATTCTAGAGTATACACAACACGCAGTATGTTACGTACAGGTGAATCCGTGTTGTGCAATGATTTAAAATCCCAATTGTACATACCGAAATTTGTTTAAGGATATTAAGGCTCGATGCACAGTACAAATATTTTGTATAGCCAGACAATAGTTTCGAGTTTAGGTGTTTGTGCATGCACAATTTACGTCTGTAAACGTGACACGTGAAATCACTACAGAGATTGCTACGTTTTATTATAGAAAAGTTAATCTTACAGTAACATCAGTCTGAAGGATAAAGTGAGTCATAGGTTCAAAGATCAGCCATACGGGATGTATACGGGAAGATGAAAACATGTGAGTGCCTTTGTGTTAGTACCCACGGCACAATAATATAGATAGATATAACTACTATTTATTGCACCCCAAAACAAATGAATGTACATTTCGGTACCTACTTTAATTGTAGTACAATGGGCGGTCTTATCCCTAAAAGCAACAACTTTTTGATGGACAGGATTGAAATGTATACAAATCTGGCGTGGGAATGTAAAGCATTAAACATAAAAGTATATTAAACACAGTTAATTTTTTAAATGTATACTAGCCGTGGTAGCCTAGTGGTTAGGACGCTCACTTTAGTTTCATAGAGCGCGAGTAACCTGGGTTCGATCCCCGGTGAAGGCTCTACTAAAATTGTTAATAGCAATTTTAAGCGCTGTATTTACCACGTGCTCGGCGGTGAAGCGAAACATCGGGAGGAAACCTGCATGTCTGAGAAATAATAACAATATTATTTCGAGGATATGTGAAGCCCGCCAACCCGCACTGGAGCAGTGTGGCGGGCCCTTCCCGGCTCCTAAACCCTCTCTGATACTCGTATTTGAGAAGGAGGCCTTTGCCCAGCAGTGGGCACTTATAGGCTGCTTCTTTACTTATACTAGCTAACCCGGCAGATCGTTCTGCCCTATCGGATCGACGTTTTTTAATTTTTGGTGTTTGAACCAACATTTATTGTGAATATGACTAACTTTGGATTATAAATATAAAATGAGTAAATAACTCGACTACAGGGTAACATGTGGGGTATTAGCATAACTATGGACCATTATCTTGATAGTACAAATATATTGTAGGAATATGACCTCAATCAGTGAAGCCGTTCAAAATTTACACGATCTCTTACAGACGCACACGTGATACATATTGTTTATTTTATAATATCATATATATCTGGATTATATATCCTGTGCTTTTGACAACTTGCGATTAGAAATTGGCCAGGATCATATTACCATATATTTCACAGTTTTCAGAATCGTCGTAAATCACAGGCACCAATGTGTATACATTAATGACGCTGAGTAGGTCAGCACTATACTACCTATTCCAATAATAAAGAAAAGGTGTGAGCCATGAGAAATGCTGTTAGTACGAGTATTTATTATGGTGCCTGATTGTTTTGATATCATTATAAATGAGCAATGCGCCGCTTCTTATCTCTAGAGGTAATTGAGTTCAGGTTTTAAGCATGTTATGCTACTATCCTTTTTTACTTCAAACCGGTACAGAAATTAGTATTAATATGTAATATTTATAGATATATATTCATTTGATATATATTTATTCCTGTTCATTTGATTGTTATAAAAGATAGCTTGCGTCATGAGAATGAGTGTCTAAATATAAATCAATATTAGGCTAAATTTTTTTCATCATTTCGAGGGGAAATGAATATTACATTATTCTGAGATTTGTTAATGTGAGTAGATGTATAAGATTAAAAGTAAACATTTTTCTTAGTTATAAATATCAAAATAAAGTCTATATAAATTGGATATATTGACGCATTATAAATGATATGTTATGGTCGAGTTTACCAACACTTATAAAACGTTAATTTTTAATCGTTTTACCATACGAAAACAATAATTTTATATATTGACATATATATTCATATATATTACTATAATATTATAGTGTTGAAAGATCATTAAACGTCTGTTAATTTGTCGGCTAGCTTTAATGTGTCACAATTATTAACGTTGTATTAGCGGGGCACACTTATACCCAATGTTTGTTTTGCCATCGATACGACATATTTTAATTATTGTTGTATTCTTCTGTGTTGAGTTCTATGCGTATTTCGAAGTACTTACCAAAATGTAGTTTTAATTACATTTTGTTTTTGAGAATGCATTGTAAATAATAATTATTTTTTACATTTATTTATTTCATTTATTAATCCACTTACAACTAACATTACAGGATTGGTCTAATGCGATAATGAATAAATAAATTTAATATAATGTTATAGTAAACAAAAATAACATCAAAACCTTAAGGAATTTTTTTAGCGACATATCAGAGCAGCAGCACCTATTATGTTTCACTTCTACTTCTCTTCACTTCTCCAAAATTGCAAACATTAAATAATATATTCTATAAAAAAAAAATGCTTCATGCTGATGCACATACCACTTAATGGATATACCTAATATAATTTAAAGACTGTTAAATAAGAAGTTAGATCCAATGAATCTAAAAAGTACAAAATAAGAAATAAAGTTCACTCGATTCATCAGATCAGGATCGTACCGTATATTTATATTATAAGGTTTTGAATACATTCTGGTCTGTGGTAACACATCATCATCATCATTTCAGCCTATCACAATTCCACTGCTGAACATAGGCCTCTCCCAAAGATTTCCACAAAGCTCGGTCCTGAGTCACCTGCATCTATCGACTTCTCGCAACACTGCGCAGGTCGTCACTCCATATCGTGGGGGGTCGTCCCGCACTGCGTTTGCCTCTACCTGGCTGCCACTCTTGAACCTTTTTCCCCCAACGGTTGTCAGTTCTACGGGCTATGTAGCCCGTCCATTGCCACTTCAACTTGCTGATCATTACGGCTATGTCGGTTACCTCAGTTCTGCTGCGGATATCATCGTTGCAGACTCTATCACGCAGAGAAACACCGAGCATAGCCCTTTCCACAGCACTCTGAGCAACTTTGAGCTTCCACATACGGGCTGCAGTGAAGGACCAAGTTTCAATTCCGTATGTCATCACTGGCAACACGGACTGGTTGTATACTTTGCTCTTGAGGTTTTGCGGTATAGTCGATGAGAAGATATGACGTTGTTTCCCGAACGCAGCCCAGCCGAGTTGGATTCGTCGCTTGACCTCTGGGTCGAAGTTGGACTTACCTAATACGACAATTTGTCCCAGGTATACGTACTCGTCTACAACTTCGAGCTTATTGCTCCGAACAACAACCGGCATTGGTTTGACATGGACGTTTGACATGATTTTCGTCATGTCCATGTTCATCTTAAGACCAACCTGTTGGGAGACACTGTTGAAGTCATTGAGCATAGTTATAAGCTCCTCAGTAACTCCTGCTGATAACACAGTTTCATATAAAATATATTTCATTATATATGCATACATACCTTTATTTTGTGTAAAGTTACATACATTGGTGGTTTACGCATAAATAAAAAAAAAATCCATAAATAAAAAATCCTTATCGGAATCCGGTGTAACTTGACCACTCACACGTTGCGTCGTTTGCGCGAAACTCGAATTTCGCATTATCGAGTAAGTGTCGTGTAAATGTAACTGACAATTTAAGTTTGATTTTTTTCCTATAGAAAAAATGGAGGACTTTCCTTCTTCTTCAATCAAAAATCATCACAGTTGAAATGTACGTCATCAGTAAAGCATTAGTTATCACTACTTCACTTTATCGCACTCTTTATCCCATGATAGAATTGGAACAATGTAATATGGGAAAGGTTTCAATAATTCATTTAGACTTAAAAAACAAGTGAATGGTGCATATATTTTAGTTTCGTGAATGCAAGATGGATCGAACAATTATGAGGCCGGTAGGTTAACCGCTGAGCCACTGAATCGTCAAAAGTAATTGGCTATTTTATGGATTCACGCGCGTTATTGTACCGAGATTAGACCCATACGTTACTTTGTAAGTCTTGATATGGGAGTAGATTGCCATTCGATTGTACTTACTGTACTATTTTATTTATTTACCTGAAAGAGTCCGCCACACTGCTTTAGTGCCTGACTTGATACGTCCACGAATTTAGTTTTATTATTTCTAAGTCATGCCGCTTTCCTCACGATGTTTTTCTTCATCGCCGAGTACATGATATTTATATTCAGTGCTTGAAATTGCAAGTAACTGAATTGCGACAAAAATGGGTTACATTGAGTTGTGCCAAATGGAAACAGTAATTTCTGGCATACCCCTGAGTGATAGGCGTGAGTGTAGATGTACTTCGAATCTCGAAGTTATTGTTACATAAATTACATAATATTTTATATAATAAATATATAATTAAAGAGTTAAAAATAGAGTAGACTCACAAAACACCTTTCTATAAGGCACTGGCTTGTTTCTAAGACCGCCCTGTTGCCAAGACCTGGGATCAGTCTAAACCGATTTTAATCTATCTCTATATTATATATACAACAAATATTTATCCAGTTACTCGTACATAAAATCGAAAAAAAAAATTTACTGGTAAATCTTCAGATGAAATGACATTCTTTTTATCTTCATCTACCTGTTGATAGTCTACTGTTGGATATTGTTTTCGCATGGCAGAATTAGGAATCGAAGTAGGTACCACGACTCGCACCTTTGACCCTTCTGCGCGACGTCCACCATCTGTCGGACGTCATAGGATTTTCAAGGAATTTTCCTCAGTCGACTCTTACGATACCCACTGGACTTTCAGTCCGTTGGTGCCGTAAGGTCGGTCGGCAGATTTTCTAACGACGCCTCCACACGGCAACAAACAAACCCAGACCGAGTTAGAAGTAATCTGGAACAGAGGTTCATCTTGATTTTAAAATGTTTAACTTTTGACTTGTCTCGAAACTACCTTTTTGAGAATTCTGTAGCGACCCACGGGTTGTAGCACCATTTAAGAACGTTTACGCCTTAAGGATTTGGAAATAAGCTAGAGACATATGTCTAAAAAATTACATGTTATTAATTTTCGAAAAATATATTAAAGTGATTTTAAATTTTCTGTAATAACAGATAATACAAATTTAACCAGATATTTCGAAAATGTTTTTTCCTAACGTTTTAGATTTTTCTTACATAAAAATCTCATTTACTTATTTATTAAAACTTTATTTGAATACCTTTATAAAAGTATAACAAAGGGCGGACTTAATGCAATTGAAATTGAAATTTTAATGCAAAAGGAATTTGAATTTGAAAGTTTGTATGAAAAGCCGCGAGGCGTAAACATCCATAAAGGTCAATATAGCAACAATTGCATGAATCCCCAGATCCTACCAATTATCAACTCTCTCGATGAGCTGATCGATGAACCTCTTGACCCTAATACTGAAGCTAAACATAATATAAGATACGGATTAGCATTACCTTACCAGAAATTCCCAGTTTAAAAAGATCTAGAAAGCTGATACTTGGTCATCTGGTGCCCTTGAAGTGAACTAAGAAAGATTTTTTTAAACATTCAGCCTTGGAGTGGTTTGAAACTGGTCTTACCATATATAACTCCGTAGCGAAGTACGAGTGAAACCGATGAGCTAACGTTGTATATAAATAAAAATTAAATGCTGTTTGTTGCCGATTAAGTTCATATTCCTACAATATATTTGTACTGTGACGATGGTTCATAGCTGCTGGGACCATAAAGGCGCGCGGACAAGTTATTAAAAAAAATATATTATATTTACTACTACTAAGATGTATTATTCACAACATCTTTTTTCTTTATTTCGCCAACTATGGCCAAGGAAATCTTAACCAGTGATTATTTTTCCAACAATTTACTAAATTAAAATAAAATATTATTAGTGTACTATACCATATTAGGATACTTATATTATTTACCCTTTTTCTAAAATATTACATTTGAATTAGCAGCCTATAAGTGCCCACAGCGGGGCAAAGGCCTCCTCAAATACGAGTATCAGAGGGGGTTTAGGAGCCGGGAAGGGCCCGCTACGCTGCTCTAGTGCGGGTTGGCAGGTCTCACATATCCTCGAAATAATATTTTTAGTATTTTTCAGACATGCAGGTTTCCTCACGATGACCTTCACCGCTGAGCACGTGGTAGCACTTAAAATTGCTATTAACAATTTTAGTGGTGCGGGGCACTGGGGATCGAACCCAGGTCACTCGTGCTCTTTGAAACTAAAGTGAGCGTCCTGACCACTAGGCTATCACGGCTGCTTATTATCGTGTTTGTAACACTACATTTCTTGTTTCAGTTTTCAACACGTTCCCTCGAGCCATCTTTCGGTCTTCTATTCAAAGATTTACTCGACGACTTGGGAGTCCACACCACAGGCGCTTCGGTTATCGCGAGTACTCTAGACTCGGTGGTCAACTTCTCCGGTTTCTTCGTCGGGCCCGTGATAAAGACCTTCTCGTATAGAAAGGTGTGTTTCGTCGGCTCTACGATATGCGCTCTAGGACTCCTGTTCACAGCACCGGCTAACAGCATGGGGCATATCTTAGCTACGTATAGTATATTAGGAGGTAAGTCTCTAATATATATATGTAAAAAAAAAAAATTTTACTGTTTGTGTATATACTTAACTATAATACTAAAGGAAAATCTATGTAAAGACGAAACTGTATTTCGTTAGGCAGGCTATTCAATTCCACTGGACCGATTTTAATCGATTTCTAAAGATATGTATCTTTGATGTAGCGCAGGATATAGTCATATAAATTTTTCAGCTAGTCATATTATAAAGAGAGATTGTGAGTTTCTTTGTATGTGGAGATGAAACATCAGTAATATTGAAGATAGATAAGCTACTTAATATTT
Organism: Bhutanitis thaidina; assembly: GCA_029286595.1. Classification (NCBI taxonomy): domain Eukaryota; kingdom Metazoa; phylum Arthropoda; class Insecta; order Lepidoptera; family Papilionidae; genus Bhutanitis; species Bhutanitis thaidina. Next base: position 6,929,288 of record JAGSMS010000003.1, read on the forward strand.
TATGACGTGTTCCAACAATTTCTATCGGTATTCAATAAGATGTAAAAATGGATGTTCAACGTAATATGGTTCCGTGAGATTTAGATGTACTAGTGAAAAGCCAAGACGGAGAGACTGTGTGAAATTGATTTCTAGCTATGAATTTAAAATATGCATTCCAGTTTTCTTCATCAATTTGGTTAATTCTATTTACATGCGTCGTAAATTAAATTTATTTCATAATAAGGGACATTATAAATTATAGATATTAAACGCTTAATGAATTTTAAACATGATAACACGCTTAAAATTAAACAAAAACTGACAAGTGTTTGAAATCCTAAGAGCCTGCCTATTTACTCTGTAAATGAAGACACCCAAAGAACATTGACTTCGGACTAAAACACTGACTACGACCTTATAATGTTACCTCTCAAAGTTGGAATTTCAAGTTAAGTCGAAGCAACATCGTTTACTCTTTGGAACTTGTCAACATTTGACGAGCGAGATGTATAGAGTAATAATCTTGGGAGTGTAAGGATGAATCATCAGCATCTCTTCCTCCAAATGCCAACCTCACCTGCACCTTGTGCTCCCTGCTGGAATACGACGCTCTAGCAACCCAATGATGACGTTATTTATATCCTTTTTTTATGGGACGGGGGGCAAATGAGCTAGCAGTTCACCTGATGGTTAGTGATTACCGTCGCCCACGTAGATCTACAACACCAAAGGTTCTGCAGGTGCGTTGCCGGTTTTGCGTTAGTAAACCTTAATGTTATGCTACTTTAGCATAACATTAAGGTATCCCTGGACTTCATTTTGTGCAAAGTAAGCTAAAGGTCGATAACCCGCTTCAATTTGTAAATATTTACCGACTTCGATTACATTTAGATAACACAGTTTTTTGTTTCGTCGGTGTTAATATTGTTACTTAATTAATTGATAATTTAAACATTTAATTTGATAATTTAGAAATTGTATTAGGGATTAAATATTTAATACTGGAGTCGAATTTAGATTTAAATGAGTATTATTTTAGTAAATCTTACGTTTCGTTATAAACTTGAAGTTCTTTCAATTCACTATTTACAGGTATGGTAATAACAAAAATTTAATAATACGTTACACTTAAATTATTAACAGACAGGTTTCATAAGCAACTATCAATTTCTCATAACCATTAAGTGTTATTTCCGCTTACCTATAGTTTCATGTATTTTTCCTTTCGGTCTCTGAGGTCAAGTGTTGTAAAACATACATACGAGTACATGCTAGTGATTATTAGGCATTCAATACGTCAGTGCCTTCGATAAAATGTACTGATGTACCACTGTACCAGTAAGTCTAATCCTTCCTATCATTTAAGAGTTACACTGGCTACCTGGTGAGTAAGAGTAAAGAAAAAATTTAAAAGTTGAGGTAAAGGATATAAAAGTATTAAATAACTGTCTTTTACCTACTTTTTAATACATAAATTTTTACTACTATGCGACGGGCATCAACCTATGTTGAGTGCATATTATGTCAAGAATAATTTTTCGTTAACACTATATTTTCTACTGAAAATTCGGCCTGTCCCATGAGGAGTTACAGTCGTGATTATATGCTATGTTGTCGTGGCATACCTAACATGGCATAATAATACGTCCTGCGTGGCAGATAATTTTCAAAAGTTACCGGATAATGTTATGATTAGCTCCTGCAGTCACCTGCTGGACATGGTTTTCTCCTAAGTAAGGGAGATTCGCCGCGGGCGACCCGCTAGGGTGCCGTGTTGGCGATCGAGGTATTTGTAATGATGCCATTGCCCGTTTTATTTCATTGCTCACGTTTTTAAAAAAAACAATGGTCAAACAAAAAAGCATAGTGTTCTTGTATTTGAATATTTTCTTATTGTTCCTCGAAAGTACAGACAGTAAAAAAATCATTAATAATTCTTCCTTGAATATGTAAAAATTCCAGCTGTCTTCATTTCTTGATCGTCATTGTCGTGAATTTCTTAAAATAAATAGGAGGTACAACTTCTTTTTATACTAATAATACTTCAAACTGACTTTAGGACTTTAGCCTTTTCTTTAATCTCGAACCTTTTGTATACTTGTATACTATTTGATTTCAATCTTTAAAAGGTATTCAAGGATATTCAGACAACTGGATTGCAAAACGTATAATATTTAACCTCTTGCGGTAGAAAGGTCAGGATAAGGAAATGCGTGAATTTTTATATTTGGACAAAAGATACATACAGATTGGGAAAAAATAACCATCAAGGTCTACATAATTTAACGTTCGCTATTACACGTTACAAAACTAATTAACACTTCCAAATGATACCATTTATGTGATGATTGAAATATACTTTGTTATCGTTACTTAATGAAACTATATGCTGTCTGTCCAGGCGGACGTCGTCGGAGGCAGCTATTTAACACTAAAAATAAGAAATAGTGTCACAAGTAAATATGAATTATATATAAGATATAATATAAGAGGAAAAAGTCGTTCACTGGCTCAGAACTCCGTATTCTACATTGTATACAACTAGGGCAAGTTTTAGGTTAAAAGTTGAATTTTTACCAATCCCACAAAAATATCTGGGTGCATCTCTAGTGTATAAAGTAAACTTATATTTCATCGTTAGGTCTTTTGCGTTATCAGTAAGAGGAAAGACAGTTAATAAAAAAATATTTTTAATGTTCTGAATAAGTAGCGAACTATCTAACAGATCACTAAACTAAATACCGGTGTATTTAGTTTAGTTTCCATATTTTATGTTATCAGATATTGACTTACATGATGTGTTATTGGAAGATGTTTTAGGTAGATATCAACGTCGGCGATGTCTCCCCGTTAATATCAGTTCGCAATCGCAGAATGTTACATAGTTCTGAAAATGATATAGAACCACTTAACGACAAAAAAATTCGCCACGAATGTGAATAATATATTACTGTTTCGTTTTAATTAATCCGAACGTAGGGTAACAAATTAGGCAACAACTAGTCTGTCGGTATGCGTGACTGTTTTCATGTCGCTCGTAATTGTTGACGCAGAACGACAATAGCGAATTGTTTCACGCCCTTGCTGAATGACACTGAAGGATAATGAATTATTTAGTGCGATAATAAACGGGCTATTTTTACTCTGTTGTACAATACATAATTCATTCATGAGGTAATTTTGAATTGCTGTAAATTTACGCAGCATTCGCGTTAAATGACAATTTTACAGAGGATGAGATAATTTTAACATTTGAATAGGTATTATACACGATATTTCCTTTATTAGGCGTTGGATACAGTTAATGATTATCCTCATCATGAAGGGTCATACTGCATACATTCATACATCCCAGGGTTGTCTACGGATTTCTGTCCAGTTTAAACCCGGGTTCTTATGTGCACACGACCGTTTAGCTCATGCAAAGCCAGTGGGCTTTGAATGCACCGTGCCGGATCATAATTTGTAACCATTGGTAGGTACAATTTGCAACCTCGCAAGGGTCTGCAGGGATACGGCAGGTTTTAGTGTAACGGCTAAAATTAAAGACGACTACACCCAGCGAAGTCAAATGGGACTATCCCTTATTGATTACCCTTCAGAGGCACTGTGGGGAAACAGTGTCAAAGTATGTACCCCTTTCATTTCGTTTTTTGAATATCTGCCTTCTCTTTTGGACACACAAAGACTAGACAAGATTAAGGCTGGCTAAAGCAAGGAAAACTGTTCTGGTGCAATTAAATGTCTTATAACTTAGACCCGATGTGATGCTGTTTCTGAAATTAAAGGACACGTGTCCTTGGTGCCCTGATACGTTCATACAGGAAGAACTAATGGATGCTACTGAAAAATGATAAGAGGAGCTAATTTCTGGCCTTGTCAGGATACGATTTGTCTAGAAATTTACGTTTTTAGCTTTACTCATGACGTGTGGTAGGTTGGCAACTATTGAAATTTTATTACGTACACACGTAGAGTGATAATATATTAACTGTTTATTACTGCATTCGTCGATTTATAATCCGGATTATTGATAAAAAGATTGTAAATGGTTAGATATTTGAAAAAAATGCATCGATTTGAGTATAATTATTTATAAATTGAGACCTGCTCCTGAAATGTTTGGTACAAATTTAAAATTTTTAAAACTCAAATGGTTTTACTATTATGGACATATCTCGAGCTCGAGACATATTATATATATTTTTTATAGTTACAAATCATTTCGCGATTCATTATAACATCATATTATGTAGTTCTAAAACTCAGACGCGACATGAACAAGGAAATAGGTAACTTTGTTAATATTAGCAATGCGTAATACTTTTCGCGGTAATAAAATCGTATGATATTTGCTTTCGAGATGGTTTTCGAGAAGTGGCTCATTACATATATCGATCCAAATTCTAGGAAATACTAAAGATGATACGTGCTTTTTCCAACATCCACAACTCTGTAAGGTAATACCTATTATAAATATTGGGTAAGGAATTTACTTTGCAGCTTTGGTGTTGGTCATTGGCTTTTTTACTTTATTTAAAAAATCGGGTCTTTAAGCTTCATTACTTAAATTTAAAATGACGATATATTAATTTTAGCATAAAATAGATTAAATTCCGGTGAAATCTCATGTTATATTGCTAATATTATATAGTTCATATATTTGCCTACTATTAATCTGTGTGGGACATACGGTAGTGGCGGATACACGTATACGGTTCTAATGGTCATGACCATAACCTTCTGCTCGTTCCAGTATTTATTTTTGAGAAAGTTTGATTTTCATTTACCACGCTACTAAGGGTGTTTTCCTTGGTAGCCGCTGCAGAAACTCATTTTCTTCCTTTCATTCATCCTCCATAAAACCTTTAAAAAAATCCTTTTTGAAGATAGTTTCCGCTCCGTTGAGACGTCGGGAAGGTTTAAAAATCCCTACTCGTGACCATACTCTAATCTGAAGGCTATATCCACCCCCTGATGTAAGGGGGAATATAAAACAATAGTAAACTTTTTCTCTAAAGGTCAACCTCATCTTGACACCTTGGACGCTGCTGACTAATTGATGAGGCACTGACAACCGACTGATGGCGGATAACATATTATCTAAAGTCAACAGATGTAATTTAAACTTTGAAACAGCAAGGAAAGATTTATGACGAAAGTCATATATTATGTGACAAATGGAGTTGTAGTGTGTGGCATATATAATTTTGAGCTTTGTAACTTCGTTGTTTCTCCTGTTTTGTGAGTAGCTATGTAGTGTAAGCGATTGATTTGCGACTTTTATTGCATATGAGCACGACATCTTTCTGTCAACTACTGAACATGGACCGTAGATAATTCTCCAAGATGTTTAAGATGGTATGTTTATATGTATATTTTAATTATTCGTTTGGTAGGCGGCTTACGATCATACTGTAACTGTTAACACAGTAAACTATAGTATATACACGTAGGTTTATCTGTTGAGGTTTCCTATATCTTACAATAGCGGCATTATAATGCGTTGGTAAAGACGACGTAGACAGACCACCGTATTAGTAAAGAGGCATTCATTTATGTCAAAACATTATATTGTCTATGTATCAACCTTCTCTTAATATTTTTTTAATTTCCAAAAGTTTGAATTAATATTCATATTTCATAGTTAATACTACTTATATTTATTTTCAGGTTTCGGAGTTGGACTTGCGTCGTCGTCTTCGTTCGTGTCTCTCAATTATTATTTCTCGAAGAAAAGGGGACAGGCAGTTGGGTTATCTATGGCGGGGACTGGTTTTGGGTTGATGGTGATGCCACAGCTCGTGAAGTTGTTGCTGGGGGAATATGGCTTTAGGTGGACGGTTGTGATATTGGGAGCCTTGGCATTCCATGCCGTGCTTGGATCGTGTCTTCTTCAGCCAGTCAAGAGGCATCTTATTGATGAACCGGTGGATTGTGAAATGCAACAAATAAAGGTTCGTTGTTTCACACTAGTAATGTATATTTTAAAAAATCTTTAAATTATAATTATAATTTACCATTAATAGAATACCAACCATTAACCAGTTCGTTACTGGTTAAAGACCTGTTTCAAGTTGGAAAGACCGCTCGGGTCTTAGTACGAGTATTATACGAGATATTATAGTGCTTTTTCACTATAATTACAGGGTTAGATGTGATGAGAGATTGTATCAGGCTGTCATCACAAAGCATATTCCATATAAATACAATGAACAAATTAACTTTGTACATGTAGACAAAGCAGACGGTGTTAATGTATGTTTAAGTTTCAATATTAACATGCTATATTTTTACCGTTATAATAATGTTGTGAAAATAGTTAATGTTTCTTTATTCAAAGTTAGCATTTTACTATGTATAACTAAATTAATGGAAACATGTCGATTGTAAGGACCCGTTCTGTGACGAATAATTGATCATTATTTAACCAACAATCCGCACTATTTAGTTTGTGTTGTTTTCATTATCCACGTTCTCAGATATGTTACGGACAGTATACTGGTACTCTTTGTTTGATAACGACAGTGCATATCATTATTATATGTAAATGACACCATTGTTTATACTCAACAAACATTTAAAATTGTTGCAAATCAAAGTGACCCATTTTATTTGGGTTATTTAACATTTGTTTTAGGCCGTGCGATAATTACTAAGATAATCTGTAGCTGATAAGTTTTTATTTTGATTTAAAATAAAAGATAGAGTTTGCTCAGTAGCGTAATATTATTATGATAAATAACGTCAGATACGTTTCTTCCTTTTCACCATCGCTGTACCAAACTGTCAGGTTCCAATTATGTTTATGTAACAAGAGACTTATTAACATGTGTTAAAAGAAAATTACATTGCGTGGTATGTGTAATCGAATGAACGAGTAAGTCGGACAGAAAATCTGGCGAGTTCATCTGACAGATTCTATTTAGAAACTACTAAAGACAAAATTATCGACATTAGTATGAGTAGAAGAACAAAACTGTGAGAGTTCAAGAATAGGGTGTTTGCATTGAGTTTTATAGTGAGTTTGATACCCAGTGTTGCTACCACTAATATTTTTTTATAATTGCAATTTTAAGTGCTAGCTTAAGGAAATCTGCATATCTGATAAATAATAAAAACATGATTCAAGAACTTGTGAGGTTTTTTGATCGACAATGGATGACCGCGGCGGACTGTTCACGCTCCAAAACGCTTTGGAAAAATATATATGACGGGACCGTTGGCCAGTCGTGGAAAAATAGGTTTCTACGGTTATAAGAATAAATGAAATAGACTGATATTGAACATAGTACTGACTAGTCTTTACTGCATCATAATATTGTAAAGATTATATATCTCTGGCGATCCGCTGTGGGATGTTAATCCTTATTTGGCAATTCGTCCAGGCAACTAATCACAAATTACTCGCGTATTGTGTGCCAGTAGCGGAAGAGCAATAATAAACTGACACCATGTCACATGTTGATGCGGGATTTGAATTTTCAGTCAAGAGTGGCAAAAATCTGTTAAAATAACTTCGTTGACAGTTAGGAAAATTGGCACTTCTACATATCTGGTTACAGTCGAGCGCTGTGTCGTTTTGTTGTTCTCTATTAACATAAACATAACTTGATATTCATAGAAATAAAACAGGTTAATTTTACTTTTTGTTGTATATATATATTTCATATATCCACTAATATTTGTATTATATTCAATACAAACATTTTCGCAATTTCCTTTTGCCATACACAAAATATCCAAATAGCTTTCTCACTGTTTAAAATACTCTTTCTTTCTTTTCCAGGAAATGGAATGCATTCACGAAAGCGACGAGGAAGAGGAAGATAAGTTTGAAATAAATCCATTGTTCAGTCACCAGAAGCCAAAATTCACTTCGCAGCGTTCCCATACAAATATGAACCATCCGTCGGTCCGGACCATAGGTTTGCCGCGAGCGAAAACCTGCGACAAACCATTGCAGGAGTTCGAGAGAAACGCGAAATTGGGGCTCGGATTGACAACGGCCGCTTCTGTGGGCGCTATGCAAAGGGTCACTTCTAGTGGAAGTATGAACGAGGCGGCGAGAAAGAGAAAAGTTTCCGTCATATCGAACATCTCGAATATGGACTTTACCGGCAGCTATTTGCAGCTGTATCTTGATGTAGGTGTGAATTTTCTATTTTTATATTTCGCAATTAAATATGTGATTTAGAACACTTTTGTGCAGGTTCTAATAAAGAGCATTCAAAAGCCACAAGAAAACACAATTATTAGTATCTATTAGGTAATGGTTATTCAGTTTCACTGTAATTTAACATTTCGGCTCCTACTCATGTAGAACAATGCTCATAAGTCTTTGTTAGTTTCCGTCAATTTCTAATCTAAACCGAATTTCAATTTCTTAACCGAAAACCATTTTTGTATACGAGTATTCTTTAAAATATAAATTAATAATCTTCATAATAAAAATGTCCAACGGGTTAAGTAAATTCAGGTAATATATTTTCGACGTTGTCTCACTAAACATTAAATCCAATTTAATAAAAACTATCACAACTTTTAATCTAATTAAAAATTTCAATAAAAATCATTTACATAAGTCACCTTTATTTATTTCAGACAGCAGATGATGACGCGATACAAATGAAAGCGATTAAGAAATCCGAGCCGGTACAAGAAAAAAAGAAAGGATTCTTCAGAAAGTTCATTGCACTTATGGATTTAGATCTCCTAAAAGACTGGTCTTTTTTGAATCTTCTACTTGGTCTATCGCTTTTTTGGAGCGGAGAACTACAATTTAGGATGTTAACGCCATTTTTTATTAGAAGTTTAGGATACAACATGAACGATACTGCATTTTGTTTATCAATGACCGCCATTACTGACATTCTGGTCCGATTAATTTTGCCGCCAATTTTTGACAGGACGACAATCTCCAAGAAAATGATATTTTTTATTTCCGCCTTCTTTCTAGCTGCAACGAGGTCTGGTGAGCTTAAGCTTTTTCTTTCTTTTTACATTACACTGTTACTAAACTCCATAGAGTCCGTAACTCGTTGATGGGGCAATGTACACGTTTCTACATTAAAATCCCAGTAAGTGCGCAATGTCTTCCTATAAATAGGTTTAAAAAAATATTAAACAGACTTTATAAAATGGTTATTATAATATAAAGGAATATACGGATGATCATGATCCCGGGGAATGCGTTGATCGCTGCCAAGCTGTTTCTGAAAGTTGTAATAATACTTGAATAGTGTATATTATTAAAAAAACACCGAATGTTTTTCGCCTGTTTATTCTCTGTCAAAGGAACCTCATTTTCATTTTTTATTTTTATTACAGTTTTAGCCGAGCAGAGTGAATGGGTACCTTTAATGATTTGGCTCTCTATCTGTGGTTTCTTCAGAGGCATGTGCCTTAGCAACTTTACTCTAACGATTTCTGAATACTGTCCACTTGAGAAGTTGCCGGCCGCTTTTGGCCTACACATGGTCAGCAAAGGCGTGTTTGTTGTTGCCATTGGCCCATTTATTGGTAAGTTTCTCTTTTGTATTGTCGTTTATTTTAAAATTTAAGGATGCTGTGATAGAGAAGAGGCCAACCCAACGAGTAACCTGGGTTCACGCCCCGGTACCGGCAACGCTGTTTAACAATTTAAACAGCCGTTTGGTAACAGCAGATTTGTCACGTGTTTTGCAGTAAAGGATTGTTATTAAGACGCCATCATGTCTATGAAATATATGATATTATAATGAGATAATGATATTTAACGCATTTCAATACGCACTGGAGCAGCTTGGTGGACGTTTCCAGTCTCCTACACTCTCAAAAATAAAGACCCAAATTGACAGGCTTTATTTTATCGTAATTGCACGCTTGGTAGGCGGGTTGGCAATCGTAATATGAGCCGCTGCGCACCTTACACACTGCAGCGTTACCTGTCTAGTTATGACAGGTCTGGTATACATCTTCGTTTGACATACACACATCAGAGTGGTTATTCCACCATGGAATTATTATTGGGGAAGGCAAGCGGTGTTGACGAATATCAATATATGAAGGTTTTTAATGCGTTTCTTTTTGTTTGCGTGCAGGTTACGTAAGAGACTACACGGGCAGTTTCGCGACTTGCATTCACGTGCAAAACGCTCTCATAATGTCGTGCGTGCTCGTTTGGGGCGTTGAATATGCTCTAGCGTTCACCCGACGTCGCAAAATTGTACAGATCTAGAATGACTCACTAACGTATGCATTTTTGAGACAAATAACAATACCAGTTAACGGTAATAGCCGATGACATTCACGATACCAGTAAAAAATTGTAAACCTTTTTTGCTGACTATAAGTTCTTAATTAATTAATCATTCACTGGTGTTATTTTGAAATCAACAGAGGTAATGTTTTCTATTTCTTTAACTATTTTAATATACAACGTTGTTATTGCCAATTAATAAACGATTTAGTCGCATGTCTCAATAGTTAAATACTTTAAAACTGTCTTATTTGACTTATAACTATAGAATAAGGTCTGTTATCTACTGATATATTACATAAAGTACCGATAATTATTCCTTTTTGATGTTTGATTATGATGTAAATCATATTCTTTATTGCATTTCTTGTAAATCGGATAATGAAACTTAGTTTCGTTTTGTTATATTACAACCAGACAAAATAATTAAGTTTTTAAGTCTGTTGTGGTGTGTGATAACAACTTAGTAAATAAGCAATTTCTATAGTAAGAAAAAAAATTAAGTGTTTTGGTGCTTGTGATGTGAATATCACATTAACATTGTTTATCGTTAGGAATTAACAATAACGAATGAAAAGTGCGATTGAAAAGATGAAGGACTTAGTTTTAGGATTATTTTCCATGTCATAAATTCAGAGTTATTAACTAATTTTAAATGACAAATATTCAACTATTTTGCTCAATTTTTCGTTGAACACATCCAAGTACTTTTTTTTGCACATGACAAATCCAGTGATTTTATGTCTACAAATATACAAGCATATTAATTTGTAGAACACAAAATGTAACACCTTGCGGAAGTTGTTTTGTATCAATCGTATTTTTATAGGACTCTATGTAGTTTTGGAATGTTTACTTATGTATTTTTAGAAAGCGGCATTTTATGTAGGCCTTAGTATTTAGACAGAACTGGATTTATAATAAAATTAGAAGACTTATTATATCAATGCTGCTGTAGGATTAACATAGTTTAGTTACGAGTTTCGTGTTGGATACATTAGTTATGTTTATAATTTATTTTATGTATACACGCTGATGTTCGTGTATGTTTGTGTATATCTCTCTGTTATAGCGAAATAGTTGTTAGTAGTTTTAAAGTTTGGGCCCGACTTATCCGAACTAGATTACCCGCTCGTGGTGTTAAGTTCTTTGTATGGAATCGTATATAAATTTCAATGTATATACCTTACAGAGTTTAAAAAAATAAATGTTATATATATATTTTTATGTAACATTTTATGTAACTTAAATTTTAAATTTTAAAGCTAAATTACAACACAGTGCTGTTCGAATCTATTCATAATGAAACTGAGTACATATTTGTGTGGTTTAAAGGTTTTACGTCCTTTTTTAAAGACTTGTAAAATGAGAAGTTATATGGACGTAATGCGTGACTAACTTTGAAGTAGATTCTGAATGAAACCAAACACCCGCTGTTTGTATTATTTTTTTGTTAAAATTCTTAGAGACGCTGGAAGCGTTTATGTTTCTCTACACTGCGACTACTTTTATGTAACTCTTTACTTAATTTGCTGTCAAAATATTCATTATTTTTTAATTTATTCCTGAATCTAACATTATTTCATCAATTATTTATGATATTTAAAAATGTAAGATTAATTAGAAAAAGAGTGATTTACAAGTGGGGTAATCAAAAAGTAACCACAAGTTACGGAGACTTTTCCTACATGCTACAGGCTATTCCATTGTAACTACATATTTCCAATTGAATTAAGGCTATGTGTGGAGACATTATGCTGTTATCGGTGATCATTGGCCACGTATTGTCTGATAATGCTCACATTATTTTTACGTACTTAATGTACAGACAGAGAAAAGTTTACATTTAATATCTGTACTTGAAATATCAATATATGTACTTCATTATAATAGGTGTACTTATATTAAATGACAAGGCGATAATAATTCTCAACATCAAATTGTACTAAATATTACGGTAGATTTACTTTCTTTACCCCGTTAAATGTTGCCAATTGTATTGTTTCTTCTTTTCATCATTGTGCTTGAAGAAAACGGGATGACTCTCTCTTTATGACAACTACAATACTGTAATAATATGTCCAAAAAGGCTTATATTCTGTTTGTATTCGCTAATGGTGTCATGTACTCGAAAATATTCTTGTAACTCTATATAATCTATGTTATACTCTATAAAAAATAACTATTTTTCACGCACACAGAGTGTAAGAATTTCCTTAATTTAATCAATTAAGTTTAAAATTTTGTTAAATTAAGTATACAGATGCGTCCCGATGTTAAATAATCAAATAGAATATAGCTATGCGAAAAAATAGAGCGCTTCTAGTATTTATTATGGGAAGGGGGTACCCCTTCCTATAATAAATAAAGAGTTCTTGTTCTAAAGAAATCTTCAAAAGAAGATATATTTCAGGAGAAAGAAATAAAAATTCTAAACATTTACAGTTTCCGAATAATATAATACGGAATCCTCGGTTCGCGAGTTTCAGTTTACTTAACCGGTCTTTTTTGGTATTGATCTATTTCTCTCTGTCAGCTTCACTTTTGGGACGTGCTTTATCCTATATGTCTTCTCTGTCTCCTATCAATATTGTATTTTCGTCTTCCATAATGTTTGCTGAAACATTACTGTTTAATGTAATGTATGCATTTTCGATATGTGATTTTAATGACCAAATAATATACTAACTACTTTTGATAAAAATGTATGCACTTTTACCTAACGCGTGGCAGTAATTGTACTTATTTTTATATCAAAGAATGATACATTTTGATGATCTTGAACGTAATGCAGAAACGTTAACGTTTTTTTCTAAATACAAACTGTTGTTTAAACAATTCCACTGACTGTTTGAATTAATTAAATTTCGCAATCAATTATTGAAATGTTTGTGCCAATTGTAGATAGTCTCTTATATTTTGTAATCTGTATACGAGTGTAGTTGTACTCACGTATTATCTTGGGCACTTAAAGATATCCATTTACAACTTCTTAAGAACATAGAAATCTATATGTGATGATTATTATCTGTTAGAAACAGCTCCTTTTAGGTTTAAACGTGTTTAATCTTCTTTAGGGCATGTGTAATATTTGACAACCCCGTAACAGTGGTTAGCGTACTGCAAGTTGCCTATAGTGGATTTAATACCAGCCAAAACTAATATTTTTGTGAAAATTGTTTTAATACTTATACATTTCTTTGATAAATCTATGCTCACATATCAATATAAATAGCCAGTGTTATTTTAGGAAACAAAAATAGTTCCATACATATAGCCAATTGTGTTTTGGAAGCATTAAATGCATATAGAATTGCTTAATTGATTTTTTTTTGAAAAACCGAAGCGCCTATTATTCATAATTACAATTGTTATAATTTTCTGTTTTTATGGGTAATGGGTTTAACCCATAAAATATAAAACTGTAACAATTGTGTTATTTGAATGTTTGATGATGTTGTATTTGTTAATGTAGAAGTGAATACTGCGAGCATCAGATTTGCAACCTTTTCTCTTTGGCTCGACTGTCGACTGCATACGATTCGTAACTAACAGCTTTGTTACGCACAATCTGCAGTCAACTGTACAAACGTCGTCGTGGCAATACATACTCTAACAATTCTTACATAAGTTGTCGATGAAAGGGTTTTATGGAACAAAATAAAAGAACTTGTTTCTTGTTCAAGTTTAAGAATTTTTTGGCAACATCGTACCCTGTTTTTATTAGGATGACTAGGGTTGACACCTTTTTTTTTTAAATGATTAGTGCGTTTTTTTGGACAAGTACGCATACCCTGGAACATAAATAAAAATTACTAAATTTTGTCAAATGTATGTATTTTAGTTTCATTAAATTAAATAAGTATATATTATAGCGGTTTCAATAAAATTTTGGGAAACTGCTCGACCACCTCGGTACTCACTTTCACGGAGAGAAAGAGAGAATCCAATTACGAACTTATTTTGAAATTGAATACTGCAGTAATTAAGTATTTCTGCGTTATTTATTTGATATTTTAATTATAAAATATGTCTTCATGAAATATAGTTTAATCTATTATAAAGAATAGGTGGCAACCCTAAGTGACAATATACTTGTTTATGTTTTGTGATTACTATTTATATCCGTAATTTGATTGTATGTCATATTACGAATTCCTTGTTGTATTATTGGTACATAAAACAGTAATTGTCTTTCATAACCATGCACCTGGTGAGTATTCCAGACAATTTATAAAATATTAAAATGATGCAATCAATTAAAGTAATATTGGTTACCAAAACTGTTTTTATTTTCCATTTCACCGTTCCCATTGATCACTATTTTACTTGTTTTAGTCTTTAGTAAAATTATATGCCAATTTTCTTACGCCAGCACCACATTTAACTCTACTCTACTCTACATTCACTCAGAATCATTTACTTTAGAGTAAATAACTCATAATGTATAAATTTATGAAGAATTTGTTAGTTGTATTGCAGAGATAATAGAGCCAAGCGGCGCCTTTTGCTGTCGCAGGAATGGGCCGGCTCGTCCGGATAAGTACCACGGCCTCGCAGAATATCGGCGTGAAGTAGAGGCATCTTGTGCTTCTGCGTTTCGTGCGGTGAGTGAGGTAACCGGAGGCCCTCTCCCCCCTCCCCCCTCCCCAAATATGGTAGTGGTATATAATTTTGAGCTATGGAAACTATGGCATCCCCTACCGCGCTCGCCGTGGATTTCTGCAATATCAGGGGACTCCACTCGAACCTTAGCGCCGTTCATTACCATCTTGAAACGGCGAAGCCGGCCTTGCTTTTTCTTACACAAACTCAGATATCGTCTCCGGCTGATACCTCTTATCTCCATTACCCGGGGTACAAACTGGAACACTCCTTTGTGCCCCGTGCCGGAGTTTGCGTATACGTCAGAGATGATATCTGTTCTCGACGCCTCGGTAGTCTTGAAGGTTTGGACCTATCTACCCTTTGGCTGCGCATCGACAGCGACGACCATCCGCGCGTCTATGCGTGCCTTTACAGGTCCCATAGCGGTAATACCGTAACTGACTGACTCATCGACCACATCCAAATGGCTACAGATTCCGTGCTACAACAGATCCCATCCGCAGAGTTCGTGATTCTCGGCGATTTTAATGCCCTCCACACCGATTGGCTCGGTTCTCGCATAACCGATCATGCGGGGGAGATCTGTTCACGACTTTGCATTAGCATATGGCCTGACACAACTGGTAACCTCGCCGACGCGGATCCCAGACGTGGAAGGTCATACACCTTCCCTGTTGGACCTTTTGCTGACCTCACACCCGGACGGATATTTGGTCTCAGTCGATGCCCCTCTTGGCTCGTCGGACCACTGTCTGATCCGGAGTGTAGTGCCTATCGCGCGCCGATCCCGAACGCGATCTGCGGGGTTCCGCCGTGTGTGGCACTATAGGTCGGCAGATTGGGATGGAATGCGGTCTTTCTTTGCTTCCTACCCATGGGGGCAGGTTTGCTTCTCGCTGGATGATCCCAACGTCGTTGCAGATTCTGTCACCGATGTGGTACTTCAGGAATGGAACTTTTATTCCGTTCTCTGCAGTGCCTGTCGGAGGTAAATCCCAGCCTTGGTTTGGTCGCACCTGCAAAATAGTGTCACGCCGAAAGCGGAAGTGCTACCAGGCCTGGGCTGATGCATCGGCGTCTCGGGATGCAAAAACCAGTGCTCTTAAAAACGAGTACAACTCTGCCTCCAGGTCCTTCAAAAGAGTTATCGCTGCGGAAAAGTTAAAGCACATTGGCAGAATTGGCGAGAGACTAGTTCGCCTCCCATCGGGATCCCACGCATTCTGGTCTCTCGCCAAGGCTGTCCAGGGGAATTTCTGTCAGCCATTTCTCCCATCTCTACACAAGGAGGATGATTCGCTGGCCCATACTGCAAAAGAGAAAGCCGATCTCTTGGGCTCTCTTTTTGCATCCAACTCGACTCTTGATGACCGGGGAAACTCTCCACTTACCATCCCGTGGTGTAAGTGCTCCATGCCGGAAATTCAGTTTCTGCAGAGCTCAGTGCGAAAGGCACTCCGCTCCCTGGACATTCATAAGTCGAGTGGGCCGGACGGAATCCCTCCAATTGTGCTGAGGACGTGTGCCCCTGAGTTGGCACCGGTTCTCACGCGTCTTTTCCGGCACTCATACTCTTCAGGCGTCGTCCCGGAATCTTGGAAGACAGCATTTGTGCACCCAATACCCAAAAAAGGCGACCGCTCTGATCCGTCCAACTACAGGCCTATTGCCATCACTCCCTTGTTATCTAAAATAATGGAGTCACTCATCAACACCCAGCTCCTGAGGTACCTGGAGGAACACCAGCTCATCAGTGACCGACAGTACGGTTTCCGTCGCGGACGATCAGCTGGTGATCTTCAAGTTTACCTGACTCACCGATGGGCAGAAGCAGTTGAGTCTAAGGGGGAGGCTTTGGCGGTTAGTCTGGACGTAGCGAAAGCATTTGATAGGGTTTGGCATAAAGCGCTTCTTTCAAAGCTTTCATCTTACGGGGTTCCTGAGAGATTGTGCAACTGGGTCACCAGCTTCCTCACGGATCGGAGCATCAAGGTTGTTGTCGACGGTGCATGCTCGGACCCCAAACCCGTGAATGCTGGTGTTCCACAAGGCTGTGTGCTATCTCCCACTCTGTTCCTTCTGCATATCAACGACATGCTACAAATCAGTAGCATTCATTGCTATGCAGACGACAGCACGGGTGATGCCCTATATACAGGCCGTGCGAATATTTCTCGGGAACACGTCGACGAGTGCCGGAACAAACTTGTGTCTGAAGTCGAAGCCTTGTTATTCAAAGTCTCGGATTGGGGTCGACGTAATTTGGTCCTATTCAACCCCAAAGACACAGGTTTGCGCGTTCACCGCTAAAAGAATCCCTTTGTCGTTTCTCCTCTTTTGAGAACATTCCCTTATTGCCTCAGCCAGTATCAGAATCCTTGGCGTTGACATATCGAGCGACGTTCAGTTCCGTGGTCACTTGGAGGGAAAGGCCAAATTGGCCTCCAAAAAGCTTGGTGTGCTCTGTAGAGCGGGACAGTATTTCATGCCGGTCCACCGTTTGCAACTTTATAAGGCGCAAGTTCGGCCCCACGTGGAATACTGTTCTCATCTCTGGGCAGGGGCACCCCAGTACCAACTCCTTCCATTTGACCGCATCCAACGTCGAGCGGCTCGAATTGTCGGCGACCAAGCTCTCTCTGATCGGCTTGATCCCGTGGCCTTGCGAAGAGATGTTGCTTCTCTTTGCACTTTTTACAAAATTTTCCACGGGGAATGTTCTGAGGAACTGTTCGGATTGATCCCAGCTGCTGAGTTTCACCATCGTACATCGCGACTGAATTCGAAGTTCCATCGATACCACCTAGATGGTTGGCATTCCACCACAGTGCGTTTTAATCGAAGTTTTCTGCCACGCACTTCGACTTTGTGGAATCAGCTGTCGCCAGCAGTATTTCCGAATAGTTACGACTTAGGGACCTTCAAGAAAAGAGCTTATTCCTTCCTTAAAGGCAGGTAGCGCATCTGTAGCTCCTCTGGTGTTGTGGATGTTCGTGGGCGTTGGTGATCACTTACCATCAGGTGAGCTGCACGCTCGTTTGCCCCTTCTTCTATAAAAAAAAAAAAGAGATATTTATCTCTACCATTACCTTAACAGCTTATAAATATAGGCCTCTTCTATAAGGAGTATTTGGTAAGGGTAAAGTCCCTTCTAAAACTAAATTGGAAGTACTCTGTTGACATCCCCAATTTGCTTCTTGTTGCAAAGCCAAAATTGCCGAATAGTATCCTACTGAAAACTGGATTTTAATTAACTTAAAACTTGTTTAAGTGTGTTGTGAGAAGCGGATACATTTTTGGATCATGGAATGAACGCCGAATGAGTTTTAATAGTTTTATTGACCTGATCACCTATATTTTTATGATTGGAGATGAATAAATTAAGTGTTCAAGGATCTAGACATTTTGTCAGCGGTGTACGGTGACCGCAAATGTGACAATTGAAATTTATGGGTTTCTTAAATATTAATATTGATATACAGTTGATGCATGAATGTGAACGTGAACTCGAAGATATTAAGAACTTAATATATATTATACAAAAGACATATAACATACCTATAGAGGGGGATAAACTAAGTTTACCTTTAAATGTCAACCTCACCTTCACGTGCACCCTGCTTATTAGCGAACAACACTCAGGCCACCGACTAATGGTTAAAATCAATAAAACTTATATAAGTAAAACAGGTATATTTCTCCATTTAATAATGATACTTTTTGCATGTTTATCGTCTATATTTAGTTTCATATTTTTGCCTATCTGAAGATATGTCCCTCACGTATTCAATTCGTTCAGAAGTCGAACCTAATAAAACCCACTTTTATCGCACGAGCCTGCGTAAATTTGAACCCTAGTAAGCTCGTAACTGCTTTTCAGGGAACACGGACAGAAAAACCTTTATCACAGGTTATTGGATTTCATAGAGCCTTGAAAAATATTAATTTAAGTCATACACAATCCTTGCGATACTCATCATTCAAGTCCACATTTGAATTTTTACAAATTATATTGGAATATGTGTGTAATATGAATAACAAATATTGTATTCTAATTATTATATATATAAGATGTCTAAAGGTCCCTAAATATTTTTTGTTGTAAGGTTGTTTATCTAATATTGTAGCCTACAGCTGTACGTTGATTAGAGAATGAATTACTTGTAACTTGGCTGTCCTTTAATTTTTTGTCAGGAAATGCTCTTAATTTACATAACATTTTAAGTGAACCTTATTGATTCAACTCCTTACCGTAGATCGTTACAACAGTCAATGCTGGTTTTTTGTAAATAATAATTTAAAGGTCATTGGCCTTAATGCTATTTATTACATGAATTAGTAATCGTAATCAATCTTACGTAACCAAAAGGGGGAGTCTGTTTTGAGAGACCAAAAAACTTTTTTTCTCCTTACAGACTCACTTTCTATGGAAATTGGAAAAAAAAAGACACTAAACCAAAAAAATATTTTTTTTTTGTATTTAACTATTTATCGTCTTTTACTTCAATCGGTTGTAACGAAAGAGATTTAAAATTATATTAGCACCTATAGATATTAGAGAACAAGATTTATTTTTTTATCGCGATGTATATAATTATCTTGAGCGTACGAGATTCAGGTTAAAATAAAATGTTTTAGTTATTACTTGGTGCTTTCTAAGAAAGGCGCATGTTCTGTTGTTGACACAGGTTGATAAAGAAGACGAAAAATATACAATATCCCTCATATTATAAAGATATACTGCTACGTCCAATTTCAAGTTTCTACGCGTGGATTTTGAGAAAATGGACTATGATAAACGGAAGTTTACACAAGATATCTCAGGGTTCCTTTTTTTTTTTTGAAGAAAAGGTAAAAACAAAATTACTAAACCGAATTTACATGAAACAGTTTTTTGTTCAATCAATTTTTTGAATAGATTAAATTAAAAAGTATTTGTCAAACACGGTAGACACATGCAAAGAAAAGATTATGATCTCTATTATTGGAATCATTAAAATACTAGTTTTACTGGTTTTTGGAGGTCAACTACTTACATTTTATGAGAGTAATTTGAAAACGAAGAAAAAAAACTAGTGTATTATGCTTAAATCATATTTAATAATACCAGTTTCAATTTAATTAAGAGCTATTAGATATCAATATTTAAATGAATATTTGTTACAATTTCCTTAATGTTACTTCTTTTAAATATTACTGACTAATATTTAAAACGATAAAATGCTAAAATGTCTTATTATAAATATATAGTCGTCTGCAAATTAATATTTGTTTTTATTATTTTGGTGGCAAATAAATGCATTATAATTAATAGAACAATTCTTAAATTACGACGTAAATGTACTTGTAACACTTAAAAATATCATAACTTAGTTTTAAGATTATGAACACTCAATTTTATTATATATAACGGTCAAATTATATTAAACTACAATTGGCGCAAATATCTTTCGAGGCGATTTTAACTAAGGAATTTTATTTTAAGAAGCATTAATTCTTTAAAATGTAGCGATTAAATGAGGTTTTAAATCATATTTGTATACTATATTTGTAATGTATATTTAGATGAGTAAGCGATGATTGGCGACAAACGACACAGATCACTTAATGGAAAATAGCTATTGTAGCTCGATATTGTAGATGTAGTATGTGCCTGTAAGACCTGTTTACCAATACGCGATGTTATTAATGGCTCCTCATTTTAACTACGGCGATAACTGCCGATTACAATTGAGAGTTGCTAGCTACGCAGTGTACATATGCTGCAGTCCTGCGGGTGTCCTTCATCTTCACCTTTCCTGTTTCCAATATTAACTCTAAAGCGACGCAGTGTCCCACAGATGATGACGTTTCCTCGGGCGAGTCAAATTCCAAGTAACCATGGATTCTCATGGCATGGAGCACCTGCAGTATGGTAGTATCTCTACTTTAACGATATACAAACAGGCTACGGCAAAATAAATAAAAATAATATGCAAGATAATTTAGCCTCCTTTTGATAGTATAAATTATGAGAACGAAAGGTTGTGTCTCTGTTTGTACTATAATATAACGAGAGATTGTTTGCCTTGCTAGCGGCATTTACAGGCTGCTACTTTTAATCGGATTTCCATTTGGCATGGCTTTTATTATCCACATTTATAAAAGAAAAAATGTTTCATGGTTCTAGAAGCTTGATAATAATAAATATAATTATAACTAGCTATGAGTAAATAAGCTTACTATATTAAAAAAGTTAAAACTAATCCTTCTATAAAATAAAGCGCATATCAGTATTTAATTTCCTATGAGAATCCTGTGTAAAAATGCTATTTGAAACCGTGACAATGTGACAAATGTCTTTTTTTAATTTGTTAGTATGGATTACGGTTAAAATACGAATTTAAATATTAAGCGAAACCAACTTTTTTACCCAAATATCAATTCTATACAAATCCAACTAGTGATGGGGAGCAGCATTATATAGTATTATAAAGTCTTTTTTAGTTCACTCTTGACTTCTTATTTAAAAACTAGCTAGTGTGTTTACTACTGTGTAGTATTCGATGTAGTTACAAAAAATATATTTCTTCCGTTTATGAGACATCAAAGTACCGCAGATAATAAACCATATCTAAAGATTCCTTAAGTAATAATAAACTGTATAATAATATAATAATTATAATTTTTGGACATATGTGTATGTTTTTGTAGTTGTAGAATAATAATACGTAACGGAAATGCCCTAAGTGTACGACAAGATATAAGCTCTAAGTAAAAAGAAGTGAAATTCATCTAAACAATAAAATTTGCTAACAAGCTGTATTACTTTTCGCTTCATCAATGTCCATCTTTAAAAAATATCATGTCTTTTACGTGTATGAAAATTTGTTTTAAGATTTTTAATAAACATTATTTATAATACGATTTAATAGTTAACGATATTATATAAAACGAATTAATAATTTAACTTGTTTTTTTGCGGTATACTATATACTCTATTGTCCATAGCACTACACAAATAAGACAGCACACACTCATTGCTAAGAAACAATATAGGTAGGTCCCGGTAGCTTCATAGATGATGCCTGAAACAAATAAATGCAAATCAAATGTACAAATTATTGCTACGTTTTGTTTTACAACGTGCCTTTAATATAGTAATGAACTGTAGGTTTACATCAAAGCTCTGTTCTAGACTATGCATTGCCGGACATAGGCTCTTCCCAGGATAATTTTTTCGCTAATTATCGATGGTCGAGGAATTTTACATTTCCCTTAGTCGAGTTTTGTTAAACACATCAAAAGTAGAATCCTCTATCCGTTTAAAGATTTTGAACTCTATTATAATAACTAATATAACAGCATCATCATTAGTTAATTGGAAAGCATATATACACAAGTCAATCGCATATAAGAAGGTGACATTTTTTATGACATCAATAATATATTATGTAATGGTAAAAGTCCTCGGATTTATTCTTTCTTTTTTTTGCAATCTCTACTACCTAGGGGCAATGACTCAACGATACGACCGTGACACTTAAAATCTCAAATCGCTTAATATCAATAGCTAAAATACAAGTAGATGGTTCGCATTTATTTTCGGATCATCTACTAGTATTTTTAGGCTTCATTATAATTATTTAGTATATAGTAATAAAAAGTTTGTAAGTTTCACCTTTATACAGGTTTAAAAATAATCATTTGTATTATGTGTATAAGATTCGAGAGTAAGTAAAGATTATTTTATAGAATAATACAATTGTTGCTAATACATACCTATTAACGGATCGGCCATTAACATCAGAAACCCTGAGAAAATGATATGCAACGCCAACGCGGCGGGGAACCTGTCGGGAGCGGCGGTGACAAGTACTAGAGGGAAGAGCACCTGCACAGAGCAGCGCACCACTCCAGATATGACCGTTACGGTGAACACAAACCATATTTCACTGGAACACACTAGCGCTGGAACAAGATTTTTTTTTAAGTAGTAGTTTTTTTTTAAGTAAACAACCTAATGGTTTGTGTAGGTAGTCACTCTGATCGATAGACACAGACATCTATCGTCGACGAATGGTGTGATTATTAAAGCTTAATGGATGGGCATAAAAGAAAAAAAATTTAATGAAAAATTTGGAGGCGAAGTGATACGCTAAATCCATATCGCCTGTTATCTTCATTTCAAATAAAATTTCACCAATAACTAGAATGTTTATCAGTATCCTAGTGATATTTAAGATTTAGTATTTAATAGAGTAACCTTTTTCAAAATGATTTATATATACAGTTAGCATAATAACTATAATAATAATATGTAGGTGCAAAATTGTAACCTTTTTGCATATAGAAAAAATGTATTAAAAAAAGTGGTGTGTGATAGTTTCAACGTAAGATATTATCTGTCTGTCTCACTATCTGCATATAAGTCACTGAAAAACTATTGAATATTTTGATATTTAATTCATTCTTGTCCAGATAACTTTTTGAAGGACTTCAATGAAATAGGTAACTTTTACTTGTGCCACAGCAGTGTTAAAAGAGTTTCTTGTTCACTCTAACCATAAGTAAATGAAAATCAAATTAATATAAAAGCGCAAATATCACTGAGCGTAAATACGTGTAAGGCAAATATGCACTATTGGAATTTCTGTAATCGACCTTCATCAAAAACTAAGTAAAAAAAGGAGCCTGTAAATGTCCCACACTCAAGACTTAAGAGAGTTTTGGAGCTGGAACCTCGTGTCTCGAACTCTATTTCACATAATTCCTTCAATCTGCAAGTTTCATCACGATGGTTTCCTTCTCCGTTGAACTCGTGGTTAATTCAATATTAATTGCAATTAACTATGTTAGTGGTGCCAGCACCGGAATTGTATATCGAAACTCGCATGCTATAAAATTGAAGCAAACCTTAACCTTAAGACACTAGGTATTATTAATGTCGAGGCACGAAATAATTTCAGAAATTTAGCTTTTCCAATAGAATCCAACGATAATCGGCTATTTATCATTTTATTACGTAACAATTTGTTCACAAACGTGTCGATATTATGCCTAATACAACATACGTGACGCAACAGTGTAAATTCTTTTAAGTAATTAAAACTCAATTTCTCCAAAGAAGTTTTAATAGTGTCTTACCAATACGCAGCAAAATTGTGAGACACGTTCCGACAAAGAAAATTTTGCGGCTGTCGACCGTGTAAAAATATGTAAATACAGCCAAGGAAAATCTTGCTAATAAATCAGCTATTGCGCCCACCATCACACACGTCGCCACTTGCATCTAAATAAAAATTAAGTTAAAATTACCTTGGGGAGACATATAGCTTTTTATGTAAGTTGTAAGTAAATGGTAAACACAATTATATTTCAATCATTGGGTTTTGCTTTGGGATGCATTTCGAGTCGTGTCTCCTACACTACACCAGACCTTTCCTCTGATCTTAGCATTATATCGGATATGTATCACATAAAATTTACGCAATTAAATGGCTATATGGCGTATCGGCAAAATGAAAGAAAGAAAGAAAGATACTTTATTCATTGCACCACTATTAGTTAACAAGTTGTTAATAAAACAATTAAAAAAATAATAAAAACTGAAAAAACATGCAGATATTAGATTTTTTTTTCTGCTCTACAGTGTGATGCAATAAATGGGTCTACGCTCAGTTTATGTTACGGAAACCCGCAACACTGATTTTCAGCGCAGCCTTATACTACTATTGAGCCGGTAGTGTCTGCAATAGATACAGCTCATCTATATATTTATAAAAAAGAAAAAAAAATAAAGAAAAAGACATCTTAAACCACCTGAAATAAAATCATTAGTTTATAATAATAAAGTGAAATATATAACAATCGGGTATGATTTTATACAAGGTACACCAAGTTCCTTGTTATTTACATACTTACATATATATATATATATATATATATATATATATATTCACATATACACACCCACCCATACATACTAATATTTTCAATGCGTATCAGATATGTAATTAATATACGCACATACCATACAAAAAACATTCATTCGATATACACAAATATAAGTACGCATATATACCTACATATATAAAAAACAAATTAACATGATTTTTGTATTTTGTATTTGAGTCTGAAGCAAAGATTTGTATTTGAGTCTGAAGTTGTTCACCGATGTCTGAGTGCGAATTGGGGGAGGTAGGTTGTTCCAGCATTTTGTGGCGTATATTTAAAACTACAACGAAATCCAACCGAACAATGAGATGGGAAGACTAATTTATATGTGGAAGTTCTGGTTATGTAAACATAATTCTGCTCGCTCATTGAAATGCTAGATCTAAAATAAAAAAAAACTGATGTCTGGCAGTAACGTCTCGGTGCTTCGCGATTATGGTAAATACTCCGTTTGGGGCAGGTATATGCAATTCCGCTATGAAAACATATATAAAAACATACATACATACATACACAGATAACATGTTCCTTCCTATTCGGTGGCGGTGTTGGATAAATAATGAACTATGCGCTAGTACCGGATCCTATTTTTATATTATATATATGTGTATCATCATCATCATCATCATCATTTCAGCCTATTAGAAGTCCACTGCTGAACATAGGCCTCCCCCAAAGATTGCCACGAAGCACGGTCCTGAGCCACCTGCATCCATCGACTTCCCGCAACACTGCGCAGGTCGTCACTCCATCTTGTGGGGGGTCGTCCTACACTGCGTTTGCCCGTACGTGGCTGCCACTCGAGAACCTTTTTTCCCCAGCGGTTGTCAGTTCTGCGAGCTATGTGGCCGGCCCATTGCCACTTCAGCTTGCTGATCTTTACGGCTATGTCGGTTACCTTAGTTCTGCTGCGGATATTATCGTTGCAGACTCTATCACGCAGAGAAACACCGAGCATAGCCCTTTCCATAGCGCGCTGAGCAACTTTGAGCTTCCTCATACGGGCTGCAGTGAAGGACCAAGTCTCGGATCCGTATGTCATCACTGGCAACACGCACTGATTGTATACTTTCGTCTTGAGGCTTTGCGGTATACTCGACGAGAAGATATGACGTTGTTTCCCGAACGCAGCCCAGCCGAGTTGGATTCGTCGATTGACCTCTGAGTATGTGTATATATATATGTATATGTGGTATATTCGAGATTTATGTTGTCATCTATTGGAAGCCATGAGATATATTTCTAGTATTTCCCTAAGTCGACTTTCACAAAGAGACAAGCGAATGGGATTGCACTTTTTTACCCCACCAACACATAACGAATATATTATCCCAGATTATGATACATAGAGATTGTGTTAGTATATCATTTTTATTTTAAATGTTATTTATTTTCGTATCTTTCGTATCAATATATCAACAAAGTTTATACTTGATATTAAATTGTATGATTACCTTAGTATATCCATAAGAAAATAACAACATTGGTTCCATAGCCAGGTATGTTACATCGGAAACGAATGCAAAACCTAAACCAACTAAAGTGCTCACAAATCTAGGGTCCTTTAACAAATCTAATTCAACGTTATCATAAATCATTTTTCTGAAACAAATATCTTGAATATAATAATATAGGTTTTTTAAAAAATAGGAAGACCACAAAACAAATATAAACATTACTTACACAATACTTTTCTGAATGGATTCGTGTCTGGTCGGCGTTTTTATCTCTTTAAATTCAGTAGCACCTTCATCACCTGGCAACATTTTGACCACAGTTTCATCATGTTTATCATTAATTTGATTACTTTTAAGGACGCCACAATTTAATGGTTCTGAAAATTGTTAGTATATACACAATGTTATAAATGTATTGAACAATGACTTGATTAATTTAAATGAGACAGACCGTAATGTAATATATTTTTTGTAACAGAAGAACAATTTGTTTTAACCCTTAACGTGTCATAACAATAGGATTTATATTTTTGTAACACGTTATGAGATATTGAATTATTTTGTTACCTGGACTCGATCTATCCGCTGCTTTAATCATGTGCCATTCGACTGGATGCATAACCAACATGGCGAACAGCAGATGTAGATCTACGGCCATAATCAGAGCAAGGGTCCACCGGAATCCATACTCCGCGAGGAGGAACGTCACGAGTATCGGAAACGTGATAGAGGCAATGCTGCTCATAGTTTGATTGGCGCTCATCATTGCGGTTCGTTTCTTGGTGAAATAGCAATTGAATGCTGTAAAACTCACTGGTATCATGACACCGAAACCAGCCCCTGGAATTACGAGTTAAAATTATTTACTATCGGATCTCTGTATATAAAATATAATAATAAACAAAAATTATATTAATTACCTCTAATTACTCCAAATGTAAAGACCAATTGGTACGTCCTCGTGACAAAAATGGTCAGAACATCGCCCAGTATAAATAAGCAAGCACCAAGTAAGCCTACTTGTCTGAAGGAATATTTTTTTAAAGCAATACCACTCAGGAAACCTTAAATACAAAGAGGGATGTGAAATTCAAAATGAAATGCTTCTAGTTCACTTATTATTAGTAAATACATGTGACACATGTCTCAAAATAAAAGATGTGTATATAAACATGGTATATTCACCCTTATATATATTCTTTATCTTTAAATGCCAACCTCTCGTGAACGTGGTGCGCCTGCTAGCTTAGAAACGAAGCTCTGGCCTTGGTTCATTCATCCAAGGAAGGGTAACACGCAGTATCAGAAGACACAATAAATCTAGACCAGAAAGCTATTGTTTGCGAGTTTTACGATGACTTCACCTAGGATTCGAACCTAGTAAATAACTCGGTGGGAAGATACGCTGATGTACATTGACCCCATGCGTTTTTGAATTAGAGTGCAAACAGAGCATACACGTGCATCGGAAGCACGTGTCAACAACTAAAACCAACATTATATCAATATCTGAAAACTACCCGATACTTAAAGATGTAAAAATTAACCTCGACTAAAGATTGCAAGAGAGACGTTACACGTGTTTCGCATCATAACAAGCCATTAACATTATGGTTAACCGCTGGCAGTACCGCATTCAGTGGTTGACAATTACATGGTCACACATAATATCGTGAAGCCTATCCTTATCCAACCCTTATCTACAAATATATCTTACAACGACGAATTGTGTTTACATCAATGCACATTATAAGCGTCATATTCTTTTTCCCAGATACATGAAAAGTGGGTCGCGGATGCCCGCGTGGCTACGCTGAAATTGTGCCACATTAAACGAAAAGAAAATTATTTGTTTGAAGTAAGAAATTCAAAATTCGTTTGACACTGTGTTTTTTTGCAATCTACCACCGTTTCGTGACGAGATTCCTCTGACGGTGAAAAAGCAGTATAAAATCTATCATCAGTTACCCTTAAGGGTAACTTATATATTTATTTTTTGGTTCATAACGTTTTTTTATCTTACAACAATATAGAAACTTTTCGAAAGTGTTAATCGAGCCAAAATAATAAATCTTTATGTACTCTCTCTAAATACAAACAAATATGCATACATTTTCGATTAATGTAGAGACGAAAAGGCTTTCACCATCATTAATATACGAAATCAGTCTAGTTATAAAAAAAAAAGTACGTCTTTGCCTGCTAGCGGGACAGTTGATTCTTTTGTACGATACTTAAAAGATGGTAATAATTTCTAAAAAAAAACGCTTATTAAATTTTGATAATATATTCAAAACTGATGATGACTGAATTCAACTATATGATTGTCATAATCATTTATATAGATACCGATTATAATGAAATAGTAACATCTGCGTGAAAACATTCTTACAGCTTAATTTTTCCAACCCACCCCGGTTATATATATATGTCGGACATGTAGAAAATGGTGTCTGTGGTCACCAATGATGACCTAACTAGGTTATGTTTGTTTATCACACTTACAAAGTACACAAAGACACTGTTTAAAAATATTCAGTAAGTCTATAATGTTATAAACCCAAGATTACGTTATAAGATTTACCCAGTTATATCTTTTAATACGAGAACAATGAATGTGTAAATATACAACGGTTAGTCGGCAAATGCTTAATACTGAACAAATAAAATTTATGTGCAACGCGTTGTTCAAATCGAGTTATAGACAATAAAAGAGATAAGTAACTAAAAGTTTATTTTCTTCAATAAGCTAAGTCATACCCGCGAATATACAGAGGCACTCACTTTTATTTACATTCCCTCTATTCTGGATTGAATAAAATTTCTACAAATAAAGAAAACAACTAACTAATTCTAAATTAGCCACGATATTGTTAATATTTTAAATTGTGTCATAATAATTTTTTTATTAATAGTTGTGTAAAATGTTGTTTTAAATTGTAACAGACATAAGTAATAATTTTTGATTTAAGTCACAGCTGGACATGGGCCTCTCTATTAAAGGGCCAACAAAAATTTCGATACAACGCATGGAAAATTTACCTTACTAATGTCACGATTTAATTCGTAACAAATTTTATTTTACTCAATACTATTGTCATACACACATATATTGAGTATTGACAAATTTAATATCCAAACGTTACTTCCTTCAACATATCGGGTATCCTATTTACGGAAACGAGTTCCCAGTATTGTTGTCAACTGAATATCGGTCAGATCAATGTTATCAAATGAATGAACGATGCAAATTGTTTAGTCTTAGGCCCTGAACGACAATCGGTCTCTGTATCCAATAATATCCCTCTATTAACTGATTTGTATTAAGCTAATAGACTCATTATTGATTGGGGACAGTAACTCAAACCAGGTTGCTTGAAACTGGAGCCGTATGAAATTTTCACATAGTAACTCGCGGCGAAACTTTAGAAGTGCGTACTTCTTTTAGAGAATCAATGACCTCGTTGGGAAACGTTTGGTAATCATATTTGTGTGTATGGTTGCCAAAAGTTGCTGCAGTTATTAAAAATGTTTATTTTTTTTTTGATGAATTACAGAAGATAAGCTAAAATAACCAAAAGAGTTATAGTTTCTTTGGGTATCACTAGTTATGACTTAATTAGGAGTAACGCCAATATTAGACCATACTATTTTTATTACGTATTAACAACATATTAGCCAATTTAGTCTATGATCTTATTTAACAGCATGTTGAGAAATAGGAACCTATCCGTAGTGGTTACTTCTTTGCAACCTTTCTTAAACAAAGATGGCATCAATAAGCCTAAGTCATGTTCCATTCGATTGGAAAATTGAATCCACCAAATTATTTATTATAGACATACGAGGAAAATGCGGTGCTTAATAATTCGCATCCGGATTATATAGAGAATACTATTTAAAATTATATTTAATACTGTAAAATATTCAAACTAAATTAGTGAAACAACCGGCAAAATATACGGTTTGATCGCCGATGTACGAAATAAAAATACAACTCACAAACAGGCCCAAGTTTATTTATTCCTTTTCTTCTTCTTTATTATAAATAAAATAAGTAATATTGAAACACTCGCAGTAGCAAACACTGCACACGTATCGGCCTCCGTTGTAACAGATATGAACACTCGAGGATCATGTTTTAAATACATTCATAATACTAAATATCATCATATTAACATAGTAGTAACTATTATCATATTTATAGGATGTACGACATAAGATCCCATATATTTTGAAGTGTTTATGGGTGTAAGTGCTTAAAATAAAAGGATTAAATAACCAGCGCACGTCAATGCTCATTAAAATCTTTTAAAAGCAAAGGAATAACATTAGACTAATAGTACAACGGTGTGGTGATTCATTCACTTTTTCTTCTATTTTGTTGTTGCGCGCTTGTCAGTGGGGTCGTGGTCGGCAAATGTAGTTGCAAGATGCTAATGTTGTACGCAGCACAATATCTGGACACCCTTCTCTCTCCGCCGTTTATTTAAAACAGCCATACAATGGTATTGTCAATGGCAATCTAGTCTGTTCTGGTTTTATCTGTTTAATCCATCGCAAAGGTGCTCTTCGGCGAGTTCTGGTACCCTCCACCCTGTCATGTAGAATTACATAATACTCTATAAAACCGTTGTTACGCCGAGATACGCGTCTGAAGGTGCAGACCTTGACAATGCGAGCTTGTACTAAATCTAACAGAAACTGCTTGATGCCGAGTTATTGTAGAACAGACAAATTGCTACGGACTCGATACGCTATCTTATCGATACTCCAAGCATTCTTCTCCAGCACCACATTTCCAAATCATCTTTCCACCTATCTTTCGCAAAATCCATCCCTATGCAGCATACAAATACATAGGGAATACAACGGTTCCAACGAGCCGAACTTAGTAGATTTGGTGATTTTTCTATTTTTCTATATTTTTTTCAGCCTTTGCTTCATAGATCTTGCAACTGTATTAAGACGTTTTACTTCATCTACACAACTGACATTATTCGAAAGAAGGGCGCGAAGATTCCAGCGAGCGCCAGGCGAGGTTTTTTAAGATTATGTTAATTGAGCAAAATTAAAATCTTTATTCTTCGACGTAGGGATAAAAATTTCACTTGTTAAATGTAATTTTTTTTAAATCTCACCATTTCGTAAGGATGTTCCTCTAACGAAGAAGAAACAGGCGAAAGAAACTTTGTAATTTATTTTTAGTTATACAATATTACAATTTTAATTATTTCGAAACAGCTTGGGAGCGATAAACTTCCTAGGGTGATTATTATTTATTCCTTTATACTATAATAATCCTTTTTATAAAGTCTTTCTTTAATATTATTTAAACATTTATATGTTTAAATTTGTCTCAAAGGGATACTTTTGAATTTAGGTTCGAATGTAGTTTCTATTTCAGCTGCATATTTCCTCAAAAAATACAATACAACATTATGCTATGGAAATAACTAAAATGAACTATTCTAGCTATTTCTAAATTGGTCAGAAATCTTATTTTCCTTACAGCACATGTTGCAGAGCTAAGTCTGCTCGCAAGTTTGAATTTATGGGGGTTTGAAGTTTCACCCTTAAATTATTCACAACGTCATATGTAAGAAGCTGTCGAATGATTTTAAAAATTTTTGAAGTGTCATCAGCAAATAATACCAGATCATGTTTCTCAAATAATGTGAGTAAAAAAAAGAAGTAGAGTAGTCATGAATGTGAATGGTTTCTCACACTGTTACTAATAATATTTTTTTAAATAAGTGACTAAACGTGGTTGTCGGTCACCTAATGGAATCCAAACCTTTAAACCGTTAGGTCTTGTGGGGTACTACGCTCGTAATGCACGGATTAATCATTAAGTTTATTTTTTTATATTTATGTGACAAGGAATTTTACTAGCTTTCGGGCTCTTCAAACCAAAACAGTAAAACACCAGTATAACTGGTACTTCGGTAGTGCCCTCTCCTGTGCTTCATCTCCGGTCCTGCCACCTATAAACAGTCTACTACTTAAATATTGATTACTTAAGATCTCTCTACTCAATATTTATATTATCGCAAAGAATTATTTTCCTTATCAATGTTCAATTTTAAACTAAATAAAAAGCCTTAGACAAAGCGCAGAAGATTATAATTAAGCCTCTGTGTCCTCTAAAGCAAGACCTCCTCTCGGGGACAACTCATCGAATATCAGATCCACACCTGAACTACTACGGTTATCGTTCTAGTTAAACCAAATTAATTAGTAAAACCAAAGTGCAAGCTGCACTTGTAATTTAATTACTATTAATTCCTTAAACATTGACTAAAACAATCTTTTTAATTTATTCTCTAAAATGATTGGAATAGGATATTAGTCATCCTAAATTTATGGAAGAATTTCGCAGTTATATTTTGAACATTTTACCTGCTATAGAAAGAGCTCCATTGTATACTCCGATAACTAGCGGAAGACCACTAGCGCCATCTTGCTCAATGAAAAAATTGTTGAACAGGATCCCAAAAGCATTCGACGAACCGAATCCCAGCATCTGCAACCAAAACAATTTTTCTATGGTTCATTTTCTTGCAACTTGCAAAATACCACTATTTGATTTCGACAAAATATGAAGCATAGTTATTTACTCATATCCTTGGTTATTTATGTGTGAATATGTGTTGTAAAACTTAATGAGATGATTATTTTCCCGGTGCTGATTTTGATAATAGTTATCAAAAGTTTCGACTAGCAATCCAAAATTGTTATACAAATACAGAGGCATATGCGCGTTTTAACGTCCTGTGTAAAGGTAAAGTAAAATATTGCGATAGCAAATCTGCTTCCAAAACGTGGCGATTACCGCAAATCATTCCTATGGACATATATCCAATAGTGGACTATTTACAACCCATTAAAGAAAAGAATATGATATTTAAAAATTGTAGAAGTCTTCTATGAAAGGGTTACAATTATTAAAGATGTTGGAAGTGGAAGATAATAAAAATCAAATTGGATAAAAAACTTTCACTTTTATGGACATACTTTTTAAAGATTACTATATATATAAAACGTTGAAATTTACCACTAACCTTAATACTAGAGACATATTTGGAGGGGTTCTAGTAAAGACTAGAAACTAGGTTTTCTTAAAATGTGTCAGTTACCGGAGACAAGTAATCTAAGGCCGAGAGCGTGGAATCTTATCTGCCTGCTTCTTAAATATCTGAGAGTGCCTTGGAGCCGGGAAGGTTCCGCCACGCTGTTTCAGTGCGGGTTGGCGGACTTCACATGTTTTCGAAATAATACTTTTACATTATTTTTTACACATGCAGGGTACCTGACGATGTGTTCCTTCACCGATGAGGACGTGGTAAATTCAACAATTAAAATTGCTATTAACATTTTTAAAGTTATTGGGAATCGAACCCAGGTCACTAGCGCTCTATGTAACTAAAGCGAGCGCCCTAACCAATGGGCTACCACGGCTCCACTAGGCTAGTTCTGTTGTAATATATATAACTACTTTTTCTATACTCACGAGTAAAGAAAGAGTTAGTTAACTCATCGCGGCATGTGATAAAGCAAGTGGTTTTGTTATAAAACACGAGTACTTAAGGAAAATGCCATAAAAAGCCTAAAACACGCGTCCGTCGGATAGCAGAATTATGATATAAGAGCCCAGCTACAGTTAATTTCATGGCCTACACTCCTATGACATAGACACACAGATCATGGCATCCATTGACTTTCATTGTATTCAGTAGTCGGTGTATTATTTGTATGTCATTTTGTAAGCGGACATCTTGCCACTCAATTTCGTTTATGGGCTTGCCGCCCTCTCCCCACTTCCCTCTTCTCCGACGCGTATGGGTTCTACGAGCTTTATGACTGTAACTGCTTTAAGCTTTTTTTTACTACTAGTTGAGAAGTATCACCGAATAACAATCCCCAATCTTCTTTATCTACCTCAAAATAATAAAAATAGCCCACTGCCTTTCTCAATGAGAGGATTTGCCAAGCGGGTTGGCGATCAAAAATTTTATACCATTCCCACAGCTGTCGCCATGTAAGAAAGCCGTAGGAGTACCCAACTGATAGGATGGTTGTTGGATGCCAGCAGATTTATTCGGTATTTCTCTTAGTTGACTTCAATGACACAATAAGTGACACAGTATGTCTCACTTACGCCATATCATATTTTAATTTTCCAAACTGGTGACAGGTATTACAAAAAAAGAAATCGCCTTGGTTTGCCCTTGTACCTGCGTATTAAAAAAGAAATTAATTAAAAATACCTTGACTCAATTGTTATTTTTGTTTGTAATATGTGATTGTTCGTATTATTATTTATAATAATAGGAGTTAAAATATGAAATTACTTGGTCCAAGATACGTGATAATTTTTTTTATGAAAAACTATAACTTTCTATATTCAAAAAATTTATGACATTCTTTGCATGAGCAGAGACAGCTCACAATATCAATGCTGCGTTGTTAGAGGATACAACTCACGAACGCACTGTGCTTTTTTTTGCTTTGGTAGTGGAAACTTCGACTTGAAGAATGAACCACGAAGAAGACCAGACACTAAGGTAAATGACTATGAATTAAAATTATTCCACCAAGCCGATCCTTATCAAACAAGCATGGAATTAGAGTCATGGTTTGATGTTAGTTTACCCACAATATTGACTCGTTTGCACCCAATTGGTAAATTAAGTAAACTCGTGAGTGTAAATAGCAATTTTAATTACTGAATTTACCATGTGCGTGGCAAATCGTGACAAATCTTCCAATATTATTTATATAGGAGGTTAAATATTTATCTTAAGTTACACTTTTATACATTTTTTATTTATACGTATCTAATACCCCATTATCATGGCTGACTAATATTCAGAAGTGGCTGATTTTAAACGGCTCGTTTTTAAGATTCAAATATTTCTCGGCTTTGCATATTGTTATACATCGTTGAGTAAATAAACTGTAACTTTATCCAGCATATAAGAAAAATAATAATATCAGTGTACGTTAATCGTAGTGGGTTATGCACCAGTCGCAATTTACAACACGCAGAACAGATGAGCCGATGTTGCATTCAAGTTCTAGAATATCGTCGGTTTATTTAATGCAAAGCAGAATTCGCACGGTGTCCTTTGTCTGTATCATTTAACGATTAAAGTTATTATTATTTAGTAGTATAACGGAGATTAGAAGACTATCACAAGAAATTAAACTAAATATTTGGGAGATGTATCGACTGTAACATAACCAATAATGTCGCTTGATTTAGCAATAAACCACCACTTTTTCGAAAATTCTGATTCCGCTCGCACTGTGTATATGAATGTGCTTATAGTATCTATATATGAATTGTATGTATGATATGATCTCTGCTTGACCAAAATCTGCTGATTACAAAACAAAGTAATGATCTGTCCAGGATTTGTTATAGTGCTGCAAGTAATCGTGCAGACACAACATGCCACTACGTTCATTTGTATTAGCTTTCCCGTATACCATGAAATCGAACGCAGGACCCATCGTTATATAATGGAGATACAATGACTGTGAAACTCGTTTGATAAATTAATATTAAAATATATTTACGACCAAATTTTGTTTAAATATCCTTAAGTTTTCTAATATCTTTTAGAAAATTAATCAGGAGTGTTACTTTTATAGCAATATACTTCGAGACTAATTTAAATTAGTATGGAAAGGGTGAATATTAAAGAAGAATTTCTGTTTGTATACAAATGTTTGATGGTTACTTAAGAGCTGAATGTTTTTGTAATATTTAAAATCAAATTTCGATTAATAACTAATTAGTGACAATTTTACGATTGTAATTAAATATATTGCACAATGAAGTGTAATATTATAATAATTATACATACTAAAAATTATGGTGAAAGTGCCGAGATATTGAAATGTTCTAGGGTTTAAAAAGGTCCTTTTCCGAAAAATTAGTAACTCATGTCGTGTTGCAACAATAGAAATTATATTGTTACGACACGTTCAACACTCAACAGTTCTACTGTTTATACGCATTAGTTATACTTTGTTCTTCGTTATTTTTTAACTTATTTAGTAACGCATTCTATGTTATTTACAACTTCAAAGAAAATTATGTATATAGGTTGATGAGTTATAGATTTTTAGGCCGTTGCTACTCAGTTGAGTAATAACTTTTATTAAAGTAATAATAAAGTGGTTTAAAATATATTTGAATGGAGCATACCCCTCTCTAGTCACTAACAGACGAGGCTTTAGCGACCAAATAATGCCGAAAAATGCATCCGAATATGCCGAATCCAAATCCCGAAGAATATGTATTTGCTCGAACTATGGACGAACAACAATTTAGTTAGCAACAATTATTTCCCGCGGAGTATACTTACTAGCTAATATATTATATAGTAATTGCGAGATATCCGTAGCCTTGGATATTCATTACATAGCGAAGGTATCATAAGCAAATTACCTTTCATTTTCTATGTTTAGCCGGATTAACTAATGTCAAACGATTTCATTAAAATATTAGGAGGAAGCAGAAACTATGTTAGTTCTCTGATTAAAGCAGTCTATAATCTTTGAAAATTTCAATAATAAGAAATATTTATTTCGAATTTTAACCCATCGAAATACAAAAAATTACACACTAGCTTACAATATAAAAAAGATTAGGAGAAAAATATAGTACATGCGTATGCTTTCTAACGAATTTTCTTAACAATACAAAGAACAGTATAAATATCATCCATAGCTCCGAAATATAGATTTATTAAAAACTAATAATAATGATCAATGTGTGTTAATTTTAAAATATATCCTGGTATAAAAATGCAGGTGGCTCAGGACCGAACTTCGTGGCAATCTTTAGGGGAGGGCTATGTTCATAGACTGAAATGATGATGATGATGATAAAAATGAAATAAAATTTTGTATATTTCAAACCGTGTCTTGTGTCATGCGTTAGATACAATTTTTTGATGATTTGAGCTCTAAAGAAATGGTAAACAGTAAAACTTTGCCGTGTAATTTATGACGTAACTTAAGTAAAAAAAAAAATTTTATAAATGCACCTATTACATTATCCCTATCTATCACCTATATCATTTTCTGCACACCCGGGTTGACTGGCAGAGAATTCCAAAAGGCATTAAGTCCGCCCCTTGTAATATGTAATATAGTTTAAATAAATAAATAAGGAAACCTACAAGTGTCTATTCGAAATTTCACTAACAAACTTCCATAAACCAATTCGGACTCTCCTGGAGATTGAATATCGCAGTTGGCATGTCTCGTCACTGGATTTTCATCCATAAATTCCTTGTACCCGCGCATGCCCAAGGGGCATGGGAACACCCGTGTCCGATCCATGGCGCAATGTCTACTACTACTAATTCCTTTCCTTTTCCGTTCCTTAGTAGTCACAAGGAACCCTACACTACCGGTAAGATTGTAACTTAACTCTAGATAGATAAAATTTCCGTGTGGCTGTGGGAAGTAAAGAATAGCGTCAACCCTGTCTGACCATGGGTGTCGTAAAAGGCGTCTAATAGTAAAACGTGTAACATCTGTATGATATTACCGTATGGTGGCGGTACAAGGTCCTGTGGGTGTCGTAAAAGTCGAAAGAGGGAAAAATTTGTATTAGGAGTTGGGCAGCAGGATCTTTCTGCATTAGACCATAAAAAAAATTGCGGTTGCCAACCCGCTCGCCAGGCGTAGCTATGGCAAAACCCACCCTCCCCTATTATTTTTATACTTTTGGGGAGGTCTATGTTCAGCAGCATATACGATAGATGTCACATAGAAACAGTATTACTTATTTTAACACTTTAATTATGTGCAATATCACAAGGATTCATTAAAGTACTATTATTATACTTAGTGTATGTGTAGACGGTGTAAAGTAGTCAGGTGACTTTTAATTTAATAAAAACCATCTCATAGCGATGATTGGTACAAATATTGTGCGATATGCTGCGCTCACCTTGACCACTGCTAAAATGTTTTTGCATTAAATCAGTGACCGATAACAACAAGCTATAAAATGTGGCGGCTGTTTAACGCAGTTGTTGACGGATATTTCCTGAATGAATTTTGGAGTACAATTATTAATTTTAATTTTTAAAGAGCCCATTTAAAGTGTGGTTATTAAATTATATTCAAAATAGAAAGATTGCAAAAATTTGACAAAATCATTGTATAAGTTATCCAGAATAAGTTAGTAGCCTTAATTAAAAGACTTTAGAAATAAAGATATAATAAAAAGTTACTTTGCACAATTTTTTGGCAATTTTGCAAATATAAAACGGAATTGTACAATGTAACTTTTTGTTCGACTATTAACTATCTTAGAGAAATAAAAGTAAATATCCGTTAC
The DNA here is from genome assembly GCA_029286595.1 of Bhutanitis thaidina. NCBI lineage: Eukaryota > Metazoa > Arthropoda > Insecta > Lepidoptera > Papilionidae > Bhutanitis > Bhutanitis thaidina. The sequence goes on from JAGSMS010000003.1 coordinate 6,967,881, forward strand.
TGTGTAAGTTTTAAGAATTCAGGTGGAACGCTTATCAAAATTTACCACTTGAACTTCGGTCACAAATTTAATTTTCTAAGCTCTTCCTCAAACCATATGTTTAACGATAGATTAAACATTGAAGTGTTTTACGTAATGTAGGTGCCTTAGGATGACCTTTCTAACAAATATAATTTATGTTTTAATAATCAAAAAAAAACAAAATTAATGATAAGGTACCCGATAACATTTTTAAAGTATGTTCAAACAAAATCATGCTTTTGATATTAGAACTTCAATCGAGGAAAAGTATAAAAAAACCTAACAACATTTATAAACTAAAACAAAGTCATTAATTTAATTTTTAATAAATAATCATCACCGGACAGAAAAGATATAATATCGTTTTTGACGTATTTATGAGGCGAATGGTACGATAATTCCAAAATAGTACGCCAGTGAGTAATATATATAAAGTATATAGCACTACCGCAAGGGTCATGTATCATCGATATCTCTCTTAGTATATACATGCCTTTTGCATTATGTGAACTAAGATAGTTTTACTAAAGGATCGAACTTCGTTATTTTAAAGTTCCACCAAAGAAGCTGTTTCGTAGTTTAACATTTCATTCGTAAATTATGTACATAGTATCTTCAAATATACACATGTAGGTTATTTAACTACATAAGTATACGAATCTTTTCCTTATTATGTAATTGAAGCCTTTCATTTTGTTCTTACGCAAAGACAAATTGCAATTTAAAAACTTATTTCTTTTGAATATTTATTGCAGTGACATCGAAATGTAAGAGAATCAAACGTAAATAATCCTAAACGGAGATTTGTTAACATATAAGCACACATGCAATGTCATTCATTGACATGGGTAGGCGGATATTATGGCTTTCCATTTGGCGTGAACTTACGTAACCAGCCAAACGGAATACCATCTTTTCGCCTCGACAGGCGATAGAAATTGTCTGGCCTGGGCTACCCTATTTTTGGCTCGTCAGGAGATAGAACGTGACGGGTCCGCCATCTTTCACCGTTTATTTCTTAAATATTCGCGCTAATTTGTTAAACTATCTCTACAAGTGAAGACGTATTGGTTCACTGTTAACTACATTAGTGTTATTCTTTATAGATTTGAGCTGTCAGTCCTCCATTTAACAAATAAATAAATAAATTAAATATTTTACTTAAAATTATAAATGAGTGAATTTTCTATGAAATAGTTGACTGGAGCGATTTTAATTTGAGATTCATAATACAAGATATGTCATTAACAACACATTAACATTAAGATAAATAATATTGATGACATATAATTTTGATTTCAATATTCTTTTAAACATAAAACTGTACAATCACATCAGAAGTTCAACATTTTTGTTGCTTGCCATCAGTTTGACACTATACGCGTCTGAAAGAATACGTTATGAAATAAGAATTACTTACGAAGGTGAATCCTACACCGATACAAACAAGGTATCCCCATCCTCCATCAGGAGGCACTAATGAATTCTTGGTGTACCTCTTGTCCGCCCCTTCAAGATGTGCGAATGCTTCGTCCATTTCTCAAAAACGAATTTCCTCTCGACGCCACAAACAATTGCCTAATTTGATTTTGGACCGTTGCACTTTACAATTTGATGAATATGCTCATTTTGTTAATGTGACGTCAAAGCTGAACTTGATGTAAAATTTTTAATATGATCGCATTGTTTTTAGAGGGCTCTTACGCAGAGACCTTTCGCGCACGTCCTGTCTACACTGTTTCTTTCACAGCATTAAATAAAACTTTGCTGTAGGTCAAATAAGTCTCAGATTCGTTTCAAAGTTAATCGTACAAAAGTATTATAGTGTTAAACACTTCATTAGACTTCATTGTTATTATTTCTTACATAATATTTTAATGACATTAATATGTTTTCAATACGTACGGCGTTTTTATAGTACTTTGACGTACCTAAGGAATTGCAAGTGCAAATCTATGTTTTATGGTACAACAATAAAATGGCGACAAACATTGAAAAGTTATTTTGTTTTCTTAGTTTTTCACGAAGTCCAGTCTCCAGTTATGTCAGGATCAACGTTTAAGATGCTGGAAAACCCCCACGGTAGAGCCGCTTTTGGCCCGGTGGCCTTGACAGCTTTGTCGGAAGAGACTCGCCAGCAGAAGGCCCGCAAGTTAGGTAGAAAAATGAGCAACGACACTGCTGTCGTTGGTGCGACGTATTCCTTTTCTTCTGTTTTTGTTCTGATTAGTTCACCGATGGAGATAGGCCCATCCCAACTGTAGGATTTGCCATAATCAACGGGCAACAGCCGGGATAGTGATGACAGTCACAGACCCAATTACCAAGCATTCGAGTTCGAATCACACCCGAGGCTAACACAATCTGCAATAAGCAATTAAAATTTTGGGATCTGATATTAGTGTTTTGTCCCGTCATTACATCTGTCCCTTCCTTTGATTATATCGATATCAAATAAACGGTACATTTGATACGATAATATAACGTGGCAGTGCTTTTGCGGATACATAAAAGACAGAATCAAAAGAAAGCAGTAGACGGGATCGGGCAATAAGATTTCCATCTTCAACTAGACACTGTATGCCCCGAGGTCAAAATATTACGTTTGCAGCCATATTTTACAATTAGAAAAATTGTGCTAGATAGTGAAGTTGGAACAAAGTCGCGTCTTTTTACGTTATTCTACTTTACCTTACACAGCATTATTTTTGCATCTAACATGTTAACTGTATCGAGTGTTGGTTTTTGAGTAAGTGTCTGCATTTTAGAGTTCCAAAGCCGGTTTGTAAGCTGTAGAAAAACTTTCCGTTCTTTTGCAGATAGCGCTACATCCAGGGATGATTAACTTGGTTTTAAATTACAATATTCACAATATACTGGTTAGTCGAGTATCTCCTTTTTTTCTTTTTTGTTATTGCATAAGACTTTCTGACTTGGAAAAGGCCGCTATAAAGCCGTGAACTGCGTAACCTTGACTGGTGCTTTTACATATACAAGATATTGAAAGAAGAGCTAACGGAAATAGAAACCAAAATGCCTGTCATGTGATGTGACATATTAGGACTCGCGCTGAGGGTTCTTCATATTATCCTTCACATCCGTGCATGTGTTAAATTCAGCACATAAAATTAGTGGTACTGAGTATCGAATCTAGGTCACTCGCGTAATACGAGAGTAAAGCGAGTGCTTTGACTAGGAAGCCATGGTAGCAAGGATGCTACCATGGCTTCTCACCAAACCCCTTTGTAGAATATCACTGCAGGAGTGAATAACAACAATTAACATTGTATTTTTAATTGTAGTGAAATTTTCGCCAATATCAATAGGTGTTATAATAAAACAATTATTATAGTGAACGACAGAATGTATAGACGAATACAAAGAAAATGTAGGGTCTTACTGCACAAAACGTACAGATTGGTATTATATATTGTATGAATTTATACAGACTAGCCCTCTTGCAGCAAAACCAGATGCACTTTAAATTGTACAATCGAATGAGTATAAAGCGCATCTAAACTTGTTTGTTTTAAAATGTCGATCGATCAGTTACATGTTTTAAGTTACCGGACTCAGTAAGTAAAATCATAATATGAGAATAGTAATAAAAGTTTATTTTCAATGCCTAAATTTACTTTGAGCTGTCTTTTTCTTTAAATCCTTTCAACCAAACTATTTGGATAGTTTTATCTAAAGTTGATGTTTTTATCCTTATCATTTTTGACTACACATGAATATTGTTGTTTTTTTGTTTGTATCTATATTAAAATTGGTTATTTTTCTAACATTTATTTTCATACCTTGTACCTGTTGTACCTAAATGAGTAGGAAACCAATGAAATAACATAATCCGTCCTAATTCACCTTCACACCCACTTCATAAATGCGTATTAAAACTTTAAGTAGATAACACAAATAGCTTTAAATACTTTATTTCATTAAAATGTAACTTAATAGTTTTTTGATTACTCTGTACGTATTTTTATTTGATTTAGGTATTTTCTTAGTTCTAATACAACGTATCTATTTAAGATTATGGGGAGATAAGATAAGAGAGTGCGTGAATTTCTAGTTTTTTTTTTTTTTTATAGAAGAGACGGCAAACGAGCAAGCGGTTCACCTGATGGTAAGTGACTTCCGTCGCCCACGTACATCTGCAACACCATAGATGCTGCAGGTGCGTTGCCGGTCTTTAAGGATATTTGGGAGATGGGAGGGAAGAGGAGGGGAATAGGGAGGGGATGTGGGCCTCCGGTTACCTCACTCACCGAACGAAACGCAGAAGCACAAGATGCCTCTACTTCACGCCGGTATTCTGCGAGGCCGTGGTACCAATCCGGTCGAGCGGGCCCATTTGAGCAGCAGCTAAAGCTGCCACTTGGCTCTACCACGCTTAAACATATACACATGGACGTAAAATTGTGAAATTGAAACGAAACGAGGATCGCTAATGGTAAAAAAAGTAGCAGCCTGTAAGTGCCCGCAGGTGGGCAAAGGCCTCCTTCTCAAATACGACGAGTATCAAAGAGGGTTTTAGAAGCAGAGAAGGGCCCGCCACGCTGCTCCAGTGCGGGTTGGTGGGCTTCGCATATCCTCGAAATAATATTTTATTATTTCTCAGAAATGCGGTTTCCTCACGATGTTTTCCTTCACCGCTGAGCACGTGGTAAATACAGCACTTAAAATTGCTATTAACAATTTTAGTGGTACCGGCACCGGGGATCCAACCAAGATCACTCGCGCTCTATGAAACTAAAGTGAGCGCCCTGACCACTAGGCTACCACGGCTCATGATAACTTACTGTTAATGCTATTCGACAAGAAAGAAACAAGAACTGAAGAAAAACTCGTTTAAGTAATATACCCCAAAAACGAATTGATCAATATTTATCAATAATCATCGACTACTTCCAAGATAAAACAAGTGTGCTTTTAAAAAAGCTGAATGAAATTCATATGTGTTTGTGTTAAATGAAAGGAAATACAGACGGAATTTATAACCAAATGAAAAATCAAACGGGATGTCTAAATCCCAGTGACTCCAAGAGCGTCTGTCAGTCCCGTTAACATTGCATACACAGCCACACCAGCCAGATAAAAACAGTGACATAAGTCAAAGTACAGAAACACGACTCAACCTCTTGAGTCAATATCCGAACCTTCCTTGGAAAGCTAATAACTAATATTCTAGGCGACGGTAATCACCTACCATCAGGTGAGTCGAATGATTGTTTGTCGTTTTTCCCATGAAAATAAATTAAACAATTTGGAATAACTGGCGTACATCGAAGCCAACTAGCTAACACAGAACTAGAGTACAAAACCCCATCTAAATATAGAAAGCTGTAAGATTAGGTAGTGTGATATCCCCGAAACTCTTCAACGCTTTATAGGAGTAAGTTTTCAAGCTGATGAGCTGGAAAGGATACGGTATCGATATCGCGAATATATCACTCACCTTCTTTTTTTGTCAACGACATAGTATACATATCGTGGGATCGCTGGAGGCGCTGAGCACTATGTTTAATGGCTTGAATAGTGCTGTCTATGGTTGGTCTTAAAATTAACATGTTCAAGACTAAGATCAGCGAGAAAGTTGTCAACGAGGGCGAATACCTAAGACTAGATAAGTTTAATTTCGACCTAGAGGTGAATCCAACTGGGCTGGGCAGCGTTTAGGATACTACGTTATATCTTCTCGTCGAGTATACCTCAAAACCTCAAGAATGAAGTGTACAACCAGTGCGTGTTGCCAGTGATCACTTACGGAATTGAGACTTTGTCTTTTACTGCAGTCCATATGAGAAAGCTCAGAACTGCTCAGTGGTTTATGGAAAGTGCTATACTCGGTGTTTCTTTGCGACAGAACTAGAATAATTGATATATTTTTCTTACGTTGAATATTTGATTTAACTATATTCATATAAACAATCGATTAATATATTACGCCAATATTACTAAAACTTACATTGAGATTGATTCGATTCTTGCTTAGATAAAATAATACAGCTTTGATGATAATGAAATGACAAATCAGCCTATTCAGATTATTTTTGGGGCGGAACTGAACTATTCTTGTATACTATTAATCATTATCATCTCACTCATAACGAATCAATCGATATAGTGCCTTCGGAAAACGACTAAAATATAGGTCTACCAGGATCTGATGGCAAAAAAAAGTTTAATAAATAGCGATTTTCAAATGGCAACAAAAAAATGTCACCTGTCAACTGAAATTTTGAGGAATTGTTTTTGGTTTGGCTTCAAATTTCGTTTAAAAAGTGGTGAAAATGTCGAAGAAACCTCTTCGATCGCAAGCAAGTAATATTGTTTTCAATGTTTATCAAAGAATACTTCATGAACAAAGTGCAAAACAAACACAATCATCGATATTGAGCCATGTGCAAGCGTTGACTGGTTAGTAGGAATGACACGTCTTGATACTTTGGTTTATTGCATTTTTCGTGCGTATTATATTATGTATACTAAACTTTGGTTTATTTCAGGGGTTTCTAATACTACCATAAGACGAATTGTTCCTGAAGGCAGATCTAACAGAGGCGTATTTATTACGCCCGGTAAAAAGAGGAAAGGTGGCAAAAATAAAATTAACTTGGATAGTTTTGATTTAGAATTGATCAGAAACAAGATAAATGAGTTTTAAACTGTACGAAAAGAAAAACCCACTGTCATGAAATTGCTACAAATTCTTCGTGAGGAAATCAATTTCGATGGAGGAAGAGAATCATTAAGGTAACAAAAATGAATTTCATTTTCTTTCAGTTGAAAATAATCTAAAAACATAGTAATCTAAAAATAACAATCTTATTCTGTCTTCAGACTTATTTTTAAAGACATCGGATTCGAATTCGTGAAGTGCCAATCAAAAAGGACTATTTTAATAGAGCGACATGACATAAAAATACACAGATACAAGTATTTGGAGCGTATGCAAAAGAATCAAGAAGCCGAAGATAAGCTAGATGTGGTTTATTTAGATGAAACCTACATACACGGTTCATGTTCAGTGAACAAATGCTTGCAAAATAAAGATATTGCAGGCCCATCTAAAATTATTTCGGCAGGGCCTAGAGGGATCATTGTACATGCTGGTGGAGAAAATGGTTTTGTGCCAAACTGTTGTTTGCTGTATAGGTCGAAGAGTACATCTGCTGACTACCACCATGATATGAATAAAGATAACTTTACAAAATGGGTTACGGAGAAGTTAATTCCCAACCTTACAAAACTTTCTCTAATTGTCATGGACAACCCCAAGTACCATTCTGTACAATTAAACAAACCGCCTACACCAGCCGACCGTATTGCTGTTATAAAAGAATGGCTTCAATCAAACAATATTCCTCAAAATCACTCAAGATCACAGTCCCGCTTGCGCCGTCGCTCCGTGCACACGTGTGCTCGCCTCCAGTTCGAGCAGCCATAAACACTGTGCCGGAGTGTTTCGCAGCGGGATGAGTCATTAGTTCGCAATGGGTCGTTAGTGGCCCCGCACCTGCGGGTGCCTACTCGGCCCTATTGTCTTTCCGCGTCTTTGTCCGCGTGTTATTAAAGTGAGTGCCCCCCGTCGCCCGCGCATACTGCACGGCGGTACTGTTTGCGACTTCGCCCCGCGCATACGTGTGCTCGCCCTCGGTTTGAGCAGCCATGACACTGTGCCGGAGTGTCTCGTACTCAGTATTTGTCGCGTAGATCTTGTCAGGGTCGTCGGTCTCCGCGCCTCCATCTTCCCGCGTATTCGCGAGTTATTATTTAGTGAGAGCCGTCCTAATCCCGCGCACGCTGCGCGGCAGTCCCGTTTGCGACTTCGCTCCGCATACAAGGTCACTGTGCTAAGCGTCTCACAAGCGGGTTCTGTCGTGTCGGTTAGTCAGGGCCGTTGGTCGCCGCGCCTCCATCTTCCCGCGCATATTCGCGAGCTATTAAGTAGTGAGTGTCGGCCGTGTCCCGCGCACGCCGCGCAGCAGTCCCGTTTGCGACTTCGCTCCGCATACGTGTGCTCGCCCCTAGGGTTAGAAGCAGCCATATGCACTTTGCCTGAGTGTCTCACAATCGGGTTCTGTCGTGTCGGTTTGTCAGGGTTCACCGGTCTCCGCACCACTATTTTTGTCTTATCCTTCCGCGTATAAATCCGCGCGCCATTAAAGTAAATCGTCATCCCGCCAAACTCGCGGGCCAATCTGCTCGCGAGTCAATTCAGATGAGGCTGTGAAAGCCTCCGGGCTAACAGCGTGTGGATGGTTTTTAGTCGGTATGGTCCTCCTTCAGGGGATTGAGTCCGACATAACAGGGTATGCGTAACAGCATTTTCCATCCAGGGAAAAAAAAAAAACAATATTCCTTACGACGATAATTGGCGTAAATGTACATTACTGGAAGCAGTGAAAAATCATAAGTCTGAACCTAAATATCAGATAGATGAGATTTTAAAATCACACGGCCACAAAGTCTTGAGGCTATCTCCATATCATTGTACGTTAGAATTAATCTGGGGAATAATGAAACAAAAAGTTGCGGGTAAAAACGTCAATAGACCTGCAAGTGATATAAAATCTTTAACAGAAGAAGCTTTCTCTCAAATAGGGATCGATGAATGGCGAAAATCTTGTGAACATGTAATAAAAATTGAAAATTAGTTCATAGAATAAGATCGATTAATTGAGATGCAGGAGGAAAGGTTTCTCATAAATACTGCGTCTTCCTCGTCTTCCTCTTCCGATGAAGACTTTTTTATGGATGTGCAGTATTTGGAACCATTTTCTGATAGCTATTAATTATACAATAAATTAATAAACTCATGAACAGAGTAATTGGAGTTTTCATCTAAATTTCGAACCCCACATTCGCCACAGTAAGATTTTCTAAAATTATCCTTGATCATTGGATAAATTTTTATATTTGCATGTATCACACACAGAATCAGCCGCTATAAGGAAAAAAAAAGTATCAAAACGTTTTACTCCAATTTCAACAGTATTGCTAGCGTCAATTTCTTTTTTCCCTTTTTGCCATCAGATCCTGGTAGACCTATAATAGCATTATTTTTACGCGACTTTTGCTAAATTTTTTTGTCAACACATATACTATATATATTTAACCTACGACGCAAAATACGGATTTATAGGTATACGAGTTCGGATATTTACTTTACTCCAGCGTATCTGATCTCTATTGATGACCATAGGCCCTTGTGGAAGCTCTAATATGATGTTTTTCATAGAATATTTGCCCCTAACTACTACGATGATGTAGCAACGGCACTCATATCAGACTGTATTTCGGTATAATGACATACAAAAATATGAACATATCAACTCAAACTCTCGTACAGGCTCTAGCGTTAAAACAGAAATGGACTGGACATGCCTTCAATGAAATGGATCAAAAATATAACAGTGTGGAAGGGCCTACAAGGGAAACGTAAAAATTGAAGATCTAAGACAAGATGGGCGGGACGATCATAAAGAAAACTGTCTCTCTGGCTGTATTTATGATCCTGATCTTTATGGTCTGATTTCAAATTTCTAGCTTCAAGAGGGCCTTTACCAGTGGCCGGGTTCACGCAAAGTAAATAAATAAAGCTAATTATATACTTTTCTCTTATACTACAAAAGTAACACACTTAACAAAAATAACTCCAGATTAATAAAGTTGCACGAAATAATATACTTTTTAATGTTTAATAATAATTATTTACTTTAAAATTAGTGGAGACATTTGTCCAGCAGAGGGACATTTATAGGCTGGTCGGTCAGGAAGACATCATCGCCACCATTCACAGTGTTCGGTTCTTATTGGTGTTCACAACAATGTTTTAGGTAAATAAGTGACGAATTTGTGAAGAAGATTGTATTGGAACTATATTAAGCAAAATTAACATCATCACCTTTTCAGATTGTCACATGTCCACTGTTGAACATAGGGCTCCCCCAAAAATTGCTATATAGCATAGTTTTGCGCCACCTGCATCCATCGACTTCCCGCAACATTGTGTTGGTCGTTTCTCCATCTTGTGGGGAGTCACTCTAGTAAACTAAGCTGTCACTCGAGAACCATTCGTCCTCAACGGTTGTCAGTTCTGCGAGCTATGTGGCTGGCCCACTACCACTTCAGCTTGCTGATACTTACTATGTCTACTTCCTATGTCGTGCCTAGTTCTATGGAGTCGTGGAGTGGATGAGGAGTGATAGATAACGCAAAGAAATACCGAGCCCAGCCCTTTTCATAGCTCGCTATGCAACTTTGAGCTTCCTCATACAGCCTACAGTGAAAGTCCACGTTTCGTTCCGTAAATCATCACAGGCAACTCGCACTGGTTGTACGGCCATGATTAAAGAAAACATAAATGAATACCTATACCTATAAAAAAAAAATAACCTATACGTAGTGGTAAATAGTAAATAACAAATACTTAACAAAACAATATATATATATATATATTTTACGTACCTCTAACTTCAGCATGAACTTGTCTAAATAAATATTTTTAAGATGATAGACACTCATATAATCATAATATTATATATGGTGGTTAAGTCAGCCCATGCATAATGGCTCAATGACGTTGCAATGTCGTATTCTATTTATTTTGTTGTTCTATGAACGCGGAGATGCAATTCACATTACTTAAATGACATTATAAATTATACATACAATATTATATATTTTTTTTTTTTATTTATTTATTCTTTATTGTGTCCCTTAAAAAAAAAAAGAAAGGAATACAATGGGCGGACTTAATGCCTTTTGGCATTCTCTACCAGTCAACCCTGGTATATATTATTATATTATATATTATTTAAATCACTTTACATAATAACACGTGTTAGTAACTCAAGTTTGTTCTCAGTTACGTGGTTTTTGATTAGCACTCAACTAAAAGAAATCTATATTAACACAGGAAACTAGTATTAATTTGATAACTGACCCTCCAAAAATATTTTCAAAATTTCGTTTTTCTACACATATTTTTAATTTATGCGAAACTTATGTGTATTTAAATTTATTCAAGTTACTGAATATTTACAGTAATGAAAAATTACGTAAAAAGCCTTCTCAGTAGCTCAGTGACCGGAGGCTCGCTTTACAATTATAGTGAGAATTGAGGATTGGTCTGTAAGATTTCCGGTGCCAAGATCTCAGGGGAGAAAGGTGGATTGATAGGCTGAGGTATTACGATATTTTCCTGCGGTTGCACTTCTAAGGAATAAAAAAATCGAGGACATTGAAGTCCCCCATCACTAACTGGAACAACGTGGTGTTTTTTTTCCGCCTCAAACCATTCTCAGAAACGAGTGAAGACTTTTGCTGTGAAATTTCTAGGCCCACTTTACCTTTAAATATAACATTGTTAGAAACTGTTGTTTATGTCATATTTTACTTTAGTTGTGCACGAATCAGAAGAATGTACCTCCTTCTTTCTTCCCGAGAAAAGCCTTAAAAATCTAATGACAATAGTCACGGTCTATCTTCTGGAGAGATGAAAAGTCAATTGTGGAATCTTGTTTGGCTTTTGTTGTTCAAAGTTTAGAATGGTAATAAAAATAATGAAAAACGTGTTACATTTTAATGTTTAATACACAGCTGTTCTAGATAATGAAAAAAAATTGTTATTTAATATATATTATTAAACGTTATTAATAATATAAATTTAATATATATTATATCATTGTAATAACTTATTTTAATAAATTCACACAGTTATAGTCAAATCATCACCGAAAATAAATTAATTACAGTATCTCGCACAATAAGATATCCTATTTAAAGCAATATTTAAATACTAAAAGTTTTTGGTAATAACAATACGTCAAGGCATTGCTTTTCATTTTAGCATCTAAAGGCTTATTATGATAAATAGGTAAAAGAAACGGCGTCACTTTGCAGAAATTGAATTTAAAAATAAGGTAACGATTACGCTCAATCCCGTGTTGTTGTTGAGAAGTCTGTACATTTATTATCTTTTAAATTAGAAATATATACATAAAATCAAAGTAAGTAAAGTATCAACATAAACTCCCACTGTTGGGTAAAAGCCTCTATTCTCAAATATCTGAGCGGGTTAAGTTGCCAGGAAGTATCTTCCATGCTGCTCAAATGTGACAGACTTTACATGTTCTCGAAATAATGTTTTTTATTATTTCTCAGACATATAAGTCTATATAACTTTATATATACGTATTATTTCATTTTTGCATGCGGAAATCTGAGGACTAGCTTCTTTAATCAAATTTAAAATTATTATTAACTGCTTCTAATATTCTGTAATATTTAATTATACTCAATGGAATTTACATCATTATATTAATACGTGAACGGCGATAAATTTAAGTACCTTTTTCAGTATTGATTATAAAAGGATAGGAGCAAAACTTATGTCATTCGAAGATAATATACACAGATTATTTTTCTGTTAAGGCAGATCAAATAAAGTTAATATACACACAACATGATATGTCTGTACAAAACGCTATATCTGAAAAACAAGATGAATATAATTTACTAATTTTGGGTAAAATTTCAAGACACTACATTTAAGTTTAAATAAATTTACAAAGAAACTTGGACTATGTCACGTAAGAAGGAACTCTATTCCTTGGTTCGATCTGTACGCGAAATCCATCTGTTCTTTTGAGAATTATATCAGCCTGTAGTCTATACTGGTCTTCTGTGACGTCTGACACCATTTTGTAGTTTCTCAATATGGTTGAAAGCAAAATTTTCAGTTTCAATATTGCGTATTTGCGGCCTGTAAACATAATATTTTCGCAATATAATTAATAACAAACATAATATGTCTACTATTCAAAAGACAACATTTCAAGTAAACAAGCAAAAGATTTTTAAAGTAAATATGGACGATAGAATAACACAGCCCACTTTGATATCTTACTGGCCCATTTTACACATAGCCCCCACTTTTGTAAATAAAATCGACAATAAAATTGCCATTTTTCAACAACACTTGCTATATTGTATCTATAATGTCACATCTGGCCTCTGCTGAACCTAGGCCTCTTCGAGAAAGGACCAGCAAAGCCAGATTGCATTTCTTGAAAGGTTTGGCTATACTCACTACTCTAGGCAAGCAAGTTGTTGAGCGCAGTCGCGGTACTCTCGGTGCTTGCCAAGCATTGCAGTTACCGGCCTACATCCAACAGTCAATTAGGTTACTGATGATGATACTTTATCGACGGATGGTAGCGTCTGAGACTACATCACTCCGTCTTATTCTGCCTGTGTACACTTTTTGCCGGAGTCCATTTAGATCAACTTGACAGGTTTAATATTAAATGAGATGTTTAAGATTTCTCGTTGTCAACTATTTTAATACGTAAAGTACGTGCCGAACGTGCATATTAAATTTGTGTAAGATTTATTACTTTGTAGTAATTCTTGCAATTTACCTCAATGCTCGAAGTAGCAGGATAATAAATTAAAGAGCTTTTTCATATTTATTTAACTATATAATTATTCGAAAACTAAGCAGGCTTCTATTGTGAGAATTCCGTACACTCTGATATTTTATTAAGACTATGAGTTTAGTCTTTTTAAAAAGCTCTAAAACCATGCATCCTTTCTCGATTGTCACAGAATGAAAATGTCACACCTCTAAAATTTTCTATGGGTATAAAAATATACTAAACATTTAATGAATATGTGTAAGCTTATCAAAATAAATATTACTTTATATCCATGTGATAGCCGCGTGGGAATTTGCCACTCTCCTTCTTGCTGTGAGAAAAAATCAGCTAAGAGAAAATCCTCATCTGCAATATCTAACCGAGGCTGTCCAAGTGATACGTTCTATCTCATGAAGATGCAAAAAGAGGGTTGCGAAAGTTCGTTTGGCTACGCTATGTCGTGTTACATTGAAACTCTGTAATCTCTGGCTACCCTTATGAGTGACAGGCTTGAGTGTTGTGTTGACCTAGTATGGTCATGGTTACACACAACTTTTTTTAAGAAATAGTGTCATTATAATAAAATTTATGTGTACCATATTTGTCGAAGTCTAAGCTATTGACTAAAAATAAATTTAATCAAAGTTTTGGCTTTAATTTAGGCCTTTAAGTCTGTGGCCTCAAATCTATGGATTTAAATCTAGCTACTGTTACCTCCGAAAACTTCTTGAGTGACTCAATGTCAGAGTAACTTTATGAGCAAGCCATATCTTGTAGCACTGAGCACAATTTGTTGTCTAATGGGTTCAGATCTGAACTGGACGATGGCCAGTCATTCTTGTAAAGTCTGGAACACTGATCTCGTGCCAGATTTGTGTCTTTCGTGCTTTCTGAACAGGAGTACTCTTGCTTGCCGCATACACATTGAAAATGTGTATTTCTGAGAGGCTTCACTATAAGATCCAAGACAGTCCCTTGATAAACTTTATCCGAAATGTTTACTACTTTTTCACAAAAATTAAGCTTTTTTAGGACATCCCCCATCAAACCTCTTCTTATTCAACCAACATTATTTAACAAGTTGGAAGGCTTTTTAAGAACTGAGTAAAATTTTATCATTTTGCTTGTTGTAAGGTTCTTTATTCTAATTTTGGTTCCATGAATTCTGACTTTGACAGCGATCACAGCCTGTTTGGTCCTAAAAGCATGAGGTCGTCCCAAACTTTCATGGTCTTCGACAGGGGAATTATCAGTTGTACCAATCGATAGTCCGATAAATTAACATATGGCAGGTGACATGACGCTTGAAGCGTCTTAAAAATTACTGTCGGCTCTATACCATACCCACTTTGTGCAAATCAATCACTGCAATTCATCTTCTTTATCGTCCCACACCATAATGTAATTTGATAATGACGGTAAAAAAACGGCAAATGTATGGATGTTTCTTACATAGTAAGCGCTTCAAAATTGGAAATCAGAAAAAACAACTTTTTAAATTTTAACATAATTTTGACCAGAGTACTCACCAACACAACTTCTTGGTCCGGCACTGAAAGGAATGTAACTGTAGTAATGTCTATTTTGAGTGTGTTCTGGAAGGAAGTTATCAGGATTGAAAACGTCTGGATTCTCATAGTATTTAGGATTACGGTGAATTTTGTAAGTACCGATGACCACTGTTGCCCCAGCAGGAAGTATATAGTTGTTTGTAGCTGAAATTAAAATAATGTTTAAGATTCGTTGGATGGATCATGAATTCATCTCCCTATCGAATAAGTGTAGGGGTAATTCTTTCAAGGAATGATGCAGTCATTATTCCTTGAATTAAATTGATTTAAATAACTAATAAATGCTAATGTTTTGTAATTTTTGGAAAAGAGATTTAGTAAATACTAATCAGTAAGTACTAATCGGTAATAAACAATAAAATTAGATTTATTTTATGGGTTAGACGGCAAACGAGCTAGCGGTTCACATGGTGGTAAGTCATTACCGTCGCCCACATACATCTGCAACACAATAGATGCTGCAGGTGCATTGCCGGTCTTTAAGGATATTTGGGAAAAGGGAGGGAAGAGGAGGGGAATAGGGAGGGGAAGTGGGCCTCCAGTAACCTCACTCACCGAACGAAAGGTAGAGGCACAAGATATCTCTACTTCACGCCGGTATTCTTCGAGGCCGTGGTACCAACCCGGTCGAGCCGGCCCATTCGAGCAGCAGCAAAAGCCGCCCCTTGGCTCTACCACGTATAAGAAAGATTGTCGTACATATCTTAACATCTCGTTTCAATTTTCTTGCAATGATAGGTACAGGAGGATACATGCGAAGGGATTCGAAGATAACTCTTTCAAGATATTTCATTCGTAATGTGTCTTCGAAGGTAGCAGGTCGGTTTGAGTCGCCAAATATGTCGAAAAGCTCATCGTAAACCCTGGCTTGTATTGCTTGGTGGACGCCAAGTAGACATAATACAAAGCTCGAACCAGCGGCTGTGGTGTCGTGGCCCTGAAAATATTTTTTGATTATATAAATACATATAAATTGTACAGTGTGATATTAATTATATCAATAAGTCTCGCTTTAATTTAATAGTATGCAATGGGACATTTACAGGCTCCTAATTTACTTTGCAGATTAGACTCTAAGGATTACGATGCAATGGTTTGCTGGCAGTAATTTTATTTTCGGTTTATATCGCTGGCCACATGAGATGCACAATAAATACCTGTGAATTTTGCGAGAACGTTGACCTACCCATTTTAAGCCGAACCATGAATGTATCATGTACAAAATTATCATATCTATAAAATGAAGTACCTCAAACATAATCGTGTCAACCTCTTCTTTGATTTCATAATCGGTAATTTTGTTTGTACCGTTTTGGGCAGATTCAATCATCAAATCAAGGAACGCTAAACGTTTTTTCTCACCTATGATGGAAAAATATTTTCTGCATTAAATTATAATATACACGCCTTATTATCTACAATTGTATGCACCATTAAACCAGTTTGTTGGCTTATAGACCTTCTTCTGATACTGTATGCAATTTGAAAAGGTCCAAATTACCATATTATAGTAGTGACATTGAACTTTTTTTTTGATGGCGGTGACATACGAGCTTACAGCTCACATGATTATAAATGATGGTATAGAAATAATTTCAATTACAAAGTTACAAACATAGTTCAGTTCATGTTACAGATACTTTGTCACCCCTGCGGACTAATAAATAAGGCCTCACAGCCTGGAATCATACAGGCTCTCTATACACTCTATACACCGGAAGACAACAGTAGTTGCACTGCTGATTAACGGCAGGAACTAGTACCTACTCAGAGGGCTACTAGGCAGAAAAGGAGTCCTACCATCTAATATACAAACTATCTTCACATTCTACCCACGTCATTCAGATTAAATTCTCTACACAATCTAGGAAAAGAGCCGATGAAGTTAAATCGCCTGATTAGATTTTCATCAAATCAAAATAATCTCGATGGACTGATGTGTTGGAGCTATGATGTCACAGACAGACAGGCTTTAATCATATAACAACTCTCAGGGGGCTTAATGTTACTTCTTATACTAAGTGTATCAAATATTGTTTGGAATTATTGATATTTTAGCACACTGTATAGGACTGGGATTATAAATGTAAGTTCTATGTGTAACTAACTAAAGACTATGCTATAAAACTGTCGAGAATTTGTTTTGTTTAACATACCAATATCATTCTCATCATTGTAATCCAAGTCATCGCGGTACCCTTTAAAAACAGTATCGGCTATTGTTTGAACATTTGCTAAACCTGTATCGTTAGTTTCTGAAGAACATGTAAGCTCTTCGATTGTGGGTGGAACTAACCCTTTCGCTTTGTTTAATAAATATTTCTCTTTTTTGTTTTTAATCACCTGAAAGAGACGCACGGTAAAAAATAGCATTGTTTTATTTTATTGATTTGTATTTAGATGTACTTACATTATAAGCAAATGCATACCTTGTTTGTAAGACCGTGAATAATATTCAACAGTCGCGTTTGTTTCTTAAAGAATGAGGTGAATTTAAAAATAGCATCGAAACGCATCCAGAATTTGTAATGTCTCTGATGTATAATATCGCACATTCTGAAGGAAAACAAGAAACCGTTATAAGGTTACTTGCATGTCTGTCTGTCTGTTATGTAGAAATTATGCGTAATATTAACTTCAAATTTAAAAATTCATGCAAAGAACTACACATGACAGTTGACGCCGGTCCAGTTTGTCTTAGTGAACTCGACACTAGACACGAAAACATTTTTTTTTACAGACATGCAGGATTTTTCAAGATGTTTCTCTTCACCTCTGAGCATATGGTAAATCAGTACATAAAACTGTAGCAATGCCGGTATCCTGAGATCGAATTCAAATTAAACGCCCACGTCATATTGTTACAAATTTACAATATTTTACAATTGATTATATGTAAAAATTAAGTACTTGAGTAAGGAAATTGTGTTTGTAATTGAATTATTAGTGATATAAATAAATAGATGATTTTTATGATGATGATTATTTTTAACACGTACTTCATAACAGCCATAGCGTAGTCAAAACCAGATTCATCTTGAGTTTCTCTAGTAATGCCCATAGCAGTTTCTGAAAAAAAAATTTCATTGATAGTATGCCTACGTAGCATATGAGTGAAACAATTTACTAATACGATGTATTTTTAAATAGAGGTCATGTGTCAAT
Organism: Bhutanitis thaidina; assembly: GCA_029286595.1. Classification (NCBI taxonomy): domain Eukaryota; kingdom Metazoa; phylum Arthropoda; class Insecta; order Lepidoptera; family Papilionidae; genus Bhutanitis; species Bhutanitis thaidina. The sequence continues at coordinate 6,986,065 of JAGSMS010000003.1, forward strand.
ATGCAAACCGCAGTCATAAAGTATTCAATTACGTAGTCTTTTGTATTTTGTTGCAATTCATGTTTATTTACTGTAAATATGGACGACGAACGGGCACACAGTTCACATGACGGTAATCAATTACAGTGGCATATAGAATTCAATATCAATCGCCGATGAACAATAAATATGTAAAAGGGTTGTCATCCTTGCCCGTAATACAACGCTGCCAGTTAGGGCCTTCGCTTCCACTACTCAATATACTAAACGCACGATAATTATACTGATTTTGCCACTATTTTATACTAATAATGTGTACATATTGTAACTGGCAACGTGTCATGAAATGGTATTGAATGCCTAACTTACCAAGTAAAATATCAACAGTAACGCCGCTCATGTAATCATGGACGTCGAATACTTTTCCCATTTCACCACGCATTTTCTCCACTACATTCCTACTGTTCTGATTGAATACGCTAATGAAAGATTTCAATATGTTTATGTGAAATGTAGGCGCAATCATTTTGCGATGAGACCTCCATTTCTCACCTAAAAATTTAAAAACGTTGAGTATTTAGTCTTAATGTAATGAGTCTTATTTAATGTAAAGTGAAACAATATACATAATTGACTTACCCTTATTTTAAATTTAATTATACTTATTTGATATTAGTGGTCATTGTCAGCAAAATAAATATAAATTTATCAAATTTGGATAATGGCTAAATGTTTAAAGATGCGAACATTACCTGAGCTTATTAAAAGACCTTCGCCGAGCCAAGGCTTAAAGAACCTGTACTCCGACGCCTTATCAATGTGAACTTGACTGTTGAGTATCACCTCTGCATCATTAGCGTCACAGAGAAAAATTACGAGCTTAGATCCTATCCAACCTCGCACCACCGTACCATATTTTTCGACGTACTGTAATCCTAAATTAATTAGTTCTGAAATTTTAAAGTTAATAATAAATATAATCATTTGTAAAATAATTTATCACCATGCAGATATTTTTAACCCTACATACATTTTTAATTTGACGATCTCCTGGTTTACTAGCTAGTTGGTTGGTTGAGCAGTGGGTCTTGAGTGCGAATTCTAGTCAGGGTAAAAATTGTTTGATCATATTGAACATTTGGATTCGACTCTTTATCGCAAAAGCATTACACCCGGATGATCATGGAGCAAGGAAAAAATAAAATGTGTGCATGTCAATTTAGTATAGTGTCGCACTATACTAAATTCTATGTAGTTGACAGACGTCGATAGTATTCGGAAGTTGTCGTCATGGCCAAAATTGCAAATTTTATATCAAATAAGACATTCATGGTAATTATATTTGTGAGGGCTATTTTTAAAACAAATTGTCATTAATACACATTAGAGGCCATGGCAACCATGTCTTGGATAAATGAAACCATATTAAAAAAACAACACGGTATGATTTTATTGGGGTATTGACGTATCTAATTACAGGAAAAATTTCGGAGGCAAAACACATACGCAGCCTCCGAAATTTTTCCCAGTTCAGTTATCATCAAAAGAATAATAATTAAGTAATACCATCAGGTTTCCTTCCCAGTATCAATAACGCATTGCCGAAAACGGGTACTGTGGAAGGACCAGGCAATTTATTGCCAAGCTTATACAATTTTGTTTGCTGCTGCCATCGGTATAAGAGCCATAACGAAGTAGCAACCAGCACAAGCGGATAGAAGATGAGCCGCGTTGAACCATAGTGGTCTGTCTGTATCTCTTCAACGACGGTCATTCTGCTGGAAAGAGAAAATATTTTAGAAAAATCACTTCTAAATGTGACGATGACTTTCGCTAGTTTTGTGACAAATTTTTTTCAATGTCTCCATGAATTTTACATTTGAGCAGTAATCATCAGCATGAACACGTAAATTACTTTATTTGGTAGAAATGTTTACGATAATATTGAATTGTAGGTACCATGTCAGAAATAAGGCTATTCACAGTAGAGTTTTAGCCAGTTATTGTTTACTACTGACCATATACCTTCTTCGTTAGGTATTATTCTAGAGCTAGACAGTTACCACGAAGCATGTCCAGTGACTGCTCCTTCTACTAAGCCTGGTAAGCAATCCTGGTGTGGCATTGAACTAGAACGCAAGCAAAGGAAAGTCAGTAATGCCTTGAATAGGGCCATGAACACACCTACAAACGAAGAGTGAGAGCTAAAAGAAAAACTGAAGTCTGTGTACAAAAAAATGCAACCGAACAAACCTGTGACCAAATGGATTAAATAAGAAGAGTCCTTGCTCAACAGCCTACTCTAGGACCGAGTTCACTCCGAAAATCCGATTACACTTATATGAAGTTCGCCAAACGAAACCAAATGCGTTTCGTTTTGGCGTAATAGAGACATTTTCCGGGATGCAGACTGGTTAATGAAGTCATATTGCACGATAAAAAAATCAAAAAAACAAATTGCACAATACACTTTTTCATTTGTCAACGTTGTCTTTATTTCCGAACCGGGCAAAACCGGTTACAGCAACACCAAATTTTTTCATCTCTCATGTTGAAAACGATGAAGAGGCTTTGCGAAAGAGAACTAAGAGAGTCAGTCGGCGTTAGTATACAAACCGCTGCATGCAAATCAACATGTATATAGCACTGGCAAATCGTCAAAATTGGCACTATATCTGGTGGATAGCCACATTGAAGATGCTCCTAAAAGTAAAAGTATATGTCTAGGCACTTTCATAGATATGGAGGGAGCACTTGAGAAAACTAACTTCTCCAGTATTGACACTGCCAAAGCCATAGCAAGAATTGTAGGTGAGCCACAAGCTGCTGTTTTATCCGAACGCTGTCCATAATATTAGTGTTATCACCGCTCCTGCAGAGTATGGTCATCAATTATGACCTCATTACAGTGCTTAATGCTAACCATTCCTACACTGTAGGTTATGCAGACGATATAGCAATACTAAATATACAAGGAAATCTGCTAGTATGGTTTGTCACCTCACTCAAGCAGCACTACTCATTGTAGAACATTGGTGCACAGAGTATCTTTAACAGCAAATCCAAGTAAAACAGAAATTGTGCTGTTTACCCACAAATAAGCGATAGACAGAGACCATTTACCCAGACTGTCTGGTACTGAGCTAAAGCAGTCACTACAGGTGAAATTCCTAGGCATTATTTTGGACAGCAAACTGAATTGGCATAGCCACGTAGAACATAAGATCATTAAGGCCTTATATGAATGTTTGCACCAAATATTATATGCTACGCTATATCCCTAGAGCTGGGCAAAGACCTTACTCTATCCCTTTATATATTCAGTGCATCGTACCGTTTTTGACGTGTGATGGTTTTCACTTAGTGGTAGCTTTGTCTAAAAGTGCATTATTCATCCGACAGATGCGATCTATCTTGGTTACTGTTGCTGTACATATATCATTTTGGTTATTAACTACAGTTCGGTGATTCTGGTGCGGTCAGTTAGTTTAAAGTCGAATATACTGCGTTGGAATTTTGTTCTTCATTATTTATTGCACACATAAAACGCGAAAGCCTTAGAGAGCGGATATTCCATTGAATTGTTAATACATTTAGACATGCTAGATACATAAAATTTAAGACTTTAAAATTTTTCTTTCAGAACGATTCAGATGTTTCTGTGATTGCTCAAATATTACACTTAATAATAAACCTGCATCGATAACGCGTTTGGTTATAACAAAGAATACATGATGCTGTATTCTGTTCCTGATAGTGACTGGTTTTCAGTATCGCCACTCCTCTGATACTGCTCACTACATGTAAATACGTTAAGCCTAGTTGAACAACACCCATGGTCAAAAAGAGATATTATTCTTCTTTTGCAGTAGTATGTATAATTGTACTGCTGGACAAGGGCCTTCCTAAGGGCTATTAAAACTGGTATGCCGTCATAGAAGATATTCCTTATGTTCACCCCGTTGGGTAAGCGGACGGCGTACGCAATACCGGTGCCGTCCCACTAGAGATGTTACACCTCAACACTAGTCTGAGAATTGGCTTTGGCATATTCGGGTGTCAGGTGATGTAAGGTAATCTATTACAGATAATAAAAAATTGTTTTAAATAATTACTTTTCACAAATCTGAATTGTGTGATGTGGAATCGTACAAGTAATCTCTAAATGCCAACCTCACCTGCACTTGGTGTTAGCTAACAAACGAAGCGTTGGCGACCAAAAGACAGAAATAAACATTAATCCCACAGACTAGTGATGGGAGCACCCAAGTCGGTCGCCAGAGTCTCATCCTTTGTTCAAGAGAGACATTGCAATTCTTTCATTCTAATAGACATAAATGGGGTCACCAGTGTCTCTTTTATCACCAATATTTATTTTATATCCACTATTCCTTTAAGTAACTCGCTGGAGTTAACGTAAAGACAAAATTGTAACAATATGAAAAAATACAATAACAATAATTTGAAATATTATAGGAAACTCTTTGAAAACCAGTGTTATATTTTTATATTGAAAGTATCGAGAAAATATGTATTATATTTTGTTCACTAAATACCTTTTGAATGCAGACGTCAGTGGGACAATCACCACCACACCGCTGCTAATTCGTCTTTAAGTGTAATACGATATAGCGTTTGCATAACAACACTTTTTATACAAAATGCAAGTTATCGATTAAGGGCAAGCTATCACTTAACGATTATTTTTTTATTTTAAGATTAAAATATTTTTTGTGTTGTTGTTAGTTAATAATTGAATATATTATAAATAATTAATATATACTAATTACAATAAATAATCTCAAATCTAATTTAAATGTTCATTAGAAATATCTAATTTTTCAACTAGTTTCGAGTCCTAATTCATGTGAAGAAATCAAACATACGTTAATCGCCATTTAACGTAAATTACAACCGCATCTTTCTTCGAAATTTGCATGTCTGAGAAAAAAATTATGACAATATCTTTTAGACAGAAACCTGAAGGTAAATACTGGTGTAGTACCAGTTTTTACCAACACCAACAACAACAATACCAACACCATTTATAACACCAATATCATGAATATTTTTTTTTATCTATTTAATATCATGCTACCAAAGTTTGGAAGGAGAATGTATGACAATTGGTATATAAATCTAGAAGTAGCGATGCAACGGTTGAGCTTGGCGTGGGTGGTAATACTTAGTGGATACTATAGGACCAGAACTCATAATTCTATTTCGTTAATTAGTATTTCGTGCTTTAGTTAGTAATCAAACTAAAAGCCGTTACGCACGTGTCTAGACAAATTTTACTGTTGACAGGCAACAGAGGCTACACGAACGGTCGATAGTCAGATAAGCCAATTGCTACTACTTCTACTTCTGAATTAAACCCAAATTCAGCCAGTAACAAGCAACATAAGACATTTGATCTTTGTAAAGTAATAAAACAACATCCTACAAATGTTCCACTGCAGGGACTTTGCCTCCTCTCAATATTTGAGAGGGTTTCTTGCCATTTTTAACAAACATCTACATTTCATAATTTGAATGATGAAATAACAACCGCTGGGCCACGTCTCGGCAAAATGTCTGACGGTCGTAGGATATTTCGCCACACCGACATAGATACAACAATAATTACCCTACACAACCTACAATCTTTATCTTAATATTGCACTTGCTCTTAAAAATTGGAGCTGACCTGCTTCCAGTAGTTGGGTGTGTATATCATTTAATGTTTGACATGTTCTTTTGTCATGTCACTAAAACTAAAATCTAGTATTAAATAATCACTAGTTTAAAAAAACTTAAGATATATTACTTTCAAACCAGTGCATCATTACAGCTTAAATGTGGTTTATTTATTGCTTTCTTGTTAATTAACTTTTGACCTTAATTTTTTCATTGTTTGTTAATTCTTAGTGGAAGGTCAACTACAGAAATTTTTGATTTTAATCTGTATCCCATTGAATATATTTCCGAGAATTTGGAAATTCAAGCGTGGTAGAGCAAAGCGGCGGCTTTAGCTGCTGCTCGAATGGGCCGGCTCGACCGGATTGGTACCACGGCCTCGTAGAACACCGGCGTGAAGTAGAGGCATCTTGTGCTGCTGCGGTTCGTTTTTTTTTTTTTTTTTTTTTTTTTATAGAAGAAGGGGGCAAACGAGCGTGCGGCTCACCTGATGGTAAGTGATCACCGACGCCCACGAACATCCACAACACCAGAGGAGCTACAGATGCGCTGCCGGCCTTTAAGGAAGGAATAAGCTCTTTTCTTGAAGGTCCCTAAGTCGTAACTATTCGGAAATACTGCTGGCGACAGCGGATTCCACAAAGTCGAAGTGCGTGGCAGAAAACTTCGATTAAAACGCACTGTGGTGGAATGCCAACCATCTAGGTGGTATCGATGGAACATCGAATTCAGTCGCGATGTACGATGGTGAAACTCAGCAGCTGGGATCAATCCGAACAGTTCCTCAGAACATTCCCCGTGGAAAATTTTGTAAAAAAAGCAAAGAGAAGCAACATCTCTTCGCAAGGCCAAAGGATCAAGCCGATCAGAGAGAGCTTGGTCGCCGACAATTCGAGCCGCTCGACGTTGGATGCGGTCAAATGGAAGGAGTTGGTACTGGGGTGCCCCTGCCCAGAGATGAGAACAGTATTCCATGTGAGCCCGAACTTGCGCCTCATAAAGTTGCAAACGGTGGACCGGCATGAAATACTGTCCCGCTCTACAGAGCACACCAAGCTTTTTGGAGGCCAATTTGGCCTTTCCCTTCAAGTGACCACGGAACTGAACGTCGCGCGATATGTCAACGCCAAGGATTCCAATACTGGCTGAGGCAATAAGGGGAATGTTCTCAAAAAGAGGAGAAACGACAAAGGGATTCTTTTTAGCGGTGAACGCACAAACCTGTGTCTTTTTGGGGTTGAATAGGACCAAATTGCGTCGACCCCAATCCGAGACTTTGAATAACAAGGTCTCGACTTCAGACACAAGTTTGTTCCGGCACTCGTCGACGTGTTCCCGAGAAATATTCGCACGGCCTGTATATAGGGCATCACCCGTGCTGTCGTCTGCATAGCAATGAATGCTACTGATTTGTAGCATGTCGTTGATATGCAGAAGGAACAGAGTGGGAGATAGCACACAGCCTTGAGGAACACCAGCATTCACGGGTTTGGGGTCCGAGCATGCACCGTCGACAACAACCTTGATGCTCCGATCCGTGAGGAAGCTGGTGACCCAGTTGCACAATCTCTCAGGAACCCCGTAAGATGAAAGCTTTGAAAGAAGCGCTTTATGCCAAACCCTATCAAATGCTTTCGCTACGTCCAGACTAACCGCCAAAGCCTCCCCCTTAGACTCAACTGCTTCTGCCCATCGGTGAGTCAGGTAAACTAGAAGATCACCAGCTGATCGTCTGCTGGTGCAGAGAACGGAATAAAAAGTTCCATTCCCTGAAGTACCACATCGGTGACAGAATCTGCAACGACGTTGGGATCATCCAGCGAGAAGCAAACCTGCCCCCATGGGTAGGAAGCAAAGAAAGACCGCATTCCATCCCAATCTGCCGACCTATAGTGCCACACACGGCGGAACCCCGCAGATCGCGTTCGGGATCGGCGCGCGATAGGCACTACACTCCGGATCAGACAGTGGTCCGACGAGCCAAGAGGGGCATCGACTGAGACCAAATATCCGTCCGGGTGTGAGGTCAGCAAAAGGTCCAACAGGGAAGGTGTATGACCTTCCATGTCTGGGATCCGCGTCGGCGAGGTTACCAGTTGTGTCAGGCCATATGCTAATGCAAAGTCGTGAACAGATCTCCCCGCATGATCGGTTATGCGAGAACCGAGCCAATCGGTGTGGTGGGCATTAAAATCGCCGAGAATCACGATCTCTGCGGATGGGATCTGTTGTAGCACGGAATCTGTAGCCATTTGGATGTGGTCGATGAGTCGGTCAGTTACGGTATTACCGCTATGGGACCTGTAAAGGCACGCATAGACGCGCGGATGGTCGTCGCTGTCGATGCGCAGCCAAAGGGTAGAAAGGTCCAAACCTTCAAGACTACCGAGGCGTCGAGAGCAGATATCATCTCTGACGTATACGCAAACTCCGGCACGGGGCACAAAGGAGTGTTCCAGTTTGTACCCCGGGTAATGGAGATAAGAGGTATCAGCCGGAGACGATATCTGAGTCTCTGTAAGAAAAAGCAAGGCCGGCTTCGCCGTTTCAAGATGGTAATGAACGGCGCTAAGGTTCGAGTGGAGTCCCCTGATATTGCAGAAATCCACGGCGAGCGCGGTAGGGGATGCCATAGTTTCTTTGCTGCGTTTGCCTCGAGTAGGAAAGAAAGAGAGCGGAATATTGCCCCCCCCAGAATACGCGGGGCAGACTGAGCATCCACGATTAGGTAGCGTAGGAAAGCCTGAACGTGGATGCTCAGTGAGGGATTCTCCAGAACCGTAGGTACTGGTACCCTCCTGGGGTAGCTCAAAATTATATACCGCTACCATATTTGGGGAGGGGGGAGGGGGGAGAGGGCCTCCGGTTACCTCACTCACCGCACGAAACGCAGAAGCACAAGATGCCTCTACTTCACGCCGGTATTCTGCGAGGCCGTGGTACTTATCCGGACGAGCCGGCCCATTCCTGCGACAGCAAAAGCCGCCGCTTGGCTCTACCACGATGAGTGAGTAACGTTCGGCGAGTGAGGTAACCGGAGGCCCACATCCCTTTCTTATTCCCCTCCTCATCCCTCGCATCTCCCAAATATCCTTAAAGAGCGTCAACGCACCTGCAGCATTTATGGTGTTCCAGATGTATGTGCCTTTCCCATAAAAGAAAAGATGGTTCGCATTGATCATTTGCAATCTAGTTCATGCTGGTATTTCGCAAGACGGTATTCTGTCTTCTTTACTTTAAGTAAATTGGCAGAATCATATCATAAGTATTTTATCTAATTTAATAAGTATTATTAATATGCGTCCACATTTTTATTATATATATATTATATTTTTATTTTATACTCGTATACGATGTTTGTATAAATATGTGTTATACATGTTACATGTAATGTATGCTATTATTACTATTTCAATTTTGTTCTCTACTTCATTTTAAATTAAACACAACACTACATGAAGTTTAATAAATAAATAAAACAACACATTTAACAATTATTTTAATTTTCACTCCAAATGCTAACTCTGAAGACTCCCAGATGATAATAAATTTATTCAGACACAAGTGGACTGATTGTTGGAACCTATTATTAGGTTGAACGTTTTAGACACAGACATCACCAACATATTGGCGTTTATATCAAATACTAGTATCGCATTTGAAAATATGACAATGCTACCCCTAACAATAACAATAAAGAAATGCTTAATTCCTTAAAATAAGAAATAGCTAAATATAACTAAAAAAATAATGTCATTTCATCGTTGCAGGAGTTTTATATTTAAGTTTGAGATTAGACACTAAGTGTACCTATGTAAATACTAAGGTATATTTGTACATATAGTTCTTCTGAATACCATCACAAAATATCGTAATGAGAGTCAGAGAATGACAGAATATAGCACGTTGGTCGGACGGTCCTTATCATACTAGTGACATCTATCGGTTATTATAAATTATTTGTATTATAGTAGGTAGATAGATTTAATTCGAAGGAGACTACAGTCTTGTACTGATACATTAATCTATATGTTAATTAACAGTCACATATTTTACATAATGATTTCTTGTATTTACGCGAACACTACACACTTGAAATGAAACTATTATTTACGTATTTTATCGCGTTTAATATTTTTTCTAATATTCCCGATGTTTCCACTGCTTTACAGCAGTCGTGGTCACGGGGGGCTTAGGTTTTAGACGTCCAGATGTCATAGTTAGCTCGGGGTACCTTCATCATCATCATCATCATCATTTCAGCCTATGAGAAGTCCACTGCTGAACATAGGCCTCCCCCAAAGATTGCCACGAAGCTCGGTCCTGAGCCACCTGCATCCATCGACTTCCCGCAACACTGCGCAGGTCGTCACTCCATCTTGTGGGGGTTCGTCCTACACTGCGTTTGCCTGTACGCGGCTGCCACTCGGGGTACCTTCAGCTTTTATTTATTCATTTTTGGTCCGCGCTACGCAGAATGTGCTCACAGTATCTTGAGGTCGTGCACTGGTATGCTTGGTTTTAGATTTAATTTTGTTTATTACTGGATTCCAAGTGGGTGGTAGTACCCAGCCTTCTCAATTGGAATAGTCAAGAAGCTACTTATATTCCCGAGTCAATTTTCGTCGCCGATACTACCAAACACTGAAGATTATCTTGTAATCAAAGTATGTCAAAGTTATTTGTGTATACCTTTATAACCTTCAGCAAATATCGATTAGTAATTATAAGTAGTTCCATCACATTAGTTATACAACTCATGCAAACTTTATTCTTCATTATCAACATGTAAAGTCCACTATTAGATAAATGTCTTTTCAAATGATCAGTAAAATCTTTCATTCTTTACGTAGAGGATTTGCCCTATGCACTACATCGAGCAGGTGGGTTAGTGGACGCAATAAACTCTGACGACTGCAATGTTAATGTTTGTATTCTTTGCTATAACCGGGCGTAAGGCGGTAAATATATAAAATAATACTTGGTTTTTTTATAACTTCCGTAACTAAAATTTAAAATCTTTTTTTATTTTCTTTATAATTATTATGAAATTCTATTTTTGAATGAAGGTTTATTGACTTCAAGCCCAAATACTAACCTAACCTTGCAGTAACTATGTAGCTCCCTTTCTCTATTTATCTGCGCGTTTTTAATTGTAAGTATTTTGATGGTTTTACGTTATTCGACGCTTATGTGACTAAATTATTGGTTAGGCTGATTACTTTATAGCAGAAAAAAAATAGAGGGAAGAATTTTCCCCTCTTAGGACGATTCATGGGATGATCGATTACATGTCATGAAAGATAATTATACTTTTTTATACAGTAACTTCAAATTAGAGCAGAGTTGCCTTCATAAACAGCACCTGTTCACAAGTAGGACGCATGTGTTAAACTTTGATTTAACTCCCCATACACGGGTACATTATGTCAGCCTACCACACATTTCACGCCACTTCTTTTACTAAACGCTTAATAAAATCTAAAAGTGTGAGCAGGAAGATATGATCATCACCGACTTTGAAAAAGCCTTCGATAGGTTTTCTGCTTCTTAAACTTCAGAGATTAGATAAACATGGCGATCTGCTAGCCCCATTGCTCTATTGCGCTTATCTCTATTGTATTTTTCGCATGGTATATTAGGAATTTACGCATGTGGCCGAAACGTAGCATCCCCTTATGTTCTCCGATTCAAGGTGACTACGGAGAAACTTCACACGCAATAATCGCGGTGATGTCGATTTATTTGACATAATATACGGACTTCCGTTTAACGTATATCCTCATGTCTATATAGTTTTGTAATTACGTATTTCATAGTTTATAATATAATAAAGAGGATAATGTTTCTTCCCTGTAATTTTAGTATTTTAAGTTTTTATTAGTCTTCTTCTTGTTCATCGGCCTATTAAAATACACAGGTCTCTCCAAGTAAGCGCCAGAAAGCAGGCGTACATTTCTTGGATGGTTGTTCATACTCACTACGTTGGGCAAACGGGTTGGTGAGCGCAGCACCATACATACCCTCATAATGTTGTTACCCGTAATGTTGTGAGATTTGGATTCGGCAAATTCAGACTGATTTTCCGCTGTAATTCGGTAACTCTTTACATTCCGTACCTTCAAGGCTAGGAAAATTTTATTGAGTCAATCGTGTTTATAATACACGTGTAATGTGTGTGATTAGTGTGTATAAGTGGATAGCGACGATTACGAAAATGTATGTTTATTACGTCAGTAATCACTTATTAGCAAAGTCTTCGTCACTTTATAATTTTTATTTATAACGTGCATGTAAAGATTTATGGTCCTAGGACGCCTAAACTCATTATAATAAATCACTTCCATTGGTTAACAGCAATGCCTTATGTAAGAACATTAGAGTGCATAAACCGCTGTGTGGTGGAGGAGAATGCTATTTCTCTCCCTCTTTCTTTCCGTGTGTCTCGTAAGAGTCGACTAAGGTAGAAGCCATGATAATCTCATGATATTCGATGTCAATGTGGCATAAACCAATACAATAATTGCCTGGCTGAAAACAGGTTGATGAGGGCGGCAGCAAATCGCAGAAGGTTCGAGATATCTAATACTGTGATCACCAACCCGCCTGCTAAGTGCAGCGATTATGGTAAATCTGTTCATTGGGAACTATTGACTCTGTCTAGTGATAAAAAAAAATACAAATAAACTGTGTATTAGCTCTAGCCATGAAAAGCTTTGTATTTATACTAGCTGAAGTATCCGTAATATATCGTGCCTATTTCGACGTGTCATGCACCTTCTGCATGTTTTGAAAGCTAAGTAACTTAAATTTCTTCATGTTCGAAATTAAACTCTAGATTCGTTTTGTTATATACATCTTCATTAATACTTACAATAGCGTCGACAGTTTATTAAATTACCTACTTTTCTATTTTTAAACGATGGTGAAAAGAAGGGGAGAAATTCAAGAGTATAATGCCTAAACTTAAAAACATATTTTTTTTATGGGAAAGAGGGCAAACGAGCAAGCGGCTCACATGATGGTTAGTGATTACCTTTGCCCACGTACATCTGCAACACCAGAGAGGCTGCAGGAGCGTTGTCGGCATTTAAGGATATTTGGGCGTTAGTAGGGAGGATGTGGAGAGGGAGTGAGCCTCCGGTTACTTCACTCACTAAACGCAGAAGCAGTTTTTGATCAAAAAATTTGATAATATCCGCAACCTTTTTAAAATTTCTTTTATACCGATCTGGAATTTGTTAAAAAACTTAAGTAATATGCTTGGCATAGTGAAACCTATAATAAACATGCAATCATCAATCTAGAAAGATAAGCTATTTGAGGTTTAAAGAAAGTGATCGTAGCATTTTTTTAATATTTATAATAAATTATATTGACGATTGCCAGGCTTAGTTTGTACCTGTCTACATAAATTGTTTTTTTTTTCAATTCAATTTCATTACACAGTTTCGTTTTAATTCCGTTCATAATTTATAAAACTTATATATACATATTTATCGAAGCTAGTCTTCAGCTCCTACGAAGTATGGAACATTGTTTTCGAGCCAGCACAAATCTTTAATATTGTTGCTTGTGATTTTGGTTTAACTACACGATCCAAGACAGTCTTTTGATAAACTTTGTCCTAAGTAATCCCATGAAATATATAAAAAAAAACTGGTAACTATATAGACAGCAATATAGCTATCATGCTAATTATAATAAACGGCGCACAGTGATGCCTACCTCTAATTTTGGTGTTCACGTATATTTTTTTTAATTTTGCACATTTAAAAAAAATCTTTTAAGTAATCAGTTTGAAACTATATAAAACACAAACGACATAAAATAACTTTTTATTAAAGACTGCCTCCATATCATTTTGTCTTAAAACCAAATTGAAATTACACATTAAAAGGAAAAGTTGTCACATAGAATATTGTTATAGATATAACATTACATTCCTAAAACTTGTACAAGACATTTTTAAGATGAATATCAGGCATTCTGTTTAATTATTTTTTTTAAATAAATGTATTTTACTTATCAAATATTATTGTAAATAATAAATAACTGCAGAAACATGGAATAACTGCTGCGAACATACTAACAAGCAGCCTTTCTAGAAGCAGCGGGGCTTCTGTAATTTTTTTTTCATAATCGAAACATATATTAAACAATTTTTTATTAATGTAGGCGGTAGTGAAAGTGACTCATCAAGTCTTTAAACTAATAATGGCCAGGTGTGATCAGGAATTATTAAGCCTTTAGTACATTCAGATCATGATGATTGATTAATAATAAAAAAAAACATACAAAATTTATTGTTTCATTTCCTTGTTTCAACATACAACAACATAAATGAAAGGTTATTTATGAATCACGCAGATTATGTATGCATTATATTATGTAGTCTTTAATAAACTACTGAGACAAGTTTTAAAAATGAGGCGTAGTTTCAAAAATCAGGTCTGAATCTGAATTGTTCTTGTTTATATTTTTGTTTTAAATTTAATTTTTTTAAGCCGTAAGTCATTTAAAAAATGTGATAAAAACTAATTCTAATGCAGAAAGAATGAATTCACATGATGTGGAAGAGCAATTACAAGAATTTACACTGAATTAGCACACTAGTTAGTGGTGGAATGAAGAAAGCTAATTAATGTCATACAGGATTTTTATTTTTCTAGTCAAGCTTTTATCAGAAAATGACTAAGACGCTGTGGTCATGGTAGAAAGCGGCAAGAGAATAATATAAACATCATTCACTAATTAAGTCATACTAAAATTACTTATTACATAATCATCAAACGAGTAAAGAAAAGTAGCAGCCTGTAAGTGCCCACAGCTGGACAAAGGCCTTCTTCTTAGATATTTTAAAGTAGTCATATATGCCCAAACTGTATTATTTTGGTGTGTTGGCGGGTTGGTGGGTTGGAGGGTTTCACAAAAAAAAAATATTAATTCTAGGATATGTGAAACCCGCCAACCCTCACTGGAGCAGCGCGGCGGGCTCTTCCCGACTCCTAAACCCACTTATATATTTGAGAAGGAGGCCAGCAGTAGGGACTTACGGGCTGCAAATGGGTATTTGATATCGACAATATCTGTCCTTTTTGCCGTTGTAAATATATATAACGCAATTTATTGAAGATTGGTGTACGTTTTTTTTTATTAATTCTTATTAGGGATTAAAGCATAACCGTTATGGGAAACTTTCGACAGCAATAAGCTCTTTAGATACTGCCAGATTTACTTTGGCTATGCTATGTAAATATGGTTAATTATAGGCAATTATTAAAGTTGTTTGTGTGTATTGTGTAGGTGTTGTTGGCCTTAAGGGCCGGTATGTCAGTGGTATGCTGTCACACTCATGCAAAACCTGTTTTGCTAGGCAAGATACAGGGAGTCAAGGGTAATTAAAGGGGTTAAAATAACATTTTACAAAATCTAATTGCTTCATTTAAATTTTATTTATTTATTATTGGTTATTTTATGTTTATACTTTGACCACAACGGTCGGATATAATGTTTTATTGTTTATGTAATAAAGTTTATTCTGTCCTTCCTTGTCTTTGATTTAAAGTACCGGCTTAATCTTCAGAGTTTAAAAGCTTGACTTGTTTCCGAGAGGGTCATGGATGCTGGGTACTTGTACAGAAGGTACGTAGTAGACTACGCGGATTTAATACCAGTTAAGGGATTTCTCATGCCTTAGAATTTTATTATAATTAAAAAAAATTACATATATTTCTTCGACATGTTTTTCTAAAGTAAATTGGTATGTAAAAAAATATTAAAAGGTTTGTTGTAGCAACACCGATGTTCTTACTCGAACTGATTGCATGGTGCGTATTTAAGGCTAGTTTATGGCATGGTTTTTATAATTTCCTGCACGTCATAACATTAAATACAAATAAAGTAATTGTCAGAACAGTCACGATTCATTTACTTAGCGATTTGTTTAGCGATAAGAAAGTAAATAATATTTAACGAACCAACTAGTCGCGTTGTTTTTCAAACAAAATAGCTAATAGTTTAGTCACCCGAAGTGAATTATATATAATTATATATGAGTGTAAAAAGTAAAGTAGCTGGCTATAAATGTCTCTGTGATGGGCCTGTGGTTGCAGCCGGTTGGTTAACTTTGCATCTCTGCGAAATAGTTTTTGTTTATAATTTCTCATACTTGCAGGTTTCTTTAAGATGTCAAATTAATAATGAAAAAAGTTTATGTTATTTATTTAGGTTAGTAAATTTAACATTATCCAAAATGGTAAGCAGCCTATAAGTGCCCACTGCTGGGCAAAGGCCTCCTTCTCAAATACGAGTATCAGAGAGGGCTTAGGAGCCGGGAATGGCCCTCAACAATTGTGTTTACAATAAAATAAATCGAAATTAGGTAATAAATTAAAACTAATAATTAAAAACCTGACTTCGTCATAGTGTCTTCCAATGCATTATCAGATCTTTAATTGGGCTTCACTTTACATTGAAGTTTTTGCATCCAATAGAAAGAAATTATTCAAATGAGTTCAATAATGCTCAAGTAAACGGTAAACATCATAAAAAACTTACTTTCGAAATGATAACTTACTCATACACTTACTTTTAAAGTCGGTTAAAAAGCAGGTTTTTTTATCTTTGTCTGTTTATAAGACATATCAGAAGGGAATATTTGTCTGCTAGTCTGTTTGTTCGTACATCACTTGTATAGAAAGTTACAAGTGATATAGATGTTGATAATAGTTTTTTTGAATTAATATAGTTGGACGTAAAAAACTGGTGCATAATAATACACTCGGTATTACCATCAAACTATGTCTACGGTGAGCAGAGCAGTAAAAAACACGCTTTTCTTCGCAAGCGGAGCAGCGGGAGGAAACCGGTATATAGGTATACAATTATAAACAATTTCCTACTACGACAGGGGCACCAACCTCCTCTGACATTTTGAGAATGTATTGGAGCCGGGTAGAGTTTCAACTGCACCAGTGCGGATTAATGGATCTCACATGTCCGCAAAACGAGGTGCGTCTCAATCTAAGCTTTATTCGAAAATAAAAAAAAAACTATTCTGCATGAGATAGTTAATTATTTTGACAATGAAACTTAAGCAGCTCTTCCACACTGTAGATGTATTAAGGAGGTATTTATGAGTGATAAGATAAATCGTAATCAAATATAGATTGGAGTTACATGCGGTTGCCGCGACGGTTCGTCCAAGTTACGCTACAGTGTTACAAGTGGATCGTGCCAACATGGACCCGGACTCGGTGTCTGAGTTAGTAAAAAATAACAAAAGTGCTGTCGAAAATGGAAACGTTGTGACAAAGGAGGACCATTATTCCAAACAACATTCGCCTTTTCGGAGACAGGTTTGTTTTAACGTATTATTCATATTTCTTTTAATGGTGGATATAATAAGTTATCTTTTTATATTATGGAAGAATCTCTTATAACTAAAAAATTCCGAAAGTGCGAGAAAGAAATAATGTATTTCGTATTAATTAAAAAAAATATTTTACACTCAACTCTCAAAATTAAATAGTATAAAGCTAACGTATTTGATATTTAACGTTGTATAACAAGAATATATCTAGAAGTACTAGAAGATAAAATCGCTCAAATCGATTGACAGACGTGTTGTTTAACATACACACAGACAAGACTTAGAGAGTTAATGATTATAGTGAAATGTTTGAGACTGATTCTGAAATAGTTAATTAGTTTAATTATTTCAAATTGAGGATAATAGAAATTTTAATAATTTTTTAATTATCCCGCCAAAACAGATATTAACTCTCTCTGTTTCCATATAAAGAAAAAAATTCTAGTAGCAAGAATTTTAACGGTACATTTTAATAAACTTTTTTTATTATGCTTGTACACCTCAGATTTTTTCTTTCAAAGTAAACCATTAACTTTGCTACAGTCTTTATTTATTAAAACGTATCTATCGGGGACGCCAGGTTTTGTCTTTACTATTACGTTAGTCGTGATAGTCAACCATAAATAAGATTTGTGTAACTGGTTTTTGGTTTTCGAAATATTTAAATTCAAAAGATTTGGAAGACTTGATGAATTTTAATCAACTTTAATACACATTATTTATTTGAAGGGCAAATTAAACCAATCATAATAATAATATGTAGTTAGATATTTAATATACATTCGTATTGAAATGATTAGATTAAAGTAAATCAGTTTTTATATTTCATAATAGTTAGCTAACAGGCGGAGTGTCGTGAATATATTTTACTATTTTTACACGGAACCACCAGTTCAGATGGCAATAGACATTCTTTTGTCTACAGCATAGATCCATAATATTACACTGCGGCTGCTGGCCCCCCTGCCAAGCTTCACAACCATGGAAAACAGCTCCACCCTCCATGGCATTACGTTTTACAGTGGGTGTTAAAGTGAAGTATTGCAATCGATCCGGATGATTATAACATCACTAAGTACATAGACGCAGACGCCATTAATACCAAGGGAAAAAAGAAGAAAAGAAGCCGTCCGTCTTCATCTTACACACGCCTCTTCTAATGGAAGATTTACTTTAATCGCTACGGTTTTCCAAGCGGGTGTGATCGTCACAGTAACAGACGATTCGCAAATTAGATGATGCTGCCTGGCTGCGTATTTTCTTACGCTGCCAGTTATTAGCAGCTATTTGCAAGTCTTAATGTGTTTTACGACTTAAAAACTTTTAACTAAAAAAAATATAAAAGCAAAAATGTCCGATGGAGTCGGGCACAATGTAGTGCCACTATATATATAGTCATCACGAGAAAGATTTTAATTTATTTATTTAAACTTTATACACAAAGTGGTACACACGGCGTACTTAATGCCTAGATGCATTCTCTCCCAGTTATCCATTAGGCTAAGTAGAGATAAACACATAAAAGAAGCGATATAGCTAAACAAAATGAAACAAGTAAAAAGATAGAAATATCAAAATATGTGCTTACATAGATCGGTAGATACATACATACAAACAATATATTTTAGTATTAAATACACATAGAAACATGAATTTTAATACTAAAATACAAACAAATATGTATGTCAGGATAAACAACTAAAACGACCCTATGACTATCAGTAAGATTAGTACAGACTTGCAACATCTTTGTAGTGTTTGCGGATTTTATTTTTAAAGGCAAACTTTAATGTCAGGCGGGATATCGTTCCAAAGGCTTATAGCCGTAATTCGCGCATAATAAATTTTGGATTCGTATAGAAAAGAACTACTAAAAGGTAGAGGACATTGTAAGGAGTAACT
Organism: Bhutanitis thaidina; assembly: GCA_029286595.1. Taxonomy (NCBI): domain Eukaryota; kingdom Metazoa; phylum Arthropoda; class Insecta; order Lepidoptera; family Papilionidae; genus Bhutanitis; species Bhutanitis thaidina. Next base: position 7,004,999 of record JAGSMS010000003.1, read on the forward strand.
TGTAAGGAGCTACTTTTAACTTTTGTTAATGAAAAAGTTTAATTACACAAGACTTCTTTAAGAATACTTTAGACCGTTTTTTACCCGATATATATCCGACCTCCGAGATTATCGTTTTTACCCGAGAAATATGTATAGAGTTACGGAGTCAAAATTCGAAAAAAAAATTCCTTAAAATTGCTCTTGACTACAGCAGCGGATTCAGTCATCGGCTCCACCGCTGAGTACGAGTCAAGCGCAGAGGTACCGCCTACCCTACGGTAGGGTAGATAGGTAGAGCGGCGCAACGTAATACAGGGGGTTATCGTCCATGTATTCCTTTGTATTATAATAACTCTTTTTATAAAATCTTTGTTTAATCATTTTTTACAACGTATTGATAGTAAGACTTTTTGTACTTTCATGAATGAGTTTCTGACTCTATTGTGTCTAGTAGCTAGCAGGTAATTCCACAGGATATCTGTTACCCGTTGTTATATAAAAGTTACTTTTAATTCAGGTTCCACAATTTTTAGATACATAATTTTTTTAAACTAGTCAATAAGTAATTTAGCATTCAAATTTGGACTGCTTGGACAAACATTTTTTGAAATATTTTTTTCGGAACATATTTCTATTTCCTAAGATTGACTTACTTTAAATACATACTGAAAGAGTTTTAAATATATTTTTTTCAAATGCCAACCTTGACCGCACGTGGTGCATCAAGCTGGCTGAAAAACGAAGTTCAGGCGACTGGATTTGAATTCATTTAATCTAAATCACCAGTGCTAAGGAGTCGGAGTCAGGGGTCAGAGGAAGCAAACAAACTGGCAAGCAAGGCGAGTATCGTTAAACCTCTATGGTGTGCGTGCCTGCATGCTTATCAATGAGCTAATAGAGAATAATGACGTTGACGAAGATAATGATGCTGTTGTTGATGAGAGATTGCTTAAACGAACAGTGAAATCATAATCTGATGTCAAGAATGAAAAAAAATAAATAAAAATTACGCTATAAAATGAGTAAAAAATTTAAGTTTTTTTTATGTTTCCGTCGTTTCCAATGCTTTACTATACCCATTGTCGCGGGGCTGATGCTAAAGTGAAGCTGATGTGACTCATCAACGCTCTGGGAAATCTGTAATCATATTCTAGATCGCCCCAACCATTACATCAAATTCGCAAGACCGCAAATTCTCGGTGAATGATACTGATTCCTGCCAAGGATGATTTGCGAGGCTATTGAATTAAAAAAATCGTGTGAGCGCCCTGACTATTTATGATTATGCTTATGATTATTAACTATGACATCAGAATATCCAACACCTCAGTTCGCCCGTGACCACAGATAAAAGTTTTTAATCCGCCCATAAAGAGTAATTCAAATATTAAGATCATTGATTACAAAACAAAACTAAATTGAGTGTGTAATTTAACGTATTTTTAACTCACACATTGCGCTCATTTTATTATTTGGTTAATAAATGTGTTAGTATTCCAAGTTTTCAGTTTGTTTTTGGGACGTCAGTTGTATTTCAATTTCATTGTTATTATTATACCAGTTTCACAAATAGCTTGAACTCACATTTCTACAACCAACAAAAAGTGTGATATATTCCTTTTAGTATATTTTATTTATAATTTTAAGGTGAGGGTAAATTTGTTTTATCACTAAATTTGCGAATAAAGCGAACATAAAAGACTATCAAGCTTGTGTTAAACTCGCGCACCGTAGTAGTATATTATTCTTTTGATGAAATGAAAAAACAATAGAAATTCTAAAGAATAAAAAACACGTGACGGTTTTTAAAATAACTGTAAATGTCAAAAACTTCGTTTTAATTTTCTATAATATACATGAAGCCGTCTATCCAACTACGTAATTTACAGTCTTTAGAAGTACATTAGTAAAATAGTCTTTTAAATAACAATCTTAATTCAAGTGGGATTTGATAAAATGCGAACCGGTGTTTATTTTGCCTACACGTGATCCGTAGATAGGTACTATATGTAAATTAGGTAGTTAATTTTTCAACTGTTTTATTAGTAGAATTTTAACTTTTTTTTTGATTGGGTAATACACGAGCTAACATCAGGTGGACTGATGGTAACTGGCTACTAGAGCTCTATAGATACCTGCTAACAAAACAATCGAAGAAGGTTACAGATGCATCATCAACCCCAAGTACTAAGATGGAATGCCTAACAGCCAGTAATTATTCTGGCCTCTAATTATACAACAGTTGATGCACTGCTGGTTAGCGTCAGAAACGGCAAAACCTTTTTTTTGGGGCGGAGAGAAAATGCTTTAGTCATACCCGTTGTTGACCGGGAGGCATCCCAACGAGTTATGTCGGCCTCGGATCTCGGAAGGAGAAACAAACCGACTAAAAACCCATCCACGTTGCTGTTGGCCCGGAGGCCTTTACATCTTTATGGAATCAGACTTACGAAAGCGGAGGCCCGCAAGTTGAAAAAAGGGTCGACGGTGGTATGAAGCGCTGCGTCCCCTAAAATGAAAGAACTACTTCTAATTTTAGGGGAGGGGCAAGGCGGTCCGAGGGCCCCGACTGGGAGGTAAAACCTCTTCTGGGACCGCCTTATTATAATGACATTATTTCTCGAGTAAGTCTCGTGCAGGTCGTGAAGTATTGGCGACGGAGTCTATCCCGCTGTGTTAGCCGTAGGACCTGGCTAGTGTGGGTGTTTGTCCTAGTGTGCGTGTGGGGCGACAATTAAAGACCAATGTTAATAAAATATATAGTGAAAAGTGTCCATTAGTAAATGTTAATATTTTGCGAAATATGATTTAAATTTTTTGTCTTCTGTAGTTGTTATTACTTGCGGTTTTGATTATTCTATTATTAATAAATTCAAAATGTGGGTACGGCTGCAGCGTTTAATGGCCATTAATCTTGTCTGGTAATAAACTGAATATGTATCAGAAATTGGCTCTTGCAGCGCGTTTACTTTTATTGCGGCACCGAGACTTAATTTTATGAAATAGCTTATTTATGTCTTGTATACATATGTATGTATCTTTTTTTATCTATCATAAAAAAATATTCTGAAAGTAATAAGCATATTCTGCGTATCTTATATAAATTTTGTTTCCATATATAGATCATTAAAAAATTTATGATACTTTAGGTGCGTGTAACGTGTAACCTTTACGCGCGGTTGAAGTAAAATTAAACGCGCGCGGGATTCCATTTTTGTAAAATACTCGGAAAAGGTTTTTTTTTAATCATGCCACAAAGTCATTTCACAAAAATTTCATTTGACTTTATTCATAGATATATTTAGGGTCTTATTTTATATCCAAGACATGGTTTCGTTTATCTAAAACCATGATTATTCAACCGAAATCATGTCAAGGATGTGGAAAATAACACAGTATGATTTTATCGAAGAACGAGGACAAAGGGAATTTTCGTAAAACATTTTTGTGGCGTAGCAGACATAGCCGCTGGTAGAAAGTAGAAATAGAGCTTTTAATCTATAACTCTAATTAATACTTTAAAACACTTCGATAAAAGACGCAAGCTGCTTGAAAACATTTTTGTAATTGTTTCGTTCTGTTTTAACTAAATAATTTTAACATTGGTAAAATGTTTAATTCTAAATTTAATATTTCATTTGAAATTTTGTATGTAGTAGAGACAAGCAGTGGCTTTCGCTGCTGCTTGAAAGGGTCGGCTCCGCCGGGGCAGTACCACAACCTCGCAGAATACTGGCCACGAGTGGAGGTATCTTGTGCTTCTCCGTTTCGTTCGGTGAGTGAGGTAATCGGAGGCTCACTCCCTTCACCATCCTCTTCCTCCTTCCTATCTTCCAAATATCTTTTAAGGCCAGCAACGCATCTGCAGCGCCTCTGGGGTTGCAGATTGTTACTTTCGCCCGAAAAATTATCAGACTTGCATCGAAAGAAGTTTTGCTTTAATAATATGTTATTTTCTGATTGCAGACCATTATAGTACTTGGAACATTTCTGTTATCGCTAAGCGCTGGTGCAACTGCGGGCTTCTCAGCTGTTCTCATTCCACAATTACAACATGATAAGGGACATAAAAAATATTCTACAGAGATGGTATCATGGGTAGGTATGTGTTATGCGTCGGACAATAACGTTTTATTGCTAAAAATATCAACATTTAATAATTACTTTTTTTTGTTTTTCAGCGGCCATCTCGTCACTGGCATTATTATTTGGTAACATGATTTCGGGATACCTAATGGATAGATTGGGCAGAAGATTGTCCCAAATGTTACTCTCATTATTTTATATAGGCGGGTGGACGATAATAGCATTTGCAAACAATATACATCTTATATTGTTCGGAAGATTTATTACTGGCTTTTGCCAAGGTTGGCTGGGTCCCCTGGGCCCTGTTTTTGTTGGAGAAATAAGCTCGCCAGCATATAGGGGTTTGTTCCTTGCAAGTTTATCATTGAGCATAGCTTCTGGTGTTTTTATGTCACATTTATTTGGAACATTTTTACACTGGAGCCATGCATCGTTACTCTGTGGTACTTTCCCACTCATTGGATGTATTATATTATACTATGCTCCAGAATCACCAGCTTGGTTTGCATCAAAAAATCAAATCGATAAGTGTGTTAAATCATTCCAGTGGTATAGAGGAACTAGTCCCGCGATGAAAGCCGAACTAGATAAAATGATATTAGAACAAACAAAGAAAGTGGACAAAAGAAGCAAAGTAGAAACATTGACGACTAATATAAGAAAACCGGAGTTTTGGAAACCCTTGGGTATAATGTTAATTTTTTTTGCGATAACGCAGCTCTCTGGGATAAATGTTTTTTGTGCGTACACTACAGAAATTATGGAGGTTTTATTAGGTAGTAAATCTAATACTTATGCTGCTATGTTAGGTATAGATATCTTACGCTGCGTGGCTTTAGTCACCGCTTGCATCATGCTTAGAAGAATGGGTCGGAGACCTATTGCGATATTTAGTGGAACTTTTACATCATTGTCTCTAATTATTTTATCTATTTACTTGTATTTAGTAGAAATTCATGTTATAAGACACATTACGCCAATAATATCATTAGGATTGACTGCAATATATATTGTTGTATCAAATATAGGCATAGCTCCGCTACCTTGGAATATGGTAGGGGAAGTTTTTGCTACTGAAACCAAAGGAATAGGTTCTGGTTTAAGTGTTATGATGACGTCAGTATCCTTCTTTGGAACTGTAAAAACAGCACCAGCGATGTTTGAAAACGTAGGACACCATGGTACATATCTGTTTTATGGAATGTCAACTTTAATAGGAACAATATTTTTGTATTTCTGTCTTCCAGAAACAAGAGGTAAAACTTTGTTGCAAATAGAGGAACGTTTTAGGTCAGGGAAAAAAGAGAAGACAAAAGAAACAATAAGTCTGACATCTGTCTGAGAGTAAGGTTAACGTTATTATGTCAGGTTGATAAGATATTTCGTACCAAGTTCAGTTTCGTGTGTAACGTCTGATACAGAAAACATGATATTACATCATTTGATTTTGTATTGAATTGAATTTACACTTTAATTACACATAGATAATTTACACAGGCATTTAAAACCTGTGTAATTGATTATTATTATTTTTTCTATGCACTGAAACTGTGATACTGACTGATAATGAAGAAGAAGATGAAGAAACTTTATTTAAACAGTAGTTAATTAGGAACCAGGCACTCGCAAGTAGAGGCATCTTGTGCTTCTGCGTTTCGTTTGGTGAGTGAGGTAACCGGTAGCCCACTTCCCCTCCCCATATACCAACTCCCAAATACCCTTAAAGGCCGGTAGCGCCCCTGCAGTAAATCTGGTATTGAAGATGTACGTGGGCGACGGTAATCACTAACCATCCGGTGAACCGCTTGCTTGTTTGGCACCTTTCTCATAAAACTAATGAGTAACTCAAAATGAAAGAAAACATCGACAGAAAAGCTGTGTATATTGACAACTGCCAAATAGTTTATGTAGTTTATATACTCGTTCTTAATTAAGTGGTGTAGTTTTAATTTATTAGTACCTGGGCAAACGAGCTTCGCTCGTTTTTAGTGCAATCGGGCTTAATGACATAACTAACGGAGCGCCATACTCTGAACATACTGGTACCTCAATATTCTATGAGATGGCGTCTTTATCAGTTTTAATGAATTACTATTGTATTCTTTTGTGTAAAACGTCTTTTCTCAGTGATGTCACCTATCTTGAATGTAAACATTTATCTAAATAAAAACATATCGTTAGCATCGTTTCCGAGAAACTAATATACATGTATATCAAATATAATGGAATTGCTCGACTAAAGTAATAAAATAATGAATCAAAATCGATTAATAAGAGTAATTTGTAAAACGCAGCTTCAGTTAAGCATTGTTATAATCATATAATATTTCATGTGAAGTTCAAAAATCCGCAATGTTGAACTGCCTAAAGACTGTTATAAATGCTTGGAGATTTCGTGAAGCTGTTGGTTACATGAAGCAGTAATATTACTGTAACAGTTATAGAAATACAGAAGTTTGTAATAATGTGCCATAAAGTAAGAACATATGAATTAGTTTTAGCCAATATTCCTAATAAACAATATAACACAAAGTTGTCTCAAGAGACAAGTTACAAGTGACAACATAGATATAAAACTGTAGGAAATACAGCGTTTTAAACTCGTACTACAATTAAAGTATTATGAGATCATCATCATCGTTACATCCGGTCATAAGTCAACTGCTGAACATAGGCCTTCCCCAAAAGTTGGCACAAAGCACAGTCCTGTGCCATCTGTAGTCATAAACTTCCCGTAACATTGTCTAGGTCGTCACTCCATCGTGTGGGAGGTCATTCTACACTGTGTTCGTTGTATATGGTTGCTTTCTTCTCCAACGATTGACAGTTCAGCGAGCTATGTGACCAGCCCTTTGCCACCTCAGCTTCCTGAACATTACAGCTATGACTGACATCGGTTACCCTAGTTCTGCTGCGGATGTGCTCGTTGTAGATTCGATCACGCAGAGAAACACTGAGGATATCCCATTCCATAGTCAGCTGAACAGCTATGAGCAGCTGATCTGCAGTGAAATACCATGTCTTAGTTCCGTAAGTCATCACAGGCAACACGCACTGGTTATACAGTTTTGTCTACAGGTTTTGCGCTGTACACGACGAGAAGAGGCAGCGTAGTTTCCCGAACGCTGCCTACCCAAGTTCGATTAGTAGATTGACCTTTGGGTCATTGGGTCAAAGATTAACTTACCTAATCTAACAATTTGTACCAGTTATACGTATTCGTGGATAACTTAGAGCGTAGTGCTCCCAACAGCTACCGGCATTGGTGTGACATGGACATTAGACATGATCTTAGTCTTGTCCATGTTCATCTTCAGACCAACTCTTGATGGGTGACACTATTGAGATCATTAGGCATTGTGCTAAGCTCCTGAAAATATCGTAGTATAATGACTATGCCGTCGGCAAAAAGGAAGATCAGCAGCTCGAAAATATCCATCGAAAACATCGGTAAAGAGTTTCAGGGATATCACATCACCCTGTCTTATATGTTTCGGGCACCGCTGAAGAGACTGTAGCACCACCCAAATTTTGACTGCATCGAAGGTTTACTCATGGTCCACATACGACATAATGGTAACCATCAACACCGTGTAGTTAGTACCAGAGCAATACATGGCTCTTGAGATATCCGCATTTATTTCCTCCACTTCATCATCAAGGTATGTCAAGGTTGGTGAGTACCTGTATGGCCTTAAGCGAATACCGTTTGTTTATTCTGAGTATAAGATACGTAAACCTATTCTACACACTCCCGATCTTGATCATGTTGTTGATGAAAGACCTGTACACGACGAACTCGACACCTCCTTGGGACAGATGGTCCCCCTCCGGCAAGTAAAACAAGTTACTGGATTTATGCATTATCGAGTCCTTCTTCGGACTTCAGACAACCCTTAATACTCCTGTGTAACTTGCACACCATTTCTTCCAGCTCTAGGATCTTCTCAAGCCGGAGATCTTGGCACGACCTACCCCCTCGTTATCATGGCTATCACCATAGCCTTGACTAGCAAGGCCGCCGGAACTGAGGGCCTTTATTTTGTACCACTCATTTAGGTGAGGGATCATTTAGGTGGGTCAAAGTTGCCACGCCTAGCAGAGTCCCTTACAAGGCAGGAAGTACAGATGTTAGACTATTGATCATTAATCGGCTTATACGATACCCATGGTCAGATAGAGTGGTGCTATTCTTTAATTCCGATAGTCACACGGACTGATAGGAATTTAAAAATATTTATAAAATATTTCGATTCGATAAAAAATGTTGTGATTATAATTTTATTTAAGGGTTTGATGAGTTTCAACCCTAGAAATAATAATTTAAAATACCTTCTGATAGAATACATTGATACTTTTGTAGAAAATATCAATTCATTACATTATCAACAAATTCAGATCTATTAGTCCGTAATCCTAAATAAACGTAATTATGAAGCTATGTATATAAATATACTATGCAACACTTGTCAAAAATTATACTAACAAGAAAATAAAGATATGGACATCTGAAACTAAAGGGTCTCTTGATACACCCTACGTAATAAAAACAGCTAGTCTATTTCACGGTCCGTTGAAACCGGACAAGTGGCACGCGTCTGAGGTACTAAATTTCAGCCATATTCCTGTTGTGACACGTGGATATGGCTCAACATGTCTTTAGATAGTTTGCCAAACATCTGCGAAGTGCAATTTCGGCACATTTCAGGTTCCCACGTTGGAACGCGACGCGTTTTTGTCAATGATTAACAAAAAAGGAACCAGGAAAACATCTGGAGAGTGGATATGGTTATTTTTGGAGTGAGCTCGATGTGTTTATTAAGTTAAGTGTGGAGTAAGGAAGTTGTTAGTGATGTATAATAATGTCATGATTTTTGTATTATACATATTTAATGGCTAGTACTATGCAAAAGTACACGGGTAAATGAAATCATTAGAATATCATGTAGATACTAAATGTCAAAGTTTTTGATCTTTAACTAGTAAATAATACATTTTACGTAAGATTTAAGATTTATGTGTACTCTTGTAATAAAGTATATCAATATTATTTAGTTTTTATTTACTACGTACAATTTCTTGTATTTGACCGCCTTTTGTAAGTTTCCATTAGTAGTAAAGATAAAGATGATAATTAGGTTTCAATGGCTGTAATTAACATTGAAGTGTTTGAATACAAAAAATATCGGCAGAGTATTATCAGACGATAAATAAAAATCAGGCCAATCGTCCCAGTAGGCTTCCTTTGTCTATGTCTAGTTCTGAAATAAAAGAGGACCAAGAGATTACCTTTATTTAAAATTCTATTTTGGTTAATACTGTTGTATAGTACTTGGCTGAGTTCAAGCGGAATGAATATTTAATATTTTACGAGACACGTGGCGGAACGGATATCGTGCACGTGCTATCAATTATAGGTGGAATGATAGAAAAAAAAACTTGACTAGAATCATCGAAGCTTACCCCTAATGGGAGGAGTAGCTGGCTATAAAATGAATAGAAAATTGCCGTAAACACAACCCCTGCAGAATGGGGCTTACAACGAATTCCTACATTTGTTTTTAAGGTTTGTAAGCGACTTTTTTTTTTAATAGATAAGGGTGAAAAACTAGCGCACTGTTCACATGATGGTAAGTGGCTACTGCAGCTCAAAGACAACTGTATACAACTTTAGAAGAAGTTTTCAAATGCGTTGTCACACCTGAGGACTAAACCCTCAATTATACTGGCTCTCTATATCTTTCAAACCGAAACACAACGGTGCAATAAATGCCGGCAAACAGCAGTGCTGATTTGGGCAGAAATGGGTAAGAGTGTGGTATCTACCCGGGCAACTCCTATGCAGAGAAGGCTATTAAACTATAATTAATTCTGTAATAACTCACGTTTGTTTTAAAGGACAGAATAATATTGAAAAAATAAAAAAGGAATTAGATCTGTCATCCCATATTCAATCCCAGTAAAATGTCAAGAAGATCCTAAAAATACATAATATATTGATATGATACACGTTACTCTTGAGCTGAGGTTGTTTCGCTTGCCGTGCTCCTCAAATGTAAAAGATCTGAAGAGACCAGTATCTCTCTAGTGCAGACAATCATTTGTATGATTACTTGTACATACTGAGAAAGCAATGAAACCATATTTCAACAATTGGCAACATTATTTCGCATAAATTTAAAAAATATTGTCAAATATTATTACGTAAATAATGTATACAAATAAATAGTGACAAAACAATAGTGCGTAAATGTTGTAAAAAGGCAATCGGTAAATTTCCGTCAATTTTCTGATGTATGAACAGGCCTTGTTCGGCCTTGTATGCGATAGTGCTATCTCAGGGTTATAGTTCAAATATTTTGCTTGCACTTTTTAATAGAGTTCGTTAACATATAGATAAGTAGAACGTCGGTGAATGAATTTATATTTTTAATCAAAATTTTCTGATGAAAATATATTCATCTTCAAATAGTAAACATTGTAAGTGTTAATATACGTTTCACAGCTGAACGTGGTTTATTTTTGAGGTTATTAAGGTGGAATTTAACATCTTTTTCCAAATGGCAACCTCACCACCAAAAAACTGAGACTCTGGCGACCGAATGATGTTCAAATCCAAATTCCACAGATGAGTAATGGTGAGCAGCCTTACTTAGTGCGAGTATACTGGAACTGGGCTCACTAACCCGCTTGCCCTGCGTGGTGAGTATGGGCAAATCCTTTTTTTTTTTTTTTATAGAAGAAGGGGGCAAACGAGTGTGCGGCTCACCTGATGGTAAGTGATCACCGACGCCCACGAACATCCACAACACCAGAGGAGCTACAGATGCGCTGCCGGCCTTTAAGGAAGGAATAAGCTCTTTTCTTGAAGGTCCCTAAGTCGTAACTATTCGGAAACACTGGTGGCGACAGCTGATTCCACAAAGTCGAAGTGCGTAAACTTCGATTAAAACGCACTGTGGTGGAATGCCAACCATCTAGGTGGTATCGATGGAACTTCGAATTCAATCGCGATGTACGATGGTGAAACTCAGCAGCTGGGATCAATCCGAACAGTTCCTCAGAACATTCCCCGTGGAAAATTTTGTAAAAAAAGCAAAGAGAAGCAACATCTCTTCGCAAGGCCAAAGGATCAAGCCGATCAGAGAGAGCTTGGTCGCCGACAATTCGAGCCGCTCGACGTTGGATGCGGTCAAATGGAAGGAGTTGGTACTGGGGTGCCCCTGCCCAGAGATGAGAACAGTATTCCATGTGAGCCCGAACTTGCGCCTCATAAAGTTGCAAACGGTGGACCGGCATGAAATACTGTCCCGCTCTACAGAGCACACCAAGCTTTTTGGAGGCCAATTTGGCCTTTCCCTTCAAGTGACCACGGAACTGAACGTCGCGCGATATGTCAACGCCAAGGATTCCAATACTGGCTGAGGCAATAAGGGGAATGTTCTCAAAAAGAGGAGAAACGACAAAGGGATTCTTTTTAGCGGTGAACGCACAAACCTGTGTCTTTTTGGGGTTGAATAGGACCAAATTGCGTCGACCCCAATCCGAGACTTTGAATAACAAGGTCTCGACTTCAGACACAAGTTTGTTCCGGCACTCGTCGACGTGTTCCCGAGAAATATTCGCACGGCCTGTATTTTTTTTTTTTTTTATGGAAAAGACGGCTAACGAGCAAGCGGTTCACCTGATGGTAAGTGATTACCGTCGCCCACATACATCTGCAACACCATAGATGCTGCAGGTGCGTTGCCGGTCTTTAAGGATATTTGGGAGATGGGAGGGAAGAGGAGGGGAAAAGGGAGGGGTTGTGGGCCTCCGGTTACCTCACTCACCGAACGAAACGCAGAAGGACAAGATGCCTCTACTTCACGCCGGTATTCTGCGAGGCCGTGGTATCAATCCGGTCGAGCCGGCCCATTCGAGCAGCAGCTAAAGCCGCCGCTTGGCTCTACCACGCTTAAAAACGTATATAGGGCACGTATATAGGGCATCACCCGTGCTGTCGTCTGCATAGCAATGAATGCTACTGATTTGTAGCATGTCGTTGATATGCAGAAGGAACAGAGTGGGAGATAGCACACAGCCTTGTGGAACACCAGCATTCACAGGTTTGGGGTCCGAGCATGCACCGTCGACAACAACCTTGATGCTCCGATCCGTGAGGAAGCTGGTGACCCAGTTGCACAATCTCTCAGGAACCCCGTAAGATGAAAGCTTTGAAAGAAGCGCTTTATGCCAAACCCTATCAAATGCTTTCACTACGTCCAAACTAACCGCCAAAGCCTCCCCCTTAGACTCAACTGCTTCTGCCCATCGGTGAGTCAGGTAAACTAGAAGATCACCAGCTGATCGTCCGCGACGGAAACCGTACTGTCGGTCACTGATCAGCTGGTGTTCCTCCAGGTACCTCAGGAGCTGGGTGTTGATGAGTGACTCCATTATTTTAGATAACAAGGGGGTGATGGCAATAGGCCTGTAGTTGGACGGATCAGAGCGGTCGCCTTTTTTGGGTATTGGATGCACAAATGCAGTCTTCCAAGATTCCGGGACGACGCCTGAAGAGTAGGAGTGCCGGAAAAGACGCGTGAGAACCGGTGCCAACTCAGGGGCACACATCCTCAGCACAATTGGAGGGATTCCGTCCGGCCCACTCGACTTATGAATGTCCAGGCAGCGGAGTGCCTTTCGCACTGAGCTCTGCAGAAACTGAATTTCCGGCATGGAACACTTACACCACGGGATGGTAGGTGGAGAGTTTCCCCGGTCATCAAGAGTCGAGTTGGATGCAAAAAGAGAGCCCAAGAGATCGGCTTTCTCTTTTGCAGTATGGGCCAGCGAATCATCCTCCTTGTGTAGAGATGGGAGAGATGGCTGACAGAAATTCCCCTGGACAGCCTTGGCGAGAGACCAGAATGCGCGGGATCCCGATGGGAGGCGAACTAGTCTCTCGCCAATTCTGCCAATGTGCTTTAACTTTGCCGCAGCGATAACTCTTTTGAAGGACCTGGAGGCAGAGTTGTACTCGTTTTTAAGAGCACTGGTTTTAGCATCCCGAGACGCCGAAATCTGCCAAATTGTAATAAAAAAGACTAGCTATTATTTATGAAAACAATTATTCATAGGATTTTTATATCTATTACATCTTTGTTTTAGCCGAAAAAAATTATCTTAGTAATTCCATGATTTTAGGTCACTATTATGGAACTAGAAGGAGAAAAATTCCAACAAGTTCTATTAGGACATGGCTTTAGTACTACTGAGATTGAACAGAATTTGTTATTAAATTATTTAATCCTGTGACATGTGACTGAAGTGAAAGGAAATGAGGTTGACGTGAACCAGTTGCGCGTAACTCGTATTCTGATTTCCGTATTTCCGTCGTTTAAATTATTTAGAATAGTTTTGTTGTGCGTTATGTTCGTTCTACCGAAGCAAAAGTTGGGAACCACCTGTTTCTCCAATCCAACTACTGTAATTTTGAGTTGTTAGTTCTGTTTTTTAATCTCGGCATCTTTTTGTAATGCAAATAGCTTCGGAAAGGATCGGAACTAAGGTAGCGGAGTAGTTAGAAGATCGGCCTCAGAATTATGTGACCCGAGTTGAATTTCCTAATGTGTTAATATTGAGAAAGATACGTGAAAGGACTCTTTGAAAGCTTTTACGAATATATGATGCAATGTAACAAAAAGGCTATGAATGTTAAAAATTAAAACAACTGAAACTTATACTGACGATGAATCTGCAATACTGATATCCGTAACAGAACATGGATAATCGACATAGCTGTTAGGACCAGCAAACTGTAGTGGCAATGGACCGGCCACACAGCTTGCACAACTGAGAACCGTTGGGGAAGAAAGGTTCTCGAGTGGCAACTACGTATTGGGAAACGCAGTGTGTGACAATCTCCACAAGATGAAGTGACGACATTTAGAGTGTTTAGGGAAGTCGATGGACGCAGGTGGCTAAGGATTGTAATTTGTGACAATCTTTGGAGTAGAGTTCAGTGGTGGACTTGTGACAGGTTGAAATGATGAATGAGTAAGTTAAAAACAGAGTTATTATAGTTAAAAAGTCTAAATTTCTTATAAAAAATAAGAAGTACCTATTTAAAATTGTAATAAAAATACGATAGCGTGACATTAAGAAAAATTATTACTAAGCCAAATGTTGATAAAATAATAATATGTAAAAGACAGAAAATTGATAATCGACAAACAAAATGAGATCAAGTTCTATCTAAACAAGTGATTTCATAACAAACATAATAAATTATGATCTAATGTACGCATGGACAAAGACAGCGCACATTGCGTCAACGATTAAATTCATTTAATTATCTTATTTACAGTGAAATCCTCTTAGATCAGACTATTAATATTAATGATTCATTAGGAAAACTTTAGAACATTGTAATACATGAACAGCTGCAGTAATACCTAGTTTATATGTTACTTAATTAGACATTAAAATCTCGGTGTGCGACCACATTATATATCAGTTGAGAAAATTGTACTAATTAAACTAACCAAAGCATATGCCACCGTGACTTTTGGCGTACGCTGTAGCTAATTTGGTATAAGTTTTTGTATAATCTGTGTTGATCGCCAGATGGCGCGGGTATCACGCATACCGTATGGCGGCGCCATACAACCACAGGATTCTGGTGTAATTTCGCTGTCTACTATCTCCGTTGATATGGCAGCCTGGTACAATAAGCACGATTTTATATAATTGCTGATTTTTGTTGTCTAAATTAAGAATTCTTATTTAAATAGGGAGTTTGGAATATTCAGTCAGAGATCTTACAATCAGAGTTGTTTGTTATATTGATTTAAATATTATATTAGATATTGTTTTAAATAATTACTTAGATAAACTCTTGGAATATAAAGTAGATTAAAAAGGGCACATAAAAGGTGTAAGGAAATATATATATTTTTTTTAATTATTACTTTTTTACATAAATAATTTATACATAATTATGCTGATAGCGGACTATTCATTGGACTTTTCACTAGTTGTTATCTGAGGGACTTTTTATCCATAAAATACCGAACTTATACCCATAGACTCGTCACGGGGAACATTACAAGTGTTATGTTACGCATGTGATATATGTACATAAAATATAAATACATTTGAATAAGATTAGTGATGTACATATTGTAAATACTAGGAACAGTTGCTTGTAATGACAGTTACTAGAATCCGTAGAGACAGTAACTCGTTCATGGAGCAACGTATACGTTTGTACAACAAAGTCCCAGTAAGCGAGTAGTCTTCTTACCAATAAGTTTAACGATTTTTTGTAATTTCGAATGAAATTTTTTTGGAAACACCTTTTTAAGTACAGGGCTAAAACATGTAATATTGCAGGAGTAAATAAAACCACTTTTACTTGATACCATAATAAAAAAAAATCTGTGGATAATAAAACGATATGAGGAGAATATCTAACTCTGGATGTATGCTATTGGTATCCAGCCGATACTTCCACGGAATACATACGTATGTCAATGGTATTATTAATTTGTTAAACAAAGACTTTATAATAAGAGTGAGGGTATATTTAAGGGTATATGTAAGAGAATATTTGGATGATAATAACCCTAAATAATAAATTAATGAAATGTATGTTCCTTACGTTGAATAAATGATTTGATTTGGTTTGAATTACAATTTTAACTGCTTACCCCTGATAAAAAAAAAACTAAATTATAATTGAGCACATGTGAAGCCCTCCAATCCTCTCAGGAGCAGCGATGCGAACTTCTCTTGGTTTCAAAAATTTCTGAAAGGAGAATTTTACTCTGTGTCATTGTGGGTCATTTTCAGGTTGCTACTTTAACTTTTATTGGTTTTATTAATTTAAATTCCGATTTGAAGGAATAATACCTTAATTGTAATTCTAATTTTTATACTTACATAAAATTATGGCACCTGGTAAAATACGTGTTTTTTGCGATGATACCATTTTTGATGGCACGATTGTATATTATTATTTCTTTTGTCCCTGCCTCTAAAGGTCTTCGCATAAGACTCGCAGATTATGAAAGCCGTTCTAATCTTTGAACACGTGGATCGTAGACGAAATGATCTATGCGTTGAAAAAGTGCTTATTCAGTTTTGTTCGTTGTAAGTTCGGTAGTTCCCCAAAGGCGAAGTCCATTTTTTGCCCGTTCCCATGAACCCTGCGACAATGGAGTCGACCTCGCTGAAAGACTTTACCGAACAGATCTACGCAAGAATAAATATTACACAACAATAGGGTAGCTTCTTTGACTTTACCTTGCGTATAGCTTGGCTAAATTGATTTGATACTTGTATACACAGATACCGAGTTTTGTTCGTATAGTTTTTTGTAATATGTATACGGTTGGTTATTTCATTTACAATGGATTTATGATATATACTAAACATAAGTATTGTATCTTTTAAAAATATTTTACATATCAAAATAATATAACAACATTGTATTACTAATATTTATGCTTAACAACAACAGCAGGCATATAATTTGTCTACCATATATATAAATGCATGACAATTAATTCTTCACCTCCTTTATATTGTAAATTATTGTGTTAGTTACTTTTAAAGGTCTGACAAGGACCAAAATCATTGCTTCCCCTCACTCCTTAGCCAACAAAAGGAATAGCGGCTCGTAACGGACTTTTTTTTTCTAAAGTTTATGAATCAGGATTCCTTCCTAGTCTGCAGTGTCATAGATTTTGTCATGATAAATAGTCAGGTTTCCCACGCATTTAAAACCAAACAGTATGCGAAATGTAATAACAAAATAATTTGTTTATTTAACGAACTGTATTATTTTTCTGGCTCCCTTAGACGACTTTTACGACACCCACGGGACAATCAGGGGTGGCAGATTCTCTTGAGCTATCACTACACCACATCTATTAGTAAATGGTAAAAGTAAAGCAGCTTGTAAATAATCTACAGCTGGGCAGTAGGCCTGTAGATTATTTACAAGCTGTTGTTAAGTGGGTTTGGTTAGTACGTCTAAATAGGCAAACCTTATTTAGAGTGCTTATTTGCTTGTTACCTTGTAAACATTTCATGACATGTCAGTTATGGATGTTTGTTTATTAAATGTTGTTGATGGTGATGATGATGATGATGATCATGATGATGATACATATTTATCATATCACCATCTAGTGCCCAAGAAACACGGTGTCTTGGTATGGGACTGAGTAATGACAGGCATGTATTATTTTATTATAACTATCATCGATTTAATTGTTATGTAAATAAGCTGTACAAAACATCTCAACATGTGTAGATTTACGGTAAAGTTAGGATATTAAAAAATGTTTGCCTTTCAATTGACTATGTCAGAACACTAGGATACAAATGGTTGCTAAAAATCAACCACATCGACTTAAGCAACCTCACTAAACTTTGTTTAAAACCACCCATGTTCAATGCTTTCAACGTTTAAGTACTCATAAAGTAAGATAAAAATGAAAAAAAAAGTCACTTTTGCATAATCGTAAACCTAACATAAAGATAAGGATTGTGAAGTGTCTCAACCTACAGGATAATATTTTCTTTAAGGTATGTTTGTTTATACGGAAAACAACCCAAGGACATAATTATTAGTAGTCGTGGTTTGGTCATCCACAGAGCTCACTTCAGAAGGGAGTTGGCGGACTGTGTGGGGAGATTGGCACTGTTGAAAGGCGGCACCTTCCCAGCCATCCGCAGCCGTAGAGTGAAGGGAGAGGAGCGCCGGTATTACGATGCGCCGCTTTCCCTACGTCTGAAATGTGGTCAACGGCTGAGCGAATCCGACCACCACGACGACCAGATCGTTGTCCCTTAACTCTGAAACTGCACCAGAAAATACATGAAGGTGAGTGCCATTGCTTGTTTGTGCTTATACTTTTTTTATTTCTTTTACGCGGGGGAAAGGTGCTAACATCTACCTACTGCGAAGGCGGTGACTGGTTATGTCGGGATCAACATTGAAGATGTTGAACCAACTAAAACCCCCTCGGTAGATACGCTGTTGGCCCGGTGGCCTTTTCAGTTTCAGCGGTAGAAAGCCCGTAAGTTAGGGGTTAATATTGCTCTGCGTTACACCCGCTTGCCCAGCGCGGTGAGTATGGACAAACGCTTTAAGAAATATGTGCCAGTTTGCGGGTGTTTTCTAGAATATGGCTATGTTCAGCAGTGGACTTAAATAGGCCGATGAAGAAGAAGAATATAGAATATATTACGGATATATTCTGTATTCTTCTTCGATTACTGAATCTCAGAATGTTTTTAGAAATGAACCATACACTCGAGTAATTACAAACGTATTTTTTCAAATGCACTGACATCTTTAGCGTCGTGAGTGCTTTTTCAATAATAAATTGAACATGGAATATACAAGCCCAAATAACTGTGAGGAGTCCATATAAATACTAGTTTTAAGTCGGAAATCGAACCTGCACCACGTGATGCCACGGACACTTAACCACTGCGCTGAAATGATAATAATCTGTTTCTAAATGACAATACATAGAAAGCTCTCGCGATACTATTGGCATAGTGAGGCGGGCAGAGGTATAGACTATAGAGGAATTTATTTTGGTCGATTCAAACCGCCTGAAAAGGTGCTAACATCTACCTACTGCGAAGGCGGTGACTGGTTATGTCGGGATCAACATTGAAGATGTTGAACCAACTAAAACCCCCTCGGTAGATACGCTGTTGGCCCGGTGGCCTTTTCAGTTTCAGCGGTAGAAAGCCCGTAAGTTAGGGGTTAATATTGCTCTGCGTTACACCCGCTTGCCCAGCGCGGTGAGTATGGACAAACGCTTTAAGAAATATGTGCCAGTTTGCGGGTGTTTTCTAGAATATGGCTATGTTCAGCAGTGGACTTAAATAGGCCGATGAAGAAGAAGAATATAGAATATATTACGGATATATTCTGTATTCTTCTTCGATTACTGAATCTCAGAATGTTTTTAGAAATGAACCATACACTCGAGTAATTACAAACGTATTTTTTCAAATGCACTGACATCTTTAGCGTCGTGAGTGCTTTTTCAATAATAAATTGAACATGGAATATACAAGCCCAAATAACTGTGAGGAGTCCATATAAATACTAGTTTTAAGTCGGAAATCGAACCTGCACCACGTGATGCCACGGACACTTAACCACTGCGCTGAAATGATAATAATCTGTTTCTAAATGACAATACATAGAAAGCTCTCGCGATACTATTGGCATAGTGAGGCGGGCAGAGGTATAGACTATAGAGGAATTTATTTTGGTCGATTCAAACCGCCTGAAAAGGTGCTTAATTACAACGTGATAGGTAGTGTCTGTGAATCTATCGCCGTCTTAGTGTTTAGCACAACGATAAAAATCATACATAAGTTTCGAGCAAATTATTGGTACAAACTCGCCACATCGGATCGAACTCGAGTATCCTGATTCGAAGGAAAATCCCATAAGCACTCGGCTATCGGTTTTTTATATAACAATACATATTTTTTAATATCACGTGAAATTAAGCTTTCTGTTATGATAATATCCATCTTCCCGTCTCACGTGTATCCAAAACTCTAATCACTGGAAACAGCGCTTGACGAATGAAGCGGAAAATATTTAAATGGAAGCCGGAATACCAGGCAACGCATTTACTCCGTAAAATATAGTAACAAAAAAAAAATAAAAAAAATATTGCTTTTAGAACCGGAAAGAACCCCGATTGGGACATGACTTAAAAAATAATGGTATGACTACTTACGAGTAGACATAGTTGACATTCTTAGTTCTATCATATTTATATAGCACAGATTCTTCGAAGTAAATTGGTAGCAAAATTTAAGATCGATGATTATGTATTACTCTCTTAAAAAGTCCATTGCTGTAAATAGGAGAGAAGCACAGTATGTTTGATACTTCTTTATTTAACTATTTATATGTTATTTTTAACTAATTTCAATAAAAAACTATGAAATACCAATTTTCTATTTAAAAAAATACCAATTTTAAGACTCAAATATTGAAAAACGCCTTTACCCAGCTGTAGGATATTTACAAACTGGGACTTTACTTAACTACTACCTTCGGTATCAATATATCATAATAATAGGCGGACATAACAGTTGAAAGATTTTAAATAAAATAACATAGAATGTATATACAAACACTCTTTAGTCTTCGACGTAAGAAATTCAATTTCTTTTGTCAAGCGTCATTTATTTATATAATCTACAATTGTAGATAGTATGATGCTTGGTTGAGCCGCCTCATACACGAGACTGTAGTGACAGAATAACATGTACAATACAGTAAATGCGTTTTATTTATGCACCTATATAGCGATTACTAAAAAATTAGGTACCTTGTGCCATATAAACAGGGGTCGTACACTTGGGGAATGATTCAAAGAAATTACAGGCTTCTATGTAGTAGATATATGACTTTCGTTTACTTTTGACTTAGTAATAAGTGATAAGGGAATGCTGTTTAGCAAACCATCGGTATATCGCCAAGTTTACCGAGGCGTTTTGTTTATATTATAAACATTAATATTCTGTATTCGAAAAAGGAATATTTTCATGTTTTTTTATTTAATATAAACTTTGACTATTTCATAACTGATGTAGTTTTTGAAAACGATTAATTGAATTATTTGTACCTTATGTTTGTAAATTATGAACCTTTGACATTATGCAATTTATGTCTTTTATATATTTTATTGTTCTACTAATTAAGTTTAACTGTATTTTTTATTCTAATAAGCAGCATTGGGTCCTCTAAATCTTAATTTTTTTTTTCATAACTTATTTCAAGTTAAAAACTCTATATTGAATGAACTCAAGTTTTGACTCGATCTAAAATTTTAATCACCCGGTTTGAACTAAGGGCTTATTTGAGAGTATTTTTTGTCGCGGGGTAACGGCGGCGCATTACAATCATAATAGCATTGCCGCTTAACCGTTAACGGCTGAGTTTCGGGGCTACTTATTCAATCTTCGTTTAAGGTTAAAGAAATATTTTGAAATTCCATTTATTAATTATTAAAATGTCAAAATTTACTTTTTATTTTTAATATATAAAAAAATATATATAAATAATAAAAAAATATCTTTAGTTCATTATGATGTATATAAAGTGTAGTTTTTTCTAGATAAGAAGTTAAGAAAATATACTTTAAAATTTATCTAAAATAAATAATGCCCTTGTTTTTACTCTAAATTAAAATCGAATTTCGAATTTAAAATAATAATTTTTAATTTAAAGTTTCAAACTGTAGTAACGGCTAGTGGTGTTACTAGCATTAAGCCGACCGTTTAACACAAAAACAGTTAAGTAGGTCATTCCAGATTATACTTTAGCAGCATTATCACAGGGGTATTTATTTCACCTTTTGTAAAGATGTATCGATTATTGTTTTAATTATTTTTATGACTTATTATAAGATAACGAAGTATCTAAAAACTTTTAATTAAATTAAATTAGGGTTTTGTCTGATTTTGTTTTTTTTTTTAAATACACATACTGCTTTTATAAGTGCTGTCACGTAGGCTCGACTCAGCCCACGTAAACCGACCTCTGCAATCCACTTTACACCTAGTCAGGAGATAGAACGTCACGTTCTGGTAGTGGTGAGCTGTGTTGTCGGGTTTCCTTTCGGAGATTGCAATCCGATTTCACAGGCCCTGCAACGACATTTTCTTACACCGATGCAATATGTAATTAAATAAGACGAAAACAACAGTTTACAAATAAAAATTAACTTATTTATTGTTCTAATTTTTTTATAAACTAACATCACATAATTTTATCGTCGAAGGCACTATGTTAAATACTAGTAATAATAATTTGTTTATAAAGTGCCTCTTCGAAATTATTCATAACACCAGGTCAATATTTTTTTTAAAATAACGTGTCTACGTATGTTAAAAGGCAAATAATTTGTATTATCTTATATCATTATTGTCTAGCACATAAAATAAATAGTGAAATTCGTTGCATATACATGATTGAAATATTCTATCAACAATCAGGCTGTACTTAGAATAAATGTTGGGAACGCAAAGGTTTTATTACTTCTAGTGACCGTTACAACACACCTTGCGCCTGCTTAGTACATTGCTTTGGGAACAGCTGTATTTATTTATTACACGCAAACTTTATATACACGACAATTAAATTATGAAACAAATTATTAATTATAAAACTAAGCTAGTTGTTTTTAGTTTTCGACAGAGGACGGCTATGTCTTGTTTTTTCTTGCCACCATTTCAAAGTTTCCTCAAATTGCTCTCTATCCTCTGGTGTCACCTGAATTTCCGGAATCTCCTTTTTTAGTTCAACTTCATTGTATGGTTGATTTTCAACAAAAGTATCTGTGTGTCTAATGTCCTCTTTAAACTTATATTGGTTATGAGATAAAATTAAATCAGGGTTTATGGCCTCCAATGGAAGCTCAGTCTCATTTTCAAATGCAGTATGAATTTGTTGAATGGATGCGGCATATTTGACTTCAAAATCACTTTCATTTATTGCCACGTCTGGTTCACTGCAATAACTCTGTTCAGGTATCACTGTAAATTGTTCAGCAGAATTTGGGAAAGGAAAGTTACTGTCTAAAATATGGGGAGTCCCATCTTCGTGTCCAATAAGATCCGACGATGGAGTTAACGGTTGTCCAACGCATTCCTCTTCATCGTATAAATGGGGTGTAGAAACAAGGTGAAATGTTTCTGAGCTCGGCAGCTCCATGTATGACTGCTGATGAAATTGGAGTGAGCCGTCTAACTCGTCATCATCAATATCATCATCATCAATAACCGGAGAATTTAGAGAAAAATAGCTTCTTTCCTGACTATTCTCTCGGGGGGATGAAGAAGCTGGAGAAGGAAACGACTCCATTGTTGGTCTTGACATATTTTCTTTATCCGCATGACCAATGTTGAGCAAGCTTTCGAGGTTTCGTATATATTCCACAGCCATACGCAGAGTTTCGACTTTACTAAGTTTCTTGTTAGGTCCTCTGTTAGAATTTGCGCTTTCAAAAACCGATGCCACTTCGTCAGGTATATGGCGGCGAAGAGCGGCAAATCCATCGTTGACTTGTCGTACTCTATTTCTTTCCCGCGCGTTTCGTCGCGCAACTGCAAGTGGTGTTGGCGTCCTTGAAGCGTCCTCTGGAGCGTTTTCGCGAATTCGGGGTCTTTTTGACAGGACGTTTGAACTCACAGTATCTGTAGCGCGCACTAAAGATGCCACTGAAACGATGTTCGGAGAAGCGATCTTATGTTTTTTTCTTACTATTATAATTTCACCAATGTTTGGGTTCGCATCGTTGTTTGCTATGTTCACGGTATTATTCACGGATTCTTGAAGCACCTGCGTCTTTCCGAGTGGCGAGTTACGGAACACTACCACGCCTATCGAACTCATTTCGTCGGTGAGTTGCCGATTTCACATGTTACTTTTGTTTGTGTATGATTAGTTCTGGTTCGGGATTTTAATGAAGTCACGTACTACGGCAAAGAACCGTTTAGAGATAGTGAGGTAGTATGGTGAAAAATGTTGAGATGGCGTCAGGGCGCTGGCCGTCGCGAGAATGGCGCGTGCCGCGCGGACGCACCTGGGGTGGCCCGCGGGGGGATCGACAGGGGTAGGTACTTACGATTACTAGTTGCACACATGCTCTTTCAAAGGGCGGAATAGGGCAGTGCTGTGGCTTAGCTGTGCATTTTATTATATCGATATTATCTAATAGATTTGAAATGTATGCAAGTTGGAGTTAAGAGAGTATCAGGAACTGAAAAAACATTGCTTTAGGAGTTAATTTATAAGTTACGTTTCATATAAATACTTGTCATTATTATTATTCATTGTTACCCTGCTTTTAGTCCACTGCTAGACATATACCTAGATTTCAATTTCAAATCTGCCATCGATCGGTCGCCATGAGATTTTCTTCGCTATTTGCTAAATCAACTTTTACGACACCCAAAACGCTAGTTTTTTACACTGTATTCACACTGTCAGGAACAAAAATTATGAAAATTGAGATGTTTTATCGTGTTTAGCGAAAATCGTATCGGCCGAAACGATACCCTAACGCGCGAGTAGCGTAGTACAATAATTTATATGGGGTGAAGCACCCAGCTGCCCCGTATGTGTGTGTTCACTAAAGCTTGCACACATACAAATTATCAGATGAAATTTTTATGCGTACACGTGTGAGGTAACGGGGATAAAACCGTTTCGTTTAAAGGAATTCCGATAAAGTATGCGCTGACGCAGTGGGTTGGCTTCAAATATTACTAGTCTAATTACTTTACGCAATGCATTAGGTCATTTGTTTTAAAAGTTATTACGCAATCAGAGTAGAAGATGTAACCATAAATAATAACTACTTTGTATAGTCTTTAAGCACTGAAATAATATTAAGATCGTTCGTTAGTCAACAGGGTACACTGCTTGAGGGAACAACTCACTTACCTGTACCTAATTTACAGTTATTTGACTAATTGTAATCTCATCAGCAACAACATGCTTAATCTCAGGCATATGATTGAAATATAACAATCAGAATTCGCCGCACGGGAGCGGCGTGATAAACTTATTTGGGGTATAAAGACCGTCTTTTTTATCTAGCAATAAGGCAATAATTGTATTAAATTACATGTCGCGTGTTATGGTTGAGAACGATTTCAAACACGACGACAACTTTTTTTATCGGATTTTAATAAATTAATATCGGAAATTTTAACAACAGAATTTCCCTTATTTCACTACGTCAAGAATTAACAGCCTGTAAACAGTTCATTAGAGGCCTATCTCATAAACAGAATTTCTCAGAATCGTTACGCGTGGCAAGTAGATTGGCGGCCGTAGTACCAGACACCTGGCACCTCAGATGCTGCTGTTCGTCGTGGACCAGTGTATTTACTGTTTAGTATTTCATGCGATAGGTATTCCATCTTCTGTCGGAAGCCACAGATTTTCCAGGGATTTCCGTCTCCGACTCCTACGGGTGGCAGATTTTCTTCAGCCACCACCACGCATGGCATGGTATACATTTTTTTCATTGCTATAAACAAAATTATATATGAATTACTTTACGAATATAAAAAAAATATGTCTTTTGTTCTTTGTTCGTATACAATCATGGTGCTTACACACACATTCACGTTAAGTTTTTGAATGCATGTGTGTGTTCACCTTCGCCAGCTGTCTTTCGTTGCCTTTATCTTTTGTGTTATGGCACGCGCCACTATTCTATGACCATTGTGACCTATCATTGAAAATAAGATTCGCACACGATTTCACACCTTGTGGCGTTCATTTTAAAAAGTATTTTTAAACAATGTTTAATTACTACATCGCGATTTGGAAATGGTATTGTAAAAGAAAGGGGATGATTGTATTGGGTATCTAATCACACTTAGACAAAACTGTTAAATATTACTTATTTCCGTATGTTTGATAATATATCTTTATGTTTTGTAACATACTAGTGACTGCCCGCGCTTTCACCCGCGTGGTCACAAATATAATAACAAGAAAACTATTAATTGTGATCAAAAGTCTTTAAATCATATGTGCCGAATTGCTTTTATATCCGTTTAGTCTTATTAGCGTGATTGAATAACACGCTTACAAACCTTCACGTTTGTAATATTAAGTAGGATAAAACATGACCCACATCTGGGATAATGAGAAACATTTTAAAAGAGTTTCGCCTTATTCCGTGCCATTGCTTTTAAGTTAAATTCCTTCAGGGCTACCCGCAGCTCCGCTCGCGTAGCCATATATTTTATGCCAAGAGAACTGTTAATTGAGGTATAAAAAATTATCACATAATCTATTCCATGGAATAATCTACATAATTAAAAGTAGATGTTGTCAAAAAGCTACATCTTGATAGTTTTCAGTTAATTTTGGGCTTTTTTCAAATTACTTATCTCCGTCTCAACATATTCTGATACTACAAACTTCTTTAAAGTATCACTTATCCAAGGTATTATTTAACGGGAATTTCATTCTACTTCTCGGAAGGTGCTATCAGTAGTAACAGAAGAAAGACATTTCTTTTAACATATTCTTTTAGTCTAGGAGTCGTCCACCCTCTTACTATCTGTATTTCTGTCGCTAAGCAGAATGCAAACAAGGCTGTGTTCTGGTTTAAAAGTCGCACTGACCCAATATTTAAGGTATACCATCTTAGTCCTTAGATTGCAGGAGCCACTTACCATCAGGTGGACTGTTAGCTCCACTCCACCATTAAAAAAATCTTCTATTTGAGAAATAATACTTACTAATAATTTAATAAGAATAACAGAGCAACAATCTCCCATAGAATATGATGATTGATAGATTAACTGTAGAAGCGTTTACTGGTAACGAGGTATTCCATCTTAGTCCAATAGATCCAATACTGGTGAAAGTTATATACTAATTTAACTTCTTCTGCAAAAGAGTCAACGATTCTTTATCGATAATGTATGGAGCTATTGACCAGTGAGTACTTATCATCAGGTGGGCTAATTTTGATTATACAGATTTTCATTTGGCACAACTCTCCGTAGCTACTTCCGTACCCACTTTTTGTCTCTTCAGGAGAAAAAACGTGATAGGTGGAGAGCCTTCTTCAATTGGTTTGCTCTCGGAGATTGCCATGATATTCTGAAGGCCTTAGTCGCCTCGAGACACACATGGATAGAAAAGGGGCGCCAAATTTAGTATGTGATGGTACAGTAATGCCGCATTACATATATATGTTGTCAACATTAAATTTGATTTTGAAAATATTTTTTTGCCGCTCGGAACGGGTGATGTAAGTTAATAACTAGGTACCAAACATGTTATCACAAGTGTTGGACAGATTATATATAATACATTTTCTATCTATCGATATTCAAAGCCACTCTAAAATTGCTTATTATTAAATATTAGAGCGAAGAGCGTGTGGGTGGACATGGACCGCATACTATTGTCTGCTCGCGTTTCCCAGGAAAAAATGTACTAGCAGTAGATTTAGAAAGGCTGATGATTATAATGATAATGATTAAATAAGTTTTTATTTCACCTTAGTGTCATAAGGATTCAACATAAAATGTATAAAGTAATATACATGGATATAATTAAGAAACACACTAAACTAATACAATGGAAATGACCATCTCCGTACGAAACGCCTTGGTCAATATAAGAGCAAAACTATCTGATTGCATGGTTTTTTTGTACTTAGAAGGCGTTTTCCTTGATGATGAGATTACTCTATGCAATATACATCTAAGATAACGTAGCGGTGATGATTTTTTTTTCGTAAAGTAGAGGCTAGTTAATTTCATCTGCTAGGCAAAGGCCTCATTCTTAAATATCTGAGAGGGTTTTGGAGCCGGGAAGGGTTCGCCATGCTGCTCCTATGCGGGTTGAAGGACTTCACGTATCCTCGAAATAATATTTTTCTCACAGGTTTCCTCACGATGTTTCCCTTCACCGCCGAGAATTTACCACGTGCAAAGACTTTCTCACAATATAAAACGGTTTTCTGGCCAGGAAGAGAACGCAACGCTCCTCCAGTGCGAGTTAATTTCAGTGCGCACTGACCACTAGGCTACCACGGCTCTTTTAGTTCAAAGAAAAATTACAAACGGAGTTATCATTTGTTGCTTTTCTTCTTTATCTTTCTATATCAAGAGGATACGAATTAAACACAGTGATGAACATGACAGGTTGTCAGGCCATCGCCATCAGGTACTGCACATTGTACACAATGTATAACGATTACAATCACGATGATCATGTCCTCCTGGCCAATTTCGAATACGCCGATTTATGCCAAATCCCATCGCTAGTTCGTTATTGCAAATGAAACACTAATGTACTACAATTGGATGCTCTCGCAGCTAGTTCGATCACTGGGCCGGGCCTATCATACCTAATATTTTAAGATATCTTGAAATTATAGAAGGATGAAATATCTGTGGTCTATTGGGAGAATTTGGAAATGGAATAAGTAGTGCCTTTGTACAAATTGTTATAACGTTTTCATGCCTTATTGTGTGTACAAAATAAATAATAAAAAATAAAATAAAACTAGATATTCTGTTGTTATGGTACAGAAAGTCTCAAGGTGAAGTACAGTGCAGACTTTGCAATTCAAATTTGTGGGTGGCGTGACACTTACCATCAGTCGGAATAAATTACTAGTTACTCCCCTAAAATAATATTCTGTATAATTTAGAAGTTCTTGTAATTTACCTTAAGATAACAACAACCGAAATTACTTAGATAGACACACCAGACGTACGATAACGACCAAAGAAAACTTGCCACCACCTTCCCACCCGTGGGTAACGTAAGAGTCGATTGAAGGAATTGCCTTGAAAATCTTATGGTGTCCGTTTATCTTCGTACTCTTCTCTTATCAGACCTGCTATAAAGGTTATGGCAATTTCTCCTATAGGAAGAGACATTTATCCACCGATGGACTTTTAAAAGGCCGATGAAGAAGATCAAGATCATAAAATTTAAAAGTATGGACGAATAATTTTGTTTTGCTGAAGATGACGTTAATTAAAATATTATCTAATAATAGTCTTGGCACGGTAAATCGGCACCTGTTGCTCAATGTAGGGATAGTAATAGCATACGAAAGTAACGTAAATCTGGAAATATTATAACTAAGAATATCAATCTTACTAATACCTGTATTTAAAAAAATATGTATATATAGGTTTTAGAATGTCTTCATGTTACAAAACTCTACATTTCGATTAGGAACATCAGCGACACACGAGGCCAATCCTCGTAATGCTCAAAAGTGCATCCTGTAACTTAAGCAGTCGATTTTTTCGCCGTCAATCCGCTCAGTAAGGTGAGGCTCACCATCTTGCGAACATGTGGGCCCCGTGCATACACGTCACGGTGCAGGCTATGTGCTGAGCTATATTTAGTTCGGCCATATGTTGATGGTTCTAAAGGGGAACGTGTGGCAAATCAGTGCACAGGTTTCAAGAATCGTTTGAGTGCAGTTAATGTGTTTATTTTGTTTCTCAAGTGTATAGCACAAACCCCTTTGACTTTAAGATTGTACATAAAGTAGACTATAATGTTATTATTGACTCTTCGAAATAAAATTATTATTAAATAATTTCATATCATCCATAAAAGCGTCAACATGCGTGGAAGATTTTCCCTTATACGTGACCAGTCAAAGCTAAAGCCTTTTTCGTTCGTCAGTAGGGTAGGGTAGGGTGGGTGGACTTTTAATTCTGCAAAAAGTAGTAGATAATAATAGTAAGACATAAAAATTCTCTGTTATCCAACAGCTTTATTTGCGTAAACTAAGACAGAAATAAATAATTTATTATGATTTATTTTTAGATTTAATTTAATTATAATTATTGCTGTTTTTATATGGTTATAAATACTGGTATCATATTTTTTTAAATTAATCGTAGTATATTTTATATAAAACATGTGATTCGAATTTCTGATTTCGGGTTTACGTATTAGTTTACGGGTTATATTTTCTCTCTTTTTATAAGAGGTGTATAGATGACCAATTTACCTAACTTCGTTCTTGTTTTTTGTCGAATTTGACTAAGGGAAATTCAAGGATAATTCCGTGGATTTTAATAGGAAGCGGAAGCGACTGTTGACCGGAACCAGCATCTAAAACGCGAGGTGTCTGGCATTGCGATCACCCGCGCACATAAGCCTGCCAAGCACGGAAACGGCAATGTAAGGTTATGAGGTGAGCTATGTCCGGCAGTGTTCCGGTCATTTAGGAATATTTAATGTCCGAAGTAGGTCTTAGCCTTAATGATAGACATAACCTTTAATGTTTTTTTTAACATTAAAACGGTCCACCAGATGGTAAGTGATTACCGATCACCTCATTCACCGAACGAAACGCAGAAACACAGGATTCCTCTACTTCACGCCGTTTTTATAGGAAGCCATGGTAATATCCCGGTCGAGCCAGCTCATTCGAGCAACGGCAAAAACCGCTGCTTGGCTCTACCACGTACAAGAATTATATGTGAATAATTTACATTTAATTCCTCTCAAATATGTACGGGCATACAATTTATATATTAATTTTGTATAGAGGACTATACAGAAACGATGATGATGATGACTTTCTATGAAAATGTAACAATCTGCCACCCCTTTTCTACGGGTATCTGTGGGTTTCGTAAGAGACAGCTAAGCGATATGTCTTGATGTCCCTATTTGAAAGAAAACCTGTAGACGAGGTTCGCCATCCATCACTTTTAATCTCTTGAAAGGGCGAAAATTGAGTAATGGAGGCCTGCTGGTCTACATGAAGTCGTGCCGATCCCTTCCCTTATGCGTGGTACACCGTTATAAAAAAAATATTGCATATAAATGTTGAACAAACACTACATTCGCACTTTTTATTTTTTATTTTATCAGCGTGTTAAAATTATTTTTTGTTTTTTTAGATGAAGGACACTTTAGACTCACCTAATGGAAAGTGATCACTGACGCTCACGAACATCCGCAACACCAGATGAGGTACAGATGCGCTGTTGGCCTTTATCTAGTGATGGGGCTACTAAAAGCAAATGCTATATAAATAATACTCATTTAAGTGAACAAATATTACTAGATCGTCGCGGAAATATACGCGTTAAGACTAACCCTACAAAAAACCGTAATAACTTCTGAAGTATGTTACTTACAAAAAGCTAATTCTTCGCATTTATAACGAATTCATTAGAAGTAAAAAACATCATCATATATTACACCAGAAGTGGCCAACCCCGCGCTCGCGGGCGCATGTGCGCACACGGTTGATCTGTAATGCGCCCGTTGCAAGATTTCCAAAATACAGACACCTCGATTCCGCTTGCTTAAGAGTATGCGGGCAGGTCGTGGTCGACACTCGAGCAGCTTTTCGCGCATTTTCTGAATCGCCTCCTCTTACAAGCTCCTTTTCTGCTCCGTTTCCTGGTTGACCATTCCATTCTTATTATTAATATTTACCATGTACTACAATCAGTTTGTTACTTTATTGTAGTGTTTTATTTTTATCTCTCTCCGACCCACCTAAAAAAAAAACATGCGCCCACCACGCAGTAATTTTTTTTAATTTCGCACTTGATTTGAAAAAGGTTGGCAACTACTGCACTTCACCATACATAAGGCTAAGGGTGTAAATTGAAAACAACTCTCCTAACCTGTTCATTTACCTTCATAACACAGCTGTGTTATGAAAAGATCCCACCGACCGAGTTACCCTTAAATACTATAACCTATCTCAATGCAGGTCGCCTTGAAATAGTTAGACTATTGAAGAATTCACAGTCCCAGATGGGGCATTATTTCTTATTAGAACTGGGATAAAGGGGAACCTTCAACTTGAAAATTAAATAAGCTAAGGTCACCGTTACAAAGGCGTATGGCGGGACTTAGGCTGCATCTAGACGACTAGACTAAGCATTCATTGGATCTACATGCAGGGGGGAATTGTAAAGGCACAATATCCGGCTAGCAACTCTCTATAGGAATTTTATGAATGTTGTAATTCTAGAGATGGAGTTTAATGAAAATTTGTAAGATCTGCCTATTGATGCGAGGGCTTATATATTGTATTATATACCATTTTACATACACTACAGACTCACGCTGTATGTTTCATATAATTTTAAAGGATTTTTTTATAGTTATTTTTTAGGTGTTTAACTCTCTAAACCTAAATAACGTAGATGTTACCTATACTGTAAATTAAGTAAATTTCAAATATATCAATTTGCCTGATTCTTCTTCAGGAATAATCTCTGGGATGTTGCTGTGATAAGCGGCGGTGAATTATCCGTTTAACACATAGACGCGCTTAATTGTTTATGATACGAGTATGTAACAGTTTTTTTTCTTGGATTAGGATGATAAACTGACTAGCACACCGGCAAACAACTTTCTATTGAAGTTCATATGCCCCTGAGAACTAAAAAGCCTGTAATTATACTTACTGAGTATACCTTTCAATCTGATAGGCGGCATAGATGTTTAAGAGGCTGGTGACTAACCAGATGACTATTAAGTAGAGCAGGAGCGTGAAGTGAAGTGCCGTATGTACGTATTAGCGATAGCGTTGAAACTTGTTTTACAATTTGCCGTGTTATGACCGCGGAAGAGAGTTTGCAACCTCGTATCCTAACCTGATAGCCTAGTTGCTAGTAACCTTACCTTTGACACTGTGGGTTGCGGGTTTTAATCCCGCTAGGGGAAAATGCATATTTAATGTTTCTTACCAGGTACCATGGATGATTATTTACGTACATATGATTATTTATCTATGAAGATAGATATATATCTATTTTAATGTTTATATTAAATAATACTCACAAATACCACAAATAACTCAAACATATGCACAACTAGTTTTGGCTAAGAATATACTGTCCGCTGACTTTTACGACTCAGTATTGTCCGCGTATGAGACGCGACGGTGCGGGGAGGCAGGTAGTATGTAGTTAATGTATTAAATAAATACATTTTAACTGAATTAAATCCAATTGAATATATCGTTCTGTTCTATAGCTTGTAAAATAAAGCTTGTTTCCTTTCGATTACAGAAAAAAAACCAAAATCACTCATTCAAAACCACTTGCAAAAAACGTTCCACATTCCCTTTCAATATCAATGTCTGGACAGAAAATAACAATAATTACAAGCAATGTATGCTCATTCAACAATTCGGTTCGGGCACAAAACGCTTTTCAAATGCATTGTTTCTCTCCAGACGGGAGACGCTCAGAAACTTGCCCCTTCTTTCGGTACCTCCGAAATAGCTGCATTTGCTTTCAATGAACTTCTTATGCTTGCTACAACTATATAATTATTGTTTTACCAGTTAAAAATCCACCTTATACCCTTCAAAAAAAGAACTTCCTAACAACGTCTCGACTTTATGTTTTATGTTTGTTATGACGAGATCGAGTTCTTTTTGGGTTTGTTCGATTATTTAGACTCCAAACTTTTCAATAGCAAAACCGTTACATCTGGAGAAGTTTGCAAAGACTCCTTGCTTCACTATTATAATGAAACTGTCGGAATTCAAATGCAACAAGCTGTTGCTATTAAATATCACTACAATTATTTCTTAAGGCTCCTTATTTATTTACATTCATATAATTTTTAAAGTTTTATATCCTTCTAATAACAATTAGATGTAACTGTTAAATTCCCCTAAAATCACAGAAAACCGCCGGCAGATGCTGATAACACAGACAAATGCATCGCTATCTCCGTCCTTCTCCCTCTCAAGATATTTCAATATTTGAAATTGAGATAGTGATATAAATAGGGGTTGCGAGGGTAGAGTCACGTGACCGATCTCTATAGTGCGCCTACACACACACAAACTCACTCTAAAGAGAACCCTCGATTATTTCATCGATCGTGAGTTGCAATCTCTGTTATTCATTTTATGATAAATCTTACAACGTTATTTACTATATAGGTAAAATAATTCCTTTGTTTTTAAAAAGACTATAATCGTATATATTTATATTGCGAATAAGTACATATTATAATCATATGTAATAATTAGTGAATAATTTGAAAATCACTAATTTTTATGATAATCATTACTAACATAATGACTAAGCCTAACATAGTGTTTAAATTTTTTTAGAGTATACCGTATTTTGTAGCAGTGAACATAATAATATATTTATTTTTTTACATTATATTTTGAATTAATGAATAAAAAAAATAGCATTTATAATTTTGATAGAAGAAAACTTGAATAAAAAATAACACAAATTTTATTCATCAAGTAAGTTCTAAAAGATCTATACTATTATACGGTTTAAGTTGAATTTAGACAGAAATCGTGATTTACGTATTGCACGCAAATTACCATAAAATGTTTTATGTAAAGACCTCCATTTAGCGTGACGACTAGGATTCCAATAAGATTTAACCAAATGTCTCTGATTGCCATGCTTCTACTTGCGACTTCTTCGTTGGTATTCTGCGAAATAGTGATCCTTCCCTTGTCGCTATTCCCTTGTTGACTTTGTGGGCTCGTCCTTGACTGCCACTCGAGATCCTTTCTTATTGTACGGTTGTCAGTTCTGACTTTAGAAGAACAACTTACTGTATCCCCTTATCGTTTCTTATTATGATATAAAACTTACCATGATATAGAATACTTAAATTTTTTGTGAAAGTAATTTCCTAACATCTATAAACACATTAAATAGGACCTTTACCTAAATGATATCATCAACTTATAGGCTTCCGACAATTTGGAGCGTGCGCAAGAAAAACAAAGTGCTGGACTCGGGTATCGAGTTACGCTACTTTAGACTGTCGTCAGCCGCCACCCACCGGGTTCCCTTTTTTTTATCAAATCTTTTTACAAAACTAAATAGATTTCCTGTTACAAAAACAAACAGAGTCGTTTATTGACTACCGAAATGTCATTTTTTAAACTATGCCTTGTTGCGGATGAGTGATGTGTTTTGAATGACTCTCGACCTCTGCGAAATGGAAGGTGCCTACTTACATTTTGATGGCGCGAAATTATATATTTCTACACAACTAAGAATACTGTAGAGTTTATTCTAATGGTTCTATTAAGATGTTGCAATAATAGAAATTTTATTGCTTCTACAAATGTGGTGGCATATTTGTACTATAAGATTTTATATAGTGAATGTCGTCTAAAAGGAAAAGGAAAAACCAAAGATTAAAAAAATCAATGGTTTCAAAAAGCAATGGTTTAAAATATTTCTTATCTTATTGACAAAGATGATGTAAAGTAAAACAGCAGCCCTTTGCAGGGCAAATGCTTCATATTAAAGCTTAAGTGGGGTTTGGAGCCGGGAAGAGGAGCCACTGTTAAAATAATTTTTAGATTCCTTATTATATATTCCTATATGAATTTTTATATTTTTGTATATGTAAAAATTCAGCAAAAAACTTGATAAAATTCATTAAAGTATCGTAAGTACTCTAGTAGTTACTATAATAGATCATCACAGATCTGGAAAAATATTCGTTTAGTAAACTACACATGTGTTGTAAAACAAAATAAAAACAGTTATTTATTTAAACAAAAAGAATAAAATGCTGCTAATACACATATAAGTAGATAAGACATATCCACAAGTAACTTAAAACATTTATTCACATTAACAATATTTCTTCTTAAATCCCAAAAGATCGTTTAAAACTTTTATCTATTCATCGAAATGGGGCGTTTGTGGCAAATATATCATGTTTTATAAAATTTCACGAATCGGTGAGTTAGCTGACGGCGCGTAGGCAGCGATGCTAATCGATGACCTTCTGTTGCTTTCGTTTTCACGATTCACTGATGATTGTTAATAATAATAATCACACAGGAATTTATACATTCTAACAGAAAGCACAAGCCTGGACCATTTGCGAGAGCATTTCGCTTCTTGAATAATATAAGTTTTGTTCAAAACGTGTGTTAAGAACTTTCCAAAAAATTGCATTTGAAACAATATAAAATTAATATAACTTTTAATGGGAGTAAGCTGATTAAGAAATCTGTCATACTTAGTGACTTAACTATGCAAAAACAATTTGTAATTAATAACATAATAATTAAGAACAATCTGTAATTAATAAAATGTTAATTATGTTAGAATATAGTCACGCCTTGTTCCCAACGGGGTAGGCAGAGACAATCTTTTTCCACTTGCTACGGTCCTGACATACGTTTTTCGCTTCTTCCACTTTGATCAATCTTCGTTGGTATAGAGTACTCTTGACCTGGCCTTTTTTCAGAACGTCTCCGATTTGATGGTGAAATGTTCGCCTAGGTCTTCCTCTCCCGACTCTACCATTTACACTCGCCTCATATATTTGTTTCGTCAACCTACTTTCATTCATCCTCTCCACATGTCCAAACCAGCTCAGCATCCCTTTTTCAATTCGTGTCACTACATCGTCTTTCACGCCACAACGCTCTCTGATCACATTATCTCGAACCCTATCAGTTATCTTCACATCAATCATACTTCTTAACGCTCTCATTTCTACTGCATTTATCCTGCTTTCTAGCCTCCTCTGCCATACCCAGCTTTCGCTTCCATAGGTTAGTGTTGGTACCAATACTCCTCTATACACAGCCAAACGAGCTTTGTGAGATGACGATATCTGGCTGGTCATAAATGTATCCAATGCCGCATTCACCATATTACCTGCCATCTCTCTCCTTTAAATGTCACATTCGTACCTTCCATCTCTCGTAAACATTGTACCCAAGTAAAAAAACTTATTCACTTGCTCTAAACTATCTTCCCTAATCTTGATACCTACTTCCGTCATCCTCTCCTCTCTTTCAAACACCATAACCTTTGTCTTATTAACGTTTACTTTCATTCCAGTTCCCCATTCATTATTGTCACCATTGCCTGCACTTCCTCAGCCGATGACGCAAGTAAGACTTGATCGTCGGCGTAGAGCAAACATTTAACAGGCAACTCAATCATTCTTAGTCCAAAATCACTTTCCTTCAAATCTGTCAAACAAATATCCATGAATAAATTGAACAGGATGCTACACAGCCCTGTCTAACACCTTTATGGATATCAAACCAGTCCGTGTACGCCCCTTTATTTCTGATACTAGCTCGGGAACCCTTATAAGGATTTCAGTGCTCGTATCAGATCATTGCTCACTTCATGCAAAGATAGTGCCAACCTCACCACTTTGTCATAGGCCTTCTCCAAATCTATGAAAGCGCAATAGGCTTTTTGGTTCTAAGCCAAATACTTTTCAACTATGCACCATCCCATTCCCTTTGGAAATACTGCTTGCACATCCCATATATTTTCATCAATTTCATCCATGACTCTTTCTATTAAAACTTTAGCATACAATTTGCTGACGATACTGAGTAGGCTAATACCTTGGTAATTTTTACAATCTTGTTGCAACCATTTTCCTTGGTACAGTGGCACGATTAAAGCCTTGCACCAATATTTAATTAGTTTTGTTATAATAAGTTTCTTAATGATTTGTTTCAAGCATCTAAGTATTCTTATCGCATTTGTGTACTTTGGTGACGTAGATTTGGTGGTATAGATTGAGAGTCTATTAAATTACCTTACCTTACCGGCCTGTAAATATTCTAGTACAAAGTAGGACAAAGGCCTCTTCCATAAGAAGGATTTGCTAAAACTGTCACACACCTTGCACCTATGACGCTGCTGCGCGTCATCAGTCTGCTTAATTTTCGTTTGGTAATTTTCGAGATGGTTATCCCGTCATCTTTCAGTAGCCATTGCGATTTTCTAGACTTATTTAAAAAAAAAATTACGAGATGCTCAATCTCGTAAAACCAACCGTAGCATTTTTTAAGGTAGTTCTAAATATTATGTTGCTGCTTATGTATTTTTTGGTTTTGCAGAATTTGTAAACGATACTCTTTGTGAGGTAAAATTAAAAATTAGTTTATGGATCAATTAGTTATCTGGAAAGCTTCCTATTGTGCAGTCTTATTGTGTACAGAGAATTTTAATATTATAGCTAGCCTCGCTTAAACGATGCACAAGCTTTAAGCTTCTTCGTTGAGTATGTATTAGCAATTAACAAGTATTTGATTTGAAGATGTGATAAGCCAAGTCAGTTTCCAATTGGTTTGATTGAAACGGGGCTTTTGCTGGTCGACTCAGCCATAATACCGCCATGAAGTATAGTCTCGTGCTTCTGCGTTTCGTGGTGAGTGAGGTAACCGGAGACTATCTCTCCCCTCCCCAAACATCCTTAAAGATCGGAAACGCACCTGCTCTGGTGTTGGTTCAATGTAATTTGTATGGATAAGAAGTAGGTCTTCTATCATAATGAGATCGTAACAAGCAAAATGAAGGCAAAACTACAAAACTTATCCCGAAACCAAGTCGTCTCTACTCGATCTTTGGAGGCAGGCAGTATATTTAGAAGGCGCTTACGTTATTAAATAATATTGTTTATAGTTTTAAAGAAGTTGAGATGCCATACAATCGGGGTCTTTTTTTAATTATTTAATAGAATCTTCAGAGGTCAGACTTCAGAGTATTCAAAACTTGTATAGAGAAAATACCACTTATTTATACCAATATTAGATACAATTGTAATATTATTATAAATAATTAAACATTATTTAGTAATACGTACACTGTATGTATATCATAAAAATTATATTGTCTTTTCTAAGTTTATATAATAATCTTTTTTAAATTTAGTCAGGTAACATTGGACATTTTTGTTTCGGCAAAAAAGAATACATCATACATCGTAGCGTAGAAAAGTAAGAGAGCGTGAATAAACTAAAAGAAATACTAGGAAAATTATGGTCTTCGAAAGGTGACCAAATAAAATTTGCGAGTGGTACGGTATGGTGACCGACAGATGGCGGAATAAGCATCTCCAAATCAAGATCAAAATGCGCGTTCGAAAATACTCAGACCGGTGTTGGACAGCTGCAGTTCTTTTAAAAGACCTGTTGAAAGCTTGTATCCCAACTTGAGAACGAGGGGTTAGGTGCAAGATGTCTGCTAAAGCGATTGCGCATAACAAGTGGGGCGGTGACGGTAATTTGTCCCCATGGTAGAGACGAACTTTTGTCCAGCGGAGGGACTATTTAAAGGCTATTTAAGAGGAAAATATACCAAAACGTAAGTATTTGTATCGGCGACAGGAACCTAGATATAAAGCGTGTAAAATGTTGGGACTGGGCGATGCCTTTGGATTTGCTATAATGATAACAAGAATGATGAATAATTTTCAGTTATACCAAGTATAATTTGTTAGCAGTTTCTATTTCTTTTTAAAAAAACTTTGTCCACGACAAAATGGGAAAAGACGGGCGCTTAAATATTTTCTTTGACGGGACATTTAGAGACAAAAAACAGAATGTTCGGCCACAACTAGGCTACCGTGGGTATCTTTGATTTATGAGATATAAAATTTTGGGGGATATTTTTAGCGGTGCAATTAAAATATTTAAAGAACCTCACGCAGTGGGTGGCAGGCGACAGTTCTCACGAGACGATTAAATATAATTTTATTTGTTTTTCTGTTTTTTCTTATTTTAATGCGGCAAAATGTAGGTACTTCAGTTTATTGTTATATGGACATTTCGGTGTTTTTGACATGCTTTATGAGATGCATTTGTACAACGGCGTTTGTTTTTGTAGTTTTTAAAATCAGTGATTGAATGTTGTCACCAAAGAATTTTTTTTACTCATTTCTTATTTTTCTTTAGAAGTTTTTATACCTAATTCGTGTAAATATAGGTAAAACAGGTTAATTTAAAAAATAATACGAATTTGGGATGGTGCTATTGGCAATCGTTTTCGGATATCGAAAATTTGTTTACATATGTATGGTAAAGACGTTCAGTGAAGTAAAAGTGTAAAATCTATATTTATCTATAATATATACCCAAAGATCATCAATAATAACAATCTACAGACTTACTAAACTTGTTCTTGATAAAACACCTTTAGTTACCATATCAAGAGATGATCAATTTAATCTAAAAGACTTTTTTTGTATTTATTCTTTTTATTGGCAATATAGACAGTATTTATAGAACGTTATAAAATGTTCCGTAATTAATGATTCAGAAAAGATGTTCCTATAATGTTTATTGCACATTCTCATCAGAAATCACATAGTTTTGTAAAATTTATTTCATTTTATAGGACATTATACTTTGCGGCGACATTAAAAATAACATCTTATTATATTCTAGCAACTAATAACCTTTTATTCAAAGATGCACCCCTTTTCAGTTGAGGTCGAATGTTCATATATCATTGATATATTCGAACGATGATATCAGACGCTATTACTAGTTCAGGTAAAAAATAACGTAATAAACGGTTTGTGAAATGCGCTGTCAGCATGATCCAAACTATTTTGTGAAGTTGAACTTTTTTAACCATGCATCTTTCAATAGTATTGTCGTCAACACTGTGATGATATGTCTTAGTGATTTCACAGCGTGAGACGGAGTGTTCACCGTTTGGAAGCCGCCACCCGCTCTGTTACGATGTCGAAATTAACATATAAAAATATTTTTTAATCCTTTTGCTTTAAATCGGAGCTCGCATAAAAGCAAAGGTGGGACTGGATTTGTTTATAGTCGTTTGAATGGGAACAGTGTGCGTGTATCCAATGATGAGTTGCGTAGTCGCAAGCGCCGCTTAGTTCTACATTAGCGATGCGGCGCCTTTTAAATCATTTCTATTTGAACAAGCTACGTACACAACATTATCTATTGCAATAATTTCCAAGGCGTTAACAGAAAGCGGCGAGTGTCGGCGTGCAACGAGAACAATTTAATTGAATAAAATTAGCCAATAAAGTTCGCCCTGTCGAAGCTGGTCACAATGGAATACCGCCTCAATTGCCGACGATCGTAAAACAGCCTTATTTAGCTGAGTCTGCTTTGGGAATTCACATTAAGTAGTGTCGATATACACCTGAAAACGAAAACATACGTTCACGTCTAAGGAATCAATACGTGTGTTCTACGATTTCTTCTTTTTTAGACATGTATTGTCTACCTTATTTGTGAATTGATTGTTGCCTGTTATTATGTCGATGTTCTAAAAAAATGCATATCGTGTTCTTCGGTTGCAAAGTTCAAATTTAAATACAAAAACGAAGCTTCCCGTTGTCTCAGATTAACAATTAAGAGTGCTTGTCGGGACGGCAGGCGCGTGCCCCGCGGGGTTGCTGTTTCCAAAATGAGCACTGAAGTCTTAATCAGAGGTTCAATTTAATTCTGTGGTTTTAGTGGCCACATTGTCGACAGATTCATCATGTGCCCTTATATTTGCGGTAAATATATTAGTACGGTATTACCTTAATTTATGTAGGAACTCTTAGTCCAATATTATCAAAAATTAAATTAGTTTCCTTACAAATAAAAATGCTAGAGATATTTTATCTGTCGTACGGAACGTAAGGCTTTACATTCTGCCTTCCGGAGAGGAGATTTAGTGCTCCCGCCACATTTAAGGGATGTCAGGGACTTGCACGTTCGGTTCATGGTGCGTTTTGATATTTATATACTTCGGCTTGCCGCGGACATAGAGGGACATCGGTGTTAAACCTAGATATTTGAATGCCCTAATTTTTACCAATAGCGGATTACTGTATAATTAGATTTGGTGGGCGAGGCGAGGTATAGGCCGTTTAATCACTACCCATCTCTCCGTCCATCGGGACACAATAGTTCGGGTCGAACAAGGAAGAGAACAGGTGTCTCGCATGTAAAGAGATCTGTATGAGTGAATAGAACCGGAGACCTTACTAGTGGCAACGAGACATTCAATCTCCTAAGATATATATTTTTGTTTGTGAATAACGGTACTCCGAGAACTATCCCGGACATACAACTACATCTTGTCTCTTCGAGAAGAATATATGTAGATGTTTCTAGACCCCAGAGACTTATAATGAGTGCGGGCTCTGTGCACATTTCTCTCCGTTTCTTATATTAAAAAAATCCGATAAGTACAAGCGTAGAGTTTTCCATGGAATTCATCTGTAAAATATAATTAATAAAGCATAATTATAGAAAGCCGTGGTAGCTCAGGGGATAAAGCGTTCGCTTCAACTGCATTATAAGCATATATAAGTGGCCTGGGTTTGAACCTTGATGCCAGCACCACAAAAATTGTTAATTGCGATTTTAAGTGCTCAATTTACCACGTGCTCGGGTTAAAGGAAAACATCGTGAGGAAACCTTTTCGAGGACGTGTGAAGTCCGTGAACCTGCACTGGAGCAAACTGGGAAATTACTCAAAAATATTTGAGAAGAGGTTTTTGCCCAGCTATGGGTATTTACAAGCTGGTACTTTACTATATAACTTTTCCCCTAATCAGTAGAGTAATCACTGTTTGCTTCCAGTTTAAAAGGTAATAGAGAGCCAGTATAATTACAGGCCGCAAAAATGGGATACATTGCGATTCCATCTTACTCTTCAGGGGTACGTACGTTAGAAGTACGTGTAAATGCTTTATAAGTAACCTACTTTTGTTGAAGTTGGTTGTTGAAGTCAATGTTTTGTGGTAGCAACTTTTTACGACTATAAAATTTATGACTTTTTCTCCAATTTTTCTATAAATCGCAAGCTTTGTATACCATGTGTAAAAAAGTATGTGAATGACGGTATTTTTTGCATATGTTTTAAATATATTTGTTTATGTGCTATTTAAAATAATAAACCTAATATGCTTAGCCTCTAGGCATAAAGTCCACCATGTGTACCACTTTGTGCATAAAGTTTAAATAAGTAAAATATATAAATAAATACGGTTTAATGATATCTATACAAAATCAAAAAAGGGAAAAGTCTACAAAATTTTCAAACATTTTGTCTTTTATTGCATATTGGATTTTAAAAATTAATTCTAGAACATAAATACGTAGACCAATTAGAAACAACAGCGTCTAAACTGTAAAGGGTTTGACGATCGCTAATCCGCTTGCCAAGCGGGGGGATTTTGGAAAACAGTTCCGTTTTTTGAACTTACGTACGATTTGTATTGGGACACTAACCAGCGTCAGGCTTACCACCTATCACGTTGTCATAATTAGGTTCTGGGGAAGCGGGTTAAAATGTCCAGACATATGTGCACCCCAGTATTGGGTATACGGTCATAAGAGTGTTTTTATTTGTTTTTGTGAAGAAGAAGACACTTACACTGTTATTTGATTAATGAGTTGATTTCATTGCAATTTGGTTGTTGCAATTTAAAAAGTAGTTTAAAATGATTATTTTTTAAACTACTTTTTAAATTGCGTTCCATGTTTAAGATATTACGAAATAATATTAGAAAGAACTAGCAACGTGAGAATATGAATAAATACATTTTCAACAACTAAGAAATTTAAACATAAAATCCCGCTGTGCTGCAAAGAATTTCGCTATTAGGTTCTCTGTTTGCGTGACAAATGCAGCTCGGTTCTTTGTCGGCGGCAGTAATGAGACACCATGCAGGCGAGAGACAAATTTAACTCGTAAATAACCTTATGATATGTAGAATTGCTGCCTTAATTTTCTACGTTCGATACTTGCGATATTATAACTCATCCAGATTTTCATAGTCATTAAGATTGCAAATATCGGTTATTAAGCATTTCACATCGCTTTTCAATGTTAATATATAATGCTTGTTTGACGATATCTACAACTTTTTTAAAGAACCCTTGGAAGTCGATTTTAACCTTTTTACAACTGTCGCATTTATTTGAAACTTATATGTAATTATGACGATAATGTATACTACAATTAATCTCAACCGAAACTTAATCTAGCATATACATCATCACGCTATTTATCAGTAATTGTCTTGATACGTATACCATAGAAACCTTTCGACAAATTTAGATGGTGCTTTCAACTCAGCATGACTAAAGAGCCCAGACGATATACTAAATTTTACGCTATCTTCTATATAGGTAAGTAGTCACAAAAACATAACAGAAACCAATAGACGTAAGTTTATT
The DNA here is from genome assembly GCA_029286595.1 of Bhutanitis thaidina. Taxonomy (NCBI): domain Eukaryota; kingdom Metazoa; phylum Arthropoda; class Insecta; order Lepidoptera; family Papilionidae; genus Bhutanitis; species Bhutanitis thaidina. The sequence goes on from JAGSMS010000003.1 coordinate 7,048,597, forward strand.
GTGTGCATATGTGTGCCTTTCATTCATTCTTTCTATGTTTCTATTAATTTAACTTCTTATTGTGTAAATACACATAACTTCAAAACATGTGAACGGATTTTAATAGGAACGTTTGAATCATGGACGAGCCGTTCTACGAGTAGTTAAAATCTTTCATTTATTACTTTATCTAAAATCATTCATAATTTACGTAATCTGGCTAAACAAACAGTCCACCTGACAGTAAGTGGACACTTCAGTCGTATACGACTGTAACCAAATTCAACTAAATAAGGCGTCATCTCCGTTTTGCATCACAACCTATAATTGTACTGGCTCATTATACCATTCAAACCGAAAAAAATCTGTAGATGCATTGCTATTTGGCGGCAGAAACAGTAAAAGTTACCAAACCAGATGGACCTCTAGGCAAAATAGAATCTAACCACCAAGTACATTTACTTTTAAAAACGGTAAATTAATAAAACAACCACATAGATATTTCATGAAAAAGTTATATCCAATCCATGAAATGATGATGAAAATATTATCTATAATTTTGATTCCCAGTACCACCACCGTTTTATGATTAAGAATATTAAAAAAAACTAGCTATGCTCGTCACAACGTCCACGTCACTTTTATCCAAATTAAGTCTCACTGATTTTCTCCTAATATTTTAACATGGAAGTCTGTGATCAACCACTCGTTCGGAAGACTTTTTAGTCTTGGTTAAATATACTTTTTTAGAGAACTGTGCGGATAAAGTCGCGAGCGGTCGTTAAGAATTGATAAATACAAGTCGTTACTTACGTTTCCGAGCAGCAACATTTTTTCTGTACGATCATAGGTTGATACGATTTCGAATAATATTAACTATTGGCAATGTCTTCAGTTAACTTGGCAATTTTATTTCGGATATAAGAAGGTTATGATTTTCTTAAAATACGGACGGAGTCGCTGGCACAGCTAGTACTATAATATGGTTCCAATAGCGCCATTTGGAGAGATCTAAGGCCGGCAGTGGATGATGAAGAAGTGAATGTAAAACTTTTCTTTGGGGTGTATGTAACTTACATAGAACTAGACAGAGATTAATACCTTGGGATAATTTATGAAATCGCGGTTTATCGATAGTACTACATAACAGTGATGTGGAATGAACATTTAAGTTTGTAAATAAACAAACTTATATGTTTTTTATTACTTTAAATACAGATACATACATAGAGTAGGTAATTTTTTTAATTATTACTTCTACTGCTTTAAAATCTGCTATAAAGTATTGTCCATATAGAAAGACTTTATGTGAATGACCACTTTATTGTGATAAATAATCGGTCTCTTTCAGAACGCCTGCGCTTAGAGCAAGATGCTACATCAAGTTTCAAGCGGGTGTGTTTGGTAATACTTTATGGGGAGACGTTGGCTGGAGGCTACTGAGTGCTTATTTACTTAACGACTGTTCATGAAACTCTAATTAGTTCAAGCCCTGACGTGAGCACAGAAGCGTGCCACACAAGCCGTACCCTGTCTCCCAACCTCCAAGTCAATTCTATATGCAAATATTAAGTGTATAGCGTGCGCTATAATAAAGCGATCATTTTTGTTACGCCATCTTATTAATTTTGGGCACTTACGTGTATTAAATTCAATGTGTGAGTACAGTCAGGTGGTAACTGGTTACAGCTACGAACAGTTATGTATTGCAGTGGGTTATCATTAATTTGTTATTGATTTAATTTTTTTTTAAAATTACGTCGAAAATTTTTTAATGCTTTATTTTAAAGTATTTCTGTTAAAACTTAAACTTACTTATTAGACTGCCAAAATTAACCTTACCTAAAAATAGGTTAACTTTTTAATTTCATTCTTCCAATGTTTTTTGGTTATAATTAGCACTTAGATGAACACTCACTTGGAATAGTAAAATGAAATGATTGGAACATTCTAATTCTTTGTCGTAAGGAAAATAATTTTGTACGTCTAATATCAACTCAAATTTTTTACAACACACATTTTACCACAGTTTGCTAATGGGGTTTTATTGACGGAGAAGAAACAGGTATAAGAATAAACACTAAATAAACACTAAAGTTTTTTCTCTCTAATGTAATTTTTAATTTCTGGGAATGATTTTTAGATTACAAATAATGCGGAAATCTAACCTGCAGCACTGCAGCTAGGAGCTTAGCGACTGTGTCATCAAGCCGGCATTTCCCTTACTAAAAAGGGAATTTCAAAACACTGGAAGAATAACTAAAATGTTTATCATCGATTTTTCGAATTATTTCCGTTTAAGGTGTACACTATTGTTTAAATATTTTATTTTCGCAATGGTGTTAGCAGGTTGTTAACAACTTAGCGACTGCTCATTATTTACTAAACAAACTGCGATAAGAAAATCAAACAAGCTTGAAGATTTTCGGATCGCTTTTTAGGTTTTGGCAAAGAAAGAAATGTCATGTTATTTTTTTTCTGTTTCACCTGTTTTCGCTTCGATATCGCACAAGTTTATACCACCCGTGTTCTAATAAACACTTATCGGAACTCGATCTTCAGGAGCAAAGAATTATGGTATATTTAAAAAATTTATTGCCGCTGCAGAGCAAGGGAAGTACCGATAAGCCTCTTGTTTTGCGATAAAATCCCGTCATTGTAGATTTGCCGAATTTTTTTAATATTAAAAAAGTGTTTTTTTACTTACCAATATTATTAGGATATACGATGTTATTAGTATGGAATCGTTTTAATATTTACTAAACAGAATAAACTTTAAATTATTAAGATATTAAATTTAAATACTTAATGAGATATAATTAATGACATGTCACCACTAATTACGTAAATAATCCTATTAGTTGCATACGAATTGTTTGATTGGCTTGATTATGTCATTTCTCTGTCCATGCGTTTTGTTATTTCTTTGCATTTTATTTGAACAAGATATCATTCTTCGACAAATTGTGAATGGTTATTCCAAATCAGTAGCGTCAGAATAAAAACCTAAAACTAATTAATTGTTAATATCATGTATTTTTTCTAAATCTACATCATACTTGGCATAACGGCTAATCTTGCGCTTTCCTGCAAAGACCTATGTCCAACAATGGACCTTTTACAGGCTGATAAACGAATAAAAAGATCGTTTGCAAAAAGTAGTGACAGTCGATATCACAGTATTTCTATTTCGTTTTTGTTGTCACGCCGTTTTCTGACAGTAATGTTATAAATGTGACATATTTGAAATGGTGATTCTGTCATCTATCTACAGCCAAGACAATTTGAATACTTCGATTCACAGGAATTTATGGAGAACGTGATTAAATTGAAAAAGTTGAGTGCCGGTGATAAACATACATTATGATTCCAATTCCATTCCATTGAAAAGAGTTTAACAAAAAAAAAACGAGGATTTGAGAAAAATATCGGTAACATTTTTTTATGTAATTTAATCTGTTATGTAGACCGTAAAAGGGTAAGCATTTGACATCTTAATCCAATCAGCTAAATTAGTTATAAGATTTCAAACGTGGCCATTCTTTCGTAAATTATTGAAAAATCGTTAGTTTCCGAGCGCGATGTCTAGACCATTAACATTTGATAATATAGGGTAGGTCAAATACTGTTAACATAAATTGCATCGTTGATGTGTGCTATTATTATAAATTTCTTGTTAATGGCCTCAAAATGATTCTTTGTATCATTTGTTATTTTGTTATTCTTATTGCAATGAAGTTAGAACTTACTCGCTATTCATATGTCGTACACATGAAAAGAAATAATACGTTTACTTAAATAATTAGATTTTTAAATTAAGTAAATGTTTTTCTCTTCAAGTATAAGATTACAGTAGTCGAGTGGTAAGGGGATCTGCTACCGAATCAGAAGACCCGAGTTAGATCCCCTGTGTGGAAAGCTCGTGTCAATGAGATTTTTCAAACCTACATTATTAAAAAGGTCATAGGGTCCTATGACCTTTTTAATAATGGTCCAAATAAGCTCTGGTGAAAAGTGGGTTCGAACTATAAAAGTGGATGCTTAGATATATGAACGCCCAATTATTAAGCAATGAGGTCAGGAGAATGTATTTTTTATATACTAATTTAAAAAAAATACTTCATAGGATATTTTTATTTAAGTATTTTATTGTCAAATATCTCAAGAAAAGGTATGACAAGTATAGAAAATGTTTTCCATTTATTTTTAATTACGTCATGGTGAATGTATGAAGTTGTTGTATTTTATGTGCTTTATAACCTTGCTTACTCGTTTCTCGTACGTATCGTAGGAGATGATTAAGGAAAAAATCTTGAAAATCCCATTGCAATCTCGTACGTACCCGTCACATTCTATCTACCGTAGACGCGAGCAATGGGTTTCGAAAGTCTATTTGGCTACACAGAGTCCTGTTAAGTGGAAATTAGTAGGTGCTGCCTTCCTCTTTGAGGCCTAAGTTTTCAGGCTGTAACTAGTCTGGAAAAAATAATGCAACATTTTATGTTTTTTCATTTTATGTTAATTTTAAAATTTTTCCTTTTCTTTTAATTTATATTTGGAATATATTTTTTTAGAGTGATTGTTAAATTACATTTAAGCTAAGCATCAGTCGTATTTTCGTGCATCGCACTATCGACAGGCACACCAATAATTCCTCTGTCGAAGATCACAAAAGATCGGGGATACCCGGTGCTGTAGAATCAGACGGGCTGTGAACGCTGTCAAAACTAGAATTACCTGAAAACGTATAAGGAAAAAATACGATTGAAGAGCACTACAATAAACAAAATGTCATAGTGCAAATTCATAGCTGTAAAGAAGCCTAGCAACTTGTTGGAAAAGTTCAAAGTGGTCATCGTCCTGCATCAATCATGGTTTGGGTGTCCTACCAAAGAATCACGAAGCTTAATTTTTATGAAAAAGGGGTAAAGACTTCGGTCAAAGTTATTCAAAAGACTGTCTTGAATCATCAGTGGCAAAATTGCTCAAGAAAACACGTAAATTCATAGATTCATTGCCAGATATATTAAAGACCTATATCAATGCCAAAGGAAAGCACTTTTATTTTTAATTAATCAGTTAGATTTCGATAAATGTGTACACATAAGTTTTATTATTATTACGCTATTTCTTTAAAAAACGATAGGTATTTTACAGCGTAACAAATCTTATGACCAAACTACCAGGCATAATTAATTCAGTAAGATTTAAAAAGTTCTCTGTCCATTCATATTGCGATAGGCAGAGGCGTCAATACTAGAAGTATGCCAATTCTGTATGGAATTGCAGTCGTTGTTGTTGTGGACTTTAAAATTATATGCCTAGTTCAATACTATTCTTATGCTAGATATATGAGTTTATTTTAATAATGGGTGTTTCAACTTGATACCCAATAGGCTTTTTTAGATAAATATTATAAAATGTCGTTCGTTTAACTTACATTTCTGTTTGATAATGGCCGCTGCTTTTTTAACACCAAGTAACGAATTATTGGAGATTAAGAGTCCAAAATGACACAACGATAGAAATGATCATGGTTCAGACACGATCAAAATAAAGCTATTATTAATACACACTTTGTATTGACCGACTCGTTATCGGACTCGAGAATCCTTTCAATCCATCCACTCTATTGTTTTTGAAAGACTTTTTTGTGTTGATATCAATATTTTTTTCGATCGAAATAACGATAAAATAGTGATTTGTTCGGAACAGATATCGAGTGACCGGGATGCCTTTAGGCCTCTTATGATGCGTTTATCATTCGGCGGCAACATTTCTTTTGTATGTTAATATATTATTGTAATTTAAAACATGTTAGGAACTAAAAATTAAAATAATAGTGAAGATGGAATACACGCAACAATAAAAAAGAATAATTCGCCGTTCTTGTAATACCCGTGAGAATTGCAATCTATATACTCATAAAAAATCGTTGATGTTTGATTTGTATGAAATGTGATATAATTTCTCAAAAGGGAACAATACAAAGTTCATTCATTAGACTTACTCGCACTTGATCTGACATTTACGAGTCTTTAATAAACTCGTTATCCAATTCTATATCGTGTATTATTTATTTCTGTTTCGTTTGTAAATGGTATCGAACCGACATCAAAAGTTCCAACAAAACAGGATTTTGTGCTAAGTAGGCCATTAAATATTATTGAGATTTATAAGTGACAGTTTTTGCGTCTTATATTTTATAGCGCTGTGACGGTATCGTTTAAATAAGCGTGTATCGTTTGTAATTGGGGATCAGATTCGATCTCAGATATTTCTAAGAGTTGCTTAGAATCTAAAAATATCATTAAAACATGAATGGTTAATCGATGATGAAAATAATTTTTAATAATTTTTCTATAGCAATATACTTAATGCGAGTTACCTTGGTTGGATTCATAATTACAATTGTTTTATGCATTTTTGTGTAGATTTACCACATGCTCGGTGCTGAAACCAAATATCGTGAAGAAAGTTGCTCTGATATTTCAAATTCATCAATCCGCATTGAGGCAGCCTGCTTGATCCTCCCTAGCATCAAATCAATTCTCAATACCACAGGCCTCCTTGTCTGGACCTTCACTGGGCACTAAATGGTAGACTTCTCTTCTGCCTTGGTGTCATCTGAGTATGTACCTCCCTCACACCCACTGCCGCTAAGCACCAGTCCAACCGCTCTTGTGTACCAGTTCGATAAGTATAAAGAACCAGTATAATTACAGGATGTGAGGCATTCATCTCTGCTTGTAGTACTATTATTGTTTATTGTGTACTAATTAGTGGGCTTTGAAATTGTAGAAAAGAATATTGACCACCACACTATTAAGAACTATCAATCTATTCACCGTGAGGAATCCTGCATACTAAGAAATAATAAAATATTCCGAGGACGTATAAAGTCAGCCGATCTGCACTGCACAATATAACGGACCTTTCCCAGCGCCAAAAACCTCAAATTTTGAGAGGAGGCCATTGTCCAACAGTCGGGCATTAGAGGTGGCTACTTTTCTTCCTCAGCCGGGACAATCATCCAACATGACCTCAAGTAACAATTACCATCAGGTGGACTGTGTGCTCGATTAGTACAACTTTACATGCATAAAAAGCTTTCTCTACATGATCGTAGCTTCAATAATCAAGTAGATCATTTCTACATTAATTATAGAATTTCGACATCAAATGATTGATACTGCTCCTGGTATAATTTTGTTGTGTATACCTTAAAAGGTTCGAGGGAAATTAATAGAGATGTTTGTTTTAGTGGACCGAGTGGTCGGTGTCGGTCGCCGCGGGCGACCAACATATTCGAACCTTTAATGAGGTGTCGGATTTGGTGTTTGATTCGTTGTAAAGGAGTCTGTTGACTGCATATCTAATGACAATCTTATCTCGTCTAAGTCAGGCCGCTAGCTAAAATTATTGGCCGCAAGACACCTTTTTAAGTAACCATAACGGAAAATTTCTTTGTCAGGAGACATTTGTTGATGAGGTGTGGCAACACTTTGAAAAATATCCTCATTAAATTGATTTGCGTCCGCTGTTTCTACCTGATCTACTTTTGACAAAAGAGTCATGTTACCTTTGTTAAAGTAACATAGCATAAAGTAAGTAAAGAGACGCTTGCCACTTGTCACTTTCTAGCCGTAGAGGCGAAAAGTGGTTTGTGGAAGTCGGTTCGGCTATGTTGATGGTGACAAAGGGAAATCGGTGATTTCTATCAAATCAGCCCCTTCAGGAGACAGGCATAAATACTTATATGTAAAAAATCGCTGTCGCTTAATGAAATACTAAATTTTGTAATGCAAATAGTCTCCTTAATAGTTTTAACAAAGAAAAAGTACAAAAATTCTACTTAAAACAAATAGAGATTATTTTTTTTTATGTTTTAAACAAAAATGGCAAAACAATTGTTATTCCTCACATCTGTGGTGTACACCCTAAACATTTATTTAACATTTGTAATAATTAAGCTATTATTAATTATCTGTCACTTGGTGAAACTTTATCATACTGGCATACCCCGAAGGTGCAGTCAGGCGAAATCGATCGGTTCGTTATATAAATAAATATAATGTGTTGTGAAACTAGTACATGATGTAATAATAGTTGTCATTAAGTAAATTATGTGTAAGTCTTTAAATATAAAATTATGGTTTATTAGAATAAGTAATGCAAAGTTGATAGTGACGTGTTTTTTCACAATGATATCGTTATTTTATGCACTTTAACATTGTAAAATTAAAACGCCCTAATTCTTAACCACCTTCCATAAGTTTAACCTTTTCATTTAGTTCAGAACGATACTATGTAATGTATAGGGTCTCTAAATTTTCCACTTCTGATTTGGTAGGGCTTCGGCAGTCAATAAATAAATATTTATATTGTGTTAATGATAAAGAGCGTATTCGATATTGAGATAATATAATAGATAGCTAGTTGCACCCGGTCACCTGTAGCTCAATACGTTTCTCTCTTAAGTACAGTATTTAAATGTAATCCATTTTGAGACTTATTAATGATTTTGTTTCGGACCTTTACTCTAAGACAGTTGGACTCATTTGTTTTAATTCAACATTTAATAATATGAATTCCATGGCTGTCATTCTAAAAAGCTAATCGAAACGGCTTGACTGTTAAACATGTTATTAACATTTAACCTATAAAGAATGATGAAAGTGCTTGCATTAATTTTGATTTATATTGCGTTGTAGTATACTAGACATTATAGCGAACGATCATGATATCAACTCTTAATAGAGTGTCTCACTGCGCCTTTAAGCTCTTTCATTGAATTTTATAAAAGCTGTATGTGAACATATGTAGGAGAGCTTAAATAACTGATAAAGATTTGGCCCGTATTCGCCTCTACTAGTCTAGTAGAAAAAACAATTATTTATTTCATATGTATATCAAATTCGGTACGTAAGGGGGAATATGCAAACTTTTTCTCCAAATACTAACACCTACATGTGAACTAGCTAACAAACGAAGCTCTGACGACGAAATTTGCCTAACCCAAATTCCACAAACATCATCCCCGGTGTGTGGGTATCTGAACTGCGCTCATAACCAGCTTTCCGTGTCGACTATGGCTAAACCTTTCAATAAATGCATGCTGAGTTTTGCTGGCAATTTCTAGTAAAGGCCTATGTTCAGTAGTGGACTCAAATAGGTTGATGGTGTTTTAAATTTAGAAGAATTAAATTTAAGCAATTGGCCTCGCTTCTATAACTTTGTCTAAGTGCAATAAATTACAAGCCCAAAGTAAAAAGCGATATGGGAGAGTCGCATCTTAATAAAATTCAGATATTTAAGGTATTTTAAATACAAGATTGACACATGCAAGATTTTTCAAGTTGTGCAATCACTGTTCATAATGTAAAAGTAGAAGAAGCGTAAAAAAAATATGTTCGGTTAAAATGATGTCACAGGCAACGTCGTTGTCCGTCGACTGATTTCTGCTCATACTGCGCCTAATTGTAGTCCCGGTGGCGATGGTCCGGCAATTTGATGATAAACACCGAAACGCTCTGATGTACCATTACACTCGTCGTCACGGTGCTTGCGAATTAATTAACTGTCATTATGGAAATGTAGCTGGCGAACACGTTGGCACGGACCCCTTACGAGTGGAGGTGAATTTCTTTATTTCACTAAATTTTAAAGCTGCAAAGTCATTCTGGTTTGTTACTTTGTTGCTTAATCAATTACGCGTAACTGCTTCGACGTGGTAAATAATATGCTTATTAATGATGAAGTTAATATATTTATGATTTAGTAATTCATCTTTAATTCCTAAATATGAACCTTGTCAGGTGATAATTGGTATATAATTCATTGTAGTTGATTTGATGTTTTTACTTAGCAAATTTAGATTTAGTTGATGAAGTAGCTAGGAGATTGGCTGCGGCGCGTGTTCAGTTCCCGCACGTGATAATTATTTGTGCGATTTACAAAAATGTTTCCACGACGCAGGAGAAAATCCTGCCAGGGTTGCAATGCTTTATTTTTACCAACCTACAGTTAACAATAAACACATGACATGACTAAAAATGACCTGCACTTAGCATAAGTCATACGGATAATTACAATATTTTTTAGCTTAGCCGATGGGAGAATTTGCCATAAGCGCCACAGCGATTTGGCGATCACAGTACTAGACGCCTGGTGCGTTAGATGATACTGTTCGTCGTCAAACATTTTTGAGATAGTTCATTTGCCATGTATGGATGAATCGATGCATTCGATATCAAGGATTTTCTCTTAGTCGACTTAGACAATACCAACAGGTAAAAAAGAGTGGCAGATTTTCTTATGCCGTTACCACATGGTTAAGTCACAATATGGAGCTAAAACACAATTTTTGTTAAGAGTAGTTACTTACTGTCCACGAATATTAATTCTATCCATTAGGAATTGGAAGTATTGGCACATGGGATTGCATAAACTGTTTCTGTACATATATAATGTAAAATATGTTGTGAGAGGAAATACTCAAGATAGTTACTTTCCAAAATTTATCTCTAGAATATTCTAGAGAAGGAGGATGGCTCCTATGCTCTCTATTAAACAAATTTCGTTTCAACACCAGTGGCATTTCCATAATCATATAGCGATTTTATTTTTTGTCACATTGTTATTTTTTCAACAACATTTGATTTTTTTCTTAATCTGCTTTTAAACAGTCTGATGTGATACTGGACTTTTGAGATATTTACTCGTATGAGTAGATCTCTTCATACGGGAGAATTTGCCATAAACGCCCCATTTGGTTAGCGGGTAACAGAACCGAGCCCTGAATCTAAAATACTGCTGTTCGTTACCGATCCGATTCTTAAGTTCTCATGGAGTACGCATTTTCAATACAAGTGATTTTAACTTTTACCAATAGCATCATTTAAGTACATTATCTGAATATAGAAAGATACGGGCAGGCAAGTACACCCGTGCTTACAGATAATAGTTACTAATAAAAACAGAAGAATGCCGCCGTGCTTTAAATTGCAAAGAAAAATCTTTAATTTATTATTAAGAAATAAGACTATATATTTATGTGTATTTGTTTTATTGGATTAGGGTATAAATCGAGTTAACAATCCAACAGATGGTTACAGTTATATCATTGACGACTGTACATTCATAAAAGCACAAATGTTCGGAACATGGTAGAGCCAAGCGGCGGCTTTTGCTGCTGCTTCAATGGGCCGGGTCGTAGAATACTGGCGTGAAGCAGAGACGTCTTGTGCTTCTGCGTTTCGTTCAGTGAGTATGGTAACAGGAGGCGCACTTCCCCTCCTTCACCCTTTTTCCCTCCCCTTCGCAAATATCGTTAAAGGCCGGCAACGCACCTGCAGCTTCTCTGGAAAAAAATTATATAGTGGGACATTATTCTTAGTCTTAGTATTCTTTAAACATATTCAAAATCAAAAGTATTAATAGCACTTTAAGTAAGCTTTGATTGATTGAAAGAGAATTTAAAATACTTCAAGGTGTCTCCTTAATATTTCCCTATCATGTACTATGCTAACCAAAGCTATAAAAAACCTAAATTAATCTAAAAGCTTGCTTTAATATCAAAGCTGTATCGTATGCATCATAGCTATCCGCTAAAAGTCTTAGTTGTTGTGAAAAAAAAGTTTAATAATTCCAATTAACCTTAATAATAGGCTCCGCGTACAGTGAAGAGGCAGTGCGATTAAAAAGACAAATTCCTTAACCACTACACTACAATAGCAGGTTGCAAGCATTCCCGACCGTTCGGAGCTTGCCTTTTATTAATAGACCAACGACCGGTAGCCGCAACAGTTGCCATACTGAGCGAAAGATATGATTAACACAATGCCGATACATAATAAGTGATATTGGGACCAGTTCGGAGAGCTATGGATAAATGTAACCAAAGCTGGTTCCCGATCATATCCATTACGGGATGACGCGGTTTGGCGACAAACGCGCACGTTTACGTCTCAGTTGTTGGTAATGTGTTCTACATTACTATGAGATGTCTTTTACATAGCAGTATACACAGGGTTTAATTAAAAGTAATACAGATGCCATGGCACGTGACCAATGCAGTATGTAGTTAATGTTTAGTCACTGTAGTTCTTTACATTCTTTGTTTCTCTTTATTGATTCGGAGCTATTTAAAAATTCTACATATTTTGCGTTTTCTGAATAGTAACTAAATAGTTAATAAATTTAATTAGTCTTAATGAAGCACTGTTGTGATTTAATCAGTTCAATTTATTGTGTAGATTCTTATCGTATGCATTTAGCTATGGGAATATATATTAAAGAGTAAGAAAAACTATATTGGACTTCTTCAACCGGAGTTTAGTTAGTTCAGTTAAAATATAGAATGTACAGCATTAGTTTATTACGGGTGATCTTTTAAATAGTTATAAACAGTTTAATGTTTATTAGAAAAATAATAATATCTTATGACCCTAATATATTGAACCCACAGTAACGCAGCATTATCATAGCGCTGTTAATAATTTTGAGTAGAATTAACTATATCGCGTTAATAAGAGTGGACTCCCTTTAAATACCTTTAAATAATATATGGGTTTTTGTCATATTATGATGTTTAATATTTAGAGAAATCTGACCATCGCCTTCGAGCGGCAAATAGATCAAATACCTATAGAAATTTACTTTAATGGACACGATCTGATAGGCCCTTACCTATCAACAACATTATTTCCCGCTCTTCGTTATTCAGCAGCCCAAGCTGAATCTACGAATATGTGTAATATAAGTCAATCTTATCTCTTAATAAATACACATGCACCACTGTAAATAACTTTTCAATGACAAGAGATGTAATTGGTTACGCTTCGACATCGTTCAAACGCTGCGAGTTATTACAGAAAGAAACATGGCTAACATAGTAGCAAGCTGCTAAATAAACATACCTCCGCCTCACTTGTAATTTATTTAGTGGCTTTAAGGACGGTGCACCACTGATTCTATTTGGATAAAGCTTAAAAGAAATAATTACTGCCATAGAGCTGACTGCGCTTTTAGATACACTTATTTTTATTCAGACTTTTTTTTATTTTGTAATTATAATTTAAATTATAATTACTACAACATATTATCTTTCAAAATAAGATATATTATTTCTGAAATATGTCCAAAAAGCGATCTTAACGATAATAAGTAGATATTTAAATATTTTTTAATTTATATATTTAAACTAATAAAAATATTATTACTATCTTGGATCCCAGCAGGTCTACCCAGACCAACGAATAGATTAGGGCATTGAAAGAGTGAAACCGTTTCATAATTCACGGAGTGTTACCTGACAATGGTTTCCGAGCACGTGGTAAATTTAGCACGTAAAATTGCTATTAACAGTTTTAGTGGTGCCAGCAATTACTATTATATATGTCGATAGATAAATAAATATAAATAAGAAACACAATAATAACTAAATAAGTCCATTTAAATTTAAATAATGTTCTCCAACTAATTCTTTAAAAGAGTTCCTGCTTGCCGATTTCTTAACTTCGTCGGACAGGGAGTTCCAGAGCAGTATAGCCTGAACCTTAAAAGAGTTGCCGACAAAACCGGTGAAGTGTTGTAGTATACTAATCTTAAGATTAGATGAAGATCGAAGTTTTCTGTCGTGTGTCAAGAAAAGAAAAGAAAACTTTTTCTTGTAGATATGCCGGGGAATTTACATCATAAGAATGGAATAGAGAGTAACTAGAATCCTAGAGTGACGCCTCTGTTGTATAGTAAGCCATTTAAGGCAAATACGGAATTCAGAGATGTGGTCATACTTACAAAGACCAAAGATAAAACGAATACAGTTATTAAGAAGGCGCTCTAGCTTTTTGAGAAGATCTTGGTTCAGATCTGGATAACATACGTCGGCATAATCAATTATGGGTATAACTAGAGTTTGCACAAGCATGAGCTTTGTCTTGTAGGGAAGAAAGTGTTTTAGACGATAGAGTGTTCTTAAGGAAGCAGAGACTTTGAGGCTGATTTCGGTTATCTGTTTGCCCCAGGTTAAGGTTTTGTCCAAATGCAGTCCCAGATTTCTAACCGAATCAGAAAATGGTACTATAATACCATTGTATTCAATAGAGGGCAAGCTTCCAAGATCGACCTTAGCCAACATTATTGAGCTACCTATGAGTATTGCTGGACATTACGTTGGGTTGACACCAACTCTAAAACACATTGACCAATCGTAGATTACTTTTAGGTTGTTATTCAGTATAGTCATCGCGTTATGCAGATCATCTATATTAGATTGTATGTAAATTTGAAGGTCATCTGCATACAGATGGTACGCACAGTCGAAGATGGACGTGATAGAGTTAATGAAAAACGAGAAGAGTATTGGAGAAAGAATTCCGCCTTGCGGAACGCCAGATTCAAGATTTAACCACTGCGAGGCTTCTTGCCCTACGTGGACTGACTGCTGACGCCCGCGAAGATTTATATAATTATTTATCAACATTGTTACCGAAGATTCTGACTGACTACACTAGAGCTATTTTTATACGGCAAATGTTTGTAAAAACCTTCACAAAATTACTACAGCTTTTTTATTGGATAAAACGACACATCGACAAAAGCGGAATTCGAAATTTTAATTGTGCAGTTAGAGTAGTCACCATTGAATGATCATTATTTTTATTTACTGGACGTCTGTATCGTGATTAATGTCGCACGTTTCGAACGAACGTCTTCGATAAAATTGAGTTTTTTTTAAGGCTATTTCTTTGGAACTTAAACTACCAATGAAACGATCGAATTTTACTTACGCGGTTGCAATCAATCAATCCCGGACCTTTTTGTTGCTACTCAGCAATTTTAGAATGTTCTTGTTTAGGAAGTTTACCTATAAATTTATATCTAAAATGAATGGGAGAATATGCTATTTTTGCCTCATCAACTTCACTTGCACGCGGTGCAACTTGCTAACTAACGCACGAGGCTACCGTCTCTCTGGCGAAGCTACTAGCTGATACTGTTACTGAGTTCACCAAGCCACTTATCCAGCTTGTCCAGCATGGTGAGTATGAGTAAATCCTCCACGAATGGCATGCTGACTTGAGAATATTGATAACAAAGCATCTGTAACCTCCTTCGACTGAAGTTGTATCCAGGTGCCCATGACATTCATTAACCAGTTACCATTAGGTGGATTGTTAGTTCGTTTGTCACTCTAGTTATAGCTTATAAAGACAAAATTTTATAATACTAAAGGCTGAGAGAGAGAGAGAGAGAGAGAGAGAGAGCCCTGTGGAAAGATTTGACGCATCCATTACTTCTTGCGTTATCGATCACAGTACCTGACTCCAGCTGTCCATCTCCGACCTGGATGATTTAGCCAGGTAGCCTAGGGGGCAGCGCGTTCGTTTGTATTTCGTAGAACGCGAGTGACTTTAGTTCGAGCCCCGGTTTCGGCATCATTAAAATGATTGATAGCAGTATTTAAGCGCTGTAAATTTAGTACTTAAAATGAATATAATAAACAATATAAATTCGAGGACATGTGAATTGAACTCGCACTGGAGCAGCGTATCATTTTTTTCCCGGCAACGAAACCTTTTTATATTGAGAGAAGGGCTTTGCCCAGCAATAGTGTTTACATGTTGCTAGTTTACCTTTACCTAATTATCTTTTGTTATTATACCTACTGAGGAAAAAAAAATAATAACAATGGTTCAACAAACAATATAATAACACTGTTTTATCATTTTCATTTCAATACTTTCACATTACAATAATTTAGGAATCGTTAAGAAATGTTGGTATTTTTTAATGTACGAATAAGCGGATAACAGAGAGTAAAGTTAGTGAGTGGCGCGTGGCAGTCACAAGCTTGCGACTGGTTGCGCAGGTTGTCGAGCGCTTATTATTCCTAAATAAAAATAAAAACACGCACTTGATGACCGCTACCACAGATACATGGTGAAATAATCTTTCCGCGCATGTGTAGTTTTTTTTTTGAAGGAACAAATCTAACTATTACGATACTCATATTTATACACTACTTTAAATTATTCGCACCAAACACGAGATCATTCGGGATTTTATATTTCTTATTCCTTGAACTAGGCGAGTTCCATTTATTTCTTAATAAGTTGGTGTCCAGTTTCTTCGTTCAATTAAAAAACTAAAAGTACGATGAGGCAAAAGCGGTTTGGTAAAGGTATTCGTAATTTAATCGTGATTATTTATAGATTCGATTCTATTTCATCGTAGGTTTTAATAGTGATTAAACATCTTTTATGTGAGAAGTAGACTAATTAGGCTCTAAGGCATTATATTTATTATCATTTTGCATGTCGTAGATTAATTGGCTGCATAAACTAAAACATCTCTTATAATTAATGTAGAACTTATGCATTTGTAAAACCAATCATTAGGTCGTGCATTTCAGCGGATTAAATTAGTATTTTATATATACTATAAGTTTGGGCAATAACTTGGAATTCACGAAGATTTTTTATAGATGGTTATTAAAAGTAGTTCTAAAAATACTCTAAAAAATTGCAACTTTTGTATGAGATTGCATGATTTGTCCCTTTCATTTGGTCGAAAGTAAGTAGCCACAAATATTAAAAATAAATGTTTTTGTTTGAAAGAGTTTTATCGGAATTTGTTGACAAGCAATTTAATGTGGATTGGTAGATGTTGCGGTTTTGAGGAAAAATTACTTTACACTCATGCACAATCAAGATATTTATGATTTTGATGATAAATTTAACAAACATTGCGAGTAATTTTCAATTGGGTTAATGATAGAAATTATGAATAGTAATAATTCATATATATTTTTTTAAAGCTAAAAAATGATTTGTGAGTTGCTCACATATTGATTTCAATGTAATTTATTACGAAGTCCTTGCAGGGATATATATACTTTGCAGGATGATCCACTGACAAAATGTAAATGATTTAGTACAATTTATTTTTGTTCAATTATTAAAAATTTCGCAAGGACATTTAATAATGTTCCTGTTGACCACTTCAACTAAGTCAGAGCTTGTATCTGTTGTTTACAACAATAATCGAATATTAACATAAAATGTATTTAGATTAGAGGCATTTATTGATTTTCCGGACTTCGTGATTACATAACACAGCGGGTCATCAATGAAACTAAATGAAATACCACCAGAATTATAAGGCCACGTCAATATTATGAAAAATAGATTTGTTTTGGACTGGTTTTCAAAGTCAAAGGATGAACTTTTTTATTTATTCATACTACCACTATTTATTTAAAACTATTATGAACGTAAAAATCTACACAGGTACGAAAAAAAGATTTTGCCAGGGAAGAAAACAATTAAACACAAATTAACAAAAATATTTATTTTTGTTAATTTGTGTTTATTAAAAATTAAGCTACCCAAAATAGTACTTTAATTTTCAAAAATTTCTAAGCTCAATAAAGGGACAGGACGATGACATTTTTGTAAGAATCCATAAGAATTTTATTGCAATCAATCATCTTTCGAAGCTCTTTAATTAATATCCATCAAACCATACAAATTGCTTTTTGTCGAAACAACTTCCTTCATCATCAGTGTATCAGATGAACGAAAAACATGTTCTCTTATTATTTCAATAGTACTCCATTTTATCGTCAATAAAATGGCTGAAGATTAAGGGTAATGAAAATGTACACAATAAGTTCGTTCTACAATTCGATTCTGCTTCGTACGAATTAATCTTTATGTTATAAAACTTCTCTGACGTCTGTAGTTAAACAAATTCAATTATATCAGAATGTTCGGATGAATGAAATATGTTTCTTGTGCAAGGATATTCCAATAAGCGATAAATTGATTATTATTGAAATATTTTATAACATATGGTATAAGTTCTTGTAGTAATTTCATTAAGTTGTTATGTGTATGTTGTTGGGGGATCAAGGAGAACATATCATCTCTTTCTCTAAATGCCAACTTTACCAGTGCGTGGTGTAATAATGGCGGAATATCCATCCAAATTTGTCGAGCCCAAAGACTAGTGATGGGGAGCAGCATCACTAGTGTAAGGGGACCGGCACTGCGGTCACCAACCCGCTTGCCCAGCGTGGTGATTATGGGTAAATCCTTCAAGAAACGTATGTCAGCTTTTGCTGGCGCTTTCTGGGAGTAGTTTGTAACTACTCCGTCTTGACGGACACACCTTGTATTTGAGATACGGCTGTACGTCATTCCACTTCTTCTTCATCAGCCTATCCACTACTGGAATCGGCAGCAAAAGCCAATATGGCTTTCTTGAATAGTTTGCTCATACTCACCAAGCTGGGCAAGCAACTTGGTGAGCATGGTGCCGATACCGACGCACCGGCTATGCTTCTCCTCAGAGATTTTCAGCAGGACAATGTTCAGGTTTTAATAATAAAAGTGTTTAACTACGTTTAATTTGTTCTCTCTGTCCCACTTCTTTTCAAGTTTTTATTCTGAGTTTTGTTATTATACGACTTTCCACTTAAGGCTATACCTTAAGTGCGTGACAGATTCTCTTTGCTACTTTTAAAAATACTATACTGATGGTATTAAAATTTCATAAGTTTATGATTTGTAACAAGACATTGTTTCTCTTAGTGTATTTCTTGTAGTCTCAGTGACGGAACGAGCCGGTTATCTATCATATCTGTAAAAGTGGCAGTAGCGACCCAGAAAAAACGTAATAGTCGTCCTATCAAAAATCTGTATTCAAGGATCGAAAATGCGTCATGGAATCCGTTTTAAGCAGTGTTTGGGACTACACATCTACAATAGCGGTATCCAAAGACTACGGATTCCATTTGGAATGTTTCAGCGTAGCCAAAGGGGTTTTCACAACCCACTTTGCGCTTGTTTGGATAATAAATCGCGGCGGGTCGCGAATCTCGTTTCCAGGTTTGCTCCCGTAGATCGCCATGGGATTTTCAACGCTTTTCCCTCAGTCGTCTCTAATGACATATACGGGAACAAAGAAGGTAGCAGATTCTTACGCCGCTATCACACGACTCTTTCCCTAGCTGAATGTAAATATTGTTTATGAATGCAATATCCTTTTTTTTTAATTAAGTTTAGGTTTACGATACAGATCACACAGCTAACTATGCTGGAAAACTAAGTGGGATATTTTTTAAGTAACCCGACTAAACTACACGAAAGAAAATGATATTTTGAAAGAAAAGTAAAGAATATTGTGGGCGGCCCAGTAAGAGATAGCAAAACGAGAGTTCAAAATTGGTCGTAAAAAGCAGTTAAAAGTGAAGTGAGTCTATGACAGAAGAGGGTAGTATTTTGTTCTGTAGTGAAATTAGACAGTACAAATGAATACAATAAATACCCGTAAAATAGATTTTAACAATTATTGCTATTGTGCTAGACATTATGGCGGTTGTATATTGTTTTTTTTTATGATACTCGTATACTATACTTTGTACGAGTAAGTGGGATATTTAAACCATCCATTTTAAAACAAAGTTAATAAAGCTTTCTGTAATATATAAACGTTATTTTATGCTAAGGCAACTACCAATTTAAGACTATTAACAGATACATTGATAAAAGAAAAACGTGAGTATCGGGGTTACTCTCTGGTGTTTATAAATAAAACGATTATTTGCAAGATGGTTGCAGCAAGTGGTAATAGATATCTAATATTATTGGCGAATAGCATTAAATAAAGATGTAAATAAAATGATAAAATTAAGGTATGTACGAGTAGTAGTTCTAAGTGTTTACGGTGTTACCTTGACAAAGAATGTTATTAACGGACATCGATCTTCTTGTGATTAATTAAATTGATAAGTTGTTACCCTTCGAGTGTCGTTAATCCTAATATGACTCTTTACAATATGATTTACATAATTTCTAAGTAATAATATGCGAAGTTGTAAACATATCTATCGAAAAATCAGGCATAGTAAATATAAAATAGTTAAATTCTGTAAGTATACTAAATATTAATTAATAAAATAAAAATAAAATAAATATGATTAAATTTATAATGATATTTTTTTCTCGGTTTTGGGAACTATTACAAGACCACGTCTCGTTTCCGTAAATCATCACTGGCAACGCGCACTGGTTATATACCAACGTATACTTTGCTCGAATGGCCGGTTCCACCGGGGTCTAGCGATGTACCGACGTGAAGTAGAGGTATCATGTGTTTCTGCATTTCGTTTGGTCAGTGAGGTAAACGGAGGCCCGCTTCCACTTCCCACTCCTACCCCTCTCCTTTTCTTCCTTCCCTATCCTCCCTCCCTGAAATAAATATCAAGGAACCCCTATACGATGGCCTTTGCTCTGCAGCGATCTTTTCATTCAATAAACTAATAAATACTTGTTAATGTCAACGTATTCGTATGTATAATTAAAAACCAAACGAAACTAAAAACTAAAGCAAAGTCTCCTGCTAAACAATGTTTATTCTTATTTTACTGTTCTGTGCATCTGTTTCCTAACTTAAATGTCACGAAAACTATAACAATAATAAATAAAATAAAAACTATTCAGGAAGCTAAGCGAGAAATAAAAAAATGGTTAACAACTCTGTTACAAAACTACGGAGAACATACTAATTATAAAAGCTAATATATAATTCAAGAATGCGTATATGAATATATACGTACATATATTTAACTCGAACATACTTAGATATTGTTTTAAATTTATGATTTTTTTTATAATGATAATTTTATTGTTATTATTGGAAAATAGTTATTATTAGACACAAGTAAGTTATTCGTAATAGATTTGTAGGTATATTTTAAAAATACTGTTAATAGTATCCAGAGTGACGATACGGGCTTGCTAGTGTTAGGAACAGCTTAAAATTAAACAAATTTTACGAAATCTATCGCATTTAATTTTGACTTTTCAGCGTTTTGTGTACTTTACAGCACCCGTTGTCACTGGGACACTCAGGTGAGATGTCTTGATGTTATAGTTACATACCGTTAGATTTTAATAATTAATTTTAGTCCGGTTTACTCAGAAGGCGCTCTTGAGGTCGCGCAGTGGCATGCTTGGCTTTTGATTCATTTTAATTTGTTATGGGATCCCAAGCCAAAGGTAGCCCCTAGCTTCTCTATTGAAATCTGGCTATCTATGTTGAAGAAGAACAATTCTTAAACATTTCTTTCTTTTCTTTTTTTATACATTGTTTGATAAATATTTATCTTTTATGATTTATGAATACTATTAAGGTTGACTAATAAACCAAAAGGCTTTGGGGATGATAGTCAAGAAAAATATAAGTAACTATACCTGCACCACCTGATTTCACCTTAGACTGTCACCATTTATTGACACAAATTGTATTCGGTGAAGTAATTGCTGTTAGCTAACAGCAATTACTGCAATTACACAGCCGCGCCCTTGGCACCGTAAGCGTTATTGATACAAAGCTCGATCTCCAGTCAACTGCATCGGTGAATTTCCTACTTTTATACTATATATTGTGTTTAGACTAACACAACCCACCCATTCCTTTTAAAAAAAAAATGTCAGTCCGGTATTTAACTGAACTGCCTACAGCATGTAGTCTTTAGTTAACCGCGTCATTAAAATTGTCGCTCCATCTATTCAATCTACTAGGTTGCCATAGATTGCACATTTGGTAATCGAGCGTAGTCCACTTGACACTTTATACAGCAATAGTCATTGGTCAGCCGATCTATGAGATCGTTTCATAATGCTTTTGGTTTTATTAACTGTAGTTGATAATTATATTTTCATACTGACTTCCGTAAATGTGGTATAACTAGATAACGGTATTAAATAGCATGTTTGTAGATTACAGATGAAGGGAATTCAACGTGAAAGTTTACCTTCCTCTAAGATTAATTTTGCGTTCAGTAAAAATCTCCTTAAGAACTGACGTGAACATATATATGGTTTATTTGCAAAAGGATTTTGAATAATATTGACTAATTTGAAATAACATAAAAAATCATTATGCTTCACACCTGTAACGGACCGTAAATTTATGTTCGTGGAAAATGACCAAGCTCTACTCTTTGAGGGCATGGAATAAAAGCCTGCGTAGGTGTATATCGTCGTTTACTGGTCCTGTTTTATCATCAACAAGTTTTCTCCCCACGTAACAATGTAAATTGCATCAATTTCTTAATATTGCGCATAATATTCTCGTCACGCGGTTCAATGGTCGACAGAAGCTTCGTTGTTAATAAAGTATGAAGGCGTTTATATAAATTACGCAGAGAGTTAATAATTGTAAATTTAAATTTCCTAGATTGGTATATTAACCCCAGTTGTTACTGATATTTATTGTAACAATTCTGTACTTGTTTAAATTGTATTGAAGTCATATTTTATTATTTTAAGGGATGTAATTTACTTGAAAGCAAAATAAGAATTTCTTCTTTTGTTTGTAGATGCATTTGGCTATGTAATATGCACTAAAATGACTAAAATAACCTGCGTTATAGGTGCACCGATCAAAACTAGCATAAATTTCAATTGTACTTGTTAACAATCAACTTCAATTTTTTTTTTTGGATATTTATCATTATTTCATTTATCATTGACATAGTATGGTTAACCTAGAGAATGAGAAAGAAGATGATATAATACGGAAATCTATGTTACATTTTTTTTAATTATAATTTGGTCTAAATGCAATTTCCTAACGCAATTGTAATAGTGCCGTTAATACACCTAAACCGGTTAGTCAAATAACACATACCAAAGAAAAACGAAAAATCGTACCTATATAATTTAAATTTAATCTTTCAATTACCAGAGTAATCACTCGTAAAGTCTCATTTGACTCCGAATATAAACGATTACATAAATAACAGTATGTTTTGATTTATATGTTTTTTTTTTAATAGAATTCGTATACGATTTATGATTACGACTTTAATATAAATAATATTAGGGCTAACTCCTATTAAATTAGGAAAAATAACATGATATATAATTCTCGATTAAGTTTAGTTTAAATCTAATATAATATTATGCAATTACAATACATTATAATATTATACAGATATTAAAAATTAGATAAGCTAAATAACAAAACATTTTTCATAAATTATCATAACATTAGCCAGAGGTTACCCAGGTTTTAGGTGTATAAGGAGAAATACATAAACAAGGTCTGGTGACCGAAAGATGGCGGAATGTCTGAACCCGAATCTCACAGACTAGTGATGTGAAGAACTGTCACTCGTGCGTGAGTACCGGTACTCCGTTCAACAGCGTCGTGAGCATGTGCAAACCTTCCAGGAAATGTGTGGCTTCTACTGATGTTTTCTTGGCGAGGTCTATGTTCAGCAGTACACCATAATAGTAATTAATAATAATAATTAACGTTTGACGAATAAAGTTACTTTCTTACGACGAAGAATAAATAAATTTCATTCATTAATTACATTCAAAATACAAATAGATCTGGGAGTAAAATAATCTTAGTAGAATTAGAATTAAATAATTAGTACCAAGCCAAAACCTAGAAGAGACCTGGGTTCAACTCCAATCGTAATGCACCAACTTCGGATAAGGATACGAAAAAACAAGTGAGTCTCAATGCTTGTGTTAAATTGAAAATACTTACGGCTCTCTGTTACGGTAATGTCACTGTCGTTAAAACATTCAGGATGACGTCGGGCTTAATAAGCCGTTGGGATACTGGAATGTGAAAATGAGTGTATATGTGCTAAATGATTTTTATTAAATGGAGTATATTATATTTTTCAACGTGGTAGAGCCAAGCAGCGGCTTTTGATGCTGCTCGAATGGCCCGGCTCAACCGGGTTGGTACCACGGCCTCGCAGAATACCGGCATGAAGTATAGGTATCTTCTGCTTCTGTGTTTCGTTTGGTGAGTGAGCTAACCGGAGTTCCACTCTCCTTCCCCCAACCCCCTTCTCATCCTCCCTCCCATCTCCCAAATACCCTTAGAAGCTGGAAACGCACCTGCAGCACCTCTGGAGTTGCATATAGATGTGCGTGACGGTAATCACTTAGATCAGGTGAAGCGATTGCTCGTTTGCCACCTTTTCCATAAAAGAAAAAAAACTATATTAGAGTGGTCGAATAGGCCAGAAAGTCATCAAATCGTCATCTTCATCTGATATACTGATGTATATAAATCATACTATTGGGCAAAGCTTGCTCGTATTCCACTCGGAATAGCGATAGGAAACTCCTCTTATTCTAGACTCTACTGCCCGTTGTATGTTTGTATATTTGTTATGTCATTGAAATATCTATCGGAAGCCAAGTGCCATTTAGTGGACTCTAACAAAACTCGCTGGATAAGATCGCGGTGCCAGATTTTCTTACGCCACCAGTACGGCATTTTAATTTCGTTTTTCTCGTTTAAAATTCCAAATAGACCCCGTGCGGTTCTTACCGCCCAAATCTATCGAAACACCTCGACCGTCCGTGACGAGGTCCGAACCTCCCTTGGACGGTCCATAGCTTTAAGTAGATGTACACTTGTACATCTAATTAAAGCATAACGCCTGCGGCCTCAAGGACGCAACCTGGTAACCTATGAAGCTGTAAAAGCCAAAACGGCTAACAGCAATAACTTCATCGAATACATACGAAACAGACGAAGGACCAAGATAATAAGTAATTTCTCTCGGCCCTTAGTCCAAAATTCGTTTTTTTTAATTACACAGAGGTAGGATGAAATAAAAGCGTGTTCTCCAATAAAAATACATAACGTATAAAAATAAAAATATGTTTGTTTTATTCATAATCTCACTTCGCGTGATTAACAGAAATGATTTACTTTACATGAATACGTGGAAACAACGTAACGAAAACCAGCAATTAAGGATAACAAGGCAGTGGATATTAAATGTGCAATTTCTACATAACTCATAGAAGATGCACAGCCTTCGACGCGGTTTGATTTGTCGATGATTTATTGCTCACCGGCAAACTTAAAGCTATATTACCGTAAAGATAATTATGGGTTTAACAAACGCACGCGGCAGCTTTTAAAATAAATGGACACATGAATTAAACTTGTGGTCCGGAGCCATAATGAAGATAACGCTTCGTTGGACGCTGTACGATAAAGTTCTGACGGCCTTTCAGTCTAAGAGATAAGGCTTTAATTACTGAGATACAAGCTCCTACGTAAACCCTCATCTAGACTTTAAAAGTGTCCGACTCCTAGGATACTTGTAAACTGTCTAATTGTCTGTATTGCAAAAACTACAGGGCAAAGTGGCGTCTTACAATACTGTTGATAAAATTATTTTATAACAGCTGCACATATTTTTAAGACAAATGTAAAATAAGTTGGTATATATATATTAATACCTATATAAATAAAACATCGAATTTGATAGAATTTGGTACCGAATTATAAAAACATGCGTAATTACACTTATAGAGAGCTCATTATTAATAATACTGGATGTATGAGGAAACATAACCAATCTTCTCAAAATGCCAACCGTACTTGAACGCGGTATATATATATATATGTTGACTAACAGACGTAGCTCTGGCGGCTGACTGATGATGGCGCAAAATCCATCAGAATATGCCGAACCTAACAAATTAGGTGAGGAGGAGCAGTATCAGTGGTCTCTGGTACTCTGTGCTCAGCAGTCAGTACTGCGTGGTGAGGTATGGGCAATCTTTCATGCCTTTGAGCTGGCATTGGCACCTTTATGGAGAGGTTTATGTTCAGCAGTGGACTTGTTCAGGCTGATAAAGATTCAAAGAAAATATGAATGTAAGTGTGAGTGCGAATAATTGAATAGAATGAAAATAAGACTTTGGATCTTATTATTGTTTAAGAGTAATATTTATTTTAATAATAGGAAAACCAACATTTCCTTCGGTCGACATTTACAAAAAGTGGAATTCTCAAATCTATTTAATTTTAAGGTACTTAGTAAATTTTATCGATGTGGGTGTGAAATATAAAATATATATTGATTAGTTTCAGTGATAGAATGAAATGCGGCTTATTTTGTGCGAGAATACGCAGTAGGTAGTTACGATAAATCTAGTAAATACAAAATTCATCAATCTCTCGTTCATTAAGTTCTCGAAGTATTGATTGCGTGGTAAGAATTCGCTCGCCCCTCGACCCGAGTCCGCCCACTTTTCGCGTAAAGTGACGAAATGTGTTTATAACGACGCCTGTGCAACACCCACGACATTTGCACATACCTTTTTTACCAGCCGTTTCATTTCCTAGTTAACTAATAGACAACGGTGATTAATGGAATACCATAGCCATTTTATGCGAATTAAATATACCCGGAGACTGATACAAGATCAATTTACTCTCACCGTATAATTATAAACAGATTAATCTTTGATTTAACAACAAAAACTTGCATTAAATTAATTACTTAGTCTGTTTTGCGGAATTATCTTTCAATAATTTATAAATAACCGGATGTGACAAATAAACCAGTTCGATGGGAGATATCGTGTTTCCGCTATCAATCTCCATGAAAAACAATAGGTTGGCAGGCTACGGCTTGAAGGCAGCTTCCCACGGACATCGCGGACCAATCGTATGAAGGTATGTTACAAGTTACAGACGATAGCAATGGCTCATACAAAATTAACCCACAGATAAATGCAGTAATGGATAAAAGTAATTATTTACTTCTGTTATTTACCTATTATATAAAGTTAAAAAAAAATAGATACAAATTTCTTAAAAGTGTAATATGCTATGATTTTATATTTTGTAATCGTTTAAAATATAGCTTTAAAAAGATGTCTAAGTCACCTATCAGGAAAGCTTTTGAGGGAGTGCATAAGTATCGAATTTTCAAGGTCAGGCGATTTACCCTATTTAAATTGCTTCTACGATTTTTTTATTGGAGCATTTCGCAAGTTTTTCATTGAATCTGTTTGTCCTTATAATGCACTTTTTCTTTGCAACCCACTACTAAAAATAATCTTCTATCCCTACGTCTAACATTTATTACTATGACTTCTTTAATAAAAAAATCAAAATTTTATAAACTTCCATTTTTAATAAAAGTATAATAATTTTAGCGACGAGGCTCGCTACCTATCACTTTTTATTTCCCGGAGAAGTAATAGGTTTTCGGAAGAAATATATTAAGGATCATTAGGTGATAGCGGAATTACAACATTTCTATTATTCGTTTCTCTATTTTAAATTTAATGTTTGTCTCCTAATCCTAAGAATAATTTTCAGCATATCTCTTAATCTTATTAGGTAGTTATTAGATTTTACTTTAACCATAAGGTTTGTTTGTGTTCATTCGCGCCTCACCGGGTTCTACGATAATTACTGTACAGGCATCAGACAAAGAGTTTAGTAAATAGTCGGTTAAAAGATTGATTTTTGTCAACTTTATTCTATCGTTAAAATTTTGTATGTGTATGTACACACTGTGAAATTATATATTTAATGCTCTTTATTCATGTACGCTTTTTGGAACATACATCCCTCTTTAAAATAACTACACAAAATTGTTTATTACTCTATGACATAAAATATCAGACCTTATAAACATTTTAAATCCTTAGCTTTCGGCGATCCGATACGATCTGCATCCATTGATAAATGTAATTCCTTTAGTATTCAATTACGAACAATTATAATTTTCATGTAATAAATCAACCGAGCTATTATGTTAACATGTGCCATATTATTTTGATGAGAATCTATTTCAATTAAATCAAATAATAAGATTCAAAATCTATGAATACCAATGTTCTAATAACTGTAACAGTGACACAACAAACATATATTGATTAATCGTTACAGTTATGTTTAGCTCTCATTTTGTTGAGAGTAATCTTTGAAGTAGAACAATAATTAAGTTTTATTTTCTTCGTTATATATCAACTTATATTAAAGTATAGAAATAATAATAATTGTCTAAATCTATGTAAAGCCTTTACATATACTCATAGAACACAAGTAATTTTTTTTTATCTTTGAAAACTACTAATAATAAATTTTCATGCATGGTTTTTCCTAGGCTTTGAAAAGAAAAGAAAGTAAAACTCAAATAGCATGTGACGTGCGTGTGTTCTACCCACGGACAGCGGTGCCTCTGCCCGAGGCGGCAGGATAATTTCGCCCACAGTTAAATATATCTGCACTGATTGCCGGGACACCGCACTACACGTACCTATTTAAATCCCGCGCACTTAAAACGTGTCTCGGCAGTTTGTTTTTAATATTAATGGGACAAGTTAAAAGTCGAGGTAGCTCAGCGGCGAATGTGTTTCCTTTTCTTATAAAGCCTGTCCATCTGAAGTTTGTAAAATGTGAACCTTATCATCTGCTATACAGTGCAGAATAATATTATACATACTTATTATACAAAAAATTTACTAATCTACAGTCTGCCGCATTATGTTTAACTATACTTAACTATTTTCCTCACAGAAAAAGAGATATATCATTTCCTATGAGGATAACGTATAAATAATCTAGTAATCTGGATCAGAGATTGGTTATTTATCTAAGGCAACATATCAACTTATTATGCTAAGACGCTGCTGCCTACACCATCCAAAATAAACCATGATGTCACGGTTGGGATATATGATGTTTCGCATAGTTGGCAAAGATGAAATCATAAAAGAATATCAAGTTCACTTCTTTTAAATAAATTGTCAGAAAAAAGTGCTCTTAATTTTTTTACATACATCTCTATAACGAGCACGAACTAGTAATGGGGAACAATATCTCTAGTGAGGGCAAACCCCGGAAAATATACCACGTATGGGCAAATGTTCTCTCAATAATTAATGGAACGGCTTTTTTGTACTTTTACAAAAACTAGAAATGTTGATAACAAAACCAAAATGTGGTTCAGTGTGCTGTGGTCTCCATTTTCAATCCAAAAGCGAAGGTGAATGTCTCTGTGGACTGGAATTTATGATAATTTTTGTTGATTACCTGTGGCTTGTTGGACCTACGATACGCTGCGATATGTACGAGTACAGTAGAGCTGCAAAGCGAAACTTCATTTCGTTACTCTAAAATAGGATGTACTTTTGTAATCTTATTGGTATATTTTTATTGTTATATAATAACACACTGCTCTCAACTTGGAGCTCATCATATAAAAAACTTATGCTAGTAACTATGTAAAAAAATTTCGAGAATTTAATAGCTATTATTTATTGCAAATGTTTCAATTGTCGCCAGTGCACATTTCTAGTATTGTTGGCTGATGAGTATAAGATTCTACAGTAATACAGAATCCTATTCAGTGTGTACTGAAAATGTTCTATCACCTTCTCGGTAAATATCATGAGGAAATCAGTTGAAACATGAAAATATTTGAATTCCGCCAACTACTGAACCTGTTTGGAAAGACTTACCGAAACGAAAAGCTTTTTGTATCTGTCCAGTAAAAGATCGTTTTAGACGATTTGTTACGTTTTTTTTTTAATTTGTGTTGTAGCGCAGAAGAATCTAACCATTTAATTGCTTAAATAACCCAAAATTATGAATTTATCGTTAATTGATTTAATCATCGATATTTTATGTTTATTATTATTAATAATCTCTTACAGGTAGACTATGCAGTCCTCTATCGTTAATTTATATAATAATTATGAATGAACGGACGTACAATTTAATATTTTTCAGATTAAATCATCTTACAACGCAGACAGCAAGTCCTTGGCAAAAGGTTCGTGGTGTTCCGGTTCATTGATGTCGGATGCATAAGCAGTTTTTTTGTTAAGATCCGTCGGTATCGCACGTACATTCAGCGTTCTGGTAATGAGCGGATAGGAAGGGTTATTACTGTTGGCCATTGCCCAACAATTTTATGTCTCGTTGTAGAGCGACAAACAATGTTTATGAAAAACTGATTCAAATTTCCAATTAGAACGAAGGAATAATTTCGGACGAATACCCCAATTTTTTTGGAAATTTGTTATCTGTGGTATGAAAGGTATAATATAAAGCAGAAACTTTCTAAGCAAACATATAAGCACTTATTTTTATGTATCCGATACTTACGTAAAGCGGAAATCATTTTTCAAAATGTAAACCTATCCAGTTTGCGGTATACCCGCTGACTGAACCTATTGCAGGTTATATTATTGCACATATAGTAACTGCGAATTGGATATGAATTCGGTCAAATAATCGGTAGTAATATCGATATTTGTATTCAGTAGATGTCACGATCGATGATCAATGAGGCAGCTGCCAATTACAACAAATTTATATTTGTTATGTATTTCATGTGTGTATCTACCGAATACAAATATCGATATTACTACCAATTATTAATACCGAATTCAAAGCCAAGTAAATGATGTATCTATATTATTTAGGTTTTTGTTGCATATTCTAGATAATTACCAATTTCAATTAGAACGAAGGAATAATTTCGGACGAATACCCCAATTTTTTTGGAAATTTGTTATCTGTGGTATGAAAGGTATAATATAAAGCAGAAACTTTCTAAGCAAACATATAAGCACTTATTTTTATGTATCCGATACTTACGTAAAGCGGAAATCATTTTTCAAAATGTAAACCTATCCAGTTTGCGGTATACCCGCTGACTGAACCTATTGCAGGTTATATTATTGCACATATAGTAACTGCGAATTGGATATGAATTCGGTCAAATAATCGGTAGTAATATCGATATTTGTATTCAGTAGATGTCACGATCGATGATCAATGAGGCAGCTGCCAATTACAACAAATTTATATTTGTTATGTATTTCATGTGTGTATCTACCGAATACAAATATCGATATTACTACCAATTATTAATACCGAATTCAAAGCCAAGTAAATGATGTATCTATATTATTTAGGTTTTTGTTGCATATTCTAGATAATTACCAATTTCACTAGAATTTTTTAAATGGCGGCAAGGTTCGTAATCTCCCAAAGGAGCAAACATTTGGTTGAAGTTCATTTGTCTGCATTGGTCCTTGCCAAATAGTAATCCGTAATATCTGCCTATCTCCATACCAATGGAGAGATACACAGGTGTGACTGCTTATATACATCTTTCAAGCAACTATCTGAATTTGAATTAACGTTAATTAGAAAACACGGTACAGGCAAACCCAGTGTGTCATTAACTAAAAATACCATACTATCTTATTAGTGTTAGATATACTATCATTATAAAAGGAGGGGAAGTTGAGTAACTGTTTTTTCGAATAATATTTCTTCAACAGTCTATTAAAGTCCACTGTTGAAAATAGACCTGGTAGAGCCAAGCGGCGGCTTTTGCTGCTGCTCGAATGGGCCGGCTCGACCAAGTAGGTGTGGTACCTATGCCTCGCAGAATACCGGCGTGAAGTAGAGAATTCGTGTGTTTCTGCGTTTCGTTCGGTGAGTGACGTAACCTGAGGCCCACTCCGCCGGCAACGCACCTGCAGCATCTCTGGTGTTGCAGATGTACGAAGGCAACAGCAAAAGTGGGCATGCATGAGCTATATGGATTTGGTGTGGATTCATTAATTGTTTAGCGCAGTTCCTGTACCCTCGCACCAGTGATGCTTCCTATTACTTATTTTAATGTATTTACCGCCATTATTCTATCGCCAGAGCCTCGTTACTCACCTAGAAGTTTCAGGAGAGTTGCAGTTCACTTACACCTACACTTAATTTGTATTCACAATACTACTTTAGGTATATTGACAAAGATAGTAACAGTTTTTTTAGAGATTTTATTTTACCCCTTCGAATGTTATATGAATATGAAAATCGGCTAAGGAAAATGCTGGAAAAATCACATACAACTTGAGAGATGGCGGAAAGATAATTTGATATCTAAGTAAGTCTCTAAGATGCGAAGTGGTTAGTACTGGGATCCCCTACCAGACATACGTGGCGCCGACAGATTCTTTATGCCTTTGCCCTTTGCGGGATTCGTCCCGTAAACCACAGATTTGAAGACAGGGTCACTACCTACTAGGCTATTAGGCTATAGAAGAAAATAAATTCTTAAACATTCTTATACATATATATATACATATATATATATATATATATATATCTTCAATAAAACTATAACGTTTACCGTGCCATTAAGAAAAACAATTTTTTTCTTTAAATATCTCCGGGATAACAATTAGATGTGAATGGTTAAATCAAATACAACAATAGTTTTAGGAGGGAATCGAAATCGCGGCGCGTGGCTCGCACAGTCACAAGACAGGTGTGCTGCAACCCTTATTCAGCCGGAACTGAGGGAGAGGGCTATGGAACAATGAGGTGCAATTTTTTTGACCAGCATTGAGCGTAAAATTTAACGTGAATAATATAATAAATGAGCGCAATCTACATAAGTAATGTAACAGAACAAAACAATTGTTATTTAATTGTTATACTTATAAAAGAGTGTATGGGTGACGTAAGTGAAATAGAACGTCTACTGGACTTTACTTATCAAAAGAGTTTATTGTAACCTATAAAGTATGTTCTCCTGCCTGATTTCGACCATACCGACACCGTCCAAATTAGGACGATAATATATAGTTGTTATAACAAAGATGCACTCATTGTCTCACTCGCCTTTACCTTCCCGTACCATTTGTAACGCTCATGCGATGAGATCGTCGGAAGGGTCATAGGTAGTGACCCGAAAATCAATAGTTTGTATGTTGCACAAATATTGTTTTGACTGTGATTCGAACTAAGGTCCCATGGCTCGGCAGTCAAATACGCTAACTACTAATTTACGCGGTCATCCTTAGACGTGTAGTGGTCCATAGGCGCATAGTAATAAATGCATCCTGTATAAAGAGTTAATTTGAAGCTGGTTTGGTAACCTTAAGTAACGCAATGAAATACTTCATTCCCAATAATTGGAATTTCGGTTCTAGTCAATGATAATATGACTTGCAGCAGAATTGTTTAACTACTACTTAAAGTTGTGTCGCTGCTATGTTTGAGAATGCGGGATATCCCTCAAGTACCATCCGTTAGTTATTATTCTATTGATTTAAGAGTTATAGCCAGTATATAGCCAGTTGCTGATGAGGTCCTCCATGCCAAGTTCGATCACGGCACCGACTTCAGACTTTATCGAAACTTGTCAAATGCGCAGAAGATATTACAGAAGCGCTTTGGTACTAGGAAACACAGTGGCCTGATTCGCCTTAACCTTCCGGAAACCGATGTAACGCTTACGTAATAAGATCGAAGGAATAGACAAAGTGTCAGCACAACATAAACAGACACATAATCAATAATTTGTATGTAGCATAAATAATAGCTTAACGGGATTCGAATCCTGGACCTGTGATTCAACAGCAAGGTACGCTAACTTCTATGCCACGCAGTCAAATAATGATTATGCACCCTGCGGTAACTACTACGATTCAAAATCATTCCACCATATCCATTACTACAATGAACATTGCTTAGCACGTTCACAGATTTAAGGACATGTTGTGTATGGGCACCCCAACTCAAAGCAGTAGTCATTATAAAAAGACCTTTCATGACAAGTTTTGCTTAGTAAATAATAATGCTTGTAGGAATAACAGAGATCTTATTATACTGGTGATTTGACTAGTGCAACGTGCTTTAGCGTCGCGTGTCGTTGAGGGCGCGGGGACAGGTGTGTTTCACCCCCTTTATTTAAGGGAATTTGGAGCCAAAGCGCATAACTGTACTGGTGTTTGGCGCTTAGGGTGACCAGTAGCATAATAAATATATTTAATAAGTAAATAGCGGTTAGGACGGATTTGAATTCGGAGTCCGGGTTTTTTTTTAACTTACTCGTTTAAGCGATGGTGTATGTAGTTTTGCATTTTCGCCATAAAAATTAAGCAACACATTCAAGCTTAGTGCGATTTTCAAATGAGTCCAAACTTTTCGTTTTTCTTTATTTAAAACAACATCAAAAACACAAATATGAAAAAAACTACAAATAGATAAAGAATGTGTCAAAGTCTAGCATTGTACTTAAATTAAGAATAGTTAATAAATATTAAGTTAAAGTACAGATATTTCCTAATAATTTATTGTCGCCCCATAAGCGGCATTCATATACATTGAAAACACGTTACACTTATCAAATGCAAATAAACGTGTTATAATTTTATATTTGAACAAGTCAACCCCTCTTACATAAATATTACAAGTAAGCTTTAAATGATTAATGAAATTCTACTTTCATAAAATTTATGTAGGTTATAATTGTTCATATAATTTAACTAATTTAGGCTTCAGAGTAAGAAATGTTAAGAGTTGAAGTACGAAAACTTGTGATAAAATATAACCGCCAATGTTTGGCTATTTCGACCACATGCCGGTTTTTATCTGGCCTATTCGTTTCATTCAGATTGTATCGGTGATGAAGGTACCTTTTGTTGTAAATCCTGAGATATTGAAAGTGTAAATATTAGTGTCTGTTATATTGTTTGATGTAAAGATAGGTGGTTTAACAGGTATTGTAAGATCGGAGGCTTTGAAACCATTATCAATACATCTTACGCTTATGTATTCATTGAAATCTTTTACATTGAATCTCTATCTTTTGATAGATGCGATGATGTCTATAGTATTTTGTTGACATAATGTATTTATCTACATTATTCGCCACATGATCTTTAATTGTTAGAAAATATTATATATTTATATTTGTCTAAGTATACTTGTGTAGCGGTGCATTCATCTTATCACTTTCGAGTCTTATGCCCAAGATACAGGGTATCCTAGTAAAATGATATGAAGAAGGATTCTTAGAAAAATGACATAAGTTTTATTTTTCGACATTTGGAAAGCAAAAGTCATTTTTTTAAGTCTACCATGGTTTTATAATAAAATCCCTTTGATGGAGAAAAAACAGTTTGAGTGGTATGTGTTTGGAGTTTTATTATTTCAAACTGAATGTTTTTCATCAAATGCTTTTATTCTACCTCTTTCATTAAATGACTCGATAAAATTAAACTAAATAATTGCAACCCATTACGTTTTATGAAGTGACGTCTCCCGGAAAGGCTAAAAGTGGCTTGCGGTAGCCCGTTTGGTTGGTTTTTACCAGGTGGAAATCAGTAATCTCTGCCTACCTCTGAGGGTGATAAGCGTGAGTGAGTTAT
This sequence comes from Bhutanitis thaidina, assembly GCA_029286595.1. NCBI lineage: Eukaryota > Metazoa > Arthropoda > Insecta > Lepidoptera > Papilionidae > Bhutanitis > Bhutanitis thaidina. The sequence continues at coordinate 7,083,618 of JAGSMS010000003.1, forward strand.
GTGTGTACGCTCAATAAAGCACAACATTGATACGTTTTATGAAAAAAAATTATAAGAAAAAGTTGAACAATAAAGACAAAATATTTAATTACCTCTCTTTACTCGAACCCCTCAGTTACAAGTACAAATAAAGGAATGTTCGCACATTTTCAATATGGATTCGATTTATAAATAAGGTAATAGGTTAGCTTTATTTTTGCAATATAATTGACGCCTAGTGGCTCTATGCGTAAACATAAACTTATGATATAGTTAAAACGATTAATCTGTCGCGGCTGGTGGTAGAATTCGAAAACGAATAATGAGAGACGCCGTGGCTGTTGCGACTGTGAACTCGCGTGCCAATTATTGACGTAATTATTTTGAAAATATGACCATCCTTTTGTGTTATTTAACACTATAATGTGGCAATATTTTTTAATCATCCGTCGCCGGCCACATTCATTCAGTCACCACGCGACTCTGATTGTCAATTGACTATTTATCGGGCGTTCAGCGCCTCGATAAATTTATGAAGTCTAACAAACAAAAACCAGAATATTTTATGTTCCAGACCAGTTTCATACTACAACCTGCTCCGTTTGAATTATTTTTTTGTAACTTTGTGAGTTAAATTAAAATATTCTTAACCTAATTGTAAATTCAGTTCACAATATTGATCAACTTAATTTTTACTGAATAGCCGGAGAGAAAATGGAGTATCTTGTTAGTAACTAATATGGATGCGAAATTAAAATGTACTCTTGCATTATACCGGTATTAAGCAGTGGGCAGGCTGGTGGATAATAAGATCGCTGGGTAATCTTTAGTTTTGTTGGCAAAACCGCTCGCCTTCAACTACTCGTACGTCGACCACTTACTAGAATTATCGTCAGCGAGCGACACCTGAAATGTTGCTACTGATTATGTAGCGTTCACACTGCACGACTATCAGTCTCCGAGAAAGGTATTAATTAATTTCGATTATCAATTAATTAGTCCTTAGCACCTCGCAAGATAAGGCGGCATTTTCCAAGTTTAAAAGATATATTTAATTAACAGCGAATTAAAATGAAAAATTTAATTCATTACAGCCTATAACGAAGCGGATAATGAGCCCTTTAAGGATAAGGGTCTGCGATTTTTCTATCAATGGAATTTACCACCTGTGAACAGTATGTGGGAGATTTTTGAATTTTACTCATGGACAGTTCTATTGCATCGCGAGAAGCGATTTAGCGCATTAAGCTGTCCTTTACGTAATGGATTTGGAATTTCTTGCCTCAAAGGTCGATTTAAATTAAATTAATCATTAAAAAGACGAGTAATGTGGTCACTAGCGCGTGTTTTGCAAATAAATTTTAATCCGTCCTGGGATGGATGCATCCCTCTCTAGCACTCGGCATTTGTTACTTAGCTATACAGAAGAACATTTTAATCACCTTCGTATACTTAAACATTACACAATTTTCTGTTAAATTATTTACTTGTAATTTAACGATACTATTTATCAATGTAAAAGAAGTTAACTTTTGTTTAAAACCTCTTAAGTAATTATAATAATATTTCAAGATGAGTTAAAAAAATTAAATATAAACAAACACAATTATTAAGATATCGACGTAGCTTAAAGCAATAACAGACCTGACAAAAACACAGGAAGTAATTACCGCCAATTTCATATCATTTCTGCAAATGCAAAATAGTTCTGGATGATTGACGGCGGACAATTAAGATGCTTACAGACAAAACAAGAAATAAAGTGAATATCGAACGGAAGCCATAGTGGATATTGACCCTTTGAGACCCTTGCCCAAATACAATGAAGGGCCAACAAAAATAGAGAGTAAGGAGCGCGCGCCGACACATCTGCCGGCCACTATCGAATAAATCTACTAAAATAATATTTTTATTTTGATTACGCACGGGTTAGGCAGATGTTAGAAATAATACACACATGCAGATAATTCTACAACTATTACATGTGCTATGCTCAATATGGTCAAAACTCATTCAAAGTTTTATTTTTTCATTTTTGATAACAGAATCAGGTATTACGGTGGCATTTTTAAAAATATTTTTGTATATAGATTTAAAAAAAAAAAAGTAAATATATCAAGAAATAAAAATATAAAATCCATTTGATGAAAAAATAACGTTTAATAATTTGTGGTACATCGATTACGGAACGATACGTCCGTGTGTTAGAAATTCTAAGGGCTACTTAAAGTTACTAGGCTGTTCCAATACGAAACAAGCTTTAATAGGGTGCTTAAGTTACCGTCATCTTATTGACCGAATACAAGGTGTGAGAGGTTATGTGGCGTAATTGAAGATAACTTACACTGTAGAGATAACTTGTACTAGACATACATTCTTGACCGTTAAAAATTATCGTTTAACCCCATGACCACGACGAAAGAATAAATATGTCGATATTTTTAGGAGCTTCTGCGATAGAGACCGGTAAAATGTTAATGATGTTTTTGACTATTGGCGGCTTTTCAGTTATTCAATTTAATACTTTAATTAAATATATTAATTGGTATACAATGTTAATACAAATTAGGTACAGTGTACATTTGTCAATAATTAGTATTGAGATTCTTATGACTATTGAGAGTCATGGTAACCCAGTGGTCAGAGCCTTCGCTTTAATATCATTTAGTACGCGAGTAACCTGGCGGTTAGATCTCCGGTATCGGCAATACTAAAATTATTAATATAAATTAATATGTGCTGAATTTAGCACGTTATTGGTGGGAAAGAAAACATTGAGGAAACTTGCATGTCTGAGAAATAATAAATAAAAATATTTTGAGGACACGTGAAGTCAGCCAACCCGTACAGGAGCAGTGGACCCTTTCCGGCTTCGGTATCTGTCAAAAAGATTTGTGACGAGACCATTGCTCATCTGTGGGGATTTACAGGCTGGTACTTTACTTTTGTATGACTAAAATGTAATCAATTGACTGAGTAGATCAATTCGGATCAAAAACAGACAGAGTAGAAGTAATTAACTTCGATGATTTCAGCTTGCTCTGCGTGGGCAAACATTAAAAATAAATGTATGCGAGATTTTATTGGTGATTTCGTGGTGAGGCCTATCTTAAGGAGTGGAAGATATTGTCTGATATTGTAGTAGTATTTCAGATGATAACTATATAGATATCTCTAAGGTAAGGTAAGAGCTAAGGTAAATACATATTTAAGGTCGAATGTTTGGTCATATTATTACCGTTCGCGAAATATTTTTCGAACACTTTCTTTATTGAGAATGCTAATGTTTACTTGTAATATAAACTGTAGTTCAGTGTAGTGAATTTTATGTAAGTATATTAAGTAAGTGTACATTTAATTTTTTTTGGGTACTCTTTGTGTGATTAAAAATGTAATGAAAAATTCATTTTGTCATTTTTGAAGCAACTCTTTTTGATAATTTCTTCAGTGGATGTTAAGCCGATCGGTGTCGAAATTAACAAATCGATTTTCAGGTACTATGCGGACAAAGGAGTACAGCCTGCGCTTCTACAAAAACCTTACCATTCTGCAATATGACAAGTAATAAAGCACACTAATAAATAAAATTAGTGACGTTGCGTGCGACAATAACAAGTAAAAAGCCGCCGCGCTAAATAGGAGCCCGCTGGCGAGGTGAAGGCGGCCCCATACCGAACATTTGTAAAGAAGCAAATAGTACAATTTGACCGCGTAACTTCTCCTAGGTTTAATTTTATTGCCAACATTATAAATGTTTTATCGAGCGTATGAAGACATTATTAATATGAGTTGGTGGATAATTTTACGGTTACTTAGAGATCGAGAAATACTAATCTTAATACGATAATAAATATCTTATCGTTTTATATAACTTATGAATTTAACGGATATCGTTACTTCTTAATAAAATTTAAACTTTATTTGTTATTTATGTTACATTAGATATAACAAGACATTTGTAAAAATTCGTTTATTAGCACCAGCGTTTGAATTAAAGATGAATAGACAATTAACTATATGAGCAAATTATATTAAAATTGCAAACTATACAGAAATTCACACTTATCACTTTATGTTTATTCAAGTAACATTTAACCTAAACTATTGTCAGTCAATAGATCGCTGGAGGAGCTTAGTACAATGCTCAATGACCTCAATAACGTCTCCTAACAGGTTGGTCTAAAGATGAACATGGACAAGACGAAGTTCATGTCAAACGTCCATGTCACACCAATACCGGTTGTTGTTGGGAACAATAGGCTCGAAGTTGTAGACGAGTACATATACCTGGGACAAATTGTCCGATTAGGTAACTCCAACTTCGACCCAGAGGTCAATCGACGAATCCAACTCGGCTGGGCTGCGTTCGGAAAACTACGTCATATCTTCTCGTCGAGTATACCCCAAAGCCTCAAGACTAAAGTGTACAACCAGTGCCTGTTGCCAGTGATGACATACGGATCCGAGACTTGGTCCTTCACTGCAGGCCGTATGAGGAAGCTCAAAGTTGCTCAGCGCGCTATGGAAAGGGCTATGCTCGGTGTTTCTCTGCGTGATAGAGTCTGCAACGATAATATCCGCAGCAGAACTAAGGTAACCGACATAGCCGTAAAGATCAGCAAGCTGAAGTGGCAATGGGCCGGCCACATAGGTCGCAGAACTGACAACCGCTGGGGAAAAAAGGTTCTCGAGTGGCAGCCACGTACAGGCAAACGCAGTGTAGGACGACTCCCCACAAGATGGAGTGACGACCTGCGCAGTGTTGCGGGAAGTCGATGGATGCAGGTGGATCAGGACCGAGCTTCGTGGCAATCTTTGGGGGAGGCCTATGTTCAGCAGTGGACTTCTGATAGGCTGAAATGATGATGATGATGATGATGATTGTCAGTCAGAACAGTGGATAGTAGTGCAAACTCAGTTTTCGTTCATAGACAGTTGGAGCACCCAATCTTGATAATTAGTGGTCATTCAGCCCAGCGTTATATATTATATATGTACATGTTAATGTGATATGGCATTTTGTCATCTTTTACGACAGCCGTGATGTTGACGATGATGATGTCCTCCAAGACTATTTCGATCGCGGCAAATAGTTTCATAATATTATCAGCAGATGACAAATGTACAAGATATATTATAATTACGCTTAAGCAGTATGATTGAAGGATGGGTTAGATGCAGTTTCAAAGATATGGGACATCACACAAAGCAACCAGGTTCAGGTTCAAAGACGTTATGCATTAATTTTGACATCGCCATGGCTCAGAAGTTAGTTACGCTAACCATAAGATACGCGCAATCGTACCCATAATCAGATAGGGGTGGTGTTATTACTTGATTCCGTTAGTGTTTCGGAATGTTCCACCATCAGTCGAACACGAGAGCCTCGTTTGTCAGTCAGCAGGGTGCATTACAGTGCAGGTGAGGTTGGCGGTTAAGATTCTGTTATATTCCCCCTTAAAACCCTCTGTCCTACCAAAGGTTTATACATTTTAAATTTTGTTTGAGTTCAATTGTCTTTTCGAATTTCAAGAAAGTTTATCGGAGATGAAAATAAAGTTGTTACACTTACAGCATAACGATTCATGGAGGAAATCCTGTTAAAAATTATGTTATGAATTTTTCGTAAGGTTATATATCAAAAGCCCTTCTTCTGGTGTTTCTACAGCATGAGATATTTTTTTTTTTTTATGGTTATGCAGGGATCGGATAACAAACGTAAATTTAGAAAAGTCATTTCCAAATAAAAATATAAATAGTCTTAGAAATTAACCACATATATGACTTCAAAATAATAGTTCCTTGATATGTTACAGAGCCAAAAAGTTAAATATACTCAAGAGTACAAAGATGAACATCCCAGATATAATAAAGAATACAGAAATTTTCAACCTTGGTATCGGTACCCCAGTTACTATAAAGAAATTGGTGGATATTTTGAACCTTAATATAAATCTTTAACGCTTCGACACATTTGACCACACGTCATTTTGATCGGTATGAAATACCTCGCTTTGTAGTCCCTTCAACGTGGACTCTACAATGGGCAGGCGTCTAACTTATAAATTTTTGTTTACGAACAAAGGCGCCATATCGACAATGTCTCTGAATACAATATCGATAAATGGATGGTCTGGCGAAGATGTTAATATATATCGCCCGTGAAGACAGTAAATCAAAATCAATTATGATTTAAGGCCAAATGCAAAATATATTGTATTTGTAACAGTGTTTTCAATTTTTAATTGCAGTTTTAGCTGTAATTATTAACTATTTTTCAACGATTAGATGGTAAATGACGACGAAATGAGTTATAACCTTTTTGAGACAGTCAGTGTTGCTTGTAACCTAGTAAATATATGGTTTTCGAAAAATATCATAAGTACAAAACTAATATATTAACCACAATAGCCGAGTGGTATCTGCCGCCTTATCAGGAGACACCTGTGGAGAGAGCACGTATTAATTACTATTTTGGCAAAACCATCAAACGCGTATGAACCGAACCTGGATGGACAAATCGATAAATGTTGACGAATGTGTACGAATTGGTTAAAATAATGTACTTTGCTAAGTAATTACGTGTTATCGTGTCACCAAAGTACGTGTAAGTAATTACAGGTTCGTCAAAGTTTCAATATTATAGGTTTGTTTATAATCCACCATATGTCTTTCATATCTTCTCATTGCATTTAGTCAAGAGCTTAATTTTTTGCGGGATTTTCATCTTCGTTTTCTTTATCTGCTTGTAGGTATAGGCCATGAAAGCCTCAGAGAAGGTAGCATGCCATCAATCGTATCAATTTCTTCAAAGTTGGTTGGCTTCCACCCCTTTCTATTCCGACTACCACAGCTTGATACGTTAAGACATCCCTAAGAAAGTTTGAATGGAAAGGCAGACTTGCAGTCAGACGTACAAGTAGTCTTTAAGGGCTGTTTTAAGGCCAACGATTTACGATTGCATTAAAATGGCAATATATCTTGCGAATATGATAAGCTTCAATTGTTAAGCGAAAACTCGCCATAAACTAAATCAACCAGGAATGCCTAATACTTCAAATTTTATTAGTAGTACAGATCAGAGTAGTCGTAGTCGTCGCAGTAGTATTCTTATTTCTAGAGTTCGGATGTAAATAAAAATTTAAATACATTTTATCTCCTTCACTAAATAGTCCAACAAAAAGTCTTCCGCTCAATTTCCCTCGAAACGTCAAATGTTTGCTTTCGAGAAGGATTTTAAAATGCAACATGTTTTTGTGCGTATTGAGTATCCTGGGATTATCGTATGCAAAGCGAATGAGACCGACAACTGACGGGCACTCTCCTTGAATAAAGGTAACATAAACGCAAACGAAAACTTTTAAGTCCGAAACTCGATACGTAATTCTGTGAATATCCTATTCTTTGCAATATTAATAAATAAGTTAAAAATAACTTAGATTTAAAATAAATAAATATTTTGTTCTGTAATTTAGTAAACAAAATGAGTTAATAGAAATTCTGAAGTGAATCAAAAGCTTACCTTTACCTTTTTTAGCTTAGCTTTGTTACCTTGTAAGTACCAGCTCAATCAATATTTTGCTACGTTTCGTACGTTCGATAGATGTTATAAACGTTTAAGTTTGTTATATATTTACTTAACTAATAAGTAAAAAAAATATTCAGTAACAGCTTAAAATATTTAATTCGAAATAGTTACAGCGAGAACGGAAAAGTTTACGTTCCATCCGATATCGATCGAGTTACAATGAATACTATTTGATTGCTTCATTATACGGAATCGAAGTCGGTTCATTGTATATCATTTCGTATGTTATATCAGTTTGTATCCTAATTTAATCATCTTGAAGATTGGACCACCGGGAAAATTCATGTAATGGGTGGCCGCGGAGTTTGCCATTGAACATTTGAGGCAGTTTAAGACGTTGTTACATTTTGACATATTCAAAAATTCTAAAACAAGATTATTTGTCGATTTGATATTTATAGAATGATTAAATCCTAAAAGAAAGCAGTAATTAAGTCATAAATGCCAGAGCTTAAACTATCTAGACTAAGGACTGACGTGTTGCGATCGCCAATCTTCCTGCCAAGCGATGTGATTATTCCTTTTGGAGAGACCTCTATAATCACCTGTTTTATAGGCTGTAAAAGAAGAGTTAAGAGTTTTAATATATGAGTTATGGCTACTACTAATAACGACAGCCTCTGCCAGAAAGTGCCAACAATAACCGGCATTTATTTCTTGGAAGGGTTGGTCATACGCAACACGTTAGCGCACGCAAGCGTATTGATGAGCATAGTGCCGATACTTGGCACTAGAGATGGTACTCCCCATCAATAGTCTGTGAAATTTGGGTTCAACTTATTAGAATCAATTGGTCGCCAGAGCTGTCAGTGTATATCACGTGTAAATAAGGTTGGCATTTGAAGAAAGAGATGGATAATGAACTTGGCACTCCCATATGAGTTACGTGTAAACATTTTGCATGCAGTTCAACAATAAGTTACATTATACATTGGTATGAAACGATAACCGATTTGTGATTGTTCTTTATTCTAAACTAAGACATTTTCCTGCATCATAAAATTGTAATAAAAATGAAATAATGAAGCTGTATATTTTTGCAATTGCAATATATATTTAAATCTTGCCAGAGATAATAATTAAAAGTTAAAGTAGAGTCAAAAACTTTTATTTAAATTCATTATACATTACAAGACCAACCTGTATGACAAGGTATGGGCTTCAATCTTGAATTCCGGCAGTATCAGAAGAGATTCGCGTATTTATTCTAATGCCCAAGCTTTAGTTGCTTTTGATTTGTTTCAATTTGCCTGACATCTTATTTTCTACGCGGTGGTCTGATTCACTGCTGACGACGTTCCTTATCTTATTTGAATTGGTATGGGAATTACAAAGTCATTGTAATTTTGTTGCACAATTTTTGTAATCATTATTTCTATGTTTACCAATTTAAAGTACAAATTACAGGTTTTACTTTTAAATATGCTACAATCTTAGCAAACATTTTTATTTTAAGTGCATTATAATAAAGTAATAGCCCACTGCTGAGGAAAGGTCTCTTAAAAAAAATGTTTGAGAGAACGGAGCCGAGAAGAGTGCGCCACACTGTTACATTGCGGGTTAGCGGACTTACTGCAGTATAGAGTAGTTAACACTTAACTACTCTATACTACATATTTTTTTTACCCTATGTAAGAAGAAAGAAATAAAATTAGTTGAAAACCTATTAGTAATAATAGTAATTAGTTAACCATTTGCGTTTTGAATATTATGAAACAAAACGAAAGATACTATTATTTACGTATACCGTCGCTTAAAACCTTGCTAACCCGGCTCAGTCCCCCCGTGACTCTTAGTATTCTGTGTCCATCACGGGAATACTACAAAGTAATTAAACGCTATAAAATCAGTAAATAATAGTGCAGTATACGCGTAAATTCAAGAAATTATCATGAAAATGTTTAAGGATTAGATTTGCATAGTGAAGAAAGTCATGAATGTACTTGAGAGCCAAAAAAAAAACTGTACAAAAGGAACGTTAGTAACATGCCATGAAGAGGTGTAAAGAAGTGTAACAGAACACCAAGTAACAGGCATAACAATGGGGTATCGTTTCCTCGAAGTCACGAGCCCGTGCGTCTGTTGCCGCCGCCGTCTCGGGGTCTCACGTTAAATTTAGCGTTAGTGATCCCATCTACACGCGTTATGTAGCTTTCTCATCTTTTTGCAACCTTTGAAAGTAAGGGCAGAAAGTTCGACGTTGATGGCTCCTTCCAAACAACCATTTGCTGCTATTTTCCATTGACAATGCGTAACTGGATTAACTATAAGATATCCATTGTATGAAGCTGTACTGTGATCATAGCGAAAGTGAACTGATTTCAACGTAATCTTTCTTAAGATATTCTAAACATATTGATAAAAATAAGCATTAGAAGAAAGACTAATTAAAGAAAATTATTCATTATTTAACATTTGGTATGTTTTCTTCTTTTTTATCAGTCTCAGTGATGGGGAGCAGCATTATTATCGCTCTCGCCAACCCCTCTCTATGAGTATGAGCTAACTCTCCGAGAAAGTTGTGACGGCTTGCTAGAGCTTTCTTTGTTAGCCATATATCTCTAACATAGGTTTAACAGTGGGATTACCTAATACACTACTTCCTGTCACTGGTCTAGACGATTTGGATTTTGCATATTTTCCCCCTCGGTATCAGCATATCTCGGCATAGGTTCTCGTCTCGTTGTGATGCAAACACGAAGCACAAATTCATCATTTAAAATTGCTATAAACAATTTTAGAGGAGCCGGCACCGGGGATCTAACGATGGTCACTCGCATGCTATGAAATTCAAACGAGTGCCCGGTCTACTAGCCTACCTCAGCTCTATAATATCTACATTTCCATAAATATGCTACTCCACAACATTTCTGAATCAAAATTAAAATTTCTCGCCACAATCGTTCACTAACTTGTTTTCCATATTATAAATAATTGTAAAAACAAAATACCAGATACACCAAAATCGATACAAAAACAATGTTACATTCTGTTAATAATCTTTATCATGTACATATACGTGTAAGAATAACTCTGTCATGTATTGTACAAGACCAGAGTATTGACCAACAAGTCGTGTAATTGCTTACTTATTGTCGTGAATTATTTAGTGAGTATACATTGCTACATGTTGTTCATGAAAAATTCAATGTTTTTCTGAAGAGGCCGCTCATACTCATATTTACAGGTGCCTCGATCATCAGTTAAAGACTAGTCTATAGCAATTCCTCACCGTTCAAAAGACAAGCCCTTTCGATAAATATTAATGAATAAGCACCATTATATTTTGCTTATCATAAATTGTTTACAGGTATTTGGTGATTAATAGCCCGGTTCTGTAGACACCGTTACGCCCAAAAGATGTACTTTTTTCAACAATTGAAAGGATAACTGTAAAGCGCGTGAATGACGTTTTCATTCATACATGACAGTTTGCGTTAAAAAAAGTGTATATGTTGCATCATTTATAATTGTTTTAATACGATACGCGAGTAATATGGACTGCTATTTACATTTTATGATGGTTCGGTATGTAACAAGAGACCCTACGGGATGCCTTTACTCGTCAACCAGGAACAAATTCTTGTAGTAAAAAAATAAGTTCAGTAGTCCTACGATGGCATCGTTCGGAAAATCTCTGAATGACATTGCGTTGCTATACACAGTAATGCTTCTTTGGAAAGGAATTCTTTGGATAGACTACTATTTTTCTAAAACTTATTTATTTGTTTAATAATTTATGTACACACAAGTAAATCGGAAAAAATATGAAAGGATGAAATGGTCTGCACAAAGGTACTGCTTATTACTTAACAAATTTCTTCCAGCAGACCTGCGAATGGAGAATAGTTAGTTATAGTAGATTGCGCGCGTACAGTACAGTAGAAAAAAAAGAAAACGTACACATATACAAAACGTTCTATATAAATCTACATACACCTAATAGATAAATATATGCATAAATATACATAGATATATACTTAAATATACATTAATTCATAGATAAATATACACATAATGGAATATTACTTAATAATTTATACTGCCAATGACATAAAGTGGTCTTTAACTCTTTTCTTAAATAAAAAATAGTTTTGCAGTACCTGCATGCACAGAGAATGAGTGGGAACATGAAGCGCTTTTATGAGGAGGGAATTTAAGGAGGGATTTAAGATGGGTTCTGCAGGGAGTAAAAGATGGCCGGGCCTAAGAGAATCGCTCACGCAGGTACGACGGGGATGTTGGGTTATGCAGGATATTAAAAATTATACATAAAGTTCTACCGTTTCTACGAAAACGTATTGGGAGCCACTTGAGATCCGTGCGAAGATAAGAAACATGGTCAAACTTGCGAATTCCGAAAATAAATCGTATGCATAAAATTCTGCTCCTCTGTAGCATCCAAGTAGCAGACGTCAGCGTAATCTATGATAGGTTGAATGAGACCCCAAGACCCTTAAAAGTATCGATGTAAGGTATAAAAGTGTTATCTAACTTTACAGGTGTTATGATTGAGAAATCTAATAAATTCCAAGCGTGTCGGCCGCCCACAATTATAGCCTGTGATTTACTGGCATTAATCACTAAGCCAAATGATGTCGACTAGTCATTTATCCAGCGTACGTCTTCATTTACCAAAGAGATGGCTAAATCAGAATACGGCAGTGAAAAATGGCGATAAAGCTGCAAATCGTCTGCGTAAAGATGAAAATTGGAAGAAATAACAGTAGTGACAGAGCAAATAAAAACAGAAAAAAGTAAAGGAGAGAAAATGGCACCCTGAGGCACACTCGAATTTAGTTCACAAGAGTCAGAGAAAGAACCATCAATGGGAACACTTTGCGAGCGGCCCCGAAGATATGAATCGAACCACCCAATAACAGCAGGAGAAACGTTTATTAATTGAAGAATCCCTAAATGGATATCGAAATCTACGAAAGAAAAGGCGTTGCTGAAATCGAGCAACACCAGTAGAGTTGCTGATTATTTTCTATACCCCAGCGAATTTCGTTTTAATAAAAGCTGTAAAGACATGTTTATTTTGTAGGATCTATTCCTTCTTTCTTATAAAAGTGTAGGTATGAAACAAACACCTAGGTAGACACTTTATTTCTTAATAGTAATAGTATATGATCAAGATGTAGTTAAAGATTTATAAGCTTGCTAATTTTAATTTATTTTACAATTTTTAATATATTAATTTATTTATATAATTATATAATTAAATTTTATATTACAGATCAAAATCATCTAGGTGTGTTAAGAAGTAGCTAAGGCGAAAATTCTTCCTTCCCCTTCATTAGAATATTTAAGTTCACTGTTGCACATATACCTCTCCAAAAAAGCGACAGAAAATTCGGAAGACAAGAATTTTTGAATGGTTTTTCTATACTCTTATGGGACAGCGATAGACAATAGGGAAGCAACCATTGCTATCACTGATCTGTGTGTTTTGGGTTCAGCAAATTCGAACGAATTTTCCTCTATAAATATAAATATTAATATAATATTAAAAGTATCTAAAAGTAAAAGTTATATTTACGTGCTTAGAAAAATAGAGGGCTCAGAATTTTAAAAGATAAATTTGAACAATTCTACAACTCTAGTAAATACCGTGTATGGTACACAGTTACCAATGCAATATTACGTCATAAAAATTACATACAGCGATGTAGGCATGAGGCATGTATACGATCGCATCGCTATAATATCGACAGTAAAAAGTTGTAAGGCGCCTAGACCCAGCACCGGCCCGTTCTTCAATCAGATAGTGCTCTCACGGAGGGATCCATTCATCTTGAACATTTATCGGCAAGGCGGATGCTGTCTGCCGTTTAAATAGAAATCACAGTCCTCGGAAAATTGATTTGCTGCGATAAAAATTTTGCTTATTCTATTATTTTAAAATTATTTCTTGAAATACGTTTGGCCAGGTTCTTAAAAACTTTACTGGTGTATTTTGTAAGTAGCTACTATTACTACTAACTAACATGGTCTAGTTTTTAAATAGTATAAAACAAAGTTGCAATCCGCGTACGTCTGTGTGTTCCCTTCTAAACTGCTTAATGAATTTCAATGCAGTTTTCACCATCTTTTGGAACATTTCATGATCAAAGCTAAAATGTATAACACATTCACATTTATTTTGTGCGAAATCGAAGCGTTTCGCTAGTTATAAATAACTTAACTAATAATTTTAACTTTTGTCAGACCCATGTTCACTTCATATAGTTGCTAAAAACCCTATGTCTAATCTATTCGAATAAAATTAAGAAAAAAAATTTCCGTTGCCAGTTGGAAGAAAATCGTACCTCTGCCTACCCTCTTAAAGAAATACAGGTGTGAGTATAAGTTGTGTTTCGTATAATCTGATTTAGTTAATTTTATCTCATGACGTGTTGCAACTACTGATATTTCATTGTTGTGACCCTTAATAAAATTTTGTGTTTTCGTAACCGGCTATGGTAATTTTAGGCATTTATAAATTGCACTGTGTATAATATATTCTCTCGATAAACATGTAATCAGTTCTTTGCAAATAGTATGTATCCGTATCAATTTAATCAATTTATTTTTATTTTCTGTAACACCTACACAATGTCAACACCATATTTATAATGACTGCTTTTTCTATGCTATTTAATTTACATTTCATATTTTTTTTCTCATATGTAGCGATTATATTTCGGTCAGCATTTAAATGAATTAATTAAGTTTCATTTTTAATATCTTAATGAACACAAGAGGGTTATAAATATAATCAAAAAAAGTTGTCCCATCTAATCAACAGAATCGTGTCTTTGATAATAACTTATCTAAATACAAGTTATCTGAGATACTTTTATGCTCTTTGATAATTAAATAAAAAATGTGTTAAGTCATATGATCTTCATTTTATTATGCTATCAATCTTGTAAGTCGGAACAACGGATGTGATGGTAATCCATGAAGAAAAGAAATATGTTAATTATATTCTTTAAAAAAAAAGTTTTTATGTAGATTATCATATTATACATCAATAATCAAAACAGAGTTATAGTTTCAGACGAAAAAATTATAGCCCTTTTTTATTTCGCTTTCACTTCTTGTGATATGGAAACTTAGGCATGTGTTTGTAAGAATTTGCTGACATGATGATGAAGATTACGTCTTCTTGGCCGATTTCGAACACGGTGACAATATTCAAATACTATTGTCAAATGTCAACTGCGCAGGGTATATTGTAGTACCGCAAGTGTATGCTCAAATACAGAGGTATAAATGAATGAACACACTTTTGTTGTACACCACAAAACAAACGGATTGGAAAACATTAAAGTGTAAGTAAAGAAGAATGTACAATTTGACGGCATTATCGCTGCATAGCGATCTCTTCCAGGCGACCATGTATATGATACTTACTTGCTTTATCATTATGTATGCGTAGTTACACTTTTGTGATAAGATAATTTTTTGAGGTAATAACCAAATGCAAGGTCAGGGACGTAGGTCAGACAATACATCCAAATCCTAAAACTAATTTTTTTTTGACTTCTCATAAATTATCGTCATCTTTTGTAGTGCCAATTTTAGCATTAAAATCGCCAAGAACTACAGCAAGCTCTCTGTTTGGAACCTATAGCATCGATGGTCAGTCTAATGGCATAACGGTAGTTAGCCGTTCTATTCTAGCCTAGTCTTTTGGAGGGTAATTAATCCTCACGACTACTGAAGCCGACCCGTTAAGTGGGTTGCCAGGTTATTATGTTCGCCGTCTGTGACTCGGTGTTGTTACTCGTTTAGCACCTCCTAGGCTTAGGTTAGGCTGTAAAATGTAATTTCTGCGGACGCGAATATTAACCAATATGCACAGAAAAATATGATTCCTTTATAAAATATTTTTGTTAAGGTTTCTTCATTAGTTTTCAAATCTTTGTGATTACAACCAAAAAAAAAAATAGGCGATATAGTAAATATTTTGACACTTGCTTTCATCTTGTATCTTCTATTTTAGGTTACTTTACTTATTTAGGTATATCTTCGAACTAATCTTGTTCGGTCGAAGTTGATCGGTCTAATCTTATCTTCGTCACCTCCGGTACCGCGTGGGCATTGTATCGTGTTGGGCATTGTATTATACAAATATCGACTTTATGTTCCTACATTAGGTTTACAACCTCATAATAGAGAGGGACGAGTCGAATAAAGCGAGATGTGCAAGATAAATATAATTAAAAGTGATTAGGTCAGTAAGATTGCATTATCATGTTCTGTAAATTTTATCGTCAGTGTGGAGATATTGAAATTCAAGTTTTGACTTAGATGTGAAAGTAACAGACACCTTAATTTTGTTAAATGTTTTCAAATATAGGTTAAACAATAACGCGCAAAAATAACCTGCATTATTTAAAGATGTTTAATTAGAAGTAGTTACGTGTCAGAATACAGAGCACTGTATTTAAGTTAACGTCGAGTGCGTATTTGTAACTTAAATTACGTAAGTACAACTGTCCGACTGGGAAAGTCAAATTTGATCAAGAGGTCAATCGACGAATCCTACTCGACTGACAAGCGTTCGAGAAACTATTAAACATAGTGATTAAACATCACCTTATCGAGTGCACTTCAAACCCCCTAGACGAAAATATACAACCAGTGTATGTTGCTACTGATGACTTACGGAACCATGATGTGAATAGCCCAGAGATTTTAAGCAGGATCCTACAGCACCCAACTGTCGCCCACTTCCCGAAAGTTCATCAGGTGACTTATAAATAAAAATAAAAACAAAAATTAAACTCGTTTAAATCCGACAAAAGTAGTTTAATTTCAAAAGTGACTTATGTTGTGCTTCGTTACAATGCCATAAAAGGAAAAAATCAGGACATTTTAAAGTTGCAATTTTTAAGTTTTCGTGAGCTTCAACTTCATTATTAGATAGATATACATGAAACTGCTTGCGACCTTTTTTACAACTACTGATTTAAGTTCTCCAATTAACTATTCAAGAGTAGATAAAAAATATATTCGTTTTAATACTAATAGCGAATAAAATGTACCTTATAAAGGAGAAGAAAAGAATAAGGAATGTAAGGAATATCTTAGGACTTCGCAAAACTAACATGTTTTTTTTTTATTTATAATATGTATTTAAGAAACATGAGTGCACACCATCGCACTTTCATCGGAGTCAAAATGAAATATTGTTGACAGTCGGTTTGTTTGTGTTCTTGGAAGGGGTAACAAATCCCAGGGTAACATTAAACTATTTTTCCGGGAGTGATTTTGACGCAGGTCTCTGTTGACATCCGCCCGAACGTTTATTTTGTTTAATTACCAACGTTTTTAGTCGCTACTGGATTTTGGAAAGTCCTACAGTGAGTCATTTCCTATTAAACATTAATTTGTATAACCTGTGTCAATAATTGATTGAAGGCAATCATTTAAACAGGTAGGATAATATTTCACATAAGAGTTTGTGTCATATTCTTTCATGTTTTATAATATAACGTATCAGCACTGTTGAATATTCAGAGTACTAGCCTTCTACGTTATATAATTACCTAATAGTTCAATTGTCGCTGGAATTGATCCTACTTCTTATGTTTTTGAAGAACCTCTGATACTCGAAGGAAAAAATATTAATGAATGTAACGTACATCCGGACCGCACAGACAAATCAATTGACGACCACCAATTTTTTTATTACATCGAATTTTTTCATGTTTTCATATCATTCTAAATTTAATATTTTAAAAAACATCATATGTTCTCATTATAGTATTCTCTTAATATTGGTAAATTTTCATTGTAAATAAATGTGGTATAAGCCGCAAGACCTTGAAAATTAGATAATAATGCACTCCCACAAACGTTTACGCACTATGAGGCGTGCAAAAGTTTTTAATCTCGTACTTAATTATATTTTTATTCCAGATCTGCTATTGCGTTAAAGATACAGGTAAATTCAAAATAGAATCCTGAATACTTCTGATAGTCTTACTTTGAGAGACGATGCCGGAGTGTCACAGTCAGAGTTTTACATTATAATCGCTAAAATCTCAGTTCGAGTGGTTGGAAGGTGACGTGGTTAGAACTTCAAGTATTATTCAACCAAAATATAAATACCATGAGATTTAAAGGTATGATCGCTTTTAACGTACTAATATCAACTAGTGGACCAAAACGAAATAAAATCTCCAACAGACGTTAATTAAAAAATCTGAAAATACCTAACGTATTCTTTCAATCGTGTTATATCTTATGGATATTGTTGTTGGACAATCATTTACGATAAATTTAATGTTCATAATAATATTTAAATAAATTTTGACAAAAATTTAAGCTGCATAGTACTACAGTAGTTTATATTATGAAGTTACACTAAAAGTAACTCTGTTTTATTGCTTAAGCATTCCAACGTTGATGCCACGCGTCTAAGAATCACACACAAAAACTTAAATGTCATTGCGCAAGCTTATAATAAGGCCCATTCACACTCGCCCGAGTCTATATTTTTTCAATGTCAAACCAGGACAGGCATGCAATTTTGGACAAAAAACGACAAAATCAATAATAGCTGTGTGTGCACGTGTTGCCGATGGATTATAGATTATGTTTTGGAAGATTTTCTCAGCGTTTCGTGTAGAGGACGAGTCAGGTATGGTGTCTATAGAACATAAAATAAGAAGAGTAAGCAACTGAATTATTTTTAAAAGCCTTAGTTTTAATAACTTATTACTATCATATCTAAAAAATGGTGCTCTTTTTTAGAGCCTCAATCAAATATATGTATATCCGTAATTGTTTCATCACCGTCATTATTATAGCCTGTCACAAGCGTACACAGACCTCTCCCAAATATTGCCTCCCAACACGGTCCTGAACCTACATCAATAGACTTCCAACAAAACTTTGCAGGTCGTCACTCCATCTTGCCTTGCATTATCCAAAAATAGGTGAAGTACGTGCACAAAGAAAAGTTATTGCTTTATTTCTCAATGAAGATTGATCGATATTACGCTTTATTTTGTAGTAGAGCCAAGTGCCGGCTATTGCTGCTGCTCGAATAGGCCGGCTCGACCGGGGTAATACCACTGCCTAGCAGAATACCGGTGTGAAGTAGAGGCATATGCTTCTAAGGAAATGAGGAAGTGCTCCTGCGTTTCATTCGGTGAGTGAGGTAGCCGGAGGCCCTCTCCCCCTCCCCCATTCTCTCTCCTCAAATACCATTGAAGGACGGCAACGCACACGCAGATCTTCTGATGTTGCAGATGTACGTTGGCGCCGGTAATCACTTTCCATCTTGATGGTAAACACTTGTGAGCCGCTAGTTTGTTTGCCTCTTTCCCATAAAAAAAACTTTTTATACTCCGCATCACATCACTCAATATCAAAATTGCACTTTTTGTTCGAAAATTATTTTTTTCCAGATAAGCTGCACTGTAACGCAGCAAGTAAAACTAAACTTATTAAAGTAAAGGTTGTCAACTAAAATTTAGTGGAAATTCCCAATTCAGTCTTATGACACAACCAAATTCCAGATTCAGTCTTATGACTCAACTTAAAGCAGAAATATTTATTTAGTGGCTAAAGCTTATCCTAGTGTTTGAATTTACTTTAGTTGGTAAAAGGCAATAATCTTTACTGAACCACTATCACAATTACAAAATATGGACAGTAACACGTGCTGGGGGATGATCCTAAAATGTTTTTCCTTTAATTTTTAATTTTTCCTCCTAATTTAAGTAAACCTTATCTGTTCACATGTCATAACTTTAAAAGATATATATATATATAAATTTAATTCGAGATAATATAAATCTATATATTTGTATATAGATTCTCCAAATGACGAACAATCTAACTTAATTTGTTTTAAGTAACTACGTAGTTTCTAAAAGTTCTAAGAGTTTTGAATTCAAAACGTAAATTAGATATACATAGACATATCTACTTCTATGTTATTGTTATTTATATTTCGAACTAAAGGAAAGGCTAAGCCAAGCAAGCTAAATGCAAATTATGGGGTTCAGAGATTGGAAAAATTTAATTGTGATGGCTTGCGATTTGAAAAATCGTCCCATATGTGAGAGGCGTATGTCCTGCTGTGAACTCTTTCTGGTCTCTTAAGATATTTTATATTTGGCATGGTATAAAATTAATTTAGGTGCCTTGTGGTTTTGTAGTATTTAATGAATCGCAACTGGTAGGTTTGTGAAATCAAAACACTCCTGCCATGATAGAGCCAAGAGAGCATTTATGCTTGTTTGTTAATTTGACTGAGAATTTCCTAATTATTAATTTCTTCACATCTTTTAACGACCATCCTTCTTTGACCGTTATCTAGTTGGCGTGATAATATTGTAATACAACTGAATAATTTAGTGTTAATAGCTAAGTAAGAATGTCCATTATCACATAAATATAAGTATTTAATAACTGTTAAAATGAGATCGTTTTCATATTTCATTAGCTTTTATATCAAAATCACGGTACAATTAAGCCGAAATTAACATAAATTATTTAATTACTCGTAGTTGGTTTTATTTATGATGGAAAGAAGTGAGCGACTGACAATTTTATGTAGATTACATTTCGGAGTTTTATAGACATGTTGAAACAATTTGTTTTAAGAATACGAAGAAGCAATAAAACTACTCTATGTCTTTTTGTGATGTTTCTTGATCCTTGTGCTGCACAAAGAAATACTATACAATTATAACGGCCGAAATTGTAACTGTCTCTTAACAAAATTTCGATCCTGTAACGTAAATTTTTACAAAAGCAGGTAATTTTATTGGAAGACTTTTATTTATTATTCGGATCGATAAAAAAAGAAACAGTTAATTCGCCAAGATGTGGAGCAGAGATAAATGTGCCCCATAATAAATAGGTCAGCAAAATAAAAAACCTAATACGTATTATTACGCTTTCAATGAGAGATCTTTCCTCGGTAATATATTGTTTTATAACCAGGTAAATATTTATGACCTTAAGAGCATCTATTTGTTGAATTATATTAGAAGAAATTTTTATTAACTTTTAAATTATTTTTACTGAACAAGTTATGTAACCAAAACCCTTTATGACACACTGCATATTGTAAAAATAAGCCACATAGTTTCATAAATTGAATACGAATAGTATAAAATTTATGAAACTCTGCGGTTTGCGGTTCAAAAGTTGTTTATTATAGTCACTACTACGGAGTTGCACTAGCCATTGTATAGTTATTAGTGGTATATCGGGATTAAATTTAGGACATCAAGATAGGTAGTAAAATAATCGGAAAACATATCCTAATTTTCATCGTAACATCATTTGTATAAGAAAAAAACTACCAAAACGGAAAGGCGATAATCACTAATACAAATTATGTTTTACTTTAACTGGAGAAGTGGAACGCTCACTGAAACCCTTTTTTGAATTTGACTGAGAACTTCATTAACTACTGGCAACTTACCAACAGTCAAATACAAACGTTGACAACAACATTGTAAATTGTTTTGATCGAAATTAAATTGAGATTTACGAAGATGTAAGCATAAAGTGCATAGGAATTTAATATACACAAAAAAAAACGTAAGCGATATTAATTAAAAGCCGGTCTTTTGTACCCGTAACATGTTACAGATATTCGACTAACTTACACGCATGTAACGATTCTCTCGTATGGATATTAAATTTTGATGATAAGGAAGTTTTTAAGAGGAAGCATTTAGTAATCGAAGGAGGTAAAATTAATTTCAAGAAGACCGCGAAGACTTCGTTTTAATCATGGAAAGCAGTACTTAGGAAAATATATAGGCTTATAACAAGTTTTGATTTTCAATGTTGTAATACACACCTTATGGTTTTACAATATGATACACTTTTGATTATTAGCATTATTAACTCTTATTTATTATAAGTAGCACAAACCTCATCCCGTTTAATGTTACGAAATTACAATATTGCGTTTTTGTGATTTCCCAAGTATAAAATTATTAATATTATCTTTAACTTTATAAGTTTTTGTTGAGATGTACTTTGCAATCTTCCTATAAAATCAAAATCGTAATAAGATACAAGGTGAAAACCAAAACATTCCTTCACCCTATATCTTTAACCGTTCTGAAACCGTAGTAAATAAGTCTAATAAATTTTAGGTTTCGACATGTAAAATCCACACTGGAGCAGCGTAGCGGACTCTGCCCATCCCCAAAAACCTCTCAAACATTTAGAGGAAGCCTTCACCCAACTATACACGGTGATATTTTACTTTACTTCTTTAACTCTAAAAAAATCTATTGGTTAATAAATAGAAGATGTGATCTATGCAATATCTCTTACTGTGTCTTAGTTATTAGTGGAAATGCAGTGAAGCTCATTCGCTTCGCATTGCCAAAACCTTATGTAATTTAGGAAATTAAACTACTAGAAAATTGAGGTACAGCGTCACGGAGAGTATTTAACTATGAATATTGCACACTTATTGGCTTCGGATCGTTTACGAACCTAGTACTCAAATCAATCGTTTGCGTGCGTCAAGCGTACCGACTAAGTCGCTGGACAATTAAGCAAAAACTTTTAAATGCTGCCCTATGGCGCATTTTTTTAAATTCTTATTGTGTGCAGTATAATAGAAACGGCAATGAGCTGACCAACTGTTACGTTTGATGCTGTATGTAATTTGTTCTTAATTAAAGTGGATGCATGAACTTATGAAAATCTCCTTTAACTATTAGAAATATTGGCACCTCTGCCATATGAAGGGTTACAGGCGTAAGATATACTAAAGTGTATTTTTGTTGTATGTTTTAGGATAAGTATACAAAAAGTAAAGTGTAAATCCATCCAATTCATTGATTTTTTTTCCGTCGTTCTGGCACCCTTAACACAGCAACGTAAAATTCTTTAGTGAAAGTAAAGTAATATAAAAGTCTACCCCATAGCTGGGTATGGCCCAATATTCATTTTGATAACAGTTTTCCTTCACTATCAGGAAAGTTGCCAACTCGCCACATACGGCAGTTAACAAATTTAGTGAAAAGATACCGAGGATCGAACTCGTGACACTCGAGTGCTATAACATTTAAAACGAGCTCTGGAACTATTACGGCAAAATACTAGTTTAAAAGACGTTAAATAATTGTATTACTATTACTACTACTACTACAATTACTACGAAATTTCCATTTAGCATCCAATTGTTGCCTCTACGGGAGATGGAACGGCTGGCAAGCGTCGTCATCGGGTTCGCTTCCGGAGATTTTCAAAGCTTGTCCCTTAGTCGCCGCTTTATAACACCCACGGACAGAACGCGGGTGGCAAATTCTTATGCCGCTACCATACGTATTTTAAATACATCGCTATGTTATATTTTACGAGTATCATAAGTAATTTAAGATAAATCTTGATGTATATAATTCAGCGAAAAATTAATTGAATGTCATCAAGATACAAATTAAGTTTAATGGACGCGGTGGTAGGTTTTGAAATACACAAGCAACAATTAACGATAGTACACAATTAAAGCACCCGTTAACTGTTACAGTAATTACGGGAAATATCATAAAATTCTTTTAACTCAAGGATATTCTCTTTTACAATCCACAACTGAATGTTTTGCGATGCCACGATGTGCACTGCGTTCTCCTGCAACCTGACTTTTTTGTGCAAAAATTTGAATTTTACTTTTATCTTAATTCGTATTGGATACATACGTTTTTATAGCTGTACACAATGTAAACAAACTTAGTAAAGTATTATTAAACGATTATAATAATGATAGCGACTTGGAACAAGACATCTGACAGTTAGTAACATAATTTAACAACTTCCAACAAGTAATAATGCATCGCATACTGCGAAATCGGAGATCTTTACCTCGCTTTGACTTTCTCGTATCGCTCTTAAAGTATAAACAATAACAATGAACACATTTTCAACACCTCGGATATACTGGATTAATAATGTCTGTAGTATAAGTTGTGCTAAAACACAATTTTGAAGATGCTCACGTACAAATCACAAAATGTAATCACAGAAACACATGTAAAATTATAAATGTCCATGCCCTTGAGTAGAACATTTATATCCCTTTGAATTTTGCTATTGTACTGTACTATACAATAAATGTACACTAATTTTTAAACATAAAATAATAAAAATATATAAAAGTATGGTTATTTGAAGGTAAATGGACCATCCATTCATATCATTCAACTTTGTCGAAATATTCCCGTTTCAATCCAAAAGTTCATTGACAGGAAAATTGAAATAATATTCCGAGCGAGAAAAACATGGTTCGTGAAGCCGCGTGAGACGCGCAAGTCGACGGTGGATCGGGTGCATCACCGAATAACAATAATCGTGAATGAATTGTAATGGCAGGCAGTTTAATTGATTCGGCGACCTGCTGGACCTGTCTGCTGTGCAGAGTGTATGCGAGACTCCAGTTCTTGATATTATAGATTATTGTAGGTATGCGCCGAAGAGTGTTGATGAAGATCAGTATTTTTCAATTATTCAATTTAAGTAACATTTATTAAACATATTAAAAAAAGGTTGTTCTATTACCAATTAAACGATTTCTTGTTTTTACGCGAATTCAAAACAATATTTATTATTTATTGTTTAGCATTTTAAATAAAGTACTTAAAACTTCTGTTTACAGAAATTGTTAATAATAATAAGTTACGACACCATGTCTAAATGAATATAGCAAACTATTGGCCATAGACAACTAAGTAGAATAGAAAGATTGTTTTGTGTAATCGACATCAATTTTAATTTAGCCTTTTTTTGATTTTTATATATGTATGAAAAGTGAGAATTTTCGCATGTAACAATTGGTAACAATGGAAAAATGGATGTAATGCCAACATGAGATACTCGGACATTAAAATTACGGATAGTGCACAACGTACATACAAAATATTACAAAATAGTGGCATGCTACAAGGGTCCGTAAAATATTCAAACTCCGGACGGTAAAATTCTATGTAGTGCAAAGCGAACTTAGTTGACCTTTACAAATGTTGAGATGGTACAAATATTCTTTCTTAATTTTTATCATATAATATAACGTCTATTAAGTTTATTGTTCTAATTTCCAAGAATATAAAACTTTGCACGAGGTTCTGCAGAAAATTGTAGACGTCGCGAAAGTGACTACTCCTCCAAGTTCATCTCTATTGACATTAGAGCAGTCATCCTTGACACCCAATCGGAAGTTAGTTCAATTGAAGACGCAATTCTCCGCATAATTGTCCGGAGCCGAGACAATTGCATCATCGAATGATGCGCCGAGTCATCGGCCGACCACTTACAGAGCGGATGTTGTTAACCGTGCCTTGATTAGCCGAGACGATGTTAAACGGCAGCCCGGGCAAGTTCAAACAATTAACTGTATAGAAGTGTCCGACTCTAATGAATGATACAGACTTGCTCCATTTCATTACACAAACACCGTGACAAGACGTTGCTATAAATTGAGATTAATTTCAGGCGCAAGGCAGAGATCAGGCCGCATTTGATGCACGAAATTCCATCAAACTCCTAGTCGACACTGAAATTGTATTTCTATTCTGCTTGAAAAAAGTTCACCTTGCAAGTAAAGTAACATCATACAATTACTTGTCATAGATGTTGCTTGCACTGTCTGGGGCAAAATGCATTGATCTAAACATAGAGCTGCAATATCCTGAGGCTATTTATATAAGCAAAGCAATTACCTCGAGTGTTTCTACTTTAGCCTCTTTGTCGAATGTCATCGCTTCAAGAAACTATTCCTTTGTCAATGTTTAGGTCGTTCTTTTTGTATGTTTGTAAACATTAAACACGATAATATCTCTTAGTTATATTTAATCATCGAATTGAATCGTCTTCGACAATTATCTCTTACAATTCTAAGAGCACAACGAAGAACTTCGAATAATGTTTGTAATAAAACTTTACTCTTCACCGTTTGTGTGTGTGTCAACGTGTCACGTGTTTATGATGATACTTGTAAATTAACAATTTTATATAGGTTCCTTTTGATTTGCTAAATATTTTTTTTTGGTTAGCCATAAAAGTTAAAATGTTATTTTTTGGTGCAGAAATTGCACAATAGGAAAGAAAAACAAAGTTAAACGTTGTCTTACTGTTTTTATTAAAATTATTTTATTAATTCAAAGCCCTTGTCCTTGTCTTTGTCCAAAATATTGAGTAAGATAAATTTAAGTATTGTACAATTTGTCATCGGGCTGCACGCTTAGTAAAATAAGTACTTAGATCGACGTCAAATCGATGCTTACTCTGTATGATTATGACAAGATCGATACTAAAGCCCACGCTCGGTCAATATTTACTTTAGATAATAATATAGCATTATACCACCCAAGGAAATGTAACGTGTTACTCAGAAAATTGTACCGGTCATATCTCCTTCCATTCGATATGAACGTGATAAATTCAATTTTGTAATGACGCTTGTAAGGCGCCAAAGAACCGTTTAATGCTTTAAAGTGTGATTTGTGCAATGACTACATATTTGACTGTTCCTGAAGAATGTGTGTACTTCATATGTGTAATGTGATTTATACTAATTTAAGTACTCTCGCCTGTCGTCTTATTAGCAGGTAGAGACTACAAATTTTAATTTGTCACGAAACGCAACCAAACGGGCTTCTGAAATCATCTTTTAGCCTGTCCGGAAGATGTGAAAGAAATGGGGTAGCTGATTCTTTCTCCACTACCACACAGTTATCTGGTTTAAAACTATTGAAAATATTTTTCCTGTATCCATGTTTAGCTACAAACATTTTTATATGGCGTACTAAATTACTATCGAATTTTTTTCATAAAGACTTAAGCTTTGAAAGTTTTTATAACTTATTTACAAGTTAATATCTCTGTACCAAATTTCAGTTCATATTTTGAGATTCCGTGATCATCCCGTTAGTGAGCGGTAATTAATTAGTTGTAAAATATAAAGTAAGCTATTCAATTGAAATTGGCTAGAAATACTATCATACGAGAAATCCTTTGTTGCGGGCAAGATCCTTTAAAATGGAAAAAGTATTTTTTTTGTAAATTTTAATAATGCCTCTCAATTTTATGCAAATGTCACAAAAAATCATTCAATACGAACAATTACATTTAAGTTACAAGGAGATTAATAGTAATATAACCTATAAGTAATCGTGGCATTGTTAATTGTCTATAATAATTGCTTCACTTGTCACACAACAAAATCTTTCATTCATTTATAATTGTCAGCCCAAACCATTAGTCGAAGAAGGCAACATAGCAACAAGTACCTGCACGAAAATTTTGTACTTAATATCTAAGGATATAAGGCTTATCTTTATTAAGCGCATATTTTTTTAAGTACGTTAAATTCAATAGGATATCAAACAAACATAACGCCTTCGCTAGTGCTACTCCTTGTAAAGTGGAAACAATAATGGAGAACGAATAGTCAGATCCGCACCACAATGGTGTGAAAAGATAAAAGGTAGAATTACACGGAAATTTCGAGCACCAATGCTTTGTCAAACTGAGACGCCCCTTCACTAGATGACAATTTGCACGTCGAGTGTGTCGTCCATTGTATTACAGACATAATAAATAAACATTACAATGATTCTAACAGATGTCTTAAGAGGCCTGGAACACGCGCTGCAGCGCAAGCCTTTTAATGCGTAACTCAAGGGACAGTGGTTAGGCCAGTGCGATTTTATAGCAACAGCTGACTTTTACCAAATTGAATATTGAATACATCTAAGAAGCAGGTGACAAACTTTTAATTTCTTAAACTAGTTAAGGAAGCAGCTTCTTGTTTATTTATTAGCCAACTATTAATTGCCTTTCAAATGCAGCTGTTTTTTACATTTCGGGTCAGATCAGATACTAAATTATGTTAAGATGAACCGGTTTCACACGTGTCAATCTATAATGTAAGTATATTACATATATATTAGAGCAGGGAAAACAGATGTCAGCTTACAAGTGTTTAATTCAATTTCTTAATCGTTTTAATTAAAACGTTTCGCTGTATCGCCACTAATTATGTAAGAACAACCATTTCAGTCAAACAATGTACCAAAACTGTTGAGGTGTGATTCGTGTATATGCGACGACAATGTTATTTGCACAAATTAAATAAAATTTTTGTATTGTATCAAAGTAAATACTTAATTTTTGAGTATAGACTCAGAACATATCATCGAAATACAATAATTATTATTATATTTATATTTATTTGTTTTGCAGTGTAGTGAGGTTGTAAGTAAATCTGCTACCCCCTTTCTTGTAAGTGATTGGGTGTCGGTAAAAACGACAAAGTGAAAAGCCTTAACAATCTCATGGCCTCCAATAATGGCAGATTCAGAATCTTATAAAATGCCAAATAGAAAATGCACATACCGATAATGGGCAGCAGTATTTGAATTGTTCTCGTACTGCAATCGCCAACCACAGCGTGGCAATCACGGCGAATTCGCTCCATAGGACAGGCATATGACCACCGGTGCACTATTTAAAGACTCTCTTAAACGTAATAAAATGTGTTTGTTTATTTCCTTACCTTACCTTAACAGTCTATGGATAGACCACTGCAGAAAATAGGCCTCTCCCATAAGGAAGATTTGCCATAATCACGACGCTTCACAAGCGGATTGGCGATCACAATACCCGACACCTCGCACCTTAGATACAGCTGCCCATCATTGGTCTACTTTATTTTGGTCTGGTATTTTCCGAGATGGTTATCCTGCCATCTTACGCCAACCACGGAAAGGGGATGGCAGATTCTAATACCACTCAGCTATGTGTTTATATCGTTAGACAATACTTATAGTACATACTAATCTAATTTTGGGTAAATAACAGAAGATAATAAAAAAAAGAAAATTTACCTTTTTTTATATATTTATACAAATTTGTGTGAAAAAGTTTTCAATTTTGATTGTAGACTTTTCTATTTTTAGGGCAATGTACATATCCGTAATAAAATCAGGGAAATTAATAAAATAGAAAATTATCAACCATAAATATAGAGAATCCTTCATTAAATTTTATCCAAGGCGGTTGTCGATTTTAATTGATACCGAGGTATATTTCAACCGGCATTAATGTCTCTATGAGGACTCTATAAGACCACTGCTCATAATGACGACTTTAACCAGAAGTTATAAGATACAAGATTATAAAAAGTAAAACAATAAAAGCACCGAACTTAATAATAACACATACATTTCCCCTGTCTACAAAGATGAAGACGCTTCTTCATTAAGCAGGACCCAACACCGGGCGCTTCACGAGCATGTTGTTATTAATTTATAGAAAGTCATCGTGGGCCCATTAGCCGAAATAACCATATTGATCGTCTCGATGATATTTCGAATCGTAGACGAGACCGCTCCATACTTTTGTGTGTGATTGCCCTAATGATCACGTGCTGCTTGTTAGTGATGATCAGCGGCCATTATTATGACTGGCTTTGGACCGCTGGCTCTGTTGGTTGTTAGATTTATGACTTTCACAAGTTTTAATAGCGCAATTATGATCAATGGACGTCACTACCGCGGCAATAGATTCATCTAGTTAGAGAAAAAACGTCGGTGTTTTCAAAAAGAATGCGAACGCGTTATCATTGTTACCTAAATAATGAAAACACAAAATTGAGAAGCACTCATTAGCATCAATCTTAACCTTCTCACACTCTTTGGTCTGCTGTTATCAGAAACATCTTTATTATCTAAATTAAGATCTCACGAATTAATTCCTTTACACATCATTAGTGTCCAATGAGATCTATTCACAATAGAAATGCAAATTCAATGATCGAGCATTTTGATACTTAAAGCTCCGCATCGCCCAATTATCTCGAGTAAAGCGTTCTGTTTTGGAAATTCAAAAAGGTTTCAAAACAAATAAATTATGAACGCAACTATCAGTTGAACCGTTTTGGGTTGATGGTGGACACGACGCATTTGTTTAATGTGTGAGTTTAGATCGAATCACTTTTTATCCGGATACAGAAACGTCTTAATTAAGGTTCCTATGTTAATGGCAATAAATGATGCATCGTGTATGTTTTATTTTTGAAAACTCGTACGCACTTTATTAAATTTACTTTATTAGTGTAATTGTCATTGGAATATATTTTAATGATCACCGTAAAATAAGTGTTAACTACATCCAAAAGAAGGTTCACAGCTTATCGCATAATGAAAATCTACACACGAATAATGCAGCATAATAGTGCATCAATGCAATTCATTTATATATCCCATCTTTAATAGTATCTGATCCAACTTTGCAATTTCATAAGTGATTGTAAAGCTTGAATAAAAATTAACGAGACTATTAACAAATCAATGACACGGGTCCAATTAAGTAGCACAGGTTATTACATGGTGGTTTGAAGTTCTCGCCTCCCTGTTGGCTATCATAAAATGAAATCTTATCCGAGAAATAACTCTCTTATACAGTAAGTAAGTAAAGATCTGAATTTAGTGTGATTGCATTGGTATTATCTGATATGATTCCTATTGTATGAAAATGTACATATATACTAAATTCAGTCCGATAAATTTATAGTACATTATATAGTAGTAAATTTATAGTATACACGTCTTCCATTTTATTTTAGTGTTTCTTCTTTATCGGCCTTCATAAGTCTATCTAGACATAAGCCTTTCCTTGAAAGCTGCAACAAAAAGTGGCATATCATGCATCGAAGATTTGAAGAACATTTTGGAGAGACGATGGTGATCACTAAAGATCCTGGCATTAATTACTAAGGGTTGATTGGTTTGAACGAATTTTCCACTATTAGACGGTCACCAGAGCCTCGTCCGTTAGCAGCAGGGTACACCGCGTCTGTTTGAGGTCCCCCTTTCACTAGTAGTTTATCTATTTGAATATTTTTATTTAGTTCTTTATAAACATTTATCTTATTTCATGTAGTTCATAATAGCAAACGGTGACCTTCGCTGCTGCTCGAGGAGTAGAGGCATCTTGTGTTTATGCGTTTCGTTCGGTGAGTGAGGTTACCCGGAAGCCCACTCTCTCCTCCCCCAACCCACCTTCCCCATCATCTTTCCCATCAACCAAATATCGTACAGGCCGCCAACGCACCTGCAGTCCCTCTGGTGTTGCAGATGTACGTGAGCAACGGTAATCACTTAGCACCAGATGAGCCGCTTGCTCGTTTGACCCCTTTCCTATAAAAAAAGCAGTTATTGCTATTATGGGTTTGCAAATTGCCGTTAGTATTATAAAATCTAGCGCAGTTAAACATGATTTAATAAATTTCACCATAAACAGTTCAGTAATAAAGTTTTATAGAAACTTGATGAAGGTACTATTTACTTATAAGAAAATAAAAGCGTGTTGATCACTGCAATGACAGAGTCCATCGTATGCGAAGTCTACGAAGCCCTAAAAATTCACAAAAAGACAATTGACTCGAGCAGCTGTTACCAGCTTGTTCGTTGTAATAAACACGACATAATTGTATACCACAAGTTTAACAATAGCTCATATAATTACCTCTGTAAATACTTGGTAATCGTTTGGACGACTATTATCAGTAGGAATCATACAATAGATCATATATAGAGAATTCGATAATTTACTTTAATTTACATAAGTCTAAGATTAATGATAATTATTCGATTTATAAAAAAAATATTGAATAATGTTCTGATAGTTTTATAAACCACTTTCTTTCCAAAACCCATGTGAAAGTGAAACTTTAGTCATGTCCGTAACGTTGAAAAGATTTACAAATTCTTTAATATACCTTAATTAAGTATGGTTTCCATCAAAAAAGTTTCAAAATTAATTATTAAGGAAGAGATTCTTCATATCGAATTGATATCGGTTCGGTGTTAATTCTATCTCGAAATCAGATTAGAAGATATATGATAGATATGATACATATAGATTTTATTACAAAATAAACTGCGGTATACAGGCCGCTCCATTTATAACCGACAATGCCGAGGCTCATCTCCCTTCACGTTGTATAATCCGGAGAGCCGAAACGTTTGGCACTGTTTCTCGGTTTGCAAAATGAAAATCCGTCAACACTGCCTATCCAACTATGGGAGTGCTTTTTATTGTTAGACTACATGTTTATTATTTGTAAATTACGTATAAGTGTCCATACAATAATGATATAATTTATTATTAATACAGTTGTCATGATATTTGTCACTTCTAAGCATTACACTATTTGAGAACTGTATTTCCGCACTACACTATTTAAACAGCTCAAACACCCAGATCAAGGACCAAAGACCGCAGTTTGCAAAGTGTAAAGAGAATTTAAAAATATTAAAAATACTATTTCAGTTAATGGTAAATTGAAAAAACATATAATTATATTGATAATTGTTTATATGCATTTGGGGCTACGCGAAAGTCAATATGCAAGGAACACAAAGGCATGTCACGAGAACCTAGAAACCATACTGGAAATTTAAAAGTTAAAACTTATAACACAGTATTGGTAGGTTGATACAAACACTTATTGGAGAACTAACGTGTTTATTTTTCATATAATCTGGACTATAAAAAAATCTGGACATTAAAGATTGAAAAAATATCAGAAAATTAAATATAACATCTTAACTGTATGTACTAAGAGTAACAGATTTTTTTTATAGAAGACTGATAGTAAGTGATTACCAAGGCACACGAACACTACCGTTACCGGCCTTCGAGAAAGGAGTACGCTATTTTCTTGAAGATCCTTATGTTGTAACTGTTCGGAAATACCGATAACGCTAGCCGATTCCGAATAGTTGTGGTGGGTGGCAAATAATATAATTAATTATGGAGTTAAGTTAAATAACATTTAACAATGTCACTTTGACGTTACAATCCATAAGTAATCTCCGATGTTGGTAATGGCCAACTGACGTGGTAAATTAGAATGGTACATCAAAATGTTACCAACGTATTAAGTTACATAAGCAAAAGTTATTATATTAGCTACCGAGCCTAACTGACGATTGTAACCCTTCGACCAATTAATAGTTGACGCCGTTAATATCTGATACGCTTTCTTTCGTTTTCTTTTTATTTCTACTGAATTTATAAATATTTATCAACTGTGTTCTCGTTTTAATAGATTGTTTTCTTAATAATTATTCGTAAAATTAGGTTTAACTAATAAAAAATTCATTAAATATAAAATTAATTGCATAGTAAAAAAATGCGTATATGTGTAATTGTTTATCATGTTATTTGAATTAATTTATAATTTAAATGTAATTACACGCCCTTTAAATGTTTTTTTGCCTTTTTTTTGCCCCTACTTTTAATTTTCATCAATACTCGATTTTTTTTTAATTATAATCTTTCAAAACGTTTTTCTTTTCTATTACGGACATGTAGGTACATAGATAAAATAGAAAGTCTTTATAAAATACAAACATACGCGTGAAAGAAAAACAAATCTGTATTTCTTAAAGGTAATTGTTAAATACATTCTTCACATTTATTTTTTATTGCGATATTCGAAGGACATTTCAGCTAACATTTATTACAAAAATTCCATAAATGTGATTTAATATTTTGCAGCTCATATTTCAAGTTAATATTCTAATTTATTGATTCCAATCCGGCTGTTTAACGGTTAGGCGGACACTTCAAAGGCGGCACCTGTTCCTTGCTAGATGTAAAACAAATACGAAAAAAGTGACGTTTAAAAAATCATAAATATTAATAGCTTTATTCCTTAACGTTAAGTGAGTCCAGGGTGACCATGATATATTTTGCCGTTGTTGTATACTTAATAATTACCCTATGCCTTTTTATTCATTCGTAAGCCCAAAACACTTCGAATTTTTCTTGATAATATTCGTGTCTACCAACTCCCAGTCAAAGTTAGATCTCCAAGCTAATTTGCAGCAGCCAACTTGATTGGGCCCTCCCCGCTACGTATGACCTTTCAGGTGAGCGTAGGCGAGTGACCAGGCCGCGGCTACTAACACTCTCAATTCGATAACAATAACCTATCATCTCATATTTTAAAATGTTTTATAAATGTCCTGAATCCGCTTACTGCAATGTCACTATACAAAGCGAGATTTTAGCGTCATTTTTGACAATATGCAACGCCAAATTCGATTTCACGATGCCCATCGGGCCCGCCCACGAAATTAATCAAAACGCCTCTTTTTCAGACCTGTTTGTTTTTAATCGATATATTAGCTTTTTAGATGTGAGCCGTTCCTGTTGATTAAGATTTTATTCATAGATTTTTATTATTCGACCAAGTTGGCCTAAAATGCATTTTATACTAACACAGTAGTGTTGTTAATGGAATGGCTGTTCTTTAATAATGTTGGAATATTTTAAAATAATTTTTACTAATACGTGGCTTTTTGTTTCTAAGAACATTCATTCTGGAAATTGAATTCAGATCATTAAATTCAGCAGAATAAATATTTATCCGAATAATTCTGTTAAATTCTTAATAAAAAAAGGTTCTGTTATTTATATTTGTATTCGCTTTGCAAAAGATAATATAATCAATTATTGTGCTTTTGGAATGCGTCGGTGGTATGTGGTGTGGCCATTATACTAGTACAAGTAGATATAGCCAAAATCTGCAACATGTACAGATAACAAACAAAAAAAATTTAGTTTGTATGCTGTAGAATCACATTTGCTAAAGTAGGTTAATAATATAAAGTACTAGTGTAAATTACACTGACGCGTTTCGTATTGTTTTTAAAAGCCTAAATTGAATAATTGGATCCCTATTGCAAACACTTTCCCCAATAATCAATAAGAGTGTAGTAGTCAGTTTGTTTGTCACCTTGGTAATACAAGAAATATGCAGTTCGAAGCACGTTATAGATATATAGGGAGTGTTTACACTACAACTTGGTTGCCAATCAATGAAACTATTTTCTGAGTGTGTCCTGGATTATCTCTATTCGATGCCAATATTAGTGCTACATACGCCACAATAACCGAGTATGGCCATGAAGGTCGAGTGCTTTGCCTCTGAATCAAGATAAATGAGTTCGATCCCTTCGTAGACTTCGTAGACACGACAGTTCGTCAATAAGTTTTTCGAAACGTATGTACGATTTTTATCTTTTTCCTATGCACTATAATGGTGACAAATAAACTCTGGTGAAAAGTGGAACAAAAATGAATTTCCGTCGTCAGACCTTATTGTATTTATTTATTTTAGTGATACATACAAATGATCAGGTTTGAGGCTTAGTAGCATTGTAACTAACGAGGTTTCTAAATTTGTCTCCGGTGTGTGTTGTGTTTATACATTCTGCATTTCATGATGTATTTTGTAGTGGAGACTGTCCTATGACAGAAAGTTCAGAAATTTTTATTGTGATCAGCTTTGGTTAATATTAATAATAAAGTTAGAAGCAATATTAACAACAAATACTGCTGTAATCTCACTAATCAACGTCAAACGATGTGGGTTGCAAGATTTAAGATAAAGGAAATCGCCACTGGTATGTTATAATTTGCCGATATAAGTACTGCTTCATAGACTAAACCTACGCTTTATGACCAGCTGTCTCTGACCGCAACGACAAAAACCGATCAGATACGATCGGGTCGAATTACATTAGGCCACGGGCCGTGATGGCGGTGGACGAAAAAATTCACAAAAAAAATATACATCTTTTGCCGCCGCAACGTAAACAACTCTAAAAGACTATTCACCTATCTGTAAAAGTTGATCACTTTGTTTGTTTTGAGCTTTGCAAATACAAGTACATTAAATCACAACAATTTTGGCTTATTTTTGAACACTTTCAATTGAAACTGTTATTGTGTAGTTGTAAATAATTTTAATTTAATTTATAATTAAATTATTACCATTATCCTTGTTCCATATGTTGGACACTGTACTGAGCATTTTTGGTTTGTTATTATTTCGAAACGGTTATTCCGCTTGATTTACCCACATCAGGAGATTGTCCAGGCAGTATCTTTTGGTGACATTTTATGACATGAAAGACATGCGTATGAAAATAACTAGTAACGAACTAAAATTTGTTAGTTAATTAGTGAAATGTTTTGGAGTGAAAGATGCGAGAGAGGTGTGTATGCTCCGAGCTAAATATAAATCTTTGTCTTCTAAAAGTAAAGTTAAGTAGCAGCCCGTAAGTGACCACTGCTGGGAAAATCCTTCTGAATATCTAAGAGGGTTTTGAAGCCGGAAAGGGCCGACCAAGCTGCTCCAGTGCGGGTTGACGGGTTTCACATATACTCAAAATAATATTATTTATTATTTCTCAAACATGCTGGTTTCCGTACGTAGTTTTCTTTCATCGCCGAGCACGTGGTAAATACAGCACTTAAAATTGCTATTAACAACTTAGTAGTGCGGACCAACGGGGTCGAACCCAGGTCACTCGCGCTCTATGAAACTAAATTAAGCGCCTTGACCACTAGTCTACCACAGCTTCCACTAGGCTACCACGGGTTAACTAGTATAAAACACATATTATATTATTTATGTCATTTGCTTTAGTTACGTAAGTATGGAAATAAAACTCAATTGGTAAATTTAATATATCTAACGAAGTTTAAAATACACAATTTAATGATTATTTTAAAGTTGGGCGATATCCTTATTATTATAATATGTAAGTAACAACGAGATGGAAGATTCCATGCAAGAAGGAAGTAATGGTATAATATATGAACGGTTACTGCTATCAACCACGAAATGCAGTGGAGCTACAACCCAGCGCAAATAATACGAATCTAATTTCGCCACCGCATTCGATCCGCTAACAATACCCGTTTCTCTACGGCTTTTAAACATCAATGGGACGATATTTAGATGATATTTTTTTGGCAAGGTACGTGGGCAATGTTCTCTTATTTGCCTTTTGTCGACTTGTGGGCGCGACAGAGCCACAAACATACCCTGCTGAGCGACCGTCAGAATTTTTTGTCGAAATTTCGTATTTTATTTCATTTGTTAATGTTCAGTACGATACCTAGAAAAAGTGCGTTCCATGTAGTCTCTTGATATATAGTGGTGGTTAAGTTTGATGCCTATTATATCAAAGCATTGTGGTGAGTTCCTTTTGATATGAACTGGTCCGTGGTCAACCTTAATTTATACAAAAGTGTCTAATGAATTTAAATTATGTTATAGTTAAGATGAAAAACAACGATATTTGAGCAAAATTTTATAAAAACTTTTTGTGTAAATTACTGTAATGAACCAACTGTATAACATTTTTAATTATTACACCTTAAGTAAAATGTATTTTCAGAAGAGATAAACTTTCTCTACCAATTATTTCATGCGATCATTCCACTTAAAATGTGAATAAAAAAACGAACTAGATGATAAAAATAATATTGTATATTCGAATAATATTAGTGACTTTATTTAGATTACTTTAAGTGACAGATACAGGCAGAGTAGTCAGCACTTACGCCGGCAATCTACATATTATGTTCGCCGCATATTTTAAATGGGCCTGAGTTAGATTCTTAGTATCGATATCACTAAAGTTTTAAACATAATTAGTTCTATGCCATGTGATCGTGGCTTAAGACAGTCTGCCACTGCATCTCATCCTGTTGTAGAAGTTAACTAAGGTAAATACCAGGAAAACCTCTTTTGTTCCAAATGATGACGTAATATCTATTTCAAATATGCTAAACCTAAAATATTCAAACCAGTGACAGGGAGAAGCATCTATGGTGCGAGCTGTCTGTTACGTCAATCTCCAACCCACTAGCTAGCATGACGGTTACACGGTAATGAAGTGTCCTGTATCCAGCAGTGGACATTTAAGAGCCTCTAAAGAATAATAATAATTTAAATACTTGTTGTTTCCTATTATATTTTTTACATTTTGAGACGCATTTTCTAAGGAATTTAAAGAAAATATCGTCTAACAGATTACGGTTATGCACATATATAATCTCATAAAATGCTTGTGTTACCAAGCCTGAAAATAGTTTTAAATTAAGTCAGGCTTTCACGGTGC
This sequence comes from Bhutanitis thaidina, assembly GCA_029286595.1. Taxonomy (NCBI): domain Eukaryota; kingdom Metazoa; phylum Arthropoda; class Insecta; order Lepidoptera; family Papilionidae; genus Bhutanitis; species Bhutanitis thaidina. The sequence goes on from JAGSMS010000003.1 coordinate 7,121,157, forward strand.
TTTTTTAGGCTCACTGTGATTGCCAGGGGCGTGCACAAAACGTTCCGGAACACGTGCAAGTTCGCACAATGAGAGTTTGCATTTCCGCCCGCCATGCACTTCCTTTACTCCGGTTTTACTTTTTATTGGGAACGCTTTTATAGCGCGGTCTGGACTCCTTTGTGCGGTTGTATTGTGACCACGACATTCAGTCAAATAACGCATCGTAGGTTTCGATTTCGTTAATGATATCAAACATTTTATAGTATTTGAAATCGAAAGGAAAGGAAATATTCTAAGAGAAATTGCTTGTGTATAATAAAACTTGTACCAAAAAAAACAACTTTCAGATAACGTTAACAAAAACAGCATAAGCATGTTAATCTTATAAAGTACTTACTAGGTACGGGATCAATTTAATAGGTCTAATCTAACTAACCACAGTCACACGGAAGATACAATTTCCAGAAAGCCACACAGAGACACTTTTTCTACTAAATATTTGCACGCCCATCAAAGGGATTTAAAACAAAAACTCAATAACCATTATTCTCCGGGAGAAACAATACAAAGCAAAAAATTGCACGAATAAGTAGATCAGATAGTACAAAAGGTTGTTTGGGTATAGGATGATAAATTTGTTTTTGTAACAATTACAGTAGCCCACTAAACTAAACCTAAAATCTCTGAAATAAGATACAAAATCAAATAAACGCAATTCACCGAAGAAACGACATAATACTTTACTTTTCTGTTGTGGTCAAGGCTTGATTATTTTTATCTTCACATATCTCTAATGGCGTCAAAACTCATGTCCGACTCTCAGCATGTTACAGGAAGGTGTGATTGCAGGAGGTCGGTGCCCACACAAGTTGACATCTTATTTTCGCTGTAAAAATGCTTTGATGATTGATATTAATGTGACACAAATCTTTATCGGGCTTGCGTTACCTAAATGCGAAATGTATGGAGGCCCCCAAGGTACTGATTGTTCGTAGTGTCCAGAACTAAATTTAGCTTATAGATATATTTATTTTACTTTTGTGTAGGTTTTTTTGAAATCGCCACATCAATTATGATTTCGTGATCGGAAGCAATCATTTCAAATTTGGGTCGTCCTTTGAGTACCGGTATTATTTTTATGTGATTATATAATAACCAAATTTCGTTAAAATATTACGGTTAATACATTTTTTTAAATAATTTATTGCTAAGTCATATTTACGATAGAAGTTATTCTCTGAATATGTATTAATTTAATCTGTAGTTACATTTATGGATAAAAATAAAACGTAACAAAAAGTGCCAACAGTTCTCCCATGCAAAGGTCTCTCGCCTTAGTCCAGCAGTGAATTTACGATGGCTGGTGGCGATGATTTAAAATATTTAATTAAAAACATAATGTATTTAAAAAAGAAGTTTCTTTCTTGATAGTCACGGTAGTCGTGTGCTTAGGGGATCTGCCCCCGAGACCCTGGTTCGTGCAGGGCTCATATCAATGACTTATTCAAAACTTACGTACAGTTTATACCGTTAGTCAATTTAATTAAAGTAAAATTCTGAGCATTAATTATTGGGTAAACAGTCGAAAGATCTCATTAATTTATTTATAAATATTATGGTGATCAGAAACGAAACCAAATTTTAGAATTGTATTCATTCATTGCATAGGAAACATAAGACCGATTTGCTGTTTTTGGCCTATCGTTCCCACTTTAAAAACTTAAGCCATTTTTGATCTCAATTGGTAAAGGAGAACAACACCACTACTTCATTATTTCTAGCGCCATATAAAAAAAAACCTTTCGTAAACAAAGTAATAGAGATAAAGAAACGCAAAATTTTTAGGGGCCTTAATGTATTTTGAGGATCGAGATAATTCTCGGTGCATGAACAGATAGTTATAGTGGTAGTGTAGTTTAGACTCCGCGAGAAGTGTATTTAGGCCGGCAGATAGTTAATTTGATTTCACACCTGACTATTGCACAATTGGTCCAATTTTACACTACGAACATGGATCGGGTCGCATAGGCATAAGTCAAGCACACTGCCTTTTTAGACTTACAGAAAGAAGGCACTTGTATCGAGACAAGTCATTTGGTGTGTGTTGAGGGTGAAAAAAATGTACCAAGGGTACTACATTAAGCCTCTTATTTTTCAACATTTTCGGAACGCTGTCATGGTAACCGCTTCAGATAGTGAACGACTTTTGCATCATGACAGGGACAGGGTTAAGTACTTTAGATCTGTACTATATGAATCCGGAGATATTGACTGCCTCGTCTGTATTACCGTAGCATGGGTGAAACGGCTGCAGCTTACGGGCGTCATCTGTCAAGGCCCAGCTGTGATTGAGAGGCTCAAAATATATATATACAAAAATGTAAGTTTCATTGTTTGTTTCTTATAGACTCGCAAACCCCTCTATTGGTTGACCTCAAATGTATGAGGTTTATGTTCGTCACATTTCTTAAAAGGTTGAGAACAAAAACTCTCAGTACTTACAAAAATAGCCATTGTGAAGCGTGGCAGTTTAACTAGTATAATATAAAAGTATACAAAACCAAAATTTGTTCAAAACTCATGTATGGCAGTATAACATCACATACCCGGATACGATACATCCTGCAGCTTCACTTACTCAACTGAAGATACTCAATAAAATCCGCAACACATGCATCGATAGTGGTTTTGACCTATCATGTTATTGCGGAAACTCAAGACCGGCTAAAATAGAAGCGTCATAGTAGAAAAGCCGACCCAGGCTTAAGCCGGGATAAGGCTAGATAGAAAGAATGAAAACGACCACAAACTAATTCCTCGCGCTTCTTTTTCTTCATTAATTTGGGAGAGATGTTAATACTTTAAACTGTAAATTAGTTATTTTGTACTAATTTGAGCCACCCAAATTAATTAAACCTATCTTTTGTATTGACTAAACTTGTCAAACTTCTCAATTTAGTCAAGATTCCTCTCTGTGTCCAATATGATATAATACACATGATGAAAAGTTGGTCAAATATTTGTGGTGAAAATATTTAAGCTTCGAGAGATATAATCGCTTGCATAGTTCGTAGCATCTTTTGGTTTTAAATTTACATTTTCAGAAGATCTTTTTGTTCAGTTTTTTTTTATTCTTTTTGTTTAGTTTTCTGAATAAGGCCCACTGTTGCGAAAACTTTAGAAAAGGCCTGTAGTTTTCCATGCTTCTTTCCAAAATAATAACATATGTTAAAAAAATCTCCCGTAAAGTAAGTAAATAAAGTAAAGTAGCAGCCTTTAAATACTTACAACTGGGCACAGGCTTACTATAAATTTTTGAGACAATTTGGAGCCGAGGAGGGTACGCCACGCTGCTCCAATACGGATTGGCAGTCTTCACATGTCCTCGGAATAAAACAGTTTTTGTTATTTGTTTTTACAGACATGCAGGTCTTATCATGCTGTTTTCTTTCACCGCCGAGAACGCGCTAATTATCTAGATGCCAGCACCGGGGATCTAAATACTAATAAAAAATATTTCATAGTACGCGAGAAAATGGTACCAAAACCAAATTACCAAATTAAAGCGAGCGTCCTGACCACTAGGCTACTAACACGGCTCTTTGCTCCGGATCGTAAAATATTTACTATTTTATTAAGGTATCTTAAGGTCATTTGGCCGTGGTAGCTTAGTGGTCAGGGCGCTCACTTTAGTATCATAGAGCACGAGTGACCTGGGTTCCATCCCCGGTCACGACACCACTAAAAATGTTAATAGCCATTTTAAGCGCTGTATTTATCACGTGCTCGGCGGTGAAGGAAATCATCGTGAAGATACTTACATGTCTGAGAATTAATAAAAAAAAATATTTCGGGGTTATGTGAAGACCGCCAACCCGCAATGGAGCAGAGTGGCGGGCCCTTCCCGGCTTCAAAACCTTCTCAAACATTTGAATAGTGTACCTTTTCCCAGTAGTGGGCACTTGCAGGCTGCTATTTTACTTTAAGGACATTTACTGCGTGGTAGACCAAGTTAGTACGTTTATCTAAACCCTAGAATTTGCGGGCATTGTAAAAAATACACTGACATTTAATACTTTGTGTTTTGTAACTACACTGCTGGGATTAAATGCCATGACGATACGGATATGATTTCGTTTTCACTTACGAACGGAGTATGTTTATAAAAAGCACACATGGAACAAGCCGTGTTATAAGTTTACGATGTATAATTAAATATGATCATGTCCACATTATTATCGCTTGAAATACGATAAAGATAAGTCTGAATAATTTTATCTAATACCCTATTAGGGTTCCCGCACCAAATCGCCTAGAGGAATTGTTATGAAAATATATTATGTCGATAAAATATGCGCGCGAGTAAGTCGGTGAGATAGTACTTTAATGGTCCCGGCGTCACCTGTCGTTACGCATTTTATGTGTAGCTGATTGCTCTGTTTTGAAATGGTAACGGTTATTTGAATAATATGCTAAGTACAAATTATTTGAATAATTGAAATTAATTGAAGTGAAAGTAGATTAAAAAAGTATCTATCATATGATCATTGTGGTTACAAGCTATTTCCGCGACTTTGTTCGCGTCTTTGGTATTCAGAATTGAAATAAACTATCTAAAAACCTGAGGTATTATGGTGAACAAAGGCTGATCAGTTATTTTTTTTTATAGAAGGGGGCAAACGAGCATGCGGCTCACCTGATTGTAAGTGATCACCGACGCCCACGAACATCCACAACACCAGAGGAGCTACAGATGCGCTTCTGTTTGTTTGATCTCTCAATTGTTATCTATAATTATTCGTATTAAGTAATCTGTTTAACATTGTCAACAAGTAATATATCATACTGTTCTTCAAATAATATAGCCACCATAGCCGAGTGGTTAGGGGACTTACCACTGTTGCAAGGGTGCCGATGCTGCGCTCACCGCGCTACTCAGCGTGGTGAGTATGAGCAAAACTGCTGGCTTAGTGTTAGTGATTTCTTGGAGAGGGCTTAAAAAGGTCACCGGTCCACCGATTGCAACTTTATAAGGCGCAAGTTCGGCCCCACATCGAATACTGTTCTCATAACTGGGCAGGGGTACCCCAGAGCCAACTCCTTCATTTGACTGCATCCAACGTCGAGCGGCTCGAATTGTCGGCGACCGAGCAATCTTTGATCGGCTTGATCCTTTGGCCTTGCGAAGAGATGTTGCTTCTCTTTGCATTTTTAACAAAAGTTACCACGTGGAATATTCTCAGGAACTGTTCGGATTGATGCTAGCCGCTGAGTTTCACCATCGTACATCGCGACAGAACCTCAAGTTCTATCAATGCCACCTAGATGGTTGGTATTCCACCACAGTGCGTTTTACTCGAAGTTTTCTGCCACGCATATCGACTTTGTGAAATCAGCTGTTGCCAGGGATAATTTCGAACAGTTACGACTTAGGGACCTTCAAGAAAGATCCTATTCTATCCTATATTAGGTCCTCCGGTGTTGCGGATGTTCGTGGGGGTCGGTGATCACTTACCATCAGGTGAGCAATATTCTCACCTGGCCCCTTCTTCTATAAAAAAAATATTTTTGAATAATCAGAACGGAAAAAGTATGTTGATTGAAAATTAAACAGTAAAATAGGTTTAACATCATCATGTTACAGAGGTCGTTGAAGGAACTTTATGTGTAGATAAATTGGTATTAGCATAACCTTCCCTACGTCGTGTGGCGCTTTTTCAGCCGCAGTCAATGTTAATGCAATAGAGAAGTTATTGGTATGCGGGTAGTGTAACAATAGGATTTTGTATGTGTGTATATTATACCCGTGATACTACACTACTCTTTCTTCCTTCTTCTTTTCTGGTATTTTTTCGATTCAGTGTTACGTAAGCTACAAGAAATGATGTTATAATCACTGTGATTCTTTCATTTGTCATATCTTATTGAATGCAAGTTTCATCTATCTCATTTAGATATAGTTTTTTCAGAAATGAAATTTTAGCATCTAATAAAATTTCCAAGCAAAAGGAAAATCGTATGTTTGTCACTCAAACTTCTGAAAAAGCTATTTATAGAAAGAATTTAAATTTAACTTTTTATTTACATAGTAGATTTAACCTGATTCTAATTCTAGGATTTTGTAGTAGTTTCTAGTTTTGGGAACAGCTACTGTAAAAGTAAAAATAGATTTATTTAAAACAACAAGTCTCAAGGACAAAGTTTATCCCATCGTTAGGTAAGATGGGTACGCTGCAGAATCCTGTGACATTGCATGATACCTGTTATCAAGTCCCACACTCAAAACAAGACTAAGATTGAGAAAACCGCCATTATTTTTATGCTGTAAAGGTCTATAGCAGCAGCATATATTACTTTGTAAGTGCATAATGCGTGTAATCAGCTCCTGATTGGCTTGAATTAATCGTAGCGCATGCGTGACCGCTACCATCCAACACAGTGTTCACGAGACTGCCTTTATGAGAAATTGTCCGAGTCTCTACACTGAATTAAAAGTAATGGCATAATTAAAACTTACATCGCTGAGCACTCCAAAGTTACAGTTCGACTTGAGATCACTTTATTTTGATTATTATGACTTACAAAAAATACACAACAAATAATTGCCATGGTTTTAATCACAAAAAGACCAGAAAACATTTATAACGCAAGATTATTATTATTTATTTGAAGCACCTATAAAACGTTAGTGATATCACTACAGTCTAATAATACCGTTTAATAGGCGTACTCTATTCAAGTTTTCCCGATATGTGTAGTAATAAACCCATTAAAGTAATAACAGTGGGCGGCAGAAGATTCAATTCGTCACCGTCATTAAACCGATCTTGGTAGTGACTGCTATCTGTGGACCACCAGATGGAATGCTTTCATTCATTTAAGTGAGAGCGCACTTGTTGCCCGATCAGTTGAGATGGTTAAATGTTGTTCATTTTGGTAATATTCCAAAAGCAGCAAAAGTTTAGTGATGAGTTATTATAGTCACAGTTATAAAAGACTACCGTATTTTCTTTTACCTTCGAAATTGTCGATAACCTTTCTCGAAAAAAATTCCTGATATGAACCTTTCGACTAACTGTCAAACTAATCGGGCAACAAATCGGCCTCGACTTACTTAACTCCCAGTAGCATTGTTGATTGGTTCCGTGAACTCCTCATCTCTAGCTTTGATTGTCTCATTCGTTATGCGACTACCGACTATTATCTACTGCTACTGATTGCACTCTACACTTAATTTTCTACGGTTTACGTCCTAACGGACACTATTACTTTAATGACAATTATAATCATTATGTTTGGTTACGCTCCATTCAATAATTAAGTCATCGTGGTCGTCCATTTTTTGTCTATAGTGCTATCCATATGTAAACAAATAAAAATAGCAAATTACACCTGCCACACAGTTTTTGTCGTTTTGTTGTACTTGGAGAATTCCTATGATTACCTTGTCTACGCTTTTTTTCTTTATTTTTAAGTCTCACGGGCGCGAGAGTAGCTTACGTATCTAGTGTTGAAATTTAAGAAACTAGCCATTTTATTTTGATTATCATTCGTTTAAATTAGATACTAAGGAAAATGAATTATTTTGAATTCTTAACCATTACATAATCCAATTGCAAAGAGGTTGTTATAAATGACAGGCAATTTTCGCGGCGCTCCTGTTGCGGAGGTAGATTGCGTGCTAAGAAACCGTAAACTAAGACTACGGCTCAGCACATAAGCACAGGAACAGAGTATCTACTCACTTTGTTGCCTCCTGCTAATTATTGTGCCTGTTTTCTTCAGAGTCTAACACGTAATCTAACGCCGGTGGTCCTTCAACCGACATTATTGCTTTTTGTTGAATGACAATTGTTTTCAGAGTATTTAAAACCAAGTTTTACTATAAATTATTGAAGTTATTTTATTATAACGGAATATTATACATACCGTTTTAGATTAAAGCTAGTGGTTTAAATTTTTTAGTACACGTGTAACTACAAATATACATTACCGGCTGCGTATACCACTAAAAGCTTTGGGGATTACTTATGAAGTTCATCAACTCTTTGCTTCTCAAAAACTTCCCAAAAAGTAAGAGGAGCCCAAGAGTGAAAGATTTAATGGCTCTTAAATTTCACATTTTACCATACTATTCAGACAAAAACCGCTAATATTTCTTCTTAATTCAAGGTTGCATTATAAGAGGGGAATGAACGAAAAAAGTGGTGTCTCAGTCCAATAGCTATGACTCGTGCCGTACCTTTAAGCAATGAAACAGAAAATTGATGCGGTCAAAATAATACTTCGAGATGATCTGTTACTTAGAATTAGATAAATTTAAGAGTCGCTGACATTTGGACTAACAGAAATGCATCTGCCAAATTTGCGGTTAAAAAATACGAAATGCTATATTCGACGAAGCATGAAATCACAAAGCTTGCTAAAAACTAATCTATGCTAGACATACCGGCTATTTTATTACATTATAAGAGTAAACAAAGAATATATTGACTTATCAATTGAATTAAGCACTTATCGGTACATAGTAAGTATCTGTAGTACTGCTGTGTTTATTAAATTAAAATTAAATTTGTTTAAGACAAGGTGAATCGGTTAATCCGTTCAAAACAAATCGTAAGCAAAGTTTTATATTTTCTTTATAATCGAACATATAAAAAAGCGTTTTTTTTATTGTGGCAAAGATTAAAATTACTGTTATTTGATCTATATGTCCATCTTGTATTGAACCTGTACCTAACACTGTTGTATTGTATTGTTGCATGATTGCGGAAAAGCCTGCAGTAACGATTACTTCGTATCTTCGACTTGATAATCGATTATTTCATCGCAAAATGCCAGACTTCTGGGCGTTGCTGCTTGTAATGATTGCCTACCAGCAACACGTTAGCGTTTAATATTCCCTTAAGTACAGCTTCAGTCTGATACTGCTTTTGGTAAACTGAGATGCTATTAGCAAATTTTACGTCGAACTAATAACCACCTGTGGATAAATTAACCTCCCAGGAATATATCAATTGTTGGTTATTAGTCAGAAGCGTGTATGACACGATTATTTCACGCAAATTTTGTTTTTGAATTACCTTAGGTAACGGAGCCGGTGGTGAGCCCAGTACAGCTTACAGTTATAATTTTATTGTTACTTCTTTGTCAAAAGAACTTTAACAGAAAACGACGTTTAACAAGTAGTAGAGGTATAAATCATTGTATTTCTCTAAATATATTCTTTGCGTTGTGATCATTTACTTATTGTTTCTATCTTTATAGATTCAGAACACTTGTAAAAACTCCGTAACACCATCAGATGGAAAGCTTTACAGAAAGTATGGGCACATTTTCGATGCATGGTATCCCGCCCTTTGTTTGGCCTATAAAGGTACAGCAGTGGCCTTTTACAAACTGATAATATAATTAAGAAGTAACCAAAAATTAATATTTTTAAAAAATAAGACCAAAGTGCTGTGCTATATAATCACTGATATAATGAAATCGTTTATTTTTTTCTTTTCGCAGATTATAATTACTACGTAATGTGAAGTAGGAGGTTAGGATAATTTAAGTTTCAATCAAAGTGTTTTACAGGTGTGTTATATCTTTTTAAGAAATCTATCAACTCCAGAATGGTTTACAATGGAAATTTATTTAAAACTTGAACATTAATAAAACATTTTTTTCTCATGTTGAATAATAGTCTCAATTAATAAATTAATTGTTAATTTAGTATTAATCTAAAGTCTAATTTGTCCAGTAGATTAAGATGGACGCGGCCACTGTTGTTTGCCATTAATAGCTTACGATCAATATATATTTAAATTTTCAATTAATCGCTTTGTTAAGTAATTTAGCCGCTGTATGCTGCTGCATAATAATCAACCTTCCGAGTGACTGAAGTGACATTGGACCACCGGGGTGGAGGTGTTTTTTGATTTTGTCTTCATTAGAGCGAAAGTTGTTGTTTTCCTGGTCTAAATGACATGACTTTATTCATGTAAAATTCAAAAGTTAATTTAATAGCTCACATATTGTTTTTTACACTATAAATGACTAGCTGTGACTTAGAGGTCGGGACGCTCAAGGGATGGGTTCAACTCCCGGTGCCGGCATTATAAAAATTTTTATAATTAATTATATTAATAGTTAATTATAATAATTTAATAGTTAATTATAATTTTAAGTGCTGAATATCCACGTGCTCGATTACGAAGGAACAGGTAACATTTAACACATATTTGTTTTTGAAAATTATACTGCTACTGCTATCATATTAAAATAAATAAAGCACATTCCGTTACTTAATGTGCTTGTAAAATTTATTTTAATAAATATATTCAAAACCTGAAAAAAATTAAAGGCGAACTGTAGATGCCCAACAATGGAGCATCCATTACTCAATTCCATCATTAAATCACTTTAAATATCCATTTAAGACCAAGATATTTTTCTGAAACTTTTAGACTTTAGTTTAGGATGATTTATTTATTTAGTGGGAGCGTTACTAGGTAGTTAGTTCCGATGTTCTACTTTCGCCTCTCTCTGAATACATTATTAAATAATTGGTATTTTAAAATAATGAACATGTATTTTTATATCTCAATCGTTTTGCATATTTTATAGGGCAGAGTTTGTATTGATTTTTTTCCTTTGGATGTGCATAATCTTAATTTTAATCGTAGCATCACCAGTCTCTGTTTTTATTACATAAAACTGAGACTGGTGATGCAACGCTGGGACGATTTCTTGGACTAGTGATGGGTCACTCACTAGTCTTAAAGTTCGAAGTATTTAGATAGATTTTTCGTTCTTTATTCTGTCGTCTACACCTCGTCTGCTAATGATCTCGTCCATGTTAGGATGGCATATGGAGAAGAGAGTATGCTATTTATATGCTACACATAGTAACTACAAATAAAGTTGTATAAAACATTGAATATGAGTATGTTATATTAAATAATACGTTAGTTCTACTTTCGTGTTTTTATTCTTTCTTACTTTCGGTATCTTCTTTACTGTCAGTATATTTGACAGCTGTATAGAAGCACGGCAGTGATAAAATCAAGCTGATTGTGAACGTTATTATATTTCAATTTAATATGGGGCGTATTATGAAAGGTCAGTTATAGCACAATACGACGGTTATCGCCTATAGATACGTAATTTCTTCCGTTTATTGATAAGTCACAATATTGACTGTCACTCAGCACCTGGCCGGGTCAATGAACACGATGCGATCAAAAATCTCTTGATCTGAGACAGGCCTATGAAGTTGGTATTTATTGGTCCGGGTTTAATCATCATTAAGTTGGCATATCAATAACAGGGACACAACTCAGGGTGGTTATAATATTTTGCTCAAAAACGCTGAACTTTATAATAGTAAAACTCTCACTTCAAATAAATAATTATGCACATAATTTTAGCTATGTAAACTATCTTAAGGCATGCTGCATGTAAGTTACTTCAATTGCTCTGATCTCTTACCGGTGATTATTTTTGTAGTAATGTAATATACCAAGTAAGTGGTAAATAGAAGGTAATAAAATTTTATGCATTAATTTAATTTCACCCTACTTGTTTCTCGAACTTATATTTTACTTCAACGAAAAAGTATTAATAATAGTTAAAACTTATTTATAAATTGTACATGGTAACTTATAATAATATTAACTTCAGTATCATTGGGACGGAAAATATATTGGTTCCCATATGCTGATTGATGGTTCGAAAAAATTATACAAAAAAGATTACATATTCCATATAAGCTCTGGCCCTAATTTATGCAATGATTCATTATGATTTTTGTTTAAGGTCAATCAAAAACAAAAAACTTTTTGTTTGATCTCGATTAATAAAAATAATCACTTGTACAATTACTCGACTTGTTATTTATTATCCTTCTAAATGGAAACTGCGTTAAGGTAAACTCGTGAGCGTGACGTTTTTTGCTAAATTTGTTTAAATGTTCTATTAAAACTTCTGCCATTTAAAGGCTTTTGCCGGTTACATCGGTTTTCTGGTAGTTAATAAAATGGTTGTAAAAACGAGATCTTAACCTATGTAAGTTTTAACCTGGAAAATTCTCGGATATAACATAGCAGCAATTTTAATGTCTATTGCTACGTCTGCTGGTAAAGAAATAAATTACAATCGAACCGAACTATACAAGTTAAACATGCAAAAATCATAATTCTAAATAAAACAACATACACGAATACAAATTTCCCCGATCCCAAGAGACGGACCGTGCACCAACAGGCCGTCAAACAAGTATAAATGGTGGTCACAGGCTCGATATATCACGTTGGTACACTTTTTGTGGCAACCGTTCTCTCGACAATTTTTATGCGGTTCAATTCCAGCGGAGCCGGTGGCGGTATCGAGCCTAATTATTTGAATAGCTCGACGCTACGTCCCTTTGACTGAAGCCGATAGCGATTGTGAATAGGTAGGGACTGTTAGATCGCTTTTAGTTAAGGGAGGTAAATTGCTACATTGATACAAATTGTAAATAATAATGTAAATAATAACGAAGCAAATAGTTTCGTGAAGTTTCGTTTTTAGCGCAAATGTGATGGTGAATCATATATTTTTTATGATTGTATTACGATATATTGAATTAAAGGAAATTTTTTATTGATGACATGTTCTGTAGTCTAACCGTGGAAATTTTTGCGGTAACACTAAATACTAATAATAATAATGCACCAAAAGTCAAATTTCGAAATTTCGTCTTAATAATATTATGGTGGTTAACAAAGACAAGAGCCTTCAAAAGAAAGAAATAATTTATGGTATTTGAGCAACATATTTGGGTCCGACAATTAAATTAAAGCTTTAGGGGGCTGCCGTCATTTGAGAAACAGATCGTGACGATTCGTAACCTCCGGTGACATAACTGTTACCTACGTATTTTCTAAAATTTTCGGCGAAGTTATTTGAGATATTTAAGCATGGTCTACCTGCTCCCGTTGTCCAATTCATTTAAGGTCATTAACGAGGTTTATAGCGGGCCTGACAATTTATGATGCCACGAAGCCGACTGATTAATTAAATAGTCAATAAATGGGATACTAACTATGAACCGCTGTAACATTATCCGGTTCAGCGTATTTCGAAAGTAAGTTTGTATTAGTGAAAAGTGTACTTTTTTTGTACACATATTTTATTAAAATTTTAGTATATTGTGCATACCAAGACCAAAACTTTTGCATGAAACATATACAATATATACATTCACTAGTTTTTTGTTATAACTACATTACCTACTCGTGTATTACCTATCTGGTCCATATTTGTGCGGGTTCTTTATTTTTATTCAAACTGCAAGTGAAGTTATGTAAAGTTTTTATTACACTGTGCTGCGCAAACACTTGAACTTGATCGTTATTCAAAAATAGCTTCGAGCATGCGCCCGTTCCGCCAACGGATTTAGGTCAAACACTTATTGGCGGCAACTGTACACTCGTCGTCAAGGACACCGGCCGTCAGGACTGCACTTCGGTGGCACTACCAGCAGAAGCGGTTTCAAGTTTCTTACCAATGAGCAATAATTCCCGTATTTTTTTTACATCTTTTTATTTTTATTTCTTCACTGTTTTAAAAACAATATACATATTTTGACATATTTGTGTAAATAGTGATTTTCGGTAAGGGGATTCCCCCTTACATAATTACTGATACAATGTTTATCTCCAAATGTGAACTTTCCGTGCTCGTGGTGCACTAAGTTGACAAACCAGAGTTTGGCGATCAACTTATGTCGGAAAATCCGTCTGAATTTGCCGACTGGTGATGGTGCGTGGTTACTGCGTACATACAGCGTAATACCGCAGTATTACGCTCATAAACACCTGGGCCCGACCAGGGTGGCTTGTAATTTGTTAGAGTGGTCTATGTTCAGCAGTGGACTAAAATAGGCTGATGAAGATAATGTAGACGTTGACTATGGAAGGTTATATATGACGAATAAGTATGTCTGATCGACTTGAAAAAGTGCCAGCAAAAGACAAACTGCTTTCACTAGCTACCAGTATGTCGATGACGTGTTGATGAGGACTGGAGAACCAGTTACAGATGAGACAGTATATTAATTTATATGAACGTATTCTCAATGACATGATTTTTTGTCTTTTTCAATTTATAATTAAGCAGAATTAAGTAGACATTCATCTTCTATAAATTTGTACCAATATTTTCCTTAAAACAATCAGTTTCTTGCAGTGGTAAGGCGGCAGCTGCGGCGTGCTGCGCGCGCGACTGTCGCGTGCCCCGTAAACGAACGAGCTTAGCCGAGGTTTCCCGAGCGTCCGTCAGATGCTAGCCGCCATGCGCGGAACTTATTAATTGGTTCCGATGAACTTTTCTTATTTCCAAAAGTGTATTTTATTGATTATATAGCAAGTGCTGAAAATACTAGTATTATTTAAACAAATAGGAACTCATATAAAAAGCATTTCAATTGTTTTCTTTTAGAATTTTTTAAGTGTTATTTAATTATTACTTTTATTAGTAAGTATCCAATAGAATTTTGAGTGTGAGTAGGAAAAAATTCAAAATTTATTTTAAATATCTTTTTATCAATATTATACACGACATTACTCCAATTAGATGCTGAATTTAATCGTAACAAATTATCATCAGCTATTCCATAATTGCACTTATAATTAACTGAAGCGGTTCCCTATTGACTATAATAATGCATAACTACTCTACAGGACGTGTAAAAACGCCTGCAACTACTTATACTAACCAACGATTAATACATCACTTAATGAGCAGGATTCTGTCGAGAACAAAACAATTCGCGAATTCACAGGTGTGCCCCGCGTTTCCGTCGCATCTAGTCTATCCCGTTTCGTATAGAGCAACAACGAGTTCAAACAATTAATAACCCCGACGGAAATATCCACCCATAATGGCGCAGGCTTCCCTTCCATTATCAAAAATTACTATTGCAATTTGATTTCGATGGGCGGGCAAGGCGACGTGATCGCATTGCTACAAGGATTGTCTTTTTCAAATTAAATGCTCCGCAGCGTGCTTAGGATCCCCATGGGTATGTTATTATTTCTCTTTTGCAAAGTAATCGGATATCAGGCACGTGATGAAAAAGGCGTTTCTTTTTGGAATATAACAGCAATAAAGATCTGCAAGAATTTCGATAGCATCAAAATTATCAAACGATATTTTAGAATACTGATTCTAAAATATCCATAGCTTAATTTTACCATATGGGGATGGTGTGAGTAAACCTACCTCCCTGCCTTCTTTCCTCTCGTGGCTGTCATAAAATTCGTGTAAGCTTTGAAAACCACCAGTTGCGGATTAAATATCTCAAAAAATTCCTTACGGCAAAAAGTGCTCGGTAAAGATCTCCTCACAATATTCGGGAGGTTATTAAGGTTTTGTAGTTGGGAAGGGTCCGCTACGTTGCTTTAGTACGGGTTGGCAGTATATTATTTCTCAGTTATATAGATTTTCCCACGAAGTTTTCTTTCGCATCTACTTCCGCATTCCTTTAAACAATTTTAGTGAAGCGTGCTCCGGGGATCGAACCCAAGTCACATGAGTACTATAAAATTAGAAAGAGCGCTCTGACCACTGGACTACCACGGCTGACTAGGCTACGGCACGGTTTTTATAAATAAACTAGCTGCACCCTGCCACTGATCGAAGTGCAACATTTTTTTTTATTCTCTACCTTTCCAGTAATGATTCCAACATAACCCATTAATTTGGGCTCAATCGAAAGAGTGGTATGCGACTCTATAAGGTATAAACAAAGAAACATTCATTCATAAAAATATTATTTGTAAAACTGGAATAACTGTGCAACTACAATTAAATAAAAATGAAGTTTCAAAAATTGTATTGTCATCACGTATAAATTAGACATGAAATATATTTATTCTTCGATGTAAAAATTTTGTATTTCGTATGTTAAACGAATATTATTTACAATATACTTGTATCATTTCTGAAGAAGAATTAAACGAATAAAGCAACGTAAGTGTCCTTGTGCATATTTTAATATGTTTAATTCATTGTACATTAAATTTAAAAATTAATTCATCATCATTACAGACTGTCACAAGTTCAGTGCTGAACAGATGCCTGCGCCAAACACTGCCACAAAGCACGGTCCTGAGCCACCTGCATTCGACGACTTCCCGCCATATCGTGCAGGTCGTCACTCTATGTTGTGTGGGTTCGTCCTACACTGCGTTTTTCTTTCTCAACGGTTGTCAGCTCTGCGAGCTACGTGGAGGGCCCATTGCCACTTTAGCTTGTTGATCCTTACGGTTATGTCAGTTACCCTTGTTCTGATTCCGATGCCAATATTATTTCTATTCTTTCACGCAGAATAACACCAAAATTGCAGATACATCCTATACCGAAATAGAAATAACATAGCAACGATCATTCATAGAGGTTATTGTTTCCATATAAACCTTAAGTATATATAATAATTGTTTTAATAATTTATTTGTGAAATATTTTTTTTAATCTATGGACGAGAATATGCACTAAGTAAAAGTTTGTTGAGCTTTACTCTGAAAGGAAATATCATCTGCAAGATTAAAAAAAATAAAAAACATTTCGAGGAGATATTAAGGCCACTGACATAGTGAGGAACCACTGAGAAAATAAGTAACAGCACATTAATTCACACTGTAGCTAATGACAAAACAGTTAAATATAAGTGATAATATATATTATATTCCGTAGCCACTATATTCCAAGAGGATCGAGTTCGATCCCCTATGTTGACGGTTCCTACTAATGAGTGTTTTGAAACAATACTATTTGTATCACAGGTCTGAACACTGTCAGGTAACCGTCTGTTACGTTGTGCCAAATAAATACGTTGAAACGACTACAGTTAAGAATATGTCTAGCAATGGAATACTTTAGAAGGTTGATGATGATGATCATAAAGCTGTGTAAGTGACGTATTCGCTAAGAAAATGTAAATAGAGCTTACGTACTTTCAGAAACTTCAAAGTTACGAATACTACGACAAAAAAAATATTAAGTAAGTTAGTATTAAATGTAAAAGTTATGTAAATGTGAGAACATAGGCAGCTAATACACGAAGGGCTTCAAATATTATTTTATTTAACTTCATTTACTTATATTCTGGAACGTGGTAGACCCCAGCGGTGGTTTTCTCTGCTGCCCGAATGGACCGGCTTGACTGGGAGATAGCATCACGGCCTCGCATTTTACCGGCGTGCAGCAGATGCATCTTGTGCTTCTGGATTTTTTTTGGTGAGTTAGATAACCGAAGACCCATTCATTCCTCCATTTCTCTCTTAAATATCCTTAAAAACCGGCAACCAGGTGCGTTGCCAGTCCTCTGGTACTGCAGATGTACTCGAACGACAGTAATCACTTACCATAAGTTGAGCTGCTTGCTGGTTTACCCCTTTTCCATAAATTAAAAACCCAAAATACTCGAATTCTTATTATTTTATTTATATTATTTTTTATATCTATAAGCGCAAAGTAAATTTATTTACCCACCACTTTAAATATTTTGGCTGTTGGTCTGCAGCAAATAGTGAAAAACTTAATTATAATTATAAATGCTATGTCTGCACAATTTTTTTGGGTTTTGTTTTATTGACAGGAAATTAAAAGAAAATGTTAAAGTGTGCTGTATAGGTAATAAAAAAATGCAGTAATGTAATAAAACTTTTGTTTATTTACAGGAAACACCTAACTAAACGATAGTAGTGGTATTCTGTGACTTTAAAACAGCGTTATATAAACATCTAAATTTATTAGGAATCTTTCTTAGGGTACTAATATATTTATGCACAAGTCTTTGTCTCAACACATACAGACATTATTACACAACAGTTTACAAAGGAAACACTTTTAACGGAATATTTAAAGATATTTACTGGCTGAATTATAAAAGTAATTCCTTTAACTGCAGTGATCGAAATCATATAAAAATCTTAGACTAATGACTAGAAAACGCTTATAAATAAATTAAAAATAATTACTATTGGAAGTAACGTTAAGTAAGGCTACATTAAGGCACAGCGATGTTGCTAGTCTTACGGTATTGCTAAATGCTTGTGTGGAACAATAAATGATCAATTCAGTCTTGGTAATGCTATTCCATCGATGTATGAAATGCAAGCATGGGTATTCGGTCGTGTTCGGTCGCTCGGCGGAATGCATCGATGTGGTCGTTATAGTCCACCATTATCCCCTCTCATTAGGAATATACTGATTGCGCTTAATTAGAGGTTCTCTCGAAGTCTCTTGCTCTCCAACGCTCGGGTCCCTCTTGAGGCGAATACTCGTTTTTTCACAATCAATAAGCCGCTTACTGGCCGCACTTTGATCTCCGTGTGACACGGTATCTATGACAAAAAAAAAGAAAATCAATATACATGATTTAAACTAAGAAAAACATCGATTTAATTTTAATCAAGTGATGTATTCTAAGAATAATATATGTATTACTATTATAATTCCCATGAAAACACGTCAGTCAACAGATGTCTGTTCAAAGCTTAGCAAATATTGTAACACGTGTGCTGTGCTCACCGCCCCTCTATTTCCTTTCAAGATTTCATCTTCCGGTATAATAAATTAATAGATAGGTGGGTCTAGTTTTTTGCGTATCCTAATTTTGAGTTTTTCGATGCGGCTACTTGTTTTTGCGAATGGCCATTGTAGGTACCATATGGCACATAGTGACGACAGCACTCACTGACCGGATGTATCGTGGTGATTTAATGCATCAATGAAAGGACGAAACTGCGCGAAACCTGTTCCCACTTGAAACGAATCGGAGCAATCTCATATGACCACTTGTTATTAGAATTCGCAACTTTTTATCTGCAATTTTCCTCACTACATGCGGGGCGAACCACAAGATTATTAGAAATAATTGCCGTTCGGATGTTGGAATAAGAGACCTGAATGCGGGTACTGTCTGACTTATAGACATTTTTTTCGTAAACTGCAAAATTTTAGTGATGCACAAAAAACTTCTACCTTATCTGTAGTGGGAGTTTTTTTTAATGCGACATATTTTAAGATTCGCCTTTGTCAAAGACAATCTTTTGTGTTCATGTAATTTAACAATGGGCAGATAAAGTCTATGCGACGGTTCAATGCGCGTCTATTATAGTATATGTGTTTACGTTTTGGCTCCGAATATTGAGAACCCAAATGGCTATTGAAATTGTGCAATATAAAAGCGTAGACCTGACCCGGTAGGCAACCGTATCTAAAGTATATCTCACAAAAGCTTCGTACCTGAATATTCATCATTCCATTTTTTTTAAATAATTTTTTTTTGTTATAACGTTATCATTTAATAAATGTTAGAAGAAACCTTAACCTTGAAAAATAAAAAGTTTTAGGCGTTGAAATAAATGGCCTGTCAACAAAGATGCGACCTTAGTGTAAACAATTGTGATAAGAATTTGGGGTACTATCAGTTCCAAAGCTTATGTCAATACATTTCAAGGTTTTACACTGTCAACATTTTTCATGGCTAAATACCTATATTGTACTAATGTCAGATCTGAATTTTTACATTGTAAATCTGGTCTAAATAATTATTATTTATCTTAAAAAACAAGGTAAATTAGATCTTAAGGTATAAATAATATAGACTTATAAAAATATTATCAAACTAACCTTAAATCATTGTTGCTGCCACCATGATATGACATCTAAAAGTTCTTCATCTTCTGGACTCATAGGTTCGTATGAGTCATAAGCATCGTGACAATTCGGTCCAACAGAGGTTTCTGACACTAGTGACGGGGCTGGTGAATGAGACTCTTCCGAAGAGGGTGGTGTTTGAGGTCCGTTTGGAGTTAAGCTTACTGCCATCTGACCGTCGGGACATCCTTCCTCACTTTCGTCTAACAACCGTTTTAGGCTCTTGATATATTCTACAGCTAGCTTCAAAGTGTCAACTTTGCTAAGTTTTCGCGAAGATCCCCTGCCGCCAGCTAGAGCCGCCGTCACTGCAGTTGGGATGTGCTGTCGAAGCGCGGCAAATCCATTATTAACTTGCTTCACTCTATTCCTTTCCCTAGCGTTTCTTCGGGCTACGGATGCTGGTTGAGTTGGGTACGGCTGGTGGATGTAAGACTTTTTCTTACATCGGGACGTGTCAACTGGTGCAGGCGCGAGTCTTCTCGCCGCAGGTGTTTGCAGTTGCGTAAGCTTCTGATTGACACCCAGATTCTGATAAGCGTGAATCGCTGCCATTGGCATCGCGTGAGTAACCTGTCGGGAGTAGGTCAGGTAAGGCGCACGTGTGCGTGCCGCGGAGGTTGCCGGTGGATTGGCGGAGGTGGCGCGCACCCCCGACACTAAGTAGCGCGGCGCGGCGGCGGTGGGGCGCGTGCCCGGCGCGCGCGCACGCACGGGCCGCTCCCCCCTCCCCCTTCTCATTCTGTTCAACGCCACCGCTCTGCTACTTGTTGCGCGCCGATCAAAATACGCCGGCGCTTATTATGCCATAGAGCAAGCAGAGAGCTCGCGCCGCTATTGTTGCACGCTGTTGAGCATAATTATCCCGTTCATTACCTTGTACGGAGGACAAGATCTACTCGCTTCATCTATTTAGAAGTCGTTAGGCTGAATAGATGCTGTAAACGGATCAGCAATGATATTACGTTATTAACGTCTGGTAACTTTTGTTTTCGTAATCTGCACTTTATAGCTTTTTTTTCCGATCAGATAAACTGAAGGAACAAAAGCTCTTAATTTATTACTTCTTTCAGACTAATATTCTCGCTTCATATAAAATTACTTCGGATACTTGGATTATTATAACGACCAACTGCATATACAGGCAATAAGTATCACCGAAGATGGGTGTCGTAATCAGTTCTCTCATAATTTACTGATTCCCAGCTCATATTATTCTCGTCATAGCTGCTAATGGGCGCCTTACGACTAAAGGCAGGTGCGTGTGGCGCATCACCTAACCTAGGTAGGAATCAAC
Organism: Bhutanitis thaidina; assembly: GCA_029286595.1. Lineage (NCBI taxonomy): Eukaryota > Metazoa > Arthropoda > Insecta > Lepidoptera > Papilionidae > Bhutanitis > Bhutanitis thaidina. The sequence continues at coordinate 7,142,131 of JAGSMS010000003.1, forward strand.
ATTGTTTCCAATTTCTTTTGGTCTAATTAAAGTGTTGGATTATCGGATTAAGTAGATGCTGTACAGTTTGAGAAGACGCGTATACAATTTAGTATTTAGAATCGGACGCGGAGAATAGTAATTAATTTGATTACTTATCGATTGCAATTCAAATATAGTAGTTAAAAGTGTTGTTTGAAAACTGGTATTTATATTTGCATGTACGGCTCAGCTAAATATAAGCCTCTCGCCCTTTGCGGAGCTTTGGCCGGTGGCGGGCGTCAGGTTGAGCGCAGGTGTGACATACGCGTATGCGGCACAGTTCTCGATGTATCGATTTTGTGCTACTTCACGAAATTACTAAACATAACCGAATCACGAAAGTTAATTCTATGAATATTCTTAATGAAATAGCTATAACTTATTAAGGGCTTTGGTAACGTTATATCTATTCGTTTTCCGTTATAAACATTTTTATGGAATGGGTGAGAATTTGCAGTTTGATATCTCATTTTCTCACCAATACTTGTTAATGAAAATGCACATGTGAAAAGCAATAAATGTGTGTATTTTATTTTATTATATTTAATTACACTTCGGGCAGGTGTGTTTAAATTTTTTATAAAAAGTTCCTATGTTCCCTCTTACGCCGTATAAAAATGTGCTTTGTAATACCCACTGAGATTTTAACGCTATTTTTTTTTTTTTTTCCGGTGGAGGGAAAATGATTTAATCATACCCGTTGTTGGCCGGGAGGCCTTCCAACGGGTTATGTCGGACTCGGATCTCGGAAGGAGAAACATACCGACTAAAAACCCATCCACATTGCTGTTGGCCCGGAGGCCTTTACAGCTTCGTCTAAAGAGACTTGCGGGGACAGAGGCCCGCAAGTTTAACGAAAATCGATGATGACTGCTGCTGTGAAGAGCTGCATCCCCTAGAACGAAAGAAACTTCCAATATTAGGGAGGGGGGGAGGCTCGGCGATCCGAGGGCCCCGACAGGAGGTAGGTGACCTCATCTGGGACCGCCTTTGTGGTATGGCTTAATAACGACCTCTGCCTCGAATAAATCTCTGGCGGGTCGTGAAGTGATGGCGACGAAGTCTATCCCGTTGTGTTAGCCGTAGGACCTGGCTAGTGTGGGTGCTTGTGCTATTTGTGTTGTGCGTGTGATGCGGCGCAACCGCGTACGCGTTGTTGATCTTGGTGATTCTATCATCATCGTCCGTGATGACATCTTTGGGGCGCCTCAGGCGGAGTGTTGTGTTGCGCGCAGGTGTGTAATTACCTAACGCTGCCACTAACGGATTGGGGTGCGTTTTGATTCTCTCAAAGTAGTTTGTAGAGATCTTTTTTAAAAGGGCTGCCAAAGTAGGCATCTGGAGATCGCGGTGTAAGTTTACATTCCGCATATATAGGGGTGCACCGGTTGCACGGCGCATGAAGCGATTTTGAATCGCTTGAAGGGGGCTCAGCCGAGTTTTGGGCATATGCGCGAATACAATGCTGGCGTACGACATAATAGGTCGCACGCAAGTCTGATATAAACGCATTTTGTGTTTTAGTGCCATTTTGCTGCGGCTGTTGGTTAGGTTGTAGAGGCGGCCGGACACAAAGGCCGCTCTATCCCTGACTGTTTTTATGCGTTTCTTGAAGTTTAGTTTACGGTCTAGGGTAACTCCAAGGTATTTAACTTCTGACACCCATGGGATGGGTTTGTCATTTAAAGTGATATTTTTAAATTTATTGGGTAGCTTTGACACATGATTCCTGTTGAACAAGACCGCTTTGCTCTTTTCAGGGTTTATGTCAATTCTCCAAGTCCTGAACCAATCGCTAAGGGCGGTGGCTGCGGCTTGCAGTCGAATGTATACTCTAGATACATTGATGTCGGGTGTGTAAAGAGTAGTGTCATCGGCGAATAGAGCCAGTTCCACTTTCTTATTATTGACTGTGGGTATATCGCTTGTATAAAGCGTGTAGAGAGTGGGGGAGAGGACAGAGCCTTGCGGAACGCCGGCTTTTACGTCTCTGATGCTGGAGAGGGTACCCTCTACACTATATCGGAAGGTGCGGTTCGACAAGTAGGCTTGGATGATGTGCACAAGCCTGTCAGGCACCCCTAGGGTGTACAGTTTGAATATCAAACCGTTGTGCCAGACTTTGTCAAACGCTTTCGCGACATCGAAGAAGAGAGCTCCTACGCTGTTGTTGGGACTATCGTTAAGGTGCTCAAGTATGTGCTCCGTGAGACTGTGCACTTGTTGGACACATGAATGTTTAGCTCGAAAGCCAAATTGCTCATTTGGGATGATTTTTAGTGATTGAGCGCTATCCTTGAGACGGATGAGTATGATGCGCTCGTAGATTTTCCCCAGTGCGCTGAGGAGACTAATGGGTCTGTAGCTTGAGGCCTGGTTTTTGGTTTTCCGGGTTTATGGATCCCTATTACATGCGCCTCTTTCCAGGAATCAGGAAAGGTGCAGCTTGTAAGGAGGGCGTTGAAGATCGCTACTAACAATAAGATTAGCGTGTTAGGGAGCGTTTTAATTAATTTATTAGAGATTCCGTCGGCACCCGGGGCCTTTCGGGTCTTTAGATTTTTAATTACGTTTTTAACCTCTTCTAGTGAGGTAGGCGGAAGAGGTTCCCCGGTTAGTGGCTGCGTGGACCTTTGCGATACAACTTCGTCCACATTCAGAATGTGGGCGGGATCCGTGGGCTGGGTGCTGGGAGAACATTGGTCCTCCAAGCTGTCGGCTAAGCATTCGGCTTTATCTAAATCGTCAAACGCTATCTGACCTCCGGGGCTGATTAGAGGGGGCATCGACACAACTGTCTCGGATTTCATTGCCCTCGCCAGCTGCCAGTAAGCAGTGTGAGAGGGCGAGATGTCCTCCATGAGCCTGTCCCACCTTTGCTCCCTCATCTCAGCCATGCGCTCTTTAACTTCCCTTTGGAGTTGGCGCATCCTGACGCGATTTGCGTCAGTACTGTAATGGTCATATGCCCTATTGGCAGCATTTTTCTCTCTCAGCAGCTGTCTGAGTTCCGAGGGCAGTTCAAAGCGGCGATCATTCGCTGCCTTTACCTGCTTGGAGGATACTCGGACGGCTGTTTTAAGGTGAGAGGTGAGGTGATCGACAGCAGATAGTGCCGTGTCCTTATTATTAACTATGTCCGGAATAAGCGCTAGCTCGGGGGAGTCAGTAGACTCGAGATATTTCTCGAGCTCACTCCAGTCGGTCACGGTTTTGGTCCTAGTGACCTCTGCGTGCGACTGTCCTAGCATCATTATGACCGGGCGATGGTCTGAATTAAGTTCATGATGAACTTCTATATGTCTTAGCGCGAGAGATACGTTCTTTAGGAGAGCGATATCTAGTATGTCCGGGCTGTGGTTCCTCTGTGTTGGTATTCTTGTTGGTTCTAGAGGACCGATTATATCAAAATTTAACTTTAAGCTTAGAGATAGGAGGGCAACTCCATTTTTATTTTCCTTTTCAGCGTTCCAAGCAGAGTGCTTGCTGTTTAGGTCTCCCGCGATTATCACCGAGTCGCTATAATTGAGCAGTGCCTCGATGTCGCCCCTCAAGATGATTTTACTAGGCGGGAGATAAGCTGATATCACAGTGATGGGCTGATGGCCTGTCATTGCGATTTTACAACCTGAGGCTTCTAGATTTACAAGGTTAGGTAAATCTATTGGCACACAGTGTAGTGACGCTTTGTAATATATTAACGTGCCACCTCCGCGAGCGGGGCGGTCGTTCCTAACTAAGCGGTAATTAGCAATTTTGGGGTCGCGTATGTTAGACTTGAGCAAGGACTCCTGTACTAACATAATGTCTAGCTGATGGACTGAGATAAATTCTCTTACTTCGTCCATCTGTTTTTTTAAGCCGTTTGCGTTGAAGAAGCCGACAGCTAGGGATTGGGGTTTAACTCTACAGCTTGTACCTTCCATTGGAAGTGGCTACAAACTGAAAAAATGATGAGGTGGGGCTAGGCCTCCAAGAGGGTAAGTAAAGTTAGTATTTACTTTTTGTTGATGAGGTTACTGAAGGCCTCATATACTGAGGGATGTTCAGTAAGAGCTTTCATTAGCTCCATTGGGGATGTTGCTACGCGGGTTTTTTCCGCGAGAGTCCTGACCTCTGACATATCGATTGCACCGAAAATGTGCAATAGCTGTGAGAGGTCAGCCATATCCGACATTGTAGACGAACCTACTGTCGGCGAGGCTTTGAGGACCAGCTTGACTGGGGCCGCTGGTTTAGGTGCGGTTTCTTGAGCCGCTGAGGGCGAATGTGGGGTCGCTAAGGAAGCAGCGGGGGCCGCTACGGACGGAGCGGGAGTATTATGGGCCCTTGCCACCATTTGCAGGGGTTTGACCCATGCATTGGCAGGCATTGGAGCAGGGATTAGCCTAGGATTGTTACGGCTAGGGCCTTGGGGGGTCGCCCTCTGGGGCGCTCCCCTGGTACCCTTTCTTCCCTTTAAGCGTTTGTTACCTGGGGCATTGGGGCAGCCGCAGTAATTGGCGGGGTGTCCTACAGTTGCGCACAGAACGCAGCTGGGTGTATTTTCCGACCCCTTTGGTATGGGGCAATCGGTAGTAATATGATCCCCCGGGCATTTGACGCATCGGGGGCGAGAGTAACAGTTACGGGCCGAGTGCCCGTACAGCTGGCAACGATGGCATTGCCCGATGGTGGACCGCTTGCGTGGTGCCTCCACCGTTATGCCTTCTAAGTCGATTTAACGCTATCAATGGTTAAATATATTTTATATTAGTACTATCTGTCTGCCTATATCAACCAAATATTCTGCGAAGCTGTGGTACTACCCCAGTCGATCCGGTCCATTCGACCAGCAGCTGAAGCCGCCGCTTGGCTCCACCATGTATTTGGGTTCGATATAGATTCGGATGGATTTGGCCATCCGTCGGTCGCTAGTGCCTCGTTTGTTAAATAGCAAAGTGCTTCACTTGAGTGAGTTCGCGTGCAGTTGAGCTTGATATTTGGAGAAAGAAAGTGAAGGTAATATATCTTTCCCCCCTTTCACCCTTATATTAGAAATAAATCTACTTTTTAAGCATATTGAATTAAAAGGAGAAAGTAGCAACAAGCTGATAAAGGTACAATTACGTAGAGTTTACCCATACTCACCAAGCTGGGCAAGCGGGTCGGTGAGCGTAACGCGTGAACCTTCAGTTTGTATGATTTGGGTTCAACGAATTCACATGGATTTTCTGCCTTTAGTCGGTCGCCAGAGGAAAGAGTCGCCGGAGGTCGACAACAAGTATGGTGCAGTCCTTGCAGAGGAGGTTGTCAGTTGCAGAACCGTCTTACCATTTTTTCCGCCATTCAACTACAGTACATGCACTGCTGTGTGCCGATTTGAAGAGTATGGACTGACAGTATAATTGCTAATTTCTGTGAAGCATTCCATCTTAGTCTTTCAGGGGTGACAACGCATCTGTATGTATGTATAATAATTAATTTTTTCGAAATTGTCCATGGGCTGCAATAGCCACTTTCTGTCAGATGGACTGTTAGCTCGTTTATCACTTCATTATTACAAAAGAATCCACCATACTACTCAGTACTACATAATGAACTAATGAATTATTTGTACTGCTATAACACTACCTTCTGATTGCATATGCGTCAAACCCTTTACATTTTAATTTTAAGAAGACCTGTCAATTGTTATATATACAAGTATGTTACTGTATTTTGACTTTTACACATTCATGCACTTCAGCGTATAAGTTAGTGGCAATTGAACTAGTAAACGTAGTTAGGTATCAGAAATGTCTGCTATTGTTGTGGGATAGTTCACTGAAAATAAATAAAAAAAATTTAAATTATACTTATAAATTTACCAAATATCATCATTTCGAATTATTTTTTCTTTCTATTTTATAACTGCTCCTTACTTATAACATAGGCGTAAGTTGAAAAAAAATCACATACTATTCATAATTATACTTCCCTGTACAAAAAGTATATTAAATAAAAAAAAAATACCTAATCATAAAAATATTCTGATGGCATAAACCATTAAAAAAGGGTATAGTTGCTGTAACGCGATTCACGATTTCAACCCCTAAATAAATATAGAGGCGCCATCTGTTTTCTACCCTTAACCCCCGGAACTAAAATCGATACAATGTTTCACCACTATGAATATGTTTCTGCTTAATTCCCGTAGATGGCATTTCTTATAAATGTGAGAAAAGTGATATTATACTTTTCTTTGTTTTATCAAGAACGATTGCAAACGTAGACTTATATGTGTGCTTACAATAATAATAACTTTTTTTTTCGGTAAAATTCCATTTAAAAATTTATATTGAAAAGATATTTCTTTTTTTTTAAAATCCAATGTTTCTCAACATTTCTACTCTTACATATCTGTTTGAGAAGCACAATAGCAACAACACCAATTTTATAAAAACTTCGAGAAGTAAATACCGTTCGGCCACGTTGACAGAAGAATGTACAGATTTGGCGACCTATTTTGTGACGAGCAAACGAGCAAGGGGCTCACAAAATGGTAAGCAATACGCTCACGTACGTCTGCAATATCAGAGGAGCTGCGGGTGCGTTGCCTGTCTTTAATGATATTTGGGGAAAGGAAGGGAGGATGAGGAAGTAGGATGGGAAAAAAGAGGAGTGGGCCTCTGGTTACCTCACTCACCGAATGAAACGCAGAAGCAAAAGATGCCTCTACTTCACGCCGGTATACCACTACGCTGGTAGAGCCGGTCCATTGCAGCAGCAGCAAAAGCCGCCACTTGGCTCTGTCATGCTGAACTGAAGGTTTCCATGCTGAAAGCTATTAGCTGTAACACCAAAGAAAAGGTTGTATTAACCAGGCCCAAAGTGGACGATCCAGACGACGACAGACAGCGAAGAAAAGAAAGAATTTAATTTAACTTTCTCTGTGTGTATCTATGCAATAACTATCCAGTTACCAAGATATTACATGGAATCCAAGTTTAGGGCTGAATAACGTGTGGATCGGATTTATTATGTCATTTATTATTATATTGAGAGCTGTGGTACGAGAAGCCAATGGGTAGATCATTCGCTATCATTTCATGGTACGCCACTCTTGGAGTCTTAGAAGTTATTGAAAGTGACTGTCAGTAATTTAAACGGCAAATGCGTTGGCCAACGATTGTCTGCAGCCTAGTACCAGTATAATAAAATATAACCTGCATGTCATATAAATAAATGTCTGAGAAATTAATGTGAAATAACTCAAACGCAATGAGGACATAAAAATCCGCTAAAACCTCACTGGAGCGTGGTAGACTCTCGCCGTCTCCATAACCTTCAGCCCTTACAGACTGTTACTACACTTTTTTCTACTATTCTTATTATATAATACTTTTACTAACTAAATAAAGCATTATGTATCTATCTAATACAGAATATAACCAAAAAAAAGATAATGCTGTTATTTTAATAACAAATAAGAAAATTCTTAAGATATTTCAACCAATTTAAAAACGATTTAATTGTGTGAACATTGAAAATGATTGTTTCGAATTACAAAGAACTTGAATAGTTTAATATTATGTAAATATGAAATTCAAATTACCGAAAGAAACATTTCGTTAAGTTTTATTAAAATCGGTTTTAACACTTCTCCATTCCGAGAAGGTGATTAACTTTATTGATTGAAGCAGTAACAAACAACCAATTAGCAACCGAAGCGAAATGCCGTAGAGGTGGCACGCCCTATTTTAATAACAAATAAGAAAATTCTTAAGATATTTCAACCAATTTAAAAACGATTTAATTGTGTGAACATTGAAAATGATTGTTTCGAATTACAAAGAACTTGAATAGTTTATATTATGTAAATATGAAATTCAAATTACCGAAAGAAACATTTCGTTAAGTTTTATTAAAATCGGTTTTAACACTTCTCCATTCCGAGAAGGTGATTAACTTTATTGATTGAAGCAGTAACAAACAACCAATTAGCAACCGAAGCGAAATGCCGTAGAGGTGGCACGCCTAATTTTTAATAACTCCAGTTAACTTTCAAAATTTTAATTGAACTTTAGTTACTTTTGTTTTCTTTTTAATTCCAGTACCCCGTAATGATTTTTTATTTATAAATAATATTAGCGAACAATAAAATTTTCATAATTTTTTTAACTCGTTTTTTAAAAGTTTGAGCTTAAAAGCTGTGGATGGCTGGTGATCGCAACATTCTCTTACTTTAGATGCCTGCTACCCGTCACCGGTGAGGATATTTTGTGTGGGATATTTAAGATAATTATTACGCCATATGTCATGACATTTTTCTTGTATTTTAATAATTTGATATTTAAACAAAACATGTAATTATACCATATTTAATTAACAGGTAAAACTATTTGTATCATAGGGCTTAATTAAATCTTGTTAAGTCCTAGGCATATGTTAAAACTATTAATCTATATAATTAATTAAGGCTTAATTAACAAGATTTAATTACGCCCTAATTAAATCTTGTTAATTAAGCCCTAGCTTCTGAATAAGAAATCATAACATAGAGCCCTAGTAAAGGGCTAGTCTCATTCAAAATTCAATAACACAATTAAAGGAATTACAAAATCATTAACAACATAAGTTATTAAAAAACTTGAAGTTACATTAAATTAAATTAGTGCATATTACATATCCTGTGTGTGTGTGTGTGTGTGTGTGTGTGTGTGTATGATTTTGGAGTTTTAAAAGTTCCCTCCCCTATTATAGCAATAGAATTTACATTGTTGTAATACGTCATGAGTTACTTGACCATAAGTTTTCTTAACTCTAGTTATTTACAAATCTTGTTACTTAAAAATATAAGTTGGATGCCAAAACCCGAGCATAGTGTGTCCTTAAGATTGGTACGGGACTACGCTCAATTACTAGGAATAGATGCTATGGTAATAAGATGATATTGCGTAATGCAGTGCAAAACGTAAGGCTCGCAAGTACAATACATTAAACATTTTATACACCAACGCAGTAGAATGTCTTAAGAACAAAAACATTGCACGTACATTCAACAAACTCCTTTGTGCACGTTCCAGTTCCATCAAGTTTTTCTTGTGTGTTCCTCCCTACAAATACAAATATAATAAGGAAATAAAACTATGACAAAGCTAATTATAAGTTTCAACTAGTAACTCTCCGCTTTCAATTGCAACACAATTTTAAAAAAGGAAAGTGAGTTTTCGTACTCTTTTGGCATCACTTTGGATATTATTCATAGCTCATATTGATAGTAGTGCTGAATTTACCACGTGCTCGGCGGTGAAGGAAAACATCGTTAGTAAAACAGCATTCCTGAGAAATAATACAAAAAATATTATTTTGAGGACGTCCGGCAATCCACACTGAAGCAAAGTGGCGGACCCTTCCTTCCTGGTTCCAAGCTCTTTCAAAAAATATTTGAGTCGAAGCCTTTATCCAGCCGTGGGCATTGACTGTCTACTTTACTTGGATATTATGGAATGTTCAACTAAGTTTGTGATTAATGTATCTCAATGTTTTCAATGTTCGTTTTTCAAAACCGATATTTATATTACATGGATAAGTATCAATTTGTATTCTTCAATCTTGGAGCGGGCTTTGGTTTTTGATATAATTATGTAGTACATAATAGTGTTAGTACAGTAATTACTGTAAGTACTTTTGTAAGCCATACCATCGCTGCAAATAGTCCGTATTCTGAGCTAGTTTTTGCTGAAATCTGAAAGGAACCATTAAAAGGTAATACAGTATCATAAGTTAACTCAGAACTCTTCCACCATTAATGCCTACTTGACAAAATGAGTTACTACTTTGAGGAATGCTGTAATATCACTCTGTATGCCACTAAGACATATCTCAACACCCACCATTTGGTTCCTAATAGTCAAATAACCACGTAACCATTTCAGGGGAAGTCTTTTTATGCTTATATTCTCTAGACGTCATAAAAGTACAGGAATTGATACGGTATCTAAAAGCTTTTTGTAAATCGAGTTAAACTTCTAAACTTCTGTACATTTACCTTGTATATATGTATATGTTGAACATCCACGCTTGAAGCCAATATAGTTATTAGTTGAGTTTCTTTAACGATTTGTACATGAAAGAAAATGAAAAAATATTTCATTGAAATTGATATTAGATTATAATAATCAATTTCCTTATAGGAAGAAATTAGAAAGTTGAATATATCAAATGTAACTTCGAAGTTAATAAAATCTTATCTGGGCATCAGAATAAAAATATCGAGTGTTCAATTAATACATAATTGACTCGGAGTAAATGAAAACCAAAATAAAGAAGTCATACTACCAATTATATCATCATATTATAATAATGCAGTTGTCTTAATGATCTAGAAATAATTGGGAATGTTAAGACTACGGGTAAGGTATTTTCAGTGGACTGTCGTAATTATCCTGTCATTCATTGGCTTTATAAAATTTTAGCGGCCATATAGATTACGGATTATGATTCGACATGGGCACCAAAGTAGGTACTAAAATCAAACAGTCATTGTTAATACAGCAGAGAATACATTCTCAATTAAATTTACAACATGTTAGTGCCTCGTTGGAGTTTCGACTGCGGAAAGACAATGGGGTCAATGAATATTAGTCAAAATCAGCAACAGAATTGTACTTCTTATGATGATTTTTTTTTTATTTTAATATAAAAAATATATTTTTTTTTATTCTACCACCGATGAGCAATGAGAACGGGAGCCGAGTCATCACCTTTACTCTTCATTTAGAATGGAAATAGTTTCGAGCATAAGGGTCACTTATTAGCCGGAGGACTGTTTGCCCACACCCATAGTTACTTAATAATACTGAGTTTTAAAGTAATCTGTTATAAATTTTACTCACACAACGTTAACATTGAAAACAATTTGCTTGTACCAAAGGTACAAGCTTTATTAATGATATAACTGTGTCCAGAGACACAGACAGATTCTGATTGTCATCGGTACAAACGTTGACCAACGCTTTCTCCGTTTAAATAACGTATAGTCTCGTGCAATAACTTCTAGGCGCCCAGGGGCCTATCATTTACAAAATAACAATCGGAAATAAAAGGATATGCGTTTGTTTACGGGTATTAGTAACGTTCAGCGCAAACATCTCCGTCGTATGTATAATTTTTGCATCTGCTGACATCGTGGCACTGCGGCGTTGTTGCAATTCTACGATATATCACACGCTCGCGTACTCCACACAGTATAATTCGTGTTATTTATTGGTTACCTACCATCGACTAGTAGCAGAACAGACATTCTTAATAGCCGGTAACCACGCGACTGAGGCATTCGTGTAAGCTCACCGCCGATTAACGTTTTAGGTACGCCCCGTGCCTTCCGTTATTGATCATATCTACTACACAAATTAATACCCAATAATTTGCTTCTATACACTGCATTAAAAAAAAATTAATACAAAAAAATTGAGTCTTTAACACCAACAGTCGAGTATTAAAAACAATTCGTCGGAAATATAGAGTTTATATATTTTTTTCTAAATAATATTGTTTCTAAAATTATTACTGCAACGCACGTCTATATTTGTTTACGATAATGTTGCACATTAAAATAAATTTTATAAGACTGTACAGCACGGAGATGCTCAGCGATGTAAGCCCGGTATGAATTTTGTTTCTTCTCTTTGCAAAGACTTCGCGCAATATAGTGTTGCCAGGTTTATTTTTCCATTTAGTTATCTACAAGCAGAATATTAATTTATTACTGAAATGGCTACACTTTATCAAAGAAGAGCAGTTAATATGTATATTATATTAACAAAGCATGCTACAATTAGTAGATACATATTTTACAAATGGATTAGGAAAATTCGGAGATACTAGTTCTCCGAATGTATTCATTCTTACGACGAAAGACAATTAATTGGCATTTTTGAAAAATACTATTGGATATAATACGTGATTGTCAATCTCAGTTATCTAACATATGTTAGACAAAATACTTTATTTATTTAGCCATTATTAGTGACAACTCAAAATAAGGTTTGCAATGTGCAGACTGTTGGCATACTGTGCCAATCAAGCCCAGCAAAATGGTTAAAAATACCTTTATGGTAGTCATAAGTTTTAGAAATCCAAAGATTATATTTAGATAATGATGTGTGTATATGTGAGTGACCTTGGTTCAATTACCCGTTACTGTACCAATAAATTGTTAAATAGGTCTTGACGTGTTGAAGTTGAAATTCAATTGTTATGACACGAGAACAATGAAAATCTTAAGTACCTACACTGTATTCAGCAGGGAAAAAAGACATCGACAGAAAATCTGCATCTGAAACAAAAATGTTTTGATATAATTAACCATCTCTTAAAACTGACAGAATGCCCAGCAGTGCAATTTTTCTAGGCCGGTAGTTTTTAAAGAAAATTAAAAAGGTTACTGCAATACCATTTTTTAGCGACTAAACTTATTAATGCCGTAATTAATATAAAATACGTTAACAACGTACAAAGAATAAGGAGATGTTAATTCAAAGTGCCTCGACATCAAAGTACAGAGAGACTGGACAATGCAACACATTCAAGGAATTTACAGTCGAAAATTAATCCAACCAGACATACCAATTAAGAGTTAATTAGCTCATATAACATCGTCATTACTGTCAGAGTGCTTCAAATTGATTTCGTATATATAACTTGGTAGCCGATTTGCGGCGGGGACTTTTAAATTAGTGGGTAGGAGACAATTATCCATATTTAAGGTGTAAGTCTAATTGGGGAAAAAGTCGCGCCGCCGGCTTATAATAATTCAGATAAACACGTGCGAGCTTCAATTACTACACGACAAGAATATAATTTAAGGCATTTCAGTAAACAAGTGTATAATTTTCATTTAGATTCTTGGGGACCCAAGACTAACAAAATACTTATGATGTAAAAAACTACACAAAATACTACAATGTCAGAAACGCTTCCTTTTCATACAGCACAATATTTTTCTTTACAGCGTAAGACTTGTTTATGGTGTCCGATTGGTAATATAAGACAAGCGAATTAAGTTGAAATTTCTTAGTATAGTCTTATTAGACACAACAATAAAATATTGGTGGAATGTTAACAGTCTAAAGAAGAACAAAAAATCACTTAATCTCAACGCAACATTAAATAGCTATTCCTAATTATGTACAGGCTTATACAAAGGCATTTATATTTCTTACGTCAAATAAAGAAAGTTTTCAATACTGAGTAACTGCAATGAATTTTTCACAATTAAATTGTAAGTGTTGATTAAAATACTATAACATATTTCCATTTTCATTGGCTAAGTTTACATAGTATTGACTATGTAAAGTTAGCGTAAAGCTCTTTCTAAACGAAGTCTGTTAGAGGTTTACTAAATCATACCTATTGTTACGTGATAGCCTCCTATTGGCGGCTGTTTCACCTCTCCGTACCTCTCCGCTCCTCCAATCACAGCAACAGGTTCTAGTTAGTTACTCATAGATATTTCGCAAACATTCGAAACAAACTAGCCACATGTAAGTGGTTCACAAACGGTTTAAATACATTGATTTTAGCACCTACGAGAGGCTTAACGGAGATTCATAATTATATTTAAAGAATTTCAAATGTTAGGGAAGAGAAACGTCTTGTTTCAGATACTTTTTCTGTTTAATAAATCGAAGACCTTACTACCTCAGATTTTAGGGAGATTCAAATCTAACAAGATTGCGTTTTGTATGTGTCGTATAAAAAACTTAAGAACGCAATATAGAAAATTACATGTAATAAATTTTGATCAATATCGCATGGAATAACATTGCATGAGAAATTATTATAGAGATAATAAAATACTTTAAAATGTTGTAGTAAATAATTTTAATATGACATCTTCATAACCAAAAGGTGTTAATAAGATGCTTGTATTGAGCACCGGAAAACAATAAGTGGATGACGAATGCACCATTAAAACGGCAAGACTGTAATAATGGTTGCAGTTCAAGCAATTGGGTTCAATTATTCATAACTCACGCTACTACTTCCGATAAATGTCATACCATCATATTTCGCGTAGAATGAAGTGTAAATAAATAAGCCTTTTCATTTCTAAAGTTAGGGAATTTTCTTTTCCTAAAATACACAAAATGCAAGTCTTTACAAATATGTATTTTAAAATTGTAATAAAATTTTTAATTTTAAATAAAATAGTAACCAATTGATATCCAAACAATTTACTTCTAATTTGTTTATTGTTGGTTATGACGCAATCCGCACATGGAAGGTTTTACTATCCATTACATTTTCTATGGCATAAGTTTAAAATAATGATTTACAGCTAATACTTATGTAAGTAAGTATTTCATGGTCCAGGTGGCTAATCAAGTCAAGGTATAAGACCACAGTACACATAAATACCCCACCCATAAGGGTAACTGGAGTTTAAAGATTATCATTCGACACGATTGAGCCGGTTTGGCTACCAAACAGGCTCTCCGTGAGACAGAACGTGAGGGGTGACGTTAATTGGTCTCAGATATTGCTATGAGATTTTCAATGTTTTTTCCCTTAGTCGCGTCTTACGACACCCACAGAAAGAAAGGGAGTGGCAATTAAAACTTTCTGAGATTTATGAGGCTATGGGAATGATATTGTCATTGAGATAGAAATGACAATATCATTCCCATAGACTTAACAAATTAGAATTTACTTTCAAGCTATTTTTTATGTCATACTTTATTTCACTATCCTACCGCATCTTATTAGAAATGTTCACATTTAATTTATAATCAAGTAAGCCATGAACGGTATGATATATTGTAAGCCATGAATAGCATTTAAATCATATCAATATATACCGTAAAGTCCTAAGAAAATAAATATCAGTGATGATCTTATTTTGTGGCGGTTTAAGAAAATCTGCCCTGTAGGTACCCTTTCTACGTAGATCGGGCCAAAATTATTAATTAGGTGACGCTAGGCCGGATTAACTAAACTCTTCCAACAAAGTTATCAAGGCCGGCGGGCCAACAGCATATATCTTGTCCGTGGGGTTTTTTAGTTGATCCGGCATTAATTGCCGAGGTAGATGACGTGCAGCTTTTCCCCATGCAAATAAATGGATTTACTATGACTAAAGATAAGCCATAAAATAAGAAAGAAGGAGTAGATGAAGAAGATGATATGCCATTAGGACGTTTACCACCTTAGTAGTTAGTATAGCACCCGAAAGTTTGAGAGTTAAAAAAATAATATATTTTCCCCATTTCCCTCCTTATCCCCCCTCCCTTCTCGAAAATATCCTTAACAGCCGGTAACGCACCTGTAGCACCTCTGGCGTTGCAGATGTACGTGGGCATCGTAATCACTTTCCATCAGGTGAACCGCTTGCACGTTTGCCGCCTTTCCCATCAAAAAGAAATCTTGTGTTGAAAGTCGTGAGCAAATTAAAATCTCTCGATATATATATACATAATTACACTCATCACCCACAGGAGTAGGCAGAAATTACGGATTTCCAAATGGGATGACTCAGTGCAGACGAACAAACATCCACAACAGAACGTGATGGGTTTCCTTGTCGCCGGATTTTTCTCGCGGAGAATACCATGAGATTTTCAAGGCTTTGTCTCTAAGCGCCTTTTGCAACACCCTCGGGAAGAAATGGATTAGCAAATATTTATCTTACCTATCTCTCTGAATCATCATGTCTGAAATAGTGACCTCTTGTTTTGAAGGTCATGGGTGCAAAATTTCATCAACTCAACTTACTACAATTTTAATATACGTAGTGAAATTTTTGCAAGTACTAAATCTCGTTAAAGAAAGATAAATATACTTGTTTGAAATTTTCATTCAGAAAGAGTATAATCCTCGTTTTTATTCCATTCAAACCTGCAATTAAGCTTCCGAATACGCGTGACTATGGAATAGATGTTGGAACTTTCACTTTTGGATACAAAAAATAAACAAAAGAGGACCGTGAGTTGTCACGTAGTGATAATTTGAACGTCATTATTGTGAACGTGTGATAATCTGTATCCAAGTTGGCGCCGGAGTTTTATTGTCTTAGCGGTTGGTAAGGGGTCTAAACTTATTTGTAGATGTGAACGTGATTTGTTTTTAAAGTATGATGTTATAAGAATTTGAGAGATGCTTAGGACATTATTAAATGTATGAATTTAACAACACAACTACATATACAAGCTTTTCAAAAGCTTGTATATGTTGTCAGACAACAACGGGCTTAATTTCGATTTTTTATATTACATCTCTTACGCCATATTAATATAAAATAATTTGTTATGTTCCCGAGGAAAAATTCAAAATCTGTCGAATCTTCAAAATACCATCCTTGTAATGGTGTCATATCGTCAGCGTTCTTGTAGTTCTCCATAACACGTATCGTATATGTCGAAATATCGCAAATAATATGAATAATGTAAGGCAGTTCAATTTGATGACAAAAATGAAACATAATAAACAATTACATTACATAACAATACATAGTAAATTTGTTTTACACATGGTTTGATAAATCATGGTTCAACATATAGTTAAATCAAGCAACACCCATGGTTAGGATAAAGATGTTGCACTTTTTATGCGCCAATGCCTTTTTGTCAGCAAAAACCTCTGATATGTTTATACTATAGATTTGAATAAAGACTAAATGCTATCATAAAGAAGCAATAATCATAAATCTTCTACACAGTGAATCAATAAAAAGTGATAAAAAAATTTATTGCACAAATATTATTCGGGTACAATTTGAACCCCAGAACACGTGACTTAGTGGACAGGTACAGTACAGTCTACAAGATATATTTTATACGAAGGTCTATGACATTCGTTTTAATTTAAAAATAATGCCCTACTTGATGGTTCATATTGATGATTTCCAACTAAACTTTCCAATCTGTTATGATGTTTTACGCAACACTCAGCGACGACCGTACCATAGTAACTACTAATGAATAAGTCTATGGCGTTTATATTAAAGTATTGAGGCAAAAATTTGAAGATTAGAATGGTAACTAACCTTCATCTATGATGTAATAAACTAATTTAGAGATATTTTCCTGATTGGTACAAAAAATATTATAAAGAACTAAATAAAAAAATAGTTACAAATCTAACGCAGTTTTAGTGTTTAAAATCATGTCATTCATTTTATAACAAATATTACACAAGCACTCAAATTGGTTCTAGTAAGTGGTTCAATAATTGGTACCAATAAATTACAGTGAGTCAGAAATTCACAATGCACCATTGATTGATAATAATGCGAGTGTCCACGTGGATTCATTCATTAAACATTCGATCAACTCAAATGTAATTAGAAGAAATTACTGTCTTTTTAAGCATTTGTTTTTTTCTGTTATTATGAGAATGCATGACCAATTTATCGTCAGAAGACTCGAATTTTTATGCCGTTGAATTAAATAAGAACTATCACTCTATTGGAGATCATTGGCAGGATAGTTAAGTATTCAATAGTATTTTTATTTCTGCTCACCGCGTACCCTACGCTAATAAAGAAAAAAGGAAGCCAAATAATGTTATCGTCATTCTTCCTTTTATGTTTTGTGGGAAAGTGGCTTACCTGATGGTAAGTGGTTACCGCCGCCCACGTACATCTGCAATACTAGAGAAGCTGCATGTGTATTACCGACCTCAAATTGAATTTGGCGTTAGGGAGGTGGAGAAGGTTACAACGTGGTAGGGCCAAACGGCGGCTTTAGCTGCTGCTCGAATCAGCCGGCTCGCCCGGGTTTTTACCACAACCTCGCAGAATACCGACGTGAAGTAGAGGCATCTTGTGCTTCTGCGTTTCATTCGGTGAGTGAGGTAACCGGAGGCCTATTCCCTCTCCCCACCCCTCTCCTAATCATCCCTCTCATCTCCCAAATACCATTAAAGGTCGGCAACGCTACAGTGGCTCTTTTTTTAAAAAAACTCATTAGTGTTCCAATTCATAAAAATGCTTCAAAACAAAATATTGAAAACTACCTTCTAAAGACAATTTTATGCACCGCTTATATACATAACTTTGTTGTAGTAAATAATTATCAAAATAATGTATATATGTATATATATATATATGGATAATCAAATACAAGCTGATCGGTATACACAGATTTCCAGAAAGCGTTTGACAAAGTAGACCATGAATTACTGCTTAAAAAATTGCATTTATTGGAATTAGGGGAAATTTTAGGCGGTTCTCATCATATACTTTCTAATAGGATCCAAAAGTCTTGGTTAACAGATATTGCTTCAAATATAACAGCTACATCTAATGTACCACAAGGATCTATACTAGGCCCGTTACCCGGATGCCCGTTACTCTTTGTTCTTTTTATAACAGACATGTATAAATGTTGTTAAAACTTAAAATTCTCAATATATGGCGATGATCTCTAGTCTTTCAAATCTATAAGAATTGTAAATTATTTACTATTTCAAGAAGACCATCGCAATATTAATAAGCAATGTCGTAAAAAAAACTGTAACTTAGTATTCCAAAGAGTCTGACGATATCTTATACAAAAACCTTAAAAGTGATCAAATTTAACTATACTCTTTCTGACAACCAATTAAATTGAGCTTAATTTGTTCGAGATCTTGGTGTTATGTGAGACCAAAAACTTTGTCTGGACTTGTATTTGATATTCACGAAAGATATTAGCAAAGCTTATCTACTCTACGGTCTCACCATGAGATCATGAAATTAGTTTATAAAATCAACCTATTTGCATCTTCTAAAGGCCTTGGTTTGGTCACAATTAAATTATGCATGTGTTATATAGGATACTTATTATGCTAAAAATTAAGCTGTCGAAAAAGTTCAAACCAAATTTTAACGCTCCATGCATTATCGTGTTAATAGTTTTTATTTAATTTTTAACGTCGTAGAGCCAAGCGAAGGCTTTAGCTGCTGCTCGAATGGGCCGGCTCGGCCGGATTAATACCACGGCATCGTAGAATACCGGCGCGAAGTAGAGGCATCTTGTGCTTCTGCCTTTCGTTCGGTGAGCGAGGTAACCGGAGGCCCATTCCCTCTCCCCACCCCTCTCCCATCTCCCAAATACCCTTAAAGGTCGGCAACGCATCTGTGGCTCCTCTGGTGTTGCGGATATGTGTAGTCGACGGTAATCAGTTACCATCAGGTGAACCTATTGCTCGTTTGCTGCCATTGTCATAAAAAAAATATTTATCATTTAATAAACTTCGTACTAAATACATCTTGGTAACTATGAAGTAGATTCGTTTATTTCAATATCGATGTTTTAATATTTATCACGATAAATTTGACTTTTAAATCAATTAAAATGTGGAGTCTATTTTTAATGACAAATTTGTGGATGTAGATGTTTTTGCATCACCTGTACTTAAAAGCAAAAAGAGAACATATTGAAGAAGCCATACTTAAAAAAATTATCATCATCATTCTAGCGTCCACTGCTGCACATAGGCCTCCCCCAAAAATTGCCACAAAGCTCGGACCTGAGCCATCTGCATCCATCGACTTCCCGCAACTGTGCGCAGGTCGTCACTCTATCTTGTAGGGGGTCGTCCCACACTGCGTTTGCATGTATGTGGCTGCCACTCTAGAACCTTTTTTCCCCAACGGTTGTCAGTTCTGCGAGCTATGTGACGGGCCCATTGTCACTTCAGCTTGCTGATCCTTACGGCTATGTCCGTTACATTAGTTCTGCTACAGATATCATCGTTCCAGACTCTATGACGCAGAGAAACACCGAGCATAGCCCTTTCCTGCAACCTGCAATAGCACTGAGCAACTTTGAGCTTCCTCATCCGGCCTGTAAGGAAGAGCCAAGTCTCAGTTCCGTATGTCATCACTGGCAAAACGCACGGGCTGTATACTTTTTTCTTGAGGTTTTGAGTTATACTCGACGAGAAGATATGACGTAACGTTCCCGAACGCAGCCCAGTCGAGTTGGATTTGTCGATTGACCTCTGGGTCGAAGTTGGACTTACCCACTCCGAAAAATTAGTCCCAAGCATACGCACTCGTCTACAACTTCGAGCCTATTGTTCTCAACAACAACCAGCATTGGTTTGATATGGATATTTGACATGATCCTCATCTTGTCCATGTTCATCTTAAGACCAACCTGTTGGGAGACACTATTGAGGTCATTGATCATAGTGCCAAGCTCCTCCAGCGATCCTGTCATAAGAACTATGTCGTCGGCAAATCGAAGGTGAGTGATGTATTCTCCATTAATGTTGATACCGTACCCTTTCCAGTTCAGTTGTTTGAAAACATCTTCCAATGCAACGATGAAGAGTTTCGGGGATATGACTACTTAGGTCTTACTTAGAGGTCTTAGTTAGTTTTTTATTGTTACTAATATTTCTTAAATTAAGTTCAATATTGTTGAAAATAACGCGGACTTACCCCGTATTTACACGAATGTCCGTACGTCACTCGATACACAGACCCACTTAAAACCAGCGCTGTAGTCTCGTCTTAACTGAAGCATTAAGCTGAGTGTAGTCTGTTTGCCCCATGCGCCACGCAACGCGTCTAGAGGCAACGTTAAACATTGTTTTTATTAAAGAATTGTTTTATTAAATGTGTTGCAATGTTTGTTTGTTATAGAGTGACGTATTTGTGCAATAAATGTTTCTTTCTTCCTTTCGTTCTTCTTTCTTCTTACATCTTTCTGCAGTTGGATTGGTTTCGTACTCCAGAGTACGTATGTAATGTAAAGATGTATTATGTATTCAGATTAACATTGTAGCCTCATTGTACAAACAACTCAGCACTTCGATATACCGAGAATCTATCTGGCACAACTGGAGAGGATGTAATACCGCCCAAGTTAAAACTATATACGTTAAAAATATTTATTAAATTAGTAAATTTGATTTTTAGTCTTTCATGCACTTCATTATATCTCACAGTTATTACTTTACTTAAGTTTATTCTCATTTGTACTAAATAAACATAGTAAAATTTGAATATCCTAGTTGCTTGTACAATCATCCACTTTGTTTGCAAGTAGTTTTTAATATATATTGTAAATACGTTTGTATTAGAAACGATAAAAAAAGAAAAAAACACTAACTAAAATCCTCTTTTAGCTTGCTTTTCATTATCACCATAAGCTATTAAATAGGAACTATAACAAACAGATAAACTTATTTTTACGTACTAATACAGACTGCTGCTGCAAATTATAACCCCCCTTTTGTTTTACCGCAGTCGGACAATAGAAACAAATAACGAATATAGAGAATGTTATATGTAGATAGACGTTTTATACTTCTATGGTTTTACCCCCTAAATGAAATGACCATAAAACCAATTAGCAATCCAAAGCTTTACAACGCTCTAAATAAATAAAATGGATTCAAAAATCGTAAGTTCACATAACTTTTGCCGAAAGGTTTTTGTTTTAAGAACCGATGAAGCTGTTCTCACTAATTAAATCTCGAAAAGAACGTTGCATGAGCGAGACCTCATGTAAGGGCAATGAAATTTGAAACTGATATAATATATAACCAAATTTATTCTATTTTTTTATTAAAATATTTAAATTAAGATATAATTTCATATACCTTAATTCATCTGTGTTTGATTTTAAACCCAGTGCTTTTATTATATACATTAATTACATTACAAAGGTATCATATTCGCTTTCGCATATGATCGCTATCGAGGTGATATTCGCTATAAAGTACCTATTCTTAACTTGCATTCATCATAGGTCTCAATAATTCACAAGTAACATAGTAATCACTAGAACATTATAATACTTCTCGTTAAGAATATTTCATTGAAGTAACATTTAAGAGATAGAGCAAAAACTTAAATCGAGTTTCACGGCATTGATGAAATGCCCATCAATTAACATGATACCCCGGTAGGGTGCCCATCTTACCAACGATGCATACCGCGTTTCCCTCAATACAGTTTGGATGGATTATGCGGTTAAAACCGATTTACCGCTTGTAGCGAACACCCCATGATATCGTCTACAAACAGCGGGATACACTTGGCCACTAGTTTAAATATTCTGTGATTTCATAAAAATAATACTGTACAGCAGTCAGCCTTTAATACGATCTATACTATGTGCAATCTAATAAGTAACATTACATAGTATTTTTATTTAAATATCAGGTGATACCGACAAAATCTACCTATTTTTTTAATGTCAGTGCTTTTTCTTAATATAATGTATTATGGCTTGCTATGACATCGCAGCATAATATAAGAGATGTTGACTAAAATTAACACGGATAGCAAGCAACTAAACAGGTTCTGGAAACTTAATTCAACTACGAGCTCTGCCGACGAATGGAGAATAAAGTCGATAAAGAGCTAGAAGAAGAAGCTATAGTAGAAGTACACACCTAAAATCACGTAAAAAATATCACCAGCCATGCACTGCTTAACGGACTATATCAAGATGACTGGAGTTTCGATTGCAAAATCTTCGACATCCACCGTACTCACCAGATCTTACTCACACTAATTCATTATAATAGAAATTTCATATCACAAGAGATTTCATAGCAAATTGTTTGAATTTTTATATATACAGGGGCAATTTCTTAGATAAGTATTGGGGATACTAGATACTTTTAAATATAATCTTAGCAGGTAGAATTAAAAACTTGAAGATAAGAAAAGCTTTCTAAACTGTGCGGTTATTCAGTCCGTTTTATTAAACCTGAACTTACCTGCAATATGATAAATTTAAAATAAAGATACGATTGAAAGTACATTTGTTGAAGTCTTATTGATTTTTGAATCATGGCTATTAACAAACTGAAAGTAAGAGCATTATTTAATAAATAATTAAAGTCTGATTCTGGAAAGTGACTTTGGATATCTGTCATATAATTGAACAATCAATCGTCATGACGAAATCAGAATGTCTAAGTTATAATCAAAAATATTTCGAACACATGCGACGCTCGCTTCCAGCACTTTCAAAAATGTACCTTTGCCCAGCTGTGGAATATTTGTACATTCGACTCTCTTAGGTGATGTCGAAATTGTATTTCACATAATATTTTTTTGACTATATTTTGTTATGTTTTAATAATAGTCGCATTTTATTTTTAGCTACCGGCTTTTGTTAAAAAGTAACTCCTAATTGAGATAAAAATATCCTATATCCTCTTTCATGGAATCGTCTACGTCTCTACCAAATTTCGTTACTACCCACCCATTCAGTCATTCAAACGTGACTGAACGACAAACAGACAAACATTCACATTTGTTATATTAAAATAAAACAGGCTATAGCACTTCTGGAATCTTAAGCAACGTTTTTATTTTTTTTTCAAAAATACATTGAGGTGCCATATCAATTTTATTAATGATAAAATCGTTTTACCACTAAATTCTAGATTTTATTCCTTCTTAAGCAGGTAAAAAAGAGCAATCAAATATGTTTAATTCTTTTTCTTTCAGAGCTTAAGAAATGCCAACATCGGCTTGTAACAGCTAACGGAATAAAATGGCAATGAATTTACCACAGCGCTTAGGATGCTAACCATTATATGAATATAAAAGATCTGCACTTAATAAACAACTGTATTTTATACGCAAACCAGATAAGCAACATACTGTTGTCCAGTTCCAAAATAATCGCTCGCAGGAATTTAAATAAGGTGTCAATTAGAAGGTGTGCATGCGGTGGCATTATTGTAATGTCTTTAGGTTGTAATCTCGTCTACCTGATATCCCTGACGCTTATGTTAACCGTGTTTTGTTTGAATTATTATAATTAAGTGCCTTTTTAATATTGTAATCAATTTTGTAATTAAAATATAAATTCTGACATCGCTTCGAACTGGAATAGATCTTGAAAATTAAGCGTTTTATTTCACTAACCCACTAGAGCAAATATAAAAGAAGTAATTTTAAATAGCGTGTTGAAGAAAAATTTCAAAATACCTGAATGTACAAAATAACAAATTGTTATTTGATACATCTTGTATTATTTAAGTTATTATTAACATATAGTTTCAATAAACTGAAGTCATACATCGTACAAAAGCTGTGTGTGGCACGGGGCAAAAACCTACTTTTGAAACATGAAACAATAAATCAAAGTACAAAAAATACGTGTTACCGCGGTCTGGTGTTTACGCATACGTACTGACATTGTCGTGAGGCCTAAAAACACAAAACTTGAAACATTTAAGGGGAAGGCTGTACCTATACAGCCGTCATAAACAATTAAGACTACCACATATTATAGTTACGACATCGAGATCGAAATAGATTAATTGATGTTTTTATAATTGCTTCAATTTCCTGTTTAGTAAGCACATCTAGTCGATTAATTTTCATAATTTAATACAGATCGTAGATTTCGGTTGCACAATCGAGCTTCAGCTTAAGAAGCTTATGTTGTAATAAATACTTCGCTTTCCTCATTACCCTACCGCCCAAACCGACGACGAGGTATGCAAAAACAACAAATGACATACGCCAATATGCGAGCAACGAATTCACTTAGTAAATTGAGAAATAAAGGTAGTTTTTGCTTCCCGAAAAGTGCTCTAATTGATATTTTATTCAACGCTTTTGCTCACTGGGTGGCGAGGTATAAAAATATCAATAATGAATATGACACCAACGATGCCGTGGCCCGCTTTTGTTTATGCGGATATAAATTTAAGGCTGAACCGGTTTTTTATTACTTATGACGCGCAAGTACTCGAGAAAATTTAATATTACTTATGTTATTGATAACACAGTGTTTTTCATGTAGAATAAGTTAGTCTTGACGTGTTAACGTTTAAAACTATATAGTTTTGAGATGAGAAGTAATCAACGACTAACCTATTTGAGAACAACTCAAATTGGTTAGTCGTTGATTACTTCATTGTTAATCCTAATAAAAAAAAATCTCGACAAAATCACCTAGTCGAACAGTAGGTTAAACATTATTCCAGCAAGCAGATGTTACAGCCTTATTAAAAATAATAGGATGATTGTTTAAAACCCTTTCTAAATAAAACGATTGATTTGATGTCTTGTTTTTGGGATCTCAAATAACATGTTTCAGAAAGTAAGAAACTTTTCCTTTCCGTTTCTTTTAATTGGTTGGGACTCTATCGGAAACTACATTTTTTTTTAATTATACTAACTTGCGTGACATCATGCATTAATTTTCGTAGATCTTACTTAATATCGGATGATAGAAATTAACAATACGGTCTGACGTCTTCGTTAAATTTTTTTATCTTCTCAAGATAATCGCATGCCTTTAATAAAAATTTGTATCAACCCTTTCGGATGTCTGTGCTTGTTTTTATAGCTACAATTTCTTGTGAGACTGAACAGCGATTGGATCAATCCAACAGTGACAAAATACTTGGGGCAATGTTCCTTTGTGATGAGGTTCGGCTTTGTTTGCGTATCGAGATGTGCCCCACGATATTTTAACCTCATGTCATTATTAAGACATCACTTACCCGGTGGCTGTGGAGATCTTTTTGTCGATAACATTTCGGTCATTTATATTGAGCTTTGAATCAGTGGTGGCATTACATAGTTACGAGTACGTTTTAATAATTATAAAATGAAATGCTTGAAGAAAACAGTCTGTTTCTCTTGTAATTGTTTACATCTTTTTAAAAATTTTAGGGTTAACAACTTGTTACTAACTTAACATTTATAGAATATCTATTGATTTTAATTACTAATAACCTAAGGGAAAAGTCGCAGCCTGTAAATATCCCACAGCTGGGCAAAGATCTCCTCTTATTATTTTCGAGGATTTCTAATAACCTAATTCAGTATCATTGCTGTGTACTACTATGATATTGTTCTTGATTGCGGCAAATGCAAGAAAAGTAATTTTACATGTCATTCAATGTAAAAGAAACATAAAATTAGTTTATTATCACCAAAATGTTTCCTTAGAAATTATTACAAATTGTTCTATTGCACATGAATGGACAAGGATCAAGAAAACAAGGGGAGAAGGAAACATTAATTAGGAGCCTCGCCTTAATTAAATTGTAACGTCTCAGCGAATTTCGTTTTGAGCCAAGCGTGGTGGTCCCAATGTTGGAGGGGCTCAACTTTATGACGCCAGCAATATAAGCAATATACTGATGTGAAATTCAGTATATATTTATATTTATGTATATGTGTGCCTCAAACGAAGCTTTTGAAGCCAATAAATTAATATTTGATTGAGCTATGTTTATGGATTAATATAAATCGAAACAATTTAGATTATGGCGCGATAACGATGAAATTACGAATTTCCCGTGTGGTAGCAGAATATCTGCCACCCCTTTTGTTCCTGTGCGTCGTAAAAGTTGATTAAGGGAAAACCTGCGATAATCTCATGGCGCAATATTCGTCTGGGAAAAAATGCCAAACCGAAAATGCAGAATGATTACTTGCAATTGTGGCAAATAATTCCTTATGAAAAAGGTATATGGTTACATATGGGCTGTCAATAAAGAAGAATAAGACTAGTGAAATAAAAAAAACATAAAGATGCTTATATATTTGGATTTTTCGTGTTTTTTGTTTAAATATGTATTAACATTTACAAAAAAAAAAAATAATTAGAAAAAAACTCTTGTCCGGTAATTAAATTAAATTTTCGTTTCATCTAGTGTACTTGTATTATGTTTGGTATAAAAGAATACAGAAGATTTTCGACTCTAACGAACATTCTTATTCTCCGTTAGCACTCTATATGTATTAAGTAGAGTATTTCTGAAACATTATACAACTTTCTTAGATTTTGTGACATCAAAAGTAGTTTACTCGCAGGAAAACAGCGCTAACGTACAGAGACCGAAGAAATACCGAAGACTCACCATAAGTTTGTTAGTTAATTTCCAAGATGAAGTAATCAAGTTCTTCTTTATAGTATTTTTAATATTTATCTTAGATTGTGCATTGTGGTTGACTTCCTTTTATACCTTCTCTTTTTTTTAAAACAAATTATAAACTTATGAGAGTTTTAACTTTTTTTTTTCAAAATATAAGATTACTTTTGGTAGCGTAATAAATAAATGTAGATTAACTTATTAACAAAGAATTTCAAGCTCGTTGGAGCTCATGGTAAGATTATATTAACATAATGACAAATATATTTCGGCGATATCCATCTCATATTAAACCATGTAATATAAGGAAATAGTTATCAGTTATTATTCCAACTTCAACCTTCCATCTTACGATGTCATAAAAAATAAATTATTATTGTAGGCAGCCCCATCACAAAATGAGTTATTAAATTGATGAGCGGCAATATCCTTTTACAAAAAGGCGTTAACCACGAAGAATAGATTTATATTTGAGTTTAATTAAAGAATTTTCATGCTTTATAGGCGCAGTCTAATAATTTGTAAGAAGGAATGAAGCTGTGTCGGTTTAATGGGCGGGACATCAAAAAAAGTCGGAAGCATTCTTATATGTAACTTATTAATAACGATAACGAAGCACTTCGCGAGCTTTACTTCGGCTGGACGCCGTTCCTGGAATGAATTTGTGAAAATTTACACGTATTCCAAAGAAGATTTGGCAATATTCAGAGATATTATTCTTCATCGCTAGTCTGTGGAGTTTTAGTACGGCCTTTTTGGATGGGTTTTCCGCCATCTACAAATTCACACTACTGATGAAGATCTCCTCTTGACCAATTTTGATAACTTACGAATACTATCGACATCTTTCAACTGCGCACAAAATGTTATGGTGCTGCAAGAGTATACGCAATGTGTCATTGCCACGGAACGCAATACTAATGTAATTTATGCGTGGCACAAACAGTTGTTACTTCTTAAATATTATTTCTCATCTAGTCACGTGATCAGCCGTAATGGAAAATATCGCAAGGAAAAAAAAGGCTCTACTTTGTTCTCTTATTCAATCCAAGGAAATTTGGGATACCATGTTGATGACACCGGTCATACCACTTCCAGGTCCATTACTGTAGTAGTTACAGCACTTTTAAATGGAGAATAATACACAAGAATGAAGTTACCGCGGGACAATACTAGTAATACTATGGCGCCCTGCAGACGTCGCATTAGCTTACTGCTGGAACATCATTTTTGTAACCATTGTTCTTTTTATAATGTTAGTTATTCACTTTTATGACATGTCTTGACCTAGCTTCTTAAGTAAACTGGAAAATTTATTATGATTTTATTTACAATATTCTTAGATATGATAATTTAAGAAAATTGAGTGAAAAAAAAAAGGTTATTATAAGATTTTTTTTTTAACCATTCCAACAAAAACACAGACCACGTTACGCTTTTAACACGCTTATAACTCTTCTGCTAGAAATACCTCTATCTATGTGAAGTCTACACTGTTGCCGTATTAGTGTGTGCCCGGATCTAATTTACACAGCAAGAGTCCCATCATGCTGAGCTTTTGTCAATACTGGTATCATTAATCAAGCGCCAATCAACTATGGGGGGCTTAGTTAACATTTGATTTTTGATTCTTGTGCGACTGCGTGAAACTTATTTTTAACATGTTCGTAGCTTTGCTCGAATATACAGTGTGACCAATATCTTAAACATGTTTTAGCTTTAAAGGTGAAATTAAGAAACATTTTATTGCTAATAAATAAAATAAAGCTGGTAACATTAATACTTTGTATATTAGATATATCAATTTTTTTATATTATAATTTAAACAAATGATTATGGAAATAGTAATTCGTATAACTGTACTAATGTGTTAAAGCACTTTTTTAATAGTTAGGAAAACTTAAAAGTAAAGTAAAGGCAGCCTGTAAATGTTCCACTACTCGTAAAAGGCATCTTCTAAATATTTTAGAAGGTTTTGGAGCCGGGAAAGGCTGGTGCTGCTCCTGTGGCCTGTTTCACGTATCCAGCAAAGATAACCACAATCACGTTCCTGGGCCACTCCATCTTGGCAGTGTTCCCCATGACGTTTGCCTTCATCGCCTGGCACATTAATTCACCTCTTAAAATATTTACATTTACATTTTTAGTGCTGCCGGCACCGGGATTAGAATGGAATCTATGAGAATTTGGTGTATCCAAATCCTTCAAACTTGTGAAAGAGGCCGCATAACTTGTGCGAAGGTAAATCGGCACTGCACTCATCAACGCGCTTCCCCAGCGTGGTAAATATGGGCAAACGTACCAAGAAACGTAAACCGATTTTTGCTGGTGCTTTCTTGGAGAGGCCTACGTTTAGCCGTGGACTAAAATAGGTTGATGTAGTCAGTTATCTAAACAGTGTAATCATCAACCACGGTTAATATTTACATATTTAATTTCAATTATGTACATGTTTAATAGAAAACGAATCGAAAGATTCATAGAGGATTAATTATCGAATGGAATCTCTTACACCTGTGATTATATTTTATATGAAAGTGCACATTTAAGTATCAGCGGCACCCATTAATTAAAGCTGTACCAAATGAAAATCACAACGAACGGTACAAACTAATCTAAATTATAAAAGTGAAAATTTGTGATGTTTATTGCTCAATTAGATATCAACGGTGCAACGAATTTAAATTAAATTCCGAATGCGGTCCATTTTTGATTCGAAATACCACACAGATTACTTATGATTCCGGTTCATCAAGTGAACTAAAAACACATACAAATTAAATGACTTTCAATTGACTTACGTAATGAAAATAGCCCTTAAGTACCTCACATTTTGATGAAATTTAAATTGCATATATCTCCAAAACGTAACAATGTGTTTTTATGATTACATAATAAACATTTCATATACAATGTAATAACACAAAAGAGTATTGACATGAAAGGTAATATTTATTAAAACAGTACCGGTTAACATAGCATTAAAATGTTCAGTTGTTCCAGAAACACTTTAATATCACAAATAAAGGCATGCGCTAGAACAAGTGCCCAAACATGTTCGAAGCTGCAACATTAAACATGGCCATATACTGCAGGGTAGAACCACTCGCGCTCAGCATACTAATGAGTGCTGCGAACTATTTTAGAAAAATTTCATTAAAAAAACAGGTCACATAATAAAATGCAGAGGTTCGGATCTGAGTATCGTAACTACTTGTACTTTGTTGGAATTAAAAGTATGCAATTCACGAAAGGGACGATCATATGGAAATTAATATGTGTGAAAGAGAAGCGGGACTGTTAAGGCAGGTGTCACGATACATCTGCGCACGCTGTGGCCGGCACGTGCTGCCTAGCCAAAGTCTTCAGCCGAAAGCCGATTTTACCGCTCGTTAGATTTCTAATGGTACTCGTATATAAAGCGACTGTACTTGATTAACCTTGTTAGAAACACGCCGAAAATTTTACCATTATTAGGTGCCTTTAGATCATCACCACGCATTGTAACAAAATGATTTAAATGTGAAGGTGAAAACGTTTATAAAATAATCGCATATGTATTTTACATCTTATCTATCAAATTAATATTTTGTCAGTCAGGTCAGATCTGTTTACTACTAAAAAAACTATTTGTTATTGTCTTTATTACTAGAATTCGCTGATGATAACATAATACGAGTATGAAAAAACTATTAAGAGAATTAAAAAAATAGATAATCGAATGTAGTTCCACCAAGTGTGCATGCCACACAGAGGCCGAACTTGATAAATTTTCTACAGCAACGTGACAAATTACAACTTACAATTATTTTTTCTGCCGTGTATGGTTGTCGTAAAAGGCGACTTATGAAAAATCATTTTACTTCGTTAATAATTGTATGTATGAGATTTAGTATGTATCAGACAAATACACATATCGTTCTTTTCTGTAATACTCCACAGTGGAAACTATGTTGACTAATGTTATAACATTATTGAATGTTATCTTATACGTTTAAAGAGCTTCCCAAAGTAAAAACCTTAAAAAAAATAAGAAAAGGGAGGGATTTTTACCAAGTCGAGAAATACTAGACCAAAATTAAGCACACCGATGACGGGCAGCAGTGTTCGGTACAGCGATGGCAAATTTGCATGACCAGCGTCGCGATTATAGCAAATCCTATAATATAATCTTACGGGAGAGACCTATGTATTGCAGTGGACTATGAGGCTGGTAAGGAAAGGCATTTTAATTTCGAGTAAGTACTATTTAAATCAAATATTAATGTGTGTAACGTTATTAAACGTAGAGTTTTAACTTATCGTAACGTTTGATTGTTATTTTTGGTCGCTTTGTCTTAATGTATGTATTTTTATTTAACGACAACGACGGGCGCTTAATAAATGAGAATTTTACTGGCTCGCAAAGATTAAGTGCCTATCCAAGAATCTTGGATCATAATTGAAAAGTAAATTCGTGTCCACTTTTTTCGGTATCATTAACATCGCAGGCACGAGCGCTCGCCAATTTTATAACCAATTTCAAGATCAGGAAGCTGTACGCGTGCGACAGGCTGATTTTAATAATAAATCGATACCTCGCTCAATTCACCGACGGACGGCGTTTGTACTCAGCACTAGTCTGAAATTATCGACATTCGAACAAAATGTTTTTGGGCGGGGACGAACGGTTTTTTGATCACCACCGAATTTTCATAGCGATTGCGGGAATCGACGATTAGGGGGTTATTATACTTTGGCACTTCAGTTATTCCTTCATTACAGTTGATTGTATGATGCCAGGAGTGAGCGGCTTCCGCTGTCTTTCAAAGCTAAACGAGCCGTAATTTTGAAGTAATTAAAGGTTTGTCGTCGAACACGCAAATAGTAAAACATGCATGTTCAAGTTTATATAATAATCATTACAATTATTCTTAAATTAAAAATGTCCCAATAGCTGTCAATAAATAAACACATTGCTCCGAAGAACGTCATCAATTAATGATGATATATATATAACGCGAAATTAAGGGAATATTTTTTTCAGAAATCGCCAATAATGCGAGAACCTCATCTTAAAGTTGTCGTTTTGGTTCGGATATTAACGTCTATCATCCAGTTATTATTGGAAACTATAAACATAATTTACCTAATTTCCATATTCTACAAACAGGAATTCTTACGTGTTTTAGGATCATAAATAGAACAAAAGGTTAGGCGCCGCAAGCTTGTTAAAAGTCTATTAATATTTTTTTGATATATTTCAATAAACGTTTTAACACCTTTTCCCTAAAGGTATCATTAGGCTCATTATTGCAACCCCGCGCATCAAAACGATCGATTCCTTTCCATTGACCCCTGAACCGGTTCGCTGTAAGTTTTTATAAGGGAAGACATTATTATCGTTATTTTGCCCGTTACCTTGTAATTGTCAATTACGATAAAGGTTTTATGCCTTAAATAAATCGCTCTCAACGCTATCCCAAAGTGTTTCACAAAGATAATTTTAAGTTTAATAAGGATAGTTATTTTTTTAATGAAATCGGTCTCTATTCTATTAATACAACGAATATAGAATCATTATTATATGCTGCGGTTAGATATATGGTTGTGCCTGAATGGTGATGTCCAACGGCAACTGTGACCACTTACCATCAGATGAAGTGTGCACTTACCATATTGTATCAACCATGGAACTACCACATTCATCACACATCATTTACTTTAAATGGACACTACCATCCTTGGTTCCTTTTATAATGACATTGCCAATCTGTCGAAAGTGCAATTATTACAATTATTTTCAATATGACAAATCAACGTGAGAAGCGTATCTTTTTTAGAACAATAACGAGCAGAAATGATTATTGATTTAGTGATTTTATGAAGTGAGACATCACGGCAGATTTACATGTATAAATAATACAATTAAGTATAAAAGCAATGAATTTTGCGTGTTCATTCTATTATATTCACACACATATAGATATTTTAAATTTTTATGAGAAAAAGTTTTATAAAATATTTAATTTGTAATGAAAACCCTTTTTCCGTCATTAATATTAATCGTATCATATAGTGAAAGTGATATTGAATAGTGAAGCAACGAAGTGTGCCACGTTCGGAGTGGCGTTCTTATCAAAGGTACACATGTGCACGTCGGCACGCGAACGAGCTCTAGCCGGTTCCTTTCGTACGAAATGGACGTTTTTCGAATTCCGCTTGCTTTAATAGCGGTTGATTTCCATACTAACTGTCTAATAGAATTAGATCAATAACGTGAACATACTACTTGTCGCTATGAAGGAAACTCAGGCTTTACTTTTTACGTTATTTTTAATAAGATAATCTTCAAATATGATATATTAATGAAGCTTTACTATGCATGTATCAGAAAAATAAACTAGTTTACTTAAACCGAAGAAACATTTAAATAAAGCGCTTTTCAAGGAATAATATCAACCATGCGGGAGGGCGAGTGGTGTTCTTTAAAAACGAGATTACTTTTTAGATTCATCATCATCATCATCATCATCATTTCAGCCTATTAGAAGTCCACTGCTGAACATAGGCCTCCCCCAAAGATTGCCACGAAGCACGGTCCTGAGCCACCTGCATCCATCGACTTCCCGCAACACTGCGCAGGTCGTCACTCCATCTTGTGGGGGGTCGTCCTACACTGCGTTTGCCCGTACGTGGCTGCCACTCGAGAACCTTTTTTCCCCAGCGGTTGTCAGTTCTGCGAGCTATGTGGCCGGCCCATTGCCACTTCAGCTTGCTGATCTTTACGGCTATGTTGGTTACCTTAGTTCTGCTGCGGATATTATCGTTGCAGACTCTATCACGCAGAGAAACACCGAGCATAGCCCTTTCCATAGCGCGCTGAGCAACTTTGAGCTTCCTCATACGGGCTGCAGTGAAGGACCAAGTCTCGGATCCGTATGTCATCACTGGCAACACGCACTGATTGTATACTTTCGTCTTGAGGCTTTGCGGTATACTCGACGAGAAGATATGACGTAGTTTCCCGAACGCAGCCCAGCCGAGTTGGATTCGTCGATTGACCTCTGAGTCGAAGTTGGAATTACCTAATCGGACAATTTGTCCCAGGTATACGTACTCGTCTACAACTTCGAGCCTATTGTTCCCAACAACAACCGGTATTGGTGTGACATGGACGTTTGACATGAACTTCGTCTTGTCCATGTTCATCTTAAGACCAACCTGTTGGGAGACGTTATTGAGGTCATTGAGCATTGTACTAAGCTCCTCCAGTGATCCTGCCATGAGAACTATGTCATCGGCAAATCGAAGGTGAGTGATGTATTCGCCATTGATGTTGATACCGTATCCTTTCCAGTTCAGCTGCTTGAAAACATCTTCCAATGCAGCGGTGAAGAGTTTCGGGGACATGACATCACCCTGTCTTACACCTTTCTGCAGTTGGATTGGTTTCGTACTCTGATTCTGTACTCGGATAGACATCGTAGCCTCATTGTACAAACACCTCAGCACTTCGATATACCGAGAGTCTATCTGGCACCTCTGGAGAGACTGTATCACCGCCCAAATTTCGACTGAATCGAAGGCTTTCTCATAGTCCACATACGCCAGACATAATGGCAAGTTGTACTCCTCGGCCTTCTGTACAATCTGGCGAAGAGTATGTATGTGGTCTATGGTACTATAGCCTTTTCGGAATCCGGCTTGTTCGGGAGGCTGGAAGTCGTCAAGTCTGTTCACTAGACGATTTGAGATGACTCTCGAAAACAGCACGTAGACGCGGCTTAGAAGCGATATCAGTCTATAATTCTTCAAAAGGCAGTTATCCCCTTTCTTGAAGAATAGGACAACCACGCTTCTACTCCACGCTTTCGGCGTAACACCGCCATGAATGACGGAATTAAACAGCTTCTGAAGGACAACAAGTATCGGTTTTCCACCCGCTTTCAGAAGCTCAGCTGTAATTCCGTCCTCACCCGGCGCCTTGCCGTTTTTAAGCTGTTTGAGAGCCATCCTAATCTCGCTCAGACTGACGTCCGGGATGTTATCGGAGTAATGTCGGATAAGCTTGGCTCTTGGGTCAACGACGACGACGTGGCTTCAACGACGTTGTGTACAGCTGTCCGTAAAATCTCTCGATCTCACTCAAAATCTCGGCTCCAGCGGAAATGACTGCGCCGCTTTCGGTCTTCAGCTTGGTCAGTTGGCTCTTTCCGATAGACAGATCTCTGGCGAAGACTTTGGAGCCTTGGTTCCGCTCTATCGCTTTTTCAATACAGGCTGTATTGAATTTGCGTAAGTCTTGCCTCATACATTTGGAGATCCGTCTATTCAGTAGCCGATATGCTGACGCATCCGTTGTAGACTGCAGCTTTATCTCACGCCTGGCTTTCATGAGTTTAAGAGTGTGATCAGAGAGCTTTTGGGGCTTGTTCGTGCGGCGGGTCCTGCAAAACTTCATCCCTCTCCCATCAACACCGTGTAGTGAGTCTTAGAGCAATGCATGGCTCTTGAAATATCCTCATACATTGCCTCCACTTCATCATCAGGGTGTGTCGAGGTTGGTGCGTATACCTGTATGACCTTCAGCGAATACCTTTTGGTTATTCTGAGTATAAGGTACGCGACCCTACTCGCCACACTTCCGATCTCGATCACGTTGTTGATGAGAGACCTGTGGACGATAAACCCGACACCTCCTTGGGACAGATGGTCACCCTGCCGGTAGTAGAACAAGTTACCTGATTTTAGGATTATAGAGTCCTCTCCCTGTCTTCGGACTTCAGACAACCCCATAATACTCCAGTGTAACTTGCTTACTTCTTCTTCCAGTTCTAGTATCTTCTCGTCGGTCCTCAATGTGCGTGCGTTATATGTTGCCAGGTCCAGTCGTTTGGGTTGGCAGCTAGAAATCAGCCGGTGATTCTTCGCACCCCCTGCCTCGCCGTTACCATGGCTGCCACCATAGCCAGGACTAGCGAGGCCGCCGGGGACTGGGGGCCATTGCTTTTTTCTACCTCTCATCATGGGGGGTTTTGCCTTAGTTGCCACGCCTGGCGAGCGGGTTGGCAACCGCAGTTTTTTTTTTTTTTTTGTTCTAGTGCAGGAAGATGCTGCTGCCCATCTCCTAATATAATTTTTTTTTACCATTGGTCGCCTTTTACGACACCCATGGTTAGACAGGGTTGGCGCTATTCTTTACTTCCGACAGCCACACGGATTATAGCACATAAACTACTCCCAACTTTATTTCATTAAGATCGTTAAAATTTTCATGACACCGATTTTTTACATAACGGTTTTTGAGTAACCTCGGCATTCCCGGTGTCCACTATGGCCTGGCCATTAATTGCAGTTTTAAGTGCTAGTGATCGTTACCACGTCCTCGGTGGGCAAAGAAAACATCGAGGAAACCTTCATTTATGAAAAATTATAAAAATATTTCATAAATAATAAGAGGCTGAGCTGAGCTGAATTAGGCTAATAATTTATGAAAATTAGCGGATAGACGATCGTTCGGTGGCGTTCCCCCGCGGTGCAATTCCGAAAGGAATTTTTTACGCGTCTGACCGTGGCCGCCGGTGACAAGAGGGCTGGTTCTTTTCTCGCTCAGAGTTTAAGTTTACCATTCAGCGAAAAATGCAGCCGGCGGTCTTGGAACCATGCCACGGGGCGAAGGACTTTATGGGACTTTTTATTATTAGATTTTTGGTATTGAAAGTTCGCCATTGAGAATTGGAGCATCGCATCGTGAAGAACTCGTCACGGCCTTTTACCTAGCGGTTGGTCATCGACATAAAAATCTGCCACCCACTTTTCTTCCCGCCGGTATCATAAGAGACGATTAGGGGAAAAGCCCTTAAAATCGTAACGGTTGCCGAGAGATGGCGGGATAACCGTCTCGAAAAATACCAGTCCTAAAATAAGCAGAGAGACCTATGATGAGCAGCAGCAGTCTATTGCCTTGAGATTACGGCAAATCCTCCTTGTGTGAGAGGTCCATATCCTATAATGGACTATTAAATGGCCGTTATGGTAAAGGATAGTTTATAGACTGCTACTGTTATTTAACTTTTTCTCGTATAGAATTCAATGTAAATGTCATTATATCATTATTTTAATAACGTTTCTACGTAAATTATACGATTTATTGCTAATATAATGAATATTGTCCTTTTAAAACATAATTTGAACGTCTGCCTGTAAATGACATTAAAATTAATTGGCAAAACCAAAACCGTAATTGGCGTGAAATATTAAACACAATATAAAACCCGGTGTACGTTTCATCAGTTATAATAAATAGCGCAGCTAAAAAATAATTCGTTGGTTAAAAACAACAAGACGATTCGAATGCACACGGCGTTCCGAATGTCGGTAGTTATCGCGTATTTACATTAAGTACTCCGCGAACTGAATGAAGAACGTCGTAATTTTCATAACAACATAAAATATATTTTTAAATGGCCAAATGTAGCTGCGCATCTTCTTTTGTATTATTAGCGAGTATAACATTTGAACTTACCTGCAATTTTAGATTATAATAACATGCACAACTGACTAAAACAGTCTTTGAACAGACAATTCAAACATCAAAAATTGTCTCGATCTTGATGTGTTAATCTTGTTACTATGTGTGTGATTAATGATTATTGACAAGTGAAAAGATATAAGTAAGACAAAAACAATGAGCTTATGCTACAATTTTATAATTTATAAAAAAAAATAAACTGCCCCATTTAAAAGGTGGATTGAAAGGATAGAAAAAATATTTAAAGAATGTACGTACGTTACTAGGCACTTTCAACGGTAGGTCAAATATAACACTGGCGCATCGTAGAATGACATAGATTTGGAAGGAGTTTTATTTCAGAGAGTTTTATTTTATACTATTTAATTTATAACGATCTTCCAAGCAATTTAGACGATAGGAAGGAATAAAGCATCGTGTGAATAATATTCCCTGCTACGCGCAGTCGGGTAAATAGCGATTGAAAACTTATTCATTACGCCTAAAATAATTCTGATTACATGTATCAACGTCTCATTTAGATAGACTAATAGAAACAATGTGTTCGAGAGCAAACATATGATTGCAGAATAACAACAGCACAGGCCTTTGCTCATTTTAATACATTTTTGAAGGATTAATTTAAATAGTGTTTAATCATTACTTCTTACTTAATCGGTTTACACCTGTAAACGAATAAATCTGTCTTTAGTAAGACTAGCCAGACGGAAAAATGCGTTTGTATTGTAATATTTTTCCGAACAAAAATAAATCTTAATCGTTTCCAGCTTACTTTGGAGAGGCCTACGCCCGGTTGTATAGGGGAGGCTAATGTCCATTGCTCAACATAAACCTCTTCCAAAAAGGGCCATTGTCGGCAATGTTCTAATAAGATATTGCCTGTAATAGCCTTGCTGTACTCGTCAAAGGTCTGTTCATTTACAGCTGCCAGAAAGTTTTGTGATATTTATTCTTTTTGAATATCGCATGTATATCTTTGCTTGCCATTTCATTTATTTTTACTATACTCACGTGATGACACACACGCTACAACACGGCACTAAACCTATAGTTGTAGATATTTACTCGTTTAAACACTTTTTTGCTGTCCTATTATTTTTGACTAAAACAAATTTCTCTTTGATTTCACGTGTGACACAGTCACATGCGATAATTACAACGTCATATCACACTGCTATGTTCTCACGGCCACCAAATTGCCGTCATTAAATCACAATCGGTTATCCGACCAACCCTAAAGTGCGACGAATGTACAAAAAGGTCAGCAACGGACATGCAGTTCCTGTTATCATTAGCAGTCTTTTCAAAACTCAGAACCATAAGCATTTAGCACCGTAAGCACAATAAAACAAAGCGTGAAGATTATATTATATATATCTAATATTGACATGATATGAATACCCACGTCTGTCACCCATAGTGTTTGGCAGAGATTACGAGGTTACATTTGGCAAGACTCAAAGTAACCAAACAACACACAAACGGACTACCGAACCCACTTTAATACTTACCGGGAGATAGAACGTAACGGGTACGTAAAATCCGAATTGCAGGGAATCCTGAAAATAGGCATGAAATTTTCACGGCTTTACCCTTATACTCTCCTGTTACGTTACTTACGCGAAGAAAACAGGGTGGCAGATTCTTACACCGCCAACATAGATTATATTTCTTTCTATGAGTGTTTTAAAGGTCTTTTTTAGAAGTGGATAGAATTTTAACTTTGAGTCTCATACTATTAGGGAACTTTGAACGTATCTGAAATCGCGTGTGGAAGCAGTGTAAGAAAATCTGCTGTACTGTCTCAACTCCTGGGTTTTGTTACAGTTTACTAAAGGAAATGGTTGGAAAATCTTATGATTTCCGTCTTAGGACGGTTGAAATATCCTTGTACCATTCTTAAGCCACAGTGTTTGTAGCATGAATGATATTGTGGCATTTCGGGCCGCGAAAGGAAGGGAGAGCGTCGTATTGTAATACCAACATTCCTCTCGGAATCGCGGTGCGGCAGCCACTAGAGTCGCTGAGTATAGGAAGAATAGCGTATCGCAATACCCCTCTTCTCCCGTGACTTCACCTCGGCTCTGGAGAACAAGGAGAGCGATGTAATGCAACGATGCAAAGACTCCCCCATAGTCCATCAACTCGCATCCGAAGTAGGATCGCCAAACTGACCTTCTGACTGACTTATAAATGATGACTGTTAAATGAAAAGGAGAACATTGGAGATTACACTAAGTAGTAATACAGCAGCCTTTTATTTCTCTACTCTACTAACTACAGTAAAGGCAGAGATTTCGGATTTCTAATCGGCACAAATTATCACAAACGGGTTTCCACACTTTTCACCTTTTCTAAAGACAAAACGTGACGATTAATGTAAGATTTTCCCTTAGTTGATTTTTTACGAAACATACGATACAAGTTGTGATATTTTCTTACGTCAACAACACAGTGTTGTGCACCTAATATCTATAAGCATCTTTTTGCAAAAGACTGCAGTGTTGTTTTAGTGGTTTTGTGCTATTATCTGAGCGTATATCTCACGATGGATAATAATGCTTGCCAATGTAGAAATATACAGACATTTATTAATCATACACATTTTCATTACAAGTTTTTGAAATAGATTGCATTACTCAAAGAATTAAATTTGTAATAGATAAATTATTAAACAAAAAGAAGAAGTTCTTGCATTTGAGCTATGGGTCCTTCGTTCAACACAAAAATTATTGGTTTTTGGGTTATATTGCGTCCCGTGTCTCTGATACTGCAATAAGATCCGCGCACATTGCTGTGATTAGTCGAAAAGTTCACTTTACCCTGCATTCGCTGAAGTGCCTTCAAAATGTCCTGCCATTTAAAACTAAAATCACACTAGCGCTTACTCTTATTCAGCCCATACTAGATTATGCTGATGCCTGCTATTTGGATGCTACAGAGGAGCTACTAAATAAACTTAAACGCTTGCAAAATCTGTCAATCCGTTTCATCTTCGGACTCAAGAAATTTGACTGAATATCTCAGTTTCGCAAGACCCTCAAGTGGCTCCCAATTCGACTTCGCACGAACACTCGACTATTGATACAATATATCCTTTATAACATCTTGCACAACCCATCCTCTCCGTCACACCTCAGGAACCCATTTTCCTTCGTTCACCCTCCAGATGTGCCATGCAGATCGCATGTCAGGACTCTCCTTAATTATCCTATCCATAATTCCAGTTTTTATTCCTATTCCTTTGCGGACTGCAGTTAGGTTGTGGAACTCACTACCATAAGGGATTCCGGAACTATACTTTCATTTAAGAAACGTGTAAAGGACCACTACTTAGCTTCGTGTTAATGGAATATATATTGTATATTTACGACTGTGTATGCATGTATGTATATGTGTATATATATATATTTATTTAAATATATCTATGTATATTATTTAATTATATGTAATTTTATTTATTTAATTGTATACATATTATTTATTAGAAATGTACGCACTTAGTTTGCCATTTCAATTAAATTTCCTGTTAGGGTCTGCTAGAATAAATTTCAATGTATGGAATAAGTAGTACCCTTATACTAATACTATGTTTTAATGTTTTAATGCCTTTTTGTGTGTACATAAATAAATAAAAAAAAAAGATCAGAGGAAGGGTCCAATAACCTTTTGCATAATCGTTACATTGGATACGGGAAGGTAAAAATGACTTTTGTGTTTGCGGGAAGTACTTGTGGTACTATAATTTAACAACAGTTGACAACTGCTGGTAGTA
Source organism: Bhutanitis thaidina (assembly GCA_029286595.1). Taxonomy (NCBI): domain Eukaryota; kingdom Metazoa; phylum Arthropoda; class Insecta; order Lepidoptera; family Papilionidae; genus Bhutanitis; species Bhutanitis thaidina. The sequence continues at coordinate 7,183,263 of JAGSMS010000003.1, forward strand.
TTCTAAATGGAACCCCGATGACGAAATTATGCCTTGCATCTAAAACGCTGAGGCTCGATGTCCGTTTCGGAAATTATAATAAAAAAATTCCTTGGTTATTAATTTTGTCGCTCTTTTTCCGTATTCAATTGTTACGATACCTATTTAATGTATAAAGTATCATTAAATAGGTATCGTAACAATCTACAAATCGTTACTTCCGCCACCAAAAATATCAGACAGTTCATAATATCCTATGGCTTGTAATACATTGTGAATTAAACACTAATATATACAAATCAGTTTTATAATACGATCAATCATAATTCGACATATCGGAATTAAAGAGCTTTCTAAATATTTTCACACCATCTATGCGACACAAACTGCCACCCTTCGTAATCGAGTATAAATGCCTACTAAGCCCACCATTATTGCCGTCAATATAACTAGCGGTATCCGTGTCGGAACATAAATTCCCACGAGCGACAGCGCTAGCACTGATTGGCCGCGCATTGATAGGGTAAACGCAGCGTTCACTTCCTTCATGCGTTTAAAAATTTAGTACCGCATGTAAATACACTAAAATATACTGTTGTTTGAATGCACATAATATAGATAACGGATATAGGATATTTTCTGGCGTGATGTCAGTAATATTTATTAGAGTAAGCAGAGTTGAGTAGTGCTTATAGACAACCGTTGACAGTTGCGCCATCGACTCTTGACAAAAGAGTCTTCTGATACCGCACAAAATATATCGAAACTTAAAGATAAGTATAAAAATAGCAGGCATTAAATGATCACTGCTGGGCAAAGGGCTCCTTCTCAAATATCTGCGAGGGTTTTGAAGCCGGGACGGGTACGCCACGATGCTCCTATGCGGGTTGGCATATACATAAGATAAGTGTTATTATTTGCCTTTTACCACACAAGGCCAGATAAGGGAGGTCCAATTCTTTAATTTCAATAGCTCGACGGAATTTCTATCAACACTCCGAGTATTGAAGGATAAGCGAATGGAAGTTGAAAAAAAAAGGAGGATAGGATTACATGATTGAGTTAGGGAAGAGAGTTAAATATGTAGTGCTATTTTTTTCATACTACTTCATGTATATTAAAGTTATGTTTTATTTAATTTTGTACGGTACGTTGCAACAAATAAAGTTACTTTCTTTTAAATGGATGTTACTAAATCGGTAAGACTGGGTATGTAATAGACGACTTTTACGACACTTTTTTAGATGGTGATCGTAGACGAGCTTAGTTGCCACCACACTGCACTTCTACTTTCAATATAAGTAATATATAATTACTAGTTTTGGCTGAACTTAGAACTCATCACATGTGTCAAAACTATTTTAACTTGTTCTTCGATTAAAAATAAACAATATCGTTTAATTTCAATTGTTATTCAAAGAACGTGGATGAATTTTCTTTTATTTTTATACATTTCCTGAAACGGACCACCGCATTGCAACGTCGACAGTTCTGTCCGCAATTTGCCTTTGAGACTGCCGGCGATCAGTCTCTTATCAGCTCGCTAGGAACGATAAAATCTCCGCTGGCGACGAGTTTATTATTGTCCCGCCCATTAACGCCCATTAAAACCGCAATCAATATGCACTTATTCATACGTCGCCAATCGAAGTTGCAGATTCGCCGCGACAACGCAGTGTCGCGTGTCTCGGAATAAGAAATTACCACTTTAATTATGCGAATTCGTCGTGTCACCGAGGAAAAAAAACGAGCTGCCGCTAATTAAACGTAAGAAATGCTTCTCATTCAAAGGATCCGTTTAAAACACCTTTCGGTGACCCAATAAACCTCCATTGATATTCTGACTGTGACTAATTTTGTTAGTTTTAAGTTGAGCTTTGGCGCCGTCTGTTATAAAAAACTAAACAAACATTCCGTAGAACTAATGAGTGTGTAATTTCGTTAGGGAGGCTCTATGTAGGCGGTCCAGGATCTCATGCGCGAAGGGGTGCAGGAAATTAATAGTAGTAATGATTTGAATTTTACGATTTCAAAGGACAATAAAAACACGTATAAAACAGGGTTATATTATGTATGGAAAATGGTAATTAAGTGCAACTAAATTTCTTATTCATATTCTATTGAATGACTAAATTAAATTTATTAATCAAATTATTAATGCCAGATACATGAGTTCAAAACTCTTTCCTTTTATTGTTATTTCCTTTATTCCTTTTATTACTTTTTGTGTCTCTAATGTGTTTGATGGTCCCTGAGATATCGTCAATATTATATTCCTTAAACACAATAAATACCTCTTACGAAATCTTTTTCCTGGAATAAATTGTCTTTTGCTTGAGATTGTGTCTACGTTGTTAAATACAGACAAACGTAAAGACAGATACCAAAATCGATTTGTATCGTCTAAATAAGTAAGCGAGCTTAGGAAAAGGCTGTTATTTCAAAATCACGGACATACTCTATTTATATGTAAGACTTATGATTATTCTTAGATACATCCCAAATACATTATCGGGTTTCGTACACAACTATGCGATTTGTCAAATTCTAACAGAAGTGTGGACTTGAATATGTAAACGCTCAGCATTTAGCAAATCATTTTTGTACTGCAATTTTCAAATATAAATAGTAGTAGCAGCTCCTGATAATAAGTCACATACATCGCTTTTTTCTTAAATTCTCACTAAGCTTTGCTATTACTTACATACTGCGCGGGGGCGGGTATTTTTTCGGTATTTCTAATGATAAAAAGGCTCTCCACTAGGAATAGATATATTACAATGATTGATAACTCACCTTAGATACTACTGCTCACATTCCCAGTGAGTTCTCAGGAAGGGTAAAGTCTTTTATCCATCCTAATTTAATTTAGAGCATTTCTTTGTAGCGTTTTGCAATAGCCTATAAAATTGCCGATTAAATTGGACCGTAAAAAGTTACATTAACCTTTCGCTGGCACTATTTTACTGATGTAATTGATTTTTTTCTTCTTTAATTTAATCCTAATCGATGTTCCACCATTAACATTATTTAAATAAATCTTAGAAGCTAAATATAAACATTGACATTTTTAGTTAGTGTATTATTGAATAATTTTTTTTCAATTCTTTGTTTATGTATAAATTACCAAAAAACGCCACTAAATTCAAAAGTGCAGTATGTTTGAAACTCTCAGATAAACTCATAATGAATCACATTACTAATTACTACTACAAATATATCATACTACTAATTATTTTAGAACATATTACTAAATTATATGCATAGATGAAATGTAATTATGAAATTATTATTTTTAAACAGTAAGATAATTATTTTCTCGTATTTACGCGAATAATGTAACTATTATTTACGAATATTATGCCGTAGGAAATAAAAGTTAAAATTAAATACGATAAAAATGGTAATAATTGTAATAAGTAATAACTAGTAACATTTCAAAAATAGTAAGTTTAAAAATAGTTGACATAATCCAAAGGGCACTCATGTTAATTTTTAATTTAAATTATTATAAATAAACTAGAAGGATTAGAGTGGAGAGATAAAAATGGATATTCTACATGAATCTGAAGTTAAGGGAAAAATACGATACGCAAAGTTTTTCGGGCGATATAAATATAATTAATTTAATTGACTACAGCCAAAATAACACATACTCGTACATCTGATTTCATTTATTAATCTAAATTAAATGTTATAAAAACCCTCGGGCGCGGTAATTCTATACTTATGTTCTCTTAATCATGATATATTTTTTAAAATACAAAAAGGCAATATAAAATTCGAAGAAACGATTTAATTTGTGTATATGGTGTGATATTTAAAGGCAATAATAATGCAATCCCTCAAATGCTTCTGCGTTATGAGGCGTGAAATAAGCATTAAAAATTAAAATAAGCCTATTGAACATATCTGCCGTGTAGTATCGGGGCAAGAATCTGTCACCCCCTTTCGTCCCGTGTTTGTAATAAGAGGCGACTAAGGAAAAAGCCTAGCCTAAGGTATTAGGTGTCTGGTACTGCGGTCGCCAACCCACTTAACGAGTTTGGCGATTATGTCAAATCTTCCTTATGCGAGAGGCATATGTGGATAATAATGCTTACTAATTTAGATATATGTATTGCATGAGCCATGATAGCTCAGGGTAGAGCCGTGGTAGTTCAGGAATTAAGACGCTCGCTTTAATTTATACGCGAGTGACCCAGTTCGAATCCCAGTGCCAACACCACTAAAAATTTTAATTGAAATTTTAAGCGCCATATTTAACACGTGCGACACGTTAAGGGAAAGCATCAAACATATCTGAAAAATAATAAAAATATTACCTCGTGGACGTGTGAAGACCGCCACCCCACTCTGCAGCATGGTGAACTCTCTCCTGTCTCCAAAACCTTCTCCCAAGACCTTTACCCAGCAGTTTAATTTACTACATAGGATCAATTATAAAACGCTGAAAATTATGGAATAACGTCATCATTTGGCAATTTTGACTTAACAGCGTATTTGTAAACGTCAAGTGGCTGTAGGAGCGAGTCTGCGTTGAAGACAGTCTGCAGTGCGGACGCGTGTCACTCAATACTGCAATGCGTTAACGAGCACATGCAAATACCGTTCCAGCCACGCTAACAATGTTCCTGCGATATCTGTAAAGGCGCTGCCTTATTACGACGAATTAACTTGAGTTTGTTATAAAATTCCTATATGCCATCGAAGAGCCCTTGTTGCTTGGTTAGAGCGCAGTTTTATTTTATAGTACGCGAATCGCCTGGGTTCGATCTCCCGTACCGGCACCACTCAAAATGTTAATAGCAATTTTAAGTGCTGATTTTGCGGCGGTGAAAGAAGACAATGTAAGGATGTTAAATAATAAGAATGTAAATAAAAAAATTATGGACATGTGTGTAAGTCAGCCAACTCGTAATGGACCCGCTGGCGGCTGGCAGACTCTTCACGGCTCCAAAACTCAGGAGACCTTTGTCGGAGGGCCCTTTACAGGCTGCTACTTTACTATTTATTTTACTCCCTTGTCTTGGACACATTGTCAAACTACCAATTTTGCATCATTGCTTCTTGATAACACTTTTTTCTTCCTCTTTTTTATCAGCCACCAAATGCTTCGGTAGACAATTTAGAGAAGGGGAAGGTGGATGAACCATATCTTATGATACCCATGAGATGATATGGAGCATGTTCTCTAACGCAGCTATCATATGACACACGGTATGACAATTAGATTGTACTTTCATGCTATACATTATACTGTTTTTTTATCTTACTCATTGAAGTAAGTGAACAAAAAAGTCCTGATATCAGATCTTTTATTCTGATTCTGTATCTCATTTTAAACTGATTTCTGAATTTGGAAAAAGCTCAGAAGAAAGAATGAAGTTTTAAACTGTTTGCAACTTGACATGACCATATCGTAACGCTTGGTGGCAGGCCTTGGTTTAAGAAATAATACTGAGATAAGATAAATAGAGGATGAAGCAAATTATTTTCATACTACTAGTTATTTTATGTTATTTAACGTTATGAAACAGCACTGTGTTGCGAAATTTGAAATAAACTGCTTGCAATGTGTTTTCACAGTTACTACATGTCCTTTGTTAACAACGATGATTAAGACTTAAGATAACTTCGATTGTCTGCGTTAGTCAGGGAGAAACCGAGTGAAGGGTTGAGATTGATATTTTTTTTTTAATACACTGTTGGTAATATTATTTCTAAAGACAATATATATATATATATATTAAAATGTTAGAGAAGTATAACTTTCTCTTTCATCTTGCACACAGCGGGATATTGATCCTGTTTGTTTTAAATCACTATATATTATAACTAATAAATTCCAGCTCCACATGATTCCACGCATCCGCGTCAAAGTACCAATAAAAATGATAAACGTATGTGACTGAACTCTGGTTATAGAAAAAAATACGAAAGGACAATTTTAGTAGATATTCTTAACTTCAACCACGCTGAATGTAAAAAGTACAAAGAGTAAAAGCAAATTTATTGGCTAAAGCGGTTCTACGATAACACACCAGGGATAGGCTGTGTTAGTGGTTTAATAATGATTATGAAGTTGCTTTTGAAGTTAATACAAAAAATTCTCAATTTTTTAATGTCTACATATAAATAACGTAATTTTAAGTAAAACCAAGAGAACAGACAGAACCTAGTCAATTTTACGATAATTTGGTTAGTGTCGCTATTATCGAAAAATAGATATACTGCAAAAACACAGAAGGGCCGATGCCCACTTAAGAACTGGGTTTAGTACAAACATACAGAGAAGCAAGTGGAGAGAAAATGGTATTAGAAACAAATTATAAAATCAGGCATTACTTTGCTTTAATTTATTATTTTAAAGATGTTAGAAAAAATTTAAAATTAAACTACAATTTACGGATTTTATCGCGTTTAATTTTTGTTTTTTTGTTCCAGACGGGGACGGGGACGTTTATGGTCACTGGGACTGAGGTGTTAGACGTCATGATGTCATAGTTAACACGGGCTTCGTTCAGCTTTTAATTATTCATTTTAGTCCGATCTACGCAGAATGTGCTCACAGTATCTGGAGGAGTTGCAATGGTATGCTTGGTTGTGTAATTTTATTTATTCCTGGATAGCAAGCCGGTTGCGGCCATCTTCTCTATTGAAATTAGAATGTTTTTGATTTCAATAGCCCCGCGAATCATACTTGGTAGGAATCAGTGTTCTCTTGCCAGGAAAAGTAACGCGCGATGAAATCCGTAAACAATAGTTTCATTTCAAATGTGTAGTGTTCGCGTAAATACGAAAATTCATTATGTTTGAAAAAAGTTATTTCGCACTGTTTCGCTCAAAAAATAATAAGATTATGTATATATGTTTATTGACTGTATTTCTTCTTCCACACCGTGCACGTATTTGTGGAAAAGAGGTTGGTTCGAAGTAGGTAATGTAGGTTTATGAGCGAAATAGTGCGAAATAACTTTTTTCTGATATCTTTGTCGTAAAATAAACCATTGGGTAAAATAAAAACTAACAGTCGCCGATAAAACACTAGAACTTGAACTATAATCACGGAAGTTACGACAATGAACTGACTTCGGGCACTTAGCTATAACAGAAACCTAAAGAAGAACAAAATTTAATTTAAATTGATAGAAGGAATTTAAAGGAGACCGGCTTTTAGTTTTGTTTATATATTGTCGGATAATAGAACTAATCGATGTGCATATTTCATTTCAAGCGGTTTCATTAAATGTCTGTAAAGCATAACATATCTATGCATGAATTTAACATATTCTGTAAAACATTGTTGTTGGGCTGTTCTAAAGAAACGGCTTTCATTTACGTTTACTAAAGTTAGAGTGTCCTATTTTGAGTCTTATTGTTTTGCACCTAAATGTCATTATGTCATAATTATGTAATATCAGAATATTAGTCGTGCTATAATTCGATTTGTTTAGAGATGTCCACACCTCTGGGTGGGCGCCGACCGCCCGCTAACGCTAGATTAAAAATCGAAATCTGTGGCGTGGGTTGTGAACATTTATTAAACGGTCCTAAACATTTCTTTCAACACCACAATAATATGGATGAAGAACATGTACAAAACGCTCGTAAAAGTGCTATCATACATAGCTACATATATTAGTTATAATACCGTAATAAAAAAAAATTAAAATCAAATGTTCTTACCTACTACGTTTTCATTATTTATTATTATTTGTCATCCAATTCTAAATAATGCTTAAAGTTTAATGTCTCTGTTTCATTGGGAAGTTAGTTTAAAATCGATTCTAGAATTTGTATCGAACAGGCACACAAGAAAGCGAGTGAATAAAAACGAGGTAAAATAGTTCAACCTCCAATTTTATCTCGATAAAGTCTTCTTAATAAGGTAGTTTGCCAGTTGTGATTGAAAGCTTCAATGAGAGTGAAGGGGTGAAAGGGTCACATTAAAAAGCAGGCAACATAATTGTACGCCCCTTTAGCTCCATACGTAAAATTACTAACTCTCATCATAATGTATCATAGCATTTAACACACTGTAATATTTTAATTGAAAAAGCAAGCAAAAACCAAAGATTAAATAGATTACTTTTGTTGGCCTTTTCATGAAACTGCCTACAAAATATTTTCCTATGTTTATTACGCTGGGTAGACGAGTTAGTGGCGTTCAAATAAGCTATAGAACACACAGTGAACCTGATAGTAAGTGACTGCTGTGATCCATAAAAACTTTAAGGTATTCATTAAGAATCAAAATGCAGATACGTTTGTCACCTCTGAGAACTAAGATGGAATGCCGACACCAGTAAATGGGTCTGCGTTTCAATCACTCACCAAAATAAATTCAGCACCCACTAGACGGTAGGACTTTTTTTACTAGGAGCCGTCTCGGTACCTTCTTACTTAATTCTGCCACATAAGCAGCAGTGCAACCACTGTTGTATTCCGGATCGTTGGGTATAGAATGCTAGCTTAATTACAAACTAAGAGGCAGTCATTCTTAGTCTTCAGGGGTGAACACGCATATGTAATGAGTAGGTGATTTGCTGGTTTATTGCGTCTATAATTATCACTATCTTATTTGCATTACGATTTTAATTGTAAAGTGAGGTAAAAATTTTAAAGGACTAGCTTAGAGTTTCTTATCGGTTTCTCTTACTTTTCAAACCGGTGTTAATTTTTGATATATATATTTATGTATATATATTTGATATATATATATATTGGCTTCCTTCCCATAATGGCGGATTAAGCATCTCGAAAATGCCAAACCGAAAATACTAAGACCGCTGACGCTGATGGCTGATGCCGCGTCGAAGATGTAAGGCATCTGGTACTGCTATCACCAACTCTCCTACCGAGTGTGGTGATTATAGCCAGTCTTCGGGTTGGAAGAGGCCTATGAAATTAGGACGAACAGAGACATTAACAATTATAAGAAGAGAAATTCGCAATTTACTCTCTGTCATCATCTGTCATTCATATCATCACCAGCCCGTTAGGTGCCTACTGCCCATTTCAGGTTCCCCTACCAACTCCTTTCAACAATAAATTTATGACTACACTGTTTGTTATCCTTCTCATTATTTCGCAATCTGCTAAAGCTAATGATTTTTTTCTAGTTTTAGCTTTATTTGATACCAACGGGACGAAGTGAGTTAATGGATCATTTTACATCACTATTATACTGCGATTACTTTGGCGGTATGTGTACTTTAATATCACCTATAAAACTCAATATGTATGACTACACTTCCAGCTAAATGCTAGAAATATATTCATACAGTTTTAAAAAATATCTCGTCGACGAAGATGGATTTGTGAATCTTGATTTCAGAGATAATATTAATCTAAAAGTCTTATAAGTACAGATGTATAATGTTAAAAATTGTTGTTAAATACTTTTATTTGCTATAGTAATTTTATGTATAATATAAAATGAAACATTAGTTTTAAAAAAAAAAACTTTTTTAGTATGACAATATTTCTGGAGATATCTTCAGTAATGAATACGATTATACACACACACACACACACACAGTCTATATTGATCAATAACATTTTTGCAATTCATTAACTAAATATATTATAGCAGTAATCAATAATTACTATTTCCATACAATGTGCTCACATTTTTCCCGTAACATGAACGGCATGTGTCCAATTAAGATCATGAATCACATCATTTAAAATTCCACAAACAAAATTTATTACTACTATACTTAAAAGCTGCAAAAACAGCTTCTAGACTGAAACTTTTTGCTAGCCAATTCACCATTATAAACGGTGGCACAATCAGCTATTGTAGTCGACGATATGTTAAAAACTTTCGCGGCGTGTTGTATAATTTCGAGTAAGGGAATATAAGGAACAATAAATATTTATAATGCTACTTTTCCACCGCTGGTAAATTGCGGTGTAATCGAGTCAACATTTATCACAACAATGTTTTCACATCGATCGTTGTAACATGTCAGACATGAACACAGAGTGACTAATACAAAGTACGGCCCGCGTATAAGACAATGTCCATAACGATAAAAGACCAATCAACTTAAAATAAATTGTTTTATTGTTGTAGTTTGTGCCGCTCGTAAAGCTTAAAGAGTAACAGTAGCCATTTTTAAGGCCCTTTTCATTACCCTCAAGAAATTTCAAATAATTCACATAATATACTAAAATAATAGGGTATGTGTTATAAACAATTTACGTTTTTGATATTCTTATGCAAAACGGAGGAATAGGACTTTCTATTATTATTTTCCAGAATTGCAATAACAAATTCTTAATTAAATGCGTTCAAAGATAAGTTGACATATAAAACATAAAGGTTGTTACTTTTAAAGTGTAAGTAAACTGAGATAAACACAAAGTTATTGCCATTAATGAACCAGTTTTAATTTACGATCAAAAGGAAGATAAATAATCAAGTACAGATGAAGAAGGTATGAAAAAATTAATCGGATGATGTTGGATGCGACATTCTTGTGGTTCCTTTCGTTGGAACCACATTTTTTTGTCGATATTTTATTAAAATAACGAGCAGACCCACAAAATGCAATGCTATTCAATATATCGATTATGAATACAAAACAAGAAGCTACAAATTGTTTAAACTTATTTCTGAATATTTTTCTTTTCTTTTAAAGGTATAATGGATATTCACGCGTTGATCGAAAGTGTTAACGATGTTGTTTACAATATGTTTATGTGTCGCCATTACACGTAATTAACCCTTAAACTCTACCCATTTTAAAATGACACTATTCCTTTTCACAATTGCACCATTACTTTTTTGCGTTTACGTATAAGAAGATAATAAAACCGTATATTAATAATAATCACGCATGTTAATTAATTATGACATAAGATCATCATAAACACAGTTTTCCATCAGAAGACAGAAATGCAGTCGCGTTTCAAAAATCGCGGTGGAGAAACTTACTTCCTTCAAAAGCTGTTTTATTCCGTCATTCACAGTGGTGTTACGTTTAAAGCATGACGGTTGAGTTCGTCATAAAATTTTTGTTGAAGAATTATCGTCCGATTTAGAAGTGTGTATGCACATGTGCATGCCGTTTTCAAGGGTCATCAATCGTCTGGGAATCGTACTTTATGACTTCTTTCCTTCCGAGCAAGCCTAAAAAACTGTAGTACGTAGTCTACGCTACGTAGTACGTCTACCTTTCGATAGATTGTAAAGAAGATCAAGAAATACAAATTGTAGTGTCTGGCGAACGTAGACTACGAGAAAGCCTTCGAATCAGTCGAAATATGTTACGTACTGCACCCTCTTCGCAATCTTTTTTCTTATTCTATCTTATACCTTTAATCATATAAATTTTTTGGCGTTTATTCAAAATTTATAAACGTTGAATACGAGTATACAATTTAGATATTTGTTAGGTATTAATATCGATGGCAAATACATGACTCACTTTCGAATTGCTGATATAAACATTATAGCACGATCGGTAGAGACCCTTAGCACTATGTTCAATAACCTCGACCCAACAGCTTAGTCTTTAGATGAACATGGATAAAATAATAATCATATAAAAACCATGTCGCATCAAAACTGGTTTTTGATGGGAACTCTACATCCTGAGTTGCCGACGATTAAGTATACCAATTATTCGACTAGGTAAGTCGTAATTCGACAAATAGATCAATCGATTAATACAAAACTACAACGAATACGAACAAACAAGACTGTAGGCTCGGTAGGGTAATGGTTAAATAATCGGCTGCGGCTGGGCGAATTGTGGTTTTGATTCCCACATGGGACAAGTATTCTTAAGGAATAAAAATAGCTGTTACGGGTCTGGGTGTTTGTCCATGTCTAATTTAAGTGAAACTGACGAACCAAGACGAGGTCTATAACTGCAAGCCGTACTTGGAGGCTAAAATTTGCTACGTAAAAATGATATAGGTATAAGGTTTAACGGTCAATCAGAAGTGGTGATGAGTCATTGACATAGCTCGTAGAACTAATAACCATTGGGGAATACAAGCAGGGCAACACGAGGCGCAACCTCATTGAAATACGCTCAATCTGGAGATACGACCTGCGCAATATTCTAGGCAATAGATGGAGATGTCAGGACCATGCTTCGTGGTTATCTTTAAGTGATGTCTATATTCACCACTATGATAGGCTGTAATGAAGATGATGAAAGAGGATATATTTCCGCTTACAATATTGTAGACACTTTTTATCTTGAACATTTTAAAATTGAATAACATGTTATTTTAGAATAAAAATTTTTTTTATTCCCTGATGATTTGAACTGATTTCGATTATGGTGTCATTTACATTATAGAAGCGATACTAATTAAATGTTCAAGAGCCACTCCATCTTGTATTGTTTTATTTCGTTCGTCAACTGTTAAGAGAAATTTTAGATAAATCACGGAGAAGATTACTATCTCTAATATACGATACCTAAAATACCCTGCACGTGTAAGGTGTGAGGCGTCTGCTACTAGGTCTGTTACTTAACTTCGACATAGAAGCTCTGGTGTAAAATGGCCTCTGACCTCAGGAATATTGAGTATATGGGGTATCAAGAGAGCTGATATTTATATATATGTGGTATTTCGATCGTTACTGCACTTGTGTCGAGCGTAACAATTAAAGTAAGGCCTCCGAACTTGGTAGATTATGGTAGAAAGACTGGACTCTTTTGACAAGTCTATTAAAATTACAAACTCATTATATCATATTTGTCTCATAATGCACTACTGTTGTAATTATTACAAATTAGTAAATACATTGATTATTTAAATTTGCATCAAGAATTTAAAAAATAATGCTATTATACATGCTGTAGTTTACTTCGATTACACTATCACAATAAGATTATCGGTCCTTATATTTTAACAATATATAAAATTTTAATAATATCTTTATCTCATCATAATTTGTCAATAAAAAATCGTGGCCTTATAAAGATTAGAACAGTTAATTCATCATACACGACGTGTATCGACGCTTCATCAACTTTCAGTCACTCGAGATGTTGTAAAATGACGGCGATGAATGGAGATAGCATCAGTGTCATTTTGTAGGACCCACAGTAAAATATTAAAATGGTATTTAAGTTCTAGTTTTAAATACAACTTATTTGAATAAAACAATTTTGAACCATCAGGTGCTGCCGTTTATCATGGAAGTAAATGACAAGACGAATATGTCGTATACCACGCCAGCCCATCACAGTTACAACGGCATGCAAAGTCTTTACATTAATATTTTGTGTGGCTGTGCACTGCGTTTATCACCCTGGGGCATGAGCTATGTATATCTTATCTCCAGTAGTTTTAGCGGCTCTCCGCTGCATTGCAAACCAATTGAGGGATTCTGAACATGCACTGTATTTACATTCAAATGTTGAGAATATAGGTAAGTTTGTTATTTAATAGCAATCATCACAACCCTTACCTGCATTCCTCAGCCGAACACTAATTTTAGTATTCAGTTATCTAAAATATTATATATTTTCATACATTTCTTAAAATCAACATGATAAAACATATTGTCAGTAGTTCCCATGGCTTTTAATAGATGAATGATCGCTCTGACACTCCGGACGATCAAAGTGCGCTAACGTCGTATCGCAATCGTATCGCGAAATCGGTACGTCCGGCCCGATGGACCATAAGCACCGAAGTGACTACGAAGCCCATTAATTCAAACGGACGCGATCAATAAACACGATTATCTACCTCATCAGGGACATTGAAGCATTACAATCATTTTGCAAGTTTTCACCGCAATACGATTTGACATTTTGTAGTTATGACGAGTTAATTAAAAATTTAACTAAGGAAGTGCAGGCTAAAAAATACTGTAGAGTCGCACTTCCTTTCGTTTACATACTTTGACAAAAGCGACTTGCAATATTCACCAATGATTTGTAAAACATTCTATAACACACTGATAATTTTTTTTTTTTTATTTTTTTTTTTTTAGAAGAAGGGGGCAAACGAGCGTGCGGCTCACCTGATGGTAAGTGATCACCGACGCCCACGAACAAAGATTTACTAGGTGATAGGGTCCTTTTCTGTTTAAGTACCTCGTTCTAACCCATTTATTCTGCTAATCAGCAGTGCTACCGCTTTTGTCTTCGAGTTTAAAGCATATATAGTATAATTACAGGCTGTGGGGCATTCAATCTTAGTCATCAGTCGTGATAACGTATCGGGCGAAGAAAGTTATTCTTCGGTAGAAGTTGTTGGCAGGTGTCCAAGATCTATAGTAACCACTTATCATCAGCTTGACTATTAGCTCGTTTGTCAACCTAATGTTACAAAAACTACACAAATAACTCAAATACTTGCACGTTTACAAAAATAATAAGGAACAGAAAAAAAGGGAACTTGGACACAGATTTACAGACTTTATAAGTCTGAAAATATAAAATAATATAAGTATAAAGGCTGTGGAATAATGAGATTAAAGAAGAAAATGTTATTAAAATATCAAAACTCCTTCTTTGGTTTAAACAAATTAACAAGTTATTTAAACGATTATCTTATGCAATATTACTTTAATGGTTTGAAAAGGCTTGTCTGTGTCTTAAGTTTAACTGATCTTGACGTCTCAAGATACTTTTTCCTCGGAAAAGCGCGGGAAAGTATTCTTCTCGAAAGTCATTGTCGTAGGTACTACACCCAGGACATATGAGAAATATATTCGTCAGAAAAACACTTTCACCGCCGAAAAACATATATATATTCCGTAATTTAAATCATAATGCAAAATTTATTACTTACATTGCATTGTTATTAAATTATGGTCAATACATAAAAAAAGCCGACGTCGTTCCGTCGTCATAAAGACAGTGCACTTATATTTTGGTTCAAAGGAGCGCATTCAAATAAAACACGATATAAAAACCCACGTTACTAACAACATCATCATGACAACAAGCGTCACTAATGTTATTTAAGTCGCAATATTGGATTGGAAGCATACGAAATTAATAATTGCACTTTCTCAATACGTCTCGGTTTATTTATCGCTAACGATAATGTTTTGGTAAAATTTTGACACCTGCAAACTAGGTACACGAATGAGAAATCTCACAAATTTACAAACAAATCTGATATTTGTATATGGTGACTTGTTCAAAGTATGGATCGTCGAGATAATATTAAATTATATTTACTTTGTTTCTTCTGTTAGTTTTTAAAACAGTAATAGGGCTTTAAAGGTGGGAAATGCAGTTATTTAACACAATTTCGCATACAGTGCGTTAAAGGATGTCTACTCCATCTCATCCTGTCGGTCTTGTAAACATTGTCTAATAAATATGTCGGATAAATTTTATGCCCTACGACAGATGGTGGAAAAAGCCTTATAGACCGCCTATGTGGTTGGCGACCGCAGTACCATCATTTAGTACCCTAGGCGCTTGCTGTCTAAGGTACGAAATTTCTAGTACTGCAACCGAAAACCGGCATGCCAAGCATCAAATGAATGAATGAAAATCATTTATTTGACGTAAGAAATTGAAAATTTCGTTACTCAATTATCTTTTTTTTTTACAATCTACCGTCGTTTTGTAATGGTTCCTCCGACGAAGAAGAAACACGTAAAAGAAACTCTGTAGGTATCCTATTTTTTAACAGATTTCATATTTACCAAATAATTACAAATGAAATACTAACTCAGGTAATAGAGACACGATAAAATAAAATAATAAAAAAATAAGACTCGCTCACCAGCCCTCACAAGCAGCACTTGTTCGCAGGCATGAAGCACATAGAAGACTATCTTCACGATTATCTAATTCGAAGACAAAAATAGTAGCACGTTACCTCCCGCAAGTGCATTTACTTTTTCTAACACCACAATAAAAAATAAAAAAAGAATTTTATGTTAATACTGAATAATATTGAATACTGATATCCGTATTTTTAATTTATCTTAGCCCATATTCTGCTGCACATAAAGGTGATTTAGTGAGAGCAAAAAAAACTGGCATAAGTTTCTTGCAATTTTCCCCACCCTCACCAAAAGTGTTGCTCTCCATCACTACTATATTTCATTCCCTATAGGATTATTAATATTATCGTTTATCGACCGAACCAGAAGAGTTGAGATTGTCATTTAAAAAGCACATTACCCTAAAGAAATGAGTTCACAATGGTTATTTTATAATATAATTCTTTCGTTTCGGTATTTTCAGTTAGTAATAAACGCCTGCACGGACGTTTCATTGGATTTTAGAAAACCCTGCAAAATAATAAAACCCTAAGAATTTAACTTTTACAGAAAATCTCTTCTCTGAACATGTTGATTCATTAGACTACCCTAATTCACCCAGTGGCTAACTACTGTGAAATACGTTCTGTATTTTAATACTACGGTTATAAAACTAGAGCGATTGGTAAGTTAGACACGCTCAGTTAGTTAACTTCGGGTTAATAAAGCGGGTGATTCACGCTCTTCTCTGACCATAGCCGCATTAATGTTCATTTATAATTGAGTTTACTCTAAATTTATGTACCCGATGATTAGCAGTCCTAATCGGATACAGATCATACATTCAATAACGTTTATTTGTTTCTGGATTGGAAGACGCCAACATAAAATTATATTATTAATTTTATTGTGGATTTTAAGAAGCTGATTCCATATTTTCGTTTGTTGTAACTTTATTGTGAAACATGCCGAAAGAATTGAATACCTAACCATATAATATAGTTATATTGATGATATATTGATTATAGTGCTAAACGCACTAATATGAGAATCAATATAAAATATTGGAATTAAAAATAAGGTGCTATACTTAATTTATTTTTTAAAAACAGTCTAATAACGTACGACTACTGAAAACAGGAGGATATTATTGACAAGGTAATGAAGGCTATAAAAGTCCACTACCTTTTGCCATTGTAGTTAATGTATTACACGAAAATGAGGCGATGCAGGAAAACATCATAGCATTGTCCTTATCCAGTCTCCATCGAGCAATTGGTAAATTAGCAGAAACAGTAGAATGTACCACTTATGGTTGAGTTAAAATGAATGATCGATCCCGGGCTACTTGCGTATTTTAAAGTAAAATAGCATCCAAGAAGCAGTAAGCTTGAATGCTACTATCACACAGGTAGTGTCCCCTCATAGTACACCAATATGACTCTTATCAACTATGGCACAAAAAGTTGTTACTACGTGTATAATGCTATATTAGCACACTGAGGTTTGAGTATGCCTTTAATAAAGAATAATAGTGTTATTTTAGTCTTATTTTTGGGTTTCGAATAAAGTCATTCACGTACTTAAAATTAAAGAGAGCGTCTTGGCTACAACGGCTCTTACTGAAATTTAAAATAGATAATAATTTAAAAGGATTTTTTAAAAAATTTGTAGTTTTAAAATATCAATTAATTAGAGCACATTAGAGGAAAATTATAGATAAGATCATGTAATAAAATACCCGCAGAAAGTATCAATAATTCATAACATCAAAGATGGCGCTAGCGCACGTGACTATCTGCTACTCGAGGGAATTAAACCACTTAAGCAAATATTTTCGCGGACTTCAGTTCATAATAACTTAATGACACGAGAACCGGCGAGTTTAAATCTACTGTGATGGTCTGGCGTGTGTAATTTAATATCATGGACGGCGGTTACATAGCTTTTATATCTTAATATGAGCACATCTTCCTGATTGCTTGAGAGACAACTACCATTATTGTAAAATACGGCTCTTAGTATACTTCAATCTCGTCTCGGATCTCATCAGACCCAGTCTTACAATTAAACGTTCCGAAATTCGAATTGGATTACACATTAACCTTTCTTATGGGCGACATAAAATTGTTTCGGCTTCATTACACTGACTTCTGATATGAATAAATGTGTAATTAAATATAACTCTCTCTTACATTCAGATCAAGTTAAAACCGTAAGCCATGCCGACCGAAATATTTTTTTTTTCTAATATGAATTTTTTTTGTCAATTTATTTAAATATAGATAAATGTTTTGTTCTACTAATACTCGTTAATATAAGTCAAGAGAGACGTATACTTAAATTTATAGCATTTGTATAAAAAGTTGTATATTATTTTTTACGAACGTTTGTATATTAAGGTTATACTCGTATATAATATGTTATAAAACCTCATTCCTAACAGTTCTTGTTGTAACAAAATCAAGGACTATCGACTTCATTATTACTGACAAAAATGATTTACTAAATCTTGCCTCTAAAAATACCTCCGATATTATACATTACAATCACATCGAATACCTAAGTTACCACATTTCACGAACGTAGAATGTACTAATAAGTATTACATAGCATACTTGCCTATTAACGCGAGCGCGTGGCTCAGGTTCGCGAACCTTGAACCTTCTAATCGAATAATTGTGTAACGAAGAAAACGAACTTAATATTTGGATACAAAGTAAGAGTAGTGAATTAAAGTAGGAGCCTGTGAATGCCCACTGCTAGGCAAAGGCCTCTTTGCTCCAACCTGCTGCATTGCGAGTTGGTGGACTTCACATGTCCTCGAAATAATATTTTTTTAATATTTCTTAGACATGCACATTTCCTCAAGATATTTTTCCTTCATCGCCAAGCACGTGCTAAATTCAGCACTTATAATTGCTATTAACTATTTTAGTGATACCGGCATCGGGGATTGAACCCGGTCACTCATATACACTAACTTAAAACGAACTCCTTAACTACTACACTACCACCGTTCTTATTATGATTGATTGATACCGGCTTGGCTTTTAATTATAAGTCTTTAATTTTAAAAACATGAAGAAATCAGTCTGAATAATAATAAAATATTACTTCGAGGATATGAAGTCCACCGACACGTTCTGCAGCAAGCTTCCCGCTTTCAAAACCTTTGTCCAACTGTGGGATATTTAAAGATAGCAGTCTTAAACTATTAAATATATCCTACAAAAGATACAGTTTCTCGATGTTAGCCAAAAGATGACACAACGGCTGGAACATTCCTTAAAGTTTTTTAAAATTATAAGCACATTCCAAAGCTTTCATACTCCTAAAGTTAAGAAGTTGCAACAATTATTATCAATGTAAATGTATCTTATAACAAATTTACATTAAACATTTTCTTATATTGTGTATCGAAAAGTATTCGTCAAAATGACATACTGTAATATGAAAATATACAATACCAACTCACGTATAAAAGTCAACATTTGTCATGTGTAACGGCTACAGACGTGAATAACGAACAGAAAACTACGGACAGGAGGTGTTCGAGCGCCAACATCGACACCATCAAAGAGCCGCATTTGGGATCTTTTTTAGGGTTGTCAGTGACGTTAAATATGGTTTATTTCATAACTTTTCCGTTTCATCGTAGCGTTATTTAGGCCATTTAAAAAAATTGTGTAAATTATATACAAAGTGAATCCATGTGCGTACCTATGAATATATTTTAAAACCTAAAATAAACTTAGTATAATAATACAAAGAAACTTATTCCTATAATATACGTATACTATTTATTACAACTTACGTCACTTTTAATAACAGATCTACAAAGTACACCACTTAAATATTAAACACAAGTTAGGTATTTTTCTAATCTTATAGTAATCATCCAGGATTCATACAAGATTGTACTTTAATCTTGTCGTACTAGCCCTGGGCTCTCCCTGTGCTCATGTACACTTGCGTTCATCTCCTTTTAATTGATGTCGGTTTTTGAGTGTTCCAATAAGCCGCCGACTCGCATCGTTACCGCACCTATGTCCGTCTGCGATGTATGGAATTTGTATTCAATATTTTAAACAGTGGGTTTGTGTATTGAACATATTTCGAAGATTTATCTTTCAGCAAAGAAACGCCTTAGCAAAATTATTTTTCATCCAATAAAAGAGACACGTGATTGTTCTTATTGATAACAGTTAAAATCTAAATGAATATTGCAAATTTGGGTTTAGTTAAAAATATTTGACACTTGATCAGAAACAGTTGTTTCTCTCAATTTACCTAAAATTTCACTCTAGTATAAATCTTATTCTGTCAGAAGATAGTCAGCGGATATAGGTGCCTTGAGATCAAACCAGAGCATGGTACAAAGGACATAAAATTTCCAATTTAAAGAGAGTAAAACTGACAAGATTTATATAGGTTGCATTTTTAAATAACTATTTATCACGGTAGATTTTTTATTTATTTTTAATCATAACTTAAACAAGCGACTTGTGTAATTTTGAGGAGGTAATGAGGTAACATTAAATCAGTTGCATAGAAAATCAGTGCAATAGAAAAGTTGGTAATTGTTATCAATCATCAATAAATGTATCGTCGGAAGTATCAATTATAAATACCGTAATCAATATTTTATTTATTATTCCATGTTCCAAATAATGCCGGACGCAGGTGTATGGTAAATACGGACGTTACACAGCCCATATGATTTACGAAACTTTTTACAACGTAAAAAATCCACACTGAAGACAAAGTAATTATTATGTAAATTTAAACTGGACGATTGAAGCTTTGTGAGGGACAAAGTTGTTTGTATTATGTAAACAGTTTTTCTTCTTGATTTACTTCTCTTAACTTTTCTTCAATTCATATTATTCATTTGTCATGTTTTACACATCTTTCACGTTTTCATAGTTTTTTTAATTGTAAGATTGTAGCGAATTTCGCAAGACTTAATATATACGAACCAAGAGTATCTTTGTATGTCTTGCAGATTAAATTATTAAGTAATAATTACATTCCTGTTACAAGTAAACTATTGATAGTATCAATATTAATGGATTTTCCACAAAATTGAACACAGTTTTAAGCAAATAATTAACTATTCATGTTATATTTTATGAGTCTTACTAGTCTTTTGAAAGATATTAATAAATAAAATCAATGAAATAATAATTTAATTAATTGAAACATATGCATGTTTAATATATTATCACAAATCAAACTAAAAAAAATTTAACTCATTTCTTTCACTACTAAAATTCACTATATTTTCTACAAGTATGTCCCTAGAAAATAAAGGTATAACCATTTTATCCTATTTCATCATATTCTACGTATAATGTAAATTTGCGTTAACTGATTAATTTTTATTTTGTGTTTGAAAATTTTATTTTTTAATGAATTGTACAATATGGTTTAACTACCAAGTAGAATATTAAGCATTTAATCGTTTTACCTTTATTGGAATTCATAAAAAATTTAAACAATTCATCTTTAATTTCATATTTCCCTGACAACATAGACTAAAGTATAGGAAGCTGTATTTGAAGCATTAAGTAGTAGACAAGTAAATGTAGTATAATTATAGAATATTTTATTATTATCTTTAATGATAATGCTAAATTAAACATTATTACATTAAATATTAATTTTTAAAGCCTCCTTTATAGAACTATGACTATCCAGTTAATTTTACACTAGTGAAATCTATTAATAAACGTGGATTCCACTAATCTTAAAGGGTGAAATAATAGGCCAGGACAGTCATCATAGATAATAAGATTATGTAAAAGTGATTTTCTATTAAAAAGAAATTTAAGATGCCCTTTTTTACTACAAAAGAAACATGTCCCCAGGACAAAAAGGATCTATGTTGTGATTTAATCCGAAACTAATAGCAACAATTTGTCCGGGGTCTATGAATAAAAATCGTTAATTTTTTCATAAAAACTGATTTTAAGCTAGAGCTAGGTCAAAGATAAGAATTTTGATTAAGATATAAATAGGCAATAATTTTGTTCTTAATAAATATACTTTCAAATAAATTTTAATATGAATAAATATGTTTTATTTATTTCTATATCAAGGCCGATATACGATACAAATCGCACATAAGTATCGGAAAATTCATTAGCATACCAGAGCTCTCCACATTGGAGATCTACCTTGGATCTCTTGATTCGAAAGCTCACGGAAGATCCTTTAAACACTCGACTATCGTGGCTTTTTTAAACCAAGATCACTACTCTATAAGCTGTTTTATCGAAACTAAAGTATGCTCGACACAAAAAGTCTTAAAATTATACCAGACTAAATTTCACCTGCGGCTGACTGATGGCAGTTTAACATGAAACAGTAGGTTCCTTGCTTAAATTACTTTTAAACTTCCTCAAAAATCAAACAGACAGAGAAATAGATTGAAATATGATTGAATACTATTTGTAATATGCTAGAAATACCTTTGGGGTGAAATCTTTCCAAAAGCATAATCAATTTGCTTCAGACGACTGACTTGGGTCGATGGTAAATTTTTTATCACGCTTACAACATAAGAATTAAATAACAGTAATTTAAATTCGAAAAACAAATAGAACTGGCGAGAACTATGTAGCCTAGAATTATTTTGTGAAGTACATTTTATCAAAAACGACATGAATCAGTTAGTTTTAATTTTTTTATTAACTATCGATTATTATTTTATTTTTATCAAATTCAAAGTTTTTTCTATTATGAATAGAATAACGTTTAACCACGATTCCCCCGGTGTTAAGTGATAAAATAACTTATCCCTTATTCAAAATAAAATTTGATTAAATATAAATAAATAATAATCTTTATATTTACATTTTTTCCATATAGTATATGTTCAAAACTCTATTTTCTGAAACAACTTTCACACTTTCATTATTTAAAAGTATATTCGACTTGAATTATAATTTTAATTGAAAGAGTTTGTTCTTATAATTATATTATGTCTACGATTTTAATATACCAACGAACAAAAGACTTTAACGGGATAGCAAATTAAATTAAATGAATTTTCTTCTACATTTATTTGACAATGACCTATATCTACTTAATTATTTGACAACCACGCGTCTAAGAGGATAGCATACCTGACTGTTGAGCTATAGGTACTGGGTTCGAATCCCAGCCGAAGCCAATTATAATCTTTTCCTAGCCGGCTAAGACGTTTGTAATATCGGTATGATTTTTCATCTGAATGGTATACGTATTCAAGGTTAGGTATAACCGCGATGGTCCACAATCCAAAGGATGATATCTGATGGCGAGTTATAATTTGTCAAAAAGGAACGGTCTGACAATAGATGTCGTAGAAGGTGACTAATTTAAATATACCTAAGAATACAAATAGGTATTCTGTGCAGTACCTGATGAAGCGCAATAAATGCACAAACTGTTACGTTTTAGTGCCGCTACAGTTAGTTATTGCAAAAGCTTCAATAATCAACGAGTAACTGTATCTGTTGATATTAGGAAGTGTTGAAATCTCTGCCTAATCTGAGATGAATTACTGACGTTAGTCTGTAGGCTAAAAAAATTCAATTTAATTCTAGTCTTTTCCGAATTATCACATTTATTAAATACACTTGATTAATGGCAAGCATACGTAGAGATAGATAGAGTTTTCGCAATACTGCATATAATATTTTTATTTTGAAAATTAGAACTTTAAATAAAAGGAAATGGATTTCAATTATATACAGAGCTTATTTTATACCTCCCCTCGAAAATTTAGAGGCATCCGCCTGCAGAATCGCTATGACCGGCCATCAGGCCATCACAGTGATATCTCCCTACGCACAAAATTTATTAATTTATTGTCTATAAAGGGCGACATCGAGGCACTGCTGAAAATCAGCGACTCGGTGATAATTGCAGGAGATTTAAATAGCAAGCACTCTGCTTGGAATTCCACCATAGAAAACGGTAACGGACGCGCCCTCCTTACCCTTAGCTTAAACCTAAATAAAGAAATAATAGGTCCCTTAGAACCCATTAGAATACCTATTCAGGGGAATCAAACCCCAGACATTTTAGACATTGCACTACTATGCCGGACGTAATAGATAACAAAGAAATGGCTTTAGCAGCCGTCGATCATCTCACCCCTCACATAAAGGTAGCTGTCAAAGTATTCTCAAAGCAGATCAAAATAGCGAACGATCGCCGTTTCGAATAGCCGGAGGAACTCAGACGACTGCTGAGCGACAAATATGCTGCTACTAGAGGGTTCCAGCGATACAGGTCTGACAAAAACAGAGTCAGATTGTGCCACCTCCAAAGAGAGGTCAAAGAGCATATGGCAGATCTCAAGGACTAAAAATGGGACCGCCTGATTGAAGACATCTCGCCATTACACAACACCTACTGGTATTTGGTGATGTCACTAAAGACCCAAACATTTGCATCGATGCCTTATCTTATCGGCTCCAACGGCCACATAGCATTTGACGACACGAGAAATGCTAAATGCTTAGCCGACACCCTAGAGCTTCAGTGCACGCTCAGCTTACAGCCACCTTCAGAAGGTGGATGACGAAGTCAGGAGAAGAACCACGCTGCCACCGACAGGTGATCCGCTGCTCACTCCGACTGACGTCCGGGATGTCATCGGATAAACTTGGCTCTTGGGACGTTACGCACGCTAATGTTGTGTGTGTTCAACGACGATAGTTTTTGAATAAGGCCACGATGTGGACGAAGCACTGTTTTCATCAGATGAGACCGTTCGAACTTAATATTTAGGTTAAGTGTGCTGCCACTTTGAGTTGGCGCTACTCTGTTACTAATCTGAATAATTCTCAGTTTTGCTCATATGTGTAATACGCGTATCACACAGAGGGTATTTGAAATAAATACACTCGCAAGGAATTTTCGGAAAAGTTAAAAAGATATTAACACGGATTCTTTAGCTCAGTAGATAATATCTAGGCGACAGGCTTGTTCGACAGTCAGTTATTGGCGCACACGTCATATGTATTTAAAGTAGTAAGAAAAGTAAGTAAGAAAAAGTGTATCTACGCAGACTTGCCCAGTTAGCACAGATCTCGATGAGCCTCAAGATATGTGTCAACAATAAAATATATTTACAGATGTAATTATAATGATGTTCCTCTATATAGATATAAACACGTTATTTATATATAAACACTTAACCTCTGTCATTCATTAAGATAACCAAATATAACGAATTTTCATTTACTCGTAGCTCGAGCAGATAAACAGGTTTCCGCAACTCACTTTTACCCTCTTCGGAGACAGATTTATTGTTTATGAAAATTTGTATACTTAACTTATAGCTGTAACTTCGACATAATAAACATCAGTTAAGAGATATATTCAAATTTCATTATTATACTACACATCAATTAATAGATGTTTTTTGGCGACTACACAAAATATTTATTAAAAGTTTTTTTTTGTTTAAAAATGATTTATATGGACTCCCGCTATTCTTGTTTACGACGTTATCGCTGAACACAAAGCGAAAAGATCAATATCAATCCCCGTAAATGTGTTCGGCATGATGCGAGAATTTTGACACCAAACAGCAGCGATAACATCTTAAAACACGTAATGTTTTAAACAAACTCTTTTATGTGGGCTAACTTAATTTTGTGAGAATAAAAGAAGATATTTCGTAAGCATTGTTTGATTTTCGAAATGTTTCTTTTTTTGATGCGGGTTTGGTTTTATAACCCAGTGTTTTATGTTTGGTAAAAACAACAAAAAGTTAATGGGCTACTATCATAATTAAACGGTTAAAAAAAGGCAAACGGCTTCAGAAAGAAGATGGTGCAAATTATTTAACAATATTAAACAAATCCATAAATAGACAATCGTCATTAACTTATCTCTAATATTAATAGTATATGTTTATATAAAAGTTAGTTATGAGCCTGGGAATGACCTACAATTGTACAGTATTGTTTTGGGCCCGAAGGCCAATTTTAAATATTGTCAAAACATATTTTTTTTCATTATAATTAAATAATATATATATATATATATATAAAATTATATACAGGAAATTTCATATACTAAAAATTTAGATTTTTCTTGAATATTTATTTATTTAACTAAACTTAATTAAAAAAAACTTTAAAACACATTCCATGTACTAAATCAGGTATTCCAGTATTTTTTTAAAAATCCACTCACTTTTTTTATAAAATTTAAATATACGGCCAATATGGGCGTCTCCATGGTGGTGTGCTAGCTTTTATCGGAGCTTTCATGGAAAGGTCTATGTCCAGCTGTGAACAAATTGGCTGATATAGATGAAGAAGAGCATAACAACAACACAACAAAAAAAATTCAAGACAAAATTTACTAATTAACAACACTTGCAACTTAAAGTATGTTTTCATTTACTGCATATTTTCTGCTTATATTTTATCTATATTATATTGTTTATATGCTGGTACTTTTTCTTCAAATGCTACTAGGGTTTACATTTGAAGAAAAAGTTAGTACCATGAACCTCAATTTTATGCACTATAACTTCCACCATAATTTCTTTTTCGGCAAAATGAAACAGAAGCGCATTTTCTGTTGTAAATGTAACCTAGCTAAGCTAAGCTATTTCTTTCATAGTTATTCTTTTTTTTAATTCATAAGTCTTCCTCTTTCCCGTCTATGAAGACATAACCTCTAAATCTCTTCTTATAACCTTCTCTTCTTTCCCAGTTTTTATACCGCGGTAATACCGTAGTTTGTATATTAGAAGTAACCTATGTGCGTAATATTTATACCAAGAACTACCTTTATAAACATTTCATAGAAAATGTTTTATACTAGACAGTAAAAACGTGCCTAAACGAATTTAAAAAATTTCGGAATTCGGGTACACTTGTGGAAATGTCTTAAATCATTAATCAAAATAATCATTAAATATGCTGGACCTTTTTTTGGAACTACTTAACTGTTATACACCGAAGTTCACAGCGAATTTTTGTAATCGATAGTAAATTTCAATCTTTCTAAATAGTACTCAGCCGCACCATATAATTTCAAATTGCATTAAAATGCGGGCTCAAGCTAGTTCCTTTAAGGACTCCCTACCTGCATGCATTAGGATTCCGCTCGTCACTTAGCGAGGCTCACCTACAGACCCGTTGCCCGTATTCCCATTTTAACCGTAAAAAAATAGATGCTGCATTATGTTAGGATCTAGTCTCGCTTTAAGTTATTGAGAGCTGTGGAGTTGCATATTTCCACAAATAGTAGTTTTTTCAATTCCTTTCTTTCGTTTAAATATTTGTACAGAAACATAATAAGTTTTATGTTTCTGGAATCGAATACAATCATAAAATTCCTAGTAAATTATAATTATTTCAAATACTGTTTATTTAAATAAGTTTTTAATTAATTTATTAGTTTACTTCAATGTCATTTTGTCATATTCTACCATATTGCTGAGCTGAACGTAGATTGTAACTTAAAATGGGTTCAAAATCCAGACACTTCATAATTACATATTAAATTAATTTTATTGATTTCATATATTAATTTTATAAATTATCGACATAAGAATATTTATATAAAATTTTCCATCATAGTTTCGTAGTGTGATGTGCATGTTAGTGGTGTGTGTGGTCAAAGGTATGCAAAACTGAACCAGTCAATAGCAGCTGACTGCAAGACATCCATTGGTTGAGGCGCCATATATAAATGTAAATTGCTTCTCTTCTTTATATCAAAAATGTTTTAGAGCCAAAACTCCTAAAGGATTTAAAATTTTAACCATGTATCCATACTGCTGTTTAAACTAATAATTGCAATTTTCAAACTACAGTTCAGTAATTAATTAAAATTTTATTTAAGTAATACTTGGTGGAAAGCCTTTGTTTCGTTTTATTATCTAAAAAAAGTAACATTTTGCCGATACCGACTGCATTTTCTCGTGTTTATTATGATATATTAGCATGACATAGACTCGTTGAACTTGAATACAATTAGCAAGTCCTCTTATGGCGATGCACCTGCTAAAATCCTTTAATTGCTCCCACGCTAATCGCCGCTAAAACGTGTTTACATACCCTCGACGCAGCTTTTATTTTTCTTCTTTAACAGCCTGTGATCAGTCCACAGCTAGCCATATGCCACTGTGCTACGCACTCCCCTACAGAGGATTTGCCGTAATCGCCACATTTCGTTAGCGATTAAACGATCGCAGTACCAGATACCTCTTACCTTAGACGCTGCTGCCCGTCACTGGTTTCGTTAACTGGTCTGGTAAAATATTTGCCTGTAAGTGCCCACTGCTGGGCAAAGGACACATTCTTCAATATTTGAGGGGGTTCCGGGAAGGGCTAGCTATGCTCCTTCAGTGCGGGTTGGCGGGCTTCACATATCCTCTAAATAATATTTTTATTATTTCTGAGACATGTAGGTTTCCTCAATATGTTTTCACCGTCGCGATGTGGTTAATAAGGCACTCAAAATGTCTATTAACAATTTTAGTGATCCAACATCACTAAAATTGTTCAACGGGGATCGAACCCAGGTCACTCACGCTCTATGAAACGTAAGCAAGCACCCTAACCAGTGGTCTGGCAATAGTGGTTATAATTTGGAATGGGTATCAATACAAAAACTGTCGGGTCTTCTCTCGACACCTTTTGAGCGTCGGGGGAACTGTACCATAGCTTTGCCCCTTTGCAGTGGTATCCACCGCCGCACGTAAAAGTACGTGCGGGTCGTTGGGTTGTGTAGCACTTGGTTTTGGTGTCTCCACGCCGCCCGCCGTACGGGGTGGCCTCCTTTCGGGGAAGCCTGTCCAGCCTACCCATCAGCAAGCGGCCGTTAGACAAGGGAGGAGGGGGAGAGGAGAGGGGGTTAGGGGTTCTCCTGTAGTAGTCCTGTTGTATCAGGAGTACTTTTGCTGGCTTTCTGTTCTTGCCATGTAAGCGCTATTTGATGTATAAATAAGGCTAGTATTGTGTCGAGATTCTGTTGTGCGGAGATAATCGTTTAGTGTACTTCTTCCGATTGCGGCGTAGTCTCTCTGTGTGAGTACCGGGATAGTAAGCATTTCTGATTAGGTTTTGTGCCGCCTGAGTTTTTCTTTTTCCGGCCTCTTCGCTTCTTGTGTGAGGAGTGGGAACTAGTTCCTACTTGGTATTGAGGAGGGTTTTCCGGGGCCATGAGGTTTGGTTGCCCTGGGACTGCTTCCACGGTGGCTCTGTGTACTTAAGTGCCAGCTTGGCGGTTCCTCAGCTCTCGTCTGTGCACAGGGCACGAAGTGTTGTTGCCGGTGTTTCCGGACCCGCAGTTTGCGCAGATCGATGGGTCTTCCAGAGGACGGGGGCAATCCTTGGCCAGGTGCTGCTCACCGCACCTTACGCAGGCGTGAGGAAGGGGTAGCAGTGTAAGGAGTGCCTGAATTTCTGGCATCTGTGGCACTGCGCAGGACCCTTCTTTCCTCGCCATGCCTCAATTTTTATTCCGGGCATGTACAGGAGTTCGTCTACGGCGTAAATTCTTTACACAATTCCCTCCGTCTACTTGAACTGTGCAAAGAAGATACAGCCCGGTCTGCTCTGTCGGGCACGGATGGATTGAATGTATTCGGACTCAAACCCCTGTTCCCGGAAGGCCTCCATTATCTCCTCGGCATTTGTGTCCACCGGTAAGCCTCGGATTGCTAGCTTGAGTCCTCTTGCAGCGGGAAGCGAGTAGGAAACCCAGGCCAGGGCTTCCTCCGCTTCCAGCTTTCTGAGGTATCTCTGTAAGTAGCGGAAATCCTCGTCTGAGTACGGGATAAACCGGACTCCCTTCCCGTAGAGGCGTCTGCCAAGATCTTGGGCCATTTGCTTAAAATGGCGCGCCCTGTACGAGGCGACAGGTATCGGTTCATTTGCTCATTTGCGGCTGGATTGGGCATCGTTACTGCTGGGAGGGTTGGGCCAGGTTGCGACGTTTGGATTTGGGAGCTCAACGTAAAGGGGGGTGGGCGAGGAGCACGGGGTATGCTTACACCGATGGCTGCCGGTAGTGCCCGTGGAGAGCCGGGAGTCAGAGAGGGTGGCGGACCAACCGGTGGAGAGCGCGGAGGGGCTCCTGGTGGTTTCATCTGCGGTAGGCGTGAGGGACCTGTCACGGGCACTGCTGCCGTGGCGTGCGTGGCGCCAGACGCAGTTACCGTCGAAGAGACGCGCTTATGTCAGTGCTGGTTTGTGTTGCCTGCGCGTTAAGAGAGGCGGTCACGGGTTTTATCACCGGACCTCTCAGGGGAATCGTAACGTGTGTGGGGCGGGGGGGCCGCTATGCTTTAGACACAGATGTTGCCTATGGTGTTTGCGGCAGGGTGATTAGGGGTGGAGAGGTGCAGGAGGAGCTTGGCTCTCCCTGCGCAGGCGGAAGGACCGCGAGGGTTTTATCCCTGCGGTCCCCCGCAGCAGACACTCGGGCCACCCACTGGGGGCGCGGGTGCTCCTCACACATTCGCTTCCGCTCCTCCTCATCGTCCTCTGGGTTCCATCTCTGGGCCGACACTTGAGTCTATCAGAGTATTTCTTTAGTGGTATGCTCTTCAGCCTCTATATGGTGAGCTTCGACGGGTGTGGGACTACCGGCTGCATCGAGGTCTTTTCGTTGCTGCTCAAGGAGGTCGAGCGTGGCATCCATTATTTGAGGCTGGACAATTCCGAGCCTCTTCAGTCGCTTCATGAGTGCCATGTCGTGGTCACATCGCGACCGCAGCGACAAGTCGTTAATGTTGAACCTGCTCATGGGTGTTGACTGGAGCTGGTCTATGGCTTCTATGTCCTCGTTGTTGGTGGACTTGAGGTCCGCTCCCTCCGAGAAGGAGATGATTGAGCTCCTGCTCATCTTCTTTCTTCTACTTGCTGAGCTACCTGCGAACAAACTCTGCGCCCCTGCCTGGCCGCTTGCCACCCCCTACGCCCAGTGTCCCTTCCGGGCGACCGAGTTTCGGGGTGAGGACGGGCCGATGCGGGGTGCGGTGGAGATCGGGTGGTATGGCTTCAGCTCCCTATCTGAAAAAAGATAAGGGCGGAGGTTTTAATACCGTTTCTGGAGAGAGGTTTTTAAAACAACCTGGTACAGTGATTGGTCCGAGCGGGTGTCCGTGTACACGTGTATACTCGACGACTGCCCAGCAGCCTCTAAAAAAAATGATAATGAAGCTATTAATAATAATAAATAATGTGCTACTAGCGAACCTCTGTATCATCTTTAGGTACTCGTTTATCGTATACGGAATACCCATTGGGTAGTAAGTTGTAATATACCTTATTTTTCTCTAAATAATAACCTCTCGGCAGGTAAATCCATAGGATTATGCTGAAATAAGATCACTAGTGAAGAAAAGCAGCGTCTTTAGAATACCGGCACTACGCTGACCAACTCACCGTCCTAGCGTGGTGAGCAGGAGCAAATCTTTCAAGCAAGCCAGCTTTTCTAGCCGCTTTCATGAAAAGACTGATGCCCAGAAGTGGACTTATACAAGCTGAAGAAATATTCCATTTATAACATGTTAAAGTATTACAAAAATTTATTTAGTAAAGAAGTTTATGTAGTACCTGCCGCTCATATTGTATATTGTTTTAAGATTATCGCTTATTCAGGTTTAAAGAAAAACATTAACCGATAAAATTTGGCATATAGTAAAATCGTATCGAATTCCACAGCCGTCCTTCGCAAAGGCCGCAAGTGGAATAAGTGTGAGTGACCCGTCAACCATACGTCGTACAGGTAACGCGCGTGCGACTCGTGCTGCGCGCGCACCGCGTGCGCCATGATAATTACTACGACCAATATGGCGCCCCGTCAACACAGCTTTTTTTTAATTTATGAATTGCACAAAAGCCTACCTCATTAAACTGTGATCTGTATTGAACTCTTTTTTTCTGATACCAGTAAAAACCGTGGCGACCTTCATTAAAATGCCAAGATTAATTCTCGTCAAGACATTTTTATAACTCAGACGTGTCTCACCACGGGTTCTCCTCTCTATGACCTTTTTCGGTATGATACCAGCCGGTATTCGAGACGTTTTGTTTAAAATAAAAATCCTAGACCTGCCACCAAATTCCCAGCCCTTATATTGCAATAGCAACATTTGCAATGTTATTGAAAAAAATAATGACGGGTAGTTAAGCTTCAATAAACTAGTTTACTGTTCTTCTTATTGATTCGGTTTATAGTGTTCAAATATTTCACATAGAAGCAATTATAATGGAAACAAATTGCGAGTATTGTAGAAAACGTCTATTGTTTTATTAATACTTTTGTTCTGCACTGAAACATTTATTTCCAGTAAGTATATCATCAAATCATCATTATCATTTCAGCCTGTCACAACTCAACTGCTGAACATAGTCTTCCCCCAAAGATAGCCTTAAATCACGGTCCTGCGGTCCTGATCCATCTGTATATATTTTTATACATATATATATAAGTATATATTTCAATAAAATAATTCACATGAATATTTTGATTGGTCATCGAACCCATCAATATGGTACATCAAAGGATACCGCCCGCCTTTGCACTGCATATCGTTGTTAAATCTTTGTCATTCGCGCTCGAGTCGAGTCGGCGCGACAACGTTGTTACACAGGCGCCGCCGCTCTTGGCAATTAATGTAACCAAAGATCATCAATAAACATCTTTATCACTTCATCGCTTCTGACAACAGAGTACTTAAACATCTAGAGGCCAGTGCGTAACTTTTGAATATTCAGTCACGCACAGCTTTCAACAGGATTCATGTCGTACGCGGCAGCATTTTGCATGAGCTTGTAGGCTTTTAGCTTCTGCTCGCGACATTTAATAATGAACACACTTTAAATTTGTCATTTGTACTTTACAATCTAACCTAAAATAAATAGTGAAAAAGTAACATATGCACATACGCCTTTCACCCATAGGAGTAAGCATAGATCACAGATTTACATTTTGCTTTAACCAAACGGACAATTTTTTACCTATCCAGGACGGGACGGGATTGAAAGTTGGCCAGTCTCGTCACATATTTGGTTTATGAAGATTCTTCGCTGAATTTTACCTTTCATTAGAAACTGGCTGATCCCTACGCATGTTTGTTATAAAACGAAATTGTTACTTTTACGCGTTAAGCGCTGTATACATTTTTCTTTAGAATTAATTCTCTTATACTGTTTTTTAATGGTGATAAGTTTTTTTAATATTCTGGCAGTAATTTTGATACTCCAGAACGAGAGCCATATCAACAAAATGCTTTAAAATTAGCCAGTACCCAATTTTAATCAAATATCAACAATACATTATTCGGAATAAAAATATATTATCATTGGAAATGGCATTAACGGTTGCGTTTTTTAAGCAGAAATATTCGCAAGTCACGTTTTTAAGGACTGAAAACTATGTTATAATGACCGGGAACCGTATTTCATAGCCCATTTGACCAATTATGACCATTTAAATGAATGGCTAGGCAGCATGACTCGGTCAGTCTAGTCATCATGCCATCTACGGTAATCCGAAGATCGATCAATGCCCCGCGTTCGATATTGTTTTCTTGTTAATTTAGACGATAAGTGATACAATCGAATACTTAAACAATCGCTTTAAAAATAACTTTAACAATAAATTGTCTGGTGATTATTATATTGGATTATAATGGGTTTTAGCGTAAGAATCTGCCACCCCTTGAAAATTACAACAGTTACCGATATGTGGCGGGATAGCCATTTTGAAAAATACGTCGGCGTCGGTACGAGGCATTTGGTACTGCGATTGCCAATCCATTAGCCGAGCGTGGTTATTTTGGCAAATTCTCCTTATGGGAGATGCCTATGTCCTGCAGCGGACTGTTTCTAAGCAGTCGAGGAAATGTTCGCATAGTTGAGTAGTGGACTTATGACCGTCTGAAATATTGAAAATTATGATGATAAGTATATTAGTAACATGAATGAACGAATGAAATAAATGAAAACAAAAAATATAGTGACAAATGAGCTCAGAGTTCAGCTAATGGTAAGTGGCTGCTGCAGTCCATGAACACCACTACCGCCACTACTAGTTCACTTTTAGCTCGTTTTTCCGCCCACAAAAGAGTTAATTGAAGTTGCAATAACTTTTCATATCGTATATCACAAAATTTCAAAACAGCATGCAATTTTTTAATTACCAATTTAATTTATTCCCACGCTATGCTATCCGATTTGTGATTAATTTATCAATGGTTATAATCTGCTCGGCGCATCTTATTGTATCTACCCGTGAGTGGATCACGAGAGGAATAAACACAGATGGAATTTCAAATCTTACCACGCAATAGATCATTATTCTTATTGATTAAATATTGTAAACTAATGATTATATTTCGTTAATTTACAGTAGTTGCTTGTTATAAAAAATTGACAAGTTTACATTGGTACTCGTTTACACAATTTATTTATAATAAGGTAATAAAATAGTATTTTTACATTATTAATAGAAAACAATATCGACTTGAAATTCTATTACAATTACTTTAGCGCGTTAAGTAACAAGGGTCTATTTATATAATATATGTACCTTGTCAACTTAGTACTATTTGGACGGATACATAATTAAAATGAAGGACCGATAGTCTAGTTGGCCCTGCTTTCGAAGTCGAGGGTCACGGGTTCGAGTCCCGCATTAAATTAGCTATTGCCAGCAGTACTTTCGCACGGTTACGACTTAAGGCCTTCAAGAAAACCTTTCGTGGGCGTCGATAAATTTTTGCGTTCAGATTAGCCGCTAGCTCAGTTACCTGCGTAAATTTTTTTTTCCATTTATTTATTTTATTGTAAATCCACTTGAGACAAAATATTTATTTGATGTAATATGTATGATTATTTATCTATGTCGGTGCATGTATAAGCATCTTATCACAAACCTAATTTAGGCCTAAATGAAGTATGGGAATTTCAAAAAAATAAAAAAGGGATCTTGTGCTAGCTCCTTGTTACACTTGATATTAGATCAATATTTCTATCAAGGTTAACAAATATCATTGATTAAAGTATTAAAAATATGGGCATAATTTCGATGCAATACATAACATATCAGATATGCGTGAAGCGGCAGACGTGAGCTGTATCATCTCATGGTGTTTAGCCACGAGGATGCCCCAAGCGGCAGCTCCTCCTTCCATTGTTTCAGACAATGCATTGTAACTCCTTACTAACGAGACAGAAGATTGGATTAATTTATACGATTTCAGCGTTTTATACATTTTCAGCAATTTCTGTTCCATTCATACGTTTCTGTACGCTAATTTTGCTTACATGATTTTCTTTCATAAGTAATATTTCTATTGATTTATTTGTTAATTTAGCCGGTTTCTTTTAATAGATTATATTTAAATCATTCCAAATACACAGTTTTACTGTGGAGGTAAGGTAAAGATTAAAGTTTTTTAGATTAAATTAGAAAGAAATCCTAGAAACTAATTATTTTAATCATAACATTTGAAATAATTTAACTGCCTAAGGCTGTAATAGATAAGACAAACGTTTCGTGTTTCATTCAAGATAAAGTTTAATTTTTTTTTTCATTTCTTAATAAAAGAGTTTTTTTTATGTTATGACCGATCACGGAGTGATATGATTATCTATATGTAGGTGGCTATATATCTGCATACATAAAAGGAAGTTTTTAAATTATTTTTATTTGAAAAAGGGGACATGCGAGTAAGTATAACCTGATGGTAAGTGATTATCGTCGCTCACGTACATTTGCAACACCAGAAGAGCTGCAGGTGCGTTGCCGGCCTTTAAGGATATTTGGGAAATGGAAGAAATAATGAGGAAAGGGGGAAGGGGAACGCAGAAGCTTAAGATGTCTCTACTTCACGTCGGTAGTCCGAGAGGCCGTGGTACTACCCCGATCGAGTCGGCCTATTCGAGCAGCAGCAAAAGCTGCCGCTTGGCTCTACCGTATACAAAAGTGCATCAGAAGCACAGTCATTCTGAAGTTTAAAAGTTTTTCACTTACACTCACGCCTCAGCTATAACCCCGCAGCATTCTCACATTTGTAAAAACCATAATAAGCGCTTGCTTTTGGCATATTGTATTGACACTCGATAAATATTTGCGAGATTACGTTGCGTCGAGATTGTGCGCGCGATCACCAACATTTGGCTTCAGGGCATAGCATTTCTTGTATTAAGAAGTTGGTTTGTTTGGACCGGTCTTACTCTAGGTCCAATATATCACACTCCCCGTGCTTTGTTTATTACTTGGGGCCGCATCTTAAGTAACTTAACGGGACACCAAAGCCATGAACTCGTTGCTAAAAATAATAGAAATGTCTCTTTATACAAACTTATTAACATGAATGTCATATTTTACTTGGAAACCGTTTTTTTTATCCGGTAATACAGGTGATAATAAAATTTACGTTTCAAATTACTTGCTTTTTCCATAATAAGACGAATCTTATCTCTACTGTCCAATAGTAAAGGCTACTATGACCAACAAGACCACGAAGAAAGCCATTGATCGGTTCCAGTCAGCTTTGTCTTTGCGCTGGAATTACGAGTATATTACGAGTAGATATTTCTCTGTTCAAGCCCCCACTCCACTACTCTCTTAATCTAACTGGAACATAAAAATACAGAACAAATATTTTGAAAGAGTGAAATCATTCCCTGTGCCCAATATGATTTTGGGCAAAATAATTTTAAAAATGGAAAAATGTATTATATATATTTGAAGAACACCTAAGAGTGGCAATAATTCAAAGGTCCTTCCTTTTAATTTCATAAGCTAATGAGACGTTCGATTCTCGATGCTGGAACCACTTCATATTTGCAAGTAAGTTAATTTAAAGCACGTGCTCGATTGTAAAGAATAGCGCCATCAGGAAACCTAAATAAGAAAATGTAAAGTTCATTAATGTGGTACATGCAAAACAGTAACAGTTTTGGAACATTTTCTGGCTTAAAAACCGTCACAAAAAGAATAAGAGAAAGGCTTT
Source organism: Bhutanitis thaidina (assembly GCA_029286595.1). Taxonomy (NCBI): domain Eukaryota; kingdom Metazoa; phylum Arthropoda; class Insecta; order Lepidoptera; family Papilionidae; genus Bhutanitis; species Bhutanitis thaidina. Next base: position 7,219,958 of record JAGSMS010000003.1, read on the forward strand.
GCCAAGCACTAACAGTAGTTCAATAATCCTTCACGTGTCGTAACTTTGAAACAATTGAATTTCTATTGTTATGTGTCATATCGGGACTAGTGACACCGGAAAGAATGCTATAACTATTTTTTGCTTCAATGTCATTAAAATATTGAGAGGCCTGATGTAAAATGGACAGACCTATGTCGAACAACGGTCTAGAAATCTTCATATTGGGAAACGCTAGTCCGGCAGTGGATATTAACAGACTGATAATGAAATATTTATATTTATATTTATTGGAAGGTAAATTTATTTTAATAATTGGTATGGACTCTAATTAAACCGCGTAATAAAAAGTAAATGATCATAAAAACATTAACACGTGTGCGTTTTAATATCTATGAGTTCGTAAATGAATACTTTTATATTACTTTTTTTTAATCATGATCCTGGAATGTTGCTAGAGCGCCACCCTTAAAAAGCCTAATTTAATTTAACAGGTAGGCAGTGCTTCTTTAATCATAGGCTTACTTCTAAATTATATAGCGCGTTAATAGCACCCGAGCAATCAGCAATATTTTGCTACTGATTTTTTGTTGTCTATAAAAAAAGAAGCGAAGAACGAAATTTGTTTTTTTTTTCTCTGCCTACGGTTTAATAACCAAGTATTCATGCTAATTCTCATTGTATATTAAATAAGTGTACTTAACATTCACGAAAAAAAATTTCATTACTTCGATTAATGGTCATAAAGATTACAGTCACATACAGATTTTTGTAAAAAAACAAAATTTAGATTCAACTTATACAAATAACTTACACAATTTACTGACGTTTGCCTATAATACCACTATATCACCTTTCTACCCAAATTACATAGCGCTATCCAGTGAATCCTCTAACATTGAAGTCCTCATTATAATGGAATGACTACGCACAACGCAGATATTATTATAAAACATGAGAGTTGCGATCAGGGTGTGCATTTGTCCAGGCACGTATAATGCCGAATAGAACAAAACAAACTGGTGTTTGTGCCTTCCGTTACGTCAGCACACGTCGGTCAAATTACAGGGGCAGAGAAAGCTTAGCACTCCTTAGGTGTCAAAATTGCCATAATTTTCACAGGCGTCGTGCACCACGCCCATCCCTTAAAACAAGCCGACTTTTTGCCCACTTCCAAAATTTTAAACTCAATTTTCGTAATGATTTGTAGCCGCAACCGATATTTTGAAATTGGTCGATCGAATACAAAACCTCGATCGATCGTGTGAAAACAATTTCGTAGCTTCCTTCCTCCTTTCTTCTTAGAAGCCAGTTATCTGTAGATATTGACGAATCTTATTTACTTAATATTAATTTCAACCATTTATAATCTAGTTTTATGCATAAAGCACTTTACAACACTCGGGGAGATCTATATGTTCACTGCCTTTATTATAGACTTGTTAACAAATTTCATTGCATTGTAACATTCTTATTCTTTCTTTATATTATTCTCTTCTTCTCTTATTCTTTCTCTGCGCATTATAGGCGTCCCATCATTAGTCTTTGAGATTGTAAAAGTTGAAAGAAAATTCGGATTAAAAAAAAACTCCAGTGCGGTTAGGCGGACCTGGTAACTCATACTCAATTGCAATTATTTACTTAAACAAGTGTTAACGTTTATTTTTAAGGTTCTATTACCAGTTTTAAGCGGAATTCTGTCCGACGCCAATTTATCTTTCATAAAGATTAAGCAGCAATTTATATTCAGAAGAATATTTTGAAAACTTAGAACTTAATGTAAAACAAAGTAGGAAACAAAGTCAACGACCTTAAAAAAAGATTTTTTATCAAATGTATTCATAGCTTGTTAGACAAGTTATTGATAATTTGGTATTATTGTGTCTTGATTAGTTACACTTTGATAGCTCAGAATCGTTTTTGATTTTGGACAATCGATTTATATCACTCATATTAAAATCTTTTGTCATATTTTTTTCCGAATGCTGCATTGAAAGTTACTTAATTTGTTTTAAAATGTGTATATAATCCAAGTTCATCGTTTAAGATTAACGTCGACTGATATTAATTAATTTGATTGTGACCAAAATCTAATCAGCGCACCGCGAATATCTTCCCATTGGAAGTTGCATATGTCCTGTTATCTTTATTAAGCATGGACTATCGGACTGTTGAAAAAGAAGAAACATTTATTAAAAAAATATTATGTAATAATATTACCAGAAAAAATGTTTAATATTATTATTTACCTTTTTTTTTAGCCCAATTTGGTAGGTGTTCTTTTTACAAATCGAGAATTTCACGCCGATTCATAAATAACAGCATTGGGGCATAAATCTCGTTCTACTACGTACATGCGCTCTTATGTTGTACATTTCTAGACAAAGTTAATTGCACGTTTTCAACAGTTAACCGATCGTGAAATTGGTTGTGTTTGAAGTGCGTCCGTGGGACAAGTGTGGCGACAACTGGGTGTAACTTTGTTGTCCGTTACCGTGAATTGTGCAAAAGGGGTTCTACCTGCCATCTATACAGACTAGCAAAGAAGTTTCATCAGTAAGTGTTTCGCTAACGAAGCAAAACCGGTTGCAGCTTGGGGTCAGACATGTACGGTATCGTCTTGCTACATTACACAATACTTACAATAGGACCATCATCCTTAAGGGCTTTTGGATTTTTTTCGCATGTTTCATTTCGTTTCGCGTGGAAGTCAACAAGATGGGTTTAAGGGTTCTCGCAGCACACTGCTAAACAATTCTTTCGTTATGGTCAATAGAGCATGGTTAGTTTTTGTCCCATTTTTTTTATCCTAGTTTAAAGTCGCTATTTGGATCTAAATACTAAGTTTACGCTATTCCAGAAAGGATTAAATAACTACGGAGATCGTGGACAGTAATCCGATTTATACTGTTCATATTGAAGTGAAAATCATTGAATTGCTCCTCGAGGTTTCTTTTAAAGTATTTGTGCAAAACTTGTGGATGTGTGTATGAATGTTCAATACACATTCTTTATTTTATTATTATTCTCTATTCAATACTATTAATATAATCTAACTTTACTAATATTCCTCTCAAGGACTCGAACTAAGCCACAGAGCTTGTGTGTGGAGTGGCTTATGACAATGACGCCAATACCTAGTCGGAAGGCGGGTTTGAACCTGCGACGTCATGTTTCGCAGTCGATATCCTTAAACTGGATTAGGCTAGTATACTAATTAAATTTAATTCTAGTTCTTTATTTTGATATTATTTTTCCTTTTCACTCCTAAGGTAGGGTAAAACATATTCCGACCAAAATAGCAAGATCTTATCTTTGAACATCGGTTAATTATTAAATAAAAGGAGCATGAAATGAGCAAACACTTTTTTTTTAAATTACAAACGCTTCCACTTTTAACGCCTATTGTGCAAAATGATTTCTTTCAAAGGGATCGTTATCACGGACGCGTTTCTCATTTGTTAAAATTGCTGGTAACTGTAAAAAAAAGTGCGGTTTCTTTTACTTCCTCAAACAGTTATAATGAACGGACAAAACTATTCAAACAATAAATCACGAGTGGTTTCTTCCTGTTACTATTGTATATTTACAGATATTTTGTGTCATTTCGCAAAAGTGCGAAACGTTGTACAACTCAACAACAGATAATTAAAGAATTGGTTGACACATGCTATTCCATCCACAAATGTGATGTTTACAATCACTCACGCCTTCTTTTGAAAACGCAGCACTCGTGCCATTAGGGAGATTTATATCTCAGTATAATACACATCGTAAATTCATATCCAACTTAACAATTTTACACAATAATGCCCAATTCCCGGAGATGGAAATAAAGTGTGTAACAATTATTCAAAGAGCATTCGACCGGAAGCTTTCGGAGGTTTTATAATAGGTTTTGAGCGCAGATCTGATTTTAAACAAATATCAAATGTATGAAACGATTCCGACCCTCGTCTAAGCTGGTAAGTATTAAATATTACAGCAAAATCCTGTTTTTGTTTGTTTTCTTTGCTCTAATTCCATTGTGTTGCGGCTTCGGTTAGGTTGTTAACTCACGTTCAGTGGAAATGTTTAAATTTAAAGCAATAAGTATAATCCTTTCTACATTTTAATACATGAATTGAATGTTCAGTAAGATCCACCATCGTATGTCGGCAATCGCCTAATTCAACGGTATAAAAGTCGTTTAATTAATCTTTTCGAATCGGACGCTAGTGAACGTATTACGTAAATCTTAGATTCAGCAATTTACAAAATATGTAAAATTTCGCATACGCTACTGGTTGTACGAGAGTCAGTTATAGTGTTATCTCTTTAATCACCCTGCCTTACGTAAACTGTAAACATTATAAAACAATAATGTTGAATTAATTTATGAATATGTTTTTTTTATATGACTATTAAAAAGACCAAAACACCGAACACAAGTTTTTTCTGGCGCTTCGTCCACAATTATCGCGGCACGTTCGATCAGTTCACGCGTTCACTGTTCTCACCTTACCTATCCAACCAGTATGTTTAGTTTCTTTTAATACTCAGAATAAAGAATGACCAAGTAATCGTGGTATATGTTAACAGTAACCGGTGTTTGGCAGAAATCGTAATTAAAGGAATAAATAGCGGGCATTCACCAGCTACCTTGGTGGATGTTAACATTTCTGGTAGTCTAACATTTTGGTTGCTATATTTCTTTGATAAGAAATGTCTATGTCACTATTTACTCGTAGCAGCATATTAAAAAAATCATTCTAGGCTTCTGGTTTTTGCTTTGTGTTGTAGTTCAGAAAATATCACGTCTAATCGGAATATTGTTCCGGGTCTGGATAAACACCCAGGCAGTTTACATATATATCTAGACAAAAGTCTTTGTACAATTTATGTACAAAAGCTGCCTCCGCGATACAGGAGAAATTCCTACAGAGAAGTAACGTTTTTTTAAAGAAAGGAAATGTAAATTACATCATGAGTATTAATAATTACTTTCTCAGTCACACGATTCATTATTAAATAACTTCTTAAAGCAGATAAATTTAACCATGAGATTACTCCTAAAAGCATTGGCTCCTGTATCTTGGAGAGGCGTCATAGTTATCGAAATTAATTCTATGAATGATTGCTGTTGAAGTAAGTAAAGAGATAAGACGTCATTTCACAAGTAGCATTTTTAACATTTTCTTTTTGTTTTAAACCACTTCTTAAACCATGTGCCAGTTCAAGTTATAAAATAACGTTCTACGACACGTAGTTTTCGAATTTTGTTTTAATTATTTTATCTAAAGTGTCGGTGTTACTTTAGAGCGCAGTGATAATGTTGTTGTTAATTTATATATTTGTACTTCGTCTGGATTTTACAAGAAGTGTTGGTTTTATCATCAACATTTGCTTAACGAAGGTAATCGTCTTTATCGGGCACATGTAAAGTAACATTGTCGACACTTTAATCAAACTGCTTCAATTTAATTGGTGTCTTATAATTGAAATCTCTAATTCAATTAAAAGGATAAAAGTAATTGAAACAACTCTGAAGACTGACTGATCGATGTTATCGAACTTGTGCTTCAATTTTGTTAATTAGGTACATACGTGATTTTTTTAACAAGCAACTTTAGGACATTTGATCGCAATTTTATAACAAATCTTAAAGAATATATTTAAAAAAAAAGCGATTGAACAAAAACCTTAAGCGTTCTTTTTGTTTTGAATTGTGGTTAACTTAAATCTCAGTATTATCCAAATGGGCCGTCTTTTGCAGCCACATCAAAGTATTACCGACAATGCACCCGGATCTTGGCATAACTGAAGCGAAGACGCGTGCCTCTAATCTCTATTGATATAACGGAATAAACGAAACTGTAAAAACACCTTATGGATTTTTTATTTCAATCTCTTTGGATTCGACGTCCCTATAAAACGCTACAACGTTATTTTTTGTTTGCTCTTTAGTATACGAGAACTGTATTGAACAGTGCCGTTATGATAAACAAAAAACCTTCAAGTGTTACAGTTTTTCGAACATAACTGTATCACCTCCCTTTAGTACCGAAACTCGAGCACAACCATCGCCGGGATTCGCTTCAAGGTGGAAGGAAGTAATACATTATTATTTTGCTTGGCATCGAACTTATGTTATTGAATTACTTTTAAAAGTGATTTGGTTTTGAGGACGTTGTTTGCACTTTCGCATCTGCTGGGGACTATTTATTTTTTTCTCTCCATAGATATTTTGGTGCACCTATATGTGGGCGCTTAATTATGGAGCACGTTCGTAAAGATAATGTAATATAATCCTTATTGCGAACAATTGCGACAGAGCAAGGTGATGCGAGGTCCTTAAATTTATCTTCTTAACGTGTCCGTAACGTGATATTCCATTGATTAGAAAAGGTGATCTTTTTGGCACGTTCCCGATAACTGATCTATTTCATCATTGAGATACACCTTGTCCTGTTTTGGCGCACATCTTACCACTGCTTTCCATTGATAATTATTTATAATAATTCGTAACGCAGATGTGAAGGGTTATTGTGATTATTATTGTTATGATTTCAATAGCTGTCTACGGCAAGGTGTGCTTTACTGCGAACAGTGGCTTGTGTCATGTTTCCAATACTTCATTTCATTCTTATAAATTGGAATTGAATTCAAAATTTGGATTTGCTAACATTTTTGTATTGTCTAAGATGAACGGTTTTACCAATTTTATTAATTTTACCAAGAAGCTTTTGAATTTATTTTGGTTAAAATACAAATATTATTACTAGATAGCCAAAAATGTTCATAGATTTTGAAGTAGTTTGCAGGCGCTGTGTTTAACATCGGTACGTCGGCGAATTTCAAAGGGTTAACGGACGCCGCTGACAGATGACGTATCCGTTGCACAATACGACGAAATAGGGGGGTGGAGTGCATTGCGATGCAATTCATAGGGGTACTTCACGGTCAAATCTTGCAACCTAACACTCGGCGAAACCCCTTCTCAATTTCAGCACGTGTGCAAACCTGATCTACTGATCTATATTGCAACCATTGTCGGATAATGATTGATGATACGATCACTTTATAAAGTCAATGCTCAAATGAAACAGTAATATTTGCAGTGTAAGATTGTACAGCAAAGTAATTTGTAGCGAGAAATTTTCTATTTTATTTTTTCGACATTTATAGTTTCATGTAAAATAAATACCTAACATTTTCAAATTAATATTCAATGAAGCCATTAGAAATATGGTAGCGGCATACGAATCAGAGATTCCTTTTTGTTTTCGAACTAGAGATCAGAGAAAACACACGACAATCTCTGGGAGCAAACCCGGATCGTCAACTCTCTTCTTTTCTCGGGGTGGCGAAAATATAGATAATTGGTAATTAAGGATAAAGTAATATGTAATTTTTTTTTTACATTTTACGACGTAATACAGTCACTCCGTGTGATGGACAGTGCGCAGTGATAGTAAAGACCTAATTAAAGGGATTGATGCTATGTGTTAAACATAATTAGTGTTTAAAAATATTTTTTTATGAAACGTGTCTTGTATCGTATTTTAATATTCCTTCCGACGACAGTCCTAAATAAATATTGCAGTTTGCCCACTGGCGCCTGTTATTTGATATCTGCTCAAACAATGGTCATTTTGGCAAACACTCGCTGTTGGGATAAAAGTTTTTTTTTTCGCTGTATTTCGTGCCGATAATGAGATTTTTGTCGATCTACGGTGGCAAATTTCAAATAGTACTACCGGATGTTTTAAATTATGTGGAATATGTTCCTATTATATTTTATCATCATCATCATTTCTACCTGACTAACGTCGACCACGGCAACAACTTAGGAATAATATCTACAGTTGCCAACTGTGCAGGAGATGTTATAGCACCGCAAGTGTATGCGCAAACACACTCACTCGTCTTTACCTTTTCTTATCCAATGTAACGCTTTTGTGATAAGATCGGAACAAGGGTCAGATGCAGTGTTAGAGATACTGGATCCACCACAGCACAAACAGATTGTGATTTCCACATGGTGATCTTGGGTTCCAGCTATACCCAATACTTGAGCTAAAATCAACTGTTCGGGTAATATTATTTGCATTATACTTCTTTTACTTCAAATTGTTTTTTCCACAAATATTCTGTAAATTATTTAGTATATAGATAAATATAAGAGGTTATGCACAAATTATTAATATGTATCTGTTCTGACAGAGAAACGGACTACAACCGATACACGAACTCGATGTACTGATGACGAGTACATCGAGATCAGAAATATTTGTGGAAAAAACAATTTGATGAAAAAGAAGTATAATGCAAATAATAATAATATAATGCAATAAAAGTGTAATATTATAAATAGTATAAAATACTACATTTACAATATGTATCAATTTAAAGTCAATCTTTTCACAATTTATTGAACTAGAACCAGATGGTTTCATTCATAAATTACTTTGAACGAATCCTTATTTGTATATGTTATTCAATGAAATAAGCTTTCAAAATGAATTGGTTTAGTTTAAGTTTTATTTATGAAAAAAACTGTCCAAAACCATCCAGAATAGTATAGAACATTTTAATATAATGTTGCTGTACAGTTTCACCATAAGAGTATCTGCCATCCCGTCTCTGAACTTCGGTGCAATTTCCATCACAAAAATAGCAGACGTAAATTAACCAGACCATTGACGGAACCAGAATTAGTGAATTTTCTAACAGGAAAAGTAAAACGTATGCGTTTATTAATAAGTAGGTATAAGTTTAAAACTGGTGCTTTAGAATTTTACTGAGATTAAAAGTAGCAGCCTGTAAGTGGCCACTGCTGAGCAAAGGGCTCCTTCTCAAACACGAGGATCAGAGAGGGTTTAGGTTAGGAGCCCGCCACGCTATTCCAGTGGCGGGCTTCACATATCCTCGAAATAATATTTTTATTATGTTTTCCTTAATCGCCGAGCACGTAGTAAATACAGCACTTAAAATTCCTATTAATAGTTTTAGTATTGCCGGCATCGGTGATTGAACCAAGGTCACTCGGTATCTATGAAACTAAAGTGACCCCTAGGCTACCACGGCTGACAAAAAGTACTATATACTAATTTAATTAATAATAAATTAATATAATATGTAATTTTCTATACTTTTTATGTATATGAATCTATAATGACTAAACGAAAATTCATTACATATTTGTATCAATGCAGGAATTTAATTTTCGTCGTTAAATAAAATTATTTAATAAAAAAAGATATCACAAGAAGCCGAATTCCCAAGCGGTTGAAGCATACCATACGACTCTGACATACCGTCGTGCAGGATAATGAATACTTTAAGTAATCGTAGAACTCAGAGTGTACTATTTACGTGAAGTAAGCTCTTATTTTATTTAAGAATTTATTATTGCTTACCATATAGCACAGTAAAAAATAATTTGTTAATATTCTTATAATGCAAAATAATATCGAAAAAATCACATTACTGCCTTTCTTTACTTTTGATGTGAAACTAAATAAACATTAAATTTCACACGACGATCAGATATTGAATGTAGAATTCACACATTATTTTCAACTTAGCATAACATTTTTTTTAATGAAAATTACCCGTCTGTTAAAATTTCGGTTCGGTATAGCTGTATGGATTTACTACCATCAGTCAGTAGACACAGCCTCCTTTAGATAGCATGGTGCACCGAGTGCAGGAAAGGTTTAAAATGGAGAAAAATACCAATAACAAAAATAAAAATAATGTCCCCGCTTAAACCTTACAAAATTTTGCCTTTTATAATATGGACTCGATTAGTTTGATAAATATTTGAGCTGTGTGTCATTAAATGTGTCCCAAACTTTGTAAATATCAAAGGAGGAACTATCGAAATGCGTTGAATATATATTCAGGTACAAATTACTGAGACAGGGCTCGATCACTCGAGATGGTGGTCGACGATAAGCCGACACCGTCACTATAAAGACATAATTTAGTCAGCGCCAAACAAAAAGTAAATCAGACGGAACTAGATGAACGATTCTGCCTCCGCGTTTTAATTAACGATAACAACCTGCGATTGAAGCGTCCTGTGCGGAAAAAAATATGTACCTTAGTTTTGATTTTGAAAGGACATGCTTATGGATGGAGAATTTTATTTAGTTTTACCGTGCGAGGGTGCCCAAAATTTTTGAATATAATATCCAATTTAGTTTTATGTAAAAATGTTTATGTTTAATCTTTAGAAAACTTCGGCATGATTACAATTAATATATGCATTATATAATTTAAACGGAAGCTAATTATCGTTTTATAATCGACTTAAAAGTACGAACAAAAGAGAGATACATTTTTAATAATTCTTATATAGTGTAAGTGTATAGGAGTGTTTGTGTATATGTTATTTCAGTTATTTCTGTATTGTAACTTTAACGTGTAACACTCTGTACACTCTCTACAACAGTTATACATTAAATTATTTTTATGGGTAGATAATAGGTGCCAATACTTCCAACTGTCAACGGACAGAGTATTATTTGTTGACAGGAATGAGCTGAGTTAAGAGTACTAACAAGAATTATACAGAGCATCAAAACGTCGTACGCCACGATTTCTCTGATACAACACAAAATATCGAAAAAAGCATATTTGCCACTAGAACTTCTTTAAGATCTGTGATCTTCAAAGATACTTGGTCAGATAAGAGGTTAGAGCATTTTTTAAATAGCCACACGAGATCTTCGATCGCTTCCTAAGATATCCGTAGTTGGTGCAATTGTTTTAATTCTCCCAACTAATAAATAATAATAGAATAATATTTACAAATCCAACTCGGCTGGGCTGCGTTCGGGAAACTACGTCATATCTTCTCGTCGAGTATACCGCAAAGCCTCAAGAGCAAAGTATACAACCAGTGCGTGTTGCCAGTGATGACATACGGATCCGAGACTTGGTCCTTCACTGCAGGCCGGATGAGGAAGCTCAAAGTTGCTCAGCGCGCTATGGAAAGGGCTATGCTCGGTGTTTCTCTGCGTGATAAAGTCTGCAAAGATGATTAGGTTCTCGAGTGGCAGCCACGTACAGGCAAACGCAGTGTAGGACAGCCCCCCACAAGATGAAGTGACGACCTGCGCAGTGTTGCGGGAAGTCGATGGATACAGGTGGCTCAGGACCGAGCTCCGTGGCAAACTTTGGGGGAGGCCTATGTTCAGCAGTGGACTTGTAATAGGCTGAAATGATGATGATGATGATGATGATGAAGAAGAAACAAAGGGGAAGAATACTTACCGTATTAGGTGACTGACTGATGAAATCCGGGAGAGGAAATAATAGAAATGTTAACTCGAAAGGTTGGAGAAAGCGTAGTGTGGTACCGAAGTGTTATGTAACCTAACAAATAGTTGAGATAAATGACGTATGGCCGAACATAAACCAATTATGTCATTTGGAAAAATACTTAATTATGACCTAAATAATTAATGTCGTTTACAGGAATTTATAATAATTAAAAATGCAACTTTTTAAAATTTGGCGAAAACTTCAATACAATATTTTCATTTATAAAATTTTGATTTCCTATAGCAAATAGATCCTGCATAGACGGTAAGGTAATTTTAAGAATGTACATTGTTCTATTGTTTTATTATCTGTTTATTAAAAAAAAAAAAAATACGGTATATAATATTTTTTAATTTATTTACGATTTCACTATGCCTTATCTTATGAAACCAACCTTTTGTTGAACTCTAAATTACACATAAGTATTACAAAAGTTAACTTGTAATTTTTTATACATCAGCCTATTATAACCTCGCTGGGCAAGTGGGTTGTTGAGCACAGTACCTGGCACCACCTCTCGTATTAGTGATGCTGCTCCCATGACTAGTCTGTGGGATTTGGGTTCAGCAAATTCGTATCGATTTCCCGGTTGTTTGCGCCCCTTGTGTTACACACACACACACACACACACCCACGTGAGGTTAGCAATTGGAGAAAAAGACTGTGTATCCCCTTGCATCCCAAACCACAGTTAAAACAACGTGAAACTGTTAATAAATATCAAATTTAATACTTAAAAGCATATTCAGAAACATCTTTAATCATTCCTTGATGATCGATGAACACATTTTGAGAATTTCCTTTTGCTCGAATATTAGTCGATTTCGTTACGAAGGGCAATTATTTTAGTAAACGTAAAAATGTCGGTACTCTCAAAAGGCTTTATACTCACTTTTAGCCTTGTATACACACTTAATGAAGCGTCGCAACTTCCTGTGAAGGTACATTGGCTTGGCAGACACCGGGCAGTATATTTGCAATCCGGAAACGCTATTGTTATGATTGAGGTGCAAGTGAAAGGGTGAATACAATGCTTCGAAATTTCACGAATGTCATAATTTTACGCTTTTGCACTCGATTTAAAATCGACATTTTTAAAACTGAATATCTAAATGCACGGTAGCAGCGTAATATTCCATTTTATATAATGCACTTAAACTAACAATTATTCAACCGGCATTCCATCCCTGGCATATAATATAATACATTTATAAATACTATTTCAGTAATTGCCTAATATAACAGTTTACACTTCACCAACCGTCCGTCATTGCTTCACTTTACATCCTCGGAATATTGGAATACACTGTCATCTCCTGTCTCGTACTAAGGTACCGGCACTGCGTTCACCAACCCGGTTTCCTAGCGTGGTGAGTAGGAATAAAGCTTCCATGCAATAGCGCTTTTATGTAAATTCCTATATCTATAAAAGTACACTACGTACTTATACCGGCAGATAAAAAGGAAGAAGAATACTGAAACCATATTCAATGCCTCTTAACAGTTCATTGACTTTCTCGCAATTTCCACTAATATTTTTTATTACCCAACCAAGATCATTTTATTCCATTACTCTTTTCGATTCTTAAACCCTTCGCGTGTTATAACTAAAAAACAATTGAATTTTTTTTGTAATGTGTCATTTCAGGACTTATGACATTGGAAGGATACACCATCAAGTAACTTCATTATACATACTTTTAGAGTTAATAATTTCCGTTTATATAAGAGAAATTAAAAATTCTTCTCAATTAATTATATGAAATAATATTTACTAATTAGACTTTTGTTTATGTTTATTGAATTACCAACCGCCGTGAATGGTATGTGAACAAAAGGTCAATAAAACCAATTTAAAGTAATCTTTTTAACAAATTGTCGACTAATAAGAGGTAGTTATCATTTATGTGCCTTATTACCATCATTTAAAAGTTAAATTACAAACCTAACCCGGAGAATTGATACCTGTATAGTGAATTATGAGTATTTTGTAGCCCAAAGAATCTGAGTTAAACTAGTTTCGATTAAAATTATCACAGCTATTAAACCATAAAACTATTCTCTGACCTTATTCTTAGCGGGATATCGGCGCCCACCCATAGGTGTTGAAAACAAATTGTCAAAGTAAGATATTTAATAGAATATGGCGTTACGTTATAATGTTAGAAAAATATTTTGCACAATTAAATGAGGAAATTTTCAAAATATTTTTTCTGACATCTCAGAGGGTTACCTACGTAGTACAAATGTGGTAGTTGCACTTTCAAAAACATAAAATGAGTTTAAAAAAAATTTAAATTGCTACTACGCACATATTTATAATTTTATAATGCAGACATAATACAACATCAGTTATTTTGCGGGTATATTTATAAAGTTACGTAAAGTAGTAGCTTATAAGTTACAGCTGGGTAAAGGACTAATCGCAAATTTTTGTATACTTAGTTAATTTTGAAAATTAAAATTTGGTTTCAATTTAAAAATAAATCCATCTTAAAAAAATATCAAGGGTGCTTTTATGGAGGATCAATCGCTTCATAATACTCAAGAGTATGCTTTTTTATTACGACCGTTTCGCCTCAAGACTCGTTGAATTTTTCGTTCTGACGACAACGACATAAGTCACCAGAAAGAGAGTTACTACTAGAGAGATCTATTTAAAAAGGGTTGTATCTATATTATATAACTTACTACTACTACTACTACTAAGAAAGTTATTCACCTTGAAGTGCAGTGAATGATATTGAATGATAAGAAATAACAATTACATATTAAATAATATCACGACACCTACGGGAAGTAAGAACATGCCAGTTATTCCTGTGCCAGTCCCACACGGCGACATTATCTCTTATTAAAATATCATAACAGAATATAACAAATCATTTAATGATAAAATATTACATACTTTTAGTTCTTCTTAATAAACTTTGCTACACAATTTATAACACTACCACCATGGTAAAATCCCACAATTAAAAACTTTAACATAAATTCAAACTTTTTGAGATACATTCCTATCATACAACAAACGTTATCTCTAATCTTTGATGTGACAATTGAGTGCTCTCCTTTTACTGATTAGCAAACTAAGCCTTAGTACAGTCGTAATAAACAAATAAATCCTCTCGCTTTAAATGGAAAGGAAGCGTTCTCTTGAGGACAGTTCTTGTAAATCTATCTTTGATAGCAATCTTGATGTACAGACGGACGGTGAACGGGATGTCCTCCGGTCCCATGTAGTTTGATTTAAGGAAATGTATCTCAACGAAACCGCGTGAGTATCGCATGAAAATCAAAACAATCGCAGAAGATTCGCTTATCTATATGATCCATCTCGATTGTTTAGTTCGACAAAATCGATACATTGACTCAAAGCTGTGTCGAGTTTGAATGATATGTATTTTTGATTCTTTTCAATAAATTAAAATGAGATAGACAGGCATCAGGCATCAGGCATCTCCATATGCACAAATGTATGGAGATACAAGTTCCTAGACTTGTAGATTTTTTAAGAGAGATAGGGAAAGATTTAGTATCTTTAAATATACATTTGAATAATTGTATGTATTCTAATTTCGCTTAAACGATGGTGGGTAGACATTTATCATAGCTGAATTCTGATTCTTTTCTCATAAATTTGTAGACTGCACGGGGTTTCAACTGTAACGGGTAAAATTTATTGCGATCGATAACAAACAAAGGCAATACCCCACTGAGACTGGCGTTGAGTTGCGTCAAGTATTAAATGCAAATTGGAATAAACCAAAGTTACCGAATATTTTGAATAAGTTTTGTTGGACTGTGAAAAACTCCAATATTTCTTTAACTGTATATATTATATTATAATTAATTGTAATTAATAAGTTTAATTTTCATAAATCATTATAGAGCCGATAGCCTAGTTGTCAGAGTGCTCGCTTTAATTTCATAGGATAAACACGAAACCTGGGTTCAATTCCAGGTGTCGGCATCATAATACCACGTACTTGCTAGCAAAAGAAAACATCGTGAGAAAACCTGCATGACTGAGAAATGATAAAAAAATGATTTCGAGGACATGCGAAATTTACATTTTCCTAACAGTTGGCACATACAGGCTTTTTTAATGAGATGTTTAAAATTTGTTTAACATTTTAACCGGTGGAAATTCAAGGAGTTGTTGGAGTTGCTACCACACTTTTACTCATTTCTGCCGCCAAATAGCAGTGTTATTATTGTTGAGTTTCGGTTTGAAAGGTATAGAGAGCTGTGAGACATTCAATCGTCAGGGGTGACAATGTATCTGTAGCCTTCGTCGATTGAAGTTGTTTGCAGTACTTAAGACTGCAATAGCCACACACCATCAGGTAGACTGTTAGCTCTTTTTCACCCCAATCCAACAAAAAAAGTAATAGAAAAGTAAAAGAGTTTCATTGAAAGCAATAAAGATCCCAAGTAATTATTTTATGAGTTGTTACGATTTCTAGAATACTTGTCCTGTTTGTAAACAACGGCAGTACTTATTGGATTATTGTATTTATTGGATACTGTTATACTTATCTAAGTCATCTTCGAATACTGTTGTCAACTACGCGGGAGATATTACGTTGCCGTAATTATAAGCGCAAACACAAACTTGTCTTGTCTGTATATCCAGTTTAACGCTTATGCAATATATAAAATGGGAAAACCCACAATAATCTGTGTTCTGCACATATACTAGCTTTGACTGAAACTCGAACGAACGCAGGGCCTATGGTTTAGTAATCAGGGTGCTAGGTACCTACTAAGCCAGTTATTGCCGATGCAGTACAAATTGTGTATTACATTTGCCAACTCGCCTGTAAAACATGGTATTTTTTTTAATAAAGGGTTTGTATGAAGTACCTACTGTTTACTCTGACTGTGGTCAAGAACTTAACGAAGAGTTGGAGTAACCAAATAAACGCCTCATACCTTCATTATTTATTCTTTACATTTACATATAACGATACATACTTGATAAAAGTTAAATGTTTTTTTTTTTTATTAAAGAACTGGTATTTAATTTCTTATGCGATTAGTGGGATTCTATACTTTTATAATTTTTCACCCGACTTCAAAAAAGGTTATTAATTCGTCTGTATATTTTTTTGTATGTATGTTTCGCGATTTCTTCGCCGATAGTGAACAGATTTTTATAACATTTTTTTCTTGAATTAGCTGTTCCTTTAGGATGACCCCATTTATTTTAAAGGATTGTCCACCCTTTAGGGGTTTTAAAAAGAGGTTGAAGTCAGCGGCATCTCTTAAAAATTGTTTTAATTTATCTTGTTCTAAATATCAACTCTATTAAGACACGGCGAAACCGACAAAGTTAAGCACGAGGCTCTAGTAACCGCAAGTGATGACGAATAATCTATCTGAATTTGTCAAAATCTAATTGGTCGCAAGTTTCCGTCCCCCTGGCACTCACAAACCCGCATGGCCAACTAGTTGAGTTTGAGCAAATGCGTGCAACATGGACTTCATAGCTTTGTAGCATGTCCAGCTGTGGACTTAGAAGGCTGATTTACAAGAATCATTTTCTATATTTTTCATCCTCAATTTACTTACAACTACGTTGTTGTTTCAAAAATCAAAGACATTATAATGGCACGTGCAGAGTAAACAACAAAATGTAATATCGTAAAAAAAAACATATTTTTGGCACCTACGCTAACGACCGACCCTGTTGATTTGGCAGATGTTATTTTTGATCATTAGAGAGAAAAAATCAATTAATGACCTCCGTTTGTGGATAAAATTGATTACTGAGGCTTCTGAAGTCGGGCCGCAGCCGGGGCAGCCGTGTGAACTCTGAAAATTACAATTGCGCACTGTCTAATCGAAAGCTGTTTTTATCTCTGTCTAGTGAATACTTAAATGTACAAACACGAAAGAGACAGTTGTTAGGAAGTAAATAGCGCTTCATATCTACGTGCCTACATTTTGATTGATGAACAGAGAAAACGCCTCGAGTGAGTTAATCACGCCCAAATTTAATTTAGAAGGAATATGAAAATACGCAGGTTATTCATTATGTTTTATTTGTTTTTGAAATACCTTTTGGTCTTTGACTGAACTGTAATAAAATGAAACTAAGGACTAAATTTCGTTGTAATATTCATAGAACATTCGACCTTATTTTATAAGTTTATATGGCTCAATTTAAATTTTTATTATCGAAAGAACCACGTTCTAAAAATTTATACTTATATAGAAACAAGTGGATATTGACAACAATTTAATTAATCGTTTTTCTTTTATTTCGTATTAAAACTTGTATACAAAAATATTTTATAAGCATTAAAAGCCCCACACCTCTTCAATTAGCTGTCGATTTAATCATGATAGCAAAACGACTAGAAAAGTTTAACATTATGCTCACTGCGCTAAATTACCTCAATATTGTCGCCTAACGTCTTAAGATTAACATATCCATGTTACATCTACACCAGTTGTTATCATTGTTGGGAACACTAGACTTGACGTTGTCGATGATGAGTAGATAAGTCCACCAAATCAACCGAAGAATTCAATTTGGCTAGAAACGTGCCATATCACAACATTAAATGATGCCAGAAATACGTATTTTATACATATATTCGCTGAACGGGCAGTGAAAAAGGATTATCGGCGATTATTCACAGCGCGTTAGAAACTTTTACCAATATATAAAATTTCAGGAGCATAACTAGGTAACTCTCAAGCTAGTTCGAGTTACTATTGGGAATGAAATTTTCTTGCGTGGCAACTAAAGAGTCTGTAGAAATAAGTTCAGATAGGTCAGGATCGTGCAATTTATATGGCAAGACACAATAATAATGTCTATAAAACTAGTTTTTGATATTTAATTCATGTGCAAACACAGTTTTATAGTAGTATAATCAGTAGGAGAAATAGAAACGGAGCAAATCATTCAATATAATCAAAGTCTAACGCTAGTACTGAACATAGGCCTCCCACAAAGATTGCCACGAAGTCTGTGTTTGATTGTGGACGGTTCTTAGCCACTTGCATACATCGACTTTCCGCCATACTGTAAAGGTCGTCACTTCATTTTGTAATTATTGGGAATCTACGCTGCGCTTGCCTGTACAAGGTTGCCATTTGAGAAACCATCGGCCGATGCGGCAAGACTGACAACGATGCAAGCTAAGTAGCCAGCCCATTGTCACTTCAGCTTGCTTATCTTTAAGGCTACGTCGGTTAGCCTAATTGTGCTGCCTATATAAAACATATCCTTATTTGTATTTCCACATATTGTATAAATAAAATAGTTGCAACGATTTGAATAAGTAATAATTTAATAACACATATGTATGTTATAAGAAGACATGCTTTTTCAAAAAGAATGAAACTGGATAGCGCCTCCAAAGCTTGCAGTCTCACAAGATCAAGAAAAAGACGAATCCGAAGAGACCTTATCTTAGCTGTGCTGATATAAAAGTACTTTAATATTATCAAATTATGTAGAGTAGGAATAATAATATCCAAACTTCAACAGTTTATTATGTCCCCTGACACTATTAACAACACATAATTGCGAGCGTTTAACAATTTGTAGAAAACTGAAATTAGGGTAAACGTTCACTATTAGATCCACTTATCGTTAAAGCAATTCGAGTCCATAAACATAATACTCCTAATCGGTGAGATTGTTAGCTGTGATATTTGTTCAACGAACAAAGGTCGTATATGGAATAGAACGTGACATTTTAATATAAAATATTTAGTTATCAAGAATGAAAATGTCGAAATCATCTAGTCTAAATATTTGTTACAAAACATAATAACCTAACTGAACTTAGTAATTAAACCGTAAATTTTAGGTTTCTGGATTCATTTTATTTACTTATTTTTTAACTTCTATTATTATTTTTAAACGTTTGAAATTTTAAATGTTATTTTCCTAAAATCTTAAGTTATTGTAATATTGTTATATTATGAACTAAACATGAATTTTAAATGTACACTATGTGTAATTTTGTGTATGATAAAGCTAATATAAGTCTTCTTCTATGTACTAAAAAGATATAACAAAATCTTGTAATGCTATTCCACTCACTGCACTGTCCAAAAATTAGGGCAACAACTATTTTTTTAAAGATTACGCATAAATAAACAGATAATAAAGAAAATTGAATTCTTTCCTCAAAATTACAAGGACAAAGTGGCTATAATGACAGCGGAGCCATATGAATAGAATGTAGAACAAAAACTATTAGACGCTTCCATTTTACAAGGTATAATAGTAACTATTAAAAATAACGTGTGGTATAATTTAGGAACAAATTTTAATTCAACCGTCTTTTAGAGCTTTGAAGTAAATCAGAGCGCTCGCTTTAATTTCATAGTATGCTAGTGTTCCTGGTTCAAATTCCCCAATTTCACCACTAAAATTTTAAATTGCAATTTTACTTTTTGAATTTACTAAGTTTTTTTTTTATAGAAGAAAGGGGCAAACGAGCGTGCGGCTCACCTGATGGTAAGTGATCACCGACGCCCACGAACATCCACAACACCATAGGAGCTACAGATGAATGTGTGAATGTAATGTGCTAGACGGTGAAGCAAAACACAGCGTGGAAACCTGCATGGCTGAGAAATTATAAAAAAAAAATGGAAAACATGTAGTCTGCCAACGCTGATGGTTGTCAGATCCTGCTAAGCTAGAGAGCTGCAGCAAATAGCAACAGCTTAAAGATGCTTCTTAATGTCCTAGCAATAAGACAACTTAACCATGTTTAATACCCGATTGAAATGCATTTACACCAATGATGTGCAGCGCTGGAAGTGTAAAGTTACTTATACTACGACCACAACGTGACGCCACGAGACGTGAGTTCATAATCACAACGCTTAGCTGATACATCAGCAGTAAGTTACGCTAACCACCAAGCCAAGTAGTCGTCACCATCGATCTCATGATGAATGAGTTCACCATATGCATATGAATTTACCTTCATTAGTCATTTGTCAGTGCCTCGTTTGTCAATTGACATACATAGTAAAACTGCATGTAGGTGTTGTGAGGGTAATATTAGGAGAAAAAGACAAAAAAAAACAGGAAAAAATTCCCAAGATATTACTATTTTTATACCATGGTTAAGCTACGGAAAGTCAAATGACTTAACTAAATAGGCTAAGTTGTTAAGTTAATAAATTTAAACAAACAGGTAGTACATTCAACATGTCAGACCAAAGACTTAGCAGATTCATAGTTGCAACCCAAAACATTTAGGCTTGATACTCGACCGAGCGTTGACACATATAGAAAACAGCGAACATGTCAAATAGAAGGACCACATTTGAAACAACCTCCGGCGTCGATAGACTTCTACGAAATAACAAGTAATGCTTCAATTCCTACTCATGACTTAAATGGCAATTTGCTTTTCAGTTGGCGAATAAGCGATCCCTGCGAGGAGCCGATCTGACCACACACAGCTAGTGAAACTTAATGTGCCTGTAAACAAATCTTCCGAGATCATTACAGGTTGCCTTGAACCGACTTTGTTGCTAATTTTGTAGTCTTAAATTCCATACTACAGTATAAATATCTGGAAGATTAATCTTTAATCTTCTGGAAGATCGCTTTCGGATTTGGGTTCTTCAAATTGAGAAACCCGAACCCCTTTACTTGTTAGTTGCTATGGCTGGCGCGGGAATCACTCAATAGACACCTCTCAGACTCAAGTCGGGCGCGGCAAAATTTACAGGTGGTGATTTACTGATGGGACGAACCTGGCCTTCGTGTATGGTTTTTCACCGAAGAGCATAACTTATCATATATCGGGGCAAGCATATAACCCTTGTATAAAAAAAAAAAAAAGAAATTGTTACTTTATAAATAGGCCTTGCATTGTCATGGAGTAATAATGGCGAAGATCGATTAACGATTTGGGGTTACTTCTTTAAGAGTTTTTCCATCATTATTCGAAGCTCTTCACAATCTGCTATTATATTAATATACCGGATCTCAAAAAAATAATAGTGAATTACTCCGAGAAGTGACCACTAATCCATAAATACGCTATGGCTGAACTCAGGTCAAAATAATTCGACCTGAGCAGCTATCGCGTATTTTGTTTGCGTTTATCAAATAGTCAAACTAAAATCGCACGCACATAAACATAAACTAAAAACGCGTCTGTCGTATCCTCTCCGAACGCAGCATTGATATTGCGAGCTGTCTGTTACGTTAGAACCACATCGGAACTCATATTAGAAAATTACTCTTATTTTTGCGGTCTCCATGTTTAACTCGAATATTGAAAAAAATTGTAAGTTAAGCAACAAGAACTTTTGAATATTATAATTTTTGTATAAGTTGTTTTAATAAGGCATTAGGACCATGGAAATGCACGTTTCATTTTAATTCAAAGTGGCCACTCCAATAAACGACAAGTTTGCACTTTAACCCCTGTTATTATTTCAGACCCAAAAGAGCAGATCATTTTTTAATAACCCTTATATGATTTTTATACAGGGATGTCATCCATAGGGTTAAGCAATGATTAAGCAGCTTAGTCAAACAGGCTTCCGCAATACACATTTCGGAAGGAATCGGAGATTGAGCCTGACGGGTGGTTAGCCTCGTCACCGAATTTGCTCCCGGAGATTGTAATGATATTTTTAAGGCTTTTACAACCCATGGAAATCAAGCCAATGTATATTCTAATTTAACCACTATCATACGACACCCATATACCATACCATTCGGGCACAGAATATTAATAATTTAAGTAAAATAAATAAAATCTATCATGAAAATATTTTGAGTCCGAATTATAAGTAAAAATTATACGGATAAATTATTGATAGCATAAAAATTGGTGTAGGCGGCAACCTTAGTCTACATTTAGTCACACTTAAAAAAACAACAAATTTATTATCGATAGGTACTTGCTACTTTACGTACATACTGAAAGAGGCAGATGTATTCAACTTGTTATCGGATTTGCGTGGGTGGACGGCACGCGCCTGTGTTGCCAATGAACTGATCTCAATGCTATCCATTGTTGAACACCCTTGCATAGAGATTAGTGGCACACGATTGGCACTCTTTACTTCCTTATTTACTTTAACTCTATTAAGGTCACCAAAAATACAAATGATATTTAGGATTTTGTGTTTGTTATTAACAATGTAGAAAATTATCCAAATTACCTTACCAGTTTATATAACAATATTCAATAAATAGATAATTATGTATGTTATAACAATAAACTATTCTGCTTTTATATTAGAATAATGTGCCTAATTTTACAAATATAGACCATTCACCGTTTAATATACGAATTTAAGTCTGTGGTAGATATTTAGCATATAGTCTAAAAAATCTTTTGGCCGTTCTTTAACAATGAAGTAAATATTTATGGATTCTTTCTTTCGAAATTTGACCACACAAATGTTAAATAATTACTAACTTAATTTACGTGAACATGTTACCATAAATACGTTCAAAAATGTTTCTTTCCCAGACAAATATAATGGAAACCACTTAATGGGCTCCGTAATATTGTCAAATCTGACAAAGTTAATCTGACAATCGATGCTTCGATCGGACATCGCCATTGCTTTAGCATCGATACGACGCCTACAAAACGTCCAATAAATTCATTCTTATCAAGTATTATTAACAGTTAAATCCCAATCAGAAAATCATCATCCAAAACTTATCATTTTAATCGTCATCAAGTATACCAATTTTAATTTTGGAAAGTACCTTATAAGCTTTTTTGGACATTTTTGAAATTATTCAACGGGTATAATTTATTCGACTGAGTTTAAGGAATACACTTTTGATGTTCTTGAAGTAAGCCGGTCTTGTATTCAATATATGCGGTATAATGATGTAATGAAGCACCCTTCCAGGTAATGGTAACCAGACCGCCAGCCGGGACGCACCCCTGACATTTTTCGAAATTACTTACCCATTAACTTTAATAATGTTTGACTATTTTTTCATCAACTAATGATGCTAAAATTACTGTACGTATACATTTTTTTTTTGGTTTATGTAATAGCTAAAATTCTAAATAAATCGATTCTAAATAAATTTTAATCCGAAATAATATGATATCTGTTTCAGGCCAACGTTAAACCAAAACAGAGGATTCGAAAAACTCATTAGAATGAGCCCTCCACACATAGGGGATTAGACTCAAGTCTCCTTATTCGGGGGCAGATCCCCTAACCACTCGTATATCGTGACCGCTGATATGATTGAGATTATGTTAATTAAAACGAAAAAATGAACAAACCTTTGTATATTATAAAATGAAAATCACTTATTCATACATTTTTCTGCATCCAAGCCTAAGGCAAATACGTCCTGTATTTAATTTTGCAGTTCAAGACCTTTCGCCTTACGCGTGTCAAGGGGCCTCGTTTATAGTTCAGAAATATATAATATTGTTTTCGAATAAATCGTGCATCTTAAAATTGTTTAGATAAAAATACAGATGAAATAAATGCATAGAAAGCTAAATGAGCATTTAAAAATGCAATTAACGTTAAAATTGATGACCTTCATTCTATATTCATAACCAACAATTTTTAAAAATACTATTTTCGTGCAGACTTGGTGGGCCTATATATATTGTATATAATTTTTTTCATTTACTTACACTGTCGGTATAATATTTACATAGGACACTCAAATTCAGTCCTCAAAATAAAATTCCATATAATTTTTATTATATCTCTACTATAAATTCGACCCTTTAACATACGTTTAATATAGATAATTTGTTCATCTGATAATAATTAATAAGCATTGGAACGATATCGACTCGTGACCACCGAAGGGTTTCGTGACCGCGGCGTCTCTGACCCGCCACAGATTAAGATATCAAAATTCGCATTTCAATCCCACACAATACACTTTTGTTTATGGCTTTCATTAAGCCGACTTCTGCCTTTAAGGTACAAATAAAGATATACAAGCACTTTACCCGTTAAGCAGTAACTAGACCAGTGATTTTATACAATAGTTCGTCACTTAAAGTTACCATTATACCAACAGCAAGTAACGTTAATTGAACAAAATTCGAAGCAATCATTAATTTAAAAATTCCCGAACACCGCACGTGTACATTTTACACAAATACGTTCAAGTCAAAACATTTACATATTTTTGATGCTATCAGTCGATGGACATCTTCAGAAAACCTGTACTTGTACTTTGCTAAGGTTGCGAGCGTGAGCATAAATTTTATGTAAATAAAAATTTACGCAACAAATTGTCTCTCATTTGTCTTTTTATGTAATTTATTGCGCGGTGCACCGACCGAGTCCGATGTTAATTCTATTTACACTTTCTCAGTAACATTTTCTTATCGTAGATCTACGTAATGGTAAGTGCGGCTAAACTGCTAATTGTTTTTGTTTGAATCGTACAAATTGCCGTATCCGTTGCGTGAAGCGCACAGAGAGCAGGTTTCATCGATGCAGATCGCCCTGATTTATAATTCACAGCTTTAAACGATTTATTATTTTCAAAAGTGTCGATGATGCTACGTTGAGAAACTATTGCTGGCTATTTATAAGTATGTTCTACAAAATGTTCCCATAAAAAAAATATAAGCATATAAATTATAATATTCAATTAAAACGTAACAACTAGTTTCTTCTTTCTCTTTAATGACCTTCCAATAACCAACTTCTCAGAACATTTGTGTTGCAATTTAACGAATAACCCGTACATAGAGACGCGGAGAACATTCATGAAGAAAATTATACATAAGAAAACCATTCCACGTTTGCCTTGAAAATGCTAAAATTGTATTATTCTGGGATCACTCACTCGACTATTGGCAATAAGAACTTCTTTGCAAGTCATTTTGCATAGATTTTGTACTCGAGTCACGGATGTTTATTTATATTTGTATACATGATTATTCATCTATGTAGGTATAGTCTATTTTATCACCGTCCAGTGTCCAAGATACAGGAACCTAGTTTGGTACTGGATGACATGTGTGATTGTTCAATATATTATCATAGAATAAGCTTTTATAAAGCACGATTTTAGCAGTATTCTACTCTATTAATAATTAATTAATGTTTTGTATGTATGGACAATTTTATTTCATAAAATGGTATTTTAAAGCGATCTGTCTATTGCCTGAACAAACTTCATAACACTTACACCGTGGTTCAACAACTTATTGGAAGTCACTGTTACCGTCGAGATAACATGTTGTTTATTTTAGCCCGGAGCCGGGATTGAGCCGTTCTACAACATGAATCTAGATAAAGAATATTGTTTCCCGCCTCCTGATAGAGCCTTATGGCATTGTTTAACTTTTAAGTGTAAATTCAATGTGCACAACACTTATTAACTGTCTGGAACAAAGGCAGCTTAAAATTCACCAATTTTGACTTTTATTGCCGACCCTTAACACGATTTCTGTGTTGAATAAAATATGTATCAATCAATCAAAATGTAAACAAAAGGTAAACCTTGGAAGCGCCACCTGCGTTTATGAAAACAAAAACATTTGTATACTAACAAAAGTACAAAAATTTCGCATTCATTGTAGTTCTGTCCTTCAATGATTCACAATAATTCGTTATTTACCGCATTTTATAGATTGCTATTCATTGTAAATTCTGATACACTAACTGAAATCCTACCGTTAATGGGTGTTTTTCTATATGAGTATAGTAGACATCTTGGCAGCGAGTCTACCCACGCTGTTTGAAAAGCTGTCAGACTTATCAAATAAGCAAAAGTAACTCAAAAGAACCGCATTCATCAGTTACCTATTTTTAGATCATTGACTGTACACTGAGAGATAGTTTTTAATTTTATTTTAATCATATCCAGTGGCAATTAAAATGTTCCATTCTTACATAACATATGTGTTTGGTTGATAATATTTGGTATTACATTATTTATTATGGTATACGTTTTACTAAATATGATTAGTTTTTTAAACACAAATATGGGGTCTAGTTAACCATAGCGGTTTATCTTGGATCCCGCTTTCCTCGCTTTCTTTAACTTCACTTTAAGTTAATGTCATGCTAAGTAAAACAATGGTAAGAAATATAACACATCCATAAAAGTACACAATTTTATATTCCACCAGTGCCCCGCGGTTTCACTCGCTATAAATTTGGATTAAACATACCAGTTTCATACACATATTTAGCACGTGATCAAGGTTTATGGTTACTGCTTTGGTTCTATGGATTCTAGCGAGATGTTATATAGCCTATAAACTTCCCGAATAAACGGACTAAAATAATTTTTCAAATCGGACTAGTGGTTACTAAGATTAGTGCGTTCAAAGAGAAGCATCTCAACTTCTTAAAATAAAATAAGTGTAGATTTCTAGACTTAATTTTCGCACGTACCTACAAAATATTGTTAATTCGACTGAGGGTATTACGGAATAATAGCGGCCTCATAGTGATAAACAATTATTTATTATTTTTGTTGTCTAGCATATCTACAGGTTGCTCCATATTTTGTGGCAAATATTTACAGATATGAAAATATTATTATGTTCTTTACAAATTTTAATATTCACTGTTTTATGTGGTATTTTCAACTAAATTTACTGTCTAAACTAAATTACTAGTTCAAGGTATGACTGATGCTGTACTTCATCCTATAATGTACATGAATGTATCGGTTTTCTATTTTTTCAAATGTAAACGTTGTTAAAATTGGCAGTAAAGACAAGGGTATAAACGAAATAAACCATCATTTTCTCCAGAGGTCATGCTCGCTGCACGTTGTTTACCCTGCTGACTAGCAGATAAGGCTCTGATGACCGACGGAAGGCGCAAAATCCGTCCGGATATGCCGAACCTAAATCCCACTGGCTAGAGATGGAGGGCACCATCTTTGCTACGAGAGTAACGGCACTGTGCTCAGCAGCCCGCCTAGCGTTGTCAATACGGGCAAATCTTCCAATCATGACACGGTTTTGATGTTTTTGTAGTCTTTTTTTCTTCTTTTTTTTTATGCAATTGGGGGCAAACGAACATGCGACTCACCTGATATTACTTACTGATGCCCACATACATCTGCAACATCAGGGAAGATGCTGGTGAGTTGCGAGCCTTTAAGGATATTTAGAAGAAGGAAGGGAGGATGGGGAGAGGAAATGAGCCCCGGGTACCTCACTCACCGAACGAAACGCAGAAGAACAAGATGCCTCAACTTCACGCTGGTATTCTGCGGGGTCATGGTACTACTCCGGTCGAGCCGGCCCAGTGAAGCAGCAGCTAAAGCCGCTACTTGGCTCTACCACGTCGTAATCACGTCGTAGTTTCCGTTTTGAAAAGGTATATGTCCTGCGTTACAAGTTTATATACTGCAAAAAAAGATGACGTCAATAATCAATTCATTCTGCTCTAAATAATATGTACTATGTAATATATAAGATCTACAAATAAGACGTTAGGAATGAAATTTAAAATAAAATAAGTTAAGAAATAAAAAAAATATTATTTACCAAATTTTTAAAACGGCCAACAGACAAACAGACAGACAAGAAAGCAAGTTAATATTGCATTGTTATCCAGTTATGTTTAAAGTTTCGTCTCTAGGTCAACAGGACAAACAAACAAAGAAACAGATATGAAAACGTGTTAATAATAAAGGGGAAATAAAAACAGTTACAAAAGACATAAACAATAAAAACGAATTGAATTAAGTAAACGATAAAAATAAAAAAAAATAAAGAGTTTTACCACAATACAACCAGTAGTTACAGGCATGTTCAGTTGTGTCTGCATGAGTCCAGATCGGTATCAAATGTAGTACTTCAACACAAACTGTGATAACCTGAACACTTATATAAATCATATAATAATAGGCTTAGCCTTTATTACAACTGTACTGTAAACCAATGGGTAAGATCGTTCCCTTTACTATACGCTTCGATATATTGGTTTATAAACATGTTGAAACTTTTGTCGTCTTATCTGAATTGAATCTACCGCTTAGTTTTACGGTAATCGTATCACGTGTTCTTTATAGTAAGTGTTGAAAGTATTTAAGTTTATTAAATCTCTTGTTTATTTTTAAATTACTATTTTTTATAATTCTCAGCTTTGCCCTGATATCTTGTATCTCATCAAAATTAAAATAACATACATATTAATTTACGACTGTTACGTTAATTTTAAAACTATGAATTCATTAATTATTAAAAACCTTTTCATCATTTACATGATAAAATTAATACAACAATCGATGTAAAAAAATTCAATAATGACTACACGGGCGTAATTCCTGCTAAAAATTCAACACAAACCGTTGCCTCCGCCCAGAGACAGCTGTGTCCTCATCCAGGACGCACTAAGCCTCTATTATGGTTCCCTCTCGCATAAACACGACGTCCAACCATAAAAGTGGTCGACCGCGACGGTCGTCAATTTATACTTGAAATTAACCTGTCGTATGCACTAAAGGTATGCAATGGTAGACATCTCTTAAATGAATCGGGCCAATTTTCATATACCATGCTGATTTTATATATTGATGAAAAACAGAATTAAACACTTATATTCGTCATTTTATTGAACGTGATATCAATTATGTAAAATCATGCATTAGTGTAATCATTTATAATAACACGAATATGGTGAAATTATATGCTTGATTGTTATATTATTTTCGTGTGAAAATAATATGACAAATATTATTTTCACACTTTATTAAATTTGTTAGGAACCTGCTAATTAATATATCGAAGATGATGATGTTTTCCCGGCCGGTACCGATAGCGACAACAACTTCCAAAAACAGCCAGTGATTGTCATCTCTGCAGGATATTATAATTCCGCAAGTGTACGCGTGACCTCTGTGTTCGCGCCTGCATACTCACTGTACACACTCACTCCTGAATCAACCTTCGTCTACACTCCTATTACATTACACAAATATTGACTGAGATTCGACCCATGCCTCACCATTGGGTGCACTAGTCACTAAAGCTACTAAACACTTAACTAACAAGGCTGTCACGCGGTTATTATAATGAGTACTTTATTTATAAAATAACAGGAAAATTATGGGGAAATAACAAAAACACATTAAAACATAAACGTTGAGTAATGATACTCTTCGAAATTATTAAACATGGCCTATTATATTTGTCAGTTTTTTTAATCAATTCTCGAAATTTGGCTAATCCAGTGGCATAGATACATAATTAATTTAACTATCTATAAAATCTAAAATCCGAAAGAGGGAACTGCACAACGGAGTACTCAGGCAGATGGACTGTGACACCTGCCCTTCGGCAATTTTCGTCTCTTTCTTTATTCCTAATTTTATATTTGCTTCTCTTTCTCGTAACTACTTTTATGAATGGTTAATAACCTTCGTATATAATAAACAAGGAAATCACATAAGTGTTTATACCTATTTTTTTTGCTTCGTCTTGAATTTTTTACCTACTGATTTTAATTAATCATAGTAGTCGCCATTATCGTAAAAGGTATTCGCAATTACTTGACGCTTCTTAATAATTAACACCTAAAGAACAATTACGACCTTTTAAAAAAAGAATTGCATATTACCCACAGACGTTGTTATCTAAAAGAGAAACAATTGTTATCAGAATTTTAATGGATATTCTATATTTTTGAAAGTGGTGAAACCTTTAATCTCAAGCATTTACTCGCAAGTCCTACTTTTTCTTCAGCCTATTTAAGAGACAATGTACCTGGAAAAGTTGACATAAAATATTACTGAGGACAACCAACAAAGACTAGTATGAATTTCATTGAAGTATTGCCGATATCCATTACGTTGTGCAGGTGGGTTGGTAGCCACTAGTAATACTGAACTATTTAGTCTTTCCCGTACGCACCGATTTTGTTTAACTGTCGGGAACAGATAGGCGTCGCAAAAGGCGTCTAATAGGATAATAAAATGAGGAATTCATTAGCAAAAATGTTTATCAATAACTCTCAAAGAATCAACACGTGTGAGTTCTATGTTTAACTAAAGAAGACCACGTGGTACATTGATTAACGCACCAGTTTGCTTAATCGAAGAATCTTAAACGAGTTCCAATTCCAACAAAAACCAAGTGAGTGGCCAAACAAATTATTGATTTTATAGTCTGTGAGCATTAATTTAATTCCATGTCCCTGATACTACATCTGGTCATTTCGCATCTTATCGCTTAAGCGTTGTAACAAATACGGGAGATGAAGATGAACTTGATTGCTTGCATGTATATTTGCATCAATATTGTGTATCCTGCTCTGCTAACTTCCGGTTTTAATCGAAAATTATCGCCGTTCATCCGCCAGAAGGACGTCATAATATTGTTTTAAAAGAGGCTACCGTTAATTTTAACACCATTGACGAATAAAACTACGAAATAACCAATCGAAGGCAGCTTATTGGAAAATTTTCCGTTACTCACTAAATACAGATGCGTCTATTTTAATTACTAAATGCTAAAGCGTAGGACATAAATTTTACGACAAACCTGGTTGAAGTACATCACATCACAAATTTTATTTTATTATCATACTAATTATACCTTAACCATAATTTAAATGGTAATTCGAAATCTGGGAAACGGCCCTACATTTACCACGAACGCAGATGTTAAAGAGTAGCCAAACGTATTTCAAAACAGTATTAATTGGAACTATATTTATCCGGATCAAGTTTTATCGACATAGACATCGTAGAGCTGCCTTTGGTATTGTCAATATTTTTTTGTCAATCAAGAAATGTTCTGGTTCAACTGCAATTTTAACGTAACTTTTTTATTCATTATTGTTATGTATTATATATAATTGTGAAAAAAAAATACCGATGATGAAAAAAAAATCATTTATCTTTATTTTGTTAATAAATTGTACCAAAACTATATCAACATACATTTAATAACACAAGTTTTGTGCTGTTCTACTTGTTTAATATGCGGTGTAGTGACGACATAGAAGAATCGACAATATGTCTCCTCTTGTGTTATTAAATAAGGAAAATGCCAAAAATCTCGCAGCTTTCGACTGATGATAGAGTAAAGCGACCTTTGAAGGGGTCGAGTTCGAAGTAAACGTAAATGAAAACATTCTGAATTGAATATCTGAGGACTATTAGAAATTAAAGATTTCGATACCAAACATTGTTAGTGATCACAATATGTCTCTTCTCTTTATTTATTTTACATGTATATGAAATTGAAAAACAAAAGTAGCGACATGTTAATATTCAACTACTGGGCAAAGACCTCTTTTCAATACGATGGTTTTAAAGTCGGGAATGGTCTGCCATGCTGCTATAATGCGATTTGGCGGATGTCCCCTAAAAACATTTTTTTCGTCTTTCTTAGAAATGCTGATTTCCTCTCGATGCTTTCCTTTACAGCCCAGCTTGTAACTTTAGCATTTAAAATGGCCATTAACAATTTAATTGGTACCTGCATAGAAAATCGGATCTTGGACACACGCGTACTGTAACATTAAAGCGCGCGCACTTATTCCTGTGATACACGGCCTTTGTATATATACATTGTATTTTTTTACTTTACAGTATATTCTTATTACAGTTATCATTAATCTATATTGTTATGTATTCACAATGTTTAAACGTTATCCTGCATAATCTATTCTATTTTTTCTCTTCTATTGCAATCCAATCCTTACAAATCTTGCTTGAACGAAATCGCTTTCAGCTAGAAAAAATTACGACATAATTTAGTTGTTTTGTTTTGGTGTACAATTAGGATGAGCTCATTTAAAAATTAAAATTTAAAATATAACTTTCAAAAAGGTTGCATTTTCATTTGGCTAAATATAAATTTAATTAAACACCCATGTGCAAAACATTTTCCTCGTACAAGAACGACTCCACAGATTGTTGTGCCAGCTCCACGGTTTTCAGTGAGCCGACAACTTGGGCAGGTGCTGTCCGCCGCACACTTCTTTCATTAAAATTAATACCAATGTCGCGTGTGCACATTCTTACTCGATAACGCCTCACTGTAATTAAGGCACGGTTTAAAACGAGCAAACTTGTCCGACGGAGGGCCGGTCGCACGCCCGCCACGCGCCGCCGCAACATACTTCGACAAACATTTAACGAGAGTTATGTTTCAGCCTCATTTCTTACATATCGTATCAGATTATATGACACAAAATATCGACTTTGTTTATTGGCAATCAACGCACGAAATTTATTTATACCGAACGCAGTATCTTCGCGTGGATCTCTTTTAAGGTGTAGTCGTGCCGTCAACGCATCAATAAAACGTAAAAAGTGGTTACATAATGTCAGTATACATAAAAAGCAAACAATACTAATTATCTATTTAAGCTATCTTTTCTTTGTTGCTAACGAGATGTTGTAAAACTATAAAAGAATAAATTGACTCTTGTTTGTCTGCGTTCGGCTTGAAATCTCTAAAATGGGTTTATTTATTGACTTGACGACGTATGACACTGTTATAGGAGCCAATGTGAGTTATGATATTGTAAACAGTACATGTTTCCTCATTATAAGAGTGCATCGTAGTCAAAAAAAAAATAATGATGTTCGAAGTTTCAATACTGTGTTAACAACTAGGGTATTAAATGTTTCAAAAATAGTATTAGTTGGGAGAGGAATAGTAACTTTTCAAAATACTTTATATTGATGATTGCAGATAAGGTATTGAGATCGCCAATATTCATACTTCTTCGGAGACGAGTATGTTCAGGAGAGGACTGTTTATTAGCTGATAATCGTGAATTATCATCGTTAGTAAAGTACCATCCTTTCAATGTCCCAGTCCTGGAAAAAGATCATCTCTCAATATTTGAGAAGGCTTTGGAATGGAGACATGGAGGTTTCCCCTCAAGGTTTTCTTTGACTGCCGTGCAGGTGGTAAAATTAACATTGAAATTTCCATTAACAGTTAACCCACACCATTCGCGTACCATAACATATTGCATTGAACCTTTTTTTTACATGTGGGTATACTCGTCCCCGTGGGAGAAAAAGTCGGGCATATATCGACTAAACCATACGGTATTCCACCTTCGGCGCATATCGGCAGGGCCACGGGAACGCTTTCGTACACCACATCCGCGATCACACTGTATCAAACGATGGCCAAAAACACGAACCACTATTTGTGGTTAAAAAAAAACCCCTTTGTCGCGAGTATACACGAATTTAGTTCACACGGCTTTGTCTTTGCTATCATCAAATGTCGATCTGACTCGTCTTCAACTGATCTAAATGCTAAATTGTGCTTTAATGTAACAAATCAGTGTGTCAGTGTTGGAGTGTCAAGAATACACTCGTGTGGATATCTAGATGTCCGAAAGAGCCTCTCAACTTCTGTTAGGTGGCTATGTTGTCGAACTGTCTAAACTGATTCGACAAGCTGATAGTCCGCTACTGTTACAAGCTTACAAGACAAGGCATTTGCATGTTCTTCATGTTATACAAAGGCATATGAATATCTACCTAGTCCATTATTATTGATTTTCAACAGTCGGCTCTTTATATTCTAATCTGCAACTCATTCCTTCGTCACTTACTCCTTTTTATATACTATTCTATGTTTCTTTATGAAGAGACCACGCTTAGGTGAAATGTAAAACATTCTGTCTATTAATGCTCAAAATTCACCCTTTGACGTTGCGATGAATAGGAGTCACTCAACAAATCGTTAATCAATCGATATTGGATACGAATCAGGTAGTTTTATTGTGTGAAACATTGTCGGCAACCTTTAACATTAGTGATTTATAGACCAGCGTAATTTTAAATATGAATTTAATGAGGGGTTGAAACTTCTATAATAACTGGTAACCGATAGTGTGGTAGTAAACAAGCTACCGAAGAGACACATACATAACAATAATTTTTGTAAACTTCTGTCATACCAAAGTCAACAGCTACATAGAACCGTGGTTGCAGAAAAAAATTGAGATTAATTATAATAAAAAAACTTAAAGTAGGAAAAAGCCTAGGAAGGCTTATACAAACCGAATGGATTATTTTTATTAATTTATGTAATAAGTCTTGATTTGTAGTAAGGAGAACTTGTAACTTAAACTACAGTGCCTAATTAAGAGCATGTCCTCTGTCTCGACCCTAAAAAAATACATTTTTAATTGTAACATTATTTACAGCCAGACTAGATACTACATTGGAATGTTTGAAAGCCATTAAAGACATAGTAGATACGTCATGTAGGGTGTAAGAGGGAGTATACCATATATTTCCTCAAATGCCAACCTCACCAGCACGTGGTGATCATTTTAGCAAATAAACGAAACTCTGGTGAGCGGATAATAGCGGAATATCCATCCAAATTGGCCTAATCCCAATCCCACAGAACTGTAATGGGGAGCAGCATCACTAACGGGGCACTAGGACTGCGCTTGGTCCTGCGTGGCGAGATTAGGTAAACCTTTTGAGAATTGTATGCTAGCTTTGCTGGCACTTTCTTGGAGAGGTTTATTTTTTGCAGTGGACTAAAATAGGTTGATGATTGGCAGGTAAGTCACCATCTATGATTTTTTACCTATTTCACGAATCGTGTTATACCTCAAATACATTTTATTTAATTGTAGTTTCCCAAAGACCTTATAGTTAAGGATAACACTTTTTTTTGAACAGATTAGAAAAAGTTTTCTAATCAAACAAAAAGTGTTATCCCATTACAGTATGTAAATCATTTAAATTAATAACTTAAATTCAGTTACCTTACATTACTAATTCTTAAATAGCTTTTACTTAAATGCAGTTTTCATACTACGTTAATGTAGAAACTAAATAATTTGCTCCCACACTAGTGATGCGTAACTGTAAATAGACAGATGACACTATTCCCATAATCATCACCGAACTCACCCCAAATCCCACGTCGCTCCGCATCTCTGTCATTTTAACGTAATTGTTTTATTTACAGCGAGTAATTGTCCAAACACTAGTAAATGTCATACAATTTCCGCTATAACGTGACTAATTATTACTCATCACTGATAATTTTTATAACAAGTATTATTTGGTTTTCAGAATAAACACTTAACACGGGGTAAAAACGAACTTTTCTTATTTAATATTAAAACTTAGTAATTTCCAAAATATAAAGAATAATTTTATAGCTACAACATTTTAGATTACCATACTTTGAAATACGGTCTTCTCAATAATTTTACATTTATTGCCATCGTATTTAAATCGGTAAGAACTTAAAAAGTAAAACAAGTAAGATACATTGAGTGACTCAAGGCAAGAAATCAGGAAACGATTTTCAATTAAAACCCGAAACAGATGTAATTGAATGTGTTTCAATAATTCTCCTTTAAAACAACCACTTTTATATGCGTCAGCTGTTTGTGTTATATTGTGCGAATAACGGTACTTCGATGCGGTGAACATTAGGTAGTCGATTTACAGTTTGATAACGAAAACTTATTTTATCTTAATTGCTCTACGGGAGGTGAAATAACTGATGTTTGTTTTGACAGGGAGAATTACTGCATCAAACACCCTCAAATGAAGAAAGAGAAGGCTATCAATCATGTGTTCTAAGCACTAAATTTTAAACTGTATCGCTAAACTTGAGATGGTGCTGTTAGAAAATCTATCACCCTTTTCCATGGAATGGGTGAAATCATAAAAATGTCTTGGTCTGCGACAGATGGTGGACTAATCACGTCATAAAATGCCAGAATACACAGATCGATGATGGACTGCAGCATCTAAGATCCGCGGCCACCATCTGCAGAAGTTGATTATTAACAAGCTTATGAATAAATATGTATGGTATGTTACCAAAGCGAATCTGTCATTATATTATTAATAACCTTCATTCATTCATTATGCTCGGTGGTATAATGGCTGTGCATTTGGCTGCAGCGCTGCGGGTCGCGGGTACGATTCCCGAACGGGACAAGTATCTGAAAGGACTACAAATAATTGATTTGTGTCAGGGGGTTTTGTTTCATGTGCAACTTATGTATGTAAACTGTCTCTACGACACAGGAGATATTGCAGAAAGACGTTTAAAAAAATTATTGAGTAAGAATCGAATCGTAAAAGGAGAGTAAGGGGAAAATCTTGAAAGTCTCTTGGCAACCACCCGAAACAAACCCGGTTTCGAGATTCACCACTCGTTGCATCTCCCCAAAAAGGTGAAAATTGGGAGGCGAAAGCCTATTTAGCTACGGTGAGTGACAAGCGTGGGTTATCATATCATAAGCGTGAGCTTTACATAAAAAAAATACCTTGTCTAACTTAGGGATGCTTGCGTCTTCGACATGTCATTATTAACACGATAAAATGATTTAGAATCAAGAAAATATCTTAATAATGACCCTATTGTACTAGAAGAAATAAAAATAATCGTGTTTAAACACGTGGGTGGTAACTAAACGATCTATATTAACAATACAATGAATATTTAAGTTGTTCTCATTTGACACCATTCATAATATAATTTGTATGGACCTAATCACTCTTTATTCGATGATATATATTTTATCGTTATTTATAAGCTTCGCTTAAGCTTTTATTAATTTTATAGGCAGCCTGGCACGATTCATTACTAGTGATCTTAGTAACAAAACTTTGATTAAAGATATTGACTATCGATAAAAAAAATATAATTGGTAATGCATATAAGTCTATCAGAAATAATGAATTTGTATTGAATTAAAATTGAAATTGAGGAGCTATGTAGCTATGCAATAACAACTCAACTGCATACCTAAACATAACAACCTTGCAGATCGAGATTTTATTATCCCAGATGAAAAAATATTATTGCTATCATTGTGTACTTAATTTTTTTACTGAAAGGTACTATAAAGCCCCACAATTGCCGTGAACTGTAAAATACCATGTTTAAATACATCATTGCCGGCAGATTTTCAGAAATACATAGTAAAAAAGTACATATATTTACGCCCTGTTCCCAACGGGGTAGGCAGAGACAATCTTCTTTCACTCGCTATGGTCCTGACATACGTCTTTCGCTTCTCCCACTTTTATCAATCTTCCCATGCATGCTCGTTGGTTTAGAGTACTCTTGACCTAGCCTTTTCTCAGAATGTCTCCGATTTGATCGTGAAATGTTTGCCTAGGTCTTCCTCTCCCGACCCTACTATTAACACTCGCCTCATATATTTGTTTCGTCAACCTACTTTCATTCATCCTCTCCACATGTCCAAACCAGCTCAGCATCCCTTTCTCAATTCGTGTCACTACATCGTCTTTCACGCCACAACGCTCTCTGATCACATTATTTCGAACCCTGTCAGTTATCTTCACATCAATCATACTTCTTAACGCTCTTATTTCTACTTCATTTATCCTGCTTGCATGCCTCTTCGAACATACCCAGCTTTCGCTTCCATATGTAATTGTTGGTACCATAACCCCTCTATACACAGCCAAACGAGCTTTGTGAGATATCGTCTGGCTGTTCATAAATGTGTGCAATGACCGATTCACCATATTACCTCCATCGCTCTCCTTTCAATGTCACATTCGTAACTTCCATCTCTCGTAAACATTGTTCCCAAGTAAACAAACTCATTCACTTGCTCTAAAATACTCTTGATACATACTTCCGTCATCCTATCCTCTCTTTCAAACACCATACACCTTTGTCTTATCTTATTAGTGCCCCATTCATTATTGTCACCATTGCCTGCACTTCCTCAGCCGATGACGCAAGTAAGACTTGATCGTCGGCGTAGAGCAAACATTTAACAGGCAACTCATTAATTCCTTGTCCGTATCATTTAAATCTGTCAATCAAATATCCATGAATATTGAACAGCCATGGGGATGCTACACAGCCCTGTCTAACACCTTTATGGATATTGAGTCCGTGTATGCCCCTTTAATTTTGATACAAGCTCGGGAACCCTCATATAGGGATTTCAGTGCTCGTATCAGATCACTGCTCACTCCATGCAAAGATAGTGCCGAACACAATTTAGCCCTCACCACTTTGTCATAGGCCTTCTCCAAATCTATGAAAGCGCAATAGACTTT
Organism: Bhutanitis thaidina; assembly: GCA_029286595.1. Classification (NCBI taxonomy): domain Eukaryota; kingdom Metazoa; phylum Arthropoda; class Insecta; order Lepidoptera; family Papilionidae; genus Bhutanitis; species Bhutanitis thaidina. Next base: position 7,258,260 of record JAGSMS010000003.1, read on the forward strand.
TTGGTTCTTAGCCAAGTACTTTTTAATAATGCACCTTAAGAAGAATACCTGATCCGTGCATCCCATCCCCTTTCGAAATCCTGCTTGCAGATCCCATATATTTTCATCGGTTTCATACATGACTGTTTCTATTAAAACTTTAGCATACATATCCCGCTGCTTTATTTACTTTCAAGCTCTTCAGTGCTTTCATAATCTCATCCATACTTATGTCTCTGTCTGATTCACTTTTATTTGTTTCTTGAGGAGGCGTTCCTCATCTGCTGGTGCCTCAACTCTTTCAAATAGAATATTCCTTCCATCTCTTTAGTACACATTCAAACGATCATGCAATTTATAATTCTCAAAAATTAAAAATGTTATCAAACAATTTTGGTTACCAGAAATGGCACCTGTGCCCACAGATCTTGATAGTTATAAGCCAAAAAAATATTTCTCTAATCTATGAGCTAAAAAAAAATACTGTTGTGTAAGAACTAGAGCATTTTACCAGAGGTTTTTAATGTTTAAAGATGATCAGTCTTTACTTGAGCATTATATAAAGTTTATACAGCAATACTTGGATCATGCTAAGGTGGGTGGATCTCATTTCATATGAGACAAAAAGGGGAAAAGCCTTGAAAATCGGAATGGTTAAAAACGCAAATGGCTGTCGGTTCAGGATATTCTACTGGAAAAATATTAGACTTCATCAGCAGAATATAGATATGAGTAAAAATAATACAATGAAAACTCCGATGTACAAATATTACTTAGGATAGTATCACTTTTTCAATTCCCGATTTAAACGAACAAAATTAATTGGGCACTAAAAGTAAAATACTAAGTTTTAGAGCCAAGATATTCGATCCAAGAGGATCAAGGAAGAAAAACAAGAGTTCTATTCAAGAAATGCAAGAAGTCTATAATCCCCCATGATAAATGATTGCGATGGCAGAAATTTACATACTAAACAAAACAAATAGATAAAATCACAAAATACAATATTTTGTACGTAGTAGAGCCAAGTAGTGTCCCTCTCGACCGGAGCAGTACCACGACCTCGAAGAATACCGGCGTGATGACGAGGCATCTTTTGCGTCTGCGTTTCAGTCGGTGAGTGGGGTAACCGAAAGTCCACTCCTCCTCCCCTCCCCCCATCATGCTCCCTCCCATCGTCCGTCTTTAAAGTGCCTAGTACCACTGTCTTCTTCCTTCCCACATAGGTTCAGAATTTTTATTTACGATTTATTTACAACCAACTTGTAAATATTTGCTTGTTCAAAGATGACAATGTACAGTAGTTAAACGATTAATATTAGTTTGCAGAGTCACATATTAGCATTTGTTGATATAACGGTGTTTTTGGGGATCACAATTGATTATAAGCTTGGGAAAATGGGAATAAGCTTAGCTTAATGGGATCCCCATGTAGAAACTTTAGCTAATAAACTCACCTCAGAGGCTCATGTTCTAATAAAAATTACTAAAATAACTACTGCAAGGTTGATTTACTATGGTTACTTTTATAGCATGATGTCTTTTCGTATTTCAATGTGGTCATGTAGCTAATACAACTTTTATTTTGCAAAAAAAGCACTACGGGCTATATATGATATCGTGATTTTTTTTTTTATGAAAAAATAGGCTTGCGTTTGACCTCAATCTTCTCCGATGGAAAGCGAAGAAAGGGCCTAGGATGGTACACGCTTGCCTAGATGTCTGTTCACTCTGGCCTTTTAATTACATTTACTTAAGGAACTATTTAAAGAAATCAATATTTAAATATGTAAGTAAACGTAAATCACTGTTCCTACGAAATAGTAAACGACATAATTTTAGAAAATTGAGAATTCTTTTCTGAGTACACGCGCTTATGTAATAAAATGCCAGAATGTGTCAGTAGTATCAGAGTCAAAATAAAAAAATAGTACCTTTTAATTTATGATAAGAATTGAAAAAAAATAGTCAAAAAAGGTTATCTAGGTCTGTTTCTTCTCCCTTCGAGAAGCCTCATTAAGAAACGGTGGTAGATGGTAAAAACAAACGAAATTATTTTTCTCGTGTCGTGAACATATGAAAAAATAGAGTTTTATAAAAACTATAACATGAGACTGCAAGCAAATATATATTTTATTTGTATCTCCAACATATTTACATTTACATATGCAGATATACATCAGCATATGCCCATACACAAACTCACACATTTGCATATAATTTCACACACACACACACACCAACGAACAAATTTTTAATATTTCTAAATTAGCTTTAAATGCTTAATTTGTTTTAAATGTTACTCCATACTCCATTACTCCATTTATAACCCTTAGGTTATAAATATGTAATAATAATGTTATAATAATTATTTAATAAATTACTTCCTCTTTATTGTTTGTACATGGGCTTTGACTCTAATGAAATTGTTTACGCCCCTATAGGACAGGCTACGCCTATCGCGGAGGTTAGCATATTATACATCTTATGAATGAAATCCTTTGAAAATAAAATATTTTTCTTTTTAATATTCACTTCATAATTATTACGACGTTAAAAAGATGAGACTGATTACCTGCGATTACAAAATTTCATACCATTAGTTTTTTTGTAAACAATTGTTGAAAGTTGTTACAGTAATACAAAACTTTGCAATATTTTCTTCTACTCCTTTCTAAGCACTTTTGTTTAGAAAAAAAAAATCCTGTGGGGAGCACAGGAAATATTATTTTCTTTCCGAAATATATATATTTGGAATGATATTTGACTATTTAATATACTCACAGTTAGTAAAATCATTTTTACATTATTAGACACTTGTTAAGACAAAGTCCAAAACTCTGACAAAAAAGCCCCGAATAAAATTTAAAAGCGCAAGGAATAGGTGATAAAAAAACTCGTCTTCGTAATAACAAAAAAAAAGAGAGAAACTCCAAGGAATAGCGATTTTTAAAATGGCATGTAAAGTGGTATGAATTCTATAAAGGAGAGGAATAAATGCAGTGTTCAGACTTTTAATTTTACTGTACAAAAGTAAAATACAATCATGTTTGTCATAAATGTCAATCTGTGGGCTCAAAAGAGGAAAACAATTTTCTGTCATAAATGTCAGGCAGTGATAGAATAGAGTGATTATAATTCATTTTAATGATTTCTAAAATTTCTTTTTTATAGTTTTATTACTTTAGTCGCTTCATAGAACTAAGATAGGACCAATCAAAGATATTAAAATGCATATATAACTTATCATTTAATCTTTTTAGGGCCACCATATGACACAAAATATAAACTAAGTGACTGAACACTAAATCTTAATAATTTTTCATTGTCTAGGCTTGATTTGATTGGTTATGAAAAATTAAGCTTGTGCTAGCTTTAAAGTTGATAAATAACATTTACTTAACTTTAATGTTTTTGATCAGCCAGAGCTGTATTTTAACAATTATGTAAAACACTAAATATCAGATAGAAATTCATTGACGATATACTCATATTGTTAAAACACAATCAGGCTCATAATTCTTCCAAGTGTTGCCAAAGGTGAAATTCAAATTTTACGGAGTTCATCATGTTTAATTTTGTGGGTTTCAAATTTAATGCGATAAGTTCCATAAAATTATTTTCATTTCAGTGTCTAGTTTTCGCGTGAATACAAGACATAATTAAAGATGCTAATACTTTCACAGAACTTTTTCTAAGAACAATTTTTATTGTTCCACGTGCTGATATACAACATATGACTCATAGTAATAGAACTTCAAAGTTATGATACAAGAAGGGTTAATATTTAGTTATTGATCGAATACCCCTAACCCTAACTTATTCATCCCTAATGCAACAATGAACTGATCTATTGATTACACATAATAATTTTAACAAAAAAATCAGTTATTTACGAACCCATTAGCACCTCCCCGCAGGTTATTTCCGGTACAAAATCACGGGGTTAAACCCCATAAGATGACTCGGACAAAAATTTGTTATCGAGACCAATTATAAATTGTATATTGATAGCACTAAAGTGTTTTAGTTTAGACTAGGTAAACTCTGTCGAACCACGCATGTGGCATTAATTGCCTTTTATTTCTCTTTTCAACGGGAACTTGTTCACCGTGAGATTCCAAGGCTTTTACGTTAGTCGACTCTTGCGACACCTTCAAAAAACAAGGGTTTAGCTGATTTTCGTACTTCTGTTTATTATTTAAGTAAGGTAACAAATTTACTTATTTTTATATTAATACGTATTTAGGAAATGCTTATTATCTAAAGTGCGTAACATTTTTGTAATGACATGGAAATAAGAATTGAAATTGGTGTACTCATATGTAGTAAATTGTAGTTGTACGCGTTGTATTAAAAAATATCTACCGAGCAATAAATTGTCATAAAAAACACTTCTTTAGCGTTGTATTCTTGGATTTTAAATGATGCAAGACACAATCTAGTAGAAAATTATTAGAGTTTATCATATCATGTCAAAGCCTCAAAAATAGCAGAAATATCAAATGTTCTCCTGCGCAATTACCGCCTCAAATGTGTGTTTAAATTATCAAGAATAATGACTAACAAAACTTAGCGGAGGACTGTTATGCAACATTCTGCTAAGATTAAACGTGGTAGAGCCAAGTGGCGGCTTTTGCTGCTGCTCGGATGGGCTGGCTCGAGCGGATTGGTACCACGGCCTCGTAGAATAGCGGCGTGAAGTAGAGTCATCTGGTGCTTCTGCATTTCGTTCGGTGAGTGAGGCAATCGGAGGCCCACGCCTTCTTCCCCCCTCCTCTGGTGCTGCAGATATACGTGGGGGATGGTAATCAGTTACCATCCAGTGAACCGCTCGTTTGCGGCATTTTCCATAAAAAAAATAAAGATATGCTACTGATATCATTCCTTTAGTTTATATTATAAAAAACCTAAGCGAAAATAGTTTACATCAGTAAAATAATATAACAACATTTATGCATATGAGTCCATAATCTAGTCACACCATGTCGTTTTGGTGTTGCCAAACTCTTATTACAAAACTATTTGACTGCATCAGCTATCCACCTGCTCGTTACGCCTTAGTTCTAAATATTTAATACAGACGCTGCTCCATTATCCTTCTTTTCAAATAACCATATTCTGATGTTTTTATTTGATTTGTTTGACATACGAGCTATCGGTACTCCTCCTCGCAAGCAACTTTAATCGAAGAATGCTTTTTTTTTTAATGGGAAGATGGCAAACGAGCATGCAGTTCACCTGACGGTAAGTGATTACCGTCGCCAACTTACATTTGCAACACCAGAGGTCCTGCAGATGCGTTGCCGGCCTTGAAGGGTATTTGGAAGATGGGAGGGAGGAGGACGGGGAGGGGGAGTGGGCCTCCGGATACCTCACTCACCGAACGAAACGCAGAAGCATAAAATGCCTCTACTTCACGCCGCTATTCTGCGAGGCTATGGTACCAACCCGGTCGAGCCGGACCAATCGAATAGCAACAAAAGCCGCTGCTTGGCTCTACCAGGTTGGAAATGGCTATAGATACGTTGTCACCCCTGAGGGTTAAGATGGAATGTATCTCAGTCCGTAATTATACTGATTGCTTATACCTTTCTAACCGGAACACAACAATAATTGCATTGCTGATTGGCGTCAGAAAATCCAATAAAAAAATATTCTTAAATGAATATTATGCCGGTCATAGTTACAGCAGGCACGTCCATTTATCATAAATATAAGCTTAGGCTCGTAAACGGAATGAGTACCAATCGAATTCCGTTACGCCCAATAAAGTGCTTATCAGAATGAATCAAAGCCCAATCCCGTTACTAAGTGCCCGCTAATGAAAACGACTACCGTTTGAAACACTTCTAACATTTCGTCTAAATTAGTTGAGCTGAACGAATTGCATGAGTTATTAAATTAGTGCAATCATGTCGACGGAAGCCGCTCCAAGCTTTTGATGAAACGGCCGACGTATATAACTGAATGATAATCACCAAACGTTCCATTCACAGCATATTCGCCACGGCTCTAATTGATTTTTTTAAACATCATTTATTGCACATTCCAATGGTTGTCACTTCCATGCTTCATCCAAATCTTCGATATTTGTTAGATCCGATATTTTTGTTCTCACGTGCATTACGATACCAAAACTTAATCTCACAGAAAATTTTTAAATTACTAATTGCAATATGAAATATGTTCGACAGGCCAATATGTTCGGAAGGTCGAAAAGTTTTTACGGGAATTAAAAATATTTCGAAAAATGCAAAGTCGTAATCAATGCATTTTATTAGAGTTTTATACAAAATGTAGTGCGATAATTTACATTTGTAAATCGTTGGTTTATGTATGTGGCCTCATCGACTTACTACTAATATTTTATATGAAACTTTAATCCGTTTACTTCGTATAAAGAATATGAAAAAAATATATATATATTGCTTATTCGGAATATCGTGACAAGAGGTTAGCCAGTTTTAGTCTTCGTATTCAGACCAACGATACAAATCGTACAATAAAAGATTTAACTCGGGTCTCCGGATTCCAAGTCAGATCCCCTAACCACTCGACTATCGTTGCTGTATTTAGCGTGGCGTGGTTAGAGTTACAAAACATATTAAAAGGATATTAAAATAAAGCACAATTTTGACACTATTACATGTAAATTTTAAATGGTGTATATACCGGAACGTTAACCTAGGTCACCCGCGTCCCGTAAAACTAAAGCGATTGGAATGGCCCTAAGCTAAACAGTCGTAAACGTTCAGTACTATATGGTCATTGGTAGGATCCTACGTTGTAAACAAGATGTTATTTACTTTAAAAATGTAATGTCACTAGTGTAGTGCTATGCTTAAAAAGTAATCAAAATAAAACTAAAAATATAATAATAGACTTCTGTGAAAAATAAAACCGTCTCTCGGAAACTTTTTGTACTAAATACTTATAAATTTTTTAGTACTTATAAACAGAACATGTTTAAAACATTGTTTACGTATTCAGTGGTCAGTAGAAAAAGTGGGCACGCGTTAGTGTTACACTCCCCGTGCCCCATGGCACTCCCCTAACTACCACACCAGGTACAGACCCGTACGTACAAAGGGGAAGGGATGATGGAAAATAATAGGGGAAGAGAATTTTAAAATTTATATTTTTTGCAGCCGGCGCAGGTGATATAACGCGTGCGCGTGCGCCGCCGACTCACTTGTGCGTGAAGCTTCACTGCCGCCGCTCGCTCTCGCCTTATAGACCAAAGCTCTGACAAAGCCTCCCTTTATCGCGCCAGTGCTTTTCCGCCCATCGAGCGGACCGGTTGTGCGCGCTTATCGATCGCGAACGCTCGCGTACTAAAGACGTAAAATGCTGCAAGAAATACAACTTGTTCAGGGCCAGACTAACTATGTTGTGGTGTCTTCTGGATATCCTTCTACAACGATGTCCAAAACTCCTGTAGAGAAGCGGATCTTACCTATTGCTCCGGCACCCGAAAAAAATTATGTCACTCACGATACGCCGCCGAATCTGCAGTATCGGAAAAAAGTGCACTTTAGGACGAATCCTTACACTGGACCGCAAGCCGCTTCGATCGCAAGACGAAATGCTCGCGAACGTAATCGTGTTAAACAAGTAAATGATGGTTTCAATGCACTTCGACGTCACCTGCCTGCTTCTGTAGTCGCCGCTCTATCAGGTGGCGCAAGGCGAGGATCAGGAAAGAAATTAAGTAAAGTAGATACCTTAAGAATGGTAGTTGAATATATTAGATATCTTCAGCAACTCTTAGAAGAGAGTGATGCTGCCTTAGGAATTACCCGTGATCAGGAAAATAGAGAAAATATTCCGAGTAGTAATAGTCAACCATCGACAACACTAGATATGGACGATGGATTTTTCTATGGAAATGATTCGCCATGTTCCGAAAAGGTCGATTCACCGGCACCCTCGGAGTGTTCCTCGGGAGTTTCATCGGCGTACTCGGCTGTAGATCGATATGAAGTATCGACGCAGCAGCAATTAGGACCGATGGATGAGGACGAACTACTAGATGTTATCTCCTGGTGGCAACAGAAATAGCGAATATGTAAGTTCTTCTTAATTATATATTCGATTCCATCCAATTTCGTAATAGTAATTTTCGTAGTTTATAATATGTAATACATATTTTATTTCATCATCACTATAGCTTAAACTAAGTATCGATTAAGTTGCATTGATAATTAAACCCAGGAGAATATTAACGTGCTTTTTTGTCTTCAGGTAACCGACGTTCGGAATCAAGTTTGGACGAAACCCTCCGAAATAATGTGCATTAATTAAATTGTACCGCATTATTTGTGAAGACGAAAAGACTCTCAATGTATCTAGTCATACCATAGTGCCTTAATGTTATTGGACATTTAGCTAATAAGTTTACAACCAGTACACAAGAAACTCTGCTGGAATGTTTTTGGCGTACATTGTTACCCATATGAACATTGTCAAGGCTTTTAATAATTTTGTTTATTATCTAGCCTCTGTAAATATTAAATAACGTTTCTTAACGAGAATATTAAATTATTTATTAAAAACTCCTTTGTTTATTTCACCTTCTTATCAAATCTTAAAATTTTAAATGACAGTTAGAAATTTAACAAATAGTTTAAATATGCAATGTGGCTATAGAGTTTAAATAAATTAAAATAAGCAAATTTAAGAATACAGAAATTTCATAATTTCTTTAAATCGATTTATTGCTAAATTAATCTTTTCCTATTCTATTCCAACTTCTTCATACATTCACAAATATTATTTTTTAAATATTATTTAAAAAATCTTATAATTTATGATACATTTTTAATTTCTTTTAAAATATATCCCTTTTCCCAGTTATTTCAAGTACATAACAAATTGTGGTAACTATTGTAGAAATAAAAGTGTTATTTGGATACCAATTGCCTTGTGAACGAAACCCATATGTAGTCTTTTTGAGAAACAATAGTTACATACCTATACTTTTTACCTTTACTAGTTACAGTTACATAATACTAGGCTTGTAAACATAATCGGCCGCGTGGCTTCTTAATAGTTAGCATACGCGACTGCTGAGCTATGGATCGTCGGTTCGAATCCCAGCTGAAACCAATATTTCTGCAATAATACAGATTATTGGTATTCGAGCCTGGATTGTATTGTGTTCGCCCGTGCTCTGTATCTGTCCCTTCCCCCGATTTTATTGGATAAATGTTACATCGGATGAGGGATAGTAAAGACGAGACTCTGCCTCTATGTTTGCCCGTATACTTAAACCTCTATAATATCTCCTGCACAGTTGACAACTGCCGATGATATACTTGGTGGCTGTGGCTGTGCACGAAATCGGTCCGGAAAATATAATCAATATATAAACTTAACTCGTGCCTGTGACCTTTTACGAGGTTGGTGCCATAAAACTGTGAATGGGCAGTCTCTATTAATTAGCATTCCAAGTACCACCCATTTTTGTCAAAAATTATTCTGTGAGATATTTTCCGTTAGCTGTTTACCACGACCATACTTTAATTCCCATCCACACGTGATGTTCTTCTTCTTCACCAGCGGATTTTGTAAAGTTCAACATAGAAACACCAAAAACGTGCTATCAAAAGCATTTCTTGAAAGGTTTGTCCATACTCACTATACTGGTCAAGCTGGTTGGTGAGCGCAGTGCTTGTATCCTCGTAATAGTTAGGTTCGCCGTTAGTCTGTGGGATTCGGGTTCGGCAAATTAAAAAATATGTACCTTTCAAAATGCCGTCGAAATATAGTCACAATGCTTACAAAGTTAACAAAATCTGAATCAACGAAATTAATTATTTTTAACCTAAGAATAGAAAATTAAACTATGAACGGGTAACTTCAAAAAGCTTAGTTAAAGCTTATTAAAAAAGGATACAATTTCACTAAGTGGCTCTCGCAGCTTAAACTCTGAATTGCAGTTTTTATATGGAGTTCATGGTATAAGATACTACAACTGGCAAACGTTGTAATAGTGCTTACATTGTGGCATTACGACGGCGTTGCGTGGCGGGACGCGGTCATCTCTTTAATATGCTTGAGTAGGGCGATGGCTGCCACATGCGTCATGCTTGTGAACAACAGGCCCTGCTTGTGGGGGCTGGTCAGATCAGGTTTGCAAATCCTGCATAAGTTTTTTTATGACGCTTTTTTTTACTGTTTAATTAATATCTTAGCATATGCTTTAATTCCCTGTGAGACTATTCGAAGCTTTTCATTTTTTGTTCTATTATATAGAATGTATAAAATCTGATAGAAATAATTAATAAGAGGGTTCATACGGAAATCATTTCGCCTGTTTCTTCTCCATCAGAAGAATCTCATTACGAAACGGTGGTTGATTAAAAAAAAATATTTCTTATGTCAAATAAAGAATTTTCATTCATTCATTTATTCATTACAACTTTTCCTATTTAGTACCATTAGAAAATATTAATAGATTTTTAAAATATTATTAATTTGGGTTACATTGCATTCTAAAAAGTAAAGTAGCAGGATTCATCCTACAGCAAAGCAAAGGGTCTCTCAATTTTCGAGAGAGCTTTGGAGCCGGGAAAGATGCGCGACGTTGCTCATCTACGGGTTAGCGAGCTTCACATGTCCTCGAAATATTTTTATTATTTCTCTAACATTCAGGTGTCCTCATTAAGATCTTCTTCCCGAGCACGTGGTAAATTCGGAACAAAATTCATATTAGACATCCGAACTGAATTATATCAAATTACCGCGTGGCATAGTGGTTAATATCTGGCCGCTGAGCCATGGATCCTGGGCTTGAACCCCATCCGAAGTCAAAATTAATACTTAATAAATAACACATGTAAAATACTGCACGTTTCTTCTTCATACACAATGCGTGTACATTATGTTCAAACCTTCATTTAAAAAAAAGTTTATTGGTTATACTAATTGAAATAACTTAACTACTAGACAAAATATCTAGTTACAAAGGAGATAAAAGTATTATGGTTAAACTTAAAATCGCTCTAATTCATCTTTAATACTCTTTTTAACAAATTTTAGTCCTATGTATCCAGCGTACACGTAATAGGTAACATTAAAATCGGTTCGACTCATTTCGAAGATTTATAACGTGTTTGTATGAAAAGACGTGAGGCATAAACGCTCTTAAATTTAAGCGATATAATATTAACGATTTATAAAATTATCTTATCGAATATCTTTATTACCCTATATCGAGATTTAGCAACATTAGACAAGAAAACAGAGATGAACTAAAAAATACCTCACACGAGACCAATCAACTGTTATTATACGTCACGAAGATAAGGGCAGATTCTATTAATTTATAACCAATGTGGGTGGATAAACTGACATTATTTTTTATTTGTCGCATAACATATATTTATTGTGACAAATGACTGTAATTTATTATTATTAATTAACTTGCTTCTATACTTAAGTTATCTCATGCGCAATGATGAATGTCAACCTATTATCTTTTATTATAATAACTTTTTTGTATTCTAGCGGCAGCTTTTGCTGCTGCTCAAATGGTCTGGTTCGACCGAAATGGTACCACGGCCTCGCAGAATAGCGGTGTGAAGTAGAGGCATCTTGTGCCTCTGAGTTTCGTTCGGTGAGCGAGGTAACCGCAGGCCCTCTCCCCCTCTCCCAGCTCCTTTCCCATCATGCCTCCCATCCCCCAAAACTCTTAAACGTCGCTTTACTAGCAGCTCTTCTGGGGTTATAGAATTATGTTGGTGACAGTATTCACTTACGGCTTGCTCGTTTTCCCCCGTCCGATAAAAAAATGTACAACTAGCGAACTGCGCACCGTCTTCGCAACGACTAAACCAATAAAGAATACTTTAGATGGGCCTGAAACCTTTGTTAATACATGGTATGAAAGTGTTTTGAAATCGGTTCCGTAGTTCCGGAGATTACCAGACTCTTGAGTTACAAAACACAATATTTTTCTCTAAAACGATGTCTAAAACATTGTTTACGTATTCAGTGGTCAGTAGAAAAAGTGGGCACGCGTTAGTGTTACACTCCCCGTGCCCCATGGCACTCCCCTAACTACCACACCAGGTACAGACCCGTACGTACAAAGGGAAGGGATGATGGAAAATAATAGGGGAAGAGAATTTTTAAAATTTATATTTTTGCAGCCGGCGCAGGTGATATAACGCGTGCGCGTGCGCCGCCGACTCACTTGTGCGTGAAGCTTCACTGCCGCCGCTCATCTCTCGCCTTATAGACCAAAGCTCTGACAAAGCCTCCCTTTATCGCGCCAGTGCTTTTCCGCCCATCGAGCGGACCGGTTGTGCGCGCTTATCGATCGCGAACGCTCGCGTACTAAAGACGTAAAATGCTGCAAAATACAACTTGTTCAGGGCCAGACTAACTATGTTGTGGTGTCTTCTGGATATCCTTCTACAACGATGTCCAAAACTCCTGTAGAAGCGGATCTTACCTATTGCTCCGGCACCCGAAAAAATTATGTCACTCACGATACGCCGCCGAATCTGCAGTATCGGAAAAAGTGCACTTTAGGACGAATCCTTACACTGGACCGCAAGCCGCTTCGATCGCAAGACGAAATGCTCGCGAACGTAATCGTGTTAAACAAGTAAATGATGGTTTCAATGCACTTCGACGTCACCTGCCTGCTTCTGTAGTCGCCGCTCTATCAGGTGGCGCAAGGCGAGGATCAGGAAAGAAATTAAGTAAAGTAGATACCTTAAGAATGGTAGTTGAATATATTAGATATCTTCAGCAACTCTTAGAAGAGAGTGATGCTGCCTTAGGAATTACCGTGATCAGGAAAATAGAAAATATTCCGAGTAGTAATAGTCAACCATCGACAACACTAGATATGGACGATGGATTTTTCTATGGAAATGATTCGCCATGTTCCGAAAAGGTCGATTCACCGGCACCCTCAGGTGTTCCTCAGGAGTTTCATCGGCGTACTCGGCTGTAGATCGATATGAAGTATCGACGCAGCAGCAATTAGGACCGATGGATGAGGACGAACTACTAGATGTTATCTCCTGGTGGCAACAGAAATAGCGAATATGTAAGTTCTTCTTAATTATATATTCGATTCCATCCAATTTCGTAATAGTAATTTTCGTAGTTTATAATATGTAATACATATTTTATTTCATCATCACTATAGCTTAAACTAAGTATCGATTAAGTTGCATTGATAATTAAACCCAGGAGAATATTAACGTGCTTTTTTTTGTCTTCAGGTAACCGACGTTCGGAATCAAGTTTGGACGAAACCCTCCGAAATAATGTGCATTAATTAAATTGTACCGCATTATTTGTGAAGACGAAAAGACTCTCAATGTATCTAGTCATACCATAGTGCCTTAATGTTATTGGACATTTAGCTAATAAGTTTACAACCAGTACACAAGAAACTCTGCTGGAATGTTTTTGGCGTACATTGTTACCCATATGAACATTGTCAAGGCTTTTAATAATTTTGTTTATTATCTAGCCTCTGTAAATATTAAATAACGTTTCTTAACGAGAATATTAAATTATTTATTAAAAACTCCTTTGTTTATTTCACCTTCTTATCAAATCTTAAAATTTTAAATGACAGTTAGCAATTTAACAAATAGTTTAAATATGCAATGTGGCTATAGAGTTTAAATAAATTAAAATAAGCAAATTTAAGAAAACAGAAATTTCATAATTTCTTTTAATCGATTTATTGCTAAATTAATCTTTTCCAATTCTATTCCGACTTCTTCATACATTCACAAATATAATTTTTTAAATATTATTTAAAAGAATCTTATAATTTATGATACATTTTTAATTTCTTTTAAAATATATCCCTTTTCCCAGTTATTTCAAGTACATAACAAATTGTGGTAACTATTGTAGAAATAAAAGTGCTATTTGTATACCAATTGCCTTGTGAACGAAACCCATATGTAGTCTTTTTGAGAAACAATAGTTACATACCTATACTTTTTACCTTTACTAGTTACAGTTACATAATACTAGGCTTGTAAACATAATCGGCCGCGTGGCTTCTTAATAGTTAGCATACGCGACTGCTGAGCTATGGATCGTCGGTTCGAATCAGCTGAAACCAATATTTCTGCAATAATACAGATTATTGGTATTCGAGCCTGGATTGTATTGTGTTCGCCCGTGCTCTGTATCTGTCCCTTCCCCCGATTTTATTGGATAAATGTTACATCGGATGAGGGATAGTAAAGACGAGACTCTGCCTCTATGTTTGCCCGTATACTTACACCTCTATAATATCTCCTGCACAGTTGACAACTGTCGATGATATACTTGGAGGCTGTGGCTGTGCACGAAATCGGTCCGGAAAATATAATCAATATATAAACTTAACTCGTGCCTGTGACCTTTTACGAGGTTGGTGCCATAAAACTGTGAATTTCTATTAATTGTGGCAGTCTCTATTAATTAGCATTCCAAGTACCACCCATTTTTGTCAAAAATTATTCTGTGAGATATTTTCCGTTAGCTGTTTACCACGACCATACTTTAATTCCCATCCACACGTGATGTTCTTCTTCTTCACCAGCGGATTTTGTAAAGTTCAACATAGAAACACCAAAAACGTGCTATCAAAAGCATTTCTTGAAAGGTTTGTCCATACTAACTATACTGGTCAAGGTGGTTGGTGAGCGCAGTGCTTGTATCCTCGTAATAGTTAGGTTCGCCGTTAGTCTGTGGGATTCGGGTTCGGCAAATTAAAAAATATGTACCTTTCAAAATGCCGTCGAAATATAGTCACAATGCTTACAAAGTTAACAAAATCTGAATCAACGAAATTAATTATTTTTAACCTAAGAATAGAAAATTAAACTATGAACGGGTAACTTCAAAAAGCTTAGTTAAAGCTTATTAAAAAAGGATACAATTTCACTAAGTGGCTCTCGCAGCTTAAACTCTGAATTGCAGTTTTTATATGGAGTTCATGGTATAAGATACTACAACTGGCAAACGTTGTAATAGTGCTTACATTGTGGCATTACGACGGCGTTGCGTGGCGGGACGCGGTCATCTCTTTAATATGCTTGAGTAGGGCGATGGCTGCCACATGCGTCATGCTTGTGAACAACAGGCCCTGCTTGTGGGGGCTGGTCAGATCAGGTTTGCAAATCCTGCATAAGTTTTTTTATGACGCTTTTTTTTACTGTTTAATTAATATCTTAGCATATGCTTTAATTCCCTGTGAGACTATTCGAAGCTTTTCATTTTTGTTCTATTATATAGAATGTATAAAATCTGATAGAAATAATTAATAAGAGGTTCATACGGAAATCATTTCGCCTGTTTCTTCTCCATCAGAAGAATCTCATTACGAAACGGTGGTTGATTAAAAAAAAATATTTCTTATGTCAAATAAAGAATTTTCATTCATTCATTTATTCATTACAACTTTTCCTATTTAGTACCATTAGAAAATATTAATAGATTTTTAAAATATTATTAATTTGGGTTACATTGCATTCTAAAAAGTAAAGTAGCAGGATTCATCCTACAGCAAAGCAAAGGGTCTCTCAATTTTCGAGAGAGCTTTGGAGCCGGGAAAGATGCGCGACGTTGCTCATCTACGGGTTAGCGAGCTTCACATGTCCTCGAAATATTTTTATTATTTCTCTAACATTCAGGTGTCCTCATTAAGATCTTCTTCCCGAGCACGTGGTAAATTCGGAACAAAATTCATATTAGACATCCGAACTGAATTATATCAAATTACCGCGTGGCATAGTGGTTAATATCTGGCCGCTGAGCCATGGATCCTGGGCTTGAACCCCATCCGAAGTCAAAATTAATACTTAATAAATAACACATGTAAAATACTGCACGTTTCTTCTTCATACACAATGCGTGTACATTATGTTCAAACCTTCATTTAAAAAAAAGTTTATTGGTTATACTAATTGAAATAACTTAACTACTACACAAAATATCTAGTTACAAAGGAGATAAAAGTATTATGGTTAAACTTAAAATCGCTCTAATTCATCTTTAATACTCTTTTTTAACAAATTTTTAGTCCTATGTATCCAGCGTACACGTAATAGGTAACATTAAAATCGGTTCGACTCATTTCGAAGATTTATAACGTGTTTGTATGAAAAGACGTGAGGCATAAACGCTCTTAAATTTAAGCGATATAATATTAACGATTTATAAGAATTATCTTATCGAATATCTTTATTACCCCTATATCGAGATTTAGCAACATTAGACAAGAAAACAGAGATGAACTAAAAAAATACCTCACACGAGACCAATCAACTGTTATTATACGTCACGAAGATAAGGGCAGATTCTATTAATTTATAACCAATGTGGGTGGATAAACTGACATTATTTTTTTATTTGTCGCATAACATATGTTTATTGTGACAAATGACTGTAATTTATTATTATTAATTAACTTGCTTCTATACTTAAGTTATCTCATGCGCAATGATGAATGTCAACCTATTATCTTTTATTATAATAACTTTTTTGTATTCAAGCGGCAGCTTTTGCTGCTGCTCAAATGGTCTGGTTCGACCGAAATGGTACCACGGCCTCGCAGAATAGCGGTGTGAAGTAGAGGCATCTTGTGCCTCTGAGTTTCGTTCGGTGAGCGAGGTAACCGCAGGCCCTCTCCCCCTCTCCCAGCTCCTTTCCCATCATGCCTCCCATCCCCCAAAACTCTTAAACGTCGCTTTACTAGCAGCTCTTCTGGGGTTATAGAATTATGTTGGTGACAGTATTCACTTACGGCTTGCTCGTTTTCCCCCGTCCGATAAAAAAATGTACAACTAGCGAACTGCGCACCGGCTTCGCAACGACTAAACCAATAAAGAATACTTTAGATGGGCCTGAAACCTTTGTTAATACATGGTATGAAAGTGTTTTTGAAATCGGTTCCGTAGTTCCGGAGATTACCAGACTCTTGAGTTACAAAACACAATATTTTTCTCTAAAAACGATGTCTAATAGACTTTTGCTTGTTGACGCATACACGCTTACTCAGGGGTAAGGCCGGGCCGGGACAGGCTTGCAACTTCCAAAATCTTCCGCTTTTCCTGCATTTGGGAAAAGACAACATAATCGACATATGTGTATGTATCCGCGGATATGATGTAAGGATCCGCGAACGAGAAAAAGGGAGAACGACTCATATCATCACTTCTATCGGGCATGTCACCGCGGCAACATCAGCAGTCCGACCCTATCAGAGATGAAAAGGATACAATGAGTGACGCATCGTATTACCGTTACTGCTTTCCCTCGTACTCCACTTGTATCGTAGTGTGTTCACCAAGCTCAGTCGGAGGGACAATACCGGATCGTCTCACCGACTCCACTGCTCCACGTCTACTAAACTACCCCGTATCGAGAATGCGTTAACTCGACTACGACTGTTGAGCCATGAGTCCAGGATTTGAATCCCGCCCAGAAATAACATTTGTGGAATACAAATTGTTAATTCTCGATTTAACGGTTTAAGACTTCAATATATCCTGCGCAGTTAACAACAATATTAATATTCTGAAGTATACGAAAGTCGCCGTGAATTAAATATACCAGGCGTACATTATAACAGACTTAAGCCTATCAGGTCTTCTCTCGACGCCTTTTGGGCGTCGGAGGAACTGTATCGGGGCTTGGCCCCCTTCAGTGGTATCTGTTCGCCGCACGTAGAAGTACGTGCGGGTCATGGGGGTGCGTAAACGCTTCGGCTTCGGTGTCTCTGCCCCAGTCTCCACGCGAGCTGGTGGCCAGGTGGACCCCTTTCGGGGAAAGCCCGTCCATCCTGCCCGCGGGGGGCGGCGCATAGATTATTTAGGGTTGGATGGGGTTTGTGGCTTCTGGGGTACGGCTAGGTAGTCCCGCTAATTTGGCGAGTCCCTGGATTGCTGCCTGGCCTATGTCGTCTCCGTTTAGGGAGGCCAGGAGTATGTCCTGCAGGATGGTAATCACTGTCGACAACGGGACAGTGGGTTCCGTCCGCGAGACGTGGTGTTGGGCGGAGACGGGCGTCGGCCGGGGTTCCGGGCATGGCCTCGTCTCCTGTTGTTGTCGTTGGGTGGTGGCTGTGAGTTTTTTTGGAGGCTCTGGTGTTATTGCCTTCTTTTTCCCTCCTCTGCTTCTCCGTTTGCGCTTTGAGGGGGGTTGGGCGTTTTCCGGTTGGCGAGGTGGTTCTGACGGAGCCTGATGGCTCACGGCAGATTCCGCCCTCGCCTCTTGTGTCCTGGCAATCCGGTTCCTGGTTAGAGCCACTGCCCCTGCGCAGCGGTTACGGAGTTCCCGCTGGTAGACAGGGCATTTGGAGTTGGTAGCCGTGTGCTCCTGTCCACAGTTTGCGCAAGTTGGCGGCTCCTCCCGAGGTCTCGGGCAGTCCCTGGCGGCGTGATTACCTCCGCAGCACACACACGCCAGTGGCCGGTGGCAACAGTGCGATGAGTGGCGGAAGAGTTTGCAGCGATGGCATTGTGCCGGGCCTCTTTTTCCCCTCCAGGCCTCCATTCTGACAGCGGGCATACAAAGTATCTCGGTGACAGAATACAGTGTCGGGAGGATGTCCGGAGTCTTCTTCAGTTGCGCGAAGAAGATAACGCCTGGTCATCCCTTCCGCGCACTGATGCTCTTTATGTATTCCGGCGTGTAACCTTGGATCCGGAGGTCCTCTGCGATTTCGCTTGATTCCGTACCCTCCGGCAGCCCGCGTATTGCGACCTTGACATTCTGTCTGCCGGTAAGCAGTCCGTGAACCAAGCTACTTTCTCCTCCTTTTCCAGCCAGGTTAGGTAGGCGGTGATGGCGTGGTTCTCCTGGGCTGTTTCGGGGTAGAACCTGACTCCCTTCCCAAAAGGGCGGGCGTTAGGTCTACGTCCGATATTGCCGGACAGGACTCGGAAGTGGTGAGTCCAGTTTGGCAGGTGTTCCACGATGATGGGTGGGAAGCGGGGAGCTTTCACCAACCTCTGGGTGCCGGAGGTTCCCGAAACCAGGGTTGGAGGGCGTTGTGAGCGCTCTTTTTGCACGCTCAGGATGCTCGCATAGCTGGTGGATTGCGTGGTGTTTCCTGTCTCCGTAGCCATCAATCCATTACCGCTTTGTGCGGTATCTGGAGAGGCTGGGGGAGAGGTGGACGGGTGTGGGCGTGCGTTGGGGCGTGGTGCACGGCTTGCGAGACTCTGGTGCTACCGGAGCGGTGCGCGGAGTGGTCCCAGCCGTGGAAGTGGAGGGGACTTCGTGGGAAGCGAGGGGCGCGGCCACTGCTACTTGGGCAGGCGGGTCGCGAGTTGCGCTGGGGATGGTGGTTTCCTCGAGGCAGATGCGCTTGCAGTCTGCCTCTTCCTCTTCTGGGCTTCTGTGGCGTCTAGCAGGGCGAAGTATCTCCGTGTCTACACGGTCCTTCGCTGCCTGCTGAACCTTTGCCAGTTCTTCGGGTCCGATGTTGTGGCCCGAAGCCACGAGGTCTGTCCGGGACTTCTCCAGCTCCGCGATGATAGATCTCGGAGTGGATGGGCAGGCGAATGCCCCCAAGCTCTCCATGTACCGTATCGTCGTGAGCTCGTGCTCAACACGAGCCCTTGGGGATAGGTCGGCAACGTCTGGAGATGTTGGGGGTGACGGTGTATCGTCCTTTTCGGCGCTGCTGTCCGTGGTGGACACGCTGGTCGCCGAGGTCTCCATGCTGGTGTTGGCGTTGGAAGATGCCGATGTCGACATCTTTGACGCAGGGCTTTTACTACCTTTCTTCCTCATGACTAGTGCAGTTCGCCGCGACCTGGGGGTGTTCGCCGCCGCGCTAGAGAACGCGGGCGGTTTCTCGAAGCGTTTATATCAATAAACGCTTGAGATATCCTGTGGTCCGAGCGTAGTTGCTGTAGCGAACGCGAACTGCAGACTGTCCACAGACTTAAATTATCCTGACTGATGATAAGAAGCAAAAGTCTAGGTTACGAAGTGTGTGGTACAAGACGAAGATAGTAACTGTGAGATGGGCAACGTGCTTGCGAACGCCTATGCCTACCTAATATGGCGAGTATGGGCAAAAGTTCCAAGAAATTCAAACTACTTGAAAGTTCTGTAGACTAATATGAAAAAGATAATGAAAAGAAAAAGCTTACTTACAAGTGTCTGTCAGAGATAGATTAGATTATCGACATGATACACAGTTATGTGATTTGCTATAAAAATTTGTCTAAACTGTTTCCTCTATAACTTCTATTCCGTTTACAGTAGAATAGACTCTTCTTAGGTTTATTAACCTTAATTATTTCAAATCTGTTTCAATATTTTTCATTCAGTGATCCTTACATAAAACCGTATAAATAGATCAAAATTTATTATTATTCTCATTATCATCATCATCACCATCACTGTCTGTCACTAGATCCCTGATGAACATAAGTCTCCTCTAAAGATTGTTATAATCTATGATCCAGAGCCATCAGCATATGTCGACGTCCTGCTATACTATGGAAGACGTCACTCCATCCTGTGGAATATTTATTCTACAGCGTTCGCTTGTACGAGGTTGCCACTCAAGAAACTTTCTTTCGCAAAGGTTAATATATGAGACTTACTGTATCTTAATAAAGTTATCATAAATTAAAAGAATAAAGATCAACGAGAAACAGTCGTCGGCTCGGTGGCGTAAAGACTAAGCGTTTGGAAATATAATCTCGGGACCTGTAGGTCGCCGATTCAATTTCCGCACGGGACAAGTATTTGCCTGCATTAAAAATTAAATATTTCTTATAACATTGTCGAAAGTACGTAATAATTAACTTTTACCGTTTTTATATTATTTGAAGCGATGTGATTTTTATTTAGTTTTTTTAATTTAGATTTTTTTTTAATCCCAATTCACAAATCATCATATCTAATTACCACAACTAGATCCATCAAAAAAAGACGACATATTGAACTAAACAGCACAATTATTCCATTGTACATATTTCCTAGAAACATCCACCTACAGTTTCCTAATTTATACGTCCACGTAAATTATGTTTGATTCGATTGTAAAAGCGTCTGACAAGCTCGCTTCTTACTTAACGTACGTGTGACCCTACCGTTTTTATAAAAAGGTTATTGTTTTGATAAAAAATGACATGCCACAAAGGTATCTGATAATAAACGTGGGCGGGGTCATAACAAAAGAGAAATTGGTTAGCACCATAGCAACACAATACGGGTTGAAGTTTTGATTCGGGTGTAAAATTAAGTTTTCTAACATCGGCATCTTTTGTCTTCTTGTTTTTTTGATTTTTTCACATATAACACTTCCTGGACACAATAATTTTATTTACGATTGTTTGTTCAACAAATGGATGAATTTGTTAAAAATCACGATTCTGTTATTTTGTGTGTGTATTCTTTGAATGATACAACAAAATGGTAAATATTTATTGAACTGATTACGCTGACCTATTAAAGAGTTTTAAATTAAACGATAGAAAAAGTAACTTTAATTTATTCGAGTTTATCCTTTTTACTTTATTTTTTGATGGATCACAAATCTTAGATAGTTATTTGACATTAATCAAGAACTGTACGCAGGTAAGTGCGAGTATCGTCGTAACTTCCTGCGCTCACAATTTCTTTAAGGCTGCTTTTAAAGTTTTTATCTCGCTAATGATGTTTTACGATGTAGCTCCACTCTGTGTTATCACTTGCTGTCGCCTACGGTAGCTAGCTCGATTTTATTATCAATTGCCAAACTTCGAAAATGTATGGTAGATCCAATTAGTTAAGGCTTAATTTTCAATAGCATCCATGTTATAGATAAATGGCAGTAGCGATTTCCTTTCGGCCTTCCCTTTGTCGCCTTTCATATCTGAAAAGTAAATTAATTGACGGATTGCGGTAGCCAACCGTAATGATTATTCTACTTTTTGTGCGACAACCAACCTCTTTTGTCAAAATAGTTATCGGTAGGCATAAAAATGCTACATCTTAATTTGATGAGTTTTTTTTACGATAAAGGATGGTATGAAAAATTTACCTATTTAACTGCGGGTCTTTTAATCTATTGAATAATTAACATTAACGATGACCACAAATAAACCGTAAATTATTTTGATGTCCTTGAAACCCATATTATTGTCAATTCATTAATTCGGCTTTACTTTTTGATTCTCGAGAATATAAGATATCGATTAAAGGTTTTCATTTACACCGTTTTAAAAGAGATTTTGACACGACCTATAAAAATTAACTTGCAACCAAAAAGTAAGTAGTAAAATTCCAATTGAAAATTTTGGTCACGGAGAACAAAGGCCGGCAACACGGCTGTCGGCTGCATTAACGCCCTACTACAATAAATCCAGGAGGTCCGTCGCCAAAGGGCTAATTACTCTGAATATCGGTTGATATACTGTCTACTTAGGAGCCGTGATGTATGGCCGCAGTCAAAGGAACGGACGCCGCGAGCCTGCGGCGAAAATACGATGCCACGATTATGAATAAACGTATTTAGACTTAGGCCTTAGGTTAAGTAAAGACGTAACTTGATTAGAGATATTTCATTTTAACTAGCTCACGTTAATCTTTCAAAATAAACTAAAGCTTCTGAACTATGTTAAAACGAATAAAGTGTACAGTTTACTAGATACAGTATTTTTATACATACGAGGACATTCCTCGTAGCTCAATATTGCTAATAACCGTGATAGCTCAGAGGCTATCAGATCCGTCAGGCGGTCGGTTTAAAACAAATGATGATAATTACAAAAAAAAATTAATAACATTTTTGAAGTACTGTATTTACTGCGAGCTCAACGGTGAAGGAAGACATAGAGAACAATATTTTGTTATGCATGGCAGTCGCCTGAGAAATAATAGTAAATATATTATTTCGGTGTCATGTGAAATCTGTCAACCTGCATTGAACCAACGGTGCAGACTCTATCCGGCTACAAAACAACAATTTTTACATAAAAAATATATTTAGGAAAATGTAAAGAAATAACATTTATATTTATGCATTGTACAATACAGAACATTTACAAGTAACACAAGTAGTTAAAACGACGTGACAGGTACCGAAGGCTCAGCACTACTGAAATTGTTAATTTATATTTACCACGCACTGAACATCGATTAAAAAAATTGTCTGCTTAATAAATATTAGAACGACAAATGAAATTCATTGACTCTGACTGGAGCAGCGTAGAGAACTCTTCCTGGATCCATATGCTGTATAAATAAATTGTACCGTATTGATATAAATTCGAAGGTCACACGGATCACACTTCTTTTTCTTTCTCTATTCAATGTATGTCGAAGGAAGAGTCAGTGTTGTGTTTGAGATACAAGACACATCAAAATACATCCAAAATAAAACTAATAATTTAAGTCAAATTATTTTTGTCTATTACAAATTGATAGAGATTTTAATTTTATAATTACTGAAATGAACTTTGATCAGATTGACCAGGTAGATCGACTCACATTAAGATTATACTCGATACTTGTTAGTTTTACCGCCTGTATTTCAGATCTGCAAAAATCGAGTATGTTGCTTGCAATGAAATGTAATTTAATAATTAGTTAAGTTTCAACACAGACTATGAACAGTTTGCGCAGTCTATAAAACGATAGCAGAATTAATTGTTGAGATCTATATACAAAATCAATTACTTCTTATAACAGATTTCCGCAAAGCTACGTCTGATATGTTTAACTAGTGCATCATATTGTTAGAATTATTTATTCCAAAATTTCTTACTTTTACCTTCATACAAAAGTGTTGATTTCGAGAAAGGGTTTCTCATTCATGAAATAATAACATTTTGACACATCTTTCCCGTTTAATTCACTGCAGAGAGTCTTGTCCTCTTTTTTGTAATAATATTTCTAAACATGCTTATAATAAAAATGAAGAATTAGAGTTGATATTTATCTATATTCTGTGGTAAGCAGAAGCATAACTATTTATATAGATCCTAATAGAAAACTATCAGTGCGTTTAAATGTAATCTGTTTCCAAACAGCAGTACAATAGAAAGGCGATAAGATCGAAATTTAAGCTTCAACAAACAAATTGTAGTCATTCTTTGTGAGAGAAAATCAATAAATATGTTTAAACAACATGTCACGCTGAAAACCATTCAACGATACTTTAAACAGAGAGTTTGTTTCTAGTAATAATCGGTGGCCTGTGAGAAACCAATTTACAATTTGTCAAGAATTCTAAAGTAAGATCAGAAACACTTTTTTTCTAAAAATCTTTGACACAACCCTTAAAGAAAATATGTTCTATATGAGAACTAACTAAGATTTAGTTACTTTTGGCAACTCTTTATTATTTATATGATACTCATGTATCACCAGTTGCAGACATCACAGACGAAAACTGTTACTTGTTTAAGTATGTGAACGAAAAGAAAGTAATGTTTACGACGCAAAAAAGTAAGTGTATGTGTACGACGCAAATTTTCAAATATAAGTTTTATTTATTTATTAATTCTTTATTGTGTCCCTAAAAAAAGAAAGGAATACAATGGGCGGACTTAATGCCTTTTGGCATTCTCTACCAGTCAACCCTGCGTGAGAAAGAAAACATGTTGGCAGGTTCAAAATAAATAATAAATATAAATTAAATATAAATATTAAATATATAATCCTTATAATATACTTACATACTTATAACATACATAATACACTATACATAAACATATAATACATACATAAACAATTTAAATATGGAGAGAAAAATCTCAGATGGCATTTGCCTTCAGATAGTGACGACGGAGCAGGGTTTTGAAGGAGTTTTTGTTCGGAGCTTTCTTGATATCATCGGGTAGAGCGTTCCAGAGAAGTGTAGCTTTAACGGTGAAAGAAGAAGAAAAGAAACCAGTACTATGTTGTAGAACACTAACCTTCAAGCTGTTTGAAGTTCGAGGCACTCTGTTATGACTGGAATAAAGAAAATTGAAATTATCCTTAATATACGAAGGAGAGTTTGCATCGTTTAAAACGGAATAAAGTACTGTCAAGATTCTGGAGCTACGCCTTTGGTGAATAGAAAGCCATTTTAGCTTTGAACGATAGAAGGAAATATGTTCATAATTAATAATAAATAAAGATATAATAATAAAGATAATAAGATTAAACGAATGGACAAAATATCGTTACGATATTTTTTCGCAATTACAGGTATAGATTTAAAACTTAATTAATGTTTTACGATTTAGCAATTTCATATTTTGGTCGCTAAATTCGTACGGTTATTAAGTAAGTGCAAATTTAATTTTGAATAAACGAAACTAAATTAATCGAATTCAATATTCAGAATTTCTCCAGTTACTGTTTCTTTTCTTTACTTATCTTTGTGACACATCTGTATGAAGCGCGTACATGGTCATATATATAATCCATTAAAATAAAGAAGTGAACGTACCCGGCAGATGTCAAAGGATTGCGGGTAGGCAAGGTGTCCACAGATCTCAGGTGACAACTTCGATTGGCACAAGCCACAGAGTTATTGTAAAAGTACAGTTGAGCTCAAAAGAAGAAGAATTTTCCTAACGGAGAATTTGTTATTTAACTTATATAAAAAAGTCGCTTTCAATTTCTATTCAAAAAACTTCATATACCTTTTCTCACGTTTGTTTATAAAAGAAATAACGAAATTAAAATCATTATGATAAAAAGTGTAGGTACTGAGTTATACCGATATATTAATTCTTAAACCAATTTTATTCGATTGTTTATTTTTTATATTTGAATATCAACGTTCCATTACATAATCCAATAGACATTGCTCCTTATAACTGTACCTGCTCTTCGCATAGCAGTTTTTATAACACCCGCGTGTTAAAGTAACATAAACATTTAATTTCCTCATATTTTAGTGAAATATTTTAATATTTTATTTTACTATAATTTAAATTATTTTTTTAATAAGAACTTGCGTACCGTTTTACCATTTGTTAGAACGGTACGTATGTTCGATGACATAACTTTTTGTCCATCATCAATCTATTTAAGTACGCTGTTGAACATAGGCCTATTCAAGGATGTTTCAGCAAAAAGCTACCAGCTTTTCCTGGATGGTTTGCCCGCGCTGGGATAAGTGGGTAGGTGAACGCACCGCTGGTACCGTGACGCTGCTACCCATTACTTGTCTGTGAGATTAGGGTTGTAATCTCACATTCACATTAACATCACATTGTTGGCAAATGTATTTGCAGCCATCATCCGGTCAACAGAGCTTCATTTTTAGCTAGTAGAGTAAAGATGAGGTTGGACATTGGAAAAAAGATGGATAGAAAGAGGAAAACCCTTACACTAAATGATACTAAGGGGAAATGTACCGTATATTCCCCCTTAGACCCAGACACAACTACTATGACATAAATAATAAATTGAATTCAATTTTGAAAAGGATTCCTATTTGCACAAGATCAACTCGCACTTGACCGATGTTTAGCTCTATCTCCAGCATTCGTAACACCTCACAGTACTCGAACTGCTAGATGTTTGTATTTTGTGAACTAAATATATATATATATTTATTATAACGTATCTGTATTATATTAGCTAAAACAGATGTATAAATTATAGTGCTCGTGCCATCGCACGACAAACAATTTCGACGAAAGCTGCGTAAAAGGGATAACATCTTCAAATAATCTGTCAGGTGTTTCACGGTCAATTGGATACAGAACATAGCGACAGTTTGCGTAAAAACTTTCTATTTGTTACCCCCTTCCTTTGATGTAACACGAAACGTTTAATAGTCCTTCATGATGGATTTGCACAATACTTTCAAATCATACGCAAGCTACGCCAGGTGTCGACTTATCCTTATAAATTACTTATTAAAAAAAAACAACAACTTTTGATAAATATAATATCTTCTTTATGTACTTGCTAATTACACCAATTCTCTTCACCCATCTGTGAGGTATCTGCGTAAAAATCTGCCACCACCTTTGTTCCCGTGGGTGTAGTAAAGAGGCGCTTATTAAATTAGCAACGGCTGATACTGTGAGTACTGAGAAAGATAACGGTGCCAGACGCCTGGTACTGCAATCGCCAATCCACGTGACTGTTATGGAAAGTCCTCCTTATGGGAGAGGTCTATATCCTGCAATGGAATATTTAGTCTGTTAAGGTAAGGTGACCACAATAACCCCTCCCTCCTCCCAATTCGAACCTCACCTACCCGTAGTGCCCTGCTGGCAGACAAACAAGGCTCTGGCGATTCCATGTGGATGGACATCCGATTGGATGCAAATCTTTAACTCCAAAAGCGACAGCCACACCAAACACTGTGAATGTTTGGAGCGCGATTATTCGTATAATGATTTCTTATATTTACACAAATGTATATTATACATATACAGTTTAGTACATATTTACAAAATTTAAAACTAATTTTACAGATTTATTCGCATTTTACTTTTACTTTTCATTATCCGATGTTTTGTGATATGCACAAAAATTTGCATTATGATTAGGATTTATCCTGGCCTAATCACAGCCTATTTGTCCGCTTAGGCTGATCAATGAGCCATGCAGTAGTCAAACGATTAAATGTAACAAAACGGAGAAAAAACCAATTTAAAAATACCCGAAAATTAATACTTTACACAATTTTCTAATATGTACCTCGACTGTTATTGGAATCCAACCCACGACTTTGTAGGCCACCGAAGTACTGCTAAGAGGTCATTAAGGTAAATAGTAATCTAAATCGTACATAGAAAACAAATACGAAAAAAAAGTTAATATGAAAATTTAGAAGTACCTAAATTTTATATATAAATATATTATGTTATAATGTAAATACCAATTAACATGCGGGAATAAATATTAAGTTTTCATTTAATTTTTCGTGACTTACCGCCACGCATTTATAACTTTTATGATGTTTGTAAATCAGAATATCAAAGCATCATTTCAGCTTTCGCTATTAATACATCATCATTTGAATGACAATGACGTGAACGTAAAGTAAACACGGCTACAGTCAGCCCAAATATTTTACACCCAACATTTACATTGGTGTTAACGAGGGCCCTCTCTATAAAACCTTTGTAAACGAACATAAATCTTTGGCGTTGCAGTTAGACGGAGACATTTCGATATAAAAATATCGCTTTTAAATGAAATATCTTCACTACGCATTAAAAAATAAAATGGTATGGGAATTCTTCGTAAAGTAAATCCTACTTAACCTGCCTACTGATTAAAAGTGATCGGTGTAAAGACGCCGGAATCCGCTGCGATGTTGTAGAAAATTATTTTTTTGCTCCGCTCTCATGCGAATCAGTGTCTCTTTATCTCTCATGGTTAACATTCTAATGACTTTTTGATGTCACACTTGAATCTATGCCCCATTAAGATAACTTAGACTGTATGTGCATTACTTACAACGTGTTTGGATAAAATTACATTTAAAAAAGTTTTTAATTCTGCATTTCGTATATGGCAGAGCTTGAATCGGACCAATGCAACGTAATCTGGAATCAATTATAAGTTAGTTATTGTTTACAACTTCACAGATTGGTTATAAGTAATGTTAGAGTAGTAGTAGTGTAGTATTTGAACTCATGAACAACAATAACAATCGTTTTAGATCCTATTTCATTTAGGTTGGGTAACCTAGAGTTTTACTATTACGAATCCCTATAATAAGTCAATAGGGGGCAAATAGCAGTTTAGTTGTAATGGTGATCTTTCTGGCTCGTGGCTAATAACCCAGGGTAGTATCACGACCTCGCAGAATACCGGTGTGAAGTAGGGGCATTTTGTGCTTCAACGTTTCGTTTTCATCTTCCCTCCTATCTTCCAAATGCCGGTATCGCACCTGAAGCCCCCCTATGGTGTTGCATATGTAAGTGTGCGACAGCAATCACTTACTATCAGGCTAGCCGCTGAATCGATTACCACCTTTACCATAAAAAAAATATAAAAGGGCTAGGCGGCAGACACCGGTGGTGATCCGTTGCCGTTCATATAAACCAAATGTTTTATTGTTAAATGTTAGATTCATCACCTGTCTCATATATAATATAAGTAGGGTAAATTATTTTTTGAAGGGAATAAAAAGAACTAAACAGAAAATTATATAAATTCTCTAAAAATTAATTGTGTTTAATACATTTAAAGAAAAAAATACTTGAACATGTTAAAAAAAATATGAGCATTCCTTTTCATTGCAAATATATTTAAATATTAGATAAATTCAACAAAAAGAATATCTAACTAATGATTTTGAAGTGTAAAAATTGTGATAATATTTGAAATCATATCTTCTTTTGCTAAAGTGGTTGATAAAGTCTGTAAGAAAGAAAAGTTCTTTTTTTAATTAACACATTAAAAGCAAGATATCTTAATCTCTGTGGCGCCAATTCTTGAAAGAGCTTACCCTTTGATAACAGTCGAGACATCTTTATCGAATATAACCGTAGGGCATTCCTATAGAACGGGATACGTTATGCAAAAAATCTATTGGTTGTGCCTCTAATTAATGGTTATTGAAAATATATTTTAGTTTTAGACCACCCTGCGTTATAAAGCAACTAATTTTGCGTTACTTTTTCTGTGCTATAATTACACAAAGTTATACATGGAAAAAAATTTAAAAGTCGATTTTAAATTATTGTAGAAAACAAGCTAGAAATTTTTGCCTTTCACCGATGTCTTCAATAAACCTTCTGAGGCTTTTCAAACAGTCCTTTTAAAATAAAATCACTCGATATACATGAATGTACATAGAAGAAGGAACTAAAGTACAGATACATATAAAATAATTCAGTGGAAATATGAAGAACTAGAAATTAATATTTAGGATAAAACTTAAAGACATTGTAATAGACAATGTAAATGCATGCATAAAATTATCATCATAGCATACAATACCAAATCTAAGTAGGATCATTCTATAATTCTACTTTGAAATAACATGAAAACACATACGCTGTACATTTTTTAGATGACGCATGAAGAAATTTAAAAATCAATAAGTGTTAAGCTTTTGCGGTAAAATATCATTTGTTTTTAATAATTATGCAATATTTGTTCTTCTCTTCATCAGTCAACTTTTAACTGGACATAGGCCACTCCTAAAACGAAGGATTTTCTTTCACAACTCTTGACAAAAGGATTAACGATCGCAGAACCACACAACTACAAACTCCATAGAGACTGCTGTCCGATTCCGGTCTGATGAATTAAGGTCTGTCATATTTACATTCCGCCGTTTGTCGGAACCAGTACATTTGTAAGACACTACCTTCAATCTACTTATACTACAACGAAGCGCTGAGACGTGGTGAAAAACAGCGTTGCGTAAAAGAAGCTTCTTAAAAAACTAATAGAAATGATCGATATTCTTAAACAACTGACGAGCGTACAATCTACTAGTATTTATGTAAGCAGTTTCACTTCAATATGTGTGAAACAGTAGGTACTGCGAACGTGGGAAGCTTCGGAATCTTACGGCTGTGATCGTCATACGGTCCGGTTATAAATCAAACAATAACAACGTAAGATTTATGCCACTTAAAGTGGTAATTATATGCGTTCGTAATACGTTGGAAGCTGTTTATAGATATATTTCAGGTGATAAATCACTTACAAATCTTATGGAACAGTAAGGCGGTAAGAAGCATGCTGTTAAAATGTATGGATCCAATTGGGTATTGAAGTACTTTAATTATAGTTGATTTCGAACCATTCTGATAAAAATGTAAACAAACCTGTTTCATTAAAATACTCACAGAGTCGCTCACTGGATGGAATTATCACAGTTAGCAGGGTAGTGACGGGGGGCTTAGTGTTGTCCCCCAGTGAATCAAAAGGCCGGCCGGCAGTGAAATAAACTACATGGCCGGCCTAACTCAGTGAGGAATGTGGCCGGTCCGAATGAGCTTGAGCTTTGCAGCGCTCTCCTTGTTTTATTACTGCGATATCATTCACCCTATCCTCCGTGACTCTGGCGGGGGCCTCACAGCTGATGAGATTGAGCTGGGTCGCGGGGTAAGAGGAATGCTGGAATTACGAAACGCCATTCTCCCTACCTTTCGCAGCGAAACCTCTTGTGTGGCGTAGCCATAGACCAGATCCACATCTTTTTCAGACGGACTCGGGCCGTTTGTTGCGAATGTGCGTTTGGATATATGTATTCGATGAAGTTATTGCTGTTAGCCGTTTTGGCTTTTACAACTTCATAGGTTAGCACCTGCGTCTTTGAGGCCGCAAGCGTTATGCTTTAAGTAGATGTACAAGTGTACATCTTTTTTTTTTTTTTTTTTTTTTTTTTTTTTTTTTTTTTTTACTTTATTTTTTATACTTTCTCTTTTATCGCTTGTGATCAATCCATGTAAATTCAATGAGTTGCAGACAGGTTTACCAGGTAGGTCATGTAGTGCCAAAGCTTTCGAAAGCACTGTATGCATTTTAAATTGAAATAGTCGTTTCATCAGATTGTCAATTGTTTTATTCGATTAAGGAAATAGATCGAAATTTTTCCCGATCAATTTGGTAGCCTCCGACTTTGTATTGGAATTCGATTCGAATCGAGTGACATGTCGATTTTTTCGAAATGAGGATTATGTCTCCTTAATAAATAGTTATTTATAAATGAGTACTACTATTACGACCAAACAGGGTTTTTATTTCCTTTTTATTAATAAAGTAGCAAAACAAGTTAAATAGCCTGTAAGTGCCCACAGCTGGACAAAGGCCTCCTTCTCAAATATATGAGAGGGTTTATCTTGATAACGCAATATATTTTTTCTCTTTAAATTAATCGAATCAAATCATTCAATATATTAATTGATTTATCGCGGCCCACTTTTGCGATCACTGGTCAATCTATGGTAAGGTTAATGACCCGCTTGTTTACATTTTATCAGAATGGATCGAAATCTATATATTTTCGGTAGTAAAAATATGACAATGACGAAGATTTTAAAAATATGTAAAAGTAAATATAATGTATCTGCGGTCATAGTTATATTTTATGAGAGTTAAATGAAAAATATTACCAGGTGAATGCGAAACACACTGCTTGCGCGCATTTCCCGTGTCCGCTGGAAAATCAGATTAAATCTATTATTCATGATGTTTACACCCACCTTTGAATCAATTTCTACTTAAAAGTAGAAGTATATATAGAATGATGTATAGATAGTCGTAGTTCCAGTCCTGGTGAACAAACATTTGAAGATACTGTTTAATATGTCATTATTATTAAAGATTCATTATTGTTTAATCTGCAGCTGTAGTGAGAATCAACTAAATGTAATAATGAATAATAAATAAAAATTTAAAGTACCTATAACATACAAAATGCTGCTCTGGTTAAAGCCATATGGAAGGACATTAGCACCCAGTGTAGTAAAAGCAGAATACACAAAGTAATCATTCAAGTATTTCAATTGAGTTTCCATTTTAAAAGAATCTTAAAGCGCCATTAGTCATAATTCATACACATTATTACAATCTTTGAAATATTGAAGCCATTAAAGGAAGAGTATTAAAAATAAATACAAAAATTACTAGCCTCCGGTGCATCGGCTGAGGGCCACTGTTTAACCCACATTTAGATATTTTTTATGGAAGATATATCCTATCCGTAAGATCTCGTTCTGGTGATTTATTATTTGAAACCACTAAGATAGCTCTGGACAACTCGTTAGTATTCAGTTTAGATTTGCATCCAATTAAGACGGTTTGGAATTTCGTATATCTCGTAATATACCGTATCGAAGAGCTACAGATGTTCTCGGTTATGGAAATTAGAGCTAGCCTAAATCACTTTTCTGGTAATTAATAATTAAGATATGGTTCAAGTAATCAGTCAAAGAAAATAATATAGTTTAAATTATTACTAGGTACTTCTCTTCTATATCTACTTCAAGCGTTTACGCCTAGCTCAGTTTTTTCTTAAAAAATGCCATAACATCCGGAAAGCATTTCGTGGTGCTAGCAATATCGTACTGGTGAGTCGATATTGTATGATTTTTCGCCCCCAGTAGGTCACAAGTTCCTCGTTTTTTTTTATGGCAAACAAGCAAGCGCTTCCCCTGGCGGTAAGTGCATACCGTCGCCTACGTACATCTGCAACACCAGAGGTGCTGCAGATGCGTTGCCGACCTTTTAAGGTAATTGGGAGACGGTGGGGAAGGCGGCCTCCGGATACCACACTCACCGAACGAAACGCAGAAACGTAAGGTGCCTCTACTTCACGCCGGTATTTTGCGAGGCTGTAGTTACCTCCCCGGTCGAGCAGGCCCTTTCGATCAGCAGCAAAAACCGCCGCTTGGCTCTACCACGTGTGAGTTGTTGCTCCTCGTTTGTTGAATTACCAGGGTGCATAGCGTAACCCACCCACGTTATTTTGAGAAGTTACTCACTTATACATACATAGTATAAACCTCGTAGTATTTTATTGTCTTGATATTTTTCTACTAAATAACGCTTAACGACTACCAATTAGCTATCGCTGACGCTATACGACTGGATAAATTATGTCGGAACTTTGGACATAACTAAATTATGAGCATGAATAATTATAAAATACTAAAACAACCACACCAAGACATATCGAAAGTTTCTTGATTCTGATAAAGTAAAACACTAATGATATGATAAGAAAGTATTGTGCTTGATAATTTGTGCACTTTAGCATACATTGAAACCATTTTATAACAAAACCAAAGCGAATAGCAAACAAATATTGGACCAGTGTTGAACTACTGTTGTTGTGTGTGGACTAGCAGCCAACAGTGGGCAATAAACAACTGGTATTTTTCTTTTCACTGGTATTTGCACGCAGATATACTTGTCAACAAAGCCCAGAAACAATCTGGTAGTAATTAAATTTCACAAATCTTCGTTTCATAAACGTTGTTATACAAAATGTATATTTTTGTAATATATGTGAAACACATTACTACGCACCAACACGGGAAGAAAAGGTTTTCTTCGATCGATTTTCATATAACTAATGACCATACTGACTATACACTTAGTAAATAGATTTACAGTAAATCAGATTTTAAGAATTACGTATTATGTTTCAACTACTAGCGATTTTACTCCTACACTACATTAGCCTGTTTTAGTCCATAGTTGACATAGAAAAAATATACCACGTTTTTCACCAATTACCGAATACCAATCTCTATCTGCACGTCGTGCTTTCTGCTACCTAATAAACGAGACTGGCGACCGAATAACTGATGGTGGAAAATCCATCCGAATTCGCCGAACCCTAATATCACACATTATATATAAAATTATTAATTCTAATAAATCATAAGATATGAAATAAACTACTTGTCAGATACCTATTTCCAAAGAAATAAAACAGAGCTGAGATTTTTTTGAAATATATGGATTTACCACTACTTCTTACAGGTTACTTCTGCGTACACTACACACGGGTATTATGATTATAATATATTTATCTGAATAATATATTTCTGAATTATTCTCAAGATCAAACATATTAAAAAATATCATTTGATTAAAATCACATATATTAAAAGTCTTGTCATATATGAAACATATCTTCTCATTATCATCATTACCGCCGACCATAAGTTGTGCCTCAAATATGCCACAGTGCTCGCTCCTAAACCACCCACACTTTCTGTACTTTCAGGTATATGACACAAAATAACATCACACAAATAATAGAACGAAAGAAAAGTAAGAATTTAAATTAATTTGCCAGAAATGGCGCACAAATGTAACTTTAATTGTATAATAAATATTAAAACCATAAGTAAGCAAAAACACTATTAAAAGAAAAGATTTCGTTTTCTTTTTTTTAACCTTATTATTTTCTGCGACAGACTTTTCTCCACCCGTATCCCACGGAAAGATCAACAGTACGGTCGTCGGGTGATTGTATTATGAGAGATATGAGTAATAAAAACCTATAAAACCAAGAAGCCCTGGACAAAGTAGAAAAGAATTGAACGAAGTTTGCTTCATATTAGTTCAACTGTATGTATCAGTGTTAACTGCCTCTGGCTATCAACAACCGCCCAGGAAGCGCAACTCAACGTGCGAATAAGAAATAAATTCCCTGGCAAGCGTAACAAAGGTAGAGTAAAAAGGAAGCGTCCACCCCGAGGCCTTTGCGTAGTGGACTGAGATCGAGTACCGGGTATACTTGAACTTCATGCTCCTTGAAAATTTAAACTACTGATCCATTTGTATGTTTTCATACCTTATTAAAGTGATTTACAGGTATTGATCAATAATCAATTTAAAGGACCATTACGTCACAAAACTATAAAAAACAATGATGGACTACGCGTCTTTTGACATAATTACGTCAAAATGATGTTTAGCAATATAGTAATATTTATATTTTATTGGCATTTACATATTTTACATAATCTACAATAAGCATCAGTATATTTGCTTTATGTTTTAGCAAATAATATCAATTTTTAATTCCCAATTACTTGGAATCAGTAACAAATAAATCAGTAAGCTATAGAACAGGATGCTGGAAACAATCTGTCTTATAAGGTACAAGCTATGATAAGCATCTTTCTTTGATACCTCCAGTCGCGCAATCTAAAAAACACGTGATAAATTTTACCAGTAACAAGAATATAATCATGAATTAACTTAAGCTACATAAGTATTATACCAGGCTCTCATGAATGTTTACCCAATAATGGGATGGTTAAGAAATTTATTTTAGTCGTTTCAGCTCACTTTTCACCAAAGCAAATTTGATGGCCGGTGAATCCCCGATCGTCTTCTTGTTCTAATGTTCAGGCTAACGATACAAATCGTACATAGGCTTCAAAAAACTCATTCTTACGGAGCCTCCATTAGGGGATTGAATTCCGGATTTCGGATTCGGAGATCCTTAAACACGCGTCTATCCTGATTCACTTAAATTAGCAAACAACTTAAATATTTTTATTGAGCAAATGATTTCATTGGTCGATTTTTACATTACTATTGAATCACCAATAGCTTAAAAATAGTTCAGACCCGGACCCCTAAGCCGATAACTATATTCTAGCAAAATTTTATTTTCTCTTTGAACATCAAAAATCGGAGTCCAAGACTCATAACAGATATTAATTTGTTTTAAAGTAAATTATAATAAAATAAGCGTACGTATTGAATTTTTTGAAGATTCTTCGCACTCATTATTTTTGAAGCAGCTGTTTCAAAATTGTACATTTAAAACACAAACATGAACCGAATTAAACCAATACAATATTCATAAAGTCTTTTATCATTTATTCCAGTTTACAGTTATTAAACCGGTAGTTATGAAGTGAGTTATAAAAATAATATGTTGCAATTAAGTTACGCCAGTGTGGGATGACATCCGAAATCGTCCTTTGGGCTTACGCCAATTTTTCATTTGGACATAGCTAGTAAAAGAGAATTTTATTGCTAAAATATTTTACAATATACTACTGTAAGTAGTACTTATGGACATTTGAAGTTGAAACATGAAAGATCATCGACTGTAAAACAATTTACTTGTAACTATTTATACCTAACAATTTTTTATAACAGCTTTATAATTATTGTTATAATGAACTAAATTCAAAACATCGAAGTATATTCCATTCTTTGGTAAACATTTATATTGTTTAATACGTAACTGGCTATTTCAAAATGTTTATTTATCTAGATCTAAACACGCTTTCGACTCTACCTATTTCTTTGTTACAAGTTATCCAACCGTTAGTCCTCGCCGGAAGAAACGCAATAATAAGCGGTTAAACATACATGAGCGTGCTTCCAATATTTTTACGTAATTGTTCAATTCGCCTTAATGATTAAGCAAGCGAGTATGATTAAACTTTTCCAAGAACATCACTGAATTACGTTTATTTGTAATTGTAGTAAGTAAATTTTAATAGGTCATTGGCATTAAAAATTGACACCAACAATGCCGTAGCATTAGGAAGTGTAGAAATAATATTTTTCGTTTCCTGTTTGGCTAATAAGAGAAATTTTTGAGAGCAAAGTTTTTGCACTGTGTATGCATCCGTGGGAGCGGCTACCTGGCCCCCGCGGCGGCGTAGTAATTTCTTATAAATCGACAACGAGTGAGATATCCAGAAACGCGGCTCTTTTCCCGCTGAGAGGGAAGCGGGGTGCGGGGCAAACGGTGACTGTGGGCAACAATGAAGCACAATGCTCTACAATGGTGCACTGATCTAGATTAGTGACGCGTATTGTGTCGCCAAAGGGTTGCTCGCTTTGTACTCCATACAAACGCTGCGCCCGCGCATAATGCGGATAACCCGCAAACATCTCGATATTGAATTCGCACGAATTCTTTGAATTTGTAAAGAAAATAAATATAACTTTTGACAGCCGTCCACGGTTCGATGCTATCTTTATTTGTCGAATACAAATTTATTGATAATACAAAAAGCAAGAAATCTTAAATCGTACACAGAAGGGTATGACGGAACCAGTTTTAATCGTTAAAAAAAACCTTTGTTCAAAAAAATTAAATATTATGATTTGACTAGAATGTAAATGGTGCATATGTTTAAAATATCAAATTGTTTCTAATAGCACGTTTACCATTAACTTAGGACAGGCAGTAATTAATTTAGTGGGGTTTTAAAGGGTGTATAATTATCTTTCCCTTAAAGCACGGTTAATTTGTAAATTAAATATTTCATCTTGATGTTCTCTTAAGGGTTGTTTTAAAATTTTAGAAGCTAATTTAATTATTACGCATTTATTAAAAATTTTTAAATTTTGTTTTATGTTAACAATAACAATAAACAAGTAAAAACAGTGTCACCTCGACCGGCGAATTTAAGGAAAAACTCTAATAAAACCCTAAATCAAACTAAGGCTATCATAGATTTGAATTCAAAAATGCACCGTTCACAACCTGTTCACTAAAAGAGTAGTCAAAATATTTTATGGATGTAAATGTTAACACTTTTGTCAAACCCCGATCACCCACAGCAAATACAAAGACGTCCGATGTAAATCTTAGCCTTTATATGCCGCCAGTCGTTTCGATTCGCTCTAATAAAATATAGATATGAACAGAATACTAAGCGTAATAAATTTGAACTTGGTCATTCACCGTCGACGGATTAAAAAAAATTAGTCCCACAAAACGTAAAAATTCGTTCGTTCCCACTCCAAAAAACTTTTTATATGCAACCTGACCGCTGTCTTTGTTAATTGTTAACTTTTGAGCCCAAAAACGGATGAATGAGCCTCGAGCGCTGCCTTTTGAGCACCCAAGGGTTGACAAAATTGAGAACGATTTGTCTTACAAGTTCAGATTCGATCTTGAAATAACTGACAGTTTTTTCGCGCCTACCCATTGACACCTGTATCATGTGATCTATTTTTTTTTATTTCTTGCATTAGTCTACGGCGTCCATTAAATGAACTTTATGGTTTTATTGCAAACCAAGTGACAAACAAGGAGATTTACGACATTACGATCTTACGTTACAATATCACTGTTTTAAATCAAAGCATACCCATTCATCAAGATTCAGTTGTTCTTTACTTAGACCAAAAATAAAACGTATGTTTCAAAAAGGACTTTATTGTATAAACTTTAAAACTCATTTTTATTTTCATTGATTTGTATTTTCTTAAATGCAGGCGCGAGCATTATAGTGTCCGCATATCTAATTAGATAAAATATACAATTAAAATAAAATTCCTTTCAAGGCTTTGGGTGGTAAAATATTCAGATTCTATGATTATCTCTGATTCAATTTACCATTTTCATTTTATTCTAGTTCACGTTAAGGAAACTGATATTATAAAAGACTAAAAGCAATTCAAACAAAGTAACTTTTTTCCAAAAGTAAATGCAGTGCAATGACGGACAAAAAACTGACGGAAGAGGATGGGACCTTCCAATATTAGTTTTATATCTGGCAGAAAAAAGGCTGACACTTGAGAGAGCGATTGTCGATCAAAATAACAATAATAATGGGAACCCTTTGAGAATGGAGAATTATTTACGAACCCTTTGAGTTAGCGCAGCACCTGATGCGGAAGCTATTCGCGAGTTACGCGAAGTTGTGGGAACCGTTCACAGTATTACTGGTGTTTATTTAAAAATTTTAATATTTAAGATTTTCATACAATAAAATGATGCTCTAAATAATGATAAATTTCCCTATAAATTTATTATTTGAATTTTCAATTCAATATGGGGCACATTGCCACAGGCAGCATATAAAAAATGCAGCCTTTTAAATACACATTTTCATACATACTAACATACTCTTCAAACCTACAATGTAGTATCCCTAACCTAATTACAGTTTTCAGAATCATGAAATTTGATTAAGCAAAGTCTCATAGTAGTAAAAAACAACAACTATCGTAAGAGCATCTTACTTATATTGATTAAATCTAACCTATTCCTAGATTCCCATCCCTTTCCGATAATACTGAAAACCAGACTGACATTGTTTTATTCCCAAGAGATAAAATTTATGTAACACGGGCGAAGACGTGGGCAGTTGCTGTTTTATAATATAGGTTAGCTTTATTCCAGCTCCCGCCCGTGGCTTATCCCGCGTAGAGGAGTATAATATTTCTGTGTTACGGTTCCGTCCGCAAGAAATGAGGCTCGGCCTACTCACGCTTGACATTTCTGTTTTAATGGAGCAGTTATCTATTCCAGTTATTTTTATATCTAGACTAGCTTATTAACATTTTTATAAAAAAAATATTGCTACTGAATACAATTAGCATACAAATGAGTCCGCACCAATATCATACGTTGCGTACTCGTATAATGTAAGCAAAGCGAATAAATAGTTTTTTTAAACCAATCTTTTGTGAAAATACCGCTGACTGTCTGTCCAAATGACTATAACGCTAAAACAGCTTGAGTATTTTAAGAAGAGTACTTCATGAAATTGTAAAGGTTATTAAAAGTAACCCTGGGACAAACACGACGCATGCATGTCAACGCTTTAGCATGTACTCGTAGCTCGTTTTAACAAACGTACAGGTACAACGTGTCAGAATCTTTACGGGAGGCCCGGTCTATATTCAGCAGTGGACTTGTAACAGGTCGTAATGATAATGATTTAGCTAAAGTTTCGCTACGTGTGGGGATCTACAACCATACTTTCACGAAGGAATGGATATATGCCATTACTCAGTTTTAAGTTGGAAAAAATTTTAAGTTTCACCTGTGGTTTCTAGTCTTCTTTTTACTTAAAATATTTTCTATTTATCACGCGTGCCGTTTTCCTCGAGGTGTTTTATTGTTGTTGTTGTTCGCACTTCGCTGCCGGGCACAAGTTAATTAGCTCTTTAAATTTACAATTTACAATTTTTGTAATGCACATTTTTGTCACTATTCTTATTTGATAAAATTATAATTTATAAAATAAATGCTCGGAATTCGAATAAAGACTGTGAATTAAAAACGAATTTTATTATTGATCCTTTTAACTCGTTTGATACGTACAAACAGGTTGTCAATATCGTAATGTATTAATTACATTTATGATGCATATTTGCATGGTTTTATCTTTGTTTTTAGTTGGTTTGTTTTAAAGTTCATAGTACTTTAACTTTGCAAGTTATCGTTTGCAATACCTGCGCAATAGTCGGTCACGTCCTGAATATTGCCGACAAAGAAATAAAACGGAATACACATACAGTAGTATTTTTACAAATATACAAGGGAATTCCAATCTTAAGAGGTTAAAAGTAAGAACGCAAATGTTGGATGTCATGTATCTGTTCCACCCGCATATACCTAAAAAGTACAGACACGCGTCAGTGCATTGAAGATAACATTATCTGAATTACACTTGACTCTTAAGCCTTCCAGGCCATTTTAAATGTTGTTATTAGTATGTAACGACTTTATTGAATAAACATGTAACTGAATATAATAAAAATTATGCAATTTAATTACCTACTTCATTTCATTATTGTTATTGAGTAAGTTTTTTTCTAGGAATAATTAAGAAAGATTAGCTACAGTTGCTTTACGGAACGGTTTGGGGGAGAAAAGAAATCTTTACCTTAGTAATTACTTCTGCACCCTATATCAAAATGTCAGAATTTAGTTTGTAAAAAAATAGTGTCAGTAAAAAATACATATAGTAGTAATTATTATTATTAATTAAAAGTTAAAACTCAATAATAAAAAAAAAAACAATTAATCTTCATATTTATATCACAAGATCTGTTATCAAGTACAGAAATGTATTACCTCCCACTTTGTACCGCAGGGTGTGCGAAAACAAAAATGTATATACTATACAATACTTCGTTCGAAAGGAATTCTACTCGGAACATTCAACACAACATCCCTGAATAGTATTATAGTAATTTAATGTTTATGACTTTAACTCTACGGACTGGTGGCAAAGAGCAGCATTACTAGTATAAGGGTCAGACAATATTGACAAACACGACAACCCAGAATGGTGAGAACGGGAAAACGTATCTCGCATGTTCTAACTCATTTAAAATTTATATAGTTGACCTAAACTATTTCGAAATTTACACTATAACACAGTTATTTTCCAACTTCAACATACAGCTCTATCCAAAACACAGATTACATAATTTAAAAAGAGAACGTCATCTGCATGGTGCTTTTACGTCGCTATGTTATTATCTCACAAACCTTATCAAAATAAAAACCGTGAACTTGATAGTTATTTCTGTAGAATTGTTTGAGTAGAAAGTAATGTAACACACACACACACACATATACAGAATCAAAATTGTCTAAAGCCCTGCTAGGCACAGGCCTCTTTACGTATGCTGGAAAGTTCCGCAACAACACACCATAATAGCATAAAAGCAGTGTTTATAATATTAAGTTTGGGTTTGACCCCCGGTATTGGTATCGCTGAAATTATAAAAACTAATTGAAAAATACTTTAGTATTGACTTGGCGGCAAAGGAAAACATCTTACAGTAATCTGTGTTACTGTAAAGTAATTGAAATAATAATTATTGTCATTTAAGTGTAGTTCTAGTTTCAGTACACCTTACACTTCGTAGACTGTCACAGTTTTTAATAACAAAATTATAGATGTGGCGGCATTATCGCCGTGATTCCCTCTAATGATTTTGTCACCCTCGTAAAAGCCGGCTCTAATGTGACGGAAGCTAAATAACTTTTGAAAATTTGACTGCTGTCATAACAGCGGATACGAACCATTTAAGCTTATTTCACCTAATTGAATCCTAGAGCATTAAGCCTTCCCAACCTTTAATCTCCTTTATAATATTCATTCCGACATCTTTTAAGGATCACGTTGGCTCATGTCTTTTTAAGTAAGTGCCTTTTTTACAGTAAATATGTAAAATGCATAGGTGTGCATTTGTGGATGTTTATGTGTGGATATAAGCATGTGATATTTCATTTCAATTATTTTGTAATGTTGCATAAACATTACGAAAATACCTTTTTATATCATTATCTACTTAACCATATAA
The DNA here is from genome assembly GCA_029286595.1 of Bhutanitis thaidina. Classification (NCBI taxonomy): domain Eukaryota; kingdom Metazoa; phylum Arthropoda; class Insecta; order Lepidoptera; family Papilionidae; genus Bhutanitis; species Bhutanitis thaidina. The sequence continues at coordinate 7,300,701 of JAGSMS010000003.1, forward strand.
GCATTGTAAATGATGGATCTTACGATTTTTTGGCTATTTTGGTTATACTGAATTATTTATACGGTAACCTTTGATTTAATCTTAAAAAATAAAGAAATATCATTACAATAACATAATTTTTTATTACTTTCAACATAACCACATTAAGAAGTTCTGTTAGTAAATCAAAATAAAATCTACCAGAAAATAAAATTAGAATTATAAAGTTGATCATTAAATAGATTGTAAACCAGTAAAATAACGGCCAATAAAGATAAACATCCAATTTGTTTTACTAATACCACGAATATTTTACGTCCAACACCAATGTAGATGGTATTCGGTTCACATGAGACTGGAAATATCCCATTCGGCTTCATAAACAAGTATAGCTCCACATGCAAGATTACCAATAAAGCTAATAGAAATTCACGCTAAACAACCATTTTTTATGGCCGTGGTGTTCTCCTGGACACTTATAATAACATAATTAATATGATCGGCCGTTACTTTGCTGGAATTCATTATTAGATGATACGGAAATTTATTTGCACAATTCCGCATGTAGTAGTAGTATGTTATACTAGTTAGACGAGAAGAACATCCCTATATTCACAAGTGTGTGCATTACTTCCACGTCACCGAGCATATACATTCCAATGACTATCACCTTTATATTTTTGTATGCGGAATCATGCGAACTTTCTTTATAACTTTAATACATTTTTGTAATGGTAACGTTTAAAATCTTAACGCTAATGTGCATTATGATAAAACCAGAGAAAAAAAGGTTCAGATAAAAAGTCAAGGAAACAATACAATTATCGTCATAAATCGACAACAACCGTAACTAAAAACAAATAATTTTTGCACAAAAATTGATTTTGGCTAGGATTCCAACGCATATCTATAGTAGTATCAAGAACTGGGGTACAACTGAATGTTGCGAAAAAGCCGATAATACACGGGTATAATATGACCCGTGCTTTAATTTTTAATGAAATCATCGTAAGTAATCTAAATAGTGGATAGGTATTGTGCCTACGCGTTGAATGTTTTTAGCTTTGAAAACTTACATCGGTTTCATTATTCATAGTTGAACTTTCATTCAAAATCATCCACTAATACACGGTTTAATTTTAATAGAAAAAATTTAATCTAAGCAGAATGAATAGACCGAACGCTAATTTATTTTTGTTGTACTCGTGTGACCAGGGATTGAATCCCGACGCCGGCACTACAAAAATTGTGATTTTAATTAATAAGGTTCTTGGATGTGATAAAAAAACTTGGAGAAACATCAACTTTTCATACATATAAATAATAACAATTATACTTTGTGATTTTGCTCTCTCAAAAACAAAATGAGACCCCACGCCCCACTTCTGGGCAAACTGCAGTGGGGCGTTTATAGCTACTTCTACATCATCTTCAAATATATGTATAATATTAAAACTCGAACTTAAAAAATATATGGGATTTAACTTTTTTTGTTAATCCAGAATCTCACGAGATATTACAATATTAAAGCCTTAATACTAATTAAGATTAATTAGGTTTATTGTGAAATTTGTGCAAATTTCATGTCAACACTACTGTATATTTTTTTAATGGATTAGATATTGTCTGAAATAATTGTTTCAAGTAAATCTTTTCGATTTTAAAAATTTTCAAATAAACTTTAAAAGTTCTATGTCTAGAGTTAGATAGATAGTAAATTCATTTTTGAAGTACGAATTCATAAGATGATGGATTTTTCTTTTCAAATTGTTTAAAAATATGAAAGCCGCCGACGAATGCTCTCATCCCTTAAATTAAAAATCCTGTACTACTGTCTAAAGTTCATTCCTTTCTTTAAACTCTCCACAATTTGAAACTCCACAGATTATAAAACCATAACAGAAAAATAAAAACCGAAGGAACATGACAAAAAATATTGCAACCCACAGATAAGTGTTAACTATTTGAGACATTTCATGCGGAAATCATTCTCAAATTGCACATCACAAAAGTACTCTTCCGATTTCTAAATATGGTAGTTCTCAAGAGCGCTTGTTAATTTTCGACGTACCATTATAATTACTTTGCAAACGTAAAAGTTTTGTATATAATTTATAGCCTGTATTCCGTAGGGGAAATTTATTTTTAAAATTGATATCGAATGTCAGCAGCCATTCATATTTTCAGAAGATGCAAGACGATACTTTGTAGATTTGCGGTCAAGTGGTTACGTTATATATCTAATCATAAACTGTAATTGGCTTTCGCTGCCACAGCTACTGTTCGTTGTCAGATATGACTTTTTCTTTATAATGTCTTTATTTGCAATCTATTGTACCTTTCCTATATCACATTACTACCATATGTATTTACTTATAACGTGTGTACTCTGGTCGGTCGGATAATGCCAGAACAATCTTTAGGAATCCAGCAGATAGATCTGAAATTCTTGGAAGAGTGATGGGCAGCATCTCAATCGCGAAAACCCTAGTAAGGGCGCTTAGTAAAGCGCACCAAAGTATCTTGAATTGGCAGTGGTTTATGAAAAGCAATTAACTATTAAACAGCTTATAACTCATGGCGAGTTGCAACGATATAAATCGTATTGCTGTGACACGTGTCATTATCTCTATTAAAATCATTATCTCTTAACGTTAACGTTATATTTTAATACATTCGAAATAAATAGAAATTATTGTACAAATAATATAGGTTCGGTTAATTTGCTACAAAAAATTTTATATACAACTGGCGAGTATACAGTATATCGCGTATTAGCGGCGCCAAACTCTACCATCGGCCGCACGATCGTCGATTGGGAAACATCGATACTCCTGACCCTAAACGCATCTATCAAGCGGGTTCCCAGCGGCCGGAGGAAGCCGATATCCGACAATTATTTATGCACCAGTCAGCCGCTAGCCTTAATTCTTGCGACTACGTTTATGTTACAGAAACAAAGAACTTTGTTATAACGCTTTAATTGCGTTTTGATCGAAACTTTTATGATATTAACATTTTTTTTTTATAGTATGTATACGAAGAAGTTTGATGCTGTTAGCCGTTTTGACTTTTACAGCTTCATTTGATTTTGCATCCTTGAGGTCGTTTTTATTTTTAAAGTACTCTGTACATCTACTGTTAATCTTTAAATAGACCTTAAAAGAGACTTTGGATTTCGTTTCGGACGGTTGAGTTGTATCGATCTCTCTGGGCGGTGAAAGCCTACCTGGTACGCCAATGTATCTTGTGTACGAGAGTTTTAGGTTTGCGTGACGTGCTCTGTGGCATCTGGGGTCGTTTTTGAGTTCCTAAACTCTAATTCTAAATAGCGTTTGTGTGTAAGTGTGGTTCGTGTATGCTCGGCGAAGATGTATGCATATTCATACAATGAGAGTATTGTCCGTATACAGAGGAATGATAAAGGATCAAAACTATTTCTTCTAAATAGAAAAATCTATATACAGGTGAATTACTGTATAATAAAAAAAAAACTCATCGCTCCCACCCACGGTCTCAAGTAGGTACGAATGATTTCCAATAAATCTCACGTCGGTCGGTGCAGCGACGCGACTGTCAAGCGGAGGCCATAAAACATTTGCATAAACGACGGCTCATGTCCCATGCTATCGTTTAATTATATCTTTATATTGAACTACCGCGACATATTAATTTTGGGATTTTTTCAACTTCAATTTGTCGTGGCAAGTAATTTTATTTATTTGGCAGCAACTTTATTAAACTTAATTAATCCATTACAAAACGATGCCTACATTGTACTACTTTTTTTTATAAAAATAGTTTTTCGTTTTTTATGAGTCTTTTCGTCGCTACAAAAGCTGTGATAATATAATCAATTTATTAAAGCATGTCGACTATTACCTTTAAACCACGAGTTCACTAAGAGTCCAAGCAATCTTTATTTTAAGTAACACTGTACAAGATAACAACAGCATATTGATGTATAACTTACCATAAAAGTAAGTAACGAGTTACCATAATACAAGTTTTTAAGTAAATAAGAACATCGGGTATAAGTCGGTACATTATCATCTTTTTCTTGAAAGGTCAACCTCGCCTATACGCGGTGCACCTGGCTAACTAATGGACAACCCTCTGTGGTATGTGACCAATGGCAGAAAATTCATCCAAATATGCTGAATCTACAGCACATGGTCTAGTGAACGTAAACAGCATTTCTAGGGCGTCGGCCCAGCGTAGTGAGCATGAGCAAATACTTTAGTCATAGCTTACCAAAACTTATTGGTCCTTTCATGGCAATCCAGCAGTAGCTTACCCCCTTCCCTTTTCCATCACTGAACGACTAGACGCGGCGAGCAGTTCCACCCTTATGTTGTAGACATTCCTACATTACGCACAAAGCGGTTTGCCTCTTCTTTCTTTATGCGGACGGCTAAGAAGTGCACCTCTCTGCCGAGTTCAGTTTTTCCGGAAACCTATAACCTGGATATCTTCAAGGCCAGAGTGAACAGACATCTAGGCAAGCGTGTACCATCCTAGGCCTCATCTTCGCTTTCCATCGGGGAAGATTGAGGTCAAACGCAAGCCTATTTTTTCTTAAAAAAAAAGAGCTATAAGCCTAGCTGAATAATATCGGTAGTATATTTAGCCATGTATGGGGCACCGAATCAAATGCCTTTGTGTGGTCTATCCAGGTGACAGAGTTTTTTCGACGATTACTTTTAACCTGCAGCAAACCATATCAACGATCAGTGTCTTGTATGTGGCAGATAGACATGTCAGGCGGTACTTACTCGGGTCTACGGTAACCTGATCTTTGGGTAAGAGTGTTAGGAGCAACTTCTGGTTGAGAGCCTCTTGGAACTATCGGGCGAGCACAGCATGACATTCCACATGCTCCTTCGGCTGTTAGTGATGTATCTCGTCGAGTTCGGGTCTATTCCAGTTGGGGGCTCTAAAAACTATCTCAGCTACGCTGTCTGTTATTATGGCAACGGTGATCATAGGTATAATATCTGGACTATGCTCGCCATTACCTTCGACGAGGTGCTTAGGTAGTATATGGATTCTGGTTGAACCGCTTTGAACTCTCGGTATATCGCCGAATCCACTTCCCTCAAGCTGCGATAGTTTGTTTCGGTCGTTTATGGACTCTGTTGGCTTTAGCTTCCTGTCCAGCTACTGCCATTCTGACGCTGCTCATAAATATCAGCCTATTATTGGTCGATCTGAAGTTTATCAGCCTACCGATGAGGGTCTTGCCTTTACAATACAGTCCTCAATCCTTCGTTACCTGATTTTGGGGTCAAAGGACTCACAACAGCCAGATTACGCCTGCGGTATGTGGGAGAGTCGTAGTAAATTTTCGAGAGACTTTCCGCGCGTTTTCAGAATCGCCTTCTCCGATATGCTTCTCATCTGCTCTGTTTCTTGGATGACAATTTCACCATCGTCTGAATATTTTATCGCCGGGAGGTTCACCACGGCACTCACATCTACATTTTGGTCGGCAGCTTCAGCTACAGCTTTTTCATCCGATGAGGGAATCGCCTCACATCGTCGTCGTCCGAGTTCGGTATCATGAAATATTTTAGAGCTATATAGTACGGCATGAGTGATAAAATAAAATAATCATTTTATTTATTTATTTGAATTGTAATATAGTGACAGCCTAAGGAAATCTGTGACCATTTCCTTACCATCGGTATCGCAGGAGTCAACTAAGGAAAGCCTTTTGCTCTTACCAAAATAACCATTGATGAGAAGCTGCATCTAAGACGCCTAGTACTGCAATCGCCAAGCAACCTGTGCCGATTTGGGTAAAACCTCCCATTAGAAGAGGTCTATGTCCGACAGTAAATTATTAAGGGCCTGATGAAGAAGAATATTTGTAGTTAAATTTTGAAGAAATTATTAAGTTAAAAGGCTTCAAACAATTTTTTTTTTGTTATAAACGGAACATTAATTAATACTTTACAAATGAACAAGTCCATTGAAAACGTAAAAGAAATAACCAAGAAAACATGGACAATCGCATTATACCCAATTGAGCGGCGATTCGAGTGAAATCTGCAAACAATGGCAACCGCAGAACAACCAGTAATTTAAAAAGATGTAATCTTTTAAGCCTATCCACAGAGATTGTAGATTAAATAAATGTTTCAGCAAACATCTATGATCACAAACAACATTTATACTAGTATAAAATATCTTTTATTAATTAGTCTAAAGCACGTATAACTGAATTATATTACGTTTCAAACAAATAAAATTCGGCTTCATGTTTCTATATTATTTATTAACCTGTTTCTAGTTAACTTTTGTTAATAGGCTTCGCTTATAATAAGGGTTTTTTAGCGATCGCAGTAACTTAGAGAAGTTTTTGAATGACTATTAATCGGAGTACAGAGATTTTCTTTAGTTTAGTCGAATTTTGCGATAACAAATACTTTTCTTTCCCCTCCACCACACAGAATCACATTCAGGGATATATGCACATCTTGCGATTTGAATAAAAAAATATTTTCAAATCACCACCAATTTTGTATTAAAGACTTTTGTATCAGCGAGAATTTTTAAAAATTTTACAAAACGGCATTATTTCCCACTTCGACTAAGTAAATGATGCTCTTTACCTATATTGTTAAACAGAACATTAAAAACTTACAACATTAAATTTAAATTGAATACAACAAGTAATCCATTTGTAAACGTTTATCGTTAACTTTACGCAAAAAGCACGAACGGAATAAAGCTCACGTGCGCCGAGTAATAAGATTATCGACACAAAGCGAATCGAAACCGAATCGTTTTAAGTTTCCGGAATTCGCCAAAATGATTTTGTATCGATACGCAACTTTTTATAACAATCTCAATATAAAACAGGAAACATTTGAGTGGTGAATATAATGTAGCGAATAAAAGTCGCAAAAACTAATCTTCGGCTACGCATAGAGACCCACGCGCACGCACTGTGTATATGCTCGCTACAGTTACGTAAATAACGCTCTAAGTTAATTACGATCTCCTGCATTTGCTATCAGTATTATCCGAATCGTAAAATAAACCATAAACTAAGGTATATATTGCATTCAAACTACAAATACACTACACACAGACAAAAGTAGTTGATAACTAACGTGAAGCTTGTACAAGCATCAAAAGGACCGAAAGTATTAGATAACGATTTTAATTTCCATTCGTATTTGTTTTACTTCGAAGTGAGCTACCTACATCAAAATATAATAAAAACTGATTATGCAAAGCGCATTAGGTAATATTTGTTCTTTTACATAAAATTAACTAAAAGTTTCGTGACGGTTTACAAGATTGCAAAAATAATCTTAAAATTCTACTTTCAAGTGCTATTACTTCTAAGCTATTTTTTTAAAAGCAAGTTTTGTGCTCTATTTGACGATATTTATATTTTTCATAATTCAAATGCAAATTACATATAGACGGATAGTGTTGATACAGGAAAAAGGCTCCCAGACCTTTCTAGTAAGAAATCCTGTATAGTAGTGTTTGGTGTAATTTATTAATTTATTTGTTTTAATTGGTGCATTTTCTCTTGATAATAAGGTGTTTCAAATGGTTAAATATAATAATAAATATGATAACTAAAACTGATAGCGATCATCGTGCACATTCTATGAATATATTGTTATTTTGACGTGTAAGAGCTGTTAACGATACTTTAGTAGTAGTAGATTTGCTACTCCGTCTTCCTTTCCTTAAATCATATTTTTTTATTAAACTAATTAACAAAATAAATTATTGCTGGCAAGTGTTTAGATTCAGGTACTACTGGTCTTAGTTGTACCAAAACTGATATATATATATAAATGAATGTTATTCTGATTGATCATATTTTATACATGTATATAGGTATCCATATTATATGAACACTCTAAGTAATTTCCTTTTACCGTATAATTAAACTAAAATAAATTTTCACACTTATTTCTAGTGCTCCTATAGTGTATATTCACTATAATCCATCGTTTCTGTTCGATGCGAACTTCTTTGTCCCTTTATCAGTGTCATTTTATTCGCACATGTAAATGCATTTAGCTCCCACCTTCTTATCTCGCCGAACACCATTAATCTTGTATAACAATGTGCCGGTACTGTGACCGCGCATCGATGGCTTAATCAAGACTCTGTGTATAATTTTAGCAGTATTTTTTAGCATAATACAGATAACGCTACTCTGAAAGATATCCGTACATTCCATAAGGTCTATAAGATCGATCTCAGTTTTAATCAAGCGCCTGTAGGTGTTACTCCGGCAGAGTTTAATTAAGATATCTACAGATCATTGACGATATCAAAACCTGTGCCTATACGTTATATTCTACGAGATTTCAGACTCGGAGATTTCTCATTTAAGACCCTTAATTGTATTTTTCTTTTAATACGATACAGCTGCCGCTATTATATTATTTTCATACTTGTAAGTCATATTTAAATTAGACACATCATTTTATCAAAACAACCTTTAATACACCAATAAGCTGTAAAAGTATAGTAAAGTAAAAAACTGTACTCTGCAGTAAAAGTAAACTAAAAATTAAAGTAACTTTGTGATAATTGCCCTGTATCGATCATTCCATATACAATAATAATTATCATGAACTGTTTTTATGATTGTCTATTTATGGTCGTAAATATTTTTATGGTATGTTATTTAGATGTCTTGCAACTGGATGCAAATTGTTACACAAATTTATTATTTTATACATCTTGTAAAAAAGTAACCACATTACCAACGCCATGTACAAATTTATCGAACATAAAATTGCATTTTGTAAAGAATAACATATGTATACCCAAGGAACCCTACTTGGTTATACTTATGTTTTTCCAAATTAAATTTAAGTAAAATAATCGTATTATATTTTATGAAATATTGTCCCACCAAAAACTAACGTAATATATTGGCATATTACTAGAATGATGTGTTAGAACTAAAATAAATGCTGTGATTTTTTGGTATAAAATATATTTAAAAATTTTATTTGTACAATTACAGTGAATTACTTATAATAAAATATATTATTCTTCAATGACAATATTTTATGGATAGGTAATAAATTACAATCCTAATTTGTTAAAAGTAGATTAATTTGACTAGACACCACCAAATTTAAACTCTAATATAATTTTAAATTATTTCTCTTGCCACCAAGTTATCGCATCTAGTAGCTCTGTGTCGTCCATTCGTACCGTCATCTCTTCCTTATTGTAATAAGTCATATCATCATTATTTTGATAATTCAAATAATAATCGTTAGTAGGCGAATATTCAGATGATACACCTGACGAGCATTCCGAATTAACTGGAGAAGGCACTGAGTCGGTATATGGTGAACTTCTGTCGCCAAACACTCCTTCGTCTTCATAGGTCACAGGTGTCCCAGTAACTAACGTCGGGGTTTTATCGGCGATGCCCAGAGCTGCATCACTTTCGTCAATCAATCGCTGCAAATATTTTATGTATTCAACGACCATCCTCAATGTGTCCACTTTGCTCAGCTTCTTGCCTGATCCCCGGCGCGCTCCTCCCGATAAAGCGGCCACAACGGCCGCAGGTAATCTCTTCCTTAATGCATTAAATCCATCATTCACTTGTTTCACGCGATTCCTTTCACGAGCGTTTCTTCTGACAATCGATGCCGCTTGCGCGCCAGCGTATGGGGTTTTGTAATTATACTTCATGTATGTATCTACTTTATCTAAATCAGATGAATGTTTTCTCTCGGATGCTGGAGCGATAGGCACTAGTTTAAGTAAATCGTTCTTAGCATACGTCGATACATAAGCCATTTTAAAATCGTTGGAGTTATTTATATGAAACATTAAAACTTCAAATTTACTAGAGCTTTGTACGTACGCGCTTAGTTTACCTAAGAAAACTCGAGCTTTAGGAGCTTTGACTATCTCCACAACGAAGTATTGAATGAAAGTTTTCGGCTCCCGCGCCTGATTATATGGCAGTATCTTGGCAGAAAAAATGAATAGGGATGTCTCCCACCCCTACGTGAAGGTTGTATTCCTTTTTTTTTATTTGTACCTGGAACACTTCAAAAAGTGGGCTAGAGACCCTTTTCGTACACGTGCCGCCGAATTTATTTTGACCATTAATTGACCGACAATTTTATATATCTTATACCTTTGGCCCTTATAACATTTTTTTTAAGTGTATTAGTTATAAATAAACTTATTAATGGTTTAAAAAGCAAGAGTATTTCATATTAGTTGAATTTAATATTTTTAAATCGTCTTAATCTCATTCAGCGTAATGATAATATATAGTTAATAGAATCAGTTGTTACTTTGCGGAAATATGTTATTTAAAAGTTACTTCTGTTATAAAAAAATACTTTGCAAAAATAATAAACCGGAATATTGTACTAAGCACGTGTCGCGTTGTGATTACTGTGACGAAGGAGCATGGAAGCTCTTCTTCGCTGAAGCAAACTTCGAACTAGGTTATATATAAATTTTGCATGTGAAAGATTTAAAGAAACAAAAATTTTAAACATCTTTTAATGTAATGGTCATCATTAATTATAAATTTATAGTAATGGTAATGATGTAAATAAAAGCAGAGATGTAATACTTATATAGAAAAAACATAATTATAATACTATATAGCGTCTTATTTTATAAATTAAATTACTAATTATGTTTACAAAATATAGGTTAATAGATAACTACACTGTGACACCTTGATGATACAATTGTCACTTACCTGAATTAATAAGGTCTGTCATTTGTATGATAGCTATTTCGCCATCTATAGGCCAAAATATTTCTCTAACATTTTCCTTAATTTTTACACCACCCAAGGGATATGTTTGGGTTATAGATAAATTATTTAACGTACATTCAAATCAATAAGGGATCACAAACAACTACTTCCTTTAAGGCTAGGCCGAGATAAAGTATTTTTGTAGAAACTATGAAAACTGTTAGCGGTGTATTGCACGATTTTTCTAAAATCATACGCATAAAGGCGTTGGATCAACGAGTTGGTACCGAACCTGTCTTAAAGGGTCCGCTATTGGTTTGGGACTGACGGACTGGATGACGGGTGTATGCGACGTCCAACGCTTGACCATAAACAAATCATTATCTGGAAAGTTGCTAGACTGTGACCTGAAAAACAATGCATATTTAATCAAAAACCTTTTCAGTAATACTGTTCCAATACATTGCCGTTCGTTAGAAAATAAACCGGCAAAACGCGACTCGGACTCGCATGCTGAGGGTTCCGTACAACCACACAATATATCTGTCTCTAGTAATATATTTACCAAATAAAATTTTCTTTCATACATTTCGGAACCCTTAGCTCGAGCCCAACTCACACTTAGTATTTTTTATTACTTTATTGTTTGCACTATAATCACACCAAGTTTTACTCCTCTATGTATTTACGACACAGCAAAAACAAAACGTTTGTATGCGAATGCCCTCTTACTTTTTTACTTTTAGATCTTTTTATTATCTGTTACGATATCTCCCATAACGCATTCTGTGAAATTTCAACCACCTTTCTATACAGTTCAATAGATAAAGCTCTTTAAACGTAAATCAGACGGACGGACGGACATTATAGGATTAGTAGAAGGACTTCGTATGGAACTCTAAAAACACGACGATGATGATGTAATATTGACATTATACGAGTAATTAACCGTAGTACATAGTTAGTTCTACAAATAAAATAGGTGGTAACTTTAATTTACTATCATACTATCATAATATCATTTAAAAGAGAATAAAGGTATGTAACGTTTATTATCTTTTAAACGACGAAATTTTATTTTCTATGCCTAACACAGGGCAATCAAAAAAGGAGATTAAAATATATATGTTCGTAATCATAATACTGCTAAAGTAATGATGTGTAATTGCACTTCTTATGTTCACAAAAACTTTACAGCCAAAAGCATAGCCACTGCGCCTCCAAGCCTTCATACTCTTTTCTATACACTAATATTATTTTTATAACTTAGTACTAACGATTTACTAAACAGAGATTAATGATTGGGACGTTAATGATGGATTCACTAGTGCGGCGGTAGCGACCTTGTGCTCATCAACCCGCATGTCAGCGGAAATCAAACCTTCCAAGAAGCACCATATCAGCTTTTCTGATGTTTTTTTAGAAGGACTATGTCATGACATATAGCCATAGTGGAGCTTTGCATGTAAGCTACAATAAATCTATCTGTTTACAGTATTTAGTAATTGGAACATCCTGCTTGAACGCAGTTCGGGGATCGAACTCAACTTGGAATAATTTAAATAAATAAGGTAAAGGAGTAGTCTTTAAATCTTATTTTTAGTTTTGAATAAAAATCCAATAAGGGCATATAATGCGCAATGGTTAATTTATTACGGTTGTTTAAAATTAAAAGAATTCAAGCAATGTTTTGTTGTGTTTGCAGCAACAATAAGGACCGAAACGAATAGAAATGCCTAGGCAGTTGAGAAAACACAAACGAATAAGATCTTTAATTTACTTATTGTAAGGATTATTTTACTTCTAGTGATAATTATTTACTACTTTAAAAATGCGAATTGCTCACTGGGCGGCATCGCCTTCAGTAAATTTCTGAAAAAAGTTTACATTAATTTAGAACGTCGAGTGTCAGTATTTTACACGGTTCTGAATGGCGAAGGGCTGGCCATTGTCACATCCATTATGCTGTAAAAAGATTACACAGGGAATGTGGGCCATACCATTGAGACAGAGCAAAGAATGAATTGTTTAGAAGCTTTCAATCATTTCCATTGAAGGGGCGCTAAACTTGATTTTAATAGACTTCGTGTCGCCTCGGTGCAGTCATTCGTTTTTAATTTTGTTCCATTGATTCTTTCTTACCTGCTTGCCATCTTTGAATATTGATTTTGGTCAGTTATGTACATAAAAAATATTAGAATAAATTATTAATTTATTCACCACAGTATGTTCGAATAAGTTATATATTTTTAACGAATAAAAATAACCTTATTGTTTTCCTATATCCCCTCTTACCACTTTCCTATATTTAGGGATAGAGTGTATAAGTCCTTCATGTGGGAGTCTATCCAGTACCGAAATCTACACATGGCCTGCGACGGTGTCGCCTATCTTAAGTTAATATAGGCGGATTCCCACTTTTATTAAGGCATAATTAGTATTAGTTTGTTATTTGAATCTTATCATTTTGGTCACGATAGCCGATTGGTCAGGGGATCATCAACCTCCGTATCGGGAGACTCGAGTTCGATGACCTATTTGATGGGCTCACACCGTTGAGTTTCTCGAAATGTTTTTGTCATACAAATACCTAATCCTCTGAACATCCCATTATTGCCTATACGGTATTTATTTTTAGTATTATTTAACCGCGAGACCCGAGTTTGACCCTCTATGTAGAGAGCTCATACTGTGAACTCTCATTACGCGTATCATTTTTCGAAACTTATGTACGCTTTGTACCTTTAGCTTGAATATTAAGACAACAAGTTCATTTTAATTTCATTATAAATATTTATTTTACATGTACAGAATCATTAAAAGCGTTATCAAATAGTTTTATTTGATAACGCTGTTATTTGGAAACATTCCAGAACTCTTTTAATGCTGGTTTATTAACAAAACATATATAAAAATAACATTTATTGTCATTCATAAATATATAAATAACCCTAAAGAAACTATTCTCCACTAAGATTTCAGTTACAATTAATCACAGCTTAATACACGTATACGCATATCTATGCATATTATAAAATATTTATTAAAAACTTATACTTCCCTAGAGTCCTATAACTTCTCACATTCAAAATAACAATAGATCTAGAATCGGAAAGAAAACACAATCAATCCATCATTTCAGATCAAATATTCCCAATACAAGTGAATTCGCAAAACATAATGAAAATGTGGGAGTGATACAAGGAAGCATAAAGTAAACGTATGAGTACAATAGCTCCGCGGGCGTGCTCACAAAGCGATCGTCAAATAACATTTAGCCAGCCCACACCTTAGAAAATCGCAAAATAGAGACGTTCACGTCACACAAAGCCATATGAAGGGCACACGGAACCATAACCGATAATTACAGTCTTTGTTACTTACAGTACTTTGTAATCCTAAAATGCTATTTACAAAGATACGAGAGACATCTACTATCGATAATAGGAATAAAAAATAGTTAAAATTGTAGATTTACCAATCTCAATTAATACCTTTTTTAATGTACAAGCTTCCGTCCGCGCTTGGATATTATGATGATACAACGTCCTTTCCCATAATTTAAGGTATGGAGATGTACCAAATTTCATCAAAACATAACAGACAGACCGCCAGAGATACTTTCTCGTTGATAATATCTACGTATATTCGAAGATTCCGCCGATGATCTTACGCAAATTTTCGCAGGTTTTTTATTTGCCGTTAGGATATTTTTATTAATATGCAAATTTAACTCCTACATTTATAATAGACTCGTTCAATTGAACTAGTAAATGTCTGACAGTTTCATTAGCCACAAATACGTAGCCAATGTTTATGTAAAGTTCATACAACCCGGGCAGATATGTTGCCTGGTGGTCCGTCCTGCATTGGATAAGTCTTTGATCGATAAAGTTGTAAGTTTAATTACTAAACTGGTACTGGGGCTCGTTAAAAGGGACCGCGGCACGAGCACCTCCTGTGCGTCCTAAACATAACCATACTCTTACAGATAAGAGTGCAATTATTGATGACAAATATTCATAAGGCATAACTTACAATGTTTTAAATATAAATGCTAATGCAGACACGAAATTTCCACCATGGCCAATAGGGCACAGATGCGAAATCTAAAATTGCTTGTTGTTTGAAATGACGCTCGGCACAAGCCATACGAGACTATGATGTGAGGATGAACACACCTTGCCGGGCATATGTATGCAATCCTTTCGCATCTGCCGATCTTGCACTGATTTTTATTTATGAATAATATGACGAATTATGGCTGGCCTTTTATTTGCGCTGCCACCTTTCCGGATGTACTTTGGCGGCGGATGTTGCCTTTCCTATAACTCTGTGTTGCAAATGCGTTAAAATTTTGCTGAGTAAGTATACAGATATAAAATAAAACGATGACACTTGATATGGGTACAGAATATATAATTTTTAAACGCTATAATAAATTAGGTCGAAATAAGGAGTTAAAGCTGATTTGGAAATTTTAATGTGAAAATTTTTCACTACAGTTATTGGAATTACTTGTTGTATTTAATTATTGTTACATTTTTATTCAAGTATGTTAAAAATTAACAGTCTTAAAAACCTAAGCGTCATCGTTTTACATAAGAATATTTTTTTTCATAATAATAATATTTTTAAACGCAACGTGCCAGTGATCAATCCTCCACGGGGGAATCTACTTAATAAAGTTACACGCATCAATGTCCACAGAATAGCGTATTGTTGCGCAACATTGTATCCCCTATTGACATTACCTTTAAGTGGCCTTTGCTCTTATTGTCCGCTATTCTTTCTATGAGCTACCACAACAAATACTTCGTCATATCCATTTTAGTTTTTAAAAAATCGTGTCGCCTAAAACGAAATTAGAAAGCTTACAACATTTATTTTACGAGTGTACTTTAACAAATATTTATTCGATAAATGTAATTACTCAGCGAAGTTATGGCGCAACTTTATCTGGTTTCCACGATCCGCGGTGCATCCCGTGGAGAAATGCAAATCTAAATTCAATTAAGAGCCAATAAAAACTACGAAAACTGGCGGGACTTATCGTTATACATGGACGGAGGTAACGCATCAACTGCTTAATTATTACTTCAATAAAATAGAATGTACCATAATTCATTGTTATAAGGACTATCATTAGCGACCGTTCGCTACAATATTAAAAATTTCCAAACTTTTTCGAGTACACTTTTAATGGTTCATAGAGTAAATTATACATCTTCTAGGTTCAGTCCCTTTTTTTTAATAAGAAATGTTCCAATATGATAGCAATAAAAATTATTTATACCTATTTTTAAGAAAATCAAAACTATGTATTTCTAACTGACTTACGGCTTAATTTTCGCAACCATGAGGTAGGAAGTGATTATGGGTAAAAATCCGAGAGAAATGCTATGTCGTCTACTTCCAATGTTATAAAAATTTTAATGTTAAAATTATACAGCAACGTTGAATATTTTTTACGATAGGTCCAGCGACGCAAGGGTGACAAATGTCTCAATATTATATCAAATCTCGACACATAAACAGTAATATACTCGTAATATAATATAAGGTCACCCTAAGGATCTCCACCTCGGAAAAGGAATCATCCTCTTACTCTTTGCAAGGTGGACATTTTAATCGTTTTTTTTTTATTTGTCAGCAAGTAGATTTGAATTAAGATTTATTATATTATAATCGTTTTTTAGTATTATTATCACGAAATACAATTAGAATACTTGCAAATTCTGGATACCACATATTCTACAACACTGGCAACGTACTTTTTTTTTATTGGGTTGGGGTGAAATATCAGCTAATAGTTCACCTGATGGTAAGTAACTACTGCAACCCATGGACACGTCCAAAAAACTTCAATCGAAGAAGATTACAGACTTTAAGGTTCCAGAAGACTTATGAACGATTAAATCAATCCTAAACTGAATGAAAACCGAATTGAAATCAGTCCACACATTTTGCGTCGGGCTCAAACATATACTCACAATATATACTGATACCTATCTTTACACGTATAAATTCTACAAATATGTTCTTCAAATATACATACGAGTACATATTACATATATATGTGTATGTACATGTATGTAACACCTGCGACTCGTCGTAGCCACCGGTGGCAAGCGGGCTAGTTCCTTTCTCGCTCAGAGGTTAAGTTTAGCAATTCAGCATGAAAATGAAAACATATAAATAAATATCTAGATTATACACACCTTAGATACGAGTACATCCTAACATCTCAAAATATTTAAATTTACAGTCGCGAGTTGTAGTTAAGAAATGATTTCTAAAATATATTACTCGTTTTGTCGACAATCACCGAATTTGACGTTAAAAAATATAAGTGATATTTTACTATATCTGTTCACTGACGATCAGTTAAAATGTGCTTATATTACGAAGCAACACATTATTCTTATCTATTTAATACAATTTCATTAATTCAATGCTAATCAGCATGTCGATACTAAATTAAATGTGAGCTGGAAGCGGGACATCTGCGTGAAGTAAAGCTTCGAAATAAAATCAGTAAAGCGTGAGTGGTTGTCAAACCGTAAGTATTAGGATTCATTTTGAAACTTTTCGTCGCGAACCGCTCTTTTATTTTTTAGTTCTATAGGTATCAAGTGATACAATCAGTTTACAACCATGTCATTGTGAGTAGCTACAATTAAGTGGACTATACCTCTGTAATCTCGGTGTTCATCATTAAGCTGGTCTCTCTCACCTTACATCGCCGGCCTATAAAAAGTTCACTGCAGGACTTAGGTCTCTCCCATAAGGGCAATTTGCCATAATCACCATGCTTAGCTAGCGGATTCGCGATCGCCGCGCACTGAAGACACTGCTGCCCGTCATCGGTCTACCTTATTTTGGTCGGGTAGTTTTCGAGATGGTTATTCTTTTTTTTATTTATTACGGAAAGGCGGCAAACGAGCAAGCAGGTCACCTGACGGTAAGTGATTACCATCATCCACTTACATCTGCAATTCCAAAGGAGCTGCAGGTGCGTTGTCGGCCTTTAAGGATGTTTGGGGGATGGGGGAGGGAGAAGCGGGCCTCCGGTTACCTCACTTACCGAACGAAATGCAGAAGCGGAAGATGCCTCTACTTCGAGCCGGTATTTTGCGAGGTCGTGGTACCAGCCCGGTCGAGACGGCAAAAGCTGTCGTTTGGCTCTACCACATACTTCTTTCCCTTAGTCGCCTCTTACGACACCCACATAAAGAAAGGGAGTGACAATTTCTTACGCCGATACCACATTGCAGAATACCAGAAAATTTATCAGAATACATGGAACAAAAATTCCACAGGATAGTGATGAAGAACAGTATCACACTGTTGGAAAATGTTCCATGTAATTTTTTCGATGTAATTTCTTAGGTTTTAGCCAGCACGGACAAGAAGAAAACTATTTTATAACTAAGATTTTAATGGAATTTCAACGGAACCCTACCGAATATTTAAAAACATTCTTAGAGAAGTTTCGCCTCCACCGTAACGGAATTATTAATCACTAATGCAACGCGATAGTTTATTAACTAATGCTATTTGTTCTGTGTATAAATAAATTAACTTGAATATTCAGAAGAAATAAAAAGGTCTATAAGATAAAAAAAATCGATGTCGCGTTTTACTCGTTTCAACAGCACAAACATATTTTCGAATTAAATATTTCAGTCAAACAGAAGGAGAATAAAGAAAAAAATATAAATTAAAATTGCCATTAAATATATATAAATATTTATTCAATAT
Source organism: Bhutanitis thaidina (assembly GCA_029286595.1). Taxonomy (NCBI): domain Eukaryota; kingdom Metazoa; phylum Arthropoda; class Insecta; order Lepidoptera; family Papilionidae; genus Bhutanitis; species Bhutanitis thaidina. Next base: position 7,319,182 of record JAGSMS010000003.1, read on the forward strand.
ACACCAAATAGAAAAAAACACAGTAAGTTTTGAAGTGCTGCGACTTTCACTGGTCCTTAATACCGCGGTAAAAATAGTTTTTATATTTTTTGGAATTTAAGGGCATGCGTGGTATTTTTTTCAATCCTTCGTATGTAAATAAACTTTTACATTTACATACAAACTCTAAATAAATGTGATTATAATATAAAGAAGTGTAGTGAAAAAACTTAATTTATTTTGCTTTTTACAATCAAATTTTATTTTATTACAATATGTTTCTATACAATGATTTTTACCATTTACTTGTAAATCAAAATGAACGTTTATAGTCTGTGGTAAATTTAACCTTTTAAAAGTAAAAGTAATAGCCTAGTGAGTAGTATCACTGCTTTTAAAATTGAGGATACGGCTTAGATTCCGGGTTTACCGGTCAAGTATTTGTATAGATTACAGATAATTGTTCCGGTTTTGCGTGTTTGTCTACGTGAATGACTCAGAAAAATATCCTATAGTGGGATAAACTTTTTAAATAAATAAATGTAATAAATATATTTTACAAAATATGACACGGTTTTCTCTTCTCGCTTTTGTCAGACTCTCGTCATCAGGTGAAATTATTAGTTTAAGCTTAGTTATGTTTAATAAATATTTTATTGTAAATATATATATACACTAGCTATTGCCCGTAATTTCATCCGCGTATTTTGACCGCGTATTCATTCACTTCAAAATCAGTCCGGTAGTTGTTGCGTAATGTTCTAAAGAAACAGATAAACAAACAAATAACCATGTACAGATACGGCTTTTTTACAATTTTATAATAATGTATATGTATATATATCCCATTTAACAATTTATACCAACACAAAGGTACATGTTACAAGAAAACCAAAAGAAAACAATAAATAATTTAAGAAAAGTCTCAGACGTCTTTGAATTTTATAACCCGCGTCAAGTCAAATGAAATGGTGCAATACCATAACGCAAATTTACATACGGTGCATTTTGATAAGGTGCAAAGAGTCCGTCACATAATCCGTTCCTTCTAACACCGTCATATTCCCTAGTGATAATCTCGTACTGGAACTGCGGTGTAATCCTTGTCCAATTGCATGAGAATATGATTATCAGAAGGACGGGGTTATGTTATGATAGGCTATAAATGGTGACAGAAATATTGAAAATTAGCCAGTTATCCATAAGCCCACACGCCTGTCATTAAGAGATCACGGCTTTTCATTTGACACGACTAGAACATGACGGCTACTAACCCTTGATGATGGGTTTGCTCCTGAAGGTGTTTTGTAATGATGATCTCACACCGGACACCGAAAGGTTTTCTAGGCTTTGATTTTCCGTCACCACACGGCAATAATTAATAATATATTTTGGTAACTTTATTCTTATTCCATTCACATTAAAATTTAATAATTTATTCAAAATTTTAAATTCTAATCCCTCCCCATCGAAATAGAGTCATATGACACTGCGTACCTTTCGTTTTTTATCTTCTCCGCTACTTACTTCATCGTAAAGATCTTAAATACTCTTAGATAAGTGACATTTAATACGCCTTTATAAATTACACCGAATCTCACGTATAAGCGATCGTAAAAACTTCTTGATTAAATTTATTGGTTAAACTTTGATATAAATTGTTATTTAATGGTTTCGAAACACTCGTAATTACTTTTATATTAATGCTGGTAAAAACTAAACGTAACTTATTTACTTTTACACTCTGTTAAGTAGTACTTAATGAAGATTTGTTTTATAAAACAACTATACTATTTTGTAATGATTTCAGTTACCTGATTTTTTTTACTTTTGTGTAAATTGATTAAGATATTTTTTTAGTTCATTATTATAACATTAATTATTTCAGTATATCTGTATATATTTATATCCATTACATACTTACACCTTTTATATATACATATATACTTACACCTCTGAGGTTAGTACGAAAACGTTAGTTATTTATCGCAAACGGCTTCTAGTGCGATGGGTACTGGCTATTTATCCTTAGTTTTATCAATTACTTTATGTAATTATCCACATTTTTCTACTTTTATCCAATAAATAATAGCATTTAGTTATAGAACAGATTTCAAGGTACCAAGCGTTGATAATTTTAAGCTATTTTTTATCTCTGTCAAACAACAAAATGTCTCTTTTACTCTTTTTAAATATGGTGATAATCATGTTTTCTTTTCATGTTATCTGAAAATCGATGTTAAGAAAGTATGTCTTAATAGCAATCTCCAATACTTGAACATCGACAATTATCTTACTCAAATAACAATTAAACTGCCGAAACCCACACCTTTAGCCTGTTTTTTACTCCTCTTCTTTGTCTGTAATTTATTTAGCTATATATGAACTAAATGATCAAGTAAAATTGACTGAAGTATAAAACTGTTTAATAATGACATTTTGACAAGATGAATTTATACAGATAAAACAATATGATTGAAGACGCCTTAAGCTATGTGGCACTTCTATCTGATCATTCTGAGGCTTCTGGCTGATCATTCTGAGGAAGTTTTAACTTCCTCATAATGATCAGCAGGGAAATACCACGTTTCCATAAGTATAACTGGCTCCTAATACGTTTTTGGTGGCCACCTTGTTCAGATGATTAAACGTTATCAAAGCTTTTACATTTTATATTTATAAGTGATCAGTAGGAGAAAGTTAGAACTGAATTTCAATAAATGTAAAATATTATAGAATCTATTAGGAATAATATTCTCTTAATCTATTAGGAATAGGTAATCACCTATTTCTTGTGATTTTCATACATAGTTGAATATGAATGCATGTTTTTATGTAATATAAGAAACTTAAAATTTTAAGAGATTAGAATTTTGGATTAAAATTTCTCACGATGTTTTTCTCCACCGCCGAGTACGTGGAAATTACAAAACTTAAAATTACAATTAACAATTTTGGTCTTGCTAGCACTATCGAATCCATGTCACTCGCGCTCTATGAAAGTAAATATAGTTGATTTCCCGTAATCACAACGCTTCGCATGTAGGTTACACAGTACTAAACACTTCGCACTCTAGACGCTGCTGACCGTCACTGTCATCCTCAAATATCCCTAAAGGTTGGCAACGCACCTGCAACTTCTCCGATATTGCAAATGTACGTAGGCAACCGTAATTTACTATCAGATGAGCCGTTTGCACGTTTGCCCCCTTTTCCATAAAAGAAAAAACGATCATTATGCCATCTGTTCGAAGCCAGGAGATTGTTCTAACATTTCCTTTAGTCGACTTTTATGATATCTTTGAAATAAAAAGGGAGGTCAAAATTCTCTTGTCATTGTCAACACAAGGCGGTCATATTTGACATTTCTATTTAACTCCACCTTTTTTTATTCATTTTTGAAGTGCAACTTTTAATTTTAACAATTAAAAAACAACATCATATCTTAGCATGTGATTTGATTATATCAAAACATCAGCTTGTATTATTTTCATACAAGCAAAATTGCCTGGGGATATTAGGATAGTAAATGATGTATCCATTTCGGAGGAGAGATGATCTGCTTGATAATACATCTGATGCGAAATTAATATCTGCTCCTTCACTTTGATTAAACAAACATTCATTTGCATATCTAGATCAGTTTAGTTTACATTTTGGATATTCATAAAAGCAAACAATTAACTTTGATACTAATTTGAAGATGAATACACCATAATAGATAGTGATTGAGTCAGCAATGATGATATCCGCAGCAGAACTAAGGTAACCGACATAGCGGTAAGGATCAGCAAACTGAAGTGGCAATGGACAGGCCATATAGCTCGCAGAACTGACAACCGTTGGGGCAAAAAGGTTCTCGAGTGGCAGCCACGTACAGGCAAATGCAGTGGGGACGATCCCCCACAAGATGGAGCCACGACCTGTGCAGTGTCGCGGGAAGTCGATGGATGCAGGTGGCTCAGGACCGAGCTTTGTTACAATCTTTGGGCAAGGCTATGGTTAGCAGTCTATGTTCAGCAGTGGACTTTGTGATATTGTGATAGGCTGAAATGATGACACCATAATACATAGCTACCTACCTACACGTGTTACTCCCTGTTAGCCAACAAAAAAAGGCGCTGGCGATCGAATGATGGTGGAATATCCACCCGACTTTGACGAACCCAAATCCCACGGTCTATTGCGTCCCTCGCACACACAAACCCACCCAGTGTGGTGAGTACGGGTAAAACTGCCAAAAATGTATGCCTACATGGACAGGCCAAAATGGCTATCTGTGTCATCTGGCATTCAACGAGTATGAAAGTTAAGAGAAGATATTGTAGGATAAAGCAAATACGCAATTTGCTAGCACTTTCTTAAAGAGGCATATATTCAGCAGTGGACCCAAGTAAACTGATGTAGTATACCATGTAATGTTATCGCAATGTAAATAGAGCGTGTAAGTGTAAATATGCCAACATTTCTCTTAACGTCAATCTCACCTGCTTGCTGGGTATCCTGCGACAACCATCCGAATATGCCGTAATCAAATTCCACAAACTAATGATGGGGAGCAGTATTTCTAGTGCAAGGGTACTGGAATTGCGCTGAGCGCTCGGCGTGGTACGGGTGATATCTTAATAATCTTAGTTATGTCAGCTTTTGTTGGTACATTCATGGTTAGGCCGATGTCCAGCAATGGACTTGAACAAGCTGATAAATACGACAAAAAATGAATTATAAATATTTTATACAACTATTTTAACAAGTATCAAAATTATGAAGCTCGCACAACCAAGTGTAAAAATTATTTGTTTTTCAAAATATCATCAACCTGTTTGGATAAGTAATAGCTTAATACCACGTTGCCTTAGCGAAGGTGCCTGCTTTCTCAGCTAAAGTTCGCGAGCGAGGGTTAGGTTTTACAAATGCATGTTATTAAAAACTTCAGACGTCTACAAATAACAGCCGATAACAATGGCGTACGTCTGGCTTTTGTTTGATATTCAAATTTGAAACATTGCGTGGTCAGGTTGCATCTTCCAAGCAAATTGGAGGAAATGTTCTTTAATAATAATAGCGACAAAATCTTTCCTCTCTGTTCTCCTCAACTCAATATAAAAACAAACACCTGCGCACATATGAACACTCTTATACTGTAATACATTAGTAATTTTTATTTAAGAATTTACTTTAATTACGTTATAATTTGCGTAAATGTAACCTTCATAATGTAGCATATTATTCACTCGTAAATGTTAAATGAGATGAACAATTAAAACCTTTCAGATTTAAACGATATAATTAAAAAATGTTACCAAAAATGAGCTAATAAACAAGAAAATCAAATGAAATAGTGCAACAATGTATATCGAATACAGAAGTTATATGCGATCATTACGTTTCGATTTTATGTACGTTTAAAACGATCTCTTAATTGTTGCATTAAACTAAGCGCTGGCCACCCATCTAGCGCCCCACGCCGCGTCCACCGCCACTGTGACGGATTCCCGACACGCCCCTCATTTGTTATACAAATTTTATACTACCCTCCGAGCGAAACCTCCGTAAAGCTTCAAGGCGCTTCAAAAGAAACAATGGACGAAATGTTTTCATGATGACTATATTTACGACCTCGCTACATTCATCTAAAACTAAAAGTATCTTATTTGAATTTTTTTGCGAAATATTAAATTCAGAGTGGTTTTGTGTGAAATGATTTTCTTTCACATATTTCACCACCTTTAACTTCGTGTTTCACTTACGTACAACTTTTGCACCAGTTCACCCATAATAATGAAAAGATAACGCAATAAGAATTTCATTAAACTCATACAATTTGCAAAATGAGTTTATTGAAATTCTTGTACGTGGAAAACATACAATTGCACAGAGGCTAATGAAATTGGAACGGCGGGAATGGATTGTACTGCCTAAGGGTTATGGTATATGGTATAGTTTCTTGATTAAATAAAGTTTCACGTCTACGTCACGCCGGCGGCCGATGTCAGTTATGCATCATTGCTACTCTGTCTCGGCCCTGAGATCTGTTCAATTTATATAAAAGAAATAAGGTTTTTAAATCTAGCCCAAGCAGTGAACGTCAATGATTTATTAAGTTAATTCGACTACCACGAGGATATTCTGGATTACCATTCATGGGTTAAAATCCCAACTGAAGTTAATTGAAGAAACACAATAAATTATTACCTATTTTTGTGTTTGTTTACGGTAATAAAGCATTACACAAATCGATTATTATATGATAAGTTTTTTATGCACGAGTTTATATGAAAATAATGTATTCTTCGACATCAGAATTTTTAATTTCTTGTATCAATTTTATTTTAATCCTAAAGAATACTTTCATAATTAGGTTCTTCTGATGGGAGTCTCTAGGAGAGAAAACTGTCTCAAATTAAAAGGGAAGTAGACGATCTACCTCACGGACAAATAAATAACATTTAACAATATGAAAATAAATTGTTTCATATTATATATTATATGTCTGCAGAACATAATTTAAATATAAATTCATAATATGTCCCTTTTCAAATTAAAGTAACAAGCTATACCATTGCACAAACGCTAATTTAAAACATCTTAAGTTTTAGTTGTATATCTTCGAAAGCTTCGTTCATTAATATTCAATGCATGAAGCGAGTTGTTTACATTTTTGCCTTATAGAAGAAATTGTTCAACTGACATCCCTAAGGGATATGTGGCTATTCTCAGCAATTTGTAAGAAAGCAAAGAGCTATTTGTCTTTAAGAAACGTAGTTTATCAATTACAATTATACGCCGTATCGCATGTAGCTATTTACGACTTAATTCACGGGTTCACGAAACTATTATTCAATATATTTTTAACTTATTTATCAACATTTTTGTTCTTTCCAATCGAAAAAATCGAATTTTCTGTTGTCAAGTCCTTACATGCGCCCAATTGGTATTACTAACTGTGTTGGTGCTTATGTTTGCTATTATCTGTCCATTAATATGGACATGTCGTTGGGTCGATTAACAGCTCAGCGAATGGTGGCCTTTATGGCCGAGCACTTAGTAATTCCTGTTTTCTTTTATCAAGTTTTCACTGCTACGTTCCGAGTTTGACCATACCAGCACATTCAGTACAAATTCATTCGTCAAGAAAGAATGTGATATCTTCCCTCTCTTTCTTATCCAAAGAGTCAACTTAGGCAAAAAACCTTGAAAATATAGTGACGGATAACCATCGTCGATAATCGATATTTAGGATAGTTTACTGTTAAAGTCAATAATATAAAATAGCTATAGTAATACATAATTAATTTATTACAATTATTTTTTTTAATATCCAAGCCACGAGAGACGAGTGGTTAGAGGATCTGCTTCGTGAACTTGGATTGAAATGTGCCCATGTACACCCCAGTATTAGATATACGGTTGTCAGAACTAACTATTACCATTGATCATTTTTGCCTAAGAGAATCTATCACGCTATCACATCCGTGCATGTTGTAAAAATAAGGAAACTGCTGCCGCCAAATGGCGGAATAACCATATCAAACATGCCAGATATAAATTATCCACACCGTTTACAATTTATATTTGGCATTTATGTCTCGGTGCGGGGTGCTATATCGCCAAACCACCTGCCAAGCGTGGCGATTATGACTAATTGTCTCTCTGTACAGCACTGTACTAATTATAGACTGTAAAATAAGTGTAATAATTGAGTAAAAGATTTTTTTACAATAACTTTTTTACAGTTATCATTGAGGAATGACGAGGCACAAATGGATTACGGTAACCCATTTTGCTACAAACCAAACGGTAGTCTGTAAAGTCTGCCTTGGTGAGTGCTTATGTCATATTATTTATTGAAGGTACCTTTTATGAATAATTTCATACAATGTACCTTGTACTATCTACTAAGAATAATGTTTGTTTCTTTAATATCCAAATGATGATGATGAATACATAACATCTTTGTATACTTTTTAAAATACACTAGCTACCTTGAGTTATGTTAAAATGTTGTAGGAATCCCAAATTTTTGGTTCGTTCCGGTCGAAATAATGACTTAATAAAATTCAACACGTATCATATTTCAAACGATCTTAAAAGAATATGTGACGTCTGTGACCACATATAATAATTAACAGGGTAGAAGTCTATTAAACGAGAATAATATTAGAAAAAAAAATTATATAAATACCGAATACTTCATAGAATTAAAATAAAGTGATATGTGAAAAATCATAAGGAGAGGAATATTTTCAAACAAACTTCCACATCCAAAATCTTCGAAAAGAATAATTCGATTTTAAGGAAACTTTATACTCATAAGCATAGATCTAAAACAGGTACAGAACATTTTCGAAAAAGAATATCAAAGCTGAATCAGATTTTATTTTATTTAGCGATTCTAAGTTTTCCATACAAATAGTTACAATCATCTCATTTGTAATTGGACATATCGAAAAAGTTTTTTACTAACTTTTTAGACCGTATGTTTGTCCTGCTTATGCGTACAAAGTTTCGTTAAATCGGTTAATTCATTTCAAAGATTTTGGACTCGAAACTATCAGAAACTGTGTGGACTAAACGATTTTAAGAGTCATTTAAATATAATTATAAATAAGTTTGATTTAAAATTAAGATTACATGGGTCATTTAAATTGAATCAGAGTTATTTATGCACTTTAAGCAAGTTAAGACTAATTAAAACATTGACAAATTTAAAATCGTCAATGTTTTTTTAAATTAGTGCACGTGGAAAATTTTACTGTTGTTTTGCCGGGATCTCCATACCATACATCATAGAAATCAGTTCAGCGGTTAAACTATGAAAACATAAGAGACAAACAGAGTTATTTTCGAATTTTTAGTATTAGAATGGAATGAACTTTAATTCAATCTTCATTGTACGTAAATCAGTAATCAAACAATAGCTTACGTTCACAACCCACTTCTTAAGTCAGTTGCGACTGTCTTACTTAATAAATTCAAGGAATTGACTCGCAATGTAGTGAGAATGTATGTATTTACAGAAGCCGCCGTACTACAAGCGCATAAATCTAAACGAAGTGTCGTCGGATGCCAGTTCCGTGCATGAATGGGCTCCACAATATGAGGGATGGTCGGGCATTAAAGCAAAGCCAGAATATACACTGCATGTCAAGTAACCGTCTTTAACACGACATTTTGACAATAGCCGATACGAAAATTGAAATACGGTGCTGCGATTGATCAGGAATGAAAATATTCCTGCCACCAACATAAAAGTAAGACTATAAGAGAGCTTTCATAATGCAATCGAGATAAGGCCGGTTGTAGATAATGCTTACATTATTATTAACAGCCTATAAAAGTCAAACTACTGGACATAGGCCATTCCATGAAAACGCTAATAAAAGTCGGCTACAATTTACCCATACTTACCACGCTGTGCAAGTGGGTTGGTAAGTGCCCTGCCGGCATCCTCCCACCAGTGATACTGCTCCCCATCACTAAACTATGGAATTTGGGTTCGGTACTTTCAGTAGGTGGTCATGGCCTCGTTCTGGCAGCAGGGTGCAACAGGTGCAGGTGAAGCATGTGTATTTGAATAAAAAGTTACTAGGTTCCTCCTTACACCCTTTTATTGTCCCTAATTAAATACTAAATTCATGTGTTAAACATATCCGTTGAAATTAATCAAAATTAATTTGACGAATAAAGTATTAAAAAATATTAAGTCTATCCGGAAATGTCAAAACTATCTTTTAATGCTGCCACTGCTGATCCCTACACAATAGAGGACTTTTGATTGCTGTACCACGTGTCCTGCTCTTTAGGCACTGCCGTCATCGGTATGCTAATATTTTGAGATGGTTTATCCGCCATCCGTTTAGATGTAATTAGTAGCCGTGAAAAAGTAAAAGCCGATGAAGGGATCCTCGACTCATACAGTACCCACGGGAAGAATGGGGGTGGCAGATCATTCCGCTACCACCACATGGCAATTTTTTTAATATTAGTGCCTTACATAAAATAAACTTTCTGTGAATTTTATTTTCATTTAATAGCCTATACGTAGTCCACTACAAAAAGGACTCCTCCCATCAATTCTCCCTGGTTTTCCGTAATCGCCACACTCGATAAGCGCAAGCTAAACAAGTTTATTATAAATTCATCACTTTTTAACAATTCCTCTGACATCAACATCAAACCAGTGAACGTCAATTTAGCGGCATTGAAATCGGTTTAAAAAAATACAATGGGATTATGCGCTCCTAATGGCCATCTTAACATGGACATTTATCTCATCATACAATATTGATGTTGCCGAAATTTATGGCCAATGTTCAAGCGAAATCACAAAGTCAATACGGTTTATTAATGTGTGAAGAGACTCACCTCCTCGCAGAAGGAGTTCCATATTGACATATTTTTATCGACATCACTGAGATCGTTAGCGATGAGTTTTCGTCCCAGAATACAATTGAATTTGACCATCGAAAACATAATTCATAATTTTATACTATAACGAATGCATGCATTCATGTGTGTTCTTGTACTGTAGTAAAAACTTTTACCCTTCACAAACTTTAAAACGCAAAAAAGCATTTTAAATATCAATGAGAAGGAGAGCTTTAGAGTCGTTCCATTGTAAATATTCTAAATTGACTTTAATCTATTAAGAATCTGAAGGCATTCGCCCCTAAAGCACGTTTTTCGAATCGTACTGATTTAATCTTTTTCTCTCTTATGCAATATGAACCGTCTTCATCTACAAATTTTTAATCGTTTTATAATAGTCTACCGTGTGTTGACATTTGCAATCGTAATGCTTTACTTTACTACGTTAAATAAGATGCGAGTACTTAAGACCGAAGAGTAGTAACCGGCTTAAACTATCCTACTATTGGTACACGTCTTCTCCCAATTATTCAGTGGGTCTAAAGCAGAATGTTCACAATATTCGCGAATTTTTTTTTTATTTACAACCAAACGAGAAAGATACCCTCATGATTATTTCCTTCTTCGTATACACATCGTAAACCAGTGGTATAAATTTTTTTTTATTGGATATAAGGGTCATATATACATATAAATATTTATAAATATATATTAATTTGTTTGCGTACTATTATACCTAATGCGAATGCATTGTGACTCAACTTATATCAACATTTCTCGTGATAAAATTAAATATATGAACTAATCAAACCGAACTTTACATCTTTTACGGATCCTATATACCATGTCTTTTTCCAAATGTCAACCAAACCTGCACGTTGTACACCAAGCTAACAAACAAACGAGGCTCTGGCAACCGAATGGAGCCAACATTCGATTTTCTAAATTAATATTCGAGTTTGCTAAACCTAAATCTCACAGACGTAGTGATGGGGAGCAGCATCACTGGTTTGAAAATACCGGCACCGTGCTCACCAACGCGCTTGGCGAGCTTGGTCAAATCTTCCGGAAAATTTATGCTGGCTTTTGCTTGCGCATTCTTAGAGAGACCCAATTTAGTCAACTTCTGAGCATACCAGCAGTGGACTAGAATAGGCTGATTTAATTATCTTATAACAGTATGTTCGTATTAAATTTTATTAAATATTTTGTTTTTTATTTTTTATGCAGTGTCGCTTTCTGGTAAGATACGTAAAATAGTGGGTGTAATGAAGAATTTGCGAGACTTGGCATGTAAGGACACGCTCAAATCTATATACTTTGCACTATATCAATCTCGTATAACTTACTGCATTACATGCTGAGGCTACTCCGCGAAAGCATTTCTGATACACTTTGAGATAGCACAACGCTCTGTCCTGAGCTCGGGTTATATTGAACTGGGTATATAGATACCCGACCACAAAATTTTTCCAGGAAAGTGGAGTGGTCAGTGTCAGACAGATTTTTATTTTAAAAATGGCAATTGAAGCTCATAAGGCGGTGCTGGCTTCTGGTGAATACGAAGCAATAAAGAAACGGCGAGTATATCGGTTACCCCCTCCACTTGTCAATACCCGTTTCGCACAGCGTTTTGGGCAGTCCGTTAGAGCTGATTCATATAATGTCGTATTAAGTATTGTGACAATGAAGAAAACTATGAATAATAGGGTAATACAAAAATAGTTAGCGACGCTTAGCTACGATGGCACGGAAAATATAATTAAAACCCATAAATAATGCACAATTGACGTCACTTCATTGGGAACTGTGTTATCGCAACTCTAATGGTAGAGGTAGGTTCTACGTGGTAGAGCCAAGCGGGGGCTTCAGCTGCTGCTCGAATGGGCCGGCTCAACCGGATTAATACCACGACCTCACAGAATACCGGCGTGAAGTAGAGGCATCTTGTACTTCTGCGTTTCGTTCGGTGAGTGAGTTAACCGGAGGCCCACTCCCCCTCCCCATTCACTCCTTATCCTTCCTCCCATCTCCCATATACCCTTAAAAGCCGCCAACACCTCTGGTGTTGCAGATGCATGTGGGCGACGGTAATCACTACCAACAGGTGAACCTAATGCACGTTTGCCGCCTTTCCCATAAAAAAAAATGACGTATTATATGTGTAATATTATATGTATAACTTTATCTTACTTTTTGAAAGTAAATATTGTATTTTTTTTGGCAGAAATATTTTATTTATAATCTGTTATTAATAATATTAAGAAAAAAATACACAAGAATTTTTTATTCAAATTATGGACCTAATATCGCGGCTACGTTATTCTTGCTATACTTTTTTACTTAGGTATAAACCATAATACAGTTTTAAAATGAAGGAAGAAGTGTCAGTAAAGTGTTTACTGTGTAAATCATAAATTGGTATTCACGGTACAGGCTCCCCTAGCGAGAAGATCATAGATTGTCATGTAAGTTAAAATTTTATACAATCATAGACATAAAGGATTCGTTTAGGATATTATATTCATATATGTATTATGGTTGCAAATAAAAATATTTTTTCTTCTTTCTTCTTTTCATTTACTCTTACGTTTACTGTGCATCTGTCTATAATAACAAGCTCTAAAAGATAACAGCAAGCTATGGAGTATCACCACAAAGAGACATGAAAAGGGACATGGATGTAAGCTAGTCGACTATCAACGAGGGAGTAGGTCATAAATTAGTATTGTCCGAGTAAAGACTCTTGTGTGCCTTTGTACTTGAATGTATTCAATATAGGTGCCATTTAAACTTGATTATTTTAACATTTTTCGATTTTATTACGATTAAAAAGATGAAAATAAAGGATTCTAATTCCGTACATTAAATATTATAGAGTTAATTTAAAGTAGAGATTCCCTGTTATAGCCTTTTGCTTATTGAAAATCGATCTCTAAGCAGTATTGTTCACTGTATGTGTTGAAAAATATTAAAATTTTAATAAAAGTATGCTTTGCTTAACGTGTTTTCTAATACAATGAAGTACATAACAAATAAACACGGTTATAGGTTTGCTTGTAAAAGACATCAACGCGTTAAAAGCAGCTAAATATATATATATACACTGCTCTACATATTTAACTAAAAACTTAGTCTGTAGTATACATAAGTATATTTTTGTTTTGCATTTTCATATCGTCTATCAAACTTAATAGGTGCAGAAAACCACACATGCATTTACTAGACGGTAGGACTCCTTTCTAGCCCAGGAGCCGTCTGCGTAGATATCACCCTCTTACCTATTTCTTCCGCTAATCAGCAGAATTTTCCAGTTTGATAGCCAGTATTATTACATACTGTTAGGTATTCTATCTTAGTCCTCAAAATTGATATCTCCTCTAAAAAAATATTCAAATACTTAATTTTGTTTCATCTCATAATCTAAACCGATTTATTTTATTTCATAAACTCCTGTAGACGGTTTAACCCTTAAATTTTTAGTGTTTCTGAACAAAATAAAATTCTAAATTGATAAATCTTGGCGCTAAAGGAATACATGTACAAATCAAACTTTAACAGCAGTAAATAAACACAACGTATACTTTTATGTAAATTTTGGTTTAAACGGCAATCTCCGTCAAAACCAATCTATTTTAATCTTTATTCAGCATTAATTCAAATTTTCACACCTCAGACTGATACGAGGGCGTAACGTAATTGCCTCTTCGAATCAGACTTAAATGACTACGTTTCTTTAATAAAAAGAATTTAGATGGCAACACGTGACGACAGCCGCTGCGGGCCAGTGTCAGTAGTGGCAAATTACGGCAATCTTGACACCTACGAGGTGCTAACTGGGGTTGCAACCTACAATTTGCGAAACGTGAAGTTGGGAAAAACGTACGCTGGCGGCGGCATTTCAGTAATAAAGGCACTGATTTACTCTCTCTACTGTGTGAGTAAATCAGTGTACTGTGTGCTTTTATGAAATAAAAAGATTTAGTGTTTTATGTCTTAACATCTAATAATGCAGTATCCTAGAACTCTTTATAGTCTCGAATATAGATCATCAATAATATAGAACAAATAATGAATTAATTTAAGGCTAACAGATAGTACTATTTTTACTTTTTATATATGTATAACGAAATTCAAAGTTGCTTGATAACAAAATTTTAACGACCATAACTATTTAAATTAAATATATTAATGCCCTTTGAAGTTATTCTGAAAATAATGATAAATCCGCATAACTCTGTTTAATTTACATAATCTATTAAATTAATTTTATAATATTGATTTAAGTACTTAAATTTTGTTACCATCCCCGGGTATTTGAAACTGAACCTGAACTAACGGTTCGTTGGATAAAGTTGTTCTTTCATAAACGGACCAGAACCTAAAACTCACGCAAATATGCCTATATAAAGACTGGTTTACGCTGTTTTAAGCATATTAGCACACACTTAAGTTCGAATAAATGAAATAAAACTTTCTTATAGTCCCTACGTTGAGGGTGCTTTACAGCACTTGTGGTCACGAGGTACTGAGGATAAATAATAGTTTTATTTCGATGTGAACTATTTGCGTAAATACAAGGAATCATTATTGACATTTATCCAATCAATTCCACATCAAAATAAAAACTTTTACTATCAGACGTATCTGAAATGCTGCTCCCCATCATTAGTCTGTAAGATTTGGGCTTCATAAAATTTTAGGATTTTCTGCCATCGATCGGTGACCAGAGCCGCGGTTAGTGCACAGCAGTCAGCAGTGTGAACCACGTCTAGCTGAGGTTCATATTGGGGAAAATTTGGATAAATTCTTTTCTATTAGTATGTCACGCGCAATGTTTTCAATATCTTCGAATATATATATCTCACTACACGATATAGTCTCTCCAAAATTTGGTGATATTGGCATTATATCGCATAATAACCGGATTGAACCTCGCAGTAACAGACGCCTCGTATGTTTCCTTATACCGTGGTGTACATCTGTGATATATACACTATTATGTATAGAATTTACTAGGTGTTTATTTTAAGATCTATTTTACAAGGTTTTCCTAAAGTCTAATTTTACGATACTCTAAAACAAATAGAGAAACTTGTTCTTTTACGTTACCACTGAACACCATACTTATTATTATAACTACAAACAATTTGTATATAGTATCGTCGTTGTTGTTTGTCAAAATTATTTTCGCGCATTGCATTGCTCGTCTTCTGATGAATTCGCGAATTTTTTCCATAACTTGGAAGGCATTCGCGACAACCTACCGTTAACTAATATCTAATCCGTATCCGGGTATTGGTGTTAGCCCGATATAACGCGCCCTCGAAGAACTATACCAACATGTCGTTACCCCTCTCTTACATACCTTGTCGAAGAATTAAAATTTAAATATTTTGTCATCCCTGAATACCAAGACCCAAACCAACCAGGTGATTGTCATTTCATTGTCGACCCATTTATGTTCTACAGCCAATATTTTATATTTAAATATTTAAGATATGATAAATTAATGTATAAAAAGTTAAAATTCAACTACAGTCACTAAAAATAGTAGTAGGAAATAGTAATAGGATATACTCTAAATAAAATATTTTACTTTAATGTTTTATTTAAGGAAGAATATTTAAAAATGTTAATATTAAAAAAATACCTCACTGTTCCACATACACTTTATAAAAATCATATCTTAACTCTAACAGCTACAAGATACAGCAAAATTTAACAGAAGCGTAAAATTATTTAACATCAGCTTCCGGCTAATCTAAGTTCATAATATTTGAATGAGGGTAAGATGCAAAGTCAACGATAAGCCTAAGAGGCACCTGTTGTAGCTGCCGAAAGCAACTGTGTGTAATTCGGTTTAGATCAGGGCAGTCTTTACCGGACGACTACCGCATCCTCCGCAGAACAATAGCCCGAACACAAAAGGAAACAACCGATCGATTTTAAAATCAGCCGGGCAATCTCGACGCGGTATAATCTTACAAATATTTATTATATGTCAAAACAATATGCCGAAATGGTACGCTTATTGTGGTTTTTACAAATGCGTCTGTTGCGCCTCGAAGCGCTCGTTAGCGTGAAGTACGGCACATTGTGGGGTTACAATGGGGGGCGGTGCGCGACCCCGAGGCGCATGGCAAGGGAAAATACGTTCGTTACATTTAAATTATTGACGGATTTTATTCTTCTTTTACATTTGATTTTTATTAAGTAATTTTATTATTATATTTTTTTTAGTTAGTTAGAAATGTATTATAACTTTAAGTCCATTTTTTAATTGCTGATAAAGAAAACAAAACTATTTCTCACCGTCTAGGTAAACTGATAATGCCCTTTAAACAAATAGATAATACAAACAGGGTTAGAAACTCATATTGAATATTCCCGCTCTTTATTTATTTTATTTAACTCTAGACGTGTAGCCTCAATAGAAATTATATTGTATGACACGTTAAATATATAAATAAGGATAATCTGTTCAGTACAAAAAGTTATTGGTCACCCTCTTCCTCACCAACAGCATGTATAAGTCTACTGCAGGAATTTAAAAAGTATCTTAATAGAGGTAGCACACCTAATATAATAAATATAAATATACAAAGGCTTTCGTGACATCCACGCGGTGTAGTAGTTAGCGTACCTAAGATAAAAAATTATCTAAAAAAAATATCCTGACCGGTGTCCGGTAACATCGTCTTTGTTACCTGGTACTACGATGTTACATCAATCAAGCGTGTTAGTTGAATCACCTTAACTTAAAGAGGAGGTGGATATCTCCACCGTGACGGTGGCGATATCCACAAATTACTCTCCATACTAGAGAAGTATAAGTATAGGGATAAAAAATTATATTCTTTATTTACTTTACTTTAGTTTATCAGTCTTTCTGTATCGCTACCAACAAAAGCTAGGATGCCAATAATGAAAGATTCACCCACACACGGAGAATGCAATAACAAAAACCTTGCACTAGACGTGTTGCTTCCCATCGCTATGTTGCTGCGAATGCTGTGGTATTTCGTTCCGGCAAATTCTATAGAAATATCCGCCATCAGTCGATTACCAGAGCCTGGTTCGTTAGACAGCGATAAATAAATAAATATATTCTTTAGTCATTTCACCTTACACCAGAGATTATTTGGAGGAGGATAACAGGTGTCACCGTCTTAGTGTTCAGATTAATAATATAAATCGTTCAAAGTCGTCAAGTTTTCCCTCTGCTATAGTGGCTTAGGAAGAAAACATATTACCTTTACCCTACCATAAAACATAGTTTACAGTATTACCTGATGGCAAGTGGCTACTGCAGGTCATGGACACCTGCAAACAACATCAACCGAAGAAGGTCACTGATGCGTCGTCACTTTTGACGACTAAGATGGAATGCCCTACAGCCCGTTATTATAAAGGGTTCTTTCAAACCGAAAACAGTAGTTATGTGCAACTATTTGTCGGCAAAAATGGGTGAGAGTATGGTACCTACCTAAGGAGTACTAAAACTCAATAGGTTGTTTTCAGTACAATATACTGTAACATAAAATAAAAGAGTAAAAAGTATCGGTAAGTTATACATTCCTGTGTGCAGATATATTTAGTTGTCGCTTTTAGGTGGCAACCGTCGTTAAAATGTCTGATAATTAAAAATCTTGCGTCGTTTGTCCCTAAAACCTGCATGAAAAATAATAAAATATTTCGACGAGATGTGAATTCCGTCAAACTACTTCTAGCTAAAATCCCAAAAATGAGAGATGGCTTTTATTCAGTTGAGGTACATTTATTTACTAATTAAACTATATGCACACCTCTACCACTTTACCAAAGAACATTACTGCATGGGTAAAATACTTTTGCAAATATTTAATTACAAGCAGACTTTCAAACCCAAACAAAATTAATTATAATAATACCTTCACGTGATATAAAGTACTTAAGCATGTAATATCGCGTTTAAGGAGAGCGGTTACTTCACAGAACGATTTAAATCAGTTATTTGGATTTCTTAATAAGTTACCTGTTGATAAAGAAATAAACACTGTTGAAGTCCCGTTGCGCAAGTTTGGACAACGCGGCGCGTGGCGACTCACGTTGCCTCAATTTTACGACAAAATAATATTATTTAATTATAATGGAGCGTCATGAAGTAAAAAGGCGGCACACGCGACATCTGTATTAAATTTTAATGGAATAACAGTTGCACCTGCGCAGATCGAAGACCGCGCCAGACAGTGGCGCGGACTTCGATCACTCGCCAACTCGGGCCCATCGGAATCTGCAAAGTGTATCTAATTAAATATTAATTACTCGTGCCGATCCAAACAGGAATTCTAACGAATGATTTTCGCGTTACAAAGTCAAATTAAAAAAAGCAAAAAATCCTTTTAAAGCTCGCGACAATTCAAAAAAACTGAATACCTATCCCTCGGTGCAAGTTTAACGTGCAAATTATAAATATAATGTACGACCATTTTAAAAATATTTTTTTAAGATTCTACCAATCTTGTACTTCCCGTGTGTGTCATAATAGGTGAATACAGGAAAAACGTTAAAAATGTTTAAATGTTAAAAATTTATATAAAACGGAAATACCTCTGGTTAACCACGAAATCTCAAAAATTATAAATCCTTTAAGTTTGTAGAACTTTTTGGCAGGTAGGTTCCCGACAAGCTACACCAAAAAGATTTCACGAAACCCACTTCATAAGAGTTTGACGATATTCAAAAAAGATTTTAGGATTTGTTTTCGAATATAATATGGAAATTACGAACTTCATGCGTAAAAAGATGCGAGTAACCCCATAGACCTCATTTTTATAGCAGTTAAAAGTTAGAGAAAAGGCTTTTTTAATGGTAATTTCTATTCTAGAACTTAAAATTTTTATCTCGTCCCAAAACTTCTTACACACACTTTATTTAGCGTCTAGACGACGCATATTAAAAATTAGGTAGAACGCATTTAGTGTCTATCAGTACAACGAACTAAGCGGTCAATAATTCAAATAAAATATTATTAAACATCATGGTATAAAAGGATAATAGAAGTAGTACCAACATCGTCTCTATTCTGATTTCGATTTTAATCGATAAGTGACATGATTGTCAATAAATAAAGACAGGTGCAAATATAGCTTTGAATGAAGTTAACCGTCAGATTCGTAAACAGGTAAACTTGTTTAAACCTAAAGATGGGATTTATATTTAGCAAAATATGTAAATATTTGTAGGTTTGTAGCGAAGTAGTAAAATTTATGATAACTTAAAACGCCCTTTGAGATAATGATATCAAAATATTTTCTCATGTAACAGATACTAAATAAACATTGCGTACAACCCTAGAATAAACGAGAATGTTGAATCTATTACCGGAAATAGAAAGTGTGTGGATATGTTGTGAACTTTCACTTATGAAAAACAATTTTAACATTAATTCAGATTTTCACGATACAACAACATTTTCATTCAAGAAAAGTGACAACTACGAATGATACAGAATGAAACGCTAAAAATTGTTTATAACAAAATCAACATAAAAACTTTAAATTACGTTTATAAATTTAAGAGACCGACTGCGGAAAATCAAATTTAAACATATGAATTAAAAAAAAATTTAAACTAGAACACAGTTTAACAAACTTACGCAACTTTAATCGAGTAGGTATGATCATTATAACCGCCACAAGGTCCATTCTAGTTACCGTCACTTTGTATAAATTATATAGAAATGAGCACATCGAGAAAGGGATACATATAACGGCGATTGGTATAGAAAAGACAGTGATGGGCGAGGTGGCAAGGGCAGGTGTCACGGGACATCTGCTGGTCCGCAGACGGGCACGTGGCTCAACCCTCTAAACCGACCTCCATGACTTGACTACAGGAAAAAGTTGAGAAATCCTTCTCAGATCATACAATAACGACTTTTGATTGCCACTTCAATACAATTAGGAAATCGAAATATAATTATACAGCATTGATGCTAATATGTCAACAATTCGGTACCCACATACTAATAACTTGTTTTTACTTAATTCCGATTCTTCATATTTGCACAATAAAAGTTCGAAACAATCGAATACAAGAGTTGTGTTTAAAAAATCCTTTTGAACTATTGCGATTTTATGTGTTTTTATAAATGAAACAAATGAAATGTTTACATTAAGGAGTATCCATTTAAGCTCAAATTTGATATACTACACGAATACTTTTAGTCGCTTTTTTTACGACTCCCGCCCTTTCCTTGTCCTGTGTATGTTGTCTAAATAATACGTTATTTACAAAACGTAAACGAAACTTATGACTTTTTGTAAGTGCTGTTTTATATTTTATTTACTCAATAGGAAAAAATAATAACCCATAATAAGTTATAAGATCTAAAACTTCTACATTATCCCTTCACATACATTTGATACAATTGACATTTTATTATTACGAGTTATATCAGGACTTATGGCATTAGAGCATTGGAACAGAAATGTATTTAAATATTGCCCATTTATTTAAATGTATTTCCATTGTCCATCATTAGAAAACGCAACGAGCTCATACTTTCCACGCTGGGCAGGAGGGCAGGAGGGTTGGTGAGTGCAGTACCGACATCATCGCACTAATGATCTGTCTGTGGGATCTGGGTTTTTTGATTTTATAGAATTGAAGATTTTATTTATGAACATTGAAATATATAATTATGAATATTGTCTTAGATGTTGAATTGAAATTATTCAAAATTATGAATTTTATTACTTTATTAAATCTACATCTCGTTGACTTCTTTACTTTTTATAAGACCTTAATTCAATCACATTTAGAATCCTCTATGTACACACTTATTACAACACTATAAATTATATAGCTTGGAGTATCAGGCAACGCTCCTTATGGTCACTTTACTACATGAATTATGTAACAATAGGTTAGATTATGATGATCTTGCCAATAATATATGTTATCTTGTACTCGAAACAGTAATGCGACGTCAGATGCAGAACAAATGCAAAGGCGCGAGCACATCTCCGGCGACTGTTAGAAATTTATAATACACTTTTTGGTGAAATTCGATATTTTTGCTCTGTCTGGGCGTTTGTGAGTTTACTGGGAGCTGACTCTAGGCTGCTCGGTATTCGGCTTTTTCCTTATCCTTGAATCCACCATTTGACCATTCGAGCTGATCAGAGAAGGCATCGATTGCCTTCATTTGATTGAGGCAGTGTCTGACAGCGTTGTATATGATATATGAGATATTCCCTACTGCCCGTAGGCAGTATGCGAGGGCGCGATGTCTTACATCAACCTGTCCCACCTTTGACGACTAAACTCAGCCATGCGCTCCTTAACCTTCCTTTGGAGGGGGCGCATCTTAACTCTATGTGCATCAGTCCTATATCGATCGTATGCTCTAGTGGCAGCATTTGTTTATCTCAGCAGCTGCTTGAGTTTCCCAGACAGTTCATAACGGCGATCACTCGCTATATTAATGCGAGGTTTCGCTGTTCTGAGGATTCTCCGACAGGGGCCTTTCAGTGAGAGGTGAGATGGCCAACGACTGCTATTGCCGTCCCTTATATTGTAGGTTGTATTCTAGGACCGGAGAAAAATAATTATTATAAATTCATTAATATTGTAATAAAATTTTTCAGATAACTTAATTAGGTATTTGCTCTCAGTCGTTCCGAGGTATGAAATAATATTGTAAAAAACAAATTAAATGGCGCATCTTTACAGTTAAAAACAATATCATTCGTTGAATATAATAGATAATGCCATCAAGAATATAATAATAATAATAATAATAATATTTGTTTATTTTCTCCCCACAAAAACAGACCATACATTATTATCTAATGAAAAATTTATATACATTTAGATATCGGTGTGTCTAGTCTAGGATGTGTGAGGAGCTGGTGTCTGAGATAGGCATAAAAAGCCTGTATTACAGATCACCAGGTCCCCACCCCACGGAAAAAACAAGAGCATTATTTAGCATTAGTGGTACTGGTGTTTAAACTTAATGTATAAAGAGCCAACTAATTTAAATATTATTGGCTATATTGTGTTAGGAGAAACAAAGATCATTACAGTGGTTCAAATTATATCAAGATGGGAGAGAAAAGATTAATACTATAAAAATAAAAGATATAAGGACGCCTCAGTAAGAATGTATATATGTTGTGTATGTTGATGTTGTGCAGTGTAATGTCATGTGAAGTGTGAATGTGCCTACCCACACACGTGTCTGTGTTGTGTTTGTGTTTTGTAATAAATATCATCACCAAGAACACAGTTCATAAATACAGGTCAATTATTAAAGAAAAACCGGCCAAGTGCGAGACGGACTCGCGCACAACGGGTTCAGTACAACCATACAATATATCTGTGTTATGGATTTACCAAAAAAAGTGTTCTCTTTTTTATTAATTTCGGGATCCTTTGCGTTATTTTATCTCGTAGCATCAAAGGAGAAGCGCTGTCCCAACACTTGGCCTGTTTTTATTATTTATTGTTCTATTTTAAGGGTTTGCGCTGTAATCGGTTTTTACGACGGGGCCAAAATAAAAAAAGTTTAATAAAACACATTTTTTGTATGGAAAAACACATTTCTTTAATAATTGTTTTTTAATTGTTTGTAAGGATAGCCTTTATAAAACATATTCAGTGAAAATTTTAACTGACTACCTATTACGGTTGAAAAGAAGTGTAGGTACAGCCCTTTAAACGTAGAATATACAGAAGAACGCACGGACAGACCGCGTAGGTTTAGTTACAGGGCTCCGTACGGCACCCTAAAATATTAAATTTCTGATTCCACTCAACAATATCCTAATACTGCAGCAATACGATATTAATCCTGAATGTACTTTTCAAAAGTAAGGAAAGGAATCTCAAATATTAGAAGATCATCTATTCTCCGAAGTTATGAATATAACGCTCAGCCTTTTTTAAGAACTTTATATTGTAACATACAATTAAACATTCGGTTACATTTAATGCCGTTTGGCGACTACTTGACACTTCTAGTTATTACTTTTTTCTCAAATTATCTGAAACATTATCCAGCTTAACTCTACCATAGTATGCTATTTAAATCCTTACTGAGAAATAAGATATTATCGCTGTAAAATTATATCAGAATAGATTTTGTTTGAGCCATTATCTTAATAATTATTGGTCAAACAAATACGTAAAGTGTATACCGAAGCAATTCTTTAAAGAATTTTGTAATATAGTGTAATTTTATTATGCTTTATTGTAACTGAAATCTTTTTTTGAAAACTTTTATTACGTATCAAATATAGGTCAAACAAGTAGTAGTAACAAGTTCTATTCAGGAAATTTGCTATCGACATCTAGCCCCGTATATGTCCTGAAACTAAAGACAATAATGACGATTGGAATGCTGTGGTAGAAACGAATCCACCTCAAACCACGTCAAAGTCTGCAGCAGCCCTTAACGAAAGTCACAAAACCATATTGATTTTATAGCAGATTTTTATAGCAGAGGTATCCATAAACTCTAATGATAGGCAAAAGTGCATCGACAATAATAATCGATACTAATAAATATAAATATTTATTTACAATATTAAGACGTTTCTGTAAAAAGGTAAAATAGGTAATCATTTCACATACCTAAACTAAACATAACAACAACATAAAACATGCTTTGAATTACTGTCGGTTATATTTCTTTTTAATTGAAGCTTTAGATACGATAAAGTTTCTAAACCTTTTCAATCCATTAGCAAATGATGCCAATCCATCTTATCGATACTTCACTGCTTTAATCGATTAATATTCACTGTTATTAGTCACTTGATTTCGTCACCATGAAAACAGGTGCGCGTGCGCACGCGTCGTCATATTAAAGCGTAGTATGAAGTTACACAATGAAATATAATACCTTCAAATATAATCCGAAAGTATAATTTCAATCATTGGCATAATTATGATTTCTTTTCTCTATTATATATATAATTTTGCGAGCAAAAAACCAGTTTAAACTAGCTAGTTTTTCAAGCCATCAGAGTTTTTCGTCCTTTTGTTTTTGTTTGTTGGTTGTTCTGAAAGAGTTATAGAATCTACAACAAAAATATTATCTGCAGCAGAACTAGACGAGCCGCTATAAACAGGCTGGATCAGCAAGCTAAGCAAGTCGAGAGCCCTAATGATAAAAAAAATGCTAATGATAAAATTGGGAAAGACAAACAAAGAGTGACAAAACTCGTAACGCAAAATGCAATTGTAAGATGCGGGTTCAGCCCTATATGAAATATTGTTTTCATTTCAGTTCTGGGATACTCCAGTACCTGCTGCCTGCAGAGCATTTCGAATCATCAGCTACCAAGTTCTTTCTGATCAGCTTGATTCACTGGTCGTGCGAAGAGACGTTACATCTATATACATTTTTTATCATATTTACCATCGTTTCACCATCGTCCATCGCGACCGAATACAAAATTTCACCTTCACCGTCGCTATAGTTGGTAATCCACTAAAGTACATTTTTAAGGATTTTTTCACATGGGTTACAACTTTGTGAAATCAGATGTCACCAGCGGTATTTTCGAAAAGTTGTAACTAAGGGATCTTTAACAAAAGAGCCTTCTCCGTTCCTTTCTCAAATGCCAGACTAGACCACACATCTGCAAATCCTTTGGTAACTGAATGACCCTTCCCTAAGTGGACAACTTCTGCAATTTAGTGTAAATTGTATGTATGCAGGTGGACTAAGGACCGTGCTTGGTAGCAATTTATTAGAGCGGTCTATGTTAAACAGTAGAGTAGTAATTTTTGCACCTTGGTGTGACCGCTTAAAAGAAACTAAACCACTATCTAGTTGCATAGGTGTCGTAAGAGCTGACTAAGGAGGTGAATAATAAAAGATTATGTAATAATTTATTAATGCTCCTTGTGTAAGAACACTATCTTACAAACGTAACTACATTGGCAGTATGAGAGAACCACTCTCATACTATTACCAGAGGCGGCCCCTCTTACTATTACCGAGTGCTTCGTTGAGATTAAAATTTATAATATTATTAACATTCCATGGCATAATCTTTTTCCTTTTTTTTCTTTAAAAACATTAACCTACCACTGCAGGAATTTCGACTGTGTTGCAGAGGCAGTTTACGTACATAAATTGCAGATGGACAAATAACCAGAGCCGGAACAATTATTTATAGTCCATACCAATACTAGTCACGTGCGGGAATCGAACCCGCAACCCACAGCGCCGCAGCTAAACGCTTAGCCACTACGCCACCGAGCCGTCTACATCGCAGCATTATTTTTTTATAGGAAACGCCCACGTACATTCTACAACACTAGAAAAGCTGCAGGTATGTTGCCGGGCTTTGAAAATATTTGAGGAAGGGGGAAAGGGGAGGATTTGAGGGAAAGGACGGCGAAGAGATGGGGACGGAGAGGTTAAGAGGGCCTCCGGTTACCTCACTCACCGAGCCGTCATTGGTCTGCTTAACGAAACGCAGAAGCACAAGATGGCAAGGTCGTGGTACCACCACGAGGGAGCCGAACTATTAGACCGCCTGCATAAGCAGCCGCTTGGCTAGTTAACATGCGTTTAGGACGAAGTTTGATCGAACGACAAACTTTGACATTTGTAATATTAAGTAGGTAGGATAAAATATAGCATATAGTATCCTTTAGCACTTCTGGGATAATTTTGAAAAAGTTACTACATAATCCATTTAAAGTCATAATTAATTTAAAGTTAAGCAGTTCAAACATATGTACATACTCGTATAAAAATAATTTTATACATTAGTATAGCCTAAACACATTTAAAAGATTTTTCATTTCTTCGATCTTCTTACACCTCTCACACCATCCATTTTTTATTTGTTTAATACTTGGCACTTGGTTTTGTGGCAAGGAAATATTTGAATCAATAAATATTAGATAAACATAACGGATTGAACTCAATTACTTACAATTATAATTATTCATGACCATAATTAGAGCACATGACATCACGACAAGTTGTTACCCGAATAAAGATTTAATTATTCCGGTGATGCGAGTCTTCACCTGTCAGACAGAATGTTGCGGTTCTGTACACAGTGACGTGACACGTGTTTGTACAGATAACAACTACGTGGAATTTGATACGGAATGTGAAAGCTTAAAAAAAGAAGAATGACTGGCCATCTAAATTAAGCACTTTAAGCTATACCTATATAATGCAATATGTTGTGAAATCGAGTTACATATAAATTTAAATAAATAAAACAGATTTTCCTTCACTGCTTAGGAGATCTCTGAGTAGGTGCTACCCTTTTACCCATTTCTATCACCAAAAAGTAGTGTAACTACTGTTGTGTACCAATTTGAAAGGCATAGAGTATAATTGCAGGCTGAAAGGCATTCCATCTTTGTCCTTAGTGGTAACAACGCATCTCTAACCTTTTTCGCTGGAACTTGTTCGCATGTGTCCATAGGGGGCAGTAGCCGGTCACCATCACCTCAATCCAATAAAAAAGTTAAAATCCACTGAAAGGATTATGAAAATTTCACAGAAATTTTAATGCATCTTTACCAGTGGTAACAGACACCTGGCACCGTAGTTGCTACTGCCCGTAAATAATTTAGTTCAGGCAAAATTGAGGTATAGAGTAAGATAACTCGAAGGACACGAGATTTTTCTAGCTTTTTCTTTAGTCAAATTTTACTACACCTACAAGATGGAGACACAAATTCTTGTAGCTCCTCTGGCTAGCTATGTCATCTGCCCTTGTTGGCAGGTCGCGGGCCTCGAGGTTGCCCTCTTTACCCGGACGTCATCTCAGGGGGGCAACGGCTCCCCCGGTCCTGGGTCCACTGTTTCGTGGGTACTGTTGATGTCTAGTCCTTATTCATCACGCCTGGGCGTAGTCGGGCTAACGCTCGTCCCTGGCCACCCATCGGCCTTCTCCATGTCCAGGAGGACTCCGACACATACGCGACCGCGATGGAATTTGGTCGCGAGGTAGTGTAGCACACTGGCCAGCTGAGATGTTGTTGAGTGCCCGCTGCGGAAACCAAACAGCTCTTCTCGCAGCTCTATGCAAGGTTTGATCCTCCGCAGCAGGAGCCTTTCGAATAACTTCGCAAGGTACGGCAGTAGCGATATCGGCCGATAGCTGGATGGGCGCTTCCTATCTTTCCCAGCTTTCAGCAACACGATGATTTTCCCCTCTTCCTGTCCTGGGGGAAGTGTCCCGTTCTGATCACCGCGTTGTACAGACGGGTGATCGCCACGACTTCCTTTCAGGGTAGCTGCCTTATGGCCATGGTTGTTATACCCTCATGACCGGGCGCTTTCCTCAGCGGTAGGTGTGCAGCTGCTCTTCTTGTTTCTGCTGGGGAGATAAAGTCCTCCCCACGCAGTGCTGGTGCCGGCGTCATGAGGTATTCCTGTACGCGGCGCTCGACTGTTGGATAATGATCAGCGAGGGTGGGTTCAGCAATGTTGGCTCGGCGAGCATCTCTGCCCGGTCCTTTGCTCCGTAGTGTCTGCGACCCTCGTTGTCCACAAGTGGGCATACCGGAGTCGGTGTTGTGGTGAGCTGTTGGCTGAGGAGATGGAGTGAGGCCGGCTTTTCTGATGCCTTATCTACCCTTCGGTCCCACTCATCCCCCCTGTGGGCTTTTATCTCCTCCGACAGCTCCTCCGTGAGCTGGTTGAGTTGTTTCTTGATTCTGGGACAACGAGTGCGAGCCCAGAGTTTCCTTAGTGCCCGCTTCCTCTTAAATATGTTCATTATCCCAACTGGGAGCTCTTTTCTACGGCGTGTCCTACCGATCTCCACCGTGACCGCGCTATACGCATTGTGTATCATAGTTGTTAGATACTGCGCGGCCACCTCTACTTCATTACTTGTGTAGATCGGCGCGCCGTAGTCCATGTTCCTTAGTGCCCTTTGGTAGGCCTCCCAGTTGGTTCTTCTGCTGGGTCCTCTGGGCACTACGGAGTCTGCCGAGGTGTTCAAGGTTACTAGTATGGGGAGGTGCTGAGTATCCACGTCATTCAGCACCTCCACCTGAACCGGGCTCGATATGCCTTTCCGTATCACTATGTCTAGGACATCCGGACGGCGGTACGATTGAACGGGGGTATGTGTCGGCTCATCTGGCCCTAACACCTCATATCCCCCGTTCTCCGCATCTTCGTACAGCTGCCTGCCTGGGGGGGTTATGATCTTCGACCCCCATGCGGGATGTTTGGCGTTCAAGTCTCCCGCAATGATGGCAGGGCAGCTCCCTCCCAGCACCGTTCGGATGTCCGAGGGGCAAAAGAGGGTACCGGGGGGATGGTACGCAGCGTATATACGCAACTCCCTCCCGGCCGTTCTCAAGCGAACTCCGATGGTCCGGGTCGTCTGGTACTCGTCCAGCTCAACCTCCTCGTGGATCAGATCCTCCTTACTAACGCCGCGACGGCTCCTCTGGTGTTGTGGATGTTCGTGGGCGTCGGTGATCGCTTACTATTAAGTGAGCCGCACGTTCGTTTGCCCCCTTCTTCTATAAAAAAAAAAATACCTCGTAACTTAGACGCATATATTAGACACAAAGTTTAACATAAATAACTTCAATGTATACTTATAATAAATTTATTATATATTACAATTACTTAGGAAAATATTTTTATTATTTTAAATCTTGCAGGTCTTACTTATTCAAAAATCACCTTATTTAAAAAATATAATTTTTTATTTGTATATTATACTTTAAAGAATGACTACGGAGTTTTAGGATTAAATGATTATATTTAAAATCCAATTTATATGCACGTATCATTGCAGAGCATAAACAACGCCCGCAGAAAATGGATTGACTATGAAAAATTCATGTGATTTATTGAGAATAAAAGCGTGTTACGTGTAACGCAACGCCGCAGGAGATGAATAGTGATGCTTCAAGGGAATACTCCGTTTATAAATACAATTATAAAGAATAGACTATTGGAAAAGAAGCAAATTTTGCAAATTCTATTATTATTTGTATAATTGTGGATTATACACTACAGCCAGATAGCCCAGTCCGCAATGACAGTGACTTACAGACAGAAGGTATGTGTTCCAAAGCCGCTAAATGCAAATATTCGTTTAATGAACGTGGATGCCTGAATCATGGATTTAATATTTGATTATATATGATGTGATGATTTTGTAATACGGGGAATCGAAGTTTGGGACTATGATATATAAACTAGCATCGTTTCGTTTATAATATGATGTATAAACGAAACGATACTAGATGGAGCGACGACCGACGACCTTGACAGTGTTGCGAGAAGTCAGCGGATGCAGGTGACTTGAGACTGGGCTGCGTGACAATGTATGAGGAAGGCCTTATTTCAGTAATGGTGTTATGATAGGTTGTTAGGTTAATAAAAACATTAAACTAAATGTAAATTTATAGGGCATGCATTTTTTTGGTGTTGCAGATGTACGTGGGCGACGGTAATCATATTACCATCAGGTGAGCCGCTCACTAGTTTGCCCCCTTCCCCAAAAAAGTTCCCTTAAAGAAAAAACTAGGAGTGTTTTAATATTCCTGTAATGAGGATATCAATTAGGGGACTGTATGTAGCGTGCTATATTTATGTCGTTATTATAGCGACTAATCCCAGCTGAAGTCAATATTTGTGCAAAACACCAATTTGTTTTTGGGCCTTTTTTCATTGTGTTGCGTTATGTGTCTCTGATAGTACACTTGAACCATCCTCCGATCTAATAGCATAAGCGTTATATCGAATACGGACCAGTAAAACCGAGTGTTGACACTGTGTTAGTACGGCACCAGTTGACACCGGAAAACAGTATTACGATTATAATCAGTCAGATGGACACCATCATCATCAAATGTCGTATTCGTATTGAATATATGTGTTTAATTAGAAAAAAAATAAAAAAAAACTTTATTAAATACTAAATTCTTAAATAACAATTAGTAGAGTCGTATCAACAATTAGAACTGTCGGTAGACTAAGTTTTCCATAGTCATGGATTCTGCTACTATACCATAGATAGCGATTTGTAGAATATTATCGGAAAAATGTTGATAACTTCGGAACCAGTGAAACAATCACGATAAGACAGAGTTATTATAATCTGCGTAAACTTAAAGTCAATAGCTTTAATAGTTCGCTTTAACAGTCTCCGTTCGTATAGACAAAAATTAAAAATTACATCATAATTTTTTTTTTTTATTATTTTAAATCTTTCAGGTCTTACTTATTCAAAAATCACCTTATTTAAAAAATATAATTTTTTATTTGTATATTATACTTTAAAGAATGACTACGGAGTTTTAGGATTAAATGATTATATTTAAAATCCAATTTATATGCACGTATCATTGCAGAGCATAAACAACGCCCGCAGAAAATGGATTGACTATGAAAAATTCATGTGATTTATTGACAATAAAAGCGTGTTACGTGTAACGCAACGCCGCAGGAGATGAATAGTGATGCTTCAAGGGAATACTCCGTTTATAAATACAATTATAAAGAATAGACTATTGGAAAAGAAGCAAAATTTTACAAATTCTATTATTATTTGTATAATTGTGGATTATACACTACAGCCAGATAGCCCAGTCCGCAATGACAGTGACTTACAGACAGAAGATATGTGTTCCAAAGCCGCTAAATGCAAATATTCGTTTAATGAACGTGGATGCCTGAATCATGGATTTAATATTTGATTATATATGATGTGATGATTTTATAATACGGGGAATCGAAGTTTGGCACTATGATATATAAACTAGCATCGTTTCGTTTATAATATGATGTATAAACGAAACGATACTAGATGGAGCGACGACCGACGACCTTGACAGTGTTGCGAGAAGTCAGCGGATGCAGGTGACTTGAGACTGGGCTGCGTGACAATGTATGAGGAAGGCCTTATTTCAGTAATGGTGTTATGATAGATTGTTAGGATAATACCGGAGTGAAGTAGAGGCATCTTGTGTTTCTCCGTTTCGTTCGGTGAGTGAAGTAACCGGAGGCCTTCTCCCCCCTTCCCAATTCCCCGTTCCATTCCCCAAATACCCTTAAACGATAACGCACCTGCAGGTCCTCTGGTGTTGCAGATGTACGTGGGCGACGGTAATCATATTACCATCAGGTGAGCCGCTCACTAGTTTGCCCCCTTCCCCAAAAAAGTTCCCTTAAAGAAAAAACTAGGAGTGTTTTAATATTCCTGTAATGAGGATATCAATTAGGGGACTATATGTAGCGTGCTATATTTATGTCGTTATTATAGCGACTAATCCCAGCTGAAGTCAAAATTTGTGCAAAACACCAATTTGTTTTTGGGCCTT
The DNA here is from genome assembly GCA_029286595.1 of Bhutanitis thaidina. Classification (NCBI taxonomy): domain Eukaryota; kingdom Metazoa; phylum Arthropoda; class Insecta; order Lepidoptera; family Papilionidae; genus Bhutanitis; species Bhutanitis thaidina. Next base: position 7,350,865 of record JAGSMS010000003.1, read on the forward strand.
TTTTCATTGTGTTGCGTTATGTGTCTCTGATAGTACACTTGAACCATCCTCCGATCTAAGAGCATAAGCGTTATATCGAATACGGACCAGTAAAACCGAGTGTTGACACTGTGTTAGTACGGCACCAGTTGACACCGGAAAACAGTATTACGATTATAATCAGTCAGATGGACACCATCATCATCAAATGTCGTATTCGTATTGAATGTATGTGTTTAATTAGAAAAAAAATAAAAAAAAACTTTATTAAATACTAAATTCTTAAATAACAATTAGTAGAATCGTATCAACAATTAGAACTGTCGGTGGACTAAGTTTTCCATAGTCATGGATTCTGCTACTATACCATAGATAGTGATTTGTGGAATATTATCGGAAAAATGTTGATAACTTCGGAACCAGTGAAACAATCACGATAAGACAGAGTTATTATAATCTGCGTAAACTTAAAGTCAATAGCTTTAATAGTTCGCTTTAACAGTCTCCGTTCGTATAGACAAAAAATAAAAAATTACATCATAATTTTTTTTTAGAATATGGCCTCTTTTAGTAGAAATCTGTTAAAATTAAAATAAAAAAGTTACTTCTGTGACACGCAATGACGGTCGTCGATAGGTAAAGATTGCAGATTTTCATTTTACACGAGGAGATGGACACACAAGTGAGAAGCGAGCCTTATCGTCGAGTTTGCTTCGGAAGATTATCATGAGATTTTAAGGCTATTACCTTAGTCGCCACTTACGTAACCCACGGCAAAAAAGGGGTTAGCAGATTCTTATACTATTACCACGTCAAAACGTAATTGTCGTCTAATTACTATAGGGATGACTGTATGTTACATCAACTTGCGATCCTGTACCATAAAAAAGTACATTAGCAGCCTGTAAGTGCCCACAGCTGGGCAAAGGCTTCCTTCTCAAATATAAAATATCTGAGAGGGTTTTGGAGCCGGGAGGGATCCGCCTCGATGCTCCAGTGCGGGTTGGCGGACACACACTTCGTCAAAATAATATTTTTTATTATTTCCCAGCCATGCAGGTTGCCTTACGATATTTTCCTTCACCGCCGAGCACGTGGTAAATTCAGCACTTAAAATCGTATTAACAATTTTAGTGATACCGGCACCGAAGATCAAACCCAGGTCACTCGGGCTCTATGAAACTAACACCCACTAGGCTACCATGGCTATCATCTTAAATTAAATTAAATTACAAGCCAAGCATACCACTACACGACCTCAAGATACTGTAACTTTTTTCTCGGCGTAGATCTGAATAAAATATATAATAAAAAAGCTGACGAGTTAACTATGACATCAGGACATCAAACACCTAAGGTCAGTTATTCTATCCTTTGTCCCTGACTATGAGTGCTGTAATACACTTGAAACGTCGGGAATTCAACACCTTAAATTAAACGGGGATAAACCTGGCTGAAAAATGAAACGCCTGTAAAAAATGTTGCAGCATTACACATTGACTATAATATTGCCTACATAATACTGTCATTTCTTGCTTAACCCGCTTTTATTTGTTTCCGTTACACTATTATTTTAACACTTTGTTACACACACATACATACAGATTAATTTGTGGTATATTTTTTGTACATTATTTTAATCATTCTTACTATTAAGTATAGTCTTAATTTTGTCGTAGTTATATATGATCATAACAAATTTTAATTTGAATGAACACTACTGAATTAACTTAAGAACAATGCTGCTAATTAAAAACACGAGGACCTGAATAAAATTGGAACTGGACTTTTTTTAATGAAAAGGATTTGTCACAATGGCAATCGCAGATCAGTCCTTTTTCTCAACTGAAGTAGTAGGTAATAACTCGTTCTTGACATAGATGCAACAACCATATTTAGACGAATACAATAAAACGAAAAGAAATAATTGCTCAAAATACTGTAACCATTACTCTTGGGTCTATTTTAAGGTGTCTCTAATGCATTCTCAGAATAGAGTGACCATACGTTGTGTATAATAGGTAATGTTTTGGGTTGTTGCATAATACGGGAAAATAGTGTGATAGATAAAAAAATTCGAATAATTTTAGTCAGCGATATACGCCAGGTGTAGGACTTTTCTCCATTTGGGTTGGAATTTAAATCCAAGCACGACTAATCAAGAATCCGACAAATATGTTCGCAGCTGTTATCAAATATATAACTATAACCATTCACAGATGCCATAAAAATATTTTATATTTTCATCGTGGTATCTTTGAGCCATAATCGGAACATGTTTTAGAATAACACAAGACAGGTTGAGATCAAATCGCCTACTTAATACAAATTGTTCCGTCTCAAATTTCAGCTATTGCTAAGTTATATATAGCAGGCAAGAAAACCCTCTGGCCTTACTTACTAAAAAGTAACAAAAAATCACCTTCATCATCTCATTAGCAATACTAAATCCACTGCTGAATATTTGTATCTCTATGAAAACGTGAACTACAGCTGTCATGTGTATTTATATGTGTATAAATCTGATTTACGTGTGATTATATTCTTAATATTTAGTAGTATTTACCAAGTGCTTGGCGGTGAAGGAAAACATGGTGAGGAAACCTGCATATCTGAGAAATAATAAAAAAAATATTATTTCGAGGATATGTGAAGCTTAGATACCTCAGTGCTCCGTAAGGAAGGTTCACATTAAATTAAAGAGTTGTTATTCCTTACACTCTATTAACTAAGCACACTATCAATTACACCTCATGCTATTGTCTACAGACACTGTAACTATTCGTTGAATGTTGACTCACCCACTCTTGATAAAAATGTAATAAAATAAATAAGTATAAAATTTTATTACATTTTCTGTAAAACGTTATCTACTCGTATATCTGCCCATCGCTACTCTTCTTGATTTCGACACTCCACGTAATCCCTAAAGCCTTCTTGAATAATCAACAGTTTCAAAGTAAACCCGTTAAATTCCTCATCATTCATTCACATAATGATGAATCTTTAGAAGATAAGTAAGCTGTTGTTTCGCCTTCATGAATGTCCTCCTTTAATAAAAAAGAGAGAGGCACTACACTGGGGCACGCGACTGAAAGGTTTAAAGACTGGATACATTGACAGGTTTCCTTAACAGGTCTGTAGCTCAAACGAGAATGCAATGAGGGATAAAAAAGGATGGTTTAAAAATACGGCACATTAACATATTATTGCTTTTCTCTCTAAAATTTACATAACAACCATCTACTTTTAAATTGATGTTGACACTATTAAATTGATCTCTGTTTTTGCTGACATTACCACGCGATACGTATAAAATACCTGGCTTTTATTGTAGGTAAACCCTACCATAAAAGTTAATGTTTAAATAATAAACAATTTTAGGACAAAGTGATGCTAATTGGCAAGACTTTGTATAAACAAATTTGAATTGCAAAGACGTTAAAGTGACGCAGATTTACTGTGTATATTAATTTATAAATATTACTCAAAGCCCGAGCAGTGCATAGTACACGAGTGAACTTGGTTCCTAATACTGCCACCTCAAAAATTGTATACTTTAATTTTAAGTATTCACCATCACGTGCACGTTTACCGTGAATCTGGTAGCGACAGAGAATATCGTGAGGATACCAGCATATCAGACAAATAGCTTCAAGGACATGTGAAAATCGCCAATCTGCACTGCAAACATGGCGGAGTCTTTACTCTTCCATAAACTTATCAAACTTTTTTAAATTTTACGCGGGAAATTTTGAAGCAACGAAAACATCTCTAAAACTTACAAGAGGCCTTTGTTCAATAATGAAATTCATCGCTTGACATTTCACGCTGTGAGGGTTTTCTGTAGCGTTTGGTGGTGTGTTTTACCTATGGTCAGTGATAGTGGCATGCATGGTGGTGATAGGTGGCAAAGTGGATGCACGCAGTGTGGGAGGGAGGGTTCCCTTCACGTATAGTATGTGTTCTACCAAATAACTAGACAATTTATAACAGTAGATAGGTGCAGAACCCTCTTGATCAAAATTAAGTAATGTAATGAAAATCTGCCTGCCAACTTTAAGAATAATCGACGGCGATTCAAATAACTAATTACGTAATAATCTACCTATCGTGTGTGTGCTTACATACGTCATTAACTATTTCTCCCTAACGGCCATTCGCATTCCTACTAAGTGTCCATTTAAATATTTACATTCAATTTAAACAAAACCTGACGTGTATCCTATTCCATCATTGAAGGAGTAATGTCATTGGGCGAAAAGAGCTCACAAGTTATTTATTTGTAGTTTGCAGGATCAACTTCACTCCATACCATACAAGTAGAAATTTGTTCGTGTCACCGCCTCCATATTTATCTTCACAGTACTTTACGTATCCTGAAAACAATGGCGTCGGTCCCTAAAAGGTTAAACCGAATGCGTAATTGCATTTTATTGTACGTTGACGCTTGTAATAGTCCTGTTAACACTCGACCTTGGCCGAGGCGGTGCCAATTGTTAATCATAAGATACGGAGTGAAATTACGACTTTAACTGGAAACAGGCTTTGTCACTTTATTTTCTAAAGGTTATTTCTTTTCACCAACGAGAAATACATTAATACATTATGCTCATTTTTAATAATATACTATCTACCATCTACTATACTATGTTGCTAATTTTTGAGGCCAAATCAAATTAAATCAAATTATATCAAATCAAATAATTTATTCACTGATGTAAGAAACATAAAATTCACTTGTCTAACGTAATTTTTTAAATCTACTACCATTTCGTAATGAGGTTGATGGAGAAAGGTACTCCATAGGAATTCCTCGTTTTCGTATTTATTTCAAACCAAAATTTTTAATAGTACAATATTTAAAAAACAATATGAAAGCTATCAATTCATTCAAAGAGGTTATTATCATCCATATATTCATTTATATTGTAAGACATTTCATTACCATCTTTAATACATTTTTTATATCTATTAACATGAAGACTTTGCGCACTTCTGGGATTTTATTTAAGAAACGAATACATTGCCCCATAAACGAGTTACTGACTCTATAGAGTCTAGTAACTGACATAACAAGCTTGAGTCTGTACCTAAATATCACGAGCCTTGTTAAACATATTTAATATTTAATCGACATAAATTATATTTGCATATATGTATTGAGATTCTATTCTGTCTGTTTAAATTTTAGAAAGATATCCGTAAAAATCTGAATGAGAAGCCCTTGACTAGCAACGGAACATTTTAGAATTTTAGATTCTAGAACTTTAGAAAGTGTTGTAGTGTGTTGGCATCAGCGAATCTTCCATCATTTTGTGAGTACCGTTTTATGGCCTTCTGAATTACCATCTCATATATTCGACAAAAATAAATTTTCAAGACTGCAACGTTTAAGTTGCGACGTGCCTGGGCATGCAATCGGAAACCTGGCTGCCAAGCGTGATGATTACGATAAATATGTAGACACAATTAGTAGACTTAAATTTTGCTGAAAATTAAGTTATTCAAAAACATAAATTAGACCAAAAAAGCTATAATGTGAACTATATCGTCATATCTCATAATATTTTTAAGTAATCTCGTATAGCCTTTTTAAATTACCAAATTTAATGAAAATCTGTCCAGAAGATTTTTAGTTAACATCAACCACACAAGCCACCAAAAATTAATAAAATCACCGATTTGGCTTCAGTGTCACTCATAATAGCCATTATTTTAGTTTTTAATCTTAGAAATACAGGTACCACTTTGTTGCTGCTTTATTATATGTAATGCGTTTTCTTGTGTTTCAATGCCTCTGAAATCAGAATACTAATTAATTTAAATGTATCTCATCATGTACGACGCGTAAGAGTCGACTGAAGGTAGTAAAGGCTGAAAAATCTATCAAAGAAAATCCAGTGTCTAATGACTTAAGGCTGGGACTCGAGCCGGCTCAACTCAACTCAGCTCAGTCAGCCCCACTAACCACTAATCTACTAATGCAACACATCATACGTCATACAATGATGAATGTGTTTCTTCAACGCGAATAACCGCTGGCGACGGCCACTGAGATAACCAACCAACCTCCATCAGTAATTGAAATCAGTCCATTACTGATGGAGATAAGTTAACGAAACACACAATTGACTCAACAGTATGTCGAAGTCAACTGTATTAAAAGCGTTGGTGACTACCAACAAGGCCATAGCTGTGAGTTTTTCTTGTTCATAACACAATGTATGTCATCAGTAACTTTGATTAGAGCTGTAGCCGTACTATGTGCAAGATGGAAGTCGAATTGTAATAGATCAAAAAAACTGTGCATGTTAAGGAAAAGGTTTAGCTGTTGGTAAATGAGCTTTTCAAGGACTTTGCAAAGGAAAGGTAAGATCAAGATGGAACGGAAATCACAATAGTTAACTGGATTAGACTTCTTGGGAAGAGGTATAACATGTGCACTCTTCCATGTGATAGGGTGAGTGACAGATGGATGGATGGGTACTCAACAGAAAATAAAAAAATTCTCAGCAGATGTAAATCTCAGTGTAAGTATAAATCTTTATATATAAATATCTTGTCAGCGTTTGTTAGTATCCGTGTAACTTTTGAACGACTAGCTTGATGGAGGTCATATTCCTAGAATATTTGTACTGTCGAGACGATAGTTCATAGCTATGCTAGGACCCGATAGGACCCTAGGATCGTGATCGAGTTATTAACAATTTTTTTATTTATGAACCAAAATAACTCATATTTAAAAATATATGTTAATTATTGGCGAAATAACAAGTTGCGAAATCTCGATCCGATAGGTGGTCCTTTGGTCGAGTTATTAATAAATGTTATTTCTCATGCTCTTACCGCAAAGGGCAAAACAGCGTCTGTTGTACCAGCTAGTATTAAAAAAAACATCAACAGTATTACGCATCATAATCATCAATATTTTACATTTATCATCAATATATAAAAGGCTATTAAATGTAGATATTAATGCAACATCCATTATTTAAGTAGTCGACATAACTCTGTGTGACATAGACGTACTCTTCAAGAACCACATTCGTAATTTACGTGCAACGTTGAGTAACGCAGAAAAAGTTTTCCTATATATATTGCATGAAACAATGCAGGATAATTCTGCTACTTTACGCTATTGTTCTGAAAGACTGTAGTTATTCCCCGGTGAAATTGCTACATATAGCTCTACCACGTAAGAATAAACTTCATGATTTCCTTCTCGCCGATTTCGACCTAGGCAAGGCGGCTACTTCCGTTACGCTCATCAAAAAAACGGTTGCAATTATTGCGAACTTCACCGTTCTTAATAAATTGCTAAAGTGTACAGGGTAATTAAAATGTAGAGTTTTCTATTATTTCTTATTTTCGGCGACGAGGCTAGTCAGTTGTGTTCTATCTCTAGGAGACGAACCGGGATGCAGAAGTTTGTTTGACTAGATAGAATCTTACCAAACGTACCTTACGATATGCACGGGAAGAAAAGTGGTAGCAGATTATGACGCCACGACCATACCGCAAACATTTTAATAAAGTAGACTTAATACTCAATAATAAATTCTTGCCATACGCATAGAATGTGAGCGAATGGCATTCTAATTCACAAAACGTCCAAGGTCATTATAAATATTGTCCTGATGAAGCAAAATTACAATTATGAAATAGAGGTTGTTATAATTACTGTATTTAATATCTGTAAAGTGTACAAGGGCGATTTTTGGTTTTGCTTTACATTATTACTTTCTATTGATATTACTTAGCATTCCTTTATATTACAATGTATTAAATAAACAAATTTTCAATCGTTTTTGCCCTAATGACCTAGGTAAGTGCTAAATTTGTTCATACTTAATTGAAGGCATTGACTAATGGAAGGCGAGGCAGTGGCGGTTTTGATATCTATCAATTGGCCCGGTTTCTCTAACGCTGATCTACTTAAAATTTACTAATAATCGGTTAAATTACATATAAAACGGAAAAAGAGTTAACGCTTAACCTTAAAATTTGAGGGATCAGATAGCAGTCAAAACGACGGTACATAAATTTATGTAAGGTTGATTTTAATATCATTTTCTTGAAAAACTACTGGTCACTTGTTAACTAATCCGTACAATAGATTTAGATAGGTTGTAAAAATGGAAAATATTAGGATCACAGAAAAAAAAATTCTAATGTTCCACTGATCAATTGTCCTCTTTGAGAGCCGGTGATGGTGTAAGAGCATCTCACACCTTATTTACTTCCGAGAATGTCGTAATAGTCAACTTAGGGAAATGCTAGTGAAGCTGTACTCTAGGTAGCTAGCGAAATAATCATGTCAAATATGCTATATCCGAATAAACCAGACCTGTGATGAGCAGCAGCATCTGACGTGCGAGGGATCTGGTACTGCGAACCCTGCTGGTTAAGCAATCCTTAATTAGGGATGTTATATTCAGAAGTTGACTGTTTTAACCGGGAATGAAGAAAAAGAAAAAGTTATTTCAGCATATTTGGATATAAAAAATTCTTGTTAAATTAACGGGGCCGTCAGTTGATCGGGTATTTGAACAGTGTTCAAGAAACTGTACGTTAACATCGTGGTCGCAAATTAGAATTTCTATCTGACCTGATTCGACACTGTTTTACTTACTCAATTACATATCGGGAAATTAGCAGTAGCAAAATATATGCAACACTGTTATTATTTGAGTAAAGAATGGTACTTACATCCTTGTCTTTGTGTGAGGTTTCACCGTGTTTACCTTCCCCCAGTACGATGTAGGTATAGGCTCAGGTGATTGGAACACATATAGAGTAATACGCAGTGTCATATACATACCATAGTATAAACAGTCCCGTAATTTCTGTCTATTAAAAAAATTTCGTAAATTATATTACATTACATAACAGCTTAAAAATAGTACAGTGCTGGAGATAGGACTTAGAATATAAGGAGGATTTGCCTTACTCGCCACCTGCCAGACACCTCACACCTTAGACGCTCCTGCCCGTCATTGGTCTGCTTAATTTTTGTTACTTCATTTTGTTAGTCGGCTCTTACGCCACCCACTTGAAGAAAGGGGTAACATAATGGTAACTTTGCATTAAAAAGAACCACAGAGTTTCTTACTGGTTCTTTTCTGACAGGTTTTAGTTTTTAGCCTAAATTTAGCTTAAATTTCCGAGATATAGAGCCAAAAAAATATTTAAAACTTTAATGGTAACATAGACACAAAACAAAAACATAAGGATCGATTATTCATATAAGAACTTTATTAATTGAACAATTACGCAAAATAATTTTATTAAGCGGTGAGGTAAATTGCCTTCCAGAGTGATTTTTCATCACGCTTACGCACGAGCATTGTTTTGATGTTATAAATGGGATTATCAAAACGGCTGGGTTTCCATTTTTGCAGCACCCACCTTCAAGATACACTTACGTGAGAATTTGACAAATTATGTACGCCGTAGACGTCGTAGTCTTGGCCTCAATGCTATGCCTCTAGGCAAGGCTTTTTTCAAAGAGAATCAATCAACTTTCGAAAAGTTGTTCATGGTATTTAAAAAGATTACTTAAATTTAAAAAATGTTACTTAAATGTAAAGAAAATTTTACCACTTCTAAGTGAAGTTGGAAACAGTTCTGACCGTAAACGTTATGAATTTTAGATACATGCTAATAGTACTAATTAGTAAAATTAGTAGGCAATAACAAAGATGTTTGCAGATGTACATCGATTGCAGTGGCACTTATTATAAGGAACCTCGACTGTCACCCACGTCTAATAAGAAAAACTAAATATGAACCTTAATGCAACGCAATTTCAAATTTCAAAGCAATTTCAGTGATTCAAAATAATATTTAATAGATTATATTAAATATAAATAATATTGCTAATATATAATAGATTATTAGTAAAATGTAATATAACTAAATAAATAAAGATAAAAAAATAAAAATAGTTAAGAAATTGTTAAACATTACTTTCTTTTTCTAAAATTTAGCAGAAAACAAATTGAAGTCTAATCACGACCTCCATGGCCGTTAATATAACAATGAAAGCATTAAAGAACGTGTATTGGTCAAAGAGATAAACAAGCCTCATTCCGCCGTGAGTGAAAATCGCGCGAAGAATATTAATGGACTCGTATTGTGAATGAAAGAGCCACAAGCGGCATAAAACATCCGATTTATCGAGTGCTTATTAAAAATCTAAACTTGAATGGAGAGGCTCGTGCCTCTTGTTAAAATTCCTGTTGCATAATTCAGTAGCACGGAAGAATTCAAGCAAATACACTTTCATTCAGTGAACGTTCATCTTAACATGACGTAAAATGAATATCGAGGCTACCTACCTCCTTATTTTCGATTCATGAATTTTGATAATGAAATACGATTGTCTTAATTGGACTTTTGTTCGACAAAAGATTCTTACCAATGTTTATCTTGAAATCAACACTCGACTCTTCCGCTGATTTAAAAGTAATCGAGTTTTTTTGACGCGATACCAAATAAATTATCGGGCATTTCAAATAAGCGTTAAATTCGATGTAATTACTCATAAGAATGGTTATATTCGTTTTGGACCCATTGAGTAAACATTAAAAGTGGCATTGAGTTTATAAGTGATGGTTTATTAAGAGACAAGAAATTTTTTAAATTCAAGAAATGAAATTGCGTACTGGGGATTAAGCTACCACAAAAACTAACTGGTATTTATCCCAGGGAACACCTAACGTCACAAATTTTAAGCACCAGACAGTATAACTTACATCATGTAGTAAACGCTCTTAAAAAATCACCTTACTAGCTAACTACAGATAAGTCAAAAACACTTAGATATGTCCTTAGTGTTCAACAACGTTAAAGGTAATAATGTTTGATAAAAGTATTTAGGGCACCAAAATAATATTTAATACTTTACTATCAACCCTCACTGTAAAGATAAGTATATGGCGTGTAGTCTCTTATAGCATTTTCTCATCAGGAAAAACTTTTAATTACATTTATGGATTTAGTCAGTATTTACATATTTTTTTTATGGGAAAGGCGGCAATCGAACATGCGGTTCACTTGATGGTAAGTGATTACCGTCGCCCACGTAGATCTGCAACACCAGAGGTGCTGGCGGTGCGTTGCCGGCCTTTAAGGGTATTTGGGAGATGGAAGGCATGATGAAGAGGTGGGTAGGAAGGGAGGAAGAGGCCTCCGGATACCTCATTCGACGAACGAAACGCAGAAGTACAAGACGCCTTTACTTCACGCCGATATTCTGCGAGGCCGTGGTACCAACCCGGTCGAGCCGGCCCATTCGAGCAGCAGCAAAAGCCGCTGCTTGACTCTACCATGTAGAATGAGATAATTTGAGATGCGATCATAGATTGCCCCCTTTCCCAATAAATAAAAAAGCATGTCCACGAAATGACTAAACTTTTACAATCTGGCCATGTAGTTGCAGTCATTTATCAAAAAGCATATAGGTATTCCAGACTTTAATTTTTGACATATTATCTACTATATTATTAAAGCGTACAGAAATCAATGAAAAATGAATTTGGAAAATCCTACAAGTGACCGTCTAATTTTTGTGTTGCCAACCCAAAGTAAAATAACAGAAAAAATGTTTAGGATAATGCTTGTTCACTTTAATTTAAATGAAGATCAAAGACAAGTGCGGATATGAAACTAGTGTCGCATATTTTACAGGCCTGGGTAGTCCCTTCCGTGACACTGTCGCTGTCTTTTGTGATCTCTCTGAGACATTTGATTATGTGGACCATAATATTTTTAACATGTAAAATTAAATACTACGAAATTCGTGACGGCGCAACCGACATAAACCCTCCGAGAGCAAAAGGTTGCAATCAACTATGTAGTGTCATTGGATAGTATGGTAAAAATGTGTGTCCTATGGTAATCTACACTTGGTTCGTTTTTTTTATTGTTCTTTTTATTATTATTATAATTTAGACTAAAGAAACAATTGTACACAAAATAGGCACATCCAAATACTGAATATTGTTTTCAATTTGCAGCAAACAATTTAGTTCTAAACGCAAAAAAATAAACATGTTTATAGGTTAGATTATCCAACCAATACAAATTATAGAGAGTATCATTCTAGGGTGTGATACTCTTGGTATTCAGCAAGGACCACCGCTGTAGGAGGAAACATTATTCTTCACATACATCACATTTATCGAGAAATCTTGTTCCTCTCAAACTGCCTAAATTTGAGAAGAACACTGTTGGTCATAGGTTTTGGCAACAATTGAAGGATTTGCAGTGACCACCATTAATCTCGTACTTTAGACGCTGATGTGCGTTATCCCTCTGAATGTATTAGCATATATTATGAGATGTTTGTCTTTCGATGGCATCGAAATTTCACTGACATTTTTATTACTCAACTTTATGAAAACTCTTGAAAAATACATGATTTGGCATCCTGTTATAATCTTTAATAGATTTATTGTTAAAAGTAGGTTTATGTAATTTAAGAAACTGTAATTTATTTCACTTTTTACTTAGACATCTATTCGAAGGCATTTTGCTATTATTAAATGTTTTAATGTAGCTTATAAACACAAAAGCGTAGGCGCGAAAATGCACTGACTCCATGCTATAATAAGTAACACGACCACTTTCATTTTCTTTTATTTTTGCTACGGACGAACAGTTACGTAGCAATAACAAGTATTAGTGATGTGACTCAATTCGATGCACAACCATGCCCTGACACTTAAATACAACTGTTATTTTATAGTTTCTCTACATAAACTTATACGCACATTGTATTTAACTTATATGTATACGCTGTATTTGTGTAAGTTTCCATTATTTTCAGTTTTATTGTTGTTAAATACACGGTTTTAGTAGAAAAATCCACCACATTAAATTATTCTCTAGAGTTATTCAGGCGTTCTGGTCATAATAAAAATGCCTTATCACTTTCCTTTTGACCCCACTCACGTTGACTACAGATGGAAACATTTCCTAACAAGATTATTTCAATCCTGTACGCATTAGTAATGACGAAGCATGACAATCGTGACATGATCGTGTCTACAACAAGAGGACGGATAGCCACCACGCGTTACGATGAAAGAAAAGGGGATAGGGGAATTAAATCATGTTATTCTTGCGCACACTCTCCAAAAGGTATTCTGATTATGAATATTCTAGAAAATTATGTCATCAGATTTTTTGTGAATTAATGCAGGTCGTCTTTATAATATTGCGTTGGCACATATTTTTTCAATATTTCTTAAGTCAACCCATGATTATGTGAAAACAAGCCTTCGGAGTCAAAAATTAATAACCAGTTTTTACATCAGCTCAAATTTAGAAATGGTGATACATTATTTGAGAAATGATAACCTTGATCTAATATAGTAATCGCTTAGATTTGCAATGTATTTAAAAATTTCCTGTAATTGAAAAGAAATTTCTATTTAGTATTTAATGAACATGCAGCGAGTCGTTCCATGTAGGGGCTACATGGACAACACATGGGTTTACTGTCATGCCCTTACTCTACTTTTAGAGCACCCTTGGAGCACGATAGTGCAATTGATTATCCTACGCCAGTATCACACGACAAAACTATTAATTCATTAAACTTAAAAAGTGTATAGATAGATCAGTTTGCTAGAAAGCTAAATGATAACATGTGATCAGAATTACAAGTCAGAAAAACAACTTTTAAAACGAATAAAATATTTTAATCGGAAAATATATTACACAAACTGACTTATATGGCTAAATAAACATGGATGGATCTATAAGGTCAAAGAACCGTTACGGCGAGACGTTGTTCTATGTCCATCTGCCTATTACAGTAATTTTTCAGTGTAGGTAGTCACTTATATAGAGTTTTTTAAATACGATTATTTGAACTGTGTTATTTGGCTTGCTCTTACGATTCAAAATCGTCCTTTAAAACCCTGTCTTATTGCTCAGACTAATACTTGGTCCCTTTTGTTTTAATTCATGGAATATTTATTGGGGTGACTTCCAAACATTTAGAAGAATAATAAAATGGAACGAAATGTGTACTCCATGCACCTTTTCTAATTAACACCATTATGTCAGCTATGTAAAATTTATAACTACTCATATTTAATACCACACGCCCAGTTTTACCTATTTAATCATCAGAGCATCACGTAAACTCTTACTTAATTGTATTTCACAATCTTTAATTTTCATTGTTTCAGTATGCGATCTATACAAAAAACTTATTATTATGTGACGTACCTAAATTAATTTTGACTACAGGGAGATCGGTTACTAACAAAAAGTTGTTACCTGTTCATTTGCTTACTTCATCACGTTGTCCAGCGCTGGATGTAGTCCTTTTCCATAAAGTACTAGCAAAATTGGCATGTTTATATTAAAAACCTGTTAAAACCTGTATAAAAATTTGAGAAAAAATATTGTAATATCATGTTATTAATAATGCAGTGTTGTAGACACTGATATAGGCACAGTGCATCCACACCGAAAAATTTGTAAGCGGTAGGTTAGTTAAAAAACATTATTTAGTAATAATGGCTAATTTTGTATTGGACACTGGAATTAAAGATAAAAATTTCCTTTTCTTTCCTCCGTTAAATGTAGTGCAAACAAATATTCACTCCAAAATAATTACGGTTTTTTTATCATTTACACAAGCTAAAGAAAGCCTAAAGCTAAAGCCAAACTAGAATTGGGTATTGTATAGATTTGACCATTATTATATATATACGTATTGTCAATTTTGCGCAACAGTTATTATCTGTGCCAACTTAAACGAGTAGAAATAGATCAGGTTATTCTAAAGTTCAGGACAAAAACGAAAAATGCAAAGCTTTTCAGTACTATTGGAAAACTATCATTCATAGTTTGAGCATAGTTTTTTTATACATACAACGTTTACTTATACAACGTTATGAACACTTTCTGTTTATACAAATTACATTGTATTTAGACGTAGTACAATACAAGAGAAAAGTTCTTAGATTCAAAAAACTATCACGTGTCACCCTCCGTCTAGAAAGTCGTACAAACGAGAAATACAACGGATTTTTGATCAAAATATACTAGACCAGCGAGTCCGTTTCAAAAATTCATTCCGGTACTCTGCGATTGCGAAGTGTCCATCAAAAAATTACGCAATTATTTTTGAAATTAGTCTTTTGACTGACATACATAATTCTGTCCATTAACCAGTAAATACATTTTCATTACTCGTGATTGTTTCCCAAACGACTTTTTGAATATTTTATTTAATACATGCAAAGCAAAGCGTTTCATAAAATAGATATTCAAAAATATTTTTTATTTTGATCGTTAGTTTACGTAACTATTTCAATTATTCAAATTTTGACCACGCTAACACACTTCGAAAATAAAATTATCTGAGCGGCATTTGTTACATTCAAAAATTGGCATGATATATGTATGTCAAAATTTGAAAGTGATACTCACGTGTTTAAGCTACTTAAAGTTTGTCACGTAATCATTATAAAATAGATCACATCATAACAAGTAAATTGCATAAGAACATTAATACTATTAATGTATATTTTGAAACTACCACCACCACTCGTACCTCGTACTCGTACGTTTTTGTACAAGGTAGAGTCAAGCGGCGGCTTTTGCTGCTGCTCGAATGGGCCGGCTCGACCAGAATAGCACCACGACCTCGCAGAATACCAGCGGTTTTCTGCGTTTCGTTCGGGGAGTGAGGTAACCGGAGGTCTTCTCCCCCATCCGTATCCTCTTTCCCCTAGCCCAAATATCGTTATAGGCCGGCAATGCACCTGCTGCTCCACTCTCGTGTTGCAATCATCATCATACATGATGCTTGATGATTCCGTGTGCTTTGACCAAAGACTCAACACCAAGAGCTAAAAACACCATTTATGTGTTTTTGACGTCTACAAAGCAGGAGCATTCCAATCACAACATTAACAAAGTATTTTACTACTTCACGGGTATCAACGTGCAGAATTAATTATTATGTGTAAAAATACATTTTAGGGTTCAGAACTCTCAAAAGAAAAGCGGGTCCTTTATAAGAGCACTAGCATGGCTTACAATCCGTATTCGTAACAATGTGACGTTGAACCTTTTGGCAAACTAATGGTGGATTTCTATTTATGCTACCTACGGACTTATATATTTGAGATGAATAAGGTATCTACTAAAGAAGATATATTAATCGACCATAAGATAGTGTCTAAGAGATCAACCTAGTTCATACTTTAAAATATTAATTTTAGAATAGAAGAAGGGGCATAACTACCCTGCTGATTTTTTAAACCAATCAAAACTTCTTTTTTTTATATAAATTTTACATAAGTTAATTGTTGCCTATAGACACAAGTACGTTGATTCAATAATTGTTTGTTGATTACTTTTTACTGCCGCTAAATAAAAACAAGGCCCACGATGTTCAGGTAAGATAACACAATCTTACAATATAATCCGCACAATATTAAAAGAAAAGGAACTTGCAAAGCAACTTGTCAGGAATTGTAAAAGGAGGTTAAATTTAATTTAATTTATTTATTTGGATCAACAAACGGTTACAACACAATACACAATATAGTAAGAATTAAAAGCACTTAAAACAACAGATTACTAATTGTACAACCCACAATGTTATCCACAACTGAAATATATGTTCAAATATAAACGATATATTAAAATCAAAAGAAAAATGTAATTTTAAAAGCAAACGTTCCTAAGTAAAATAAAGTTTTATCATAAGGGTTCTCTGATCTTTTAAGATCTACGTATTATTAGTACTGCACTGTATTTGGGTACAAAAGATGCGTTTGAAGGAAATTAACGTGTTTAAAGACGTTTAATTTTATACACTAACTTATAAGTAAATAGAGTATAGACAAAAGATTTTCTTAAATACAAATCCGGTCTGATAACCTTCAATAAAGTATTTCATACATTACTCTCAATTTAATTTGAAGGCCATTTATCCATTCATCAACTCTTACAGGGTGACAACCTACAAATAAGAATAACATATGGGCATTAGATTAAGGAAGTAATAAAATATTATATATTTTAATGATATTATCCAAGTTGTCTAAAATTAAGCTTGTTTAAAAAATAAACGTAGTTTTAGAAAATCAATTGTTTTTCGAAATGGCAAAATCACATATATAATTTAATTGCATACATTTTTTAATTTTTTATTCCAATTGGGTAAATTATCAAGCTAACAATCCACCTGGTGGTAAGTGGCCACTGCGGCCCATGGACACCTTCAAACAACCTCAATCGTGGAAGGTCACAGTCAACCACCTATTAGAAGATATGACGTTATCTTTACATAACAATGTCATTTAAATTCTAAAAAGAGTTAATAGGCGACTCCTGGGCAGAGATTGAGTGCTACTCTAAAGACGGAATTATACTCAAAAAATATTAATGGATATTCATGATTGTGCCTGTGCTCGTTTTGGTTAGAAGAAAGCCGAGATATTTAGTTTCATTATTTCGTCACGGATTGGTTTTACAGAAAATAAAAAAATTCAGAACATAAGTTATTTGGAAATGACTGTGGACAGAAATGGCGTGTGGCATCAGCGTAAGAATCTGCCACAGTCTTTAATTTCGCGGGTGTGATAACAGGCGACTAAGGGAAAAGCCTTGAAAATAGCAATGACTACCGATTGTAACAGTTGAAAAGTTAACCATCTCGCAAAATACATACTCAAAAAATGAAGTTACAGGTACAGCGATTGTCAATCTGCTTTGTGAGCGTGGCGATTATGGCTGATCCTTCCTATGGGAGAGGCCTGTGTTCCGCAGAGGACAGTTTCTTGGCTGTTACGGTATGATTAAGGTGGTCCTAAATAACGTACAAATGAAACCGTACGTATCAAAAACAACAATTGAATTTACAGAACACACCATAAGAGGAGCTATAGCACCTGTAATATGACATCTACTAAACAGTCAAGTCAATGAACTTGATAGTTTAGTAGATTTTACCTAAATATTGATTACTAACGTTTTGATAATATATAGTTACTTACCATCATAAATTATTATATAATGACTATTATATAGATTATAATATAGACTTCAACTGCAAAAAATAAATCATGTTCAAAGTCATATTATTGTCAGTTGTCATATATATATATCATTCCATAAATTTACATTACTGCTAGTTATAATATCCACTATTTGTCAATGCACGTTCGGCGGTTACCTATAGATTGATTGTTTCCTATATATTAGCTAGGACTACAACTACTTTGCTTAGCAGGCAAATTGGCAGTGTAGTTAAATCACCTGAAGTCTAAAACCAAACCAGTATACTGCTGCTTTATTTTTATTTACTTAAGACTTCGACCATAGGACTAGATATAGTAATAATAGTGATATTCATAATGTAAATATTAAGTACAGACACAAGCTTGTGATGCCAGATAACTACATTCAATAGAGTAGAGTCATTCATGGGGCAACGTATACGTGTATAGAAAAAATATCAGCAAGTGCGCAGTCTTCCTATCAATAGGTTTAAAAATTTGTTAAAAAAAGACTTTACAAAAACGGTTATTATAATATAAAGGAATCCATGGATGATAATAATATAATTATTATCATTCATGTATGTAACATATAAATACTTTATTTTGTTTTTTCTTTCTTTTATAATATAATGATTATAACGTTTGGGAATTAGTAGATCGCACCCAAGCCTTAGATAAAATGTTGTAACGTTACATTATTCAAACGTAAACCTAAGGAGTTTCTTTCGCCGGTTTCTTCTCCGTCAGACGATTATTACGAAACGGTGGTAGATTTTAAATAAAAAAGACGTTCGACAAGTGTGATGTATGTTTCTTACGTTGAATAAATGATTTGATTTTTAGATATGATTTTTTTTACATTGGAACCTGGGCCATGCGCTTATTATGAACGACTCCGCCACACTGAATTATCGGGGTTAAAATAGTATATAACATAAAAATTGCGTGTGATATAAATCAGTTATTATGAATTCAATACCACCAATATTTTTATAAATAAGTATTTACTATCAAATATATATGTCTACGATTAAAATTTTGAAGGTTATAGTTTAACCTTACATACCTTTAGACGGAAACGATCGAAAATAGATAACATTAAATCGATATCGACATTATATATTTTTCGTTTAATTGCGTTTATTTAACATAACTATTTCAGTTTAAGAGTCATGCTGTGTAGTATTTGTATTACTAGAAGACAAAGCTACATGAAAGTAGAGCGATCCAAATGTTTAACCGCCTTACTTACGTAAGATAGTGTTAACTTCCCTTAAATGTGCCTTTTGTTGTTTCAAAACGAAATAAACAATATCCGTTGTTGGTGTCGTGTTTTAGTATTATATTTAGTAAAGAATTCCCTGGATAATATATTTCGAATATATGAAGTATTCTGACCTAAAAAATAAATAAACGACTCTTTATTACTTATAATTTGTTATAACAAATCTTTGTTGCTTTTTTATATAGAATAATCGCACGAACTTACCTGTTTTGCGCAGTTATAATTGTATAATTTTTTATCATTTTTTGTTAATCGTCAATAATTTAGTTCTTGCTGAAAGGACTATACACTTAAAGTATGTATAAGGTAAAGCTAAAAACTTTAGGTAATTCCCATAGAGATGATATCATTTCCCTATAAAATCATACCGTGTTATTTTAACATGATTTTTCTTCTAAGACACGTTTACCAATGAACTATACTCCTACTATGTCACGGATGTGAAAAATATCACGTTATGATTGTATTCAAAAGTTATTTCTCACGCAATTTTTGTGAAATAATTTGGTGGATAGTATAAGAAATTTGTCACGAAGAATGTTAAAATGACTTGTCCTCAATAAAGCGATACAAAAATACTTATTAATGTATCTTTCAATTAACGCCATGTAGATAAACTAATTTTATAATACATTATAGAGCTGTGGATTTTGTAATTAATATGTAATATAATATAATAATAGCAGTAGCACAACTACCGAATCCGTCTTCCAGGATAATCACAAAGACATAAAATATTGTAAAGGTGAGGTCGAATATAAGTATGTTTTGAAAATATACAGTTGCACTATTTGTTACACTATTAATGAAGTAATGACTATAAACCGCAAATCTTGGATCAAGTCAAACGAGTTATGTGTGGTTTAAAACTCTTACAGCGGTTTGATTAAGAATTTTACTGCAACTATTTACTCTAGAATGAAATTAATGAAAATACAATTTTTAATATATCGACTTAACCGTACGTTTTAATGTTAAAATAAAGGTTTTTTTTTTAAATTTGACTTTTAAATTACAAAAATCGTTGTTAAAGTTCCATAGTTAATAAGGTTTAATGAATTAACCCTTTGTACTAACGCCAACCTCACTTGCCCGTGGTCTACTCTGTTGATGTACAAATGAAACTATACCTTACGGATGATAGCGGCAAGTCCATCGTTTGATGCCGAACTCTTAACAGCAAGGAAGGAATGCAATGGTAAAAATGCTCAGACTTCATTGCTAACCAGTAACAGTTATATGATAAATACAGTGTTAACGAGTCAAAATCCTTGTCGTCAAAGATATTTCTTACTTAATCGTCATTACCCGTAATAAATTCACTTATGAATAATCTCTTCCAATTCAGAAGCTACATGAAATTTGCCGTCAAATTAAAAAAGAAAATAAAATATCATACCAATTCAAGCTATGAACATTGATATTTAAATTTTGATTTAAAACTTTCAACAAGCTCTCAAAATTCAGTGCAGCTTTTAAAAAAATGTACCTACAACAGTTTCCAAATCGAACCAAAAAAAATTCCATTAACTTTTATAGTCTTTTCGACTCCAGGTCAATGGATCCGGTTCTTTTGCAAAATCTGATAATTGATTTAAGCAAATACTACACTTTTCGAGACCAATTAGTCTCGTATTTTTTTTATATTCACATAACTGCATGTCCTCTGGTAACGGAAATTAGGGCAAATAAATATTTTCTTATATGTCTTAAACACACAGATTAGAGGCTATTAAACACCATTATCAGGGCAAAAGGCCTTTCAACGTCGTCTCCCATTTTTTATCTTAACTCGATGTACATTTCATTAACATTCCTTTAATACGGATATTTGTATTAGTTTCAAGAAACTTAAAAAAAAACATCCACAAAAATTATGTCATTACTTTTCTAGTACTGCGAATTTTATATGTATTGACTTAGTGAAAAGCCATAAAAATACCATGCTCAAAAGGGGTGATAATCTACCGCTACAACACGTACAATATCGATAACGTGATATCTTGTACTACAATCGCCATCCCGCTAGAAATTGAAATTGGATAAAAGAAAATCAATGTTAAATTAAGCAACCTATTGCATTAGCAGTGGGCGATTTACCAGCTGACGATGACGATGATTCAATTAAAAGTGTTTAAGTGAAAAGTGTGTAAAAGGGATTATAATATCACTTTCTGCACCTTGCAGCCTAGCTTTGTTGGCAAACATGATTCTGGCAACTAAATAAATGTTAGAATATACATTCAAATGCCGAATCCAAATCACACCGACTAGTTATGGGGAGTGGTATCGCTAGTGCCATAGAACCGGCACCAACTCGCTTACCCAGTAAGATGATGAAGGAGAAGAAGATCTCGTATGAATCGGAATTAAAGTTTGGTGCTTTTCGTTGGTTTTGTTAGGGATAGTTCACACCGATCCGGAAGAGCTCGGTCGCCGACGATTCTTTCAACGCGGTCAAATAAAAGGAACTGGTATTGGGTGCTTCAATTCATTCGGTGGGCCAATATGAAATACTGTACTTCTCTACTGAGCACACCAAGCTTTTTAGAGGCATGATATGCAAAAGAAACAGAGTAGGAGACAACATACAGTCTTTTGGAATACCAGCGTTCACGGGTTTGGAGGTCCGAGCATGTTCCGTTGACAACCACCTTCTCAACAACAATTTAACAAAGAGTTCCTTCAAGACCACCGAGACGTCGAGAACCGATATCCTGTCTGACCTGACACAAATTCTGGTTCGAGGCACATATGAGTGTTCCAGTTTATAGAACGAGTAATTGAAATGAGAGGTAGCAGCCGGAGCAAATATGCTACGTCTCTGGGTTTCGGTGTGAAAAATCTCAAGAGCCATTTCAAGAGGGTAATGAATGGCGTTAGGTTTGTAGTGGAGTCATCAGATGTTGCAGAAATCCAGGGTGAGCAAAGCAAGGGGTGCTGAAGCTGAAGAGCGGGGATAAAATGTAATGTCCCTTATAATCGTATCTACGATGCTTTAACTTCCCTTCAACTGATCTTTAATATAATAGTATAAAATAAAGTTTCACTCAGAGTTTACATTCGCTTATTTAATAAAAGTTATAATACTTATTAACTTCTAAACTTTTTAGAACTTTTTAGAGGATTTGAATGAGATTTTTACAACCATTTGAAACTATTCGCAAGGAAAGTTTATGTGTATATTTTATACATTTACATTTTCTTTACGTATTATATTTCTGTCCGTGTGTAACCGGTGAGATTCGCTAGATTTGCAATAAAAGGAAGTACTTAAAACCCAATTTAAATTTACAATGTATTCCTTACTTAAACAATGTCGCGTAATAGAAACCTTGATAAGTCTACAATAAAATACTAATAATAAACAGTTTTTGTTTTATAACAAAACAATAGTAAGTATGAACAGAAATTGGGCCTTCAAAATATAGGGAAAAAATTTAAGTTAACATGATTTTTTAAAATAAAATAGAATGTAATAACTTAGTAAAGTGACTATTTTTTTAAATATAATAATAACTGCGTTTTCAAATAAATTTTGAGAAGCTCTGTCGCAAATGTCCGCATCAGTACAATAATAGTACTAAACAAAATCTACATCATCAAAAATTACATATTCTAGCCAATAGAAACACATCACTAGAATACATTACCTAACCTATAACTGTAGTGTGGCTGTCGGAAGTAAAGAATAGCGCCAACCCTGTCTAACCATGGGTGTCGTAAAAGGCGACTAATGGTAAAAAATTATATTAGGAGATGGGCAGCAGCATCTTCCTGCACTAGAACAAAAAAAAAAAAAACTGCGGTTGCCAACCCGCTCGCCAGGCGTGGCAACTAAGGCAAACCCCCCCATGATGAGAGGTAGAAAAAAGCAATGGCCCCCAGTCCCCGGCGGCCTCGCTGGTCCTGGCTATGGTGGCAGCCATGGTAACGACAAGGCAGGGGGTGCGAAGAATCACCGGCTGATTTCTAGCTGCCAACCCAAACGACTGGACCTGGCAACATATAACGCACGCACATTGAGGACCGACGAGAAGATACTAGAACTGGAAGAAGAAGTAAGCAAGTTACACTGGAGTATTATGGGGTTGTCTGAAGTCCGAAGACAGGAGAGGACTCTATAATCCTAAAATCCGGTAACTTGTTCTACTACCGGCAGGGTGACCATCTGTCCCAAGGAGGTGTCGGGTTTATCGTCCACAGGTCTCTCATCAACAACGTGATCGAGATCGGAAGTGTGTCGAGTAGGGTCGCGTACCTTATACTCAGAATAACCAAAAGGTATTCGCTGAAGGTCATACAGGTATACGCACCAACCTCGACACACCCTGATGATGAAGTGGAGGCAATGTATGAGGATATATCAAGAGCCATGCATTGCTCTAAGACTCACTACACGGTGTTGATGGGAGACTTTAACGCAAAACTAGGTACGAAAAAGGCGATGAGCTGATAGTGGGGAACTTTGGAGTAGGGCAACGGAACCCAAGAGGGCAACAGCTGGCTGACTTCATGGCAAAGGAGGGATTCTTTATGATGAACTCCTATTTCCAGAAGCGGCCCCACAGGAAGTGGACATGGATGAGCCCGGACGGTACCACAAAAATGAGATCGACTTCATCATGACGACCAAGCGTCAGCTGTTCAGTGATGTCTCTGTGATCACTAGGGTAAAACCGGCAGTGATCACCGAATGGTAAGAGGCACACTGAACCTTAACATTAGGCTCGAGCGGTCTCGTCTGGTGAAGTCTACGCTCCGCCCACCACGTGCCCTTATCCAGAACCCCGAGAGCTTTCAGCTCGAATTGCATAATCGCTTTCAGTGCCTAGACGATTGCGTTACAGTAGACGATACGAATAGCAGGCTAGTGGAAACTGTCCATGCGGTAGGAGCTAAGTTTTGCAGGACCCGCCGCACGAACAAGCCCCAAAAGCTCTCTGATCACACTCTTAAACTCATGAAAGCCAGGCGTGAGATAAAGCTGCAGTCTACAACGGATGCGTCAGCGTATCGGCTACTGAATAGACAGATCTCCAAATGTATGAGGCAAGACTTACGCAAATTCAATACAGTCTGTATTGAAAAAGCGATAGAGCGAAACCAAGGCTCCAAAGTCTTCGCCAGAGATCTGTCTATCGGAAAGAGCCAACTGACCAAGCTGAAGACCGAAAGCGGCGCAGTCATTTCCGCTGGAGCCGAGATTTTGAGTGAGATCGAGAGATTTTACGGACAGCTGTACACAACGTCGTTGAAACCACACACTGATGTGAGTAACGACCCAAGAGCCAAGCTTATCCGAAATTACTCCGATAACATCCCGGACGTCAGTCTGAGCGAGATTAGGATGGCTCTCAAACAGCTTAAAAACGGCAAGGCGTCGGGTGAGGACGGAATTACAGCTGAGCTTCTGAAAGCTGGTGGAAAACCGATACTTGTTGTCCTTCAGAAGCTGTTTAATTCCGTCATTCATGGCGTTGTTACGCCGAAAGCGTGGAGTAGAAGCGTGGTTGTCCTATTCTTCAAGAAAGGGGATAACTGCCTTTTGAAGAATTATAGACCGATATCGCTTCTAAGCCGCGTCTACGTGCTGTTTTCGAGAGTCATCTCAAATCGTCTAGTGAACAGACTTGACGACTTCCAGCCTCCCGAACAAGCCGGATTCCGAAAAGGCTATAGTACCATAGATCACATACATACTCTTCGCCAGATTGTACAGAAGGCCGAGGAGTACAACTTGCCATTATGTCTGGCGTATATGGACTATGAGAAAGCCTTCGATTCAGTCGAAATTTGGGCGGTGCTACAGTCTCTCCAGCGGTGCCAGATAGACTCTCGGTATATCGAAGTGCTGAGGTGTTTGTACAATGAGGCTACGATGTCTATCCGAGTACAGAATCAGAGTACGAAACCAATCCAACTGCAGAAAGGTGTAAGACAGGGTGATGTCATATCCCCGAAACTCTTCACCGCTGCATTGGAAGATGTTTTCAAGCAGCTGAACTGGAAAGGATACGGTATCAACATCAATGGCGAATACATCACTCACCTTCGATTTGCCGACGACATAGTTCTTATGGCAGGATCGCTGGAGGAGCTCAGTACAATGCTCAATGACCTCAATAACGTCTCCCAACAGGTTGGTCTTAAGATGAACATGGACAAGACGAAGTTCATGTCAAACGTCCATGTTACACCAATACCGGTTGTTGTTGGGAACAATAGGCTCGAAGTTGTAGACGAGTACGTATACCTGGGACAAATTGTCCGATTAGGTAAGTCCAACTTCGACTCAGAGGTCAATCGACGAATCCAACTCGGCTGGGCTGCGTTCGGGAAACTACGTCATATCTTCTCGTCGAGTATACTGCAAAGCCTCAAAACGAAAGTATACAACCAGTGCGTGTTGCCAGTGATGACATACGGATCCGAGACTTGGTCCTTCACTGCAGCCCGTATGAGGAAGCTCAAAGTTGCTCAGCGCGCTATGGAAAGGGCTATGCTCGGTGTTTCTCTGCGTGATAGAGTCTGAAACGATAATATCCGCAGCAGAACTAAGGTAACCGACATAGCCGTAAAGATCAGCAAGCTGAAGTGGCAATGCGCCGGCCACATAGCTCGCAGAACTGACAACCGCTGGGGAAAAAGGTTCTTGAGTGGCAGCCACGTACGTAAGATGGAGTGACGACCTGCGCAGTGTTGCGGGAAGTCGATGGATGCAGGTGGCTCAGGACCGTGCTTCGTGGCAATCTTTGGGGGAGGCCTATGTTCAGCAGTGGACTTCTAATAGGCTGAAATGATGATGATGATGATGATGATAACTATAGTGTAGTTAAATTTAACATGTACCAAAAGTTTACTTGAATTTTCACTGTCGTTTATTATCATTGGTGTTAAATCAGTCGTTAATGATGTATTATGTA
The DNA here is from genome assembly GCA_029286595.1 of Bhutanitis thaidina. Taxonomy (NCBI): domain Eukaryota; kingdom Metazoa; phylum Arthropoda; class Insecta; order Lepidoptera; family Papilionidae; genus Bhutanitis; species Bhutanitis thaidina. The sequence continues at coordinate 7,377,099 of JAGSMS010000003.1, forward strand.
TGCTTCGTGCTTTGTATGTGCGATCGCATACTTTGGTCTTGTACTCCAAATATTTCGTAATTATTTTGTATTGCTCCCAGACGTTTAACCAGTACCTTTTATATTTAGATAATGAATATCGCGAGTTCCACACTGCTGCTGCTATAATGTAATCCACTATAGACTTGAGCACATTGAAGGATTTTAAGATTTTCGAAATTTTAAATTAGGATTAGTTTTGAAAGCCGTATTTTGTTTAAGTAATTGCCCAAGAGAGCCGTACAATTGTAAATAATCATTAGAAATTTGTAGTTCTATTATCAAAGTAAATTTAATTTTGAAATTTGTTCAATATTATGTACATAATATCATTGAGAAATTAGACCTTTCCGATGCTAAGTCCTTGTACATACGCACGGTATATAATAAACAAAATTTAAAACGCATGTGTGTGTTCGTATCGAGTTAAAGTAAACTCGAGCATTCTAACGTTAAGCGAATGGTTAAAACGTAGTAAAGACTTAAACAAACATAGACCCGACAATCAGCTATAAAAAACACAAATTAAAAATGTTCTCTACGTGTTCGTCACAATAACAAGGAATTGTAGAGCAGATATCTTAATTTTGAACTAATTGTGTACTTATTTAATATATAGATAATTTAATTAAAATTAGTTATTTCTTAATTATAATAACTTTTCATGACAATCTTTATTTTACGAAAATATTTTGAATTCATAATGACAATACTAGTAATGCTTTGCTATCTAATAAAACAGATATTACCCAACGTATTTCTTAGACATTAACCTATTGGTATCGACACAAGAAGCCAATCTAAATAATTTATATGTCTGCATTAATTTCCTCGCTACTTGACCATTGAAGGAGATGGTGGTAAGGTTTTATATAGTCGAGGGTAAGTCTTTGAAACTTAGTCAAAAGCGAACTGCCGCGGTCGACCATTGACGGCACTGATACAATGTACGTAACCTGTTACCGTAATTAAAATAACACAGAACTAACATAACAGTTTTACATTGAGTGTTTTAAAAAGTTATTAGATACTGTCATCTAAACGCTATACTAACGCCTAATAATATAAATATCAAAGTGTTATATTCGAAATAATTCCATAGTTATTATTAAATTATTGTGGCAAAGGTTCGCAATTTTTTTTTATTTATAACTTATTTTTTTTAGCGACTATTATTAATATTATTACTGATGTTTTGGTAGGACTAACTGTTAACGAACTCTTTATTATTTTTGTTGTGCACGATGAATAAAAACGTGACGAGGAAACCTGTCTTAGATATAAAAAAATTACCTAACAGGTATGTACGTAAGCCCTCAAAAACAAAAAGCTACAATTGCCACGCTTGATACAAGCTGATTGGAGATCGTAGTACGCATGACTATTTGATGATACACAGTACCAGTGGCTTGTGCTTTTTTTAATCCGAGATTTTTTCGACATGTTTATTCCATCGAAGATCTATTGGAAGCCAGGAAATTTTCAAGGCTTTATTTCTTCCCTTGGTAGAAGGATTATCAGATTTTCTTACATCCCCATCATAATATGGTTACGACTGATATTTAATTACATTGCTTTCTAATTAAGCTCGCTTAATTTGCTGCTGGCTAATTTTGTCCACGTCGACAACTTTGAACCCGACCGAATTTGAATTTAGAAGTTATCGACTAGGTAGGATACATTACAGTGCCGCCAATTTACTTCTAAACTATGTATATAACTAGCAACACGCCATCGTGTGCCTCCATTGCACTTAGGCAACATTAAATCTGATATCGTATACATTATTAACGAAGATACTTATGTAGCACAGTTATGTTGTTGATTAATATTGGCTTATTTAAAGGCGATTCTAAAAACTTACCGAATTAATAAAGTATCTCTGCTCCTTTTATGTAAAGTCATAAATAAAACTTAAGTATCGAGAATACAATTACAAATTTTAACACGACACGATTTTTTATTCAAAAATTGTCATCTTATTTTGTGTCATTGAAAATTTTCTATTGATATAATACCATTGTTCCGGATCCTGATATTTGTGAAGAAGTAATATTTATCTCGAAACGTACCCAAAATACATAGGGATAAATGCCGGAAGAAGAGTTTTTACAAAAATAAAATTACCGCTTTACATAAAATAGATTGACAGTCGTATAGCCAGCATATCATTTATTATGTAAGCACATTTTTAAAGAAATTTTATAACGTGAGCACCGGAATAAAAATTAAAAAAATACATTTAATGAATTTTACAGTTCACGATTTTGACTTTCCCTCGTATCGAGTTCAATAACAACAACTTTGACAATCACAAGGAATGCCGTTGATAATTTACTCTTTACGCTTTAATCAGTCTAGTTGTAGGTAAATATTATTTATTTTGATGTTGAATATTGATCTGAAATTTATTCGATCGCAAATCAGAATTACGAATGAATTAGGGCAGGCGTGTGCAATACATATTATATCATTACTGATTTAATTATGCAATAATTAAGAGAAGGGAAGAGAATTAGCTGCAAGCAATTAATGATTTTAATATTGATATACATTGTGTAGAGTTAAATGTTTTTAGCCAAAATTCAATTTACTTAGCTTACTCTGCGACCCTCAGGTAACTGAAATAAAAAAGGAACAAAATTTGTCATATCTTATATTTGTCCATACTTATCACGCAGAAATTGAACGACTAAGGGCAGTAGTTATACCGTCACACTTTAGGCTAACTATCACTATGAATATAATCATTTGTCTTATGATAAATATTTGGTTAACCAATTATTACATTTCTCCTGTGATAGATTACGCAACATGCTGACGAAACTACTTTTTCTGGGTCTCGCGACCTACGCATCAGCGGCAGTGAAACTTCAAGAAGTCTTTTCATGGAATGTTATGGACTGGAACTATCCAGACGACTATCTAAAGCAAGAAGCACTTGTAACCGGCAACTTGATACCTGAGAATGCCCTTCCAGTCGGTATTGAAAGATGGCAGAATAAACTCTTTGTCAGCGTTCCTCGTTGGCGGTCTGGTATGTATGCATTTGTCTTGTTTACTTATTGTAACAAAATATTATTCAAATAATCAATAATTTCTTGAATTTACGCGAATACTTGACGTTGAAATTAAATAACTTTGACGTTTTCAGTACCCGAAATTTGAAAAGTCGTTGTCTAAAAGTAAAAATTGGATATTAAACGCAATGTATTCCGTAAAATTAGTTTAATTACATCTATCAAAAAAAAATTTATTGTTCGTGTTCATATTTTTTTTTTTATTGGATATATTTAAGTCTGTAATAAGTCTGTAAAATACAACTTCTGTTATAGATATATGTGTTATATATCTGTTAGATATTAATCACTAATGATACTGACCTAAACTTTGAGAATTATGATTCTTACACACTCATAATTGTTTGACAATACTTAAATTATCTGTCATGGGTAAAAAAATCCTCGTAAAGGATCATACTGCAAAATTATTGTGAAAATTTCTCAATTATTATCAATAGTAAGAAATAAATATCCCAAATCACTGATTGAATAACCTAACAACTTTAATCATATTAAAAGATCGGTCCGCCGGTCCCTGTATTTGCTACAGGTTTGAACCGAACTCTTTTACCGTTTAGAAATGTCGTATCCTTTGGTGGTTTAGTCGAATAGTAAATTTAAATGCATGCATTAATATCGATTTCTAAGCAAGGCCCATTATGTAATGTTTCCTAACCAACAGTTACTGTGCGCCTAAAATACCTAGGACGTACTATGTGGGAAAAATTCTAAAAATAGTATAATTAACACATCTTGAACTTGTTATCTGAAAACCATTATTAAAAAAAAATTAAAATTCTAAAGAAATATCTGTATTACTTAAAGTGGTTATTATATTAGATTTTGAATAGTTAAACAAGTTAAAATCGAGTCTATTCTGTAAGTTTTGTTACCTCCGATTCGAAAAATGCCGTGACTTTAAAAAGAGAAAGTTTCAAAACAAAACGTGTCAAATTTAAATTAAAGAAGTGGGTAGCAAATGAGATGGATTCTTGACTACGTAACTCTTTGGAAACACTTAAGTTTTTGAATAGTAGAAAGCTTCCAGTTTAATCGGATTTAATGCAATTTTTTTTAATAAATAAAATGTATAATTAAGTTGTTATTATGGCATTTATATTAATTTGTTCTATTTAATATATACATATAGATGTATTTCAGTATATTTATATATCAATAACCATGACATCCATGTAATTCAAAATACGAATTCTTATCCTTTAAGTTAATAATTTAACGACATTTTTATGCACGAATTCGACTTCTGTAAAGATTAAAACAAAACTAGCATCTACCTAGTATATACACTTACATTAGAGTATATGCATATACTGGCTTATATAACTAGGTACGTAGTAGTAAAATGATAAGGTTTAGATATTTATTTTAGCGTAAATTTCCATTACCAGAATACCTCGTAGGATATATTATCTGATTTTGAAATCGAGGAAATAGCCGTATAAGATAGAGGCACTGACTAATCTTCTTTTTTTGGTACCCGGTAGTACAAGAGGATTGGTCTATGTTTACTATAAAATATATGCAACAAGGCATATGCAATGTTCTAATTTTGTTATGTTAATAGATATTATGAATTTTGGTTGATGTCTTATAACTTTCGTTATAAGTCTTAGTTATTACGGCGGTATTGTTTATTATTACATGGCAGTACGTAAACGAGTTTTAAGATAAAGCGAACGAGCAATTTAAACTAGGTCAAAGTCAAATTTAACTGTTAAATAGTATACCGTCCACGCCAACATAGTTTGTGGTTTTTAACCATAATACAACCTTCAGATTTCGATTATATGTAAAATATAATAATTAATATTCCACTTTTATCTTACACTAACAATTATACGTAACATATAATGCAACTGTTACTTACTGAATCCATCCATAATTCATACACACATAACTACGTGCTTATAATAGTTGGTGTACCTATATAGGTATGTAAGAAGTGACAAATATCTGGCCCCTATGCATATATCAAAGGTACTCTTGTGGCGACTGTCACCTTCGTTTTTGAAACGAATGATAATGACGCAACTTATGACTCTATGAAGGTAGAATTGTACCCGCATCCTTTTCCGGATAAAAAGAATCGGAAATATTTTCATCAATATTTTTTGTATGCTAAGTATCAGCGCGAAATGATTACAATTACTGACTAGATTTAACATCCTTCATATCCTTCAGTGATTCTTTATTTCGGACTTTAAGTGGCGTAATATAAAATTACACTAATCAAGCTATACATGCATTAATAAGGAAATATTTTTTCGTGAACACTAAATGTTTCGTTAAACATTATTTTTAATAGCGCAATATCCAAAATGGTATTCATGTCTAAGTTAATCAACTTTTAATTGTTTTTTGTTCTTCAAGTTACACGATCGTAATACAATTTATTACTCTAACACTAGAGCGCGTATACTATCAAAAAATAACTAACTACTGTTTACTTTGAATAGTATCTAGTGTATTTTCGTATGATATTTTGAACATCTCAATTCCTTTTTTGTCGACAATCACTTGTAAAATGTCGGAAATATAAAGTGATTTATCTTTGACATTAATTAGCTTGTATTGGTTCGTTGATTTTTACCCAACTAGAAGGAAGGTTAAGATTTTAGCAGTGTCGTTAGCTTTGTCTTAAATATTTGATATGTGCTCGTGTGTTCTGGCTATGATATTATCATAACCCATTTCTTGTCTTAGGGGTTACTTGAATTTGTGCATTTCCGTAGACGGTTTTGAGTAATCTTTTATTAATTTTAAACTTATACATAACAGTTTTTGTACGAAATTATCTTCATGCCATTATTATTATCATTTCGCCTATAATACTTAACTTTACTTACTTAACTAATCTTTACCTAACTACATTTTAACACCTACTTATACAGCTACATTTGTTTCGAACGTTCTACATTTTGCACTGCCACACCTTGTTTCTTAGAAATATTAAAACAAGTTGCAATAACTTTTTGCTATAATGCACGTAATTGTTGCATAGTACTCGTACCTTCAAATGTTGGATGTGCGTGATGAAACGCGTATAATTAATGTGTTAGTAATCTTCACGTAAAATGAAGAGCCGACGCCCTCTATTTAATCATTATCCGGTTACTTACGCAAGTATTCCACTTGTAGAAGGGTGAGCCAAGTGGCAACAAAGCAATTTTGTAAGTACTGCCTTCCGTAATTAGTTTTTTATTTATATTTTTATGAAAATATTTGTAAATGACTACGTAACCTCTAGTACCTTAGTAGTTTCTAAGTTCCTTCTATCCGATTCAAATCAGTGATGTTATCTAGTTTTATCCGAAAACTCTCACTCTAATCTCTAGTAGAAGCAAGTATTAATGGAACAACAAATACTGGCTTCGACTAAAATGTGAACCCTGGCCTTACGACAAAAACGAAGATAGGAGAAAAACGTTAGCTACGTTCTCTTCCTTTCTTCGTTTTTTCATCATTTTTATTTTTTGTAAGGTTAACAATCTTTTGTGGTAAATATGCTTATTGAGTTTTACACATTTATTAGAGTTATTGATATTAAGGAAAAAAATACACGATTTTAATACTAAATCTTTCATAAATCAGTCATATAATAAATGTATATAATACTCTCAAATTTTTAAGTCAGATCAAAGTTTCGAAATCTTTTATTCTCTAAAAGTATAAGAAGTATGTTATGTAATTTAATTAAAAATTATATTAAATTACATAACATTAAGTTCTTTATCCTTACTTATTTTAAATAGAATTTGATTTAGTAATCCAGCGACAGGTTGGATATTGTAACCGGTTGATGATGGGTAAAGAGTGAGACTTAACGATTTTTGATTATTTTTAACGATTAGTAACTACGTTTTCCTTAAGGCATCAACTTATTTAAAAAATTACTAGCAAAGTTTATGTTGTCCTTGAAGTTTTTCTTCTTTAAATCAAATTGTTATTTTAAAAAACCTACACTAAAATTAATGAATCGAAAATATTACGAATGAATAAGGTCTGGTCTCTGATCTTAACCATATCAATAATTTACTTGACTTTGTTCGTAACTGTAATTTTATCAAATACAAAAAGTATAGTACAAAAAGAATATAAAGTCGAATAATAATCATAATCATCTAGCTTATAATCGTAAGGCGTTGGGAAGTGACAACCCCGTCGCCCACCAGCGTAATAGTCGAGAGTAACAAAACTGTTTAATCAACGCAATCAGTGAGCAACTTGCCAAGAGCAATTAGCGTCGTGCCTCGCCAAAATGAGGGTGCCAGTCTGTGCGCATGACCACACCATGTAAAACAGTGTCAGGTCTGGACCTCTCCCTATAATAGAAGCCCTTTATGGGTTATATGCAATAAAAGGTCGTGTATAGGGCCGCTGCTTGGGTGCCGCCAGGGCGCGTATGGGACGTCTCTTCCGCTAGGGTGTTTGGGTTCCACATTTTTATGGGGATCATCAATATTGCTGACGTTACTTACATCGGTGAATTGACGTCAAACAGCGCTCCCTTTTAAAACTCTCTGTCCCTCCCTACTCATCCCTCCCTATCTCCCCATATAGAACGAATAATATTTTTTTTTCTGTATTCTTTCCTTTTTTTTATTGTGATGTTTTTGAGTTGTACTTAGGCACCCTAAAGTTTGGTTTAACAGTAAATTACAACAAATATTCCATGAAAAGTACTCCAGTGCCTAATGTACGTGTAATCTTAATTTTAGACTAGATAACAGATAACATTTGCAATGCGTAATTTATTGTCAATACCTGTGCAACCGGGTTTCTTTTAACTTTTAGCCTACTATTACAACCTATAACTATACTGATTCTATGACGCTGAGGAAGTAGCGCATTACCGTCTGTTGTTAAGTATAGCTACATACTTGTCATTACATTCGCACTAATACATCACAATTATTTTATTTGTGCGAATTTTCTCAGGCATGTCACCTTGATAAACTTGAAAAGTAAAACATTATCTAAATACAAAATTTCATCCAAATCATTAATCGTAAAGTTATTATTATGTCGATGCCAACTGATTTATTCGAATTTGGAGAATCACTTTTTAACAAAGCAATTACGAGGTACTTCAGCGTAATATATCAACTAAGACTGAAAATCTTAATGACATGAAACCTTGTAATTCAACATAAGCCACAGATTGCACCTGAGTCGTAGATAATTAAGTATGTTGTAACGTAATTACCGCTCGTTGATTTTACTAAGCTAAAGATAGCGCTGTTTTGCCATGCCATAATTAATCATTCAAAGTGCATTTTGAATATGAACATTATTATACTCGAAAGCGTGATAGTTATCACATAAAGGAAATTGATGTAGAATATTCTATATTCTATATTCTGCATAACCATCGTTCATTTCAACTGACCTCAAATTTTTCGTTTAATAATGATTGTTTCATTATTAAAAGAATAATGTTTGCAGTTAGTAATTTACATATCTTCGTTAAATTGAATCACTTTAGATTAAATTAAAATGTGAATAACCAGGTGTTGTAGTTTATTTTATGTAGGAGTGAAAACTCTCGATACGTTTTATGCAAACAAGTTGACTGTGGTTTTTGTAAATATGGACAGCCTTAGAACAAAAAGTCGAGAGGTGCAAAGATCTCAGTGTAGCATTATATAAATTACGTCAACAGTTATTACAGAACCTTTTTGCCTGATGTGATATAAGACGCCTGACTCAAACATTCTTCCAGGTATTCCTGCAACATTAAACTATATTCCTTTGGATGCCCCTTATGAACCGTCTCCGAAACTAAACCCCTACCCAAGCTACAAAGACAACGAATTGGGCAATTGTGAATCAGGATTAAACACTGTGTATAGAATCAAGGCGGACAAATGTGATCGTCTTTGGGTTTTGGACGTAGGAACTTATGGATATGGTTCGTATTTTAATTTCAAATACACTTTGTACTTTTTAAATATTAATTGTATTTTAACTTAAGAAGAACAGGTTTTTTTTAACATAATTATTTCTTAACTCTACATTTGTTTCAGATCCTAATGTTACCAACTTATGCCCATACTCTTTGCACATTTTTGACCTAAATACGGATACCCGAATTCGGAGATACGTTTTCCGTCCCGAAGATATCGTCCCTTCAACTTTTATTGCGAACATTGCTCTTGATGAAGGATCAAGTTGTGAAGATACCTTTGCATACTTCCCTGATGAGTTGGGGTATGGTCTGATTGCGTACTCATGGCAAGAGAACAGATCCTGGAGATTTAGTCACAGCTATTTTATGCCCGACCCACTAGTTGGTGACTTCAATATTGCTGGTCTCAACTTCCAATGGGGAGCAGAAGGTATTTTTGGAATAACAACATCTCCTGTTGGCATTGATGGATACAGAACAGTTTATTTCAGCCCTCTGTCGAGCCACACGGAATTTTCTGTTTCCACGCGAATTTTAAGAGATGAAACAAAAGTGAAAGGAGCTTTCAGTGATTTTAAAGTAACTGGAGTACGAGGACCTAACAGCCATACGACTTCTAAAGTAATGGATGATTCAGGAGTTCAACTATTTAATTTAATTGATCAAAATAGTATTGGTTGTTGGAGCTCTACTCTTCCATACAAACCTCAAAACATTGGTACTGTGGACAAAGACGACGTTGGACTAGTCTTCCCTTGTGATGTTAAAATAGACGCAGAGAAAAATGTTTGGGTTATTTCAGACCGTATGCCAGTATTTTTGGAATCAGAATTAGATTACAGTGATATTAACTTCAGAATATACACGGCTCCACTCTCTACACTTATTCAAGGAACAGTATGTGATCCATCCACACAGTCCATTCAGCCATCCAGTGCCATCTCACAATTTAATTCCAAAACAATCTCACAAACACCATTATATGGACTTTCCCTTAACATACCTTCTCAACCAGTAGAGTCGTCATTCTATTCGTCTTTTCCTTATAATGGTCAAAGGATAAAATACAACCATGCTCCAAGTGTTGCGCCTAAGGTATCAAGTTTTGTTAACGTTCCACGACAGATGTCATATCCAATCATTATTTCTAACAAAGCTAGCTCCAGTGCCTTCAACAAAATGCCTTGGTGGCTCAGAGAAAATTATGAGATTCGTGAAAATCATTGATTAAGCCGAAATTGTTAATTATGTAGCATATCAATGTATGCTAGTATATTGTAAGAATATACTTTCATACTCCTGGTGAATGTTATTTTATTAACGTTATAATTTTGTAGTACATAAGCTATAAATGTAGATAGCACTTATGAATCTACTTAGTTAACCTATTACATGTGTTTTATATGAAAATTTTAGTACCTAATATAAATGGTTGCCTGTATGTGTTTTGAACTCGCGTGTGGGTGTGCATGCGTTTGTGCTTATACATTTTTGTTAGATTGCATGTGTATGTGTATGTATGTGTGTGTGTGTGTGTGTGTTGTGTGTGTGTGATCTGTAATTTTAGGCTCGCGTGTATGTTTTAGACTTGGTATTCTTTTTTATAAAACAAGTTTTTGTTTAATTAGTATTCCGCAACCTTCGAAATTCTGGGTAGCTACCGATTTTCAAACTTATACAATAAAAGTAGAACTAACCAAGGAATGTTAAGTTACGTCAATACCGGCCTACCTTGTGATTATTGTGATTATAGTTCCAGCTTATTATTACTAATTAAAATGAAAATGATATCGAAATTTTCTTTTATTTTAACGAAAACTAATTCCTCTCAGAAATAAAATTAATTTCATTGTGTTTGTGGATAATCAAATTTGTAAACTTCATACAAAATTTATGTATTTTTTATAACATCTTTTTATGAGGAAGGGTAAAACGAGCTGGCTCACGTGATGTGTGTGTAAGTGATTACCGACGCATACTTATATATACGTACGTACTGCAATAACAGAGGAGCTGCAGGTATTCTGCCGGCGTTTAAGGATATTTAAGTATGGGAAGAGAGTAGGGGGGAAGTAGGCCTCTGGTTACCTCACTCGTCGAACGAAACGCAGAAACACAATATTTTATCCAAATATTATACAACTAATATTTGACCGTCCTCCCAACATGCCATTTTAACTCGACCTAAGGGTTAGTTTATTCATATTCATCAATAGTTATTATATTATTTTGTTTATTTTAAAAACCTCCTAGCTAAGCCGTGGTAGCTTAGTGGCCAGGGTGCTCACTTTAGTGTCATAGAGCGTGAGTGACCTGGGGTCGATCCCCGGTGCCGTTGAAACATTGCTAATAACAATTTTAAGTGCTGTGTTTACCACGTGCTTGGGCACTTACAGGCTGTTACTTTAAACACCCAGACCAGTAACTATTATTTGTAGTCCATACAAATTCTAGTCCCGAGTGCAAATCGAACCCGCGACCCACAGCGCCGCAGTTAAACGCATAGCCAATACGCCACCGAGTTGATATAGTACCATTTAAATAAGTAAGGCCAATTACAAATTATCACTTATAATAATTCAAAAGAATATCACAAAACAATGTATGTCAGATAAAAAAAGAGTAGTACTTAACGTAGTAGTACATATTTGTATAAGAACACAAAAATTATTATTATAGATACAAATGGAAGTAACTGTAAACAAAAGGTAAGCTAAGCATTCAAATGAGAAGAAGTTATTACAGAAGGACCGCTTCTGCATTTGAGCTCGGAGCGGGTCATCACTGAGTCCCAGCCGCCGCAGATGTCCAGGCTGTCTGGGATTAACCGACTGTATTAATGGGTTGGGTAGAGTTATTATCGAAATAATTTCGGTCGATATACCACCTCACATGTCGATCACTTTGTGAACCTGGTCGAATTATTTTATCTTCTTGTCTGTTTTGACTTTCATGAGGTTCTCGTCATATGGAATGGTGATGTCGACCAAAAATATCCTCCACTGTGCCTGGTCCATCAACTCGATATCTGATGTGTTCGTAAGAATCGCCATGTCAGTGATGATGGGTCCCAGTAGAGCCTAGCATGGTCATTTTTCTGTCCAGAGTGTTAAGGTCGGTTAAAGTCCACCTTAATATGCCATAACTGTATACTTACGCCCGCGTATAAAGGCTAGATAATTATGAATTATAATGATTGATAAAATAAATATTAAAGGATTACATGGCTGATAATAACCCCTGGGAATAAATTGATCGCTCCCAAGAAAACACAAAATTAGCATACCTACGAAGTTTCTCTCACCTGTTTCTTTTCCGACAAAGGAACGTCATAACGAAATTAATTTAAAAAAGATTGATTACTTTTGACATGTAAAATTGTCGATGTTCCAATGTCTAAGAATACAGTATTTGATTTGATATGTACAAACTAATGAAAATCGGGTCTAATTCAGCTTCGTTGCTATTGTTCTTCCCGACACTGTATCAGACCCTTCCTCAATTCTTAATGTATACGCGTTACATCAGATTTGAGAAGGTAAAGACGTGTGTGTCGAACTGTTTTCGTTCGTACACTTACGAAACTATATCTATCTTAAGCTCTTTTGACAATTACTGCCTTTGACAAATCTGAAGAAATTGCAACATATTAGTGTTATGGGAAAGTAAGTTATTAGCTATCTCTGTGCTTAATTAAACTTGTGGTACTCCGCGCTAATGAGTACATTTAGTTGTTAAACAAAATATGTCATCCCGCCCGAAGTAGAGACACAGATAACTTATTATTTAAGTAACTAAGAAACTATGAACCATCTCCTTAAACAACTATTTAAGGTTAATTAACCTAAAAGTATTTTTTGGTTTAATGTTTTACTTGAAATTTTTCGCTTTTGTTTTGTTCATTATATTAATGAAACAAAAACAGACGAAATGTCATCGAAATTTTTTTTTGTATATTTCAACACAACTTACGGTCCATAAATTAAAACACCCAGTTCACCTTGGCCTCAATCATACTTGGAAGTAGGTATGGTGTTACTATTATAACGTGTTACTAGAATGTCGTTATTTTCTTCAAAGAAAAGAACTGTACCCTTTGAAACACCGTCGAAACATTGTAGCTTACTAATGAAATTAATTCGAATGATACTATGTTCAATTAAAATAAGAGTCTGTTACCTTCACAATTTAAGTAACCATCATCATCCTTTAACTATCTAGTCTGCATCTTGTCCAAAAAATATTGAATAATTCTGCCTACCTCCGTTGAGAACATATATTTCGTAGTCGAAGCGTCAAGTTCTCTGTCATCAAACATGAAATAATAGTATACCTTATTTAATTGAATATAACCTATATTGCGCTTGACATATAAAATTATACTAATTTCTGCCATATCACTCATAAACATACACATGCTAGACATAGAACCCCTTTGAAAGTTGCGCCACGCTTACAGGATGTCTGAGTGCTCTCCATGTAAGTAGAACCAGCACATGTCATTCAATAGTTGTTGTTAAGGCGACAGAGATAAGTAGAAGTTGACGAGTTTAGATTTGGACGAGACGCTTGTATTCTTGCACGGTTATCTAGCCAAAAGTCTGAAGTTAAACCAAAAACTCAACCATGTAATATTGACCCAAAACCGAATATTTAATTATAAATTCAGTAAAATTATTTTTCACCCTTACTTTTAGAGGATTTCTTTTTCAAGCATGTGCGGCGTTATTGTCTAGAGCTTATTAAGAAGAGTACCAATATATTTTAATTAAGAATTCAGATTTGGGGAGTGGTCAAACTTGTTAGTTGTTGACTGTTTTGTTACGGGTTAAACTAAACTAGTAAGAAATTTGGAACTTTTTACTGTGTTTAAACAATAATTATCTGAAACACCGATTCATAATGTAGTTTATAAACTGTGATCAAATATAAATTATATGGCACCACCAACCTCGTATCTGTGCCTAGCTTTGTTTCTCTACGCCTTTGGTTGCCTTGAAGAGCTCGCTATGCAGCAACGAGACCGCCAATTTGTACCTACTAATTTACTTCCATTTTTATTCTGTCCTTTTTTTGGGTTTAATGATGTTCAATAAAGTATTTCAATTCATTCATTCATCAAAACAAACGGACTTTTCAAAGGTTTTTGTTTCAGCTAGCACGGAAACGAAATATTTCATAGATCCAAAATTTGGATATTTTATGTAAAGTGTTGATAGTAAACCTTAGAAAATGTAATTAATAATTTGTGCCGAATGTACGGAACCCTTATACAGTAAGGCTCGACTCGCACCGGGCCGGTTTTTTTTTAATAATGTAACACCGCTCGTAATTAATTAAAATTAGCTCATTCCAAATGAACTTTTAAATTTACTTATAATATATCCATACGTACTAAGTACGATAATGCGCCGCGAATTGATTATATTGAAGTGTCAACAACATCATGAGTAGTCGATATTGCAAATTATAAAGTCCCATCAATTGAAAATCTTTATCATCTTGAGGGTGATTACTAATTTATCATATAAACATAATCATTCAATAAAAGGTTAGCACGGTTACGTATTAGAATTGATGTTTACCGAGTAGTTGGAAAGTGTAACTACAGCAATAAAAACGAATTCATAGTCATGTGGACGGTGCTCGATTGGATAACCTGCTCGTAAGTTTGACAGTTGCTAATATACTTTGATAGTCCGTAGACATTTAGAATACTATAGTTTTTTTTGTTTGACAGCTACCAAAGAGAAAGTAATCACTATGTGCAGCCACATTATGGTTTGCATTTGTTGCAGCGGTAACGAGTAGAAAAAATTATAATTACTTCAGAAATAATAACTTTTTTTACACAGAAATAGAGTCGTTTATTCCAAAATGAAATCATTATCAGAGTGCACATTCAATTATTAAATGTTCATTGTTAATCAATGTTACATTATTCAATGACACAAAATTAACAAACCAAAATTGATTGTCAGCGACAGCTTAGTTTAATTATTGAGTTCCACGTTGAACACCTCCCATACAAATAACACCACTTTATCCGCCGCATAAAGTACAGTGTTGGGACTAAAGCTCATCCTATACAAAAATGTGTACGAGTAAAATTGTAAACAGCTTCAGTGTCCATTCCGACTCCGTTCCGTTCTTCACTTTGACTCACCTTTGGCAATTAAAAAATCTGCGTACGAATTCATGCTTGTTCTAAACCGATTGCGTATCATTTGCAATTCTTGTCATTTATCTTTTACTATAAATGTACTCGCCTCTTCTGTTATCTGAAATAACTTAAAAAAGTGGGTTGAAAATCAGAGGTTTAAATAGATTAGTCATCTATTTAAACCTCTGATCACCTCTGATTATGATATACGTTCGTGATAGCTTATACTTATTATACAATACTATAATATTTTTTTGTATAGTAGTCTAATTTGCATGTTGAGTTTATCTATTAGTGATTATTACAATTGTGTTTTATCATTTATTTGAGCCTTTATATGTTACTACATTAGACGCAACAATTTTTTGTTAAACGGAATAAATTAATTAGCAAATAAATACGAGTATGTAAGGGGGCAAGAGCAGCACGTTGGGTCAGTGCACCGAGGTAGCCAGTCAGTAACTTTGCTTGTGCGAATGAACCGACAAGAGAGGTTTCTCCAAAATACGTGTTCATTTCAAAAGTGAGTACTCCAATCGCCAATTGGCAAACAAAATATCTTTAACTAATTAGAAAATAATGTTCCGAATAATCTCGGAAGTTATTCAAACAAACATATTGATGCGGAGTTAATATTTAAGTTATGACATTTTTATATACTTGTTTGTTCAATTATACACATAACCTAAACGATTGGAAGATATTGAAAGTAATATATCCTTATCCCAACCTAAACAAATACTATAGAAGACATTATCCTATCTGAGCTGGTTATGACACCCTTCATGTTATGACCAAAGCATTTCTATAGTAGCAACTCGTCAAGAAATATTATAGGACTGACATATTTAATATGTTTATTCCGTCAGTAGACGGGAGACATAAGATTTTTAGGCATTTCCTTTAGTCGTCTGGATGGAAGCAATCAACATTATGTGATATATTACTTATTTATTTAGATACAGATTTTCCATTTCATTCTCATTTCATTCTCTTACAAAAAATACAATAAGTAGGTTTTTCTTACACTGAGACAGGCTTAGTGGTTATCGTACCTAACTGTCCTGGGTTCGAATCCCAACCAAAGCCAATATTTGTGCAAATCGGGCCTGGTTGAGTTGTTTTGCATCCCGTAACTCTGACTTTGCATTTGATCCGTCCTCCGATCTTATAGCATAAGCATTACATTTGATATGGGAAAGTAAAGATTACGCGTCCACTTACGGCACTATAGTATCTCTTGCGCAGTTGATAATTCGCCGTGGTCGAAATTGGCCAAGATGACATCATCAAAATCTATAGTTATTCATTAAGATGAGTACGACGTTTATTATATCTTAGATGCAGCGTTCTTATAGTGGAATTGTACTCGTAGTATAAGCCGTTGTTCTTGTAGACTTTTATTGAAAACACTTTTTCATTGTGATATATGATAATAACGGTGCGTCTATTTCACTATTTATGATTTAATGTAGGAACTCTTAAGTTAGATCATAACATTTATACCGGGTTTCTAATAAAAAAAACCTGAAATGAAGTTATATACTACTACTATACGCGCTTATCCATTCCGTAACATAAATGGTGTCCCTTCATGTGTCATATACATAATCATAAGGGTCATCACCAGTCTATAAAAGCCTGGTGACAGCCCGCATCGTCTACGGTGCAAGCTTTGTGTCTATGGTAAATCCTGCCTACAACCTGCAGTTGTCTTCTTACAGATTGTAAACCTATTATAGCGTTACTTTACACCTTACGTGTTGGTCGGAACAATAAAATGAAAAACACATAATAATTACGTCAGAATGCGTTATCATTTTACCGTTCATTATACCTAAGCGTTCGATATAACTTAAAGAAGATAAATGAAGTAAAAGTGAAGAATAGTACAGACCCGTACATTTTTTTTTAGGGTTAGTTTACGAAATTAATTTCTCTAAAAGAACACATTATTTTTATCATGAACATTGTTTCTTAGTATTCCTATAATATTACACTGTTGAAAGGAAATAATTCTTGGAGCGTGATTTACTTATCAGCTTTATCTAAATTATATGTTAGGTTAAGAATTATAGGCATAAAATGTAAATAATTTAGTCGTAGAAAGACTGCTACGGTGTGTTGATAACTAAAAGCTTGTAACCTTACGAATGACTCAAAAATATGTCTCTTATTCAGGCGTTTCATACGTCGATTCTGAAACAAGTTTAGACTGAAAAAACGATCTAAAAAAAATACTGAGTTGATGCTTGTGTCGACAAGTAGACGTGTTGTAAATATTATATAAATGTAAGGAGACGTTTCTTCGTAAATTTTGTGCTAAACATACGAAAATGGACGAAGAGAAAAAAGAGGATTACAATCCATTTGAACATCGAAAGGCGGAAAAACCAAGTTCGTAAGTATTATACTCAGTTTTTCTTATAATGATACAAATCAAGACAATTTAAAACTTATAGACGGTCTGATTCATTAGTACACTTTTCAATCATTTCATTCAAAATTTTAATTTAAAACTTAAAACAAAACTATAAATTATTAATTGAGACTTGTAGCACATGTACACACACTTAGTGGTTATTGTACCAGAGTAATGGGACTGAGGGTACTGGAATCCTGAAACTGAAATACGGAAATCCTAGCCAACGTCAGTATTTGTGTAAAAACACAAATTGTTAGTTTTCTGATTTAATTGCCTTGTATTCGTCCCGTGTCTCTGACAATGCATCATACACTTCCTCCGATCTTATTGCATAATGGACAGGGGAATTAAAGACGTTTGAGTGTCTCTGTGTTTGCTGTAATATTTCGAGCACAGCTGATAACTGCGGATATTATGAAATTGTCAACGTGGTTGATATCGGTCAGGAAGACATCGTTACTCGTTTTAACGAACCAACCGGTTTCTCCTCACGGCATCTTCAGGGTATCATACGGATGGAGTTTCACCAAGTGACAACAATCGCAAGAATAAATTAAATCTTACTACCATATGAAGAAAAAAAATTGTTATGTATCTGAAAGTAGTTTTTAAAACAGGATAATTCACGGCGTGTCGAATGGCAATTATATAATGATGATACGCGAAGGGCTAAAGACAAACTTTTATTTTGTAAAGGATTAACCTAGGGATAACTGCAAATTTTTCCACAACCAGTTCTAGTAACATAACTAGTCTTTCAAAAACTCGATGACGTTGGAGGAAGTGAGAAGTTAGCTACTCCATTTTCTTTGTGATAAGTATATCATTAGCTTAAAAGAATTAATTAAAAAAAATCTTTTATTGTTGTGAATGCACGTCAAACAAACTTTTAATTTTTTCCACATTGTAAACCACATGTTAAAACAAAAACTGTGTTTAAAGCGCTGGTGTCGTCATGTATTCATACATATTGGAATCTGAAATGATCACAATAATTTAATGGCCTACAATCAAAACAAAAACAAGTTTTAAGTCATTAAATCATCGATTAACTTTTCATCCGTGAAAAAACAAGTTCTAGCATATTCATTTATCATTATTTCGAGTTTGGAAGTGCCATTATATTTAAAATAAAATATTTTTTATTTTACAGCGATTTAAGGTCAACAGCTAACCTTATTAAGGCTTCTTTAGGATCAGGCTTATTAGCAGGACCATTGGCTTTTGCTAATGCAGGTTGGGGTGTTGGCATTGTTGGAACTGTTGTAATTGGCATAATTTGTGGCCATTGTGTTCACATATTGGTAAATAAGTTGCATTCTTAATTATTATTAGATAATATATTTAAATGATACAACTTTTATTTTTTTTTCCAAATTTGTCTCGATACTCTTATAAACCAAGGTTTACTCTTAACTTGTTCGAGAATCTCGAAAAGGCACGCAATGTCGTCGGCCTTATTAATCTAAGTTAAAAACAATAAATCTAAAATTAATATTCACTATAAAAAGGAAAGGAAAACTGAAGTTGAAATTTGTATAAATGTTCCAAGAAATAATTTTGTCCCATTTATCTGTCTGTCCCATCACCCTGAAATACATATTCGGTTACGGAAAGTAATGAATATAAATCAAAATGAATATGAAAAAGTAGAATTATTCAATAACATAAAGATAAACTATTGATTAGGAAAAAACCCTTTTTTAGGCGAAATTTAAAGCATGTTACAATCTCTTAAGCGGTGTCATATTAACTGATAATATAATGAGTGTGCATTTATACAGTAAAGATGCGTAGCTATCCGAATATACAAACATATAAGAATCAACAAACGTGTAAGATAGGATGTGAAGGATACGGTATTTACATCAACTCCGAATTCACCTTCGATTTATCGCCATTATCTCAGCATGGTATGAGGATCTTAGGTCTATGCTGAATTACCTCAAGAGAGCTATACTACAAGTTGTCCTGAGATCAATATAGACAAGACGAAGATCATGTCTAATGTTCATCTCACGCATATTCTAGCTGTTTTATGGAAAACAACACATAGCACTTTGATCGATCGACTGAGGAGGATGAAAGGTTCTCGTGTGATATAGGTCGTAGGGATCGTCGTCGTCCTGCAGTGGCATACCTAGTGCAGGACGAATAGACGGAGTAAAGCAACCGTGTTATAGGATGTCGATGAATGCAGAAAAGGTGACTAAGGGAATTTATAACGGAGACCTATAGACAGCAATGTGTTTGTAAAAGGCTTGATGCTAATGATACATATTCACAGGTAAAAACCTCACGAGAATGTTGTAAACTGGAAAGGAAACCCTTGCTTGGGTATGCGGAGACGGCCAAATCTGCTTTTGCGAACGGACCTAAAGCAGTTCGACCTTACGCCAATTCAGCAAGGTAAAAATAGTATTTTATTCATAAAACCTTCTTAGTAACTATGTAATTTTAGGGTTTTGTAAAGTGTTGCAAAAAGCGCAATGTTTTATTTTATTGTTCAAAGAAAGTAGCCTTGAATATTTAAAGTACATCCGATTGCGGATTAAAAAACGGAAACAGACAGAATTACGGTAAAGCATTCGAAAAGGTATATGTGTAACTGTAAACTGGTAATAACCATACTGAAGAATATTACGCTGTGGTGGTAGCAAAACTACCACTCAGTTACTCTGCTTGTGTCAAAGGTAGATTTATAGATACTAACGAAAAGATATCGAAAAATGTCAGAACAGGCAGATGCGAATAGATGGTGGCGTAAAAACGGAATGCAGAGCATATCGTACTGCTATCGCCAGAACAAAACACAAATTGCGGAAAATCATAGAAATCAACATCCGGCAGTGGATTACTTACTAGCCAGACGTTTTACTTTCATCTCAAACTCTTGCCATAAATCAGGAAGTGGAATAAGCTTTACGTGGTAGAATCCAGCCGCGGCTTTTGGAGCTGCTCGAATTGGCCGGCTCGACCGGGATAGTACCTCGCAAAACACCGGCGTGAAGTAGAGGCATGTTATGCTTCTGCGTTTCGTTTGGTGAGTGAGGTAGCCGGAGGCCCTCTCCCCTCGCTACCCAACCTCCCTCATCCAACCCTCCCATCTCCGAATTACCCTTTAAGGCCAGAAACGCACCTGCGGTCAAAGGACAGTCTGGAGTTCGCATTCTTAACAGTAACACCGCTCGGACCACTGGATATCTCAAGCGTTTATTAGTATAAACGCTTCGAGAAACCGCCCGCGTTTTCTAGCGCGGCGGCGATCACCCCCGGTCGCGGCGAACTGCACTAGCACTAGCCATGAAGAAGAAAGGACGCAAGAGTAAAAGCCCTGCGTCGAAGATGTCGACATCGGCATCTTCTAACTCCAACACCAGCTCGGAGACCTCGGCGACCAGCGCGTCCACCACAGACAGCAGCGCCGACAACGACGTTTCAACGTCACCCCCAACATCTCCAAATGTTGCCGACCTGTCACCAGGGGCCCGTGTTGAGCACGAGCTCACGGTGATGCGGTACATGGAGAGCTTGGGGTCATTCGCCTGCCCATCCACTCCGAGATTCATCATCGCGGAGCTGGAGAAGACCCGGACAGACCTCGTGGCTTCGGGCCACAACATCGGGCCCGAAGAACTGGAAAAGGTTCAGCAGGCAGCGAAGTACCGTGTAGACACGGAGATACTTCTGTTAGACGCCACAGAAGCCCAGAAGAGGAAGAGGCACACTGCAAGCGCATCTGCCTCGAGGAAACCTCCGTCCCCAGCGCAACTTGCGACCCGCCTGCCCAATTGGCAGTGCCCGCGTCCCTCGCCTCCCGCCACCCACACCCGTCCACCACTCCTCTCCCCCAGCCTCTCCAGATACCGCACAAAGCGGTAATGGATTGACGGCTATGGAGATCGAAAACACCACGCAATCCACCAGCTATGCGAGCATCTTGAGCATGCATAAAGAGCGCTCACAACGCCCTCCAACCCTGGTCTCGGGAACCTCCGACACCCAGAGGTTGGTGAAAGCTCCCCGCTTCCCACCCATCATCGTGGAACACCTGCCAAACTGGACCCACCACTTCCGAGTCCTATCTGGCAATATCGGACGTAGACCTAACGCCCGCCCTTTTGGGAAGGGAGTCAGGTTCTACCCTGAAACAGCTCAGGAAAACCAAGTCGTCACCAGCTACCTAACCTGGCTGGAAAAGGAGGAAAAAGTCGCTTGGTTCACGTACTCCTTACCGGCAGACTGAAGCGTCAAGGTCGCAATACGCGGCCTGGCGGAGGGTACGGAACCAAGCGAAATCGCAGAGGACCTCCGGATCCAGGGTTACACGCCGGAATACATCAAAAGCATCAGTGCGCGGAAGGGACGACCAGGCGTCATGTTCTTCGCGCAGCTGAAGAAGACTCCGGACATCCTCCAGACACTGTATTGTGTCACCGAGATACTTTGTATGCCCGGTGTCAGAATAGAGGCCTGGAGAGGAAAAAGAGGGCCGGCACAATGCCACCGCTGCCAACTCTTCCGCCACTCATCGCACTGTTGCCACCGGCCACAGGCGTGTGTGTGCTGCGGAGGGAATCACGCCGCCAGGGACTGCCCGAGACCTCGGGAGGAGCCGCCAACCTGCGCAAACTGTCGACAGGAGCACACGGCTAACAACGCCAAATGCCCTGTCTACCAGCGGGAACTCCGTAACCGCCGCGCAGGGGCAGTGGCTGTAACCAGGAACCGGACTGCAGCCATGACACAAGAGGCGAGGGCGGAATCTGCCGTGAACAACCAGGCTCCGTCAGAGCCACCTCGCCAACCGGAAAGCGCCCAACCCCCCTCTAAGCGCAAACGGAGACGCAGAGGAGGGAAAAAGGCAAAAACACCTGTGCCACCATACCAAACCACAGCCACCACCCAACAACAACAGGAGACGAGGCCATGCCCGGAACCCCGGCCGACGCCCGTCTCCACCCAACACCACGTCTCGCGGACGAAACCCACTGTCCCTTTGTCGGCAGTGATCACCGTCCTGTAGGACATACTCCTGGCCTCCCTAAACGGAGACGATCTAGGCCAGGCAGTAATACTTGGACTGGCCAAACTAGCGGGACTACCCAGCCGTGCCCTCGAAGTCACTAACTTCATCCAACCCTAAATAATCTCTGCGCCGCCCCCCGCGGGCAGGACGGACGGGCTTCCCCCGAAAGGGGTTCACCTGGCCACCAGGCCGCGTGGAGGCGGGCGCAGAGACACGACGCCGAAGCGTTTAACATACGCACCCCCATGACCCGCACGTGCGGCGAATAGAAACCACTGAGGGAGGCCAAGCCCCGATACAGTTCCTCCGACGCCCAAAAGGCGTCGAGAGAAGATCCGACAGGCACCTGCGGCACCTCTGGAGTTGCATGTGTACATGGGCAGCGGTAATCACTTAACATCAAGTGAACCGGTTGCTCGTTTGCCGCCTTTCCCATAAAAAAAAATTATCTAATATCATATCCTTAAATGCCGGGAACGCAACTGCAGATCCGTTGGTGTTGCAGATATACGAGAGCAACGGTAATCACTTAACATCAAGTGAACCGGTTGCTCGTTTGCCGCCTTTCCCATAAAAAATTATCTAATATCATATCCTTAAATGCCGGGAACGCAACTGCAGATCCGTTGGTGTTGCAGATATACGAGAGCAACGGTAATCACTTAACATCAAGTGAACCGGTTGCTCGTTTGCCGCCTTTCCCATAAAAAATTATCTAATATCATATCCTTAAATGCCGGGAACGCAACTGCAGATCCGTTGGTGTTGCAGATATACGAGAGCAACGGTAATCACTTAACATCAAGTGAACCGGTTGCTCGTTTGCCGCCTTTCCCATAAAAAATTATCTAATATCATATCCTTAAATGCCGGGAACGCAACTGCAGATCCGTTGGTGTTGCAGATATACGAGAGCAACGGTAATCACTTAACATCAAGTGAACCGGTTGCTCGTTTGCCGCCTTTCCCATAAAAAATTATCTAATATCATATCCTTAAATGCCGGGAACGCAACTGCAGATCCGTTGGTGTTGCAGATATACGAGAGCAACGGTAATCACTTAACATCAAGTGAACCGGTTGCTCGTTTGCCGCCTTTCCCATAAAAAAAAATTATCTAATATCATATCCTTAAATGCCGGGAACGCAACTGCAGATCCGTTGGTGTTGCAGATATACGAGAGCGACGGTAATCACTTACCACAAGGTGAGCCTCGTATACTCTTTTGCCCCCTTTATCATAAAGAAAAACAAATATTACATGCCCATGGTCTACATAACCATTAAGTTTACTTACTTGATTTATATTTCAGGATATTTAGTGAATTTGCTTTAGTTTCAACCTATGTTGGCGTCTGTTGCATTTATAGTGTGCTTATATCAGATTCCATAAAACAGGTATGTTGTGATCGATCATTGAAAATGTTATAACCAAAACATTGCCATAATTAAACTTTTATTATTTCATTGTTTCAGTTAGTAGATCGATACGTCCCATCTTTTATTCTCCCAGTTGAATACTACTGTCTGATTATATTAGGACCAATATGTTTATTATGTCAAGTTAGGTATTTGAAATGGCTGGCGCTTTTCTCCTTTTTAGCTAACATACTCTTAGTTGCAACGTATTTGATATGTCTGTACTACATATTTGGAGATGAAATTACTTTAGCAGACAAAAGAGTGGCTGGCGACCCGTGGAGATTTCCAGCATTTGTATCGTAAGTGTTAGAGAAAAAATTATTGCCTAAGAAATTGCTCTTTGTGGATTATTTTATTTTTATGAGCCATGCAATAGTAGCGCAAGAAACTCCTTCTTTCTTCCCGTGGTTGTCGTAAAAGTTACTGAGGAAAATCATCAAAAATGTAGGGCGATATTCAGGATCGAACCCAGGCTACTGTGCTCATAACTCGATTAGTTATATCTCCCGTAATGATGAAAAGTGTGCTTCTGGAAGTGCCCATTTTTCTACACCGAATAGTGTCAAATATATTATTGTGTGTTCTCATCAATTGTATTTCATATAACATTTTGAGATATTTTAAGCAGTAAAATAGTCATGTCCAGTCTGTATTTCACGGACAGGCTTTTTTATTACAACCTCAAAATTTAACTTACTTATATTATATACTAACAACAACGTAGCGCGAGCGGGTTAGAGAGCGTCGCGCCGGGGGGGGGGGGGGGGAGTCGTCATCATCACACAACTGATACCGCTCTTAGTTAGTGATATATGGGTTCGGTAAATTCGGTCACCAGACATTTATCGTTAATCAGCGGGTGCACTGCGTGGAGATGAGGTTGACGTTTGAAGGAAAAGTTTGCATATTCCTCTTATTTGATATTTAAATGAAGTATTCTTAATATTCTGTTTCTAGTACGGTTATATTTGCAATGGAAGGCATCGGAGTAGTGATGCCAATAGAAAATGCCATGAAGAGACCACAAAATTTCCTCGGCTGCCCGAGCGTCCTTGTGATAGCTATGTCAGCTATTGTCTTTTTATACAGCACGCTGGGTCTATTTGGTTACTTCAAATACGGCGACGTCCTTAGAGGATCTATCACCCTCAATCTACCAATGGACGACTGGTTTGTACTTTATTAAAAATGGTTTAGTTAAATCGAAAGTTTGAATTTTTTCTTAGCCGAAGTCAATATAAAAGCAACACACAAATGACTATGTTTGGAGACTGGTTGTTGTGTAGCTTCCCTTGTATCTGAACTCTCCTCCGATCTTACCGCATAAACGTTACATTGGTCAAGAATGTTAGGACGCGTGCTTGCGCGTGCACTTGCGACACTAAAACATACTTGGCGCAGTTAATAACTGCCAATAGTATTCGAAAGTTGTCGTCGGGGACTAAATCGGTCAGGAGCATGGCATCATTAACCGTCTCAGCGGTATATCGTACCATCATAGATAAAAGTAATAAGGAAGGTAAACAATTTGCTCAAACTTGCTAAACATATGTGATATCGTGGCTTTCGATAAATAGTAGACTAACAATATTAAAAAAAAAACAAGACTTTTTGACGGTTTACTTTTGGGTTTGAAGAACGTGTCGTAATTAAAACTTTTAATTTTTCAGGCCAGCGATTTGCGCCAAAGCTTTTATTGCATTATCAATATTCTTCACGTATCCACTTCAATTCTATGTCGTGTTTGACATTTTCAAAAAGCATACTGACCAATATATAAAGGATAATTATCGTAACGTAACAGAAATTATCGCTAGAATTATAGGAGTCGGATTCTGTGGTAAGTTTGTTACATTAAAAAATAATAAAAAAATTGTTTCTTTAGTACCTCAATAATTTAATCTTACAATTCATGTGTCAATCCAGGCAGTCATGCAATCGCTTCAATGTCAGCTTATTCTGCTTGAATTTTAGGTTACGCCGCACTCAAATATATATAGTTCGCTGTTTAGGATACAGAGGCCCATGTTTTCTACTCTGATAGTTACAGCTATGTGAATGCAGTTTTTTTGTCAATCGGTAAAGTAATAAGAAAATTTAATTGGTTTATGAGTAAAACTAAATGTTATTTTGCAGTTGGCATCGGCATCGCGTTGCCGCTACTGGAGCAAATAATTAACTTAGTTGGCGCATTTTTCTACTCAATACTTGGTTTAATAATTCCTTCTACTCTGGAGACTGTATTCAGGTGGCAAAATCTTGGAAAGTTCAAATGGATCCTTTGGAAAAATCTACTGATAATATTGTTCGGCGTCGGAAGCCTTATATCTGGCTGCACCGTCACCGTATTAGATATAATAGAAATTTTAAACAGGAAAACGGTATAATTTACACCATAAAGATCGCTTCTGATATTAGAGTAACATACTTCATTTTATTTATATTTCAGGTTCTTAGTTACTTCTTATACTTACTTCTATAATTTGTAAGCGAGTAAGTAAAAGACAGTAAAATAAAGTATTTTACAAAGTTTTGTTTCATTACGAGTACACACGATAAATTATTATACCATGATTTATTGTTTTGTGTGTCTGATTGTTGAGGTTGCCATGCGTCTTAGGTTCGAATCCCAGTCAGAGCCAATTTTTGCAATACACAAATTATTAGTGGTCGGGTTTGGATGTATTGTCTTGAGTCTTGTGTTTCTGACATTGTACGAGATCTGATCCTTTCTGCGATCTTATCCCACAAGCGTTACATCGTATACGAGAAGGTAAAAACGAGTGAGTACCTCTGTATTGTCACACAGTTGTACATTTGCTACACTATAATACATAGTAATCGTAGGTTGTCATCAAGGTAAAATATTAATTTAATGCAATCAAAATAAATCTACAGTCTATAACCATTCCAGTTCCCTTCAGTTCAGTTCACAAACATTAAAGGATGTACCTTTAATGTTTGTGAGAATTTTGATTGACTTTATGTGTATTATTTCTACTTCCAATTAGAAATTCACAAAATTTGGTTTCACCGTCACCGGGGAGCGAAGTGAGACGGTTTATTGCGCGTTTTCGTTATTGTTGTATATATGATACATATATAACTTAAATAATTTTTATGACCACCGATTGTTGTCTGTAGGTTTTCCAAAAATGTATACAACCTGTGCTAACGTGAATGAAATAATGAACTATCTACCTAACTACTTATGTGGGATTTGCTATACGCGTTGCTTAACCATCCTTCATACCACTAAATGGATTGCATTGCGGTTTTCGCAATTCTTTTGGCGGTAAGATCAGCTACAAGTATATCTTACTATATAACTTATTACTAGCAAAATATTGTATGCCATATCCCCTATGCCACAAAAATATGTCACAACAATTCCGTGTGAAGTTATTCCTACATAAAATCATATATGTTATCTTTCACATACAATACACAGTTTCGTTTATTGGTAACCATGTCTTGAATAAATGAAAACATGTTAAAAATAACACGGTATATTTTTATTGGGGAAAGATATCACATAGAATTTTTGTGAAATCATTTGTGACAAGGTGGAATAAAGTAATCTGTACCACTGCTTTGTTTGTTTGTAAAAAAGTACGGAACTCGATAGTTCTTTCTACACCATTCCCAACTTATGAACATAGGTTGTTTTAGTTATATAAAATATAGTTCCATGAGCAATAGACCTAACCGGGATGATGATTTGTAATTAATTTTGTACATAATTTATGAAGATTTGAATATTAATACATATTAAGCAATATTTGTATACAATACAATTGGTAAATTTAAATTGAATACAAAGGGTATTCTTTTGCAAAAGTGTTTGATATTAACGAAGAAATAATTATTTATTTATTTAATCTTTATTGCATTCCTTTATAGAAAGAAGAAGGATACAAAAGGCGCAATTATTGTCTATAGGCATTCTCTACCCTTCGACGTATGGTGTGGTGAAATTTATGGTAGGCGCAACCCAGAACTTAAAAAGCCAAAAAACTAAAAACATAACTACTAATAAGTACTTTTAGATATATAACATAAATAAAATCTAATGAAATGCATAAAATTATATACACACTTATGTAGATACATATGTACTCTCTGTCTTATATGATCGGGCAAGGAATTCCATAGCAGTGTAGACTGCACAGTGTGTAACTAAACTACATCATATATATATTAACACGTACCTACTTACATTTTAAATGAAAAGGTACGTAATATGCTACATAAAATAAAACGAAAGCGATTACATAGAAATCTTTAACAAAAACTTCAAATGCTTTGAAAGGAAGCGACTAAATTTTATAACATAATACTCGAACATATTACATTAAAGCAAAACACTTCAATTATAATCCTTTAACTGCAGATACGACCATACAATGCATGCTTAGTTTATCTCATTTTACCTTCAAGTGCTGTTATTAAAGTCTTAAAATGATTATATTTAGATGAATTGTTGAAGCAAAAAGTCCGTCTCAGTTTTACAATAATAATGTGTAGTACGTAATCACGATTTTTGTGATTTTATATCCAGCACTAAAGTACGACAGACCAGAAATTGTGTCACAGAGTTTAGTTTGTAGTGCCAATTGAAGTAAAAAAAATGGAGTTAAAAGAGGATACATGGGAACAACCATATAACCCATTTGAACGTCGACAAGTGAAAAAACCGAATTCGTAAGTGATTTATTTAATGCAAGTTTAGATTCATGGCTGGACTAAAACTTATGGTTATGACCAAATTAGTAGTCATGTCGCAAGTCAGTTGCTCACAACTTACGTAAATATAACTCATTCATTTACCAAAGTTTTTTTTAAGTAAGGAATTAAGTTACATGTTCGTCATGTCATTTAAAGCATAGGGTCCGGAACACTCGCTTTATTCTTAGATTACTAACCTTATATTTCCAACACTAATTACAAACCTTCGTCAATTTGACACAAACAAAAATTTTACAAAAGTATAGTTTATTAAAATTTATATTTATATAACATATAATATCTCTTTCATCATTGTTTCTTATTTTGTAAGTATATAACTACAGATCAACTTTTTTATGCATCATTAAATTAATTTATGCCTATTTAAATCTTTGGCTATAAACAATTTAAATATTTGCACACAAATTTCGATCTAAACATTAAACAGTAAAGTCGTATATGGCACTACACTGCATTCGACTCCCTATCATCAGATATTAAGTTTCATGTCATCATGTTGATGTATAATAATTTTACAGCATAGGAGTCATGATAACAAACAAACTATAATCCATCATCATTACCATGAAAAAAGTTTGATTAATTAATATTAATATTAAAGACGCGATTCCTAAACCAAAAATATATTCTAAATAAATATTTAATATAAATATTCTATCTTACATACTGATACATCACATTATATTATCATTTCAGAGATCTTAGATCACTAGCGAATTTAATAAAAGCATCGCTAGGTTCGGGTCTTCTAGCGATTCCTTTGGCCTTTGCTAATTCAGGATGGGCTTTAGGAGTTGTTGGTACAGTCATTATCGCCTTCGTTTGCTGTCACTGCGTATATATATTCGTAAGTATTCTTAAATACTATATAAATTCTCTAATACTATATTAAGTTACATTTTATCTACCACACACACTCTTTTTACCTTTTTTGTGAGTTTATCACGGACTTCAACTTCCAAATAGAGCAGTATTGGTATTTATTCTCTAAGTTTCATTAAATTGGCATTTAATTTTACTACTAGGTAATATTATTAACAAAAAAAATTTTGTGTTCTCGTTGTTTGGGATTACATTGTAGTGTACGGAGCTCGCAATCCTCGTTGCAATTAAAGGGAAGCACCTATCACTGAGCATCATAGGAGCTTCAGTTCTAAATTTATATAGAAGGAACGTATAATTTACATGTTGGTGAAATTTTGTTAAACTTTCTCCTCAGGTTAAAACATCTCATGAATGTTGCCGTGTGGTTCGCAAGCCTCTTCTCGGCTATGCTGAAACGTGTAAAGTAGCGTTCGCGATCGGACCAAAAAGACTTCGGCCATATGCAAATTTTGCTGGGTATCATTTTACATTTTTCATAAAAAAGCTGTATTTACAAGCTTTTTAACCACTCGTATATATAGTTATCAGTGTCATTCATTAAGTAAGTGTCTCTTAGGTAGGATGATATTCTAAAGTATTTATCGCTTAGTTCTGGTCTTAGTTTTTTTTATGTAACTAACAAAAGCCTTCACAACCTTTAAAGAGTGCATTGTAACACACAAGTGCCTCTCAGCGACGGTTAAGAGCGGTTATTGCAAGACAAATTAATCATAATACAAAACAGCGACTATCCATGAAATTTTCGTTACATTTACGGGTAGCATCTTTATTCTATTTATTGACCTATGCATGACTCCATGATCGGCGTACAGTAACGTACGTTATTTTGGGGTTCTTGACTAATTGAGGAAATTTTTGTACATTATTTTGCATATTTATGTCTTATATTTACGTTAATAATAATACAATTTACATGTAATCGAAACATCGGGAAGTAATAACATAAAATGCAATGCGATAAACACCGTAAAATTAGTTTAATTTCAACACTATTTTTTATTTAATATCTGGTAAGGTTCAACGAATTGCAACTCTCGTATATTAAATCGATATTTAGGTGACCATGACTGCGGTCACGCAACTAACAAACTCACATGCAACTCACTCAACGTCATCACGGTTAAAATTATGAAGGTTCTGTACCCGGCGTTGCGAAGAGATTAAAAATAGCGGGTTTAAATAAAATAAGATAGATGACTTGGTAACAGATAGACCAGCATCTAATTACTATGTCTCTGCATATACATATTCGTATCGTTTAGGCGTTCCATTAGATTAAGTAAGATCGATAACGAAAGGCACGACTTAGTGCTTGCACTGAGAGCAACTGCATTTTAAATTAATAAATAGTAAAGATAGCGTAAAGCCCCACATTCTAAGTCGACAAGGTCAAAATCAAGGTCATTATTCATGGACAGCGTCAGCAAATGCTGGCATACATTCAAGATTGTTAGAGTCAATCCTTTGAGTGAAGGGAGGTACTTCAATGATTCAATGCCATGCACAAACGTTAGATATTAACAAACATCTCAATCTCTTTCTTTCAACTTTGAACAATTGTCAGAAATTGATATTTTGATACCTACTGAGTGTTATATATCTTTGGTAGTTGCGTAAGCGACGTAATAATATGTACAAATGGAAGGTCGACACAAACACAATTTGATTAAATTAAATGTTTCCCAATGTAATTATAAATTGCTTAAACTTACCTTGCCACTGTTATAATCAACTATTTTAGTAAGAAAATGACATACATTTCAGCGTATTCGCGGAGTTCTCATTACTATTCACGTACATTGGAGTCTGTTGCATATTTACAGTCCTAATAGCTGATTCCATTAAACAGGTTTGTATGGGATTTGTGTGTACTTATTATTACACTCTTATTATTTTACTAATTATATTATGTTTTTAAAGAATACTGTTACACGCTATGGGTTGCGATTTCGAAAGGCTAATATTTACAAAGTCAGCCTTTTATGATTTCGTGACTATAAAATGTATGTGGCCTATCTCCTACCTGTAGCAAGAAAGTAACCAAATATATGAATAAAATGAATATACGAGATATTTAACGAGTGTAATGGTGGGTATATACCGTTTCTATTCTCGATAGGTCAACCTCGCCTGCACGCAGTTTACCCTGCTGACGAATTATTACTAGTGCATACCTGTGCTCCGCACACCTACCCGGCCCGCCCAGCATGATGAGTATGGGAAAACCTTTCGTGCACAGCATGACAGCTTTTGTTAGCGCTTTCATGGAACAGACCATGTCCAACAGTGGACAGGCTGATAACATATGACATGTTCCAACAATAGAATTTCTATTATTACAACACGTTATGATCTATTTAAGATAAAGAAAAAAAAACAGTTCTCTAAGTTCAAATAATACTGGTTTGTAAGTAGAAGAAGAAAAAATAAAGTAAAGCAGTGTATTTATTTTTCTATAAATTCGAATATTAATATTTATTGCCTAAAATAAACCTAATTTTCTTTCAGTTATTTGATAGATACGTCACAGCTGTGGAGCTGCCCGTCGAATATTACTGTCTGATTTTAATAGTACCGCTCAGTATCATGTGCCAAATCAGATATTTAAAGTGGCTGGCGCCTCTCTCTTTGATAGCCAACGTTTTACTAGTCGCCACATTTGCTATATGCCTATATTACATTTTTAAGGATGAAATTTCATTTTCCGATGCGAGGATTGTTGGAAACGTTTCCAGATTTCCAGCGTTTCTGTCGTTAGTAAATGTTTTAATTACTTTTAATTTATACTCTAGAATGACTTTTGGCATTTTTTGAAAGTGCAATAAATTCCTAGTTTTGCTTTCTTCATATATAAGATAAAATAATTAATTATTAATTAAATTTTGTTTTCATACTTTGGCTGAAGTAGCTATTATGAAATTATGAGCAATGGACCTACTACCACAATTGTTAAGTTTTTATTACTTATGGCATTTTATATAAGTAAGCAAAAATATTTGTACATAAACTCACACCTCTACAGGGCCCAACGCCATTGGGAATGTCAGAGATTACGAATTTCCATTTGGTATGCGTAGCCAAACCTTCAACTGCGTCTCTCTGGTAGATTGAACGTTACGGTAAGCCTCGCCACTTAGTATGCTCCTGGAAATTGACATGACATTATCAACGCTTTTCCCTTAGTCGCTCTAACGACACACACGGAAAGAAATGGGATGGCAGGCTCTTACACCACAACTACTCTGAAAAAATAATAGTTAAACTATATATAAGTCTTGTAACTAAAATAAGTATTATTTAAAATCTCTTTCTCTGTTACAAAAAGCCTCTTATTTATAATGTGACCCATTTTATTGATAAATTAAAGATAATGCTTATGACAATATTTGATTACAGAACAGTAATTTTTGCTATGGAAGGGATAGGCGTTGTAATGCCCGTGGAGAATTCCATGAAAAAACCGGAGCACTTTCTCGGCTGTCCTGGAGTCCTGGTGATAGCTATGACATTAATAATGCTATTATACGCCACCTTGGGTATTTTCGGGTACTTCAGATACGGTGATGCCCTTAGGGGATCTATCACTTTAAATCTACCCATTAACGATTGGTACATAATTTTCATTATTTTAATTTATGTTTCTGAAAACTATTTCAAGTGCAAAGCAAAGCAAAAAATTCTTGTGTAGGTGAACCATTATTATTTTCATTTACGAGGCACCTGAGAGAATCTGTTCTTTTTATTTTTTTATGGGAATAGAGGCAAACCAGGCAGTGGGTTACCTGATGATAAATGATTACCGACGGCCACGTACATCTGCTACATAAGTCCAGCTGCAGGTGCGTTGCCGTTAAGGATATTTGGAAAGGGATGAGGGAGAGCGGGAGGAGAGAAGATAGGTAAGAGCGAGCCTCCGGTTACCTCACTCACCGGACAAAACGTTTTAGCGTTTTGAAACACAAGACGACTCTTCTACATGCCGGTATACGGCGAAGCAAAGAAGTAGTACTACCCTGGTCGAGGCCGCCCATTCAAGCAACAGCAAAACTACGTTCCCTAACGCTTATCAATTCTATGAGCAAGCTCTTTATTACCACACCAGATTGCTGGTCCTTAAGGCAATGTCGGTCACCTAAGCTAATAAACTGCGGATATGATCATTACATATTATCACCAGCTCGGTGCTTTTCTGCGACAAAAAATACTTTACATTTAAATATTACATATATCTAGACTTGCCGAATGAACATGAACGCTCTTTGATCGCAAAACGCATAATGATACTTAAGCATATTTTTCAGGCCTGCAATTTGTGCGAAAATTTTCATAGCGTTGTCAATTTTATTTACGTATCCTCTACATTTCTACGTCGTTCTCGATATTTTCACTAGATATACAGAACCACATATAAAGGAAAAGTATAGATCGGTCACGCAAGTGTTGGTTCGAATTGCTATCGTATGTTTATCAGGTGAGATATTTTAATTAATATTGTGGTACAGAACATACCTGCTTCCATTGCTTATGTCCTAGGTTAATTATTTTAATGTAATTAAGTAGCAGCACCTAAGTTGCGAGGTATCTGGCAATGCGATCCCCAGTCCTTTTGTCCAGCGTGCCTATTATGGTGAATCCTACTTAACGTAACGTTGACTATTTATAGCCGGTTAAGGTATCATCATTTATGCTTATTTTACAGGTGGCATTGGAATAGCATTACCAATGTTGGAGCAAATTATAAACCTTGTTGGTGCCTTCTTCTATTCAATTTTAGGCCTAATCATTCCCGGAGTCATAGAAACCGTCTTTCGTTGGGAAAATCTCGGAAGATATCAATGGGTTTTATGGAAAAACATCTTGATCGTTTTATTTGGAATTTGTAGCTTGTTCTCCGGCTGTACTGTCACCGTTTTAGATATCATTGAAAGATTAAACTTTAAGACCGAATAAAAATGTTACTTATCTTTACTGTCTTACATGGTATTATAATTCCACCTTTACTATTGCATGTTGACTCAGCCATTAAACAGATGATTGTCCGAAATCTGGTTAGTAAACTGTGTGAGATGTATTTAAGATATTATCTTTTTATATTTGATAAGTCGCCTGAAATGGTTTGGTACGTTTGTGACGTAAATCAGGTTACTAGGCCAGAGCTTAACTTATGACGTGTTGCAACAAATGAAATTTCATTGTTATGAGACGTTAAAGCTTAAAAGTAATTAGTCTAAATATTAATTCAACTAACATCGAGTTAGTTCTAAATACGTCGCAAAATAAAAATAATCTATTAATAAAAATACTCACTCTGCCCAGATATGGTACTAATTTGTTTGCTTTTTAACTTTTCTCTTTCACATACTGATCACTCTATCTGAAAATCACCAATTTCTAAAAGTTGAAAGATACTCAGAAGTGTATAAGAAAAATTAAAACAGCTACTTTTGTGCTGAAACATGCAGTTATTTAACGGGTATTCAATTTAAAATTCGGTAAACCACTTCACTCGACTTTAGTGCACATCTAGAGTATAAGATGATGTACATATGTTGTAGAGCCACACTGTACCTGGTAACTCGCTCTAACATTTCTGTGTTGGCTCAACCGGAGCCCACAGGCGTGACAACACCCTTACATCTTGATCCGTTGTTCGGGATAGATGTAGGTGTACATGGGTCGCAGTCATCACTTACTATCATTTAAACTGTGCGATCGCTTGTCACTCAAGCTAGTTTATATTAAAATGCGGTAAAAAGAATATAGTCTAAGTATTCAAGAAGCATGCTGACGTGTCAAAGGCATAAATCACGAACGTGACCTTGAGCTCTTGGGTATCTGACAGCGAAACAGTGAAACAGCGTCTAATAACAAATTTCTTCTAAAATTATACGATATTATTAATGGTATAATTATTAATTGAACACGTATGAAATACGTTCAGATGTTACTTACGTATAAAATCATAAATTAATTAAAGCATTAAATTCGAATGTACATCGCTTTGTTGATTGATTCTGAATAATAAATTGCCATGACATAAAGCTTAAAGTCACGAATAACTAAGTCAACTTACTATCCAATATTTTTAATAGAGTAGTTAGATATTTTTTTTTCTCTTTCTTTATTTATTTAAATATATTTTACATTTTTAGTACAATTAGTTTCATATTAATTCATTAGATCATAGTTATTATGATTTCGGGTTATAATCAGAATAACAGATTTTTTCGTTAATTATTTTAATGACTGGACGTTGGCAGTAATCATTAGGTTGCCATTTACAGGGAAAAAAAAACTAAGTCAACTCAGTAAACTCTTGTAAATGAACGACCGTCTCGCGACAGTTTGTTCTCAGCTGTATACATAGACTAATGTGTAGAGTTCTCAAACTACTAAGAGTTCTATGGACTGCAGAGTTTACAAAACAATAATGATTAATTGAGTTGTCCAATATTATTTTTATAGATGTTAATTAAATATTGCTTTGACAAGTCTTTTTGGCGAATAGCCGGTCAATTACCAAACGTATACCTCGCGGAGTCAAGGACAGACACCTCGGCTGTGGAAAGCGGTGCAGAGTCCAACCTTATCCCTAGTGCGCTCACGAAATCCGTTCAGAGCCGCCACCTCTGGCTAGCCGCCGTCCCCCATTTTATTTACTAATTAAAGTAATTGTGTCAGTAGTATGGACAATAAAGGAGAGCAATGGCCTCTTCAAACGTTATTGGTGATTTTTACAAAACTTCATGAGCATACAAACGTCAAAACCGCCATCATAGCGTGCATCTAAGATATTTAGATAGATATATTTGAAGTTTTTAACTTCTTTCTATACTACTAGACTGACTGGCTGACCGGAACTCAGATATTGCGCATCAAGTTATGGTTTTTTGCCCGTAACGAGTGTATAAATAAAGATTAGGTGCGAGCGATCGAAACCGTGCAGTATTTCATAAAATCGCGAACTCTGAAATCGACAAAACACCACATATTTTATTTAATGTGATAGATAAAAGTCTGTTTTCTTTTACTTTCGGTAAATAACATATTCCTAAAAAAGTGTATTAGTCGTAAATAAATAGCTACATTAATATTGTAATCACGCTTACTCTTATAACTACTAAGAGTTCTATGGACTGCAGAGTTTACAAAACAATAATGATTAATTGAGTTGTCCAATATTATTTTTATAGATGTTAATTAAATATTGCTTTGACAAGTCTTTTTGGCGAATAGCCGGTCAATTACCAAACGTATACCTCGCGGAGTCAAGGACAGACACCTCGGCTGTGGAAAGCGGTGCAGAGTCCAACCTTATCCCTAGTGCGCTCACGAAATCCGTTCAGAGCCGCCACCTCTGGCTAGCCGCCGTCCCCCATTTTATTTACTAATTAAAGTAATTGTGTCAGTAGTATGGACAATAAAGGAGAGCAATGGCCTCTTCAAACGTTATTGGTGATTTTTACAAAACTTCATGAGCATACAAACGTCAAAACCGCCATCATAGCGTGCATCTAAGATATTTAGATAGATATATTTGAAGTTTTTAACTTCTTTCTATACTACTAGACTGACTGGCTGACCGGAACTCAGATATTGCGCATCAAGTTATGGTTTTTTGCCCGTAACGAGTGTATAAATAAAGATTAGGTGCGAGCGATCGAAACCGTGCAGTATTTCATAAAATCGCGAACTCTAAAATCGACAAAACACCACATATTTTATTTAATGTGATAGATAAAAGTCTGTTTTCTTTTACTTTCGGTAAATAACATATTCCTAAAAAAGTGTATTAGTCGTAAATAAATAGCTACATTAATATTGTAATCACGCTTACTCTTATAACTACTAAAGTTAGAGCCAGTAGTACTACCGATACATTGCTATAGACTAAGTATGAGAAATACTCAAACAGGAATACCTAAAGTGGAAATAGCTATAAATTCATTTGAATAAACAGATATAAAAATAGATAATTTGTGAGTTTTGTATTATATTTTCCAAAAACACCCAATTTGATACTTCGATAATGCAAAAATTTATCTTAGAAAACTAAGAAGTTTTCTGAGGGCATTACTTTTCATCAATGAGTTATGTACATCAATATTGAGGAAACTAATAAGAATATTATTTGGAGGACGTGTGAAGTCCGCCAACAAGCACCGGAACAGCGTGGAAGACCCAAGTTTTTGAGAGAAGGCCTATGCCTAGCAGTGGACATTTACGGGCTGCTACTTAACTTTACTTCTATTCACTTTTTAGAAATGTATACATATAATTCATATTGTAACACAGCTGTCTGCTAGAGAATTAGGTATTTAGGACAGGAACGGAGACCATTTTCATGTTTATAAAAATGTTTGTTTGTGTGTCTCTCCATGAATTTGTTCGTTCAGAGTTTCGGTTAGAATTCCACAACATGAAGGTCGAGGGTGACCTAATATATAAATTTTTTCAACGAACTTTTGTCAAGTTATTGAATCAGAATTGTATAAAACTCTCCAATAACAAATGCAGTCTTATAGTAATTGGCGTTGAAATCAATATAATTAAAAATAATATTAAAAAATAGAATTTTCGGCTTTAAGTACTATCTCCGGTAACATATATATGCTTATAGAATCATCTATAACAACACCATAAAATGCTTATGTTTGATATTTAAGCTAATGCTTGAAAGTAATGTTTTATTTATTAGCGTTTTCGACGGTTTAGGTATGAAAAAGTAATGTGGCAGTCTGTAAATCCCCACTGTTGGGCCGGGAAGGCTCTGTCACCCTGCTCCAGAGGGACTTCACGCGTCCTCGAAAATATATTCTTTAATAATTTCTCAGACATGCAATTTTCCTCACGATGTTTTCCTTCACCGGCGTGTATGTGGTAAATTCAGCAATTAAATTCGATATTAAGAGTTTTAGTGGTGGCAGCGCGGGAATCCGAACACAGGACACTCGCGTACTATGAAATGATATCGAACGACCTAACCAGGGCTACACGCGCTACAATACATTAATCTGTAGTAATTATAACTTACGACATAAATAAAATGGTATGCTCTACGAGGCAAACTGGAAATACGTAAAGAGCGACGCTTCTGCGAGTCTCTGCTTATTCCCAGCACCAGCTCCCCTCTCCCGCTTCCTTTTACCTCAGTCGGCGCGCTCCATAGCGTATAGCATAGTGAATGTGACATGGTTTTAATATTTCGCTCAGCCGGTCTTAGGTTTTTACTATTATATAATAATATGTCTGAGACTACTTGTAAATTTTGTCGACGGTACGGACAGAATAATGGCGCTTCAACATATTGCCGTTGCTGTCATTGCCGCAACTGAATATTAATATTTAATATCTTTTTTTTTATTTTTGCCTTCTTGTAATATTTATTGTGTTGTGGCTCCGAATTAACTTTCTTTCTTTCACCCTAATCTTTACAAACAAATTAACCAAACCGAAACTTCTTCTGACCTAGGGTGGCACCTGCTCGGGCGAGGACACGTCATCTCTCTCTTGTTCCTGACAAGGTGCACCAAAATACGGACGCGCCATGAGGGGCTCATTCTACATGGCCTCCAATCCCAAGTGGGCAACAGACTCTACCTCGGCTGCAGATGGCAGGAAGTACGGTACAAAGCTATGACGCCAATTCTTCTCTTTCACAATCCATCAAATGCATCCAAAGTGGACTTACCAAGCACACTTGAAGCGGCCACCTCGAGTTGGCCCTTCCCGCTTAGTTAAGCCGACCATCCCGCTGAGTTTACTGTGAGTGACCAAGCCACGGCTACTAAACACTCCGCTAAGACAAGGTAGGAACTCTTTTTGGCCGGGACCATAGGGGTTAGGAAACCTTGGACCAACTTAGTGTTTGTTTCAATATATTGGTATTATCGCTAAAACGTTTAAGATTTGCATAAGTATTAAAATTGACGTGAACAGTTTTAGAAAGTCGTTGCCAGAGCTGGTTAATAAAGACTAGTTCATTGGGACTCGTTTATTTACTGACATTATTGAGTAATTTTGTATTTGAAATCATACAGGAGTCTAATGAGCACCATGGTTTATTTATGTAACTCTTATGAAAGACGTAACACAGGTATATTTTACTTCTAGTAGTACACTACTAGAACGTTTCCATGTGGTTAGTGTATTAATAATGCCATAAATGGGGTTAGTTACCTAAAGTGCACGCTGCTTCTTACCTCGGCACGATTACTTATTATATAATGTTATATTATATTTTAGTGAATTAAATCTCTTCAACATTGTTACAATGGAGGTCAAAACAAAACAAAAGGGATATAGATATTCTTGTGTGATATATAAAAGAAGTCTAAGAAGACTTCTTCCCCTGACTAACAACAAGTTGATCCACCACTGGATATCGACCATTGCATAATGGTGGTGACTTATCTATTTACTTGCGAAATTACGTAAAGCGACTCCGTGACCTAGTGGTACTTACTTACTAACAGTTAGCTAACAGTTTTATTTAGTGATGATTTCATCTATTCAACATCATCCAATACAATGCTGTATGCTATCTTCCTACGCAACCTCCATATAGGATTCCTACATCCTAATAAGAAAGTTGAAGAATCAATAATATGAAACGAATATGTACAACCCGATCAAGCCTTCCTTAAATCCTTAGGGGTAGGCAGAAAGTACGAATTTTGCTTAGGCTCGACAGAGCAGCCAAGTCCTGGTGGTTATGAGATTTTCAGCACTTTTCCCTTATTTGTCCCTTACGAAACCCAGGGGAAGAATATTGGTGTCAGATACCTACAGCGACATCACACAGCAATATGAGAGGTATAGTAACTGTGTGGGGATTTACAGTGATAATACAGCTTGGGTTTTGTTCAAAATTTAGTCCTCAATAAACGAATTCCATAACAATTTAGGCAGTCAGAAATGAAGAGAGAGACCCAGTAATCTTAAAAAGATTTATAACTCCCTTAGCACTTAGTTCAAAAATTAGTTCTTGCATCATG
Source organism: Bhutanitis thaidina (assembly GCA_029286595.1). Taxonomy (NCBI): domain Eukaryota; kingdom Metazoa; phylum Arthropoda; class Insecta; order Lepidoptera; family Papilionidae; genus Bhutanitis; species Bhutanitis thaidina. The sequence goes on from JAGSMS010000003.1 coordinate 7,417,778, forward strand.
CGATATTCTAGAGATATAACATTATTAACGTCTTTCGTTTACAAAAGTGGAGAAGCTGGTAAGTGATTACCGTCGCCCACGTACATCTGCAACACCAAAGGAGCTGCAGGTGCGTTGCCGGCCTTTAAGGATATTTGGGGGATGGGAGTGATAGGATTACCTCACTCACCGAACAAAACGAGGAAGCACAAAATGCATCTACTTCACGCCGGTGTTCCGCGAAGTCGTGGTATTAATCCGGTCGAGACGACCCATTTGAGCAGCAGCTAAAGCCGTCGTTTGGCTCTACCACATTTAAAGTTTTAATTTATTTTCTTATTAGGATTTCGTCTAACTTAGTTTTTGACAGAGTTCACAGCCTGTCTGGTTCTAACAGCACAGAGTCGCCCCGATCTTTTATGGTCTTCGACAGAGGGATTGTCGGTCTGTGCGATACTTAAACATACGATGAAAAACTGTATGTGAAATGACGGCCAGAGATTATATACTACTCGTATGTAAACCACTACGCATGACGGCCAATCGGTCGAAGTTTCTTACGTAATAAACGTATTCCAAAACAAATAGAAGAAAAGAACTTATTAAATTGTGAGAGGTCAAACTAGTTATTGTGGGATTGTGGCTTTGTACGTAGATGTGATCACGGGCAAAACCTAGTTATTAAGTATGTTTAGTTCCTATTACAAATTAGCAGATTAACATTAAAGATGACATAATTCCACGATGTCTTCAACATATCCAATCGATGTCTTTCGGAATAAAAGCTAAATAATGCCAGTAACAAGCTACATATTATATGCGTAAATCCTATTTAGGATTGTTATCATAGATATCTTAAACGTGAAAGTACTTTCATTAGTATGTTTGTCTTTCAATAACACAAAAAAAAATTTAATTCATTTGGTATGGAGATGCTAACTTGAAACCTTGAAAAGGACGTTGGCTACTTTTTATCCAAGGAATGCCGCGAGAAGAATCTCCACGCGCGCGACTCCACGCGCGAAAGCTAGTAGTGTATATATGTAGCTTGGCAATCGCATTTGCGCCTATACTATAAGATCATAGGTGTTTGTGTGTGTACACAAACATAACTAAATTTATAACGATGTAAGAATATATCTACATTTAGGTGCGCAATACATATAAGTAATTTTACACTAAGATTATTTATTTGCAAATTGTGATATTTACAAATCTAAGCAGCAAATGCCAAATTCACAGAAACAGAGTCTTACAACAGATTACATTATCAACGAGCATCTTAAAATCAACGTTTAAACAGAGGATACTTGCCAAAACTACTCTGAGACGCCACTCGTGGTAAATGATACATACATAATGTGTTATACTCAAAGATCATTGCAACCGGTCGGACGCACCACATCGTCACACATCACGAATGATGTCGCGCGTGTCCACGTCGTTTGTAAATAAAACGTAATATAGTCATAAACATAAACAAATGAATAAATAAAACAGTGCGATTTATTCACAAAAAGTCACTCGTTATTCGAAAAAAAAATAGTGAAAATGGCCAATAATTACAACATGAAGGAATTCAGCTCCACGTAAGTAAAGAAAATGGATTTTTAATATCTTAAGCACGTGCCTCTGATTGTAAATAGTTAGTCAATTAACTGCCTTTTAGTTCTATTCAATATGTTCCTACAGATTAAACGTTTACCATAATGCTTTTTTAAAGAACATTTGTGATTTTATTACTTTTTTTTCAACACGATTGAAATTAACAGTGGTATTTTCCTCTTGTATCTGTAAGAGAGATCTATAAGAGCATTTTAAGATTAGTAAATAAGAATCTCCCGTAATGTCCCTACACAATTGCCTATTAAGATACCTATGTAATGGAAATCGACGAAGAGATAACTATAGCAGCAGATGTCAGAAAATGATAGATTTTATTATGTTCTAACGATTAAGCCTTTCTGAAAATTTAGTGAAATATATCGTGTGACGTACGTGATTGGTCGAAATATATCATCCTCAATTAATATCTAAAGTTCCAGCGACACATTGGCCTTATTTCTTAGGGTCTGGAACGTGGCAGAATTCAAAATGCTATTCGACTACTATTGTGAACTACCTTAAGACTTAGTTGAGAGTGATTAACGGAAATATTGGTAAAATAGTAATTTTTTTCGATTCGTGGTAGTTCAGGGTTAAGGTAGCTCGCATTAATTTCACGCCAGTGATTTGGGTTCGAAACTAGATGTCGTCACCACTAAAATGTAATTTATGATATGAATTTGCCACGAGCTCAATTGTAGATGAAAACAGCCTAAGAAAATACACGTCTGGGAAATTATTACAAATATATTTCTAGGGCTTGTGAAGTGCACCAACCAACAATGGAATGTGGCGGAACCTTCGCAGCTCCAAAAGTCCTCTGAAATATTTAGACTAATTCTTGGTCTTTGCTCAACAGTGGGGGAGACAGCATCAACTTTACTATTACTTTAGTAATAAGCACTCTTAAAATAAATAAGAAGTTAAATATAAAATATTTTGGTCTTCTTAATGGTTTTATCAAGTACTAAATACTTTTGCATCTTAGCTGAACGTTACTGAGATATAACGCGGCCCTGTCCCAGACACGGGTTATTTTAAAAATAGTACGTTATATTATTTTTACTGCTGGTGTGAAATGAATAAATGATGCTTAAATTTTTAAATGATTATACATAACGTTAATCTAATTATAATATTAACAAATGGTATATGATATTTGTAAAAAATACGTAATACAAAAAAGTAATGGCAATGACATAAACATCACAAAAAATATCTCTCAAGTACCGCTAACACCATAGCAACTACCACATTAAATTTTATCCTTAAAAAGAAAAAAACAAAATGTTCGCCGTGGGCTGCGCACACATTGGCATATTGTAATTCATTCAACGCAAATTAGATTGGGAATTCACCGCAGTACCGGATTTCGGAGAGCAAATTTTAATCACTACACATTTGAAATGGAACTATTGTTTACGGATTTTTGTGTTTAATTTTGTTTTTATGTTCTCGACAGTTGGTACAGTTTTATTCACTTTGATCTTCGTTTAACCTGATAGATAATTAAAAGCAGCTATTTACAATTTAAATTATGTATTTCACATTTTTGTTTATTATGATTTTATTTTTGTACAACCTAAAAACCAATTGTTTGGTTATTTATATACCTACCGCTCCAAATACTTCTGAATAAGATTGAGAGTTATTTATAAAGTATTAAGGTGTATTCATACTATACAATTAGTAGATGTCATACACTTTTACACTATAAAGAAGTTGGCAATAATATAAGCAAATACATCGTTAGACAGCATATATTTCAATTATAATAATGAATCAAGTCATACAATTTTTTTGAATTTAATATAAATTAAAGGACTTAATATACGAGTAGTATTAATATATTGAATTAAAATGTTTTTATTTCATCCTCCTTTTTCACGCAGTCACATATTTCCCGCGGTTCATGATTAGAATCAGCAACAACAAGTTCGTTAGTGTCAAAATATTTTTAATAATATTGTACCCCGTCATTGATTCGCGAGTCCTGTCCAAAACGTTTATTCAGTAGCTTGTTTAAGTAGTTTTACTTTGCCTGATTTAGTTTACTACTATAGTCATTTATTGCCAATTTTAGTAAATTTTCAATTTTAAACCTCTCTCCATAATTAGATTATTTTCCTGTATCAGCATAGAAGTTTACTACTTTGACATCAATTTTTGTTTAAATTTGCCATGTTCCTTCATTTCTTATTATTGTCTTATACTTTGAGCATCTCTAATACCATCCAACTTTTTTATGAATTCTGAAAGACTTTACAATCAGGGTTTTCCATTCTTTTCTTTATTCACGCTTTCAATCCCTTTATATTGTTGTAAATACGTTGCAAGTGATGATTTCTTTTCTCTTTTTTAATTATTTTTCTACCACTCCGCAGAACAGCGAGAATAAGAAGATTTATGAAATGCTAACAAAGCCTGATCACTTTCACGGTATCTAAAACAAAGAAATTTACAACATAAACAATATATTATATATAATACTAGTGCTTTGATAAGTTAAAATTAATGAAGTATGATTATTTTGTAACCGTTTTCAGGAAATTATCTTTGCAGAAAATTATTAACATAAATGTACTCAGGATTCTCAAAATAATGATAAGTTATTAAAAATTGAAGTACTAAATACAAAAATAAATATTACAATTAAAATACACAGAATCTGACCACGAGACACTATCGAGTAACTGTTATTTTGGCAACGTGTATCGTAAATAATTACACTTTTAGCGTTTAAATAATTACTGCTTCGATATCTATTTATTTAACACTCATCGGTTACAGAAAAAAATAATACGTTTTAAAATAGCAGCGTCCTTGGATTTAATATTCTTTGAAATGTTTGTCACTTTTTCTCATTTTCTAAAATAGAATACACATATTTTGACATGCGCTAGAACGTAATACACCTATACAAAAAATCAGGAAACCGTAACCGCACTTTTTGCATGGACATAATACATGGAAATGTATTATTTTAATATGTTGATCCTCTTATTATGTTACACAAATATTGGTTTCAGATTTGGATCTAGGACCGAAAAGCTTGTTAATAATATTACCTAGTAGTTGTATTGAATGTATCATTATGCTGTAAGTAGTAATTTATTGCAAGTAAAGGTACAATTTATCTCATTGCGCTAAATCTGCTACCAAATGTATGACCTTGTAGTTTCATTGTAAATTATTTAGGTATCAGTAATATTGGGTCACGGATGCTCGATATAATATGCTATTGACATGCCTAATCATTCCTCTTCAATTCAAGATTGACTTCTGATATATGTTTGTCAAAAATCTGTAATTTTCTTTTACTATCCCTTTACACCAAAATATTCAAGAGTTATCTCAGAAATTATTAGAATTTGTTTTAACTTCTTACCTTCTGTCGTTTTATGGTGATATTGCATAGCTTTGCAATTGTAGGTAATCTGTAATCCCTCCGGAATAAAAAAAGTTACGTTTCTTTAGCTTATAAAAGTTTTTTATTAGCTATAGAAACTGATGATTAAATATTTAATAATAGGTTATATTAGTTATATATCGGTTAGAGTCCCACGTCACACATACTGCTGTTATATTTACAAAATGCAACTATAGGATTATTAGTATTGTTTCCGTTTCGAAATTAAAGAATGGTTCTACCCATATCTGAACCGTGAGTGAGGTAAAAGGTTCTGTAAAATAAGAACAGATCACAGATAGACCTCGTGGTCACAATAATGATGAGGTGCTGATAACATGATGTTTAAAAATCAATGGCGGATGCTACAATATACGGTAACAAATATCTACGTTGACAGTTGGAAATATTGACACCATACTATAAGAACTTACAATTATAATTATATATCTCTATAACCTCTGCTGTCAGATTTGAGTTGTGGAGGTAGGAGGGAGAAGCAATTGAATGTCCCTCAAAAGTAAAATTAAATTAAGACGGCTCACGACTAACGACTAACAACACTAACTTCATCGAGTATATATACTGGTATTGTATAATACATTTCAAAATATCTTTTCTGAATATTTTAATCCATACTAACTTTTGGAAGCAATTTCATGAGTGTAATCTACACGTTAATTCATAGGCCTCCGAACAGTTAATGTAACATTTAAATCGTTCGGTTGTTTTTATGTTTCTGCACAATTCCAGTTATTTTACTTGATAATATATCGCAGTTTTTTTTGTGATTGATGATTGTACTCTGATTGAATTGTGAAATCACAATACAATCACAGTACAATCGCTTCAATGTTTTTACAGTGTAAACGTTTTTCCCATTGGTCCTTTGGTTTTTGGATAACAATTGTTCTGGTCAATTCCGATATTTTCCCGAGATGAAAATTATCGCATTTTTTAAGTTAAGAAAACTTCATCATAATCGGTTCAGTAGTTTTTGCATGATGCCTGAACAAACAATTAAACAGGCAAAAAAAAAAACAAATTCAAATATCAAATGAAAAATATTGAATTAAGCCTCTTCTTCAAAAATTTTTTTAAATATTTTTATGTGCAAACATAGCTTTGTTATGCGGCATAACTTTATAATAGTATAGAAATTTTAGATTTGCTCTGCGAGAGTGTGACTGTGTTGCTATAATTATCGTATCTATGTATATCGGTCGTTTACCTCCCCTTAATATGGTAGAGGAGGGCGATGGCTGACACATGCGTCATACTAGTGAACAACTGCTTGTAGAGACTGGTCTGCTCGAGTTGGCAATGCACTTCTGGTAACATACTTTGTTAGTGCACTAGTTCCCTGTCTCACGTGCCTCTAATTTATACAAAGAAAAAAAAAGTCAAGAAAACAAAATAAAATAATATTGACTTTGTTTGTTGTAAAAGGCAATCTTATAAACTACAAAACCGATTTCATAAATTATTTAAAAGTCGTAACGCTTCATCACATCCGATGGCATTAGGATTTTTATTTAAAAATAGAAATTCTTTAAATCTACACCTGTCGGTGCTAAACCGGAGAAATTTGCTAGTGTTAAAAACAACTATATAACATTATAGTATAATTGTTACCTCTACTTAACTCTTCTTATAGAAAAAAAAAAGTAAAAAATTTTCCTCACAAAGAAATCGCATTCTATTATAATATTCAAAAGTACAATTGCAATGTTCTAGAACGCATTTGCATGGATTTATAAAGCGTAACTAAGAAAGCGTTCAAGTTTTCACATGATTACATTCGCACATGACATCACAAAATACCTAGAATTTTTCGTATTACCATATAATAAAAGTATAGAAGCGTAAATCTCGCGCCAGACAACTACAAGGTCATAATAATAGCCTACCGTCTCGAATTTGTTTAAGAAATACCTCAGTCGGGCCTTGCGTGATGCTGTTATCCTAGAAGAATATTTCAGCTCGAAGACTATTACCAACATTCAACTAGTTAACGCGCTATTATAAAATATATACGACATGTAACTAATGTCATGAGAGCTCCTTTTCTCTGTAATTCTCCATAATGTAATCGAGTGAGCGAGACAGTGGACATTAGATGCCATTTGCCACTAGTGGTATACTAATGCAGTTCTAATTTACAATAAATTTAACTTTTTTTAAATAAGTGGTTTTTCTGATCCGAGAGGTAGCATAAGAAATATTATATAGTGAACAACTCAGGCCTAGAACGACAGCGGGGTGGCATACATGGAATAAATAATACTGCCGAGAAAGTAATCTGCCCAATGGCTAAAAATAATTACCAAACCACGTATGTTTCGTCACTTTTCACCCATATTAATTTTGATAAAATTCCACATATTATTACACATTTATACACAAATTATACGACTAAGCTAGAACTATGTTAAATAATTTAATTAAAATTTAAAAAAATTTAATCTATTTAGCTTATCTACTAGAATCTGATGTAAAAATATCGATATATTTTCTTGCATTGTTCTAAGCATAGAGTACAAACATTTTATTTAAGTAAAAAGTATAATTAACGGTTATGAAATCGTATAAACGCTTAATTTTAATGTTCAGTACAGTAAATACAAGATAAAGTTTTTTTTCAATAAACTACAAAATGTATAGAAAACGTAATAAGACAACACTCACATGAGCTTGTCGTCGCTCTAAACTGCTTCAAACCGGTTGCGTCGTCTCGTTCCTGAGCGTGAAGGTAAGTGGTGCGCAAACAACAATCGCAAATGTATAGCTACACCCACCTACGAATTCGCGTTCTGTTGCAGATTTCCTTCTGGTGGGTATTATTTATTCCTGTGGTTATGCGTTCAGAGGAGAAGTACAAATACGTGCTTATGACTCGGCCTTTAAGGCACGCACAAAGGAGTTTCCATTCTATACTTGTATTATTGGTTATTCTTTTGCTATTCCAAGCATTCCAGCATTCCTTCAACTTAATGAAATAGTATACCACTAACGTTTATCTGTATCTGGGCAATTCAGGTTATTTCAAATATAAAACAACTAATCGAGGTACTACGATGTGAATATTTTTACACCAACAGAAAGAATAATTTGTAGGTACTTTTTTAGCCAAAATTCCAAAAATAATTGTATACTTTATTGAATTTCACTTTTTCTTTTACGAGCTTTGACTTTATGTTAATAGTATATTAAGCCTCAAGTACACGGGAATATACATATCCAACTCGTCTTGTTGCATCAATCCAAAATACGAGACGCCTTCCATCACTACACATGCACGAACATCATGGCAAGATATTATGCGTTCTTGAACTCCAGAGATCCTCTGTAACCAGTATCCATAATCGCCTTGTGTCTGATCTCTCATAGAAAAGCACACAACGACTTCTCCTTTCGCCCAATATCTACTTGCGAGTCCATTCTAAACGGACCCTACGATTTCGGGGTTGTTCGCAATCTATTGAACCCCGAACCACACTCAGCCAATGCTAGAGATGCGATGGCAAATCCAGAGTCGACATATCAAACTTTGCATATTTCCTTGAACAGCGGCCACAGCAAGCTTCTGGGAGCCAGCTTCTAACTTTCCCACAGCTTTTATCACCTGTGTATTTTTTTTATTGGACTGGAATACAAAACGAGACAGCAGTTGACCTGATGATATGTGACTTCTGCAGCCCAAGGACACCTGCAAATAACTTCAATCAAAGAAGGTTATAGATGAAAATATTCATAACCGATCGCAGGATAATAATATTGGTATTAAAGCATAATCCGTCACTGCTGATTATCGAACTTAGCCTAATAATATTAGTAACGAGGTCCAGACCGAGGTCTTAGCGTGGTAGAGCCAAGCGGCGGCTTTAGCTGCTGCTCGAATAGGCCGGCTCGACCGGATTGTTACCACGGCCTCGCAGAATACCAGCGTGAAGTAGAGGCATCTTGTGCTTCTGCGTTTCGTCCGGTGAGTGAGGTAACCGGAGGCTCACATCCCCTCCCTATTCCTCTCCTCTTCCCACCCATCTCCCAAATATCCTTTAAGACCGGCAACCCACCTGCAGCATCTATGGTGTTGCAGATGTATGTGGGCAACGGTAAGCACTTACCATCAGGTCAACCGCTTGCTCGTTTGCAGTCTTTCCATAAAAAAAAAAGACTGTAGAATACCGTCGCTATCATCGCTGAGCATGTGATAAATGTTAATTTTTGCGGCGTAATTTTTCGGGATACCAACACGATAATGCTAGAACTAACAGTTAACATATTTGCAATGCAAACGGTTGAAATGCAACAAAAAATTAAATTCATGCTAAGAAATCTTTTTTGCTTACTTATATATATATACATTTAGGTCAGTAAATATATTTATAAGAAAGATATTTCGGATGTACCGGCAATAACAATTTTAGTTCGAGGACGACACATTACGAAAGAGATATAAAACAATGTCTATGAAGCACGTGTTTACTGGTGGCTGCCAGAAACCAAACAACAAAGTATAAGCAAATGGATACGCGAAAATAACACCTAATGTTATTTTTAATCATTGACAATTTTACGTTGAAGTCATGTTGGTCGAGTGGTAAGGGGATTTGTCCAGAAGTTAGGAAACACGAATTCGAGTTTTGTTCAAGTTAGACAAACGTCAGACTAAAGCTATCTCGATGTCGTGCTTTGTAGCAGTTCACAGAGAAATCCTATGACCAGATGATTCAAGAGGAACAAACTAGGTATCGTGCTGATGGAACGGATATAGTCGAGGATATTTTTGGTCGACATCACCATTCCTTATGACGAGAACCTCGTGGAAGAAGCCGAAACAGACTAGAAGATAAAATATTTGGTCCTGGCTCACGAGGTAACCGACATTTAAGCCTCACGGGACGTCTGAGGCGGCTGGGACTCCGTGATAGACCGCTTCGATCTCAAATGCATAAGGCAGTACTCCTCGGTACCGCTCGCGTCGTTCACCGGTTTCTTTCCCTTCATCCTAACCGTCGACCGCCTGGACTCCCCTGCCGAGGGCATCCATCTTGTTGAGTTTTTATTTATTTGCTTTACTTTACAGATTATTTTAATTAAATATTTTATTATACCTTATGAAATGATCATTGTATTTATATGTCATAAACAAATAGTGATAAAATAATCAGCGATTCAAGTTCGAATTCGGGTCACATTATCCCGTCTTCCTAGTGTTAAGACACTCATGTAAAGAAAGGCAAATTACTTCGCCGTTATAATTTGCGCAAACTATGATTAATTAATATTCGTTTGTTTTTTTGCAGAGCAGTCATTACAGAGCATGGCGTCTATCCTTCGACATTTTCCATAAACACAATAAACACAAAATTTAAAGATAATGATGCCGAAGAAAGCGCCTACGATCCGTTCCAGCATAGAAAACTAGAGCATCCGAATTCGTAAGTTGCATGTTTTTAGATATCTTCGTTTCCATCAACGTTAGGAAATGAAATGTTGTTACTTTTTTTAATATCCTTAAAAATGTTAATTGTTAACTAGTTAATGAATTAAACTTAAAAGAATTATTTGATTAAGCTATATAGAGCTAATGACAGCTGCATTCTAAATATTAATCAGCGAACAAAGTACGGCGATTAAAGCTAATTCAGCCATTAGGAGCCACCCATCAAAGGATTGTATAAAAGCTACAGAAGAAAAAATAAATAAAAAACTTAATTTTTCCAGAGACGTGAGATCCTTCGCCAACCTTTTGAAGTCCTCTTTGGGCTCCGGTATCCTGGCTATGCCAGCCGCTTTCAAAAATGCTGGTTCACTGGTTGGCGTATTTGGCACCATCATCCTCGGATATATTTGTACGCACTGCGTTTATCTGTTGGTAAATTGACTTCTAAAAATGTTTTCTTTTCGCCCATTAAGGTTTCCTTTCTTTATCTCATAATTATGTAGTTACGAAAAAAATACTATTTTCCTAAACTAACCCAATTCACAATACGATTAAATGAGAACCTCCTCCTTTTTTATTTTGATTATGACGTCGTTTGATAAGATTTACGTTCCAAGTACCGCAAGTAGAGCACCTAAAAGTAAATACCCAAAGCAGTGAACAATAATTCTTTAAGCTTAGCAACTGGATCCCGTCCAAGAAAAGATATACTCGTATACGTAGTGCATTTCTCAATCACGGTCATTCAGATGTATGCATTGTTAATAAATGTATTTAAATAAATAACATATATCACACTTCACCTGTATACCGCAAAACCTTAAAAGCAGTGTACTTTGCTGTGCGTGTTGCCAGTGATGACATACGGATCCGAGACTTGGTCCTTCACTGCAAGCCGTATGAGGAAGCTCAAAGTTGCTCAGCGCGCTTTGGAAAGGGCTATGCTCGGTGTTTCTCTGCATGATAGAGTCTGCAACGATGATATCCGCAGCAGAACTAAGGTAACCGATATAGCCGTAAGGATCAGCAAGCTGAAGTGGCCGGCCACATAGCTCGCAGAACTGACAAACCGTTGGGGAAAAAAGGTTCTCGAGTGGCAGCCACGTACAGGCAAACGCAGTATAGGACGACCCCCCACAAGATGGAGTGACGACCTGCGAAGTGTTGCGGGAAGTCGATAGATGCAGGTGGCTTAGGACCGAGCTTCGTGGCAATCTTTGGGGGAGGCCTATGTTCACCAGTGGACTTGTGATAGGCTGAAATGATGATGATGATGACACTTCACCTGTGTCAAACTGATATACATCTTCTACTGATACCCATAAACAGTCAACTACTGGACATAAGTCTGTTTCGTCTTTTAAAGTTTTTGAGAAACATCTGACTTCAACCTTCAACCCATATTTTCCTACCCCATACGATGGAAAGTTATTCTAAGAAAGTAATTCAAAAACAAATCACCATATTTGATTCATAATCGGCGAAGATATCTCGTAAAATACATACAAAAAAAATACAAACGAATAGTTTACCTTCTCCAATTTTGAAGTCGGTTGACAAGGATTTTACCTCATTGCCACGCTTAACAGGCAAAATAGCAATCGATGTATTGGTGAGGCACCATTCGACGTTTATTCTTAAAATCGGTATGGGTACTTTTGTACTGGCAAATTAAGAACGGTTATTTTACCTCAGTGCCGTTCTAAACCAGTGCCGTATTTCATACGATAGAACATCTCATCTCATCTCTCTTCTCTATATGCAGTATGAATAGACACATTATCTATGGCGACCCATGTCAGCAAGTGACATTTACATTTAAAAATTAGAAAGTTATACTTGTTTATCATAAGGGAATGATATAGATATTACGGATCCAATTCCTGTGACTTGCCATATAAGAGACCAGCATAAAAGCAAAGTACGATTAAGATGACGGTATCACAAAATTTTAATTAAACTTTTATTATTTAACTTTATGACGAATTATGGTAACGGTAATTTTCTTACGCTATCGTCACACGACACAGATATTACTCATATATATAAAGATACGTGATTAATAAAGTAAGTAAAGCACCAAAAGTGAGGAGACTAAATTCTTCTTGTACTACATGACTTTAGATGATTTTAAGTGGGTAGAGTTGCTACACTTGGTAAGCAGATTGATATTTACAGAATAATGGAGCTGTTGTCCATTCTCTTGATATTTTATAACGTGGTGACGGACACTTATAATACCAAGTTGCGTATTTGTTAATTAATAAAATCTGTTTACAGGTTAAAACGTCGCAGGATGTTGCGAAAGTTACCAAAGTCCCGGCACTTGGATATGCCGACACAGTTGAAGCTGTCTTCGCAACAGGACCACACTCCTTAAGGAGAGTGTCTAAAGCTGCAAGGTGATATAAAGATATGAGTAAATTAAAATTTCCAACTATCACAAACCTATCACCTGGCTCACTGATCAGTTATCGTGGGTTCAGGTTCAGGGTTCAAAATCTAGCCGAAGTAGATGTTTTTTCGGCAAGCGCAGCGACCTCGCAGGATTTCATTGTCGGCGACTTCAAACGACGAGCAGCTGTAGCCGGCAAAAATGGTTGATAATGTCTTTGACTTGTCGTGACTTTGGGTGTTGTCGATCTAGATAGCTAGTAGCACAAGTAGATTCTGAAGCAAAATAACAAAAACTAAAAAGTTATATTGATTGAGAGGTTAAATTTAATGTTGTATCGTCGCATCCAAACTACATAAAATAAATCCTGACAGACAAAGTTTCTAGGAATTGTATGTATTTCCTATTTAGCTGCATGTATGTATTTACTCGTAAATGTGCTAAATTCAAGAAAGCGGTATGCTAGAAAGTTTTTTGGTGTTTCACCGGGTGCCACCGCGACGCTAACCTAACTAAAACAAGATGACATATCACCCGCCAAAGAATATAATATCTCACGAAGTTCAGTAAATTTTGAACAGTGATTTATATTTTCTTCAGTAACTAGTACTTCTTTATTAAGCTAGGTGTAAAGGAAAATGTACTATATTTTTCTTGAAAAAAAAATTCCTAACATGCACGCGAAGCACCGTGCTATCTATCGTAAGAGATTCTGGCGACAAACTAATGATGGAAAATCTATCAGAATTTGTGCTTCTACCACTTCACTTACCAACTCATCTAGCCGGTGTGGTGAGCGTACGAAACGTGTGCTAAAAACACAGTACCGTCTGGCGCAGCGCCAGGAATTTTTTTTTCTGTTGTTTAATTTATATACAATGAAGGATTGAGAAAACCTTGAAATAACTATACAATTGTTCCTAACAGGTATTCTGTAGTGTATAAAAGCACTCTGTAGTGCACTCGCAGAATACCGGTGTGAACTAGAGGAACGAAACGCATGAGCCTGCGTTTCGTTCGGTGAGTGAGGTAACCGGAGGCCCTCTCTCAATCCCCTCTCTCTTTCCCTCTTTCCTCCTCCCTCCTCTACCCCAAATATCATTAAAGGCTAGTAACACACCTACATCTACACATATGTTGCAGATGTAAATGGGCGTCGGTATTATCGCCCTCTTTTGTACAACGTATATTGTTTTCATATCAGACTGATGAGTGCAATGGTGGTGGTGACCCCGCACTTTGTACGCTTAGATGATAATTACAAATTTTAATCATGGATTTATAGTAACTCCTCGATTTATACTGTTTTATAACACTTGAACTAAAATAGTATTTAGTTCAAATATTACATTACACATTTAGTTTAACATCTTTTCCAAATTCTTCTTAACTAAATAATTTATTCGTTGGATGGGTTGGTTGTAGCTCATTAATAAAAATAAACCTAAACAATACTCCTTAGCTAAATTTAGTTTTGATAAAGATCTGATGCCAAGTGATAGCGACGTAAAAGATTCGGTCACTCTATAATGTAGTCACTCTATGTGAGTGTCAAATCAATTCGGTTTATTTGCACAAACCATGTACAGAGGATACGGGAATAATTTTTTGTTAATATTTTAGTAGGTACATATACTCCTACGAATAACATTAAAAGTTACTGCAAAAATGGTTATTAAATAGAAATTATTATAAAACGTTCCAATGATTTAAAATTAAATTTAATTACATATTTTCAAACTTATATTAATGTTTAAACCAATAGCCTAACGGCTTAGGGTACGGCCAGCGAAACGAAACGGCTCAGGTTCAGTTAATATAAAACGGATTCACAGGTTTTCACATTTCAAATTCAAAAAATTTTGTAAGTATACATTATCACAACCCGGCAGACGCTGTCCCAGCTCAGTATATTTATTTACCTCTGCATATTTATAAAAGGTCGATCTGTTTGTAATCTAGAATGTATAATTCATAATAGAATATGGAATCAATAAAGATGGCTCATACTGATGAGATCAGATTATTTTTATTCGTAAAATTTGATAATGAATTATATGCATTTATTTATTAATAATTCCCGTTAATGGATAATATATGTTACAAGTCTGTTTCTAAAAAAAATATTATTTATAAATTTTGGTACTGAGACACCACCTTTATCTCGCTGTAGCGTTGTTCTTGTAAATTGTAGAAATTCAGAAGTTTTTGTACAATTACACATTTGTTTCATAAATTCTATATTTATGGACCAAAAGTATATATGTTGATTTAGTGTCAAGAAGAAAATCACAAAATCTGGACTCGATAGGTGGCGCGTTGTGGTCGAATTATTAAGTAAATAAGAAACCAAACTCATCACACCACATACAGAACAACGTCTGGCGGGCCAGCTAATAAAGTCGTTCGTTAACACCAGGGATTCCCAAAGTGGTCGATATCACTTCATAAAGGCAGTACCCGGTTATATCGGGATCAGCAATAAGTGCCGGAGCGATATGCTGTTGGCCCAGTGGCCTTGACAGCTTCGGGGGAAATCAAAAAGAGTTACAAAAGCGTTGTCACATCAGAGGATTAATACGGAATACCTCACAGCCTGTAACTGTGCTCTCTATACCTTTCAAATCGGAACACATCAAAAGCTTAAGATGAGGTATCTACCCAAACGATTCCTAGGCAGAGCAGGAGTCTACCACTTTATACATAGAGTCGCGGTAGCCTAGTGGTCAGGGCCCCCGCTTTAACTTCATGTGACCTGCGTTCGATCCCCGGTGCCGGCACCACTAAACATTTTTAATAGCAATTTTAAGTGGTGAATTTACCACGTGCACGTGAAGGAAAACATCTCGAGTTAACCTGGATATCTGAGAAATAAAAAAAATATATATTTTGAGACAACCGAAGTTCGCCAACCCGCATTGGGTTATGTGACATATTTGGGAAAGAGGCCTTTGTCCAGATGTGGGCATTTACAGGCTGCTTCTTTTATACCCATACCTTATATATGAGTACCCATTTTATACATTATATATGAGTAAGTCTACGAGAAAATTAGTATCAGGGCTCCATACGGAACCCTAAAAAGACGATGGAATAAATAATGGTATGGTAGAAATGTATTGCTCCTTCTAAGTCTTCCTTTTACTTTCCATTCTCTGATCATAAAGAAACATAGTATTTAATACTAAAATAGTCTTTAAAAGCAAAATAATACAGCGCTGTGAACAAACAAACATGTGTTCCAGGATATTTATAGACTGGGCGATGGCGTTCACCATTCTTGGCGCCTGCGCCGTCTATGTCATACTGATCGTGGATTCAGTGAAACAGGTATTTTGGACGTCTGACAACATTATTTCATACCAAATTCAATAATTTTGTATCCAAATATACCACCGTTGCACTTAAATTTGAAGCACACAAATAGGCCCTTTCTCTTCTTTTCATTATTATTATGTAACTGACGACGGAGGATGACATTATTAAATGTAGCAATATCAAATCTTAATAAATACAGTGACAAGACAAGTCCTATCGTAGTTCATAAGTGTGCATACTGACCTAAGGATGTGAGTCATGTCAGTGAGTATGGCTGTATATAATATTATATTTATTTCCTATAATTATAATATGATACACAGAGTAATAGGGTGTAAGGGGAATATATCAGGCCTCACCTGCACGCGCTGCGTTATTCTAAGGAGGAGGCTCTAGCGACCGACTGACAGACAGCTGGGGAGCAGAATCTCTAGTGCGACAGTTCTGAGACTGGAATCAATAACTCGTTCGCCCTGCGAGTTTAGTATAGGCAAATCTTCTATCTAAGGCATGCCAGATTTTGTTGGCCATTTTATGGAAAAGCCTAGGTGCAGTAGGAGAATAACACAGACTGATAAAAAGAAAAGACCATAATTTTTATATTTTACAGTAAAGTACTTTACTTTAGTTTAAAACGAAAAGGCCAAATGATTTAGGTACATTTATATGTTTTGGTCTTCCTTCTCGTCCAGTGAGCTTCAATGTCTTGAATTTCCTTTTTTTGTTAGTTTCTAAATTCTCTCCAAACTGGGTGAAGCCTCAAACCTCGGGCTCAATGGGTAAACTTCTCCGGTTTATTAGAAAAAGGCATTATGGCTAGTCACGTTGAGGAGACCATAATATATGACTCGCGTTTTCTTTAGTTAATAATTTAATTTAAAATTTTCACTTACACTAACCTCATATTTTTGTTTCTTTCCACAGATCGTCAACTATTATAACGAAGACAATGGTTTGACAGACACGATGTATTGTCTGATGTTCCTAGTACCTATATTGATATTTACTCAAATAAAGAACCTTAAATACTTGGCGCCGTTTTCTGGATTCGCAAACGTTTTACTGGTTGCCACCTTCCTCATATGTTTGTATTATATATGCGCCGATTTTCCCAGTATCGATGCCAGACCGATGTCGGTTGATATCGAGAGATTACCACTATTTATCGGGTAAGTCTGTTACTTACTATTAACGATATCCTCCATAACGATATCAACCATCATAAGTTCCACCGTGAATTTTAATTAAATATTCCGGTTAATAACTTGGCGATATATTATAGTGCCATCAGTATAGCCACGGATTGACAATTTCTTCTCGGATGAACGAACAAATGTAAATTGTTTTGAAATTCTTTACATAAGTAGGTGCTTAATCTTGTCTTATAGGACTTTTAAATTTAGTTTCAGATAGAATTTATTATTACATACAATTATTTTTTTTGCGTATTTGTATATTTACTCATCTGGTTGGGTTGTATAAATAAATACCATAATATAAATAATATTTTATGAATTATATATATAATAAAATTAAATAGATCATTAAAACCCAACCAGATGGAAGCCCCCGGCAGGGGAGACCAGACGGCCGAAGGTTAGGGAGAAAGGGAAAGAAACCGGCGGACAATGCGAGCGGTATCGAGTAGCACCGCCTTCTGCTTTTGAGCTCGGAGCGGTCCGTCACGGAGTCCCAGCCGCCTCAGATGTTCCGAGAGGCTGACTGGGATTAACCCATTCGCAGAGACGACGATCGGAATAATTTCGGTCGGCATACCACTCCACATGTCGGTTACCTCGTGAGCCAGGTCCAGATATTTTGTCTTCTTGTCTGTTTCGGCTTTCACGAGATTCTCGTCATATGGAATGGTGATGTCGACCAAAAATATCCTCGACTGTGCCCGGTCCATCAACACGATGTCAGGCTTGTTTGCATGAATCGTCCTGTCCGTGATAGTGGACCGGTTCCAATAAAGCCTAGCGCGGTCATTTTCGAGCACGGCTTCCGGCGAGTATTTATAGTAAGGCAGTCTCCGATCCCCGAGACCGCACTTTAGAGCGAGCTTCTGGTGTAAGATCCTAGCTACTAGGTTGTGTCTGTGCATATACTCAGAGTTAGAAAGCGCTGAACAACCGGAGATGACATGACGAAGCGTCTCCCCGGGACGGCGACAGGCTCAACAGATGTCGACGGTGCCATCCCTTGGTATGTATCTCCGATAGTTGATCGTCTTAATAACCTGATCCTGTATCGCACAGACAAACCCCTCGGTTTCCCCAAAGAGGTTACCAAAACGCAGCCAGTTTAGGGAGGCGACGGTATGAAAGGCTCATGTAGAGTCTTGTAGAACCTTCCATGGAGCTCTTTCTCCTTCCATACGGTCTCCCGGTCGGAGACGCTCTGTACTGCCGGGTCCTGCCGTTGCTCGTTGGCCAAGGATAGAGGGGTAAGCCCTTTATCACAACTAATGACGTCCGAACAGAATGACTCATCCGATCTCGCTAGGAAGTAATTACGGAAGCTGCACACTTCGCGATTGTGCATGGTGAGGGCGCTTAAGTAACTACGCCCACCACGCTTCCGCGGCAAGTACAGCCTCATCACTGACGATCTAGGATGAGGCATCCTGTGGGACGTCATGATTGTGCGGACTTTTCTGTCCAGGGCGTTAAGTTCGGTTTGAGACCACCTGAGTATGCCAAAGGTAAAAATGAGGACTGGCATGACCCAGCCGTTATACGCGCGTGCCTTGTTCTCGCCCGACAAAAGGCTATTAAACACTTTTGTCAGACGAGCAAAAAACAAGTCGCGAACCGTTTGTTTCATGCCAGCCACATCGATACCTATGTTTTGTGATATACCCAGGTACCGGTATGTATCAGCCTCGGAAAGGGTCCTAATGTTAACGAGCATTGACAAGTCTATGCCCTCAGAATTAGCGACCTTTCCCCTTTCGACGTGGAGGACCGCACACTTATCCGTCCCGAGTTCCATTCTGATTGAATTGCTAAAATCGCAAGTTATTATTACATTACCTTATTATTATATACATATTATTGCAATTTCAAACCATAGCAGTTATATACTCGAATTTAAAAAATAAATTAATTACTGTGTAATATTTGTAAACAATAAATTTTATTGAGACTCATCGACCTTTAAACGTGTCCTTCGTTGTGTCTTCTATTGCAACGATAGGAAACAGTGCTATATTCGCTAAAATCCAGATAGAAAAACATAATAAAATGTGTACCTAACTTGAGGAGAAGAAGAGCACATTCCCACAAATGGGACGACATCCTACAGCCAGCACCAATCACCTATACAAACACACACCCTGAAACTGGGCAGGTAATACAAACCACTAATATCGAAATCGCGATACGCCTTGCAAAGAGTCAATATCAAGCGATTAGACTCTCCGATGGTCGACCGCTGAGTGTGATTTCTTTCTTCTCTTCTATCTATGTATCTATGTAATACATACCATTTTATTTTTGTATGTGGATTACGATCGCTAAGGCGAATGATTTTTGATTTTCCATGGTGCATTGGCGCGAAGTACTCCAGACTCCGTTAACGTTTCTCTTTTCTGCATTTTCAGTACAGTTATATTCGCTATGGAGGGAATTGGCGTAGTGCTACCTGTCGAAAACACAATGGCTAAGCCGCAACATTTCCTAGGCTGTCCTGGAGTACTCAATATAACAATGTCCATTGTGATACTTCTTTATATGATTATGGGTTTCTTGGGATATATTTGCTACGGGAATGAAGCGGCGGGAAGCATAACTCTTAATCTTCCAACTAAAGAAATGTAGGTATTTTCAGCTTTTACTTGTTTTAAATCATTTAATATGGCTGGAAACATATAAGAAACATCTTCCCCTTACAGTTAAAAAACGTTTATCTGCTTATGCAGGCATCATTATCATCATCATCATGGGCCTCATTACAGCTCTCAGCAGGAGATAGACCTCTCTCAATTTGAAAGTATTTGAGGTTAAGAATAACCACGTTTGGTAGACGGATTAGTAAACACAATACCCGAATCCTCGCAACTTACTGGTTCGGATTTATCAATTATATGACATTATTATTGCACTGTTGGAGGTGTTGACATTTTTCTAGCAGTCTCCATAGGCGACTTTTATGAAACCCTCGTGATTAGATGGGGCGGTAGTCTCTTCCGTCGCCAACAGACGGTATGGCAAAGAGGTATGTCATCGTTCTCACCATCTTATAGCTGATGACCAAAGATGCCGCGGAAATATTCTTAGGGCTCTGCCGCTATGCGACAAAAGCTAACGCTCCGTGGGATACAAGTGGACTTAACTCATAGTTCGTTCGTGCTTTTAAATTAATATTAACAGAAAAGGTATCCTTCTTTTAAAATAATATAAATGTCACGGAGGAGAAATGCTGTAAGTATTAGGGGTTAAAGTATAAAGTTGCGGTTTTATAATTTTTTTCTAAGAAAAAATATATTTATTTAATCAATATAATATTTACCATGCAACTTTAGTTTTAATTCAAAGTGGCCACTCTATTAAAACGGCAACTTCATACTTTAACCCCTATTATTAAAGATAGTTAACATAAGGAAAATTTGGATTTTATAGTTCAAGTTAGTTAGTTATGGTCACGAACGCGAAGGTCTAATAAATTGTTTACTATTTTTAATAAAAAGTGAAAACCTGAATACTACATCAAATAAAGCAAGGTCACAGATGCTTTGTCGGTACACAGGGACTAAAATGGAATGTCTCACAGCCTGTAATCAAACGGCTCTACATACTCTTCCAACCCGAACAAAACATTGGTTACACTGCTTTTCAGTGGTAGAAATAGCCAAGAGTATGGTACTAACCAAGGGAGCTCCTAAGCAGATAGGAGGATAGAAGTACATGGACAGGATAGGAGTCCGGCCATCTAGTAAAAGTATGTTTTATTTATTTAATGGTGCCGGGATTCGAAACGAAACAAACGCGAATAAATATAATTTATATATCTTACATTGCGCTGCATGCGTAGTGACTCACTGCGGCGGCAGTGTTATTTATTATTAGTATCATTGCTAAATCTTGCCTAACTGACTAAGTTCTAATTTACAACGTGTATTTTCAGCCCGGCCTTGATGGCAAAATGCTTCATCATCATTGCTATTTTCTTTACCTACACACTACAGTTCTACGTCCCAATGGAGATTGTATGGCGGAACACGAACCAGTACATCTCACAGAAATATCACAATCTCGCGCAATCGCTAATAAGAGCTTTGTTTGCTGTTCTCACTGGTGAGATATTTTGTTTTTATTTAGCAGAGTATTAAGGACCTTCTAAGTCGATCTAGATCATTCAGAACCACTTTTTAATAAAAAAATGTGGCTTTTAAAATCGGTACAGATGTTTCTATCATGGTAAGATGAACAAACAAAATTTAAAACTTGTTTTATCTTTAATATTATAATGTAGATAAAATGATGATGTAGATGATGATATCTACATACGAGTACATCTAGGCTATAGTTCATGATTTCACATCTGCAATTTTGAATTAAATATTTTTGGCATAAATTATCAAATGACTAGAGCAAATTCCGTAGTGTTAAGAAGCCGTATCAAACAAAGTACAACTGATACCGTGTAACTGTATCCTTAAACTTACACATTATAAACTTAAATCTTTCGAGGGGCTAAAAACCGTACAGTGCTATAATTTTTAACAGTTATGTTTTAATAGTTATAATTTTTTAACGTCCACTGTCTAGAAAAATACGAGTATTTTTTCACGTAACCAAGATTCGATGTAATCACTGCGGGCGGGCGGGTTCGTGATTGCAATTTCTGTATAACTTCTCAACTTAGACACTGCTGTCTGTCACCTGCCTAGATTATTTAGGTCTGCAAAATATTTATCGACACCCATGGGGAAAGATGGGATGGTTGCCTAATAAATAAAATAAAAATGATGACAATACCTGCACGTTGGCGATGTAAAAAAACATAAAAAACGGCTACCTATATTTTAATGACCAAATGTCTATTTTATAGCAGTAAAATTTTCCTAAAAAGGAAACCTTAAAAACAAATACCTAATACATATTAACATAACTATTTTTATTAAGTAACATAACAATTTTTCTCTATTTTCAGTGATTGCAGCGGCGACCTTGCCACAGCTCGAGCAAGTAATCGGCCTGGAAGGAGCATTTTTCTATTCGTTCTTGGGCCTTATCGCACCCTCACTACTGCATCTCATATTCTGTTGGGATAGAGATCTTGGCAGATATAAATATGTCCTAATTAAGGATGTACTGCTCATACTATTTGGAATGTTTGTATTGGTCACAGGTGTAATGCAAAGTATTAGAGAAATTATTCGTATCAGTAAATGACAATCAATTTTATAACTTTTTAGCTACAACTATGTTACCTTCTACAATAATCGTAATTATGAGCTTTACAGCATTAAACAGGTATTGAATAAACTAATCTATTTTATCCGCCTTATAATATTTTGAATAGTTTCTTAACAGGAATTTATTTTTAGTTAACGATTTTTATAAATATTTTTAACGAAAGAATGTAATAAATAGGTACTTAAAGAAATAAAGATCTAAGTCTGAGGTGGTGTATTTTATTTAGGTAGGTACATTATTGTTAATACTATGTAAAGAATTTTGTAAATTAATAATTAACAGCTACATTAAAATAACATTATTTAGATAATCTTGTTTTAGATCAATTGACAATTGGTGAGTATTCTTACCAATATATTTAAATTTTGTTACTGTTAATGGTAATATGTGATTCTAAAATATAATTATTGAGGTCTATTAAATGTTTTTCACATTTTTGTTGTTTCTATGAAGTCTAAACTCCTAAATTCCAATCTTTAAATATACAGATATACCCAATATTTTATTTTTATGGGAAAGGCGGCAAACGAGCAAGCGGTTCACCTGATGGTAAGTGATTACAGTCGCCCACGTACATCTGTAACACTAGAGGTGCTGCTGAACACTGCTGGTGCATTGCCTCTAATTCACGCCGGTATTCTGCGAGGCCGTGGCACCAACCCGGTCGAGGCGGCCCATTCAAGGAGCAGTAAAAGCCGCCCCGTGGCTCTACCGCGTATAGAATTGTCACGAAACTTATATACGATTTGTACCATTGGTCTGAATACAAAGACGGCGACAGGCTCACAACCTGTCACGTTGTCTCAACTGAGCTCTGGTGAAAAATCGGTTCAAAGATTTAAAACTTCTAAAGACCACGCTAGTATTAGTGTCGTGAGATCTTATTAGCTACCAACTAGACTCGACAGCCTCGTGGGTTGTGACCGTGCCTTCGTCGCTGAGGGTTGCTTTTTCTAACCTGCCAGGAGCAAACATTTTCATGATGAATATAAATGTTTGTACCCGATTCATGGATATTTATATATACATATAAATATGATTGTTTATTTATGTAGTTTTATATATATCTAGCTTATCGCCTATATATCTAGCTTATTGAGTTGAGGGTATATATATTGACTGGGGTATCACGAAATAAGGACTGTTATTTAAAATCCACCAATGAAACCTGGCTATGCCAGAAAATGTTCCTACTTGGTAAAAGATAAAAAAAGCAGTTTTACTTTTATAAATTTACAAGTTTTCAGTAGTCATTACACAACTACGTAGATGGTAAAAAAAATTATTGTACGATACCTTTTGCCACAGATAAGGATGTACTCTATTATATTAGGTATCATGAAACAGTTAACCCCATCGCATCCTACGGTTTTGTATTTTATTACCAGTATAGCCTTACTAATATCCTTCTGATTCACAGGAGAGAAATTAAAGAGTATACGCTATTCTTTGAGATCGGACTGAAGGGTCCATTGCAGTAGCAGAGGCATAATAAAGGTTGATATCTAGAAAGAAAGATATATTTATTTGGTACTTGCACTGTTCAAATAAATGTTTAAGTGACATCCACAACCCCACTAACCGCCGACGCTCTTCACCGGGAGAGGATAAATCCTCTCTCTATGCCTCGTGGCAAATATGGATGAGCCTTCCTTTACGGCCTCCAATCTCATGAGGGCAACGGACCATTTTACGCTTACACTTCGTTCACTTCACTTCACTACACACTTCGATAACGAAGCCACTGCTATTCTGCCCTACGACTGAATCAAAGACTCTCATAGTTTACATACCAGAGATAAAGATAAATTGTACTCCTTGATCTTCTGTCGAAAAATATGTTTTGTAATATTATGGTAGGAACTGCAGCCTTTTTGGAAACCAACTCGGGAGGGTGGTTTCCAAAAACAAGTGACTGTACAACCCACTTCTATTTCACACTTTCAGCGTAACACTATACACTACCGTGTATGGCGTAATAAAACAGCATCCAAATTACTTTATCGTAACGTTTTTCCATCCTCTTTTCAAAGCTCTATTATTCCATACTCATTCTGCGCTTTTCCGTTTTTAAACTGTTTTAGAGCCATCCTAATTTCGCTCAGACTGTCGTCCGAGATATCATAGGAATAGCTTTCAACGACGATGTGTACAGCTGTTCTTAAAATCTCTCTACCTGTACAGGTGTTCATAAAATCTCTCGACCTCACATATAACCTCACCTCCAGCTGACATAACTGGATCACTTTCGGTCTTCAGCATAGTCAGTTGGCTCTTTCCTAAATTATTAGCTCTTAGGTAGCACCGTATTATATAATAATCATAAACAATACACTAAAACAAAAAAACAAACAAATATACTTAATAATTTAATTTAATACATATATATACTTTTATAGGTCGGTCCGCGGTAGATGGTACCTATACCTGCATCAAGGTAAACGGAATCTTTAACTTGTAAAAAGAACGTAGGTATTATACCGAGACACAAACGTAACGAAGCCGATGACAAGAAATCTAAAATAAATTCCGCGCAAGCCGCCGTACATTCTTCTTATTGAAGACATCATTTCGTGTCATTCTTATCTATTTAACAGTTGACTGCGCAGCTGTATTATGCTAATAATTTAGTTTTACGTAACGTCTTTCATTCAGAGAAACTAGTTTATGTTTTAGTGTACAATAGAACAGTCTGTAATGTTTTCCAATATAAACACAAAAATTGTAAGTAATGTATAATTTTAAGGTTAAGGCGCTTTGTAGATAAGTAGGCATATTTTATAATGATAGCCAATCTGTAGATAGTTATATTTTATTACTTTATCATTTACTGATAATGGCAGAAAGGTAAGAAAAGAACATTATAAGATTCAGTAAAAAAAAATATCAATCAGTAATATCGTTAGGTTCGACAATATGAGCGTGGTGAGTTAATAATGATGTTTACAAGTTTACATACCTATTAGTTATTAGTTCAGTTATCACTGTCAACTCTCAATAATATTAACGCTTCAATCATTATTTTATTTTGGAATAATGAGCATACTATCTTTTATTTATTTTGAACTGTGTATTGTCATTTGCTTAGTGAGATAACCAAGTTCAAGGTAAAATGTTTGCTTATTTGCACACAGTAGTAGGCACCTCGATTATTCACGTTATACGAATGAGGTCCGTTCCGTTGGTCTTCATTTTCAATCAAGTGTCGCAAGTATACAGTTGTGCTAGTTGGTTACTTGCAAAAATTATTTAATTAATAAGTAACCTTGCAGGTTGCAGTGACACCATGAACAATTTAAAAGTCGCTTTAGTTGACTTTTTAGAAAAAAGTCCAGTATGTATCCAAATTAGGTATAAAATATAACATAAACCATTTCTCCGAAGTGCAATACAGTAAACTATGTTATGAATAACTTAACAAAATTGTTTGCTGGTTCTGGTTATATTCACCTTGATCATTTTCATAATATCTATTTCCATTTCATATTATCTATTCCTGATAAAAAAAAATCCAATCAAGAATTGATTGTATGTTCATTTGTTTTTCTCATGTAATTATATTGTCCATGATATTTTTTTATTAATCATTTCAGGTATTTCCTATAGTAATAGGCGTTGGCTCTGTGGTGGTGTTAGCAACAGTAATTGCAAACTGTGTTTGGAGGAAAAAAGCAAAGAGTAACAAGAAGCTTGTAGCACTTGTGGATCCAAACACAAAATACCCATTACCACTTGTTGAAAGAGAAGAGATCAGTCATGATACTAGAAGATTCAGATTTAGATTGCCATCACCTGACCACGTTTTAGGTTAGTTATTGTTAAGTTGTAATTACCTAAATATTTATTGAGAATATCTTGGTTTCTGGAGAAACCATCTTTTTAACAACCAACCATTCATATATTATAGACATAGATATATATATATCTATTAATAATGCCTCATACATAAATTGTCTAATACCATCTTTGAAACTGAAACGCTCACATAATTGTTTTGATAAGAAACCATTGACCTTTATACCTTGACTCGGCATAAATAGTATTACTATTAGTAAAAATTATCAATGATTCAGCAGTAAATAGATCTACAGCAAATAATACATCATAAAATAATGATGTTATATCATAAATGTTTCAGGATTGCCAATAGGCCAGCACATTCATTTATCAGTTAAGGAACAGGATGACCTCATTATCAGAGCATACACACCAGTGTCCAGTGATGAGGATAAGGGTTATGTGGATTTGGTTATCAAGGTTTGTATATAAAGTTATTCCTTTTCTATCCTGTTGTGACTTCATAATTTAATAAACTTTATTTTCCAAGCTATTAACTATAAAATAAAATCAGGATTATTAAAGTATGAAACATATTTAGGTGTTTATATTAAAATATATTTATAGTAAGTTAATTACTTAGCTTTTAGAACAACAATACTTAAACACTTTATACAGAGGCTCAGTCCTTGAAGTGAGTCAAAGTAATAAAAAAAATCTTTTTTAAGAATCACTAATTTTAGATGATTATGGAATGGTCTTCTTTTGTGCAAACAACAAGTTTTATTTTAAACATATTTTCATTTCTGTTTATTTGCAATTTCGTTATTTAAATTATTATGATGATCAATAATACTGAGAAAACTTTGTGAAAACTTATTTATGTAGGTTACCATTAGTATTGCAACTTATTCAACAACTTTATTATAAGTTTTTTTAAACAAAAAAAAGAAACTAATGATACTAAGTAATACAATTTACTACCTACATTATGTTATTGAAGTGCGTTTATGTTTTCACTATGGTTTTTATTTACAGGTATACTTCAAAAATGTGCATCCCAAATTTCCAGAAGGTGGAAAACTGTCTCAATACCTAGAAAACATGAAATTAGGTGACACAATTGATTTCCGTGGTCCTTCGGGGCGCCTGCAATATTCTGGCAATAGCACTTTCTTAATTAAAAAATTGAGAAAGGACCCACCAGTTGCAGTTGTTGCTAAGAAAGTCAACATGATTGCAGGTAAATATTAGTATGAACTTAATATAAATATAAAATAATTGTAAGGGAGAATACAACAACTCATTCTTCAAAGAACATTCTTCAACCTTACTAGGATACTGTGCATGCTGACAAGGCTCTAGTAACTGACTAAGGAAGGGAAATCTATCTAAATATGCCAAACCCGACTGGCACAGCCTGTGAGAGAATGTGAAGCAGAGTGCAGGTACAGTTACAATACTTGCCAACCTGCATGCCCAGTGTAGTAAGTATGTAATCTAGTAAATCTGATTAAGTAATATAATATTTGCATATCAGTAAATGTAAGTAAATTTACTGAATCACAGTTCATCATCATATTAGCTTCTCCCAAGTTTAAAGGAATTGTCTTAATTGTTACGCTTGGCATTCAGGTTAACAATCTAAATACTGCTGCCTATTACTGAACTCGATAATTTAGGTCAGCTATTTTTTAAATGGTTATTCCACGAGACCGCGAGACTTTTGAGTGAGTGCTTTGGCTATTTTATAACACAGAAAGATACATACATTCTTTTATGCTCTCTCATATGCTTATAAATATTACCTTTATTGCTAATGAGTCATGATAGCCGAGTGGTTAGCAGGATCTGCTTCCGAATCTGGACACCTGACTTCAATCCCCTATGTAGAGGGGTCATACCAATGAGCTTTCAAAACTAATGTACGAATATTATTGTTGGCTTGATCTCTCAAATTGATAAGGCTCACCGCCTATCACAAACAAGCTAAAATAGAAAATGAATAAGTACCATTATCATTATTTTAGTAGA
This sequence comes from Bhutanitis thaidina, assembly GCA_029286595.1. NCBI lineage: Eukaryota > Metazoa > Arthropoda > Insecta > Lepidoptera > Papilionidae > Bhutanitis > Bhutanitis thaidina. The sequence continues at coordinate 7,446,166 of JAGSMS010000003.1, forward strand.
AACTGTAAATAATATTCTATAGTAACTTTTCATTGAAAAAGACCGACCTCAGAATTATTATCCATTCCATCACAAGAAAGCTCTTCTTTTTTGAACCAGAACTATTTTCTGAAGATTTTATTGAAATTATCTGAAGTAACACTACAATAATGATCTCACAAAATTGCTGCATTGGTTGAGATTAAATCTTTTGTTTTATTAAAGAATTATTGAATATTTGACAATATTATGCACAAGTTATTATTTTTCCATTTAGTACCCAGTACTGATATAAATTAAGTTAGTTAGTTTAGTTATTTAAAAATGTATAGCTGATAGTCTCATATACCTTGTAATATTTAAAAATGGTATTCAGGAATTACAGCATAATTTAAATGTTACTTATCAATTCCTTAATAAAATCAGACCATGTGTCACATCCATGACATGACTTCGTTTGTTAACAAAAAACCATGTTAAAAAATTACAAAACTGATTTTATTGGGGAATGACACACGAAATTTTTGCGAATTTTAGTCAGGCAGAGCGTATAAGCTTTGTGTTTTAAAAATACCACTTCAAACTATTGAAGCAATTAGACTTATTATCTAAGATGAATATTTTTTTAGTTATACATGTGCTTACATTGTGCCGGTAAAAAGCTTTAAAATGGTAGATTTTCAGAATTTTGGCACTCTCACTAGGCACGCCCCTCACGTTCTATCTTCCGAAATGTCATATTGGGTTGGGAAGGCCCGTTTGACTACGACGTGCCAAATCGAAATCCGAGATGTTAATGCATATGTTAGAATAGATATTCTTTTGAAAGTAATTACTTGTGATTAAAAGACGTCATAATTGTGTCAAAGTAAAAGATAAGAATAAGAATAAATTGATTTTTGTGCACAACGTAATGCAAGATGTTTGCAAACCAATAATGATTGTGATGTAGAATCATCTGAAATTTTAACAAATGTCTGTCTGTCATTTGTTTTCTGGTAGAACTTTATTTATAAAGATAAAATCTCTTTTTTTTTACGTATAAATATTGATTCATGTCAGTGCCGTGCGCTTGCGCACCCATAAGTTATGCTTTAGTATTGGGTGGGACATATTCAATTAGTTTAAAGATAAGCTGCACTGGCACTTACTTCCAAATATTAAAGAAAATAGTCTGTCAAGTCGGACCTGCATTTCCTTAATTTATTGTTCCAGTACCTTGCGGAGTTTCTCCTGGGTTTGAGCGTGTTGATGAGCTGATGAGCGTCTTGTTCACCAAGAAGCTCATCAGCTTGCCTAGAAGCCTTTTTTCTTAGCCTTCTTTTCAGAGTTCTTGATCTCATTAAGGAGCTCGTCCAGGTCTGAGTGAAGGGTTTTTAGAAAGCCTACATGGATTCGAGGGCACGCTGGTGGTTATTGCTTGTTATCTCAAATTCCTCTTCTTTCTCCTAGAATCTTCTGTCGATCTCCTGTCTTACCTGTGAAAGTTCGTGCTGAGCGCCAAGGACCTTGTTCTCTTCTTGTTCAAGAGCGGACTCAGCCATTTCGACAGCAGCCTGGGGATCGTCTTTATCGGCTTCCTAGCGCTTTCCGGCATTCACGATTTCGTGATTATTGTCCAACCTAACCGAAACTTCTTCAATCTGGTCAAGCAAGTCCTTAACCTTATCGACGAGGTTCTTGTTCTCACGGCGGACATTCTCGAGCTGCTCCTGGCCTTCTTCGTAAGCTTCAGTTGTGTTCAAAAATAGTATTAATATTTTAAACTAGTTTTTTTTTATGTAATCCCCGGTATTTAACCCGTATTAAACTATTAAAACCTCATTGGTTTACATACATTACACTTATAACCATTATGACAACCATATAAATCCCATGAATCCAATGTTACACCATGTTATTTTAAACTAGTTTTTTTTTATGTAATCCCCGGTATTTAACCCGTATTAAACTATTAAAACCTCATTGGTTTACATACATTACACTTATAACCATTATGACAACCATATAAATCCCATGAATCCAATGTTACACCATGTTATTAAACAATTAACTATTATAAAATTTTGGTTTCAGGTGGAACTGGCGTCACTCCTATGCTTCAACTTATTAGGCACATTTGTAAGGACGCCAGTGACCGAACAGAATTGAGATTGCTATTCGCTAATCAGACTGAAGAAGATATTTTGTTAAGAGACGAACTTGAAAAGTATCAGAGAGAACATCCCGAACAGTTCAAATTGTGGTATACCGTGGACAAGGCGAAAGATGGTTTGTAGTTTTATAAATTCTGTTTCAAATTATGTCACTATAGATTTTCAGAGCAAATTTCATTTTAACTTTAATATTTTTAAATTTACAAAGCACACTAGAATATTGATGCCATTTTTTGAAACTTCTGTGCATAATCAAAATTAACCTTAAAAAGTTTACACCTTAATATTTAAAACAATTATTCTCCTCAGGCGTCCCCGGATGATATCCAAAATTAATTAGTATTATGGTAATTTCAACATTAATACCGTTTATATTTTAGGATGGAAATACAGTACTGGTTTCATCAACGACGAGATGATCCGAGAACACATGTTGCCTCCTAGTGACGATGTATTAGTTCTCATGTGTGGACCTCCACCTATGATTAATTTCGCGTGTAACCCAGCTTTAGAGAAGTTGGGCTTTAAGGAAACTCAAAGATTTGCGTACTAGTTGTTGATAAGATTATGATGTTGTTATGTTATTTTTTAGCATAGATAATATAGTGAACTGTTTGGTACAATAAAACATATAAAATATAGTTTTACAATTTGAATGACTTGATGTTTTACTCGAAAATTTTCGGCCTAATTTTGCTTTACTTAATTAGAATACACTGACTTAGCATTGCTAATATGATAATTCTGGACGTAGTAAAGCCAAGCATCGGCTTAGGTGCTACACGAATGGGCTGGGTCGACCGGGATAACACCACGATCTTGTACTTCTGCGTTTACATAATGATTTCTTGTATTTGGGCGAACACTACAAATTTGAAATGAAACCACCTTTTACGGATTTTACGGATTATAATAACTAAATGTAGTAAGCCAACTGTACAGATCCGATGAACCGCAATTTATAATCCCATTCTTTATAGACACTGGTAGTACTTAATATAACGGATGTTAAAGTTTGTATGTTTGTCGTTTAATCCCGCTTAAGACTCGGTCAGGAAAATGAACGAAAATTTGGCTGAGACATGACACAGATATTATTTTAAGGATGATATTTTGGGGAAAAAATCGTGAAATAAAGACAAGGATGCAACTTAAATTAAGTATAATTAAGCATAAATTTGATCTATGGTACGATATTTTCCGGAATCTAACAAGTTTGGAAGAAAACTTAGATTTTATTAACGGGGCACACCAGGTATTGTATATAAGTGATTACTGTCGCCCACGTACATCTGCAACACCAGAGGAGCTGCAAGTGCGTTGCCTTGAGGGATATTTATTTGGGAGATGGGAGGGAGGATGAGGAGAGGAAGGGGAGGGAGGGGCGTGGGCCTCCTGTTACCTCACCAAACGAAACGCAGAAGCACAAAATGCCTCTACTCCACGCCGGTATTTTGCGAGACCGTGGTACCAATCCAGTTGAGCCTGCCCATTCAAGCCGCCACTTGGCTCTACCACATATACGCATGTTACCTAATATAGTGTGCCATTACAATATTACGTTATTTAAGTGGCACAGCTACACCAGTGTGCCATTTGAGAAAGGTTCATTGCATAGAATAAGACATATAAGTTCTTGTTCTATGGCTCAATGTAGGTATACATGTACTATGGCTATATGTTTACCAGAATCTGATAGCTAATAGAAAAATTTAGTTAGCAACACTCGGGTATTCGGATTAAACCGTCTTGATACTTATTATTCTTTTACCCCCGACCAAAAAAGAAAGGCTTTATCAGTTTGAAGTTTGTGGCAACTTAACGGATGAACCGATATTATGCAGACAAAAGCATAAGAAATAATTAAGGTAGATACTTTATGGCTCAAGCAACTAAAATTGAATAACATAAACACTTTTCGTTATGTACCTCGACGATTCTGTTCCTCTATCCAAATTAATTTCTATCCGAAGAATTTGTAACAATTTCATCAGCTATAGTTGGAATTTCTTTCCGTACAATATAAAATTCCTTTCTATTTTTAATAATTTCTAAACCAAAACTATCCAAGTTGATATTTTTCCTACTATTTTTCTTCTTTAATCCAGGGCGTACAAAATACACCTCCATTAGATCGCCCTTCGAAAATAATTCGTCGTATAGTAAGTTGTATTCGAAACTCCTATAAACAAAGCACAAAGGAAAACCATACCTTCAAAAATATTGTATTAAAATTAATCAGTCCTACACCTTACCTTACTTACCTAGTCCAATAAACGTTTGCAGCTCGTACTGACGCTCTGAGAAATTCAGAGATAATAATACCTCGTTTAACGGTTTTGTACTAGAGTGGCATCAAGCTAGACCTCCGTCCAGGTACAGATATTATAATATATAAAATGTAAAAGAGATAGCCCATGTAAGTTTGGCAACGCCGCAATGTATGTAATTCTTGTCAGTGTGTAACCGACAGTCAAAACATTACGGTTAGTTGCAGGAATAGTAAAATATTAATAAATTTCATTGGTCAGGCTTGAACTAATTTAGAGAAAGAGTAGACATAAACTATAATATAAAGTCACTTCATACCTAAATATTAAACAACTTATAACGTTAACTTCCGCCGTATTTTACCAAGGACTCCCAGATTACTTACAGCAGCTTTCACCATAGGCTTAAAGAACAGCTAAGGTTCGCCGAGATCGTGACTCCTAATAACTGAAGGCGGTCGTATCCCTAAGATACATTTTGTAAGTCACAGTAACTAGTTTCATTTTAGCACATAATCGGAAGTAAATACAGGTAGCCTGTTGAGGAAGTGTGTATTGGTGTATGGGACATATTTACCATTTGCTATACACTCAACTGTCACACGTAAATTACCCATAAAAAAAATTATCTACTACTTACTTATAAATTACATGTTACAACAGAAAACGTCAAAGAGTTACAAAATAATCATTTTATAGGCATAAATTGATGGCTACGCCTTTCTTTAATCAACTAAATGTCATTCCCTAATTTCTTAATGGAGCTATTTAATAATTACTGTCCAAGTAACTATTTGACAAATTAACGAAAGTAATTTTATTGTCTGCTCATACATTCCAGATATTTTAAAGGAACGCCGTCTAACATGTTTAATACACGTTAATGTTACGAGTACCTAAAGGAGTATTAGACAAGTAAGCAGCAAAACCATTAATCAGTTTATTTCTTGCTATTTACAAAGAGTTACGAAATATACATTAAATATGACTTAATATAACGTAATTTGTTCTAAGGTAAATACAATTGTTACCATTTTACACCATTTCCATTTCCTTCCCATGAAAGCGCTAATAAAAGCTAATTTTTTTAATGACCGCAAGCTAGTGCTTGACTTTATTTCCAGCTAGGGTTAAGCGATGAAATCCTTGATGGTAGCGCACTAGTTAAATAAAAGCATGTTCACTTTACTCCGAGAGATTGGCCACTTTGCGCCTTTGCTCAAGGCTGTGATCTAGATAAGAAATCAAATCTAGATCACCAATTAGGCTCGTAGCACGCCTATCCTCCGAGTTCAAAGCTGATCGTTACTACTTTGCCGACTTCCGACAACTGAAGGCGGTGTCGACTTTAGAAGCCAAAATTCTTGGTGTCTATGTTTAAATTTTACTTTAAGTTTTTCGTTTGCAGTGAGTTCTACGAGTTCCTTTTACAAATTTGACGATTCTTCACTATATACATTTGCGAAAGAATATCATGAGAGCACAATACGTTTTATTCATTTTAAAATACCTTAGAAACGCTCCGTAAAATCAACATGAAGAACGCCCAATTATTTTTTTTCTTTTATGAGAAAGGAGGCAGGCGATCAAGCGGCTCACCTGATGGTAAGTGATTACCAACGCTTACGTTCATCTACAATAACAGAGGAGCTGCAGGTGTGTTAACGACCTTTAATGATATTTGCAGATGGGGAGGGGGATACGTATAAGAGTATACGCGTCGGCAGAAAATAAATTTTCCAATCTTGCAGAGACTGCTGATAATGCGGGAAAGTGTTTGTTTCACCTCTACCTTGAGTTCATTTCAATAGAAGAAGTTTTGTTTTAATTAAATCCACCGAGCAATTGAAAATTACCCTCATTGAATATTAAACAGGTCTGTCAGATAAGCGATATCATTTTTGATCGAATCAAGTCTTCACGCATTTTACGTCAGTCTTCAAAAAAGTCCAGTACTGAATCACCTTTAAATCACCCTTAATCAAAAAACTTTAGTTAGCCAACGTACTTCTGTGTGCAGCAGCAAGCAATTGTAATCTTCATAATTTTTACTAGAAAGCTGCCCTGTCATTGCTTGAGCACCATCAATACCAGCTGACTAAATATTGAAAATCATATAAACAACGCAATTCATCATTATCTAAAACTTGGAAAACCACTACCCGTATCTCGACAACGAAATTAGATAGATTTGAAATTTGCTATGATGTACTTCTTTTTAAATAAATGATTCTGTCTTGAATCTACATATACTACGGGCGCTAGGCGGCGGTAGGCTGATACGCTAGTTATATTGTATTGTATTTTTATGTCTCGTAAAACGCTACACAACCTTTTAGTAGACCTATGACCAAGCACAATATTAATATCGGAGATTTTAGTTTAAGGGGTGTTTGGTCTACTAAAAGCTCCACGTTAGATACGTTGGCCCGGTGGCCTTGACAGCTTCGGCGAAAGAACCGCGCGAACAGAAGGCCCGCAAGTTGGGTAGAAAAAAGAGAAACGATGCTGCTGGCGCTGGTGCGACGCTGCTGTGTCGTGCTCGAATCCCTGTTAAACGAAAGAAAGATATGCGACCAAAAACTATGCGGTGCTGACTACAACCCAAGGACGTAAACCCTCGGCTCGGTTAACCATTAAGTAATCAAATTTTACATACACACACGAATATATCTCATGTAGGGCATGAATCTAAGAAGAACGCGCGTTCGACGATGAACGCCGCGGTACCGGAGCTCTGTGAGAGCTGGATATGTGTTGTGTGTGTGAATGTGTACGGGTATTGTGACCTCGTAAACATCGTTATGAAGGGAAATGTTGTCATCTTCAACGATGATGAAAAGGGCCACCAGAGAGGGCAAATTTAGGTCGCAGGGCATATCTGCATTCCGCATGTTTGCAGGAGCTCCGGTTGCCCGACGCATGAAACGATTTGGAATCACTAGAAGTGGTCTCAATCGTGATTTAGGGATGTGTTCGAAATACTACGCTTGCATAGGACATAACGGCGTATGCAAGTTTTATATAATGACATTTTACGTCTTAATGACATTTATTACGATTATTCGTAAAGATTAATTTAGGCGTCCGGATATAAAGGCTGCTTTATTACTTACCTACGTCCTTACCTTATTTAATGTGTTTAGTGAAGTCTGATCTCTAGAGTGACACCCATGGAACGGGTCTGTCGAGTAGTATAATATAAACGAATTTTCTTGCTTATTAATTTGCGTTATCGGAGATCTTATTTTGATCATTTATATATATTTTTTATACATAACGAGGCATAGTGTGTACCTGTTGGTACCCCTTCTATCCTCATCTTAATGTCGCAAGATACTAAACTTTTACAAAGACGAGTCAGAGATTTTGTATTTGCCTTAGTATCCCCTGCGCAGTTGACAACTTTCGATAGTATTCGAAAAGTCGTCGCTGTAATAGAAATCGTCCAGGAGTACATCATCAACAATGTCGAATATTAAATTATTTTGTGACTTTAATTTGTACTATATCTTTTCAGATTTTTTAATTTACTATAATAATAACTCAACTCATCATAAGCAAAAAAAACCACCGAAGAATCCAATAGTTTGTAAATATTTTATGAAACGGGTGATAATGACGAAGAATTCAGAATACCTTTCAAAGGACATATTAGAAGAGGAGTATATAAAAATTTTCAAACCATATCTTTACCTGCAAAAAATATTGGGTTCTTGTCGCATCGACGCCCGTGACAGATTCGTCACAGCACCAACAAAGCTCCAGAAAGCTTATACCGCCATATGTATTGTCATAGCCTTATTTTTATATGTTTTCTTATACTATATATTGTATAATAACAAATTTTCAAAAGACTTAAATTTATATCGCGCGTGTGCGCTGACTTTAAACTTCCTCACGTACTTATTCAACATTATTCATGTACGATTCTTCAATGGCGAAGAAAACGCAATTTTTTTCATCCAATTGCAAAAAATAGACCGTATTATGAACATCCAAAATACTAAATCGGTTAATACTTTTATTTATTTAGTGAACATCGCTTCGATAACATGCTTGTCGATATCGTACCTGTTTCTCTGTAGTGCTTCGTGGAACACCGATGTGTCTGTTGGATTGGGATTGCTTGGTGTGTTATACAATCAAATCACTTTAACAATAGAAATAAGTTATTGTGCAAATATCATAATATTCTTTTTTGTGCGTCTACGATTTTTAAATTCGATATTACGAAATTATTTAAATAAAGATATTCAATTTACGAAAATAGGATTTATTAATTTTCCATCAGAAAAAAGAATGTGCTACATAGCAGCATGTCAGGATTTCGTTACAAGTGAAACAGATATTTTTTTGAAAGAAATATTGGATGCTTTTACTAAATTTCAAAAACTTTACAGATTTCAGGTATGACACATTTAAAAATATTAGATAACAATTGATATTAGAAAATAATTTTAAATGTTATTGTTGTTGCAGATTTTTTTGTATAATTCTAAATTTATTGCAATTGTAGTGATATCGTTTAATATAGGACTACTTTTGCTGCAAAATAAGGTCCGTACCTTTTATATGAATTTACCTTTGATTAATCAAGAATTCTTCGTCAAATGAAAACTAAAAATCTACTTAAATATCGTTATCATTATTTTACAGGGACTAGAAATGTTTCTCTATGCACAAGTTCCCACCGTGACTATTATTGATGTACTATTAACTACATTTCTGTGTTTACGCTGCCAGAAATTTTTTAACGAAGCTAAAACTACAAAACGGCTTTGTACTAGAATAATGGCCTTACACTGCACGGGTATGTATATATTATATGTTCTCAGTAATTTTAGTGACTTATAGATGTTATTGGCAGGTGTAGCTCTGTGATTTATAAATAATATTTATATTTATTGGAGATTATTACTCTTATACTGTCAACATGTATGTATTCTTATATTTATTTATTTATTTAATCTTTATTGCATTCATTTATATAAAATGACACAAAAGGCGAACTTAATGCCTATAGACATTCTCTACCAGTCAACCAATGGCGTGGCGAATTTTATGGTAGACACAACAAAGTACTTAGAAAACCATAAAAACAAATTACTAATAATTGTACATATTATATATTACATAAATAAAATCGAATGAAATATATGAAATCTCTTACTAATATACATAGTATATTTACCTGTGTGTATATAATATATGAATGCTTGTATGTATATAAGTATTGTATAATTTTATATAAATACGTGCGGTATTTATGGGCATATTTTTTTGTATGTACAAACGTAGTTGTACGTATCTTTGTTAGTATTTATTAAAGTATCAAGTATCAAAAAGTTTTTAATAAATTAAAATGTTTCTCACTTTTTACTTTGCACTGACAAATTTCCAGCTGAAGGCTAGTAGATAATGCCTCACGGCATTATGTCCGCCTTTTGTATGTTTCTTTATCTGCAAATGAGGAATAAAAAAAACAAAAGCCATAGTTCCAACAAAATTAGATCCGAGAAGTTTTTGACGGAAAAAAGGGACTGCGCAAGTCGAAAGTAAAGGAGTTGGGAATTGACCGATCGAAAAAATCATTAGAAAGGCAAATATATTTAAAACGATCTTTTAAATATTGGGGAGAGGAAGGTTTGAACAGCACGCTGTATAAAGCGTAAATATTAGTAAGACGGATTTATTTTATATGCTTACAAAATTCGAAGATATGATCATATTTTCGAAGCACAAATATGAATCAGATGCATAAATTCTGAATTAGCTCAAGCTTATTATATTAAGCTGCACATCGATAATATTGAGATAACAAATATCGGCATAGTCAAGGATAGGCAGGAGCAGAGACTAAGCAAGCGCAATTTTAGTAGCAGTAGACAGAAAGTTACCGAGTATTCATAAAGAACCTATGACTCAGGAAGTTTTTTTACGAACCTTCTTAATTTGTGAAGTCCATGTCAGACAAATTTGGAGATCGACATTGTTGTAGTATGCAAGTGATAGAAAGAAGACAGGCGATTACTTGAGTTTATGAAGATTGTAAACAGGAGAAGGGACATCACGCCACCTTGAGCCGCCGCCAGCAGCAGTAGCGGTCCTTGTGGAGAATACATCCTGAAAAAGCTACTGACGACCAAATAGGTAACTACGCAACCGGTGAACCATAACCGAAGATATATTAAGTAGACAAAATGCCTAACAAGGTAGCTACCTAACCTAAATCAGTGCTAAACGGATTGCTGTAATCCAGCAGGGAAAGCACTGTTAATTTTGGTTCTCTATACAATATAGAATGTCTTCGTACTATGGCCGGGCAGAAACCAGATTGCAATAGATTGAAAAGGTTCTGTTCAGAAAGGTAGGAAATGAATTGTCAGAACACAAGGCGTTCAAGAACTTTAAATAGAAAAGAGAGTAAAGAAATCAGTTAATAATCTGAAAAACTGTATGATTTGTTTTCTTCAGTACAGAAATTAAATTGGCATCTTTCCAATGAGAACGAAAAGACGCAGTTTTCAATGAATTGTTCAGCATAGAAGTGGCTATGGGAATAATGATTTCCAGGAGAGGGATGACGGTCCATTTTACTATCAACCGAATTCAAATAAATTTAAACTATGCCTCTCTTAACACCTCTGTTGTCAAATTGTCAAATTCGCTACAATTAAAGTCAGGTGTCAGCTTGATTTTTTTTTTTATGAAAAAATAGGCTTGCGTTTGACCTCAATCTTCCCCGATGGAAAGCGAAGATGAGGCCTAGGATGGTACACGCTTGCCTAGATGTCTGTTCACTCTGGCTGGGGGTTGAAGATATCAAAATTGATTTGATTGATTGATTGTGAATGCAAGATGAAGTGGAGAAATACTGATTAAACTGGTTAAGATCAATAGCGTGATGATTTGGGTCCAGATCTTGAACCGACTCCTGAATAAAGCGTCGTTGTGCTTTTCTACCCAAATTGTTGATTAGTAATGCGGTTCCTTATTAACCTGAATTTCTCTCTAATAATGTCACTAGGGTCGAATTTGTACTTTGGATTTAATTCTGTTTTTCTTATTCAATAACTTTTTTAATATCTTCATTTAGTCAAGGAAAAGGAAAAATAGTAAAAAATGTGAGAGCCTTGGATTCAGGAAGCTCTTATGGTTCCTGACGCACAAAAGGTATAACAGGCTACAGTCACTACGGAGTGACTGTAGCCCAAGCGGTCCCTCCATTCATAGGGGATGGTGCACTACATGTTTAGGGATTAAACCTCTCGACAAACAGTAGGCAGGATTTTCAGAAATTCCAATAGGAAAGAACTGTTCAGCTGATAGGTGCCCGTGAATACTTGCTAGCCGCGAATAATCTGGTTAACCATATAGGTATGCCAACGGTATGGTTATTAATGGTCCAACTCAAAGTTATTGTTGAATCTGAGGAGGCTACGACCGACTCTAAAGGATATCTCAGCTTATACATATCGTAGACCGCCTCATACGCTTCGATAAAAATAAAATTGTTCACAACTCCAAAGTGCAATATTTCACTTAGCGTGGTATATTTACCTTGTAGTCACCCATAGGCAAGAGGATTCTAAGGCACTCAACCCCACCGTTTCACTAGCATCAGCGAATCCGATTATAAAAACAGCAATCTCAGATAAAACTAGGGGGGTATAAATATTAGGCGGAGGGAGGCTCACCCCAATCAACCCTAGCTAGCCAAATATCTTTTATGAGGAGCTTAGTTAAAATTATGGGAGCAACCAAACCTAATATGTAAAATGGATATGCGATAGAAAAGAGAATATTCTCCTCGTACACGGGCGATCGCCAGAGTTAACATAAACTCCTGTTTAAAACCATCCAAGGCCTAAAATTTTAGCGTAGAATCTTCATTATCTACACATTGATATAAGCGCAACGTCAGCAAATGCGACATTATTAACAGTAAAAAACGTTTAAAAACAAATAAATGGCTCGGTATTTTAAGCAAACTAAGAATTGGCAAAAGCACTTTAAATTTTTCAAACTGCATCAAACATGCAGAAAATTACTTAGGAATATTATCGTTATGGTATTCCGTTTCAAAAGCGTATAAAATATATAAAATTTTCTTTTAATTAATATTCGGATGCCAAGTGCGTAAAATAATAGGTCAGGGACAAAGTTTTTCGTATTTTATATACCAGTTCAAGAATGTTTTTATCATATTTCATTTACATTTGATTATAAAATATATGCGCCATTAGTTCGGTAACTAGTTGCCGATTTGTAGGTAGTGACAGATTATGTTTTTGATGCATTTCTGAAGAAACTTTGAGCAAATTTTTGAGCAAAATTTTATATAAAACAAAGTAATCAATTCATCAGCGAAATGCGAATTTGTCCAATATAAATATTAAGTTGAAATGTGTAAATGTATAGGAAAACTGCAATTACTGGTTTAATACAATATGAACTGACCAAAAATGTAGTGCATGGTGCGTTTGCGTAGGGAATTTGGAATGTAGGTGCTCCTCGTTTACTGTGAAGAAACACGTACCTCTTCGACACGTAGAATGTATTGTAGTTTCCCTTTTTCTTGTGGGTTTTATTCTTTGCGATACACAATAGACGAACACGGCACTCACGGATAGCCTATTATGTATGAGTATTTGAATTATTACTTAATTAATATCGCTCTGTCGATATTTCTACGTATAGGTTCCATTACGCAAGACATTTATTACTCAGTAGGATTATCTTACAGATTTCTTTGTTAATTTAAATGACAATTTGATAAATTATAATTGAATTGACGAATGCTTTCTTCGATTCTAATTTATTTTCAATGCTGCACAGTTTTATAACAAAATATAATAATTTTTAATACTTTTATATTTATAAACTCTAACTTTTTAAAAATTTTAGAAAACTTTCTTGTTATAGCTTAATTAAAACTCATTCGGTATAATTACAGGAACGTTAAGGGAGAAAGCTAAAATTATGAGGAGAATGATTGAAAAAGCACCGCCTAAGTTCTCCGTGTACGACATATGGCATCTGGATGTGTTTCTTTTGATAAAAATATTTCACCTTCTGACCACCTTCATTATTACAATGCTGCAGTTCGTTTTGTTGTAGGAGTTATTAAATATCCCATTTGATTTTGTTTTCAAGTCTTTTGTGTTTTGAAGTCAATGTAACTGGGGTTGATAATTCCGTGACATATCATTTTAAAACCATTGTGAGTTCGTAATTAAATCTTTTTTTTTTCTATGCTTCCTATTTTTTTGTATAATTTAATAGGTATTAAAATTAAGAAAAGAGTAAATTTACTTTGCAATTGCTTTAATCTGTGTAAATTTCATGCAAAATAACTTCAATAGTTTTAAGTACATTAAAACCTGTCAGACAGACAGACTAGTAGTAGTTACATTAAAATAAACTATTAAACAATATGGATTTTATAAAAAAATAAAAATAAAACTGTAAAATTTATTCAAAACGCAAAATTGAAAGATCACAGACAGAAAGTTCACTTTTTAAACAACTTTTAAACAGTTTCTTTTATTCGTTTGTTATATTATTTGTGTGATATTGATCTACATATACACTATGTGATCTATGTATACACACATGAAAACACCAACAAAAGCTGACATGCCATGCATGATTTGGTCTTACTACGCTGGGCTGGTGAGCCCAATGCCGGAACCCTCGCGCCAGCGATGCCAGTCTTGTTTGTTAAAAAAAAAGTTAAAAAGTTTGTATTTCACCCCTAGGGGAATACACAGGAATATTATATATATACAAACAAACTAAAATTTTACCTTTCTTTGTGCTCATCGAAATCAGGTAATTAACTACTTGAAATAAATCAAAATGTATTTCAAATTTCACTAATGGAATCTATTGTCCAGAGACCAACGCGTATCATCTATTCCTAACTGAAATCAAAAATTCAAACGACTAGTTCATTCGGTATTGATCGTGTATATTGTTGTTAATATAAATTTAGTCGCGATGATGAAACAAAGTCTTGACAAGTTATCTGCGGACATTTTGGACGATGATTTTGTGGGAATTTTTCGGCCAATTCATTTAACACAACATCTACTAGGAGTACTTAAAGTAAAAATCAAATACGGGTTTGCCACAAAACCATCTCATGGATATGACTTGATTAGCGTTATTTTCTGGCTAGTCCACATAGTGACAATGTGCGTTTTTGTAATACATTGTGAGACGTTAGCCAATTCTATGCTGACTGATTTCTACCTTAAATTAGGCCATGTTATGAGTGGGCTAATTATAGCTATCATTTCAATTCGGAACCTCATCAAAGGAAACTCGAGTAGCAAGTTGTATGTGATATTACAAAAACTGGACAGAGATCTTAGTATAGAGAATGCAAAGAGACGCAATAAACATATCACAGTACTTACGAAAATCTCTGTGATAATAACTCTCACTGTAAACTTAGTATGTTCGATACTACTAAATTTATATGTACTAAAAGAATTTTGTCCGGTAGCTTTATTAATCAGTCTGCCAGTTTTGGGCACCCAAATGGATATGTTGTTAATTTTTTTCAAATTGTACTTCATCGTAATAAGACTTGAATATATTAATTCAATATTAAAAGAAAAATTACGTGGTAGTACTTACGATACTGCATGTTTAAATGAGGCGGTTTTTATGACAAATGAATTTAATGATCCCGACGAAAAACTGTGGAATCGACTTGTTTTGACTGCACAAGATATTGTTATGGCATTGGAGGAATTAATTAATATTTATCAGTTCATGGTAAGTTTCATAGACCAATCTTGCAAATGAAGTGTTATTAAAAAAGCTTTTCTGATATAAATTTATAAATAAATTATATATAAGCATATATAATTTATGACATACAAATACATTCATTAATTTGCAAACGTAACCTGAGCGACTGCTACTCATTAAGTTAACTATGAAAAGCTCTAAACTAAGAAGTACGTAAGGTAAGTCGTAATATTCGTCTCTTATCTGCCGGTTTTCTGATGGATCCCACTTCGAAAGATTATAAGAGCAATTTCTATGCAAGACCTTGGGCATAGTACATTTTATCTTTACAAACAAAAAAAAATATTTTGTTACACGCACCTACTAGTAAATAATATTATAATAAGTTTTCCAACAAAAGCATGCCATTTTTAGGGTTCCTATCAATGTCACTGCTGTCTGGCTGTGTGTCCGTCAACCTGTCCATCCGCCAGTCTGCCCGACCTATAATTTGGATATTTGGTGTATAATGTTATCCCAAAACCGAATATTGAATTAGAATTAGCCATACAAGATAACTTAGACGAAGAAGTTTATTTTCTTATGCTCGGGGCATTGAGGTATCTTTGTCCAGAAGTAATTGAGTAGAGTACAAAAATATTTTTTTTCAAGCAGAAATGAACAGCCGTCAAAGTTGTCAGTCTTAGACCGTTTTTGCTACGAGGTCTATCTCAAAAACCAAAGTAGATAGAAATTTCGAATTTCTGTATATTATGATCTATATACTGTATTTAAATAACTAATACTGAATATACCGATTTATAATGTAATTTGTGAGCTGTGTCCAAAACATACAATCATGTTTTAAGTGTTTTTATACACGCAAAATTATACTTATTTAAAAAAAAAAGTTTATTGATTAAATGTTTGGAACCACAGGGCTATGAGTAGCGCGTAGCCCGACTCGAACTTGGCCTGTTTTATTTTTTTTGGCACAATACTTTCAATTAGCAACTACCTATTAATGATATCGATAATTCGTTACAAGATCCATAGTAAAAAAAACAATGTTAAACAAAAACATAATCAAATAGTACATTTACACCAGGACACATAAAAAAGCCAAAATGTAAGTGATTAATTTATCTGTAATAGTAAGTAGGTATTACGTCTTCAGAGTCAAATACTTAAGAACATTTTTTTTATAGATCTTTGGACTAACATGCGAATTTATGATTTTGGTCTTGATTTTGATTCAAAGTGTAATAATAACTATTAAAAATCAGGTAAGTTTCTTTATAAACTAATAGATATAATAGAGCTTGTCATTCACAAAGTTGTTCAGACATTTAAAATTTCTATATTACATTAAGAATTATTAATATCAACTCTGATACTGGACATAGGTCTTTCCTTTTTTTATACTTCGCTGTATAGCAACAGGGTCACAAGAACGCTTTTGCACACATTCGCAAACCCATCAGAGCCGGATGCTTCAGGCGGCCCCTTCCCCAGAGAGAACTATTTCTCACCCTCTCTCTTCTGACCTATTCCTCGTCCAATCCCTTGTCCTTGGCGGCCAAGTCCCGAGAGATATCCGATAATTTCGGTAATAGATATCTTAAAAGGAACACAAAGATATTGTTTAAATAGAAAAATGAAAATTTTCACTCTTCAAGCGATCTCTTCCAGACAACCTCTGCGATTAGGACAGACGAGAAGTGGTGAATGCAATTTAATAAAATATGAATATTTATATATATTTAATAAAATGAAAAACAAAGGAAGCATGATAAACGTTTATGATATAGAAGATGACTGAAAGAAAAAAAGAATGTAGATACAGTCCAGACAGAAACATTGGCAGTAGAACAATAGGCCACATCCGCCGACCTATATTATAGGGTGGGTCTCGTGAGAGTCCACTAAGAGAAATTCCTGGATCCGATTTATCCGATATTATCTATAAGTTTAAGTGTCTTAAAAATACATGACGTATCGATTTTTTGTTATTGATGTTAGATCACAGCCATACAGTCGTTTTTTTAACAGCTAACATGATGTAAATATAATAATGAGTGTTTTTAACAAATCTTACATTTCAGGTAGCCATTAACAATTATACAATCACAAGTGTGTTGCCATTGATAATGTTCTTACTCTTCTTACTGTTACTGTGTGCTATGGCGGAACTGTTGAAATCAAAGATGGATAACACAAGGAAGCTATGCGCTAATATTTTGTGTTTCAGCAACGGTACAAAACTTTATTTTATTAAAATACTTAAAGAGTCGTGCGCAACATCCATTAATGTTTCATTTCATTGCTAACAACTATAAAATAATTTTGAATCGTATATATCAATAGGTATACCGCGGACCGCGTGGCCGCAAATTGGGTCCCAAGAGAACTCTTAATTGAAATAAAATGTAACCTACATCATGTATTCATATTCCATGGCATTATCTACATCTCTGCTAAATTTCGTTCATATCCGTTCAGTCTTTTAAACGTGATTGAACGACAAACATACAAACTTTCACGAGAAATGGAATTTCATTTGGAACATTATATAAATCCGACAAATAGCTTTGAAGTTAAATCCGTTCAGATATACAAAGACAAAGAATTTTACATTATTAGTAGATAGGGAATATCTGCTTTTGACTTCTAGGGTAAATTACAAGTGATCCTGTGGTACTATCAGGCTAATCTGCACACAACATAAGAATTCTAATATTATTGTAATCATCGTTCAGAAATAAACGTATCCTACTAACGAACTACCTCCTATATCGTACAGGCATTTTACAGACATGTGTAATTTGCACGGAGGTAAATACACAGACACTGAACATAGACCGTAAAAATACATATCCCGTGCAGGATTGTGAATCGAACCCGTGGCTCGAAGCTGCGCCGAGTACGTTCAGCCAGTGCACCACTGAGCCGACAGTGTATTAAGTAATTACATCGATACATATAAACTCACTCGTATTCGCCTTCTCGTATCATATTTCAAGTCTTAGAGCAAGATTTGAGGAAACCGGCGGCTGAGGTAGCGAGACAGGGGACAAAGGAAAGGAAGAGAAATCATCATTACAGGTTAATAAATTAAAGCGTATGTTAGGTATTATGAACCTACGTAAAGGCAGAGGTATTAAATTAAACTGCCGTTGTCATAACATAAGTCCCATTTCATAATTTTTCCCGAAATTCATTTCGCTCTCGCACGAAACAGACTCGGGACAGAGCCGCCGTGAGGACGCGAGACTCCGAGGCAAGACGAGCACATCCGTCTACTCTGTACGCACGCACGCGTCCGTCTTGTATCGGGTTGTTCCGGTGAGAGTGTACAGATGCCATAAAATGTATCAGCATTTATAACAGCCAAACTCTACGTCATTTAAGTTATTTTATTTACAGGATACTGTGCCTTATTAAAATTCATCAATTAAATATCCGCAGGTACGTCACGGCATAACATCAAGCTTCTACTATTACTGCTGGAAGAAAGGGAAACAATTTCCATTTACGACATTTACACATTGGACGCTCATCTACCTTTCAATCTGTTCGCGATCACTGCCACGTATACGATAGTCCTTCTCCAGTTTGCTTTACTATAAAATATAAAATCGACATAATCATAATTTTAGATGTAATTATTCATAGATGTTAGCAAACGCAGTAAGTGGTAGTGAGGTAAAATTGCTGTTCAAATAAGTAAGTATGGAACCGCTATCCTCATATTTTTATACAGAACTTTCTGGCTATTACTTTCGTTGGAAAATTAACCGAAAAATTTAGTTCTAATAAAGAACATTTTCTTTAGTCACTTTTGTCGGCAGACTTACTCATTTCTGATTACAGGCTCCGGCAACCACAATTTGGAATGTTGATTTGGACAATGACATGTGATGTAACAAAATGATAATTAATGAATGTTTCATATATTTTGTTCCCAATTCCAATAATGTATAGAAACATTTCATTTCACACTTGATTTCTTAAGAAAGCATCTTAAAGAATGGGCTTCAGTGTCACTACACTGTTTTTCCCACTTTGTGCTAGAGTAGTGTGCAGTTGTGTCTACACCATTGATTGCATTGTCTTTGTTTCTATTAAATTTCAACCGAAATACAGTAGAGAGGGAGAGGGAGAGAGTAGTTTGTAATAGACATTAGGCAAATGCCTTTCCCTAATGATGAATAAGTTTAATTAAATACATTTTCCAATATTTTCTTTTGTTTTACTTGCAGTACTGTCAGTGAGATACATAAAATTCTCTTTGGGTTGTTAAACGGAATATAGGTACCAGGTTTTTCTCCAAATGTCAACCTTTCATGCATGTGGTGAAACCCTGCTCAAGAACGACGCAACGGTGACAGACTGATGGCCAAAAATCCATTCGCGTCCAAGTCCCAACCAGGTGATTACATACCTGTGATAGAAAACAACAGCACTAGTGCGAGGGAACCAGGTCTGCGTTCACCAACCCACCTACCCACCGTAATGAGTATGGACAAACCTCCTGTCTCGGCCGTTTGTCGGACTTTAGAACAGTAATAGTGGCTGCAATATAATGTATAGTCTCATACGTGGTAGAGCCAAGCGGCGGCTTTTGCTGCTGCTCGAATGTGCCGGCTCAAGCGGGTTGGTACCACGGCCTCTCAGAATACCGGCGTGAAGTAGAGGCCACATGTGCCTCTGCGTTTCATTCGGTGAGTGAGGTAACCGGAAGCGCAATCCCCCTCCCCATCCTCTCCCAAATACCCTAAAAGGCCAGCAACGCAGCTGCAGCACCTCTGGTGTTGCAGATTTATATGCCCGACGGTAATCACTTACCATCAGGTGAACCGCTTGCACGTTTGCCGGTTGATAGCACTTGAAGGTCCATTTAAGGGCAGGCATATTCACCGGGGATATCTTCTTAGCATGCGGATCACACCAATTGCAGTCCAGACAAGTGAGAGCACGACAATATTATATTATGTATGAAGCAGTTCACTCAATTTTCAGTTTCTGATTTTTGTATGTATGTATATATACGCCTTATTCCCAACGGGGTAGGCAGAGACAATATGCTTCTACTTGCTACGGTCCTGACATAAGTCTTTCGCTTCTTCCACTTTCATCAATCTTCGCATACATGCTCGTTAGTTTAGAGTCCTCTTGACCTGGCCTTTTTTCAGAACGTCTCCGATTTGATCATGAAATGTTCGCCTAGGTCTAACTCTCCCGAATCTACCATTTACACTCACCTCATATATTTGTTTCGTCAACCTACTTTCATTCATCCTTTCCACATGTCCAACCAGCTCAGCATCCCTTTCTCAATTCGTGTCACTACATCGTCTTTCACGCCACAACGCTCTCTGATCACATTATTTCGAACCCTGTCAGTTATCTTCACATCAATCATACAGATTTTTATAACTTTATATTATTTTATTTTATTATTTACCGGCCGGCATTAATATCAAAAAGCGCAGGCAGTCTCTGCCCTGCACGAGATGCTCGCACGACAGTTACAGAATTATAGTGCTGCCAGCATAACATTATTTTCTTCCTCCATTTTTTTTATTGATTTGTTCTGCGACGTGGTGCTGCCCTTTGCAAATCCAAAAAACTCTTTCTTTAAATTTGTAAGGAATCATCCAACTCTTTTCTTTCGGTCTACTAATTATTGATGTAATGTATACTAGCGATTGTTGACACTTGGTGAAACTTCATCATACTGGCAATTATTGTAATCTTGTACTCATTTCATTAATTTACATAAAGAACAAATGAAAGAAATACATGAGTGTATAACAATTGCCAGTAAATAGCAGTAGTAATAGTAAGCTATCTACAAGTTTTGAGACATGTCATAATTGAGCAATGAAACAGAGTAAACTCGTAAAATAAGAATCAAAAACGTTAGATATATTTCAGAAAAATTTATTGTTCTTATAAAAATTTACTTAGGTTAATTATTTAGTCAGAATGTAGAAATTATAGTAATAAAAGGATTAACAGTAAAAACATACAAATTAAGGCTAACAATGGACGGAATAGAGACTGCAGTTTCAATATTTTATGAACATGCTAATATTTTTCACTTATTTTGTCACTTATTATACTAAGTTCATTGTTCTTATGCACTAAGTTAATACATTCATTGCCATTGATAAAAATAGAGGTAGGCAGAGATTGCGGATATCCATTTGGCATGACTTCTCATATCCAAACTGGCTTCTGCAACCCATTGTTCCCATCTCCAGGAGAAGAGAATTTTTTTTATTTAAAATGCCTAATTATGATGGATTCTTACAAAAGTGACTGTGACAATCACAGTACAATATTATTTTCATGTACAGTACTGGGAGGAGTCCTTTGAAAGTCTAGAACCCAAAACTAATTAGTGATTACTAGAGATTATTTGTGATAGATTGATATGCCTAAAAGTTTACACTCAATATTAAAAAACACAATTTTCTATCTACAGAATAGCAATAAATATAATATGTACACAATTATCAAGATTAGGTATCGAAATAGAAATTGAATTATTAGATTACCATTTTCCACTGATCAATGATATCTATATTACTAATATATATAACCAATTACATTTTAAAATTAAATATTTTTTTATTGTTAATGACAGTAGATCCATGTTAGGCAAATTTTTAAAATGGCAGATTTTCTTACATATGTAACGTTATTCCCAATGAAGACAAACTAGTTATTTATTTCACAAACTAGGTAAAATAAAACCATGATTAAATACAGCTTTTGAGTTATTTTTAAAACAAAATGTCTCTCAAATAGTAGACTTTGAAAGTGTATTCATTCCATCATAGATGAGTAATGTCTTTTGTACTTGGAATTTCTATGGAGTACCTACAGATAACATCAGTCCAATTTGCAGTGCATGACTGACTTTCAATAAAACATTTTCATAAACAATAATACAATACTTGACAAAGCTAGTCCAACAAATGAATTCGAAACAGCTGGTGCACTGTTACACCGATGATCGAGGAAGCAGAAACACCATATTGTCTCGTCATACCATTCCCTAAAAAAGATGCAGAGAAATTAATGATGAATGTCATTACAATCAAGAAATTGTGATTTAAATTAAGTATTAGGTCCTTACATATGTATATAATTTACATATTTAATCGAAGTATGTACCATTATTATCTATGCACTTTCTCAATTTTATATGTCGTTCATTGATTCCATTGCTGAAAAAATTTGGGAGCGAGAATCGATATAATCTTTGAAAGCGATTTGGGCTACCTCATTGGAATTGTGTTTATTTCCTTTCAAAAAATTGTGCGATTTCTGAAAAAAGTTGTAATCTGTTGGAGTAAGGTCTGGGGAGTATGGTGGGTGTCGGAGATATTCCAATCGCAGCTTCTCTAATTTAGCGACCGTCTGTCGTGAAGTACGAGGTCTAGCGTTGTCATGAAGCAGTAGTGGGTTAGAGCAATTGACCAGACTCAGTTGTTTAACGGCTAGTTTTTCCATCATGGTTTGCAATTGTTGATAATACAGATCAACCATAATCATCTGGCCAGTTCTTAGGAAGCTGTAGTGTATGACATATGACACCAGCAGTGGTCCACCAAACACTCACCAGTCCCTTTTTTTGACTTTCGCTTGGGACAGGATTAGGCCCATTCTCCTGGGTTCAACCACTGTGATGAGCTTTCAGATTATCATGCAGTATCCATTTTTCATCAAAAGTTACAATACAATTCAATATTTCCTCATTATTGTGATGGTAGAGTAATGTAACACAGCATGCTATGCATGTTTGTTGGTGTGGTTCACTCAATTCTTACAGTAGTTATTTCTCAAGCTTATTCACTTTTCCAATTTGTTTCAAGTGAATTAAAATTGTTTGGCACTCACACCAAAGCCTGCCGCTAACTCTGATGTGGTATGCTAAATTCGAAACACAAATACACAAGCCTACATTTGAAATACATTTGAATTTGTAACCAAATGCCAGATTATTTGAGATCAAAGTGGACAAAACACCAATTTCGTATGTAAGGACCTAATATACATAACAAAAAGTAAAGTTGGAAAGTATCCTTTTCAAATATCTGAGAGGGTTATGGAGCTGGGAAGGGTCCACCTCTAGTGCTCTAGTGCATGTGTTGGTAGACGCATCCTAGAAATAATATAACTTTATTATTTCTCAGACTTGCTGGTTTCTTCACTGTTCTTCCAAATGCCTACCAGCTAACAAATGAGGTTCTGGTAACCGATTTATGGCAGGAAATCTTAAAATTTGTCAAAACCTAGTGATGGTAAGCAATATTACTTGTGTGAGCATCTCTCCAGAATAGTTTCAGAGAACCCTCCAAGAAATGTATGTCGGCTTCTTGCTATAGATTTCTAGGAAAGGTCTATTTTCAGCAATAATCTTAAATAGGCTGATGAAGAAGAAAAAATTTAGGGGTGTCTGATGTTGAGCCTCAAACTTGCAATTTTCATTACCTATATGTCTACAGTTAAATATGTAGCTAAGTATGTATGCTTTTAGTGTTGATACCAAGGATCTTAGTTTCTTATCCCCTCTTGTATCATAACAATAGAATATCAATTGTTGCAACATATCAGACTAAATATATAGTAATCTATGCATTAATACACAATTTTCATTGAAAATAATTACCTTTTAACATCAAGTTCCTTTATAGAATTGTTAACATAATTAGCCAGATTAACATCTTTTGCAGCTGGCCTACAGCCCTCATATTTGTCAGCAGGGATATCAGTTCGGATTGGTTTGAAATTGCTTAGACAGTCTCTTGTTATTACTTCTTGAGCTGAAATTTATTGATATTAAACATACAAGATGATAGCGAAATGAAATAGCAGCCAATGGCAGTCAATGATAAAAAACAAGCACTCGCCATCGAAGTTATCATGGACATTAACAAAAAGACAAATTTCAATTCTCAACAGTCAATGGAACAAGAGATCTAGTAAAAGTTCATCATAATTTCCTATTTCAATATTATATATTAATAAAAAATCATGTTTGTGAATTAGCAGTTATCATATACTGGTTCGATGGCAAACCGCCGATTCTCACCTCCTTTCCTCTCTATTAATTTTACACAAACATCTTCGCTATCAAGACAAGGGTTTCCTAAGTAGCCAATACCACGCCAATTGAAGGGTTCGTTGCAACCAGGTGTAGCTCCTGTACATTGATAACACCATATTGCGAGACCTGCGAGCATGCAATACCTCATTAACGACAAATATTTAGAAATAGGGGAGCCAATTTGCATAAATTCAATTTATTTAAATGCTGGAAGAAAAGATATATTATATTAACAAAAAAATATTATTGAGCAGAAACTTGAAAAATATATCAAAACAAAACGTTAGAATGAAACCACACCCAGTTTACTACGTTTTAAGAAAAATATACTAACATTCACTGAAAGTCGATACAATAAATAAAATCAATTCAATCCTCACATTCATATACATAATTGAAATTTTTAACTCTAATTAGGTAAATAACTTTCAATCAAGCTAACTAAACTTTAAATAAGTTTCAGGTATAGGCATAGGTATATGATGTACATTACTCTTCTCTATGGGTTTTGTTTTGAGTTATCTATGGCTTAATGAAGGATTTGATTGGATTTTGGATTGTGCTTCTTTAAAATTTATCGTAGACGTTAATCTGTGATAGATATAAATCTAATCGGTGTTAAAGGTATCTGTGAGGTGTGTACTCGGAACAGTATTGCCAATTTAGGCGATTTTTTGCCATTTAGGTTACCTCAAAGTATGTCGGGGCGACCAAGTTTTGTGATAACCTGATTAGGCTATTTCAAACAAAAAATTAAGCGATTATAGCTACATAAATCAGATTTTTTAAAATACTGAACACAAGTTATAAAAATAATACAGCGATGTAGGGAATTTTGTTACAGGGAATTGTGACAAAGCTGTAAAGGCTGTAGGCCAACCGCAAAATAATATAGATGACCAATCGCTTAGCAGATTTTACTCGACTAATGAAACTACAACGATTAATTAAAGTCAATTAAAAACTCTATTTGAATTGGAAAAGGAGCAAATTTAATTATCTGTGAGAACGTTGACTCTAAGGTGTTATAATAAATAAAATCTACCACGGTTGTCATGCAAGTTCTTTTTATTGTCTGGTATAATAGGTAAACAAAACTTTTCGTTTTGTTCTTATTAAATCTCAAAGTGCAAGGTTTTTTCCAATATGGAAAGTCTTCCTATAATTTTCTAATACCAATAATGGAATAACAAAACAATTATAACAATAAAACACGAAATATAACAAAACTTAATAAGAACAAAATTCACAACTCAACACTGTGTTCCGGTGACACTACCGATATGTGTGACACCGTCGAGTTTTAGTCGGTACGAGGCCGACGTTACCTGTCTTAGCACCCGCGGCGGCAGGTACCTATGCGTTAGTATTTCCCCACGTACTAAATGGTCACGTGTAGTTGTCATAAATACCTTGGTCTCATCATCGATAAAAACTTTAAGTGGAAACCCCTCATTAACAGTTTGTGTAATAAAAGTACCGTCAGCTTTCCAAATTCTAAAATTTAAACTTCCATTCAAAATGTAGATGTAGGCATTTGACATTAGCGACTCACACTACATATAAAACTCCTACAAATAGGTGGTGTTTTAATTTATTTTCGAATTGTACGAGTATATGTCGATTCAGTAAAAAAATTAAGATAATAAAATAGTTTAAACTCATGTGGCGCTATGACTTTTATATACTGTTTCACATTCTTTTATATACTGAGAGATATTTGGGGAGGGGAGAGGAGATGGTATACCGACTAAAACCCCCACGGTAGATATCCTCTTAGCCCGGTTGCCTTGGTAGCTTCGGCGGAAGAGACTCGAGAGCAGATGGGCCATAATTTGAGTAGAAAAATGAGCAACGACGCTATTGGGGCTGGTGCGGCGCTGCTGCCTGCTGCTGTATTCTTATGAAAGTAGGGGAGGAGGGGAACGACTCGGGTTACCATCGAAGAAGGACGCGGACCGAATTCGCGCGTTCGATACTGAACACCGCGGTAATGGAACACGACAGGTAATAATTGATCGGAGTAGTATACAAAATGTAAATATTCTTTATTTTCTCGGCCACGTAAATCTGTGTTGCCACGCAGTTTAACTATCGGCCAGTGTTAGTCATGTTTAATAACGCGCTTGAATAATCCAGCTTGTTCAAGTTTATCGAGTAAAATGATAGCTAATAGCATCAAAACGAAAATCAAGAATTTTTGGCCATTAATAGAATTTTCCAATTCAAATAACAATATTTAATTCAAGACATCTCCATCAAGTTTGCTCCATAAGTCATTAAAAGTTAAAGCAGCAAATGCCCTGCCCAAAATTATATATATATGCTCTGCCATGCCAGCATTTTCCTACTTAATTTTATTATTGGGGACAGTTTGCACATTGCTGATATGAAAAACACAGAAACCAAACCCACTTGGTCAACGGACTCAACAGAAAGACTAAATAGGATAATTAGGGGTTAAGTAAATTATTTTAATATGTTCAACATACAATTTTTTATATATTATACATTTACCAATATGAAATCTAATAGGAATATTTCGATAACTTTAAGTCCAGAAAAGGTTTCAAAGTTTCATAAGTTATCAGGTTTCCGATATAATTTTATGTTAGTGAACATTACTATATACATTTTCGTATGGACTCCCGTTGCATTTCAAATTAAGATACGCGAAAAGAAAGCAAAATTATTTAATACAATAGAGCATAATTGCAAAACAATGTATACTGAATGGTATAAAGAAAAGGCATTTTAAATTTTTCTTACATTAATTCGCATACTTTTAAAATACGTCTTCTTCCTTTTTCTGATTGGATTCAGGGTGCAGTGATGCTAACAGCATTAAAATGTCGTCTTTATTCAAATCAATACACATTGTTCCAACTACATCCTCAATACCGATAGTTCCGTCATTGCTAATATCTACTTCTTTCATAAGGTTATCTAATAATTTAGGTGACATCTTATGGCCTAGTTTAGATAGTACTTCTTTCATAAACTCTCTGTCTATCACACCAGTTTTACCGGGATCCAGTGCATGTAAAGCAGATCTTAATTCTTCTTCTACGGGTAAATCTCTTTGTCTTATTGTTACTATTTTTAGAAATTGATCAAATGTGATATGACCCTCTGGATGCAAAGGCCTTACACAAAAATCTATTAATTCTTGCAGTTGATCTAAAGTGTAAGTCATAAGAAGAAGAGATTTAAGGATATAAACCAATTCTTTTTCCGTAATATAGTTTTCTAAATCGGTATACGCCGGTGTATAATTTTGAAATAATTCCCAAAGTTGTTCCACTTCTGCTAGCTGATCAGGACGGAGTTTAAATGGTTCTTTTAGAGCTTCTTTTGAATCGCTTAGATTAAGTGGCGCAGCGGGATCTGGCGGAGGTTCCTCTACAAACTTATCCTCTTCCTCATCAGCAGTTTCTGGCTCTCCTTCTTTAACTATTCCTTCCTTATTCGGTTCACTTTCTTTTAAATCTTCCTTTGTTTCTTTGATATCTTGGTTATGAGACGAGTCTTTTTCAGATGCTTTGCCTTCTTTTTCTGATACCGTTTCTTGGTTTTGTTC
This sequence comes from Bhutanitis thaidina, assembly GCA_029286595.1. Classification (NCBI taxonomy): domain Eukaryota; kingdom Metazoa; phylum Arthropoda; class Insecta; order Lepidoptera; family Papilionidae; genus Bhutanitis; species Bhutanitis thaidina. Next base: position 7,474,021 of record JAGSMS010000003.1, read on the forward strand.
AGTATCGCCAAGTTGTTTATCTCCATCTACCGATTTCTCTTTCCCAACATTATCCAGGCTAGCTTTATCTTTTTCTATCTTGTTTTCATTCTGTTCGCTTTTTTCATTTTCGATATTGTGAGCAGTATCAAGGCTTTTATGGTCGTCCATTTTGATATATCTAGTAATTTAATAATGTGCCTATGTTACACGTATATGTAAAAAATACAGTTATTGTCTAATTCATACCAAAAATTTGTCGCCGCATCTAGGTTTTCTGAAATATGATCGAAGGACTACGGTTAAGTTTTCAGTAATTGTATCATATAGAATAAGGCTTCTAAGCGATATGCTATCTAGAATATTGATAAATTCTTTTAAAAGCTCATCACGCACATTATCTATAAAATGAAACATCGATAAGGTGGTAAAAATAAACTGACGCAAAGTAAGTCGGAACAATTTGTCATTTTTCTTTATATATATCAAAAAATTGTGAAATATGTCAGTTAATTTTTATAACGTCAATTTCCTTAGGCCTTCTACACACGAGAGTTAAAGCGTAGTAATAGATTTAGGTTTTAGCACTTTTTAATCGCTTTCATCATTCGTATACGTAGATATAATTTCCTATTCTATGGAATATGACCATAGAATAAAAACTTATATATTCATAGCATAGAAGGATCGAAACTCTATACATGTTTCGCAACTTTTTACTTATGGATATTTTCAATGTGTTGGAAAGAAACAGACATAGTCTACTTATTGGTTTACGGATTTCATTACGTTTCATTTTCCTTTTTTTCCTGTCGTTTCCGGTGCTTTATACCCCACGGGGAAAATCAGGTGTTTGACATACTGATGTTATAGTTAACACAGCTACCGTCAGCTTTCTAATTGTTAATTTTTGGTTGAAGAATGAACTCATAGTATGCTAGTCTTGGACCTAATTTTGTTAATAACCGGATCCCGAGAAGGTGGTAGTACCCACCCATATTCTCTATTGAAATTAGGATTTCTTAATATCCATAGCCTCGCGAATCATCTTTGGCAGGATTCGGTAATCTTTTGCGATGTTTTGTGGTCTGTACAATCTAAAGTAATGGTTAGGGCGATCCCGACAAAAAATAACCACAGACTGCAGACTTCTTAGAGCGTCGATGTTTTACTTTAGCTATATGTGTTTTGACGCGGGTTTTTATTGGTCTTTTTGTTTGCCTTATGTTAGAAAGAGAACATTCACTATTAAGCTTATATACTCTGGCATCTTGTAGAGGGATATTATATATGACAAATAAAAAGTCAGAACAACCACACAACCATTTAACCGAACTATCGACATACGGTGGTTCGTATCAAGAATGGCTATCGTTCTGATCGGCTTATATGGAAACCGAAAATACATACAACAAACAAAAAAACATTTATAATCTCAAGTCATTTGTACTTTTATAGATAGGAGAGGTCGTGATAGCTGAGCTGAGAGACTCGAGTTCAATCCTCATGTGTCCCCACATGGCTCGTACCAATGAGTTTATATATAAGAATTTGTGTTTTATGCTTAATTCAAATTAGTTAGAGTTAGTTGGCCTGTACATTACCCTAAGGGAGATATGGTATCTTCCATGATAACAGCCTCTCGTACATGTGGATAGCATCCGTAACAATGAAACTTATGCAACATCGTCGTGTTACCCCTTACTCTAAACGGGATGCTTAAAGGTCACGACATACAGACGCGCGCGTTTAACAAACTACAAGTTTGTTCTCAACTCAGCTCAATAGATATTGGCTGCAAAATCATCACATAGCATCACATGTACGACATAGCAGATCAGCTTAAATACGCAAACACCACAATAGTAATTTATCGGACAAGACAACAGGAATCGGCTGCTTGCCACATGGTTATCATATTAATTACGAGCTGCGTGAACGCTGGACGTTACACTCACAACCAGTATCACAAACTCTGGACATCCCCGCGAACTAACAACAAACCATCGACCTACACGACGGCGAGAAAATCAAATGGGTCCTAGGGCTTATATGGAAACCCAAAACAGAAAAACTCGCATTTAACTTGGACTTCGCACGACGAACGACATTAACAGCAAAGGGCCGACCAAACGTTACATACTACGAGTCATAATGTCGCTATTAGACTCTCTCGGTTTCGCATTACCCATAACAATTCGAGCGAAGCAAATACTACAAGAGACATGGCAACGAGGGACCGGCTGGGGTGAGAAGATCACCAGCTAACAGAGCAATGGCAAATCTTCAAAGATGCAAGCGAATACGCTTACGCCGCCGCATACTACTGACGTATTGTAACCCCGATGGGCGACACGATGCCATCACTCGTGCTCGCGTAGGTAAGAGTGGCGTCCTTAAAAATATCACCGATACCGCGACAGAAGTCGCATAACAGCCACAATAGTACAAGAACACGACTAGAAACCAGACGAAAAGATATTCTGGACCGATAACAGATTTGTCCTCACCCAATTTTAGCCAACTACAGTTGACCACAATTTTCACCAAGAAGCTAAGCTTCTTGATTGTGATTTCTCTTTATAATCACAATCAATAGAGAATCTAGATTATTATACAAGTATCGATATCATGATGAAGTTGAGTTGACAGCCTAACAACTTTGTTGGCAATACTCCCGCCTAAAAGTTTATAAAATTACGCGCTTGAATCCCCTAAGGAACAAACATTTTGTACTTCTTTGCATTTTGTATTTTTTATTATGTGGGCTACGATAACCGAGGTTAGGAGATCAGAAGAGCCGAGTTAGATTTATGTTCGAAGCGCAGGGCGCGTACCAATTTACCGTCTAACTTATATAGCATTGTTATCGTTGGCACTGGATTTTAGGACGGCGACATGCTCACCACCTTTCACATTATTCATCATTATCATTATTTCAGCCTATCACAAGTCCACTGCTGAACATAGGCCTCCCCCAAAGATTGCCACGAAGCTCGGTCCTGAGCCACATGCATCCATCGACTTCCCGCAACACTGCCCAGGTCGTCACTCCATCTTGTGGGAGGTCATCCTGCACTGCGTTTGCCAGTACGTGGCTGCCACTCGAGAACCTTTTTCCCCCAACGGTTGTCACTTCTGCGAGCTATGTGGCCGGCCCATTGCCACTTCAGCTTGCTGATCCTTACGGCTATGTCGGTTACCTTAGTTCTGCTGCGGAAATCATCGTTGCAGACTCTATCACACCGAGACAGAAAAACACCGAGCATAGCCCTTTCCATAGCGCGCTGAGCAACTTTGAGCTTTTGAGCTCATACGGGCTGCAGTGAAGGACCAAGTGTCGGATCCGTATGTTATCACTGGCAACACGCACTGGTTGTATACTTTGCTCTTGAGGGTTTGCGGTATACTCGACGAGAAGATATGACGTAGTTCCCGAACGCGGCTGCGTTGGATTCGTCGATTGACCTCTGAGTCGAAGTTGGACTTACCTAATCGGACAATTTGTCCCATGTATACGTACTCGTCTACAACTTCGAGCCTATTGTTTCCAACAACAACCGGTATTGGTGTGACATGGACGTTTGACATGAACTTCGTCATGTCCATTTTCATCTTAAGACCAACCTGTTGGGAGACATTATTGAGGTCATTGAGCATTGTACTAAGCTCCTCCAGCGATCCTGCCATAAGAACTATCTCGTCGGCAAATCGAAGGTGAGTGATGTATTCGCCATTGATGTTGATACCGTATCCTTTTCACGTTATTGCAAAGAAGCATTGATGTAATTTTTTTAATATTTTTTATTGTATATTAATATAGTATATAATGGGTGTATATTTACTTCATATTCATATAATTGGAAGTAAGTATATACCATACCTCCTTTAAATTGTTATTTGTTGACATAAAAAAGTATAAAGAAAGAACCCAGAATCCAAATGTGAATCAAAAATCCATGATTTCCCCACAAGATAGCGCTTTTCGGAACATAATCATTTTCTAGTAATATCTTTGAATTTAAATTACAACGAAAGGAAAATAAATGTATATTTTTAAATAGACTTACAGGCCGTCCTTCTTTGATTTTAATAACTTGACTTACAACTCCGAATAACGCAAGTAGACATAATAGCGAATAATTTTAATAAAAGAGTAAAAATTTTATTCTTTGACGTCACTGGCGTTTAATTCTTTGGACAACGCGACGCTGTCGCTGACCAGCATTAGTATTTTATCTATGACTCTGACAGAGATAAACTATGCCAAATTTACTATGTTTCGCACAACGAAAAAGTGTGCCAAAAAGCTCGTCTATTACTGTTATATACTTTATATGCCTTTGCATAGTTCCTATGGTATTTGACAGTTATTGAAATAACTAAACGGTGATCGATTCAAACACTACCGAATTTCTTTCTTTATTGAATATTTATCTCAGAATTTTTTTTTGTCTCTTTGGCGCATGGTTGATGATTGGCCGCAGCACAGCGTGTTGGAGGTCCATTCCTGCACGGGACAATTTTTGAATTGAGTCTGGACTACAATTGGTAGTTCGGGGTCTTAGTGTTTGTTAATGTGCAATTAATGTATACCGCTTACACAATAAATGAAAAATTCCTATAGCAGGGGTAACTTCTTTTTTAAAGACAATGAAAATACAAAATTATGGTAAGAGGTTTATTCTTCTTTCAATTCCTAATTTAGTAAACAGTTCTTGTCAACATCTGTAGTTGTATGTTAATAAATCTCTATTTAGGTATCATTTTTTCTGTGGTGATATTCTACCATATAAATCTATCTACCGTATCTATATACCATAACTAATCTACCATATAAAATACTGTTATATTTATTTGCAGTTAAGTAAACGTATTAATATACACACACACTTTATAATACTTAAACAATGATCTGCCTCACTCCTCGCTACATCGTATATATATTGGAAACTTAGATTAGAAACTACTGGATGATGAACTAAGGCAACGCGCTTGTAATACTAGTAGACGATGCAAAAGTTCCAGTATCCCACGGTCAATGCTTTCATAAGGCGCATCACGTGCTTTAATCGTTTGTGAAGAAAGAACTCGGCGGCGATGGTGAGCGGTACCGGTGAGGTGAGGATAGGGACAAACAAGCGCGCGAACTCTTCAGGCAGAACACAAAACGCGCAGAATCGTTGCGCATGCGCTCTCGCCAGTTACTATTCGGAGATTTTATTTTGGCGCGAAACATTAATGCGAATCTATCTCGAATGATTTGTGGCTTTACTCTTGTAAGTTTTAATAGTGCTCCATGTGACTCTCATCAAATAATAAATAATACAACGTACTCTCTTTTTTATCGATATAACATATTTTGAAGAATAGGAAACAATGGTAAGTGATAGACCAATGCTATGATTTTTTAGTGTAATTTCCACAGATAAACTTGGACCCTCATCTTGAAATGTTCAATGTAAACTAGATTTTTCTTCATTTAAAGTATTTTTTACTTATACCTTGATTAATATATGATAATTTAATTTGGAAAAGGGAAAGTAAAATTCTTTAGAATTGTTTTTTTCTGATTCAAAATGTGTTAAAACTTTAATTCCTTTATTAGAGAATAATAACATATGTTTCAAATTTCTAAACAATTTTGTACCTCAAAACGATCTCGTAACGTATCATAACGATAGAATTTCTATTGTTGCAACAGGTAAACCATATTTTTTTTTATTAATTTATTAAGTCAACTACTTATTTCATCATTTATCGGAATTACCATCCGAATTTGACGAACCTAAATTTCACAGACTAGTAATAGGTATTGGCATCATAAGTTCGAGGGTAACGGTACTGCGCTCACCAGCCCGTTTGCCCAGCGTGATGCATATTCAAGGGTAACATCTTTTATAAATGTATGTCGGATTTTGCTGACACTTTCTCGGAGAAGTCAGCGTTCAACGCTGGACTTAAAGAAAATTAAAATAACGATTACATCGACATTTAGCTGTTATGTTTACAGTTACAAAAAAAATGCTATTGTTAATTGTGTGATAATAGATAAATGTACCACTGTATAATTTTTTAGATCAATGGGTTTAAATCTAAAAATAAAGTACTAACGTTAAGTTCGAATTGTCGTACAAACTAGCAATTTTCTTGTCACGTTTATGCTGCTTCTTTATAAAATAGGTTTTCTTCTTTCGCAGTCATGCATTATGTATACAAAAACCGTTACAATTCCTAGAAATTACACTTAATGCTTTTAGAACTTTCGCTATGCAGTTAGTTTTATGCCGCCCTTACCGTATATCCTGTATATAATATTGGGGTAGTCAGAGATCTTTATTAATGATTGATTTCAGTAATTTCAACCCAGAGCTTATTTGGAACAATGTGACAGATTACGAGCCTGTTGCCGTTTTAGTGTTTAGGTCAACGATAAAGATATCCCACTTGGCTATCGTGGACGCCAGTTTTCTCCAGAAAAAAACAAGCAGCGTCATAACTTCTTCGGCCATGAACCTAATACTAAAATAAAATTAAATATTGTAAATTTACCTTTTAGGGTCCTTCGGCCAAATGTTAAATAATATTGTTATTAGTGGATTACCCAAAGCATTAAATATTATAATTATATACCTCACCAAGGCCATTATTAACTCCCCTTCGACTCTAATTACCACATGACCTAAAAACTTGAATTACACTTTGTTAACTGAGCGCCAGAATGTCTCCTGTGATCAAAACTTTTCGAGATTTGTAAATAAAACTGCGCAGTGCTTTAATGACTACGGAGCCCCGCATTATGCGCGTATTATACATTACGCATGTTAGTCGCTTTTATTTTTGTAATGCAATCGACAAGTTTGCACGTGTATGACATTTATGTAATATCTCAAAACTAATACGTACCTATACGAATAATTTTTTAAATCCCTGTTTTGGTTGACTTCGTCTACGCCAAAGAGTTAATTTTTTTTATCTATATATATATCATAGAATAATTAACGAGTCAAAAAACTTTAAAAACCTTTTTTTCAATCGTTGTTATTTTTACACAAAATTAGCTCAAAATTGGTAATCTACTGCGCGTGAATAGAACTTATGATGCCGATTGTAATTAAAGCAGTCCCAAAGTGACAATATTTAAGGCCTTATCCCAATTTGAAAGGAATACAGTACGGGCTGACGGAATTTACATTTGATACAGGATCATAGCAGTCCAGTTTGTGTACGCTATACCCTTTTCACATACGCCAAACTTGGAGACAGGTGCTACTTGTGGAAGCACTTATGAGTATCCATGGTCATCATTCTTTATTGATTTTTATCGTAGAGCACGCTTTCATTTGCCTATAAAACTGTTTGCGTTTTATACTAACTGTGACTCCCGATTTCGTTCGTGATAATTATAAACGTAACTCTTACGTACTCTTACTTCCAATATAGAGATAAGGTAGTAGCCTGTAAATGCCCACTGCTGGTAAAACGCCTTCTCGCCATTATTTAAGCTAGCTATGAGGTTGGAAAGGGTCCGCCACGCTGCTCCAGTGTTAACACTACACTGAAAGTTCAACCAATTTCTAAAATCACTCTGGACAAGCAGACTGAGAATCATTTTTGAGTTAGTAAACGGCCCTTACACGTTTATTACTGTTTGTTGGCTTAGTAAAATAGAATAATTAACGGAAACTCATAGATAGATCGAAGACCTCTCCTAAGAAAACATAATGTGTAGGATACAACAGGCACATAACGCTAAGTTAAAATAGTGCTGAGTTAGTTATCTGTCAGTCGATCTTTTTCTCTTCTTATTTAAACTTTTTTAGTCCAATCTGAATATTGGCCTCAACAAGAAAGTACGAGCAAAACCTTTAACGCATTCGGTCTCCAAAGCCTCGTTTGTTACCTAGCTGGATGCACCACGTGCAGGTGATATTGACATTCCGCGAATTTAACTTGAATGTAATAAAGTAGCTTAAAGGGGATTATCTTCTATGTAGTAGAAAATTATCTAGTTTTTGTCGCAGCGTTCATTCTTCAAGAGAAATATAGTTTAATATATAATCACCTACGCTCGTCAACCAGAGCGGCACAGATTAAGGATTTCCATGTGACCCGACTCAGCGCAGCCAAAAGGACTTCCGCAACCCACCTCTCGCTTCTCCGAGAGATAGAACGCGACAGGTGGTAAGCCTCGCCGCTGTGTTTTCTCCGGGATTATCACGAGAACTTCAAGGCTTTTCGACACCCACGGAAATAAAAAGGGCGGCAGTTTTTTTAAGTCGTTACGTCACGGCATAAACTATGTGTTTTAAGTTTGATTTTCGTACTTCATAAACTAATAAAAAAATTACTCGGTAAGTGAATTAAAAAACGGCCGGACTATTTAGATATAAGACACAATCAAATAATAACTTTTAAAATTGTTGCAATCATGGATGACATAGCTACTCATGAATTGAAGTTATTTTGTATGTGAAGGTAAAATATCCATGGATGTACACCAACAACCGTTCACTTGGACTGACGTAATCTTTGAACAAAACTACACTAATTGGACCGCAAATAGTAAAGTACCAACTCATCGAAAGTATCGTTAGTAAATTAAACAAACGGGACAGAGCAATAAAACGTGACAAGGCTGAATGATTCCAGATTCGTAATCACGCGTGATAAAATATTTGAACTTGAACCGAGCAAACAAATTAGTAGTTTGTCATTGAAATTAATTTCCGGATTATATTATACACAATTTTGCAAATTTTTTACGTAGACCATAGGTCAATTAAATGAATAAATATATATAATAATGTTCGACTTTAAATATTATTCACACATTTCAATAGGTTTCTTTTGTACACTTTAAATTCAAAAAGACTGCCGATGTCGGCATCGTGGCTTTCAAACTCTTGTCCTCGGTGGTCGCAAGATCGGGATCGGAACTGATAAAGAAAACAACTTAGGTACTATAGATGCAAACATAATAAAAAGGAAAATAAATTTCAGAAAAGTTGTGTGGAGTCGTGCAAATTAGGTTGTGTCATCTATAATCCGGTCAGCAAAGGTATGAACCTAGGCATGAACGCTCGAAGTTCTGTTCTCACTGGAGAGTAGGTACCGAATAAGACTGATCGAGCTACACTCACAAAAATGGGTTGCTTTATGTAAAATTATTATGTAATTACGGTAGAAAAACCACGCTATCACAGAATACCTAAAGAAAAGCTTGGCGTAAAGTTGCAACATTGTGCATTAAGTGACGAGAACCGGAGACCAAATACTAGCTTCTGCCATTTCAGTATAATCTTAAGAGTCTTCGCTTCTCGATTCTTCGTCAAGGATGGATTCGTTCCAGAGTGACTACTCATCTGATTGGGTTTGTGAAAAATTATAATTTGTAAAATATGCTGTAACTTAATAGACCTAAGCGCCATGCTAGCCTAGTGGTCAGAGCGTTCGCTTTAGCTTCATAGAGCGGGAGTGACCTAGCTTCGGTCCCCGGTACCGGCACCACTAAAATTGTGTATATCAATATAAGTGCTGATTTTACCACGAGCTTGGCGATGAAGGAAAACATTGTAAGGAAACCTACATCATCTGAGAAACAATAAAAAATATATCATTTGGAAGACCAATGAAGTCCGCCAACCCAACTGGAACAGCGCGGCGGAAATTCTTAGCTCCAATCTTTTTAAAAAAATATTTGAGGGCTAAAAAGATTTTCCCAGCTGTGGCCATTTATAGGCTTTACTTTACTTTTTATAAGACATGAGAGGCTTATGTATGTATGTATACCACAGGGTTAGGCAGTCATGTTGGATTTATATTTGGCACTACTCAGTGTAGCCAGATGAGATGCCATCAAATATTTATAATACATTGGATGCCACGAGATTTTCGTCACTGCCATCACTACTCACATATTTGGCAGTTAACAAAAGTTAAGCATAGCTTTATTTCTACCTAATATTAATTAGGTAAACGTGACAGGGCAAATTTATTTAAATTTCGCTGGAGGGCTTTGCTAAATATCTAAAAACCTTCGACTTATTCACACGACCGTGAACTGCCCACAGTTTAATAAAAAAAACTGTAATTAGTGGTACGGTAAACAAAAGTTTAAAATCTGTAGCACGCTTAACGTAAAGAGCCTTGGCGATACACTTTAATTTACTATCTTTATCGATCACAATTAACCTTTTATTATTATTTTTCATGATCATTCAGATAGTATTCGTCGAAAACTAAACAAGTTATGTCAAATTCCATTTATTATAGACTAGCATGCGGAACCCTCCGCTTCACCCCCGTGGAGAAACTTCCCAAAGCTTTTCTGAAAAATAAAAAGTTGTAATATATATAATAAGTACTTAAAACAGTAAAGTTGGACTGGTAGTATTTTTGTAGATAATGTATGTATTTATTTAAAAATTTTCTTATTTTTTATCATTGTTGAGATTTAGCAATTATTGATTTGTTTCATAAATTTACTTATTTTATTTATTAATAATTAATATTGTGTTCTAATTAATAATTTAGTAGAGATTAATATACTAAGTCATTATTTGATAAAAATAAATAAGTAAAAGGTTTATATTAATACATATAAAAGTGATACAATTTTTCGATCGAATAAAGATACCCACCGTTTTTTTTGTTTGTATAACTGAATATGACTGATATAAATATACGGTTACTTTCGCATTTATGATATTAAGTAAGTATACATTGTTGTTAAAATTTAGGGCATTGAACACATACAATTGGTGTTCAATGCCCCTGAATGCATGCTTTTACATAGCTACTCGCTATATATTGACTAGGCTAGTCAATGGATAATTACATATTATAAGAATAATTGACGGCGTGCTAAAAGTCACGAAAACTTATTTTGACAAATTTCGCTAAACATTAAATATTAAAATTTCATCAAAAAAAATATTTTGATGTATATTTGATTTTGTAATATAATTTACACCTACCCGTACAAGTACAAATCTATAGTGCAATGACGGTGAGAAGGTCATACACAGCTCTTACACAACGAATCAGAGTAATGCACCACGTCAATGATATATTTTATTGTACATCTGTTACGTACATCACGATTCGTCAGTGATCCAGTTCTTTTTAACCTTAAAGATATCATACCTCAAATTAAGACGTGATGCTGAGAGATGCCGAGACGGGATGATGCCATCATTGTCGACCACTTTATTACACTAATTGTTTCGAAAGATACTGTGAAAATCTTAATATGGAATCCTCTGATGACTTCAACATAATAACCTTAATAAATTACTTAACAATTAAATAAATGTTATTTATCTGTTTCTAACCTGTATTCTATCTTTGTTAAGCTCAGGCGACATTAAGTATATGATTCAACGTAAAAACAACAAAATAAAGCCTCCAAGGTTTGTGTACTGTACACTGATATTTGGTAACATAAGTACACATACATATACACTAATTGTATATTATAGGCCTCTATAATACGCAATGATCCATGACTTACTGTGAACAAGGCTTGACAGTTTAACTTAGTTTTGTTATATATATATATATGAGCTGTGATATCTCAGGATCAAGGAGTTAGCTTTAATTTAATTATACTCAAGTAACCTGGGTTCAAATCCCGGGTCGTAAATCAACTCTGCGGTGACTTAGTTACGGGGTCTTTACGTTTATTTTCACACTGCAGTATGCCATATTTGAATCTTTACTTTTCTTTTTTACCAATATTTGTATTACAATTGTTCGTCCGTTTGAAATAATCGAATCTTAAATAGTTCTAACCGCTAAAAGGGCAACCTAAAATTCAATTTGAACTCCTGGCCAATGTTGCATATCGATAGAAGATGCATTATTTTTGCTTCGATTTGTCGAGGCTTTTTGCAAATTGATAGGTTTAACCGATATTTATTATTTAAATATGTGAAAAGACATACTTATTGTCCCATGTTAGTATAATTCAGATCTGACAATGAAAAGTTAATTTAGTTGTATTTCCTATTCATTGAACATTCCTACAGCGAAATATTTTTTTATGTTTAAATTATTAGCTTTTACCAACAGTATGGCTAAAAGTGTTTATGAACATGAGCCAATCATTGATTGGCGAACGAGTAACGGATGTGCACACTGCACTTGGTGCATACGTGAAACATACGTAAGAACCCAGTAAATTAATAATATATTTATAAATGACGAGAAACTGAGACCCAACATCTGTCGGTGAGGCATTCCATCCTCATCATTACAGCCTGTCACAATCCACTGCTGAACATAGCCCTGCCCCAACGATCCCACAAAGGCTTAACCACTGTGACCACTAAAGTGATTCCACTGCTGGTACATCGTTTCAAACCTCTAAAACAATTCTGTAAACAATTTACGTTAAATTTTGCGTGTAAAAGCCATCAGTAAACACAGCAATTGAGTGTCGAACCTGGTAAGAACTCAATATTATATAAAAATCTTTGTATGTATGTAAGAGTATGTACGTTAGTTAGGATTTAACTTAAAAACTATTTTATGGATATTGACGGTACTTTTTTTTAAATTTTCCTCATGATTCCAGAAGCGCTGCGTGGTATGCTATTTCTGTACTGCTTTTATTACTGATTGTCGGTCAAACACGATAAAAGGACTGAACGGACATGAACGACATTTGGCTGAGACATAGATTATGTCATGGGATAGGATATAAGATGGTACTTTATTTTTCAACAAAGAGTTCTTTTGTGACAGAATTTGTGACGTGATCGTGACCACTAGTCCTGTGTAAATATGATAATGAATAAATATTCCTCAGACGTGCGCCTATTATGAAACACGTACTATAACCAATAACTTTCGCTGTCAACTTATGATCTAGCATTTTGCATTACTAATTAGGCGTAGCTATAAACTTACAAGTATACCCTAGTATAATAATATGATGTACCTTTTAAGGGTTCTGAACGGAGCCTAGTTAGGCGTAGGATTAGTACGGGCACGACCCTCCGTCTGTCAGTCCTACCTTTAGAGGCCTATATTTTGAACCGTAATATGTAGCCCGTTGATATTTTTACAGAATGTATGTTATTATGACGGATATTCTAATATAAACATAAAAAGTAAAAATTAAATGACAGTTGCTTGAGCCATACAAAAACGTGTTTTTTCTACGTTTTCTTCCTTTTGCTCTGTCGTAAAAATTGTTATACATACACGCGTTTAACTTGTTGTGATTACAGTACAAAGTGAGGTGCCTGACTACCCGTAATTATACTGACTCTCCTTTCAAACCGGAACACAATTGTTGTTGCATTGCTATTCAGCGGCAGAAATGGGTTTGAGTGTGGTAACTACCCAGACGACTCCTAAGCAGAGAAGGAGTCTTCCTCCAGTATATTTCATACTTCTTATAATCTTATAATAATATATATCTACTTTCATTATTATAGCCTCCCGTCTGAGGTACCTTGTAATTTCTTGATACTTTTCCAAGAATTTTTCCGTAGATTTTATTGATGACTATACCAGTCACGATGCTTGCTCGCTTAGAAAGTTAATGCACGTGGGGAGAAATTACTACTCGTAGGTATCACTCAAATTGTATTGTCCTTTCATGAATAAATTAATTGCTACTTGTTCACTATATTCATTTGTTTTTAAATACTACCTAACCAAGAGTTAGTACTGATAGCAGTGTTTAAGAATTTGTTTTTGACAACATCACCTGATATTATGGGGCGATGAGTTATAGATTAGATTATTCTAAATGGTTTACATTATTTTAGTAGTAGTTACCCCTCCAAAGTTGAGAGTTGTGGGTTCGAAGATCTTAGGCAAACTTTTGTAAGATGAAAATGAATGTTTGTTGCCGCGTCATGTACTTTTACATATTACTAGATTATCAGCTTGTCTCAGTAATCGTTTTTATTTTTTTTTAAGACAATAAACAAATAATTATTTTATTTAAAGAAATAAAAAATATTTTTCGCCATTTTGTTACCATCTAGTGAAGACCATTGAAATACTTTAAACTTATCAAACATAGCACAATTTTTGGCTTATTGATTGATTTGATAGTAAATTATGGCAACCCAAAAAGTTGTTTACGCTGATAACTCAAGCAACTGTAAAACTATTGTAATATCTTTTCACATATATAGATAGTTCAAAAATCCTACGTTTCTGCTTTTGACTACGCTGAATCGAGACAAATGCAAATCCGTAATCTCTTCGTGCCTCTATGGGTGACAGGTGTTACATATATCACAGAATGTCGGCGTAAACTAACAACATAACATACAGCTGCGTTTAGCAAGTGACGAAAATTAAGGTCTTAATTATTGTTGTGAATGTAACGCATTCCATCTACGAACTGATTAACACAGGTTTATAGTGATTCACGAACGACGCACAATAATGCTATTTAAAATTAAATAAATAATCATCAATAAATGTAATTTTAATGATTTCTGTGTATGCCTATAGCCTATATACTATAATCTTTATAGCGAGTTATCTAATTCAAAAATAAAAATATTTTTCGCCATTTTGTTACCATCTAGTGAAGACCATTGAAATACTTTAAACTTATCAAACATAGCACAATTTTTGGCTTATTGATTGATTTGATAGTAAATTATGGCAACCCAAAAGTTGTTTACGCTGATAACTCAAGCAACTGTAAAACTATTGTAATATCTTTTCACATATATAGATAGTTCAAAAATCCTACGTTTCTGCTTTTGACTACGCTGAATCGAGACAAATGCAAATCCGTAATCTCTTCGTGCCTCTATGGGTGACAGGTGTTACATATATCACAGAATGTCGGCGTAAACTAACAACATAACCTGATATTATGGGGCGATGAGTTATAGATTAGATTATTCTAAATGGTTTACATTATTTTAGTAGTAGTTACCCTCCAAAGTTGAGAGTTGTGGGTTCGAAGATCTTAGGCAAACTTTTGTAAGATGAAAATGAATGTTTGTTGCCGCGTCATGTACTTTTACATATTACTAGATTATCAGCTTGTCTCAGTAATCGTTTTATTTTTTATTAAGATAATAAACAAATAATTATTTTATTTAAAGAAATAAAAATATTTTTCGCCATTTTGTTACCATCTAGTGAAGACCATTGAAATACTTTAAACTTATCAAACATAGCACAATTTTTGGCTTATTGATTGATTTGATAGTAAATTATGACAACCCAAAAAGTTGTTTACGCTGATAACTCAAGCAACTGTAAAACTATTGTAATATCTTTTCACATATATAGATAGTTCAAAAATCCTACGTTTCTGCTTTTGACTACGCTGAATCGAGACAAATGCAAATCCGTAATCTCTTCGTGCCTCTATGGGTGACAGGTGTTACATATATCACAGAATGTCGGCGTAAACTAACAACATAACATACAGCTGCGTTTAGCAAGTGACGAAAATTAAGGTCTTAATTATTGTTGTGAATGTAACGCATTCCATCTACGAACTGATTAACACAGGTTTATAGTGATTCACGAACGACGCACAATAATGCTATTTAAAATTAAATAAATAATCATCAATAAATGTAATTTTAATGATTTCTGTGTATGCCTATAGCCTATATACTATAATTTTTATAGCGAGTTATCTAATTCAAAAAATAAAAAGAATTTATCAAAGTTCCTGAGATAATATCAAACACATACAAAATTTTCACGTTTACGTATTATATTACTATAGTAATATTAATAATGATTGGAAATTAACTACATCTAAGCCCAGATTATTGAGGTGTAATTTTAAGTCGACTGTAACACGAAATCGCTAGAGCCTCGTTAAACAAGATCCCATAAACCTTTTATTCATAACTTGTTTCTGCTTCTTCTTAGTGCTCGAGCCCTCTTCGAACGGCAGTTTTTGTCATAAGTAATATAACCTCATCGCACCTCACGCTCATCGTCAGTGTGTGTATTTTCAATTCGGCCTTTTCTGAGATTAATCATCGGCCATCTATTAACGACTTGAGATTTTCAACTCATTTCCCCTAACGACACTTACAGGAAGAATTTCTTATAGATCAGATGATCATCATCAGATTGGCAAATTTTCTAACGTACGATATGCTTACCTATTTAACATATACAGACGGCATCAATAGTCAATCCATTTATCGATATTTATTTTATGACATCAGAGCTGTACTGTGCCCGCAACTTCGTTGGTAATCTGTATTTTAATACAATGAACTATGTCAATTTGTGGATCTATAAACAGGAAATCTTGATGCCAACGATTAAGTAGTCTTTAAACAATTATGATAGGATAATTAGAAAAGTAAGAAACATTAATTTTTATTCAACATGTTAAATTGTATGCTAATTTTTTTTCAATAGATATACTAAAGGAACTAAAGCGATTTCTGCGAAGCTCAGAATCGATCTTTATTATTTTTCCGGGTGAAAGTACGGGAGTGGCGGCGAGCGTCGTGGACCACGGATTATTGAGGTGTAATTTTAAGTCGACTGTAACACGAAATCGCTAGAGCCTCGTTAAACAAGATCCCATAAACCTTTTATTCATAACTTGTTTCTGCTTCTTCTTAGTGCTCGAGCCCTCTTCGAACGGCAGTTTTTGTCATAAGTAATATAACCTCATCGCACCTCACGCTCATCGTCAGTGTGTGTATTTTCAATTCGGCCTTTTCTGAGATTAATCATCGGCCATCTATTAACGACTTGAGATTGTCAACTCATTTCCCCTTACGACACTTACAGGAAGAATTTCTTATAGATCAGATGATCATCATCAGATTGGCAAATTTTCTAACGTACGATATGCTTACCTATTTAACATATACAGACGGCATCAATAGTCAATCCATTTATCGATATTTATTTTATGACATCAGAGCTGTACTGTGCCCGCAACTTCGTTGGTAATCTGTATTTTAATACAATGAACTATGTCAATTTGTTGATCTATAAACAGGAAATCTTGATGCCAACGATTAAGTAGTCTTTAAACAATTATGATAGGATAATTAGAAAAGTAAGAAACATTAATTTTTATTCAACCTGTTAAATTGTATGCTAATTTTTTTTCAATAGATATACTAAAGGAACTAAAGCGATTTCTGCGAAGCTCAGAATCGATCTTTATTATTTTTCCGGGTGAAAGTACGGGAGTGGCGGCGAGCGTCGTGGACCACGGATTATTGAGGCCTCAGCTCATCGCGTGAGATTGTTACGTGTTGTATCATATATATTGACAAAATGTATGAAGAAGGACAATCACCTTTAAACTATAGAATCAAAATGTATTCAAAGGAGGCTGTACACTAAAAATATTTCAACAAAAAGTAAATGGGAAATTTATCGGACTTCTTACATTCCCCTTTTCAGCCCGTGTGCAAAAATAAACGCATTAATTAAACACTAGTCCCCAAGTCGACATAAAGCAAATAACGAGTAATTTTATATTTCATCTCGATTGGCACACTCTTTAAGAAATTATGTAAACTCAAAAATGTACTGGCAATATTAACAGTACCGACTCGTAAGCACGATTGTTAAAGCTCCAATGTAAATAATAGGCACCACTGTAGACTGATTCATCTTCTATGTAATCGCTCCTCTGATTGTCTCTACGTTGCTATCCTTGTGGATTTCCACGAGGTTTGACATAGCAATACTGAAATAGATTATGTAGTTACGCTTCACGAAGTACGATAAGACCATCAGACAATTATGTAAAGCTTGATTTACCTACTGTTCAGGTTTTTCTGACTAAAACTATAAGAGAGTAGCGTACGCCATGTACTTAAAGTTATCAAGTCACCCGCTGCAGGTGGCTTAGAATTCGTTAGTAGAATTGAATAACCATTATTGGATACCCAACCAGAGACAGTAACGGTTGACGACGTCATTGAAAATCGTTGAAAGCAAAGCCGATATCTCTGCCCCGGGTGGCCAATTCAGATAGTGGCAAAATAGGTGTTTTTTTATTGAAATACACTATGTATTTATACAATTATGCAATACGTTCATAAGTCTGGGCTTTTATATAAACTATCGGACATAATCATAATCTATCTGTAATCAAAAACTATCGGACATAGATAAAAGTAACGAGCGTTCGTAAACCAAAATGCCTGCTTGGGTTGGAACTGAGAACTGAATAGAATTAGAAATTCAAAGAATCCAAATCAATAACGAACCTGGACGAACGGTTTCACTATCGGACGTTCATTAAATATATTCTATAGACGAAAATGTAACTTACAAATAAAAAAATTTAAACTCCTTATATTACAAACACTTAGCAAGGAAACCAGGTGAACGGTCGTCTATCGCACCACATTGTTATCTCACATTAAGCGCTGGAATACCATATTATTATGAATCAAGGCTGTATAGCAGCATAGGAACTTATTATAAGTCATATATCACCAAACCACATTAAAAGATACGAATATGTAGATATATAAATATATATAAGATATAAAAGAGAAGCTACTATTAAAATAGTTATATCTCTCTTAACGAATTAAACAAATAACCTAATACGAATTTGCGTTGAATTTGACTTGATCGGCACAAATATTTTTCTTAACTTTGTCGTTTACACCTTATGATGACAAAGGGCGGACTTAATGCATGCCTATTGGCATTCTTTGCCGTATTGCCGTAGATAACCGTAGCAAGTGTATTTAATTAAAATAATAAAATATTTTAATTAAAATAAATTTGAAAACAACTATAAACAAATTAAAAAATAATATATATGAATACATAATAATATATTATTATATATGTAGATAGAGAAATAAATATAAACAAGATACACAATAATAACCATATAAGGCCTCGCTTGTAAACAAAAGAATTTTCGAAATTACCTATCATTTAAATTAAAAAAATATTCTCTAACTGATTTTTGAAATGAGTTCCTGTTTGCCGATTTCTTAACTTTGTCGGGCAGGGCATTCCAGAGCAGTATAGCCTGAACCCTAAAAGAGTTGCCGATAAAACCGGTGACGCTTTGAAGATCGAAGCTTTCTCTCGTGCGTTAAGAAAAAGTAACAACATTTTTTTTGAAAATACGAAGAGAGTAACTAGAATACTAGAGTGACGCATCTGTTGGGTAGCCATTTAAGGCAAATACGCAATTCAGAGACTTACGAAGACCAAAGATAAAACGAATAGAGTTATTAAGAAGGCGCTCTAGCTTATTGAGAAGATCTTGGTTCAGGTCTGAGTAACATATGTCAGCTAATCAATTATAGGGAAGCAATTTTCTAACAGTTTGGTCGTCTGATAGCTTTGTTGATTATGTGACCCGATTTTGAAAGCAGTGAGTCGCGGGTTCAAATCCCGCTAGGCTTCAATTATTCGTATGACGAATATGATACTTGCCCAGACACCTATTGTGTCATCTGTCAGGTACCTTAAGATTTTTCAATATTTACTTCCATCAACTTTTGTGTCACACAGGGGCTGAGGTGGGATACATTTAATATATAGAGAAAAATTAATGTGTTGTGCATTAACTTTTCTCTACATATTTATTTAGGGGTTTAAAACCGTGCTTGGTGGCAATTTTGGAGAGGCTTATGTTTAGCAGTGGACTTATGGTAAGCTATAATCTATGAATTAATGAATATAAATTAAGGACTTAAAACCATCTCGTACTTTCATTTAGTTATATTTTATATTGGATACCATATTAGTTTCATGCGTCATCCTCGCGCTTAATTACAATATTTAATTATAAAATGTATTACTACTAAAGTTAGAGTACTTTAGTTTGTTGTAATATTAAACTCAGCACAATCACATGAACCCGCTTATCGAATTGCACACTACGCTCCAGTTGGCATGTGAAGGGCTTCGTTTGGTTATTTATGCTCTACATTGTAATTCAAAATCTGTGTGCCTACTCCATACAATGTCTTCACAACTCTAACGAAATCCACTATACGAATATAAACTACAAAATATGTGCCTGCGACTTGTTTGCTTATAGAATTCACGATCTTTCAGACATGAGGATGAGTTAACCGATGAAGCAAAGTCTGGACTTTACTTGTGTGTGTGTAGCAGTAACGTAGTGTGTGAAGGTGCACCTGGGCTTACCTACACGCACTACGGTACATATACACCGAGGCATTTACGCATCACGCATTGACAAAGACTTTCTCACACATACATGCACCAGTACCAATTGTAAAAGGACTTTTATTTGTTGAGAGTTTGCGCACCCACTCTTAATTTGACATGTATTGTATCAAAACGTTACAGTCTGTCAGCCTATCGCCGCTCCTTTGGTTCCGGATATAATATGTAAAGACGTTGAGCATATTTTCCATTAGGCGCCTTCTACATTACCCACAGTCAGATAGGAGTGGTGCTATTTTTAGATTTCACAGAGAAAGAAAAGTCAGAGGGAAGAATAGGATTTAAACTAAGTTAATAAAAATGGTGGAATTCGGGGAAAGAAAAATGGGAAGAGGAACTGGGAAACTAGAGACTTAGTCAATAGTAACTCGAAAAGCCAAGGTTGCCTGCCCGAGTATTATGCTTCCAACTATCGAACGAGAAACTACAATCTACATACATCATCCAATAAACTATAAATTTGGAATCGACATCTGTTGTACTTAAAATAAAGTAAATTTGCGTAGATTAAATTTACTTCTTAATAAAGCTAATTGAAATCTGTTTGAAACTCACGGTAAAACATTTATATATTATTCATCTACTGTATTATCATGATCAGTTCTATTATTTGAATCTTTGTACATAAATGGTTTTTAATTAAAATGCGAAACATTAATGGATTAATAAATAAACCTTTAAATAGTTCAAAATTTACAACTACAAAAGTGGCATATATTTTCGTATTTATTTGTGCGGAGGTTTTGCATAACCTAATACCCCCTTCCCCTTTCCATCACCGAACGACTAGACGCGGCGAGCAGTTCCACCCTTATGTTGTAGACATTCCTCCATTACGCACGAAGCGGTTTGCCTCTTCTTTCTTTATGCGGACGGCTAAGGAGTTGAACTCTCTGCCGAGGTCAGTTTTTCCGGAAACCTATAACCTGGATATCTTCAAGGCCAGAGTGAACAGACATCTAGGCAAGCGTGTACCATCCTAGGCCTCATCTTCGCTTTCCATCGGGGAAGATTGAGGTCAAACGCAAGCCTATTTTTTCATAAAAAATAAAAAGTCCCATTTACCCAATTCCAAAGATCAAAGTCACACCGTCAAGTTTCTTGCCATTCTCCCTAAAAATTCCGGCAAGCTCTAAAACCGAGAAAATGAGACGAGAGCTCTGCGGATGACATGATTATGAGCGAGATAGTCTGCCAGCACTTTTTTTGGTAAGAAAACCCATGGAGGCCTAACTCGTTGATGTCGTTACCACAAGGACGTCGGCTATCGACATATACAACTACATATGAAAAAAAAAATATTTTTTATATTATAATTTCCACTTTTCCGTGTGGCTGTCGGAAGTTTTCCGTGTGGCTGTCGGAAGTAAAGAATAGCGCCAACCCTGTCTAACCATGGGTGTCGTAAAAGGCGACTAATGGTAAAAAAAATTATATTAGGAGATGGGCAGCAGCATCTTCCTGCACTAGAACAAAAAAAAAACTGCGGTTGCCTACCCGCTCGCCAGGCGTGGCAACTAAGGCAAACCCCCCCCCCATGATGAGAGGTAGAAGAAAGCAATGGCCCCCAGTTCCCGGCGGCCTCACTAGTCCTGGTTATGGTGGCAGCCATGGTAACGGCGAGCCAGGGGGTGCGAAGAATCACCGGCTGATTTCTAGCTGCCAACCCAAACGACTGGACCTGGCAATATATAACGCGCGCACATTGAGGACCGACGGGAAGATACTAGAACTGGTAGAAGAAGTAAACTCCAGTGTAACTTACTGGAGTATTATAGGGTTGTCTGAAGTCCGAAGACTGGGAGAGGACTCTGTGATCCTAAAATCCGGTAACTTGTTCTACTACCGGCAGGGTGACCATCTGTCCCAATGAGGTGTCGGGTTTATCGTACCTTATACTCAGAATAACCAAAAGGTATTCGCTGAAGGTCATACAGGTATACGCACCAACCTCGACACACCCTGATGATGAAGTGGAGGCAATGTATGAGGATATTTCAAGAGCCATGCATTGCTCTAAGACTCACTACACGGTGTTGATGGGAGACTTTAACGCAAAACTAGGTACGAAAAAAGGACATGAACTGATAGTGGGGAACTTTGGAGTAGGGCAACGGAACCCAAGAGGGCAACAGCTGGCTGACTTCATGGCAAAGGAGGGATTCTTTATGATGAACTCCTATTTCCAGAAGCGGCCCCACAGGAAGTGGACATGGATGAGCCCGGACGGTACCACAAAAAATGAGATCGACTTCATCATGACGACCAAGCGTCAGCTGTTCAGTGATGTCTCTGTGATCACTAGGGTAAAAACCGGCAGTGATCACCGAATGGTCAGAGGCACACTGAACCTTAACATTAGGCTCGAGCGGTCTCGTCTGGTGAAGTCTACGCTCCGCCCACCACGTGCCCTTATCCAGAACCCCGAGAGCTTTCAGCTCGAATTGCATAATCGCTTTCAGTGCCTAGACGATTGCGTTACAGTGGACGATACGAATAGCAGGCTAGTGGAAACTGTCCATGCGGTAGGAGCTAAGTTTTGCAGGACCCGCCGCACGAACAAGCCCCAAAAGCTCTCCGATCACACTCTTAAACTCATGAAAGCCAGGCGTGAGATAAAGCTGCAGTCTACAACGGATGCGTCAGCGTATCGGCTACTGAATAGACAGATCACCAAATGTATGAGGCAAGACTTACGCAAATTCAATACAGCCTGTATTGAAAAAGCGATAGAGCGGAACCAAGGCTCCAAAGTCTTCGCCAGAGATCTGTCTATCGGAAAGAGCCAACTGACCAAGCTAAAGACCGAAAGCGGCGCAGTCATTTCCGCTGGAGCCGAGATTTTGAGTGAGATCGAGAGATTTTACGGACAGCTGTACACGACGTCGTTGAAACCACACACTGATGTGAGTAACGACCCAAGAGCCAAGCTTATCCGATATTACTCCGATAACATCCCGGACGTCAGTCTGAGCGAGATTAGGATGGCTCTCAAACAGCTTAAAAAAGGGCAAGGCGCCGGGTGAGGACGGAATTACAGCTGAGCTTCTGAAAGCGGGTGGAAAACCGATACTTGTTGTCCTTCAGAAGCTGTTTAATTCCGTCATTCATGGCGGTATTACGCCGAAGGCGTGGAGTAGAAGCGTGGTTGTCCTATTCTTCAAGAAAGGGGATAACTGCCTTTTGAAGAATTATAGACCGATATCGCTTCTAAGCCGCGTCTACGTGCTGTTTTCGAGAGTCATCTCAAATCGTCTAGTGAACAGACTTGACGACTTCCAGCCTCCCGAACAAGCCGGATTCCGAAAAGGCTATAGTACCATAGACCACATACATACTCTTCGCCAGATTGTACAAAAGGCCGAGGAGTACAATTTGCCATTACGTCTGGCTTATGTGGACTAGGAGAAAGCCTTCGATTCAGTCGAAATTTGGGCGGTGCTATAGTCTCTCCAGCGGTGCCAGATAGACGCTCGGTATATTGAAGTGCTGAGGTGTTTGTACAATGAGGCTACGATGTCTATCCGAGTACAGAATCAGAGTACGAAACCAATCCAACTGCAGAAAGGTGTAAGACAGGGTGATGTCATATCCCCGAAACTCTTCACCGCTGCATTGGAAGATGTTTTCAAGCAGCTGAACTGGAAAGGATACGGTATCAACATCAATGGCGAATACATCACTCACCTTCGATTTGCCGACGACATAGTTCTTATGGCAGGATCGCTGGAGGAGCTTAGTACAATGCTCAATGACCTCAATAACGTCTCCCAACAGGTCGGTCTTAAGATGAACATGAACAAGTCGAAGTTCATGTCAAACGTCCATGTCACACCAATACCGGTTGTTGTTGGGAACAATAGGCTCGAAGTTATAGACGAGTACGTATACCTGGGACAAATTGTCCGATTAGGTAAGTCCAACTTCGACTCAGAGGTCAATCGACGAATCCCCAACTCGGCTGGGCTGCGTTCGGGAAACTACGTCATATCTTCTCGTCGAGTATACCGCAAAGCCTCAAGATGAAAGTATACAACCAGTGCGTATTGCCAGTGATGACATACGGATCCGAGACTTGGTCCTTCACTGCAGCCCGTATGAGGAAGCTCAAAGTTGCTCAGCGCGCTATAGAAAGGGCTATGCTCGGTATTTCTCTGCGTGATAGAGTCTGCAACTATGATATCCGCAGCAGAACTAAGGTAACCGACATAGCCGTAAAGATCAGCAAACTGAAGTAGCAATAGGCCGGCCACATAGCTCGCAGAACTGACAACCGCTGGGGAAAAAAGGCAGCACGAGCACGAGTGGCAGCCACGTACAGGCAA
The DNA here is from genome assembly GCA_029286595.1 of Bhutanitis thaidina. Lineage (NCBI taxonomy): Eukaryota > Metazoa > Arthropoda > Insecta > Lepidoptera > Papilionidae > Bhutanitis > Bhutanitis thaidina. The sequence goes on from JAGSMS010000003.1 coordinate 7,498,491, forward strand.
ACGCAGTGTAGGACGACCCCCCACAAGATGGAGTGACGACCTGCACAGTGTTGCGGGAAGGCGATGAATGCAGGTGGATCAGGACCGAGCTTTGTGGCAATCTTTGGGGTAGGCCTATGTTCAGCAGTGGACTTCTGATAGGCTGAAATGATGATGATGAATTTCCACTTGACTAACCAAAAAACAATACATGGTTTCCTTTGATACCTATGTAACATTCTTTAAACGGCAAAGACAAACTTAATGTTCAGAATAAAATAAGAACTTATCATGAGTTGAAATTGAAGAACACTGAAAATGGAAAGGCTAAAACATGTAACGTTAAGTCGTAAATATTTACGTGCTATCTTGAAGTTCTGTATTTGTCCATAAATAATTCTTATATCTGCTTAAGTCATTTTTTATCTCTTTAAATTAAATATACGATCATTGCTCCATGCATTTAGCCTTAGTGTGGGTAGAAAAACCAAACTATTCCGAAGATTTCTCTAAGAGATTGCCATTAATGTTTAGGTAAGACGTCTCGGTGGCGCAGTTTACGTAGTAATTATTATCTAATCTGCGCCGCAGTGGCTGAGCGTTCGATATTCCCACGAGGCAAATATACGAAAAGAAAAACAAAATAAAGAAAAAAGAAATAAATTTCCTTTACTCTTTGTAAAGGAAATCAATTTTGAAAATTACTTACCTATGTACAAGATGTTGCTTCACATTAATCATTATTGACTAATGCTGAAAATAGTTAAACCTCTGGAATAGAGTTACTCATAGGAGTAGCTGCCGTGGTCGACTTTCGTATTGGCGACCACATTAGCGATATTCTTTTATATATGGCTTTTAACCCTTAACGTGTCATGACGAAAGAATTTCTATTGTTGGAAGATTCAGCAATTTACTAAGACTGCAACTAGATATATAATTACTTCGATCTATTAGGAATAAATTTCGTTTCGATTTAGATAGTTCGTTATTTTTACTGATACAATACCTTCCGCCCGTGACTTAACCCGGGAAGAAGTAAAAAGAAGCATATGTACTTCTCCAGGTATCAAGGTATCTTACCATACCAAATTTCATCACAACCGTTTAAGCGTGTTTGAAAGACAAACATCCAAACAATTGAACATCATACACATGCCTCAAAATAGCTCCTAATTGTTTAGAGACACGCTACTGCTACTTTTCGAGGCAGTTTTCGGTATTTAGCAACTAAATGTTGAAATAATCTCCCGCCTCCTCTACGTGATATCAGATCTTTGGCTCATTTTAAATTAAATAATATACGAAAAGAAAACAAAATAAAGAAAAAAGAAATAAATTTCCTTTACTCTTTGTAAAGGAAATCAATTTTGAAAATTACTTACCTATGTACAAGATGTTGCTTCACATTAATCATTATTGACTAATGCTGAAAATAGTTAAACCTCTGGAATAGAGTTACTCATAGGAGTAGCTGCCGTGGTCGACTTTCGTATTGGCGACCACATTAGCGATATTCTTTTATATATGG